>OX388160.1:11402236-12804473 GCA_947579745.1 Apocheima hispidaria
AAATTGAACATAAAACAATAGACATTGGCACGCAAAAAAGGAAATTTCATCAAATTTTCCGCATAGTCCTGCGGCGATAAAATATTGAATCGAAATATGCTAGTATAGTCGGGGCGATGGACCGAAAAAAGTCGTTCAATTTTTCACGCGATCACGGCTGCGAAGTGTCCCACCGCATTTTATTGCGTTAACTCTGCACCATGCATTACTAGGGTTACTACTTGTTTTTGCCCTGATGCCGGGGCACTAGAATACTGCATCGGTATCCCCTGCCTGTAGTAAGAGCCGACTAAAAGGGGACCTCTGGGCTCGGGGGTGGTTAGAGGTGGGGCTCTAACCACCATCTACCAAAGCGAGCCCGGGAAGGACGACAGCGTCGAGCGGACGCTTGTAGGCTTAGACGTCTCACGACAGCGGCTAGCTGTCCCGGGAGGAGGTGAAGCGTGATTCTGAGGGCTCCTGTGCGTTCCCTTGGAGAACCCGGAGCACTCGGTCAAGCACCAAGGCAGGCCAGCGGGGGGTTTTAGTGGTTATAATCCCACATAACCCGGCCGCACCCCAAAGCAGTCGGGTATCTTATGAAGATTTCCCCCTAGCAAAAAAAAAAAAGATAAAGGGTTCCTACTTGTTTGCCACTTCACAAAATCTAAAAATCAAACTAATATTATAGTTTAGAGGAATATAGCTGCAGTCGTATGAGGACCAATAAAGCTTTGAAGTATAAAAATGAATACGTTCGTCTCGAGGAAAAAACTTATCTTGCGCGATTCAGAACTCCCTACATTACAACTGTCTGTCCATACAAAACGTCAAAATATGCTAAAAATTGATTTACGCCATCTGGCGAACTATAGGAAGTAACTTTGTCTCTCTGTCTGAATGTTTGTCGCGTTATCACGGCTAAACGACTGAACGGATCTTGATAAAATTTGATGAAGAGTTACTGTATATCACAAAAACGGACATAGGATACTTTTTTATATCCACGCGAGTAACAAGTCGCGGGTAACAACTAGTATGAAAATAAACTATATCTTCAACAAATCTGTAAAGTTTTCGGTCGTGTTCGGTTGCAATATCGCGTCTGGTACATTAGGAAAAAATATCAACTGTTCCATACATTTTGACGAGTGCCTTGACATTTTTCTATGGAACAGCTGTTTTTTCTCGATTTTAGGGTTGGTCCCATAGAAAAAGTTGTTCATAATGATGAGTACTATGAGCCCTTTTCGGCTTAGAATACCCTTTCCTAATAACCCTGTATTTGTCCGTTTTTGGACGAGAAGGGAATCGGTAGAATTCTTGCCCAATAAATAGTAAGTAAACTTTTTTATTACACTATATACCTTTAGAAAATTGAATGTATTCATCACAACACAAGGCAGTAAGTGTTCCGCGGAACAGTTTGAACGAGCGACTCTCCAGGGCCCTGTAGACTCGAAGATGCCACAAACAAACGTCCAGGGAAACATAAACAAATATTTATGCATAGATTAAAATATAAACTTGTTTTATTACTCACTTAAATTTTAACTGTTGAACGAAGAGTTTATGCTTAACTTTTTTTTACCTGAGGAATTTACTAAAGATTTTATTTTATTTATTTATTTATTTGTTTATAGGCAAGCAGCATAGGCGTTACTCCTATACAAAAATGCAAAAATGACTGCCTGTATCTGTATGCCTATCTGTCGGTGTATTCCCGTTGTCCCTATTGGTCTGTCTCCGTCACAGAAAAGTGAAAAATAGTTTAAAAAAACTCTTCTGTGGTCTCCGTTGATAAGGAGAGGTCATCGTCATCAGCCAGAAGAGGTCCACTGCTGAACATATTCCTCCCCCTTAGAGCGACACATCGACCGACAACGTGCCACTTGTATCCAACGGTTGCCCGCGACTTTCATAATGTCGTCACTCCCCCTAGTGGGAGGAGAGGTCAACGAAACGTATTTTTTTTCCTTCCCGTTGTCGCTATTGCCTTGCCCCGTCTTGCCGAAAGCGAGACGTCATTATTTTCCTTCTCGATATCCCCATCATACTGGAAAATATGTTTTTTTGATTAGACGTCGACCACACTAAGTACTAGTAATTCGCGCCGTACTGTGACCTCGCGACCGCAATAACTTCAAACTTCTGAATCCATTTTCCTTATATTAGAACATTGAGCAATTAGTACGTATTGGAGATGTCAGTAATTTGCAATATCTTAAACTGTGGCTACTTTACTAAATTAAACAAAAACCTTGGACGACAATTAGAACCGGTTGCCCGCGACTTTACAATGTCGTCAGTGCACCTAGTGGGATGCCAGCCTACGCTGCGTCTTCCGGTTCGTGGTCGCCGATAATTGAATCCCGTAGTCCGTATTGAACTTTTAGTTTTCCATGGTTAAACGGCTTAATTTACGAGTATTGGCATAATTATTTGGTGGATATGGCTTAATCACTATAATCTCCTTTCGAGGGACGGCTGATATCTCAGCAGTGGGATGTTTAAAGGCTGAACCAAGATTGTATTCTGACTGATGATGTAACCTTGTTTATCTAAGAGGTTAGGACATTTCGGCCTAGTATAAGTGGCGCATTGGTAAAGGTGTTACCACTAGGCCACTTGCGTAAGGGTAATTTTCTAAGCTCTTCGGTCATCACGGCCTGTGATAAGTTTCAAGATCAGAATAACACTATTTAACCATGCTTATTATGTCGTAGCTGTCGAATGCTAAACGTAAACTTCCACGGTCGCGTTTATCGCCCGCTTTACTTTAGAGCCACTAAACAACCGATGTCGACACTTAGCGACGTGAAACCGTTGAATTTTGTTACGAGATCTTAATTCCGACGCATCCGCATCTGATGCACCAAAACTGGAGGAAGCGTTCTCATTGGTTATGCCTAGTGGCGATAACCAATGAAGCAATGAGAGTGAATTTTATACGTGTGTTTTTATCGAATCGTGATGCGCGACTCCACCGAAGCAGAGATGGACAAAGCGGAGCCGAGAAGAGATATTTAACAGCTAGGGTGTCTCCACCGAAGCTGTGCGTACTGGCTAGACCTGAGCGGAGATGCGTAATGGCTAGTGCGAAGCGACTGCAGCGCTGTACTAGCGAGAGTTCACTAACGTGGGCGCGGCCGGTGTACCTATATTTAGCCATTATCAAGGTGACCAAAATTTTCAAGTTGAAGTCAATATATTTACCAAAACAAGTCACAGACCTATTGTTAAAACACATGACAAAAAAAAGATATGGCCCACGACCTGTTAAAAAAAATACCATCAAGTCCGTTAATTTAATATTCAAACCTTACTAGCAACGCCACCTAGTGAAGTTTTATGGAGCTGGCACTGAATTGAGGGGAAATGATAGTTATGATCACAGAAGAGAGAAAGATAACTAAAAAGAAGAAGAGAGTGAGATAAAAGCTATCACAAGATTGTAATCACAGAAAAGAGAATCTAGAAGTAATTTTTTTGTTCTCTTCTCTGAATAATACTGGAAACTGATAATTTTGCAGTTGTACCTCTCGTTAGAGACAACTTGAGTTGCACCATTGCCGGCGTCACGGTAACACTGACCGCCAGTATATTATGTACACTACCTGCTATTATATTTACTTACCTACTTTTCTTCCATATCAACGATTATTTTATGGCCTCTACGTAACGCGTACCCTCATCAATCATTGGCAGTGTTCGCGGGCATTGTAAACGGCGCTTAATTCCAACCGTCTGTAACATCTACTGCGTAATAGAGTTGGTGCCGATGAACCAGAAAATATTGCAGATATTCTTATCCTACAACCAAGCTTTCATAACTCGATACGTATTTTCACAAGTAATATATATTTTTTTTTATATGTGAAAAAACTTTACAAGATGCCAGACTGCTTTGGGGTGCAGCCTGTCTGTCTTGTAGTGGCCGCTAAGGCTACGGGATCTTCAAGGAAGCGCACCGGAGTCCTCAGCACCACTCTTCAGCTCTTCCCGGGACAGTAGTAATGTATATGTTATACATAAATAATACAATATAAATACATTCATACATAAATATTTCGGCGTCGGCTTTTTGTATTTCTTTTAATAATTCACCGAGTGAGCGGAGCGGACGAGTCTGCTTCAACTGTGAAAATTTGCCTTCATCTGTCCGAATGTTGGTACTCGCATACAGGTCGTATTTTTCAACCAATCTTGACGATTTAGACAGGTTCTACAATTTTATAGATGTTTGACTGGAGGGGTATTCCTCTCAAAAAGAGGGGAAGTTTGTTGCGGCGCCATTTACCGGTCGACTTTGATAACATTTGGCTGAAACATTCGGTTCTCAATTCTAAATAAGAATTTCGAAAATCGGTCAAGAGGTTGTCAGTTCATGATATCGAACTGAGAACTTAAAGTAATGCAAAAAAGTTAGTGCTCGCGAGGTCTACTGTTCGCATAACTACTAGCTATTTATATAGATAGATAGATTGGCTGCAGCGTTGCTATTTTGTAGTAAGTATACATTCAAAGTTGTAACAACGACCATCTAGTTTAGAATGGAAATGTCTGTTTTATTCTCAATGCTAAAGTGTTGCAGGCGTATATGGGAGGCGTTTAAACTTTATGACGTCATAAAGTTGACAGCTCGCATCGGTCATTTCAAGATTGAATCCGAATTGGATTGCAAGAATGTGGGTACAAAGTAAAGTATTTTATTCCTTCTCAATTTTTTTTGTATCACGAAATATCTTAAGTATACCATTGCAAATATTTTAAAGCAATTTTCATGTTATCTTTTGCGAAGAAAAAACAAAAATAAAACAACTTTTTCGAGGTATTTTTCCTTTTCTTTCGCCAAAATAAGAAATAATAATATGAAAATTGCTTTAAAATATTGGAAATTGTGTTTTTAAGATATTTAGTATACTAATACTAATACTTTTTTTCATCTCTATAATTTTACATAAAAAAAATGGTTTAAAAGTTGCGAGCGAGATTGCTGAAGTAGACGAGAGCCTCCACTAGTCAGGGTGTAACGCTACGCGCTCCGAACTAAACAGAATAATCACAGTATTGCGCCTCTGGCTGCGTATTTGAAATATAAACTGTAGTGAATATGGTTCACAGATCACACCCTAGATTCTGCATTCAGGATGCTCGAAGCGCACCACGCATCAGTCTAAATAAACTTATAAAATGACTGATTGGTAAAATTACTAAGTTTTTTTTTATCGGGCAAGTGCCTTTAATAACTAAGCATAATACATACAAACTAAAACTATCTAAACTACTTAGCCTACTACATAAAAATAACAGTTGGATTATCCAGAGACCATTAAAGATCTGATTGCTTGATTGTTAGGCGCGAGTAGGCATAACCTTGAGATAGCCAATGAGTACGCTTGGTCGCACTCCCCGCGACCCGCGCCTTCCTCAAACTGACTTTTTGTAGGAACAACGAATCTCGTAATGCGGTATCTAGTGTGATCTGTGTTCTGGTTATATTACACTCACAGATATAATAATAGATATAAACTTCGAGTGAGATGGACACAATCACTGCAATGGATTAAAAATCTGTACGTTTAATATAGAGTTGCACCAGTAACAACAATAACAAGCCGTTCTCCACCACGATTAAACTTTACACGTTCAAAATAAATAGTGATTTATTCAGCAAATAGTTAAATTAATTGTGCAAACGAACTGAAATTCATGCAAATTGTTTTAAATATGGATGACGGTTTATTGAAATTATGCTGAATTATTACTATGTAAATATACTCTGGGAATAAACGCAATTTTGTACCTTTATCCAAAGCCGTAGCCAGGTATTCACTACAGGAGTGGGGGAACACTTTTCTAATTATCCTATCATCATCATCATTAACAACCTGAAGATGTCCACTGCTGAACAAAAGCCTCCCCCTTAGACCGCGACACTGAACGACAATTTGCAACTTGAATCCACCGGTCCCGCAACCTTCAAAATGTCGTCAGTCTACCTAATGGGAGACCTACCTACACTGCGTCTTCCAACTAATCAAGGACCCGTTTTTTACCCATCAGTTAACAGTTCTTCGAGCGATGTGGCCTGCCCAATGCCTCTTCAGCTTGCAACGCTGAAAGCTGCGTCGTTGACTTTGGTTGTTCGGCGAATATCCTCGTTGCGGATTTTATCACGCAATGAAACTCCGAGGATAAATCTCTTCATTGCCCTATCCTATCACAGATAGGAAAATACTTTTGGGCAATCGGGTAAAAAAGCGGAATTCTCTGCAAACCAGCACTGTCGTTTCTTTAAACAGAACTTGATATCATAGTGCATGAAATTATATCTTTCCACTTGGTCTGTATCAAGACTATCAAGCCTCTGTAGCAGTCTAGGGCTGTGCCTACGCGGTCGTAGCCGGCAACGATGAAATAATGGAACGGTTGCCGAAGGTATGAGCAACGTACTGTCGTCAGACTCAAATTTGTTACAGGAACTCTTCAGGAACTCGTTACTCCTGTTTGTTAAAAAAAAAGAGCTGAACCTACCGTTAATCGTAATCTACCGTGAGAATATTATATCACACCAGAACTGTTTCCTGGATGACATAAAAAAAAATGCTCAATCTACTGTTTTAATTATGTATCTACTGTTGGCATTACTTTTTAGCGTTTCGCCTCTCTACCTCCGCCAACCGTTCTAGTTGTCGGCTTCGGCTGCGGAGGCACTTCCCCAGTGGAGAGCTGAGCACTAAGCAATCGATTTGGCTACGTGCCACGCTCTCTGCCGATCTAGGCTAGATTAGACTAGGCTTACCTAGTTTTGACACGAGGGCACTAGGCGTAGCGAGATAGCTTAGATAAAGATACTTAATCCATACGCCAAGTATTTTAGAATCTTGCGGCCTATCTCCAGCGGTGGGTCGATAAGGACTAAAATGGTGGTGACGTAGGCGAAGTACCAAAATTCACGCAGGTAAGTAAAGTATTCATGTATCGAGTTCCATGAGTTTCTAAGCTTTGTACGAAATTTGATACGTACGTAAATATTTCGACATTCCGTGTATACATTTAAACAACGTATTAATTTGTATGCTACAAGCAAATTCCTACGTACATAAATAATCATTGTTTTTCAAACAATTTATGTTTTTATTAAATATTCTTGTTTAATTATCATCCCCCTACATTTTACCTGTAATTTACAACCAAATTGTTGCAGACTCGGAAAAGTTCCACAAATCTCCACAAAGAGCCTTATTCAGGAATCTCCATAGGTATGAGGTCAGTAATTAAATATGCCGAAGGGTCAGATGAATTAAACATGTGGTAGTCGAGAGTTGCGAACGACCGCAAGGGGAATGGGGACACGTCGGCGTCGTCGTGATTTTGTTAGGAAAAAAAAAACACGAGTCCGAAACCACTGACCAGGTAACGGACGTACCATGACGTGCTTATTGCGATGATTTTTAGGTTCAGGCACCGACGCTGCGCGACCGTAAATCCTATCGCGCGGCGATACGATTCGTCGTCAAGCAGCGTCGGTTCCTGAACCTAGCAATCATCGCAACAAGGCAATATGCAATATGAATTACTAAGACAAAAGTGGTTACAATTTAAAAATCTGAAAACTCTAGTCACGAAGGATCGAGGAGTAAAATTGTGTATTTTCTTGGCACTTCTTTTTTCTCAGTTACATACAGTACAGGCCTTAAACTCAGTCTATAATAATAATAATAATAAAAAAACCTTATATTTTTCCACACTCAGTACCCATCTCTCAAATTCCCGAAAAAATAATTTTCTCCTTGCAGTAAGCAGCTCAGCTCCGAGTCAGAGCCTCCGACGCAATTACTCACCGGCTCAACATCATTAAGAAGGGTTCATAAAGTCTAAAAAAGCGCGATAAAGCTATCAGTGTACCCCTAAAAATGTTCCTCATTTACTCTACCTCTACAGTTTGTGGGGATCGATTACCCTAATTTCGGGGTAAAAGTACACTGGTTGGGGACTGAGTGACTTGAAAATTGCGGTATTATATGTTTGATAAGTCTCCGTTGTTGTGACGGGTTATTGTTACGTTGCGTGCTGTTGAGAACGTTATTTTACAGGTATGTTGACATAATAATTATAAATAATATATTGGTAGTATATTAATTATAAATGCCACGTCGTAAAGGTCCAGTTGTTGGATTGTACACATAGTTACGACGCTCCTGCTTCGGACATGGCCGACAGGATATTTTTATGGTTAAAAAGATATGAAAAACAAAAAAAAAATATTATCGTTACCTAATTCAGCATGAGATGAATTAGAAATGGATTATTGTCACTTTTCCGAGACAAAGCCCGCAGAGCTAATATTTTAATCAATATTTATATCAATATCAATTTTTATCTTATTTTTTTCTAGTAAAGCATAGTATTTCACAATAACAATAACAACAAGTTTCAGTCATACACTAAGTCAACAAATTCAGTCACTGTTCAGTCCAAGTCATGCTTCAGTCAATTGGTGGAAGCTACTAAAAAAGTTTTGGAAACAACACAAAAAGATCAAGTTTCACCTTACACTATTCACCAACACTCATGCACAATCACGAGCACTTAATGGATAAAAATCCATTGTTTTTACAGAACACAAGTTTTGGAAAAAACTACAATGACGTGACATGACTTGTTCATGTTCCCGCCAGAACTAAATCAAAGAAGTTATAGATCGAGTAATTTGACACAACTAATTGACAAAATTGGGTTTTGGCAACGAAAAATGCCAAATATGAAATCAAGAATCATTAAAACCAGGGTTCGCCGTTATATATCAGCGGATATAATTATCATGATATATATCCATTGATTTTTTCCTGTCTTATGAACTAAACATTTTGGAGATTAATGTTTACCCTGGCAAAACGTAGTGAAAAACTACAATTCAGAATAATTTTGATTGTTTCCCAAAATGGCATCCTCATGTTAAGTTGAGGACATCCCTTTTACTTTAACTTACCGGTACGGCTAGCTTTTTATTGAAATTAAAATCTTAACTTCATAACATATAAGGTTTATTTTACGAGATAATAAAAAATGGGGATTCCCTGGTGCTCCTAGCGTTAATAATTTTCACTTTCTAGGGAAAATTTGCTTCTTTTTCTTAGCCGATGTATATCGGATATATAAAAAAAAATCGGATATTTGATATTTATTATAAAAATCGGATCTTTTCTAACCCTGATTAAAACTGATTTTATCGTAGCCAAAATGTGAAATTTGTCAATCGATAAAATACCGTACTAGTATTTCTACAGACGTACAAGCTTAACGGTTGTGTCAAAATACCGTTTTATTTGTACCGTGTTCGTTCCTAGAGCTTTTAGACGGCGGATAGCCCGTATCACGCCGTATCTCAAGATACGCCCTGGAGAATCGTTACGGACCTGCATTCAAAGATCAAGGCGATTGACCTTATAAATAAATGGATTGAGGTACTGCCCGGCCGCCTAAAGAGGTATAACGTGTGAATAGCTTTAACATTTTGTGACTAACTGCGCCCCGCAGCTTCATCTGAGATTTTCTACTTTTTCTTATCAAAATATATGAATACGGAACCGAAAAAAAACCGAAGACCGAGTCGCACGTGGCTGAAATTTTTGTCTTTTGACAACGATGAGAATCATGTAGAATTCGCGATAACAGCAAGGTACAATGGGTGTAAGATAGAAACAGCTAAATACACATAGAACCTTTCCGTTTCTTACCACAACACGACAAAAATAGGTATTAACAGAAGTGTCTAACATTTTCCTGTTCTTACCTGGAGTAGCCATCAAACAATAGAGGAAAGCCGTCCGTCCATTAAATAGACACAAAAACAGACAGGGACAAACTATCCATCGTCCTTGTGAAGCCGCGGCTGCTCGTACACAAGGCGACGCAAAAAATACTGCGAGAGTGCAAGACTGAGAACATGAGAAAAAAAGAAATATTTATTTATTTTTTTGGAAAACAAACAGCTTTATATACACAAATAGAACGAAAGAAAGAAACTACATAAGAAAAAAACAAGCCTTAACAGTTTTCACAAGCAGAAGGATACAGTCCAGTATAAGTAACATATTAAATCTAAGAAAAAAAAAAAATGTATGTATGTATGAAACATTTCAAATAAATGTAGAATTTATGAGAGCTGTAACAATCTATATCAATAAAAAGGCAAAAATAAAATAAAAATAGAGAAGTAATACCGCCTTTGATATATTTACTAATCCCCGCAGAAAAATGTTGAAAAAGCATGGCATTTAAAGAAATTTAGTCTCGCAGTAAATTTGGCGATTTAGACCGAAAGAGATTTAGAGAGCCGACAGTCTCGTCTCGTATGACAATAGTTGACTTAGCTATTCGGATACGGATAAAACTACCGCTGTAACTTGCTGACATATATTTTCTGATGCTGATAAAGGTCGCCTTGTGTCTGAGCGGCCACCACTCAGCAGAAAAGTAGACAAGGATAGACTACATCATCCTTGTAGACACTAATGAGCGCTGTTACACAACAAAAGTACCGTCAGGCTACAAGTGTCACTACATACATTTAAACCTTGGGATGTAGTAAAGTGTTGCGAAGCGATGCGGATTCTCCTAACCTATAAAGTTATAATTTGTATCTTAGGCATTTTGCTCAGTAGGCTAATTACTTTTTAAACATTGACTTTAGGCGTTTTGCAAAATAAATATTTTGATTTTTCATGACGGCAAAAATGTATGGCTACCACAATAGACTAAAGCACTTATGCAATATTTTCAGAAACAACCAAACACGTTTTTTAACTCTAATTCCGTTTTTGATGCACAGCCACATAGACAATTTGAGTTTTAAGCATTTCGCTCATTAGGCAAAATACTTTTTAAATATTCATTTAAGGCGTTTTCCTACCTAAATATTTAGTTTTTTTTGTCATAGCGCTGATGAGTGCAACTATTTATGGTCACCACGAGAATAAGGGTCATGACGGACGATCGATTTAGTGTCACACTAGTTCTTTCACAAATTCCATCACGATCGGTTCACCCTTAGGCGTACTCCAGAAATCCTCCTATACAATCCCCTGCGAATGGGATTTTTATAGATTAGTAGCACAGGTCAAATTACCGGTTGACAGCTCATACCTATTTCCCTCACGAAAGTATTAAGCGCGAAAAGCATACTCTCACTAATTGAATCGCCTCTTCGATCCATCGAATCACCGGGCAATCCTAGGCGTAATAGCATTCGTGAATTTCAAGCCGCCTAATACCACCGTGGGACCGCCTATTTTGGAGAGAAATGCATGTGCGATCATCCGGTTTTATGATAATAAATATGATAATTGTTTAATAATAAAAATGATAATTGGTCAGTAGGCTGTTCAACAGCTTATTTGGTCTATTATCAATCTAGCTTATGAGATTTCCTATTTAATTTCAGATAAAATAAATACTAATAGCAAGAAATAACATTGACTGAGAATCACTGTGAAAAACTTCATTACAATTTTTTTATGATTTCATGTCTTTAAAGTGATACAAAGTGATACGCTACATCTAAGTTAGCACTAGTGAAGATTAGCTTAGCTACCACTAGTGAACTACCTAACTATGTGTAAGTATTTCACTTATCCGTCTGTAAGCAAGCACTGATGTCCCGGTCCCAGTGCTTCGCATACTTAGCGTTAACACGCTGGAGTCATGTCCCATTAACTTAGGTGGCACTTGATCATGTATTATCAGACATCTATGCTGCCTTATGAGGGGGTCGATTCCAGGCCGGGCAGATATAAAAATATATTTTTACGACACAACATAGTGATGATACGAGCAAGTCGCTCGCCTGATGGTAAACGTCACCCTAGCATATAATAGTTCATTGCAACCCCGAATTTTTAACTGATGTGTAAAAGATGAGTATTTCTGTGAGTAGTTTAAGTATCTATGGTCTGGGTTTGGGTGATACTTGTCTGTGTCTTTGTATATGTAAGCATCACAAACACAGGGAAGTATTGTCCTAATGGAAAGCTATGAAGCGTAATTTATATAAGGCCAGTAGTGGACTACAAGTTTACGTGAAAGTTATAATGATGGTTTCTATGTGAGTATTTCAATTTCGAAACGAAAAGTAAAGTTCATTTAGCAAAAAATGGTAGGTACCCATACTTTTAGCGATTTCAATGTAAAGTAAAGCTCTGTCTCATCTCGTATAAAACTTTTGAAAACTGCAGCTTGTTCTCAATTTTTTTTTTTACTTTAACTTTCCCCGATATACTTTTAAAAGTTTCAAAATATATTGAGAAAAAACATACAATCCAACACAGTTTACTTAGCCCACTATCAGTCGGAAGTGATGCCAGCCCGCTGGCGGCATTACCAAGCTGGATAACGATGCTTATGAATTGTGCCAGATCAATGCCAGCATTTCAGTCAATCGTCTCATCATGACGGCGAGGTTTCAACTTCCAAGCTCTACATCCGTTGTCGTTACTTCGACGATCAGGGGCTCGGAGAAAACTATATTTTTTTGGAGCTTGCTTGAGCCCAGCTTTTATCAAAATCAGCCGCTACCGAGTTGGATGAAAACGAATACTCCAGCATCAGCTCGTCTATAAAAGTCTATTATACAGTCTATTTAATATTTATTATTGTCTTTTATAATGGGTAATTATTATTTTTCTATTATTAGTGTGTACTCATAAGTGTAATTATGGTTTTAAATAAATGAGTGTGAGTAAAGTGACTCGCCTGAAATTCAATGTTATTTAAGGCCAATAAATATTTCTGATTTCAGAAAGCAGACGTTTTGATTGTAAAAGTGTTTTGTCCAGAGCACAAAAATTCCGTCTGTTTCGGTCAAAATTATGACTTCGGAGTTTTATAAAAATTATGTAAAAAATAACGTAATTTTGCTGAAATCATCCATGAAAAATTGCAATGAAAAAGCGGGCAGATGTCCCCAAACTTTTACGACGTTAAGGCGGCCGACCTAATGACTGATGGCTGATGAGGCGGGTCTCATTAGCGCCCTGATTCCTGTCTCCCTACATCTCATCCCTGCCGACCAAGTTATCCGTACAGTCGAATATTGGAGACACAATCGTATTTTCTACACAAGGCTGAAAGTCTTTAATGAAAAATTTTGGTTGCTCCATTTGACCAAACGTACAGATAAGTTGGTCGGTATGTACAAGGCTTTATGGCATTGATAGCATCAGTATCATTAGCGCGAACACGAGGCTTGATGAGGTGGTGTACTTTTAAGGCAAAAATATCTGATTGTTCGAGAAATTGTATTTTTCTTTACATTTCCTGGTTTATTGAAGTTTTTTTTTTAAAGTAGAACAATAAAAGTAAAATCCCATCAAAAACAAGAAATGTAAAGAAGGAACATATGAACATTCTTACACACATTCATACATAGACTGTTAAACTCATAACCCTCCTTTTTCGTAGTCGGGTTAAAATGACCAAGTCTCGCAACGTAATCCTTCCACCGTAAAAAGTTG
This sequence comes from Apocheima hispidaria, assembly GCA_947579745.1. Taxonomy (NCBI): domain Eukaryota; kingdom Metazoa; phylum Arthropoda; class Insecta; order Lepidoptera; family Geometridae; genus Apocheima; species Apocheima hispidaria. Next base: position 11,415,733 of record OX388160.1, read on the forward strand.
TGAGATCTCTTAATGATAAAGCCAAGTCTGTTATTTTAGTTATTATGGAAGCAATTATTTAAAAACGTTGTCACAGATTGTTTCCTAATTAATTACTTACCAACATTTAGTGATTGTATCAATCTTTAAAAAATAAAAATAAATATCTGGAACATTTTTGCACACACGGTCATCTGACCCCAAACTAAGCAAAGCTTGAAATATGGCTGCCAGAGACTGATAGATACGTACATATATATTTTTAAATATATACTTATATAGATATTAACTCCCAGACATAGAACAAACAAACACAAATGCTCATCACATGATTGTTTGTCCTAGATGGGAATCGAACCCACGTCCCTAAACACAGAAGGTAGGTTCACTACCAACTGAGCCACCGGGCAGTCAATAATAACTTCTTCTATAATAATTATAGTGACTTGGCAATCTGCGACATAATAACTTATCTACCTAATATCAATTTATTAGCGATCTGAGAAGGTATTTCCACGCAAGTAGAGCTTTATTGTTGCTGTGCGATTGATTGATACTTTGTTTTAGAATGTAGGTACAAACGTGTAATTTGGGGGTAGAGGTACCTAGTTTTAATTATATTATATAAAGTTAATTATTATACTTATAGAGTTAAAAAAAAAACTTTGTTCCCTACTTCCAGAAATATTTATTTAATTTTATATTGGGTCTACGTCAGCAAATTATACCGAACCACAATTGTATATTTATAAAATGAATTATATCGGCGTCCTCCATACTCAGTTCCGTAACTTGACTGGGAAAATCTAAAATTTGCAAAATATCGTATTTTGTCGGACGCCCTCGATGCGGTTTCCGATATCCAATACCCTAATGTTTATTATTTACCAGTTGAGCTGAAAAATTGCTTGCAGGAAGCCAAAATTACAAGGTCACTGACCAGAAAATTGTCGACTAGCCCCCACTGCCCCTTTCGCTCGACCGCAGATTAAAATAAAGTAGAAACTAACTACAGATTGCGATTTCAGTTTGTTTTTCTAAATTGTCCCGTAAAAGCAAACAGGGCATGGCCGGCCAATCTGGTTCCCATTGGTTGCAAAATTGAAAAGAACATGCTCATTCAATGGTCATGGCAGCTATTGCGACTTGGAAGAGGATGACCCCCTGTTTTAGGGCGATAAAGCTTTCAAATCAAAGCCGTTTTTATTTTTTTGTAGTCTTTGCTTGAATCCTTGTATTCAAACAATGACTGAAAAACCAACCAACGGCATTTCTTTGGGATCCCTTTTGAATCGCGCAAAAAAGTGTGGTAACGTCCATCTGTCTATTCCTAGTCTTCGACTCAACCTAGGAGTTATGCGACCTGATTAATGTTATCAGCCGTGTTATCTAGGGAGACCCTTTTAAATTGGGGTCAGCCCTTTTTCTGGGAAGGGTGGAGACGTTTTTATCTATGGAGTTATTGTTCTGTGATTGCAGTGCTTTGTTGGATTTCTTTAATTGAGAAGCGTGATTGTAAACTTCTTGGCTTTATTTGGTCTGGCTTCTTGACGAGTTTAAAAACTTAATTATCTTTTTAATTCAATGCGACCCGCCCGGCGCCCCGGCTTTGCACGGGTGTAATTTAGAAAAAAATAACTATAAACCTTTCGTGAAAAATTATGTCAATAATGTAATGTATTTCCAATAACATCTCTATATTATTCCTGACTAACTGCTTCGTATAATTCCGTTGTAAAGCGGTGCTCGAGTTACGCAATTAGTGTTTAGAATTGTGTTGTGACTTGTGATTGCTGGTGTGTTATGTTGCGTAGAATTACGATTATGTTTGCAAAAAGTGAGTTTGTACTAGGGTTCGTTCTTATTTCGAAGGACGTAGGTACATTATGCGATTGTTTCTGAATTATCTAAGTGTGATAATAATTAATAGTAAATTTGATGGGGGTTTTCATGGTTTGTTCATAGTGCCGTCGTAAAGCCATCAACTACACTGTTCTGATGAACGAATTTGAAACCGGTGTTTCTAAGTATCTAGTTACAGACGCAGTTTTTACTCGACTACCTAAGAAGGAGGGTAATGTTTTTGTTGTGTATAAAGAAAACAAAAACAAAACAAAAAAATATTTATTTTGACATTAATTAAGTTTTTACATCGAGTGTTGATCCATAGGCTCCCGAACTACTCTAGGACTGAGTGTCAGGTGCCAGTGGCTTCTCCTACTTATGTTTTAAATCATGTCAAAACAATGTATAATAAAGTATACAATAAAAATACTATTAAATATTAAATTAACTAATTCAGAATTTAGATTAGATAGATTTAAATTTAGATTATGTAAGTATATAAGTATGTTTGTGTGTTTCTATATAACCTTCTGTAGTCTAAACGGCTTGACCGATTTTAACGACTGGGGTGTCCTTAGATTCTTCTTTACATCCGGAGTGACAGAAATGCAACATTTGACAGTCGGGTGTGTTGTTTTGTTTTTTATAACTAAATCTATAAGTTTCCCAATAAACAAGGTCCTAGGGTTCAAAAACTACATATTTAATATACTGCTCGGAATGCTTTTAACTTAACAAAAATCCTAATAACATTACTTATTAATTACATACTGAAGTCTTCAAAATTTATAAAGCTATTATTATCAAACCTAAATTTATAAACTCTGTGTTCTTACTTTCTTTTTGCGGAACCTGATACATATTTATTACTGTTTAATTTAATTCTATAATTTTGTAGTTCCATAGCCGAATGTTTTCATTAAATGTACTTTTAAATAGTTTAATTTGAAGGGAAGGCCTAAGCCCCAAGATACGGGTACTTAATTGAACCCAGTTTGGGGTATAGTGCTGCTACACTATTGATCAGTACTTAGATGAAATAAATAATTTGAATTTGAACAGGTTTCCAAATCACGCACGGACGTAATAATGATTTAATTCAACCACAATAACTATAATTTAGATGGGTCCATCTTCATAGATATTGTGATTAAAATAGATAAATTTTTAATGACTAATTCCTTTGATTCAAGAGCATTTAAACCTACAAATTTACAAATTTTGTTTATTTAGTTCTATAAACACTTTGATCTCATCCCATCCAATTATACCCATTCTCCCCCATTACTCACAATTTATATTTCCCAAATTAAATGGTCCATTCCCCGCGTCATTATCTGAGTTACGGCTAACAGCTAATTCTGAACTAAACGAACTGTTGTAAAAGTAAAACATTAGTTTTTTTACGACTAAGTCGTTACTACTAGGTAAATAACTAAAGGAAGAAATCCAGTTCATCATGAACCAAGAACCGAACAACCGAACTAATGCATTCAGAAATAGTTTTTATTACGATTTTTAAAGTATGGCTATGATTTAAGTTAATTCTCTTAATACTTACCAATTTTTTATGGCTTGGCATTTTGTAGATGGGGAAATGCAAATCTTTGTCACTAAGCTCAGTTGTTTTTGTTTCGAAATGTTTGTACTATGACGTAAACTACACAAAAAGAACAGTGACTGATCGGTCCTTGTGTCGGATGACTCATTTCCACTTATTCGTTTAATGAGGGAACTTGTATTTTCCGTCTATATTACAAATACCAACAATAAAATAAATAAATAAATAAATACAATAGTAATGTTGCCAACTATTGCCTTAGCAAAAGTTATAGCCTCTAGCCACCTGTTGAAAATTTTAATTCTCTTAAATGCGTTCACAGGCAAGTCGGTTAGTCGTTAACTCTAAAAATATTCTAATTACCTTTACAAAGTGTAGTTGTGTGACTAAAACGAGTTTTCCATGCAGATAAATCATTGTAACCTCAAAGCGTTGACATTTAGTTTCGACGCAGCAAAATGTCTTCCGCGGCCGGCAGCTAATTAACACACCTTTACTAATTTCTCACCTTTCGAGTTCCGTCGACACGTCGCCTAATCCCTCTTATTTCTTTTTCAGGGTTCTAAATACGGCGCAGAGCCACGTGTGAAAAACAGAAGCCAAGATGGCGGCGGTGATTTCGCGCCAAACCGCGCGTCACTCTTACGAGCGCCATCTGTCAGCGATGAGAGATAACTTCCGCTGTTCGGACCGTTCAAAATAGTGAAATAGTTTTTAGTGAGAGAGCGGGAGTCGTGATGTGATATTGTTAGTGTTGTGTGTTTGTGTTGTGTTGACGATGTCCGACGAGCGGTCGCGGCGGCTGTCGCAAATATTCGACCCGCTGGCTCGGTTCACGGACCACAGCGGGGCTGGCCACTCTGCTAGCACGCCGAATAGTCCGCGGCTGCTGCCGAGAAGGGCGCGGGAACCGCCGCCCCCACCGCCTAGGTAGGTGTCTTAAAATGACACTCTTTTTGACCACTCACAACTCCACAAAACGATTGCACACTGCGATGGCATGGAGCACACACAAAGACAACGGACAACTACCACCCAGCCAGACCGAAAGCAGACATTTACTAATATCTTTGTAAACTTGAGGAAGCTTGGTCGCCGTTGCCGAAATCGGCTAGGATGATATCACTCATCCTATTTATTATTAATCATTCAAACATCCGCCACGCCGGGAATCGAACCCGGGTCGCGCTATCAAGACAGGGGATAGCAAAAATCATCATTATTATAACGCAGAGTGCTAATAGGTAGAGTCACTAGCCTGATGGTAAGCATCACGCTTGCTACTAACAGCTCAGTGCCCAGAATTATGGAGGTTCAATAACATTTTTTTTAAATAGACACAAGCCTAATCCTAACTAATATTATAATTCAGAGGATTATAGCCGCAGTCGTATCAGGAACAATAAACGAGGTATAAAAATTAATACGTTCGTCACGAGGAAAAAACTTCGGTTGTGCGATTCAGAACACTCCACATTACAAGTGTCAGTCCATACAAAACATCAAAAATTGACAAAAATTAATCGACGCCATCTAGCGAACAATAGGAAGTAACTTTGTCTCTATCTGGATGTTTGTCGAGTTATCACAGATAAACTGCTGAACGGATTTGATAAAATTTGATAAATAGTTGCTGAAAGATCACAAAAACGTACATAGGATACTTTTGTATGTCTACGCGAACGAAGTCGCTGTTAACAACCAGCTTATTATAAATCAAAAATGTCGACTATGTATGAAAATGTATAGTCACAGATAAATATCTATATGTGTAGCCTATGTAATGTAACTCAACGCATAAAGAGAAATCCAACGACACCTCCTCAAAATCAGTCAAGCCGTTTAGGCTACAGGAGGTAAAAAAATGGTTATACAGGGTTATAAGGTAAGGGTATGCTAACCCGAAAAGGGCTCATAGTACTTATCATTTTGAACAACTTTTAGTATGGGACCAATCATGAAATCGCGACAAAAAAATCAGCTGTTCCATCCAATATGTCGAGTGTCATTGACATTTTTCTATGGAACAGCTGATATTTTCTTCGCGATTTCAGGGTTGGTCCCATAGTAAAAGTTGTTCAGAATCATGAGTACTATGAGCCCCTATCGGCTTACCATACCATACCAATTCCTTATAAGCCTGTATAGGAACACACAAACATACACCCCAAAAACGTTACTCTCCTTCTTGAGCAGTCGGGTAAATATATATCTCTCTGTCTAAACAGTAGTAATTTTCTCGAAGCTAGTAACGATCTGAATGTAGATGTTTACATGAGTAATAAAGTGGTACAAACGGATTTCTCAAATGAATTGCATTACACTAATATGGATATCCAAGGTCGTATTGTTCACGAGCTGTTGCTGCACGAATTATTCTTAGTACTACTTACTTACTTACTTACCTACTTCTTGTTTGTAAATTCATGAGTGCTTACAATCGAGATAACAGCATTTTCGAGAGAGAACCGATAAGATACTTTTTGACCGAGTGAGTGAACGAATATCTCAGTTTTAGCCGTATGTTGGTACTCGCGTACAGGTTGTATTTTTCAACCAATTGAAACTGGACGAAACAGGTTTCTACAATTTTATAGAATTTTACTATGAAAACTGACGTTGAATTTTGACACATTTTGTTTTAATAAAACGGAATTATCAAGGAATGCTAAACGTGACACGCACGCGACCTTGTCTTGCCTTGCACTGGCTATATAGGTGGTAATATAACTATAGTCGGAATAACCGACTCAATTTAAAAAATTGATAGAATTTTCTGTTGGATTCCTTTTTACGCCCGGAGTGTCATTATAGGCTACATTTTGTAGCCGGGTTTTTTTTTTTTTTTTTAATAGTATTACTATTAAAAGAACTATAATTATTATTTGCTGTGAAAATAAAATAATTTATTTGTTGTCGATTCTATTTTTCATTTTTATTCATTATGGTAATCATGATTACCATTACCAATTTTCAACCAATAACAAGAGGAAAATCTAAATGTTAACTTTGAAAAGATATGAAGCAAATCTATCTACTTTTATTAACTGAACAAAATACATACTACCTTAACTAATTAGCCTAATACCACAGATGAATAGAGTGCCTGATACACAACTATATAGATTTTACGCTCAGGACCATCGAAGTACACTGCGCATCGGTCAAAAGGCACCTACAAAAATTCACTCTTATCTGTTCATTGCTAGACGCTAGTAGACGTATCTTAAAATAGCCAATGGGAAAATTTGGTTTCAGTCCCCGCAACACGCGCTTCCTCCTACAACAAACTTTCTCGGAACAAAAATCTTGATCAACAAAACATGGTGTGAGATCGGTTCCATATGACAGGTTTCAAAACACACAGAGACAGAGTACATTTACTCTTTGTGTGTTCCATGGCATCACCGATACTAAGAAACCAGTCTGGAGTAATGAGTATGAAAAGAACAGATATAATCTGTGGTGAAACGTTATTGCGTTAAATTAGTCTTGCCCAAGAAATATACTTGGGGTTTCCTTATAATGTAATTACACAAATGACTAGTAACCGTATTTAGAACGTGCAGCATACCGACCAATTAATGCCGAAACTAATTAACAAAACGAGAACTTAGTTAATTTAATTAATATTACAAAGTATCAATCGCTGGAAGCTGGAACTCTGTCAGACATTATTAGCATGTATAATGAATAATAATCGATGTTATGTTGAGATGTTAATCTTATCATATCACACACAAATTTTATAAATTCAAAATTTTGCCCGCTATTAATTATTCAGAAACAAACAGGAACTGATTAGGCATTAATCCTATCACATTTTAAATATCCCATCATATCCAGATAATCACCATAATAATGACACCGTATTAAAAGCGAATGATTGAATGAATGAATATTCTTTATTGTCATACAGTTGCATTCTCAACAATTACAAAATATAAAAAAGTAAAGGATGCTTAAATTATGGACTCGTCAACTTGCTACAATTTTTAACAATATTATTTATATATCACTGTATAATTATATTAGGCATTTGTTGTCTCCCTCACAAAACGACAATATTAGGAGGATTTATCAATTCTATTTTTGAGTAAAAGTCAAATTCAGTTCATGAGAAATCACGTCAGCGATATAGAGGCTTCATCAAAAAGGTCAAAAAAAAATTAAAAAAAAATATATATATAGTACCTAATTGTTAGAAAACGTTGTTTTGTTTAATGTTAATTTTGTGATAGGAACACGAGAGTGCTTACGCTTAGCTATGTCAAGATTACAGTGGTATTATTCCATAGAATTTAAATTTAAATGCAGCTGTACAGAGCCTTGTCATTTTAAAAATAATAATTGATTAAAAATATGTAAAAATGACAACCAGGTATGTAGTCGAATGATCCAGGCGTTACTTTGAGGAAGTTTATTTTCAAACTATCCCAAAATCAGGTATGTCCTGCGATAAAACTACGACAAGAACCACTAGAGGACGGGCAACAGCGCCCTCTTAGTAAACGACGAGCATACTGCGATACTCAAGCCGCGCCTGCCAAGCTAGGGGATTATGGCAAACGACCTTACTTGCAAAAACCTTTATTTGGTTTGGTACAGCTAACTTCTCTACTCTAGTATTTATTACTCGCGAAGTGTAGTTCAATATTTATGTTTTCATATCGCTGCGGCGGTAGCTGATGCATTTTTAATCGTAAATTGCTGCGCTCGGTTCATATAGACGAGGTGATAAAACATAAAACTTAGATCAGCGCCCTGTGGTGTTACCCAGTGGTATACTCCAGAAATCTACTACAGAATAACATAGCAATACAGTTCTTCAAAACTTGATGTTTTCTTGCAGGCCAATAGCCCATACATCAAGACTGGACCCACTCGAATATGAGTTGGCAGTTGCAGACATCGGCTCCGTGAACTGGCAGGAGCGATGCCTGGAGCTGCAGCTAGAGCTGCACAGAAGCAGGCACCAGGCCACGCGAGTGCGAGACATGCTGCGAGATAAGGTAAGATACACATGTAAATTGTAAACTGAATGCATTAGGTATAACATACTTCGCTTCAAAATTCAGATCGCTGACGTTGGTCAAAAGGCAGCCGAATTGAAGTAGAAGAGGTATGAATTGTCTGCCACATGTGAAGACCTTTGGGCCAAGCTCTTACAAAGTGCGTTCCACAAGTCGTTAAGGAATTTCGCAGGGCCAGGTGGAGATGGTAGGATGAACTAGACAAGTTTACTTTAAAAAAAAAAGGATTACATGAAAAAAAATTACATGTTTCTGTAGCTTGATGCAAGACGGCGTATGCGTAAATAGTACTTTTCTTTTGGACGGCAGTATAGCGGGTTAATGTAAGACAAAAAAACTTTTAAAAAAGTGTATGATTTATTTTCACATTTTTTTCAGGTTTAATAAATCAGCAAAGAATTCATGAACGGTAAATTGTAAAATGGGGAAAAGATGACATTTCATGTTCTGACGTAATAATTATTATAATTGAATGTTATTATATATTCATTCATTGTATAACATTTAAAGTCATTGTATAACGCATTTAAATGATCATTGTATTCAATGAATAGCCTCTACTTAATTTGCATACTATTGTATACAACATGTTATTGTTTTTGACTTGTAGATGAACATTTACCAATAAATAACTTTGACTTTAGCCCTCATAATTATCTGAGTCACCTAATCAACACCAAGTCGGCTAGATATAGGTAAAGGGAGTAACGAAGTGTATGACCCATGGTCAACTAGTTCTTCAGTGAGTGGATGACCAATTCAAAAAAGTTGAGAATATATAATTAATCCCCTGATATATTTTCCTTGAACTTGTCCTGCTCTGGGATTCAATACCTTTGCCATTGTTAACCGACCGTATTCTTGTAAAAACATCTCTTGGTTTGGGTATAATTGGACTTGACGAAACGATCGAATTAATCGGCTTCCCTATATTAATAGGCTTAGACCCAAGAACGATATTTATTTTATGATAGACGTTTTTATGTCAACCGCTACCTAGTAGTAGTGAACAAATACAAATCCTTTGGTACATTATTTGGACAAAACTACAAAAAAGTGAAGACGTCGCTGAGAACCGATAAGTGGCGTTACTGCAAAGTATTTGTTGGAGTACAACAATGCGGGCTGAATCTAGTAATCGAAGTTTCTGACCTCTTCATTACCATATTCATCACAATAAGAGTGGCAAATAACAGAATACAGAAATAATGTGTTCAGTATTACCTGAGAATAGCATCGCTGTTATTTTATTTAAAGACGTAGGGGACAGGTATTTAAACATACCTTCAAACTCAGAAAGTCTCGGTCCAAAATGCTGGCGTTTATTTGGCGTCACGCATAGCTTTGTAATGCCGCCGTCATGCTGGATACTCTGTCAACTGATAGCGGGCTTGAACATTTGAATTATCTTTAGAACTTTAATGGTCTAAAGATGGAAGCACTGTCATACAGCGTGGTAATGCCGCCGTCACGTTGGATACTCTGTCAACTGATAGCTGGCTTGAACATTTGGATCATCTTTACCTTCAGTGGTCTAAAGATGGGTAATCCAATTGTTCGTTTTATTTATAAGTAGTTTTGGTAGTTTTTTATTTTTATTTTGGTTAGTTAAAAAAAAAAACATTTTTAAATGATTTAAAGCTCCCATTTATCACGAAGTATAAATTATAATATACTACCTGACATTTCAAAGTATAAAACTTAATAGACAAAGACTTAACAAAGTATCAAGTTATAGAAAGTTTCCCTTTGTGTTCAGAAAATAGGTTTCCCCTTATTTTCAAGGTACCATTTTACTAGTATTTCAGTAAAATTACATTTGGCAGAGCAGAAAGTATAATAAAACAACTTTGACTTTTGTGTTAGAGTGCTGAGAGCGGAAAACCACAAATACCGAAATGGTTTATTGTTTAAATTAAAAATCGGTTTGGAGTTAGACGAGAGCTTTTACTCTTTCTATTTCCAATAGGAGTTGTATGATACTAGATATACATATAGGGTTTTTGACGATTACCTATTTTAATTATGAGCGCATAATAAAAATTACGAAACTTTGCGATATTTATATGATATTATATTATATATTTATATTTGTGATATTTGCGATAAAATCCGGATTATTTATGAAGGATATTTGCTGCAGAACTAAAGTCACCGACATAGCTTTCAGGGTTTGAAAACTGAAGGATTAATGACAGGCCACAACGCTCGAAGAGCCAAAAATTGACGCCGATGACAGGTTCTTGAAATTGGTTAAGGCCTATGTTCAGCAGTGGACGTCTTTCGACTTAAGGTGATAATGAATAAAATATATCCTGATAAACTCTACAGATGTGACGTCTAATAATGCAGTGCTATGCGAAAACCATGACACGAAGATTTTTAATTTAAAAGGTAAAGCATAATGGCAAGCAGCATTCGCAGCCTCTTTAAATTTATCTTCCCAATCAGACCCCCAACATCTGCAATGTGAAAGAAAAAGGTAGAAACCCAAGAGGGAACACCGTACAGCAAAGAAATCAAATCAAATCGAGATACCACAAAAACGTGAAACCAGCTCTAATAAAACAAACATTCGTATTCCGAACCCCGTTCGTGGAAACAATCGCATCTTCCGCTGCAAACCGGAAGTTAACCGCTTAAGTAGCACGTCATCTGCGCTTTATAGCTACCCGGTTTAATTTCAGACGACATTATTCAATTCTCTAAGTTTTTGCGTTTTGCTGAATACGGGGAGGGAGTTTTTGATAGATGGCTGATCCATTTTTCATTACTTTTGCGGGTGTGCGGAAGTGTATCCCGTTTGAACTGGGTTTGAGGGTAGTTTCGAGGGTGAAATTTTGATTTTAGTTTTGGAACGGGGTTGCTGATGCTTCATTGTTCTAAACGTTGACAGTTAGTTAATTAACAAAAAACTATCTCAAACATGATAGGTACTCATAGTAAAAGAATTTTGAATTTTTGAATAGTCAAAAATCAATAATAAATAATATTGTATACCACCTCCATGCTACTTAAAGTAAAAAAAAAAGTTTTGACGTCTTTCTCCTTTATACCACAAAAACAAATAAAATTAAACATCAACTCGTCCTGCTTTTCCGGGCTTAATGCTCCATTAAGCTCCTAGCAAATCTCATTCAATCATACATTTCTGCGCCTATAAAATACCATAAAGCTCAGTGGCCCCGAAGAGGTGATATGACGTGAGACAAAAAAAGATTTCCCCAAAGATGAATCCTATAAGCAACGATCGAACTCTCTAAGCTATGGATAAAAAGATCGAGGCATATTTTTTGGGTGGTAAGGGTTAAATTTTCCCGGAAATGATACTGCTTGTAGCTATTCTTTGTGAAATATAAGAATTTTAGACTTTTGAGGAACCTCACGCCATGTATATGCTTAGTTGAAGTTTTTTTTAATTAGAAATTGACGTATTTGACTCGTTTTTTTGTCCCTGTTTCTATACTTTCTGTTCCATTGGTCAAAAGCCGTGACATACTTTGCTTGACTTAGACTATGACTATGTTAATGTGTGTTTTAATTGTGAAATATATTACTTGTTGGAAATATTTTAAAACTTGACAATGGTAAAATACAAATTGCGTGGAGGCAAAATTAAAGAATAAAAGAGAAAAAATGCTCCTCTGCTTTAATTTTATTACATTTTGTAATATTTATCATGATCATCACCATCATCATCACCAGCCAGAAGACATTCCCATTCAAAGGCCTCTCCCTTAGAGCGTCATATTTATGAAGTCCTATAACAGACGTGTTAATTCCGTTGAAACCTCTCACTCAATTTTATCCAAATTAAAACCCAAGTCAGCAACTATAGAGCCACTTATGAAACCTGGCAACTTTTAATTAAGTAAAACGAGAATTTCGCGATCGTTTGAGCCAATTTGTGAACTTTTAACGACTGTCAACAAAGAGTACATTTGTAAAGTGTTACTAACTTATCTGAAGAGGTGACCAAACAAGGGAACAAAAATTTTCGACGAGTGGCTATCAGTTTTGTTCAGAAAATGCGACGCTGGCACTCCCAACTCAAATCTACAAATAAGTTAGGCGCACTGTAGGTAGACAGAGGTTGATCGATTCGTAAGCAGTTCTGTTTTGTTCGTGGACTTTTAGAGAAGTTCGTTGAATTAGCTTTAAATGTTAATGCTGTGGACATCATTCAATTAATTAACAAATTAATCTCAGTTAAATGAACCACATTAATTGAATCAAGTTGGATTTTGTCATCAAATCAATGACAAAGCTCATACAGAAACGAGCTGTACAAAAACTTTAGGTATTGAACACTGTTTTAGACTTTCGTGGTTGTTTACAACATTACTATTAGTACTCACGGGATATTCAACAAAAACAATAACTTTAGGTATTGAATTTAGGAATTATTCTTAAATAATGTCACTATGCTCATGAAAGTTTAGTATGAGTGAAAAGCTAAAACAGAATACAAGAAATCTGAAACTACCTGCATCCAGCAATAAAGTTGGCCATGACAAATCACCGCCATATATCGTGGCTATTGTACCGTTTCAGTGTAAGAGCTTAACATTTGGTGGGATAAATCTAAATCCCTGCATGTTTCGTCGTCTACCATACATCCTTCGTCTGCATACTTTATCCTTGAGAATGCCTGTTAGTGAATGCCTTTCCGGAACTACAATCTGGATTATTTTCTGTATGATAGTATAAAAAGTGGTATTTCTTCTGTTTTTATTTGTATTAGTGATTTTTTTTTCTGTTTAACATTATTAGAATAGTCAACAGTCAATAGTTTGGTCACATTTTGGGCATCAGTGTTACCGTGAAAATGATAATATCGTTCACTATAAAATAAAGAATTTAATAAAAATTACCATTACCATTGCTTAAAATTTCGCCATCTAATCAAAATCTATTTATTTCAGGCACAAAGATCCATACTCTAAGCTAATGTTCAAACAACATATTTCCTGGTAAAACAATGTTAAAATCATTGCCAATGCAAGCAAGACACGATGGTTTGGCCAGTATTAAATAAGTTCTCGTTGGGCGCCATTAAAATAAAAGTTCTTTATTCCAAAGAATGTTTTTTTGTTGTCTTATAAAACTATAAAAGTCCGAGATCTTTTGTAAACTTAGCAGTGCTATACAAAATTAGCTTCTTATTGCATTGAACTCCCATGTGCGCACTTGCGCAGCTCGCGGGACTTTACAAATCGCCCTGCTGCACACCTATGCACGTGTCTTGTAGAGAGCAGGGAAATATAAGGAAATTTATTCAGAATCGTTAATCACAAATAAATGTAAATGTTAGTATTTTAACCCGGCGAGATATTTGTGGTACAAAAATGGTATGCAGAGGATGAGGAGGTTCATTGTGATCCTATATTTTACTTATATTTGTTGTATTTTTTTTTTAAATAGGACAAGTACCTAAACATATAAATGGCATTTTGTTTTAAAGGTTCATATAAAACTTTTTTAGTAAAAAATATCTCAATTTTATAAATTTTAAGAAATAATTAACTTTTGCTGTAAACTACGTTAGACTCACAAAATCGACACTAACACAAACACATTAAGTTTTAGCTGACAAAAAACTATACATTTGACAAAAGGCATGGACCCCGGAGTCTGTGGAGCAAAGAAAAAAAAAAGCATTATCTGTATGTTTTAAAGATAATTATGGTGATTAGAAACGGCTTATCATGCACGAATGTGGACGTAACTTAACGTTTCTCTGCCCAACCTTTTACTCTGCCCTAATCTCCATAGGGTTATATATCACCGCGGGCACCGTTCTCGATAAATCAATCGTACCAAAGTAACCGCGACCAAAACAGATATTTTACGTAAAAGAAGATGACCTGACCAATACAGATATTGTGGCTGTCTTGTATTTGACTTATGGTTCGAAGGGTGGTGTTTCGTACTGTTTGTTCAAAATAACAGAGCTGTAGTATATAAAGTAAAAGTGGTTTAAATTCGTTTACGTATTTCACGGTCTCTCGCTCGCACAGTCAACATTTTTATTTATTTAAAATTACTGAGGATAAATTCAAAAATATTTTTAATAAGTATCTTTATTATATCAATACACAAGTTTTAGATTTAATCTATAATTACTTAGCAACAGAGAAAATATCTTGTCTTTCGCTTAAAATGGCTTAATTAAATGAAAATTTGCTTGAGTCAACATGAGAATTAGTATATAGACATTTGATTTTAAATTTAATTATTTTTTCTCTTAAGTACATTTTATTGGCATATTTTATTTGGTCTGATACATCATGAATTATCTGTAGTAATTGACCGAGCGAAGAGGTCTCAGAGTTTACTGGGACAAATCGGCATTTGTATCTATGTCTGTATGTTTGTGTGTATATTTGTCCGATGATAACTTGCGAACCGTTGATCCAATCTTCATGAAATTTTGTAGGCAAGTAGTTCATTTCAATACAATTTTTAAGTTTGAATATGAGCTGAATCGGTCCAGGGGTTGTGGAGATATAAGGGTCGCAAGGTCTCAGTTCTGCGCGAACTACTAGTTTAAATACTATTTAAATGTGTTACAAAGTTATTTATATTTTTATACGACTATCCAAACTGACCAAATACCTGACAAACATAATAAAACTGAACGTTTAACTTGCGCCAATATCCTGAGACAATAAAAAAGGGCGTAAACCAATGGGATATTCGATTGGACTCGTAAAACGAAAGCATCCAGTTATTGTAACAGTAATACACTGTTAAACGACTATGGCGACTTTACGCGGGAACTTGTAAACGATTTTTCTAAGAAAGTCGTGCAAATGGGACTTCTGTATATTGGTATATTTTCAAGCATAACATTAAGTATATGTTCTTCCATACTCAAAACTATTGTTCGGCAAGATCATTAGAGTAACTCTGTCATTCTTTCTATTCAATCATAGTGTCATTTTCTATCTTGTCAGTGATACTTGTGTCAAGGTATTGGTTTATATGAGAACGGCAAAAAAATATCCTTTTGCAAAACTAACAGTAGAACAGTAGAACAGAAAGCACTAGTGTGAAATCACAGCCAATATTCCGGAGATACTGCAAATGGAATAGAGATGGCGGCAATTTTCGCAGCATATAGCGCGATATGCGAATGGAGCGGGACGTGCACATGATCTTGTTGCATTACTAGAGGGACGTTCCGATACTGAATATGAATAAGGGATAAACGCTACTGGCGTAAACTAACCAAAACAGACGAGACGTCTCAAATATGAGTATAGTTTTGAAGGCAATGTTGGCGCCCAACGTGGGACTAATTTTGTTGCAGTTTTTTTTTTAACTTGTAATAAACGTAAAATCATGATTAGGTATTATCATCATCAAAAGCCTTTGTTCAAATGCTGGGAATAAGCATATCTCTTATTAATCATCTGCACTGGTTTAGTGACACTGTTTAGTGACGGTGCTTGTGTGAGAGTGTAGTGACACTGTGTCTCGTTACTATCTGCTAATCGCCCAAAGCGCATTTCTTGAAACAATAACTATAATTATTTTAAGCTACCCACATTTTTACACATCATACCAAAAAAAAAAATGCTACCGCTGAAACATTAACTATTAAGTTTAGTAATATCTGTAATGTACTGTACTATGTGTAGTGTACTGCGAATCAAAATATTTAAGTTATTTAGTAATTATCACGTTGTATACTAGTTTAGTACAATCCTAGTAAATTGTCTTAAAAAGTAATAAATTTCTTTAAAAATTGAAAATAATTGAAATTGATCTAATAAAAATCAAATAAATGATACATGTGTCGCTGCCTCAATCCACATTTTCTCATTCGTCTCAGTATCTCTTTCCTGTGTCGTTTAACCAGGCCAGTTTCTCCAATCAATCCACGCATGCCTGCGGCTTAATCGACGCGTCATCATACCGCTCTTCCAATTAAGGGCGGTAGTGCGGTCATCGGAAAGACATTAGCCGTGGAGTAATTAAGAGCCGTTGCGAACGTATTTTGCATGCCATGCGGTAATCGCGGACGCTGTTTGTATGTTAAGGTAAATTTTGAACAGCAGACAGTTTTATCCGGTTTCCTACAGGAACCGCACGGAAAAAAATAAAATTTGAGGAAGCAGCTAAAACCCTTCCTTCCTTTTGTACGTACGTTTTTGCGGGATCAAATTATCAATCTAAGGCATAACATCCACACCTAGTTTGATTACCTGTTTATCAAAAACACTAACAATAATACTGCTATAGTTATTATCCTAATTAAATATATTATTAGTGGGGTGGAATATAAATGTAATAGAAGCAGCACATTTGTATTTGCTAATTGCATCTGGAAATGGAAGATTTTATCTCACAGGCGATAGTGCGGCAATCGGAAAGGCATTAGCCGTAAAGTAATTAAGTGAACACGCCTGGATGCGGCAAACGTATAAATTTGCATATCCTGCGGTCAGCGGGCAGTCGCCGCTTCTAGGTAGTAGTCGTAAATAGATGACCAGTTGCGCGAGTAAAAAATGAATGGTTTTATAATTAAATAGTCGTTATCCGTGACTTCGTTCGCGTGGACATAAAAAAGTCCTATGTCCACCTTTGTGATATATTGTAAATCTTATCATATTTTATCAATGTCCGTTCAGCCATTTAGCCATGATAACGCGACAAACATCCAGACAGAGAGAAAGAGATACAGTTATATAGTTCGGTAGATGGCGTTGATCCGTTTTTGTGCATTTTTGTATGGACTAACAGTTGAAATGTAGGGAGTTCTGAATCGCGCAATCGAAGTTTTTTGCTCGAGATGAACGCATTCATTTGTATAGCTCGAAACTTTGATTGATTCTGTTACGATTGTGGCTGTATTACTCATATATTGGTTGGCATTATTTCTTTTAAAAAAATACAGACAAACCAAAAAAATTTTTTGAAATGCTAAGCTTAGGTTTCCACGAACTTCAGACCAACAAGAGAAAATAAGAGGAAAATAGATTTCTCTGTCTCATCTCGTGTGTTAGACGGCTCGGCGCCAACCCAGTTGATCGAATTAGTGTATATGTTCGAAATGCCATTGGCAATACTTTGCAGTCGGTTTTTGAAAAGAATAGTAAATCAAAAAATTATAGGCAGAGATCATGGATACTGAATTTGAAAATTGATCTTGTGGCGCTCAATTCTAACACAACTTGATAATAGAAATACTATTATCAAGTTAATGCCTTGTCAAACACTAATATTGGCATCAGATTACGGTTAAAAGTAACTTTAAAAGCCATTGGAAAAATATCTTGTACATTAAATAGACCATGCCATTTTGAATTTCGAGTAATATTTACTGTTTCATACTTTCATGTAGGCGGGTTTTAATTTTTGAAATCATATTTTATTTACATATTTTTAGTGTTAAGTAGGTACAAAGATACCTACAATCGCGCACGAGCTCATTGCAGAATGAGACCTTAAAAAATCTTCCAAAGCTCCGCATTCAACTCGCGCCCGGATTATATATTATTCAGTTTGTTGCACAACCATTTCACACGTCATGTTAAAATGTATATGAATCTTTTCGACGATAATTGAGATCGACTTCACCTAAGGTAAGTTCATACGATCATACAAATTTTCTGTAGCGAAGATAGTTTATAAAGTCCGCTAAATTAGATTTAGTATGACGCCAACACCCGCAGTTTTAAGACGCTTTGATATACCCCTAAAATCGGATTAGCTGTTTTGGAGAAACGAGTTGACAACGAAACATGAAAATAGGCACCTTTATACATACGTAATCTGTTCATGTATTTTTTTTTTACATATTTGGAATGTACTCATGAAGCCCTTTATTTGTATATCAAAGACGATATTTCTACGTAATATTTTTTTTGATTTAACAAATTGTGTTATAGTGTCCGCCATATTGGATTTAGTATAATTCCGTATAGCCTATGACACGCGGAGCGTGAAGACATCGAGAGATACCGAGCTTGACAAAATCTGATAAGCAGTTTAGGAGATTAGAGAGAACATATGAACATACATACATAGACTGTCAAACTCATAACACTCCTTTTTCGTAGTCGGGTAAAAATCAGTTCCAACACACACGACACGATAAATAAACGTCAGAGTACGATAAAGCTCATTTACATCTAAGCGGTATTTATGTAATTAATGTTGCCATCCGCGCTCGACCGTTACGTTTTTATTACTAGCACGATTAGATTTTACCAACTTTTTTATATTTACCGAGCTTTTTATGTTTACCCAGTTTTTATTTGTGGTCCGGACTCGCACGGAGCTTAGCTTGGTTTCGTTGGGAAATCGGAAACAAACGGAATTTGGTTTTTATAGGTTTTCTTTCGAAAGTTTTTATTTTTAACCAAGGGGAATTGTGGTGTTTAAAAAAAGATTTGTTTTAGAGTTTAATTTTGGAATAGGAATGCATCATTATCATCATCATCAGCCGGAAGACGTCCACATGTGAAACTACGCCTCCCCCTTAAAGCGTCAAACCGAACGAAAATCTGCCATTTGCATACATCGGTTGCCCGCGATTTTCGCAATGTCCGGTACATCTAGTGGTAGGCCTACCTACGCTGCGTCTTCCGGTTCGTGAAATGGGAATTGCTTAGAATTACAAAGTTTTACTGTTTCTGCATTTTCGTTGTAGTTCACAACATACGTTTCGTAGAAGTAAGTACATAGGAATACGAATTAAAACACTTGATCTATATAATTTTTGAAAAAGTTAAATATTTGGTTCCATTATCAGTCATGTATCTCCGACTGTCATCTCCCAAATTTACCTAACAATTTCGTGACCATATCGTGTTCCGACAAATTTTTATTTACTTTTCAGACATTTCACTTACAATTTATGAACCTCCATTGCGTGTTATAGTTGTTAGTGCAGAGTGTCGTCGATAGGGCCGCACGAATTTATAGCACGGAATACCGCTGCTTAACGTTACTGGGTGACTTCCCTTGAATACTAATTAGGTCTGAGCTTAAGGATATAACACACCAATAATAGTGAACTACCCAAGTAGAAACATGCGAATCTAATTGATGAGAAAAACCCTAGTGAAGTTGGACTATGCGGACTTATTTTATTACAATATATAAAACAACATGACGCTTCAATAGTAAATAGTAATCCCTGTTTCAGAGATGCCAAGGAGTACACACAAAGACACGGAAACCCAGACCCACAACAGTTGTTTAAATTCACCATTCAAACAAACCGACCTAATGACCGATTCTTAGAAACCAGATTCTTAGATAAGGCCTCAATTATTTCGCTCGCGCATTTTTATATTATAGAAGATATAAAATCATTCAGTGCAAGTTTCCAAAAAGTATAATATATGGTGTGATTGTTTATGATAAAATTACAAATGTTTAAAGAGACTTTTGTTTCTAATCTTCCGTCACATTATAAGATATTACCCTACCTATTTTTAGTGTTCGGATAAAATTAACCCTTATTGGATCACTACTTAGTCCGTTCGTCTGTTTACGTCTGTCAAGACCCTTGTCCTCAGGAACGCGTGGTCAAAATTAATATAAAATACTTAGATATACGTCAAAAAACCAAGCTTCTAAGTCAACGCATTAAAAAAGTACGGCCATTTATGCCGCAAGTAAATATATAGGGAGCTTCCTTAGAATCATGAAATTTGGCAAGAAGCAAGCCTTGCGGCACAAGTAAAGTATTACAGAAAATTATTAATTTGTACTTGCAGAAATGACCGTGACGTATATCGATGTAAGGGAGATAATTTTTTCAACAACAAAGTTAAGTTTGTACGAAAGCCTCAGTGCACTTTTTGAAATTCACACTCTATCTTCAAAAACTTGCAAACGTGCGAGACAGAAAGCTATGGCACGGCTATATACCCCTTAAATTATAGACCGACCTCTACTTGACAAACCTCCCATATGAATCCCTACATTATTTCTAAGTTATTGATATCATTTTATTTTGATAGAACTAATTAAACCCAAAGTAAAGGTTGAGATTTATTTACCGTAGGGAGCCCCCTACTCTTATATCAAATCAAATCAAAATTTAAGGGATTTAATATTTAAGAATTTATTAGTAACATTGAATTTGATATTTATAAGTATTAAAGAAGATTTATTTACTTCAGACACATGATTCTGAAATCCCCTTAGAGATTGTCCTGCGAAGTGGATTTTTTATCCAAAATCTCCTAAGCATCCCATTTGAGAGGCGGAAGGGAATTATTGGACAAAAAAAACTAGAATTGCTCTTACCATACATAAATATGTTATTTTTTACGTTTTATTATCGACACAATTTTTTTCAATAGTGGGTTCACTGCTAGTGTAAAGCCTACTTAGGTTTCCATCAATTTAATTTCATAAATCAACTATGACGTTAATTAATGTATCATGAAAGTTAGTTTCATTTCATTTCGAATTTATTGTAGTTACAAAACATAACTTTGACTTGTTCCTTTGAAACGGCAGACTTCACAAACGGCTTACTTTCATGTTGGCATTTAGAAATAGTTTGGAATTTTGTATTTCAGCAAGGAGTTTAACTAGTTTCATAACGAGTTTGATGAGAATCTGCCAAAATTCGTTTAGTACTCATAACTAGCTATAGCTAACTGATGCCCGCGAAACTCGACCATCGTCCTCGCTAAACTATTCATAAAAACCGTGTCCTCACAATTACGAACACAACAAAAAAGAACATTGCAAATGATGTTATAATTTCTGTGCGATAAAACTTCATTTCATTGATGCTTATCTTTTCGAAAAGAAACGTCCTCTGAAAGAAACGATAATTTTTGCCTGACACCTGTAAAATATAGAATGGGTTTTCACCTGATGTATTTCCGAGTAACTACAACATGGGGTTCTTCAAAAGGATTGCTAATAAAGTCTTAAAAGATCGAAAGATCGGCAACGTGTAAGTGATGCCCCTGGTGTTACTGGTATCCATAGGCGATAGTGATCGCTTAGGCGACTCGTTTGGTTGTTTACCTACGGAATACAAAATACTTTTTTGAACTTTTTTGCTTTCTAAATGCAAATGATGTGTGTAATTTATGTGCGATAACATCCCATTCCACTGCTTCTTTTGTTAATAACTAGATTACCAATATTTTAAGACAGAATCAACGATTTCTCACGAACAGCTTCCATAATGACCCAAACGACATTAGTTAAGAAGTAAAAGCTCTTTCATAAGCCACCATTTGCTGCAAACATTGTACATTCTTTGGAATGTTTGAAAAAGGAGGGTTTCTTTGTTCAGAAACTCATTCATTTCCCTCGAAAAGTCCCCGAGTTTTTAATGTTTAAATTAACCTTTGCAAAGAACGTTTTGTTACGCAAATCTCGAATGACTTTTTGTTTATCTGGTTATTTTTATTTTCCTCTTCAAAATGAACTGCCGTATGAAATGATTTTTTATTTATAATGTCTCTCTATGGCAGGACTACGATCTGCTTTGTATCACTTTTTGATTCCTCTAGGATCTCATATTCAAAATATGTTTCTGCAAAAACTCATTCTATGACTAAAATGTCTAAGCATAAAACATCGTTGGCAATCCCAAAACTAATTCTAAAAAAGCAAGCTTCTCAAGCTTTAAGTAAATTAATAATATCAAAAGAAATATATAGGCCCTAAAAACGTAATTTCAAATTACAGCACCTCCCAAAGGGCCAAAATTAAACAGCATCGACGTAAATTAAGCTAAACACCATAACTCAAAGCGGCTTGACCTCAAAAACCGAGTTTACCAAACACGGGTTTTGGGAAATTAAAAAAAACATGGCGTGAAAAAGCGTTCACCCACTGTATCCGATCCTCACAACAAATATTGCAAAATGGTAGTCATATAGCAACAGCCTTTTTTACAACAAGCATTCATGTAGTATATGATTGAACTTTTAGTTTTATGAGAACCGCTAACTCAGATAAGAACTATTAAAACTCAAATACGTACTGGCTAATAGAAGTAGTTTAATTGACCGAGCGAAGCGAAGGTCTCAGTTTACTGGGACAAATCGGCATTTGTATGTATGTTTGTATGTTTGTGTGTATATTTGTCCGATGATAATTTGCGAACCGTTGATCCGATCTTCATGAAATTTTGTAGGCAAGTAGTTCATTTCAATACAATTGTTAAGTTCGAATATGAGCTGAATTGGTTCAGGGGCTGTGAAGATATAGGGGTCGCGAGGTCTCAGTTCAGCGCGAACTACTAGTATGCTTGACTTATCGCCCGTTATGAACTTTTGACCTCATGTTATCGTTGTTGTTTTTACCCTTTAAAATCTTCAACAAGAAGTGTAAGAAGAAGAGAAGAAGAAAGTAAAGAAGAAAGAAGTAGAAGAAGTCATAAAAAAACATTTTTAACGAAGGTCACTAAATCTTATGAAAAATAATGTCAATACTTAATTTTATTTATATAAGATCGTATCGTACGCGTTTAGTGAGGGCCTAAGACGGTTCCCTTCATCAAATTTAAGCCTGGCAGGGTGTTTGATTGAATTAACATGAAACTTTTCGGCCGTTCCTGACAAATTTATCGCCATAGAATTCCTACGGACCTCGTAAAAAAGGAAGTTTAACTTTTGAATAACGTTTTTATTTCATTGAAAGCTGGCTTTTATGTTCCGATTTGGTACATTTCGGGAATTTGCGATTATTGGCGTACGGATCTTGATTATTTTTTGAAATTTTAATCTCTGCTTCTTTATGGCTGGCTGGGTTGTACTCGTATTTAGTTGTTATGTTGTCTATTTAGCCGACTGCTCAAGAAAGGTAATGTTTTCAGTGTGTATATGAGTATGTATATGTATATTATTTCCCAAAGCCTTGACAGATTTTAACAAGTTAGATGTTGGATTCCCCTTTATGTCCGGAGTGTCAGGCTACATTCCGAAGTCGGGTTTTTTGTTTTTATTTTATAATAATACTTATTTTATTTTTTTCTATTAGTAATTCATTTGTTTTTTTACCTATTACGACAGATTTCCTCGTATTTGCTCTCCACTTTATCATCGTCATCGTGATTCTAGATGGACACCACCGTGATGTGTGCTTGTTGATGGCACACCATCAAAGCATCAAAGGCAGCACGTTTTGTTTTCTCCAGTTCTAGCGACCGCCATCAGTGCATTCATTTTCTTATTCATATGCACATAGAGCCATTTTAGGGTTACAGTGCCAGCTTAGATAAGTTATGTTCATGAACATTCCCACAGTATTCCGAAATTCGCATCTTCTCTTCGCCAGCCCTAATTATCTTTAAAAGGAATCTGTTTTTTCTAGGCCAGCGAGCTCCGTCGTTGACCGTTGACCAGCACCATCAGTTCTAGGGCAAGCTTAATTCTCAATTACATAGCGATGATAGCTCGGTGGCTGCGCGTTCGGGTCTCACGCCGCAGGTTATGGATTCAAATCCCAACAATAAGCTTGAGCTACCGGTGAGGGAAAAGATCTTGAGAAAACCAGCATGGTGGTAGGATTTTACTACTCGGCTGGTTAGCTACCTCCATAAAGTCGAAAGTCTGTTGCCAAGCACCTCATTGTTTTCCGGCAACCTCACTTGAGAGCCAGTTCCAAATTATGGAAATTTTATGGAATTATTTTTATGTTTTTGTATTATTATTATTTTTTGTGGCTGTTGTGTTGTTCTCTCATACTACGATCTCGTACCTATCGTACGATAGTATAATGATACCTACCCCTAATGTGTTTTTGGACATGTGCCGGAGGTAAAAATCGTAGCAGCTGTAACACAGGGTTTCCTAGTACGGCTGCTAACGAGACACCGACAGGTTTTAATGACATGAAATTGTGTACTAAGAAATAACCTTAGGTAATAAGAATGTTAATATAAGTTTGGAAATGAAATAAATGAATTGAATTCCAGGCGTGTTTACCATCATAAACCACACAGCTACTTAACATCAGGTGAGTTGTGGTCAAACGCCTACACTGTCAACCGTAAAACAAAACTAGGGTTATACGACTTGCACTGACCCTTTGTAAAAAAAATAAGCAAAAAAATAACCAAAGAGTCTAAAACCGTAACATTAGAAATCTGCAACAACAGTTCCGAGCGTTCTCACAAGCAATTACGCCGACTTATCAATCTTTCCGCGACATTAAGAACCACTGAATAGGACTATATTTTTTTCATTTCTGCAAAAGAAATGTTCCAATGGAGCCCGGGGGCTGGGGCATTAAAAAACGCCATCTCGGCTATAAGAAGACGGTCATTAAACATGATCGCTATCATAATTGAATTAAAAATTCCGACACGGCCTTGCTTAACTGTTGGGACAAGAGGGTAGGTAGAAATTAGGGAGGTGCCACACGGCTTCGCATATCGTGTTTCTGCGACGTATTCTTTTTAGCATGAAAGGCAATATCATAAGCTCATAGACATCATAGCCTCATTGATTATACCGCACTACCCCATCCCGTCTACCCGTGACATTTCGCTTCTTACTGCATACATAAAGCATGCCAATAATAATTATCAATTATTAATGTTTGTTAAAAAAGTCGTGGTAGCTCAATGGGAGAACGCTTGCCTCACATTCGTGTGGTAGCGAGTTCGAACCCGGGCGGGCCCGTACCAATAAGTTCTTTGGAACTTACATACGGATATACCACTGACTTTACGGTGAAGGAAAACATCGCATATTTCCGGAGAAGAAATTCGATGGCGTATGTGAATCCGCCAACCCGCACTGGGCCAGCGTGGTGGACATGGCCCAATCATGACCTTCGTGGGTAGGCTGATATCCCAGCAGTGGGATGTTTAAAGGCTGATATAGTAGTATTTATGTTTGTTATACTACACCGTGACGATGTTACCTCGGTGTAGACGTAGCTTTATTTAGAGCCAAATACGGCCCAATGTAGCAGCATGCCAATGTTATGCAGTTTAAATCAAGCCTAGACTTTTATGGCAAAAAGGGTTTAAAAGCCTAATTTAAAATTTAAAGACATAACGCCACATTTTTTTGGAGTATTTACTTTAATTTTGTGTTAGTGTTTCGCAATTGATTTTGGCTAGCCTTTTGTCATATAATTATGAAAATGAGTTCAAATTTTGGTTTGTTCGGCTATGTAGGTCGGCAAACAAGTAAATAAATCATCTCATGCTTGTATGCGAAAAGTTGCCGGACGCTTATACAAAGCGAAAAGAAAAAAAAAAATTCACCTTCGCCAAAATAAAAAATATCTAAGTAGCTATTAAAAATTGGCAATGGTACTTTAAAAATATTCCATAATATTTTTTTTTTAATATCATCTCTGAAATTTTTAAATAAAAAAAAAAAATTGCGAAAGAGATAGCGACAATCAGGAAAGCCTGCTGTAAGGAATTAGTGGACATCATTAGGAAAGCAATATAGTTGACCGAGCGAAGCGAAGGTCTCAGAGTTTACTGGGACAAATCGGCATTTGTATGTATGTTTGTATGTTTGTGTGTATGTATATTTGTCCGATGATAACTTGCGAACCGTTGATCCGATCTTCATGAAATTTTGTAGGCAAGTAGTTCATTTCAATACAATGTTTAATTTCGAATATGAGCTGAATCGGTCCAGGGGTTCTGAAGATAAAGGGATCGCGAGGTCTCAGTTCGCTGCGAACTACTAGTATTAGTGACTTTCTTTTTTTATTGGATACACTACTAGCAACAAACCGCGATTTCAACCGCTATCCTGCAGGAACCGTACATTTTTCCGTGATAAAAAGTAGCGTAAGAATTAAACAGTTACCTCCATAAAAATTTCATAAGAATCCGTGCAGTCATTAAGGATTTGAGTGGGATAACAAATATAATTAGAAACTTTCGCATTAATAAATATTCTGATGATAGTATAACTGTCAAACTATAAATCTGAACATTTATCGCAGGCCACGTGTTGTCCTCTTCGACCTCAATATCTCCCTACAGCCCAAACTCCCTTTGAGAGCCGAATCTCCACATCGCTTCAATACGTTCAATTCAGAGGGCTACACAAGAACAATGCTATTCAGCCAAGTATTCAGCTCGCTCAAGGCGCACCTGTCAGTTTGTCAAACGATGCAGACGTACCCGCGGGCGAAAGGTAGATAAGGTGAACTTCATGTATGGCGGTGCAGGGTATAGGCGGTAGCGAGCGGCAAATTCATTCTGTGGGAGAGGGAAAATGGTAGAAAACGCAAACTTGGTATTGAATTAGTTTTTACAATCACGGCTTTGGAGCCCGCTTCCTTGGTCTCGTTCGCACTTTTTTAACATTTTTTTAACTAAATTAACAGAGAGTGGAAAAATACAACAAACTCTCATTAATGTTTTAAAGCTATTTTTATGTTAACATTTTCTATCTTGACGAAAAAAAAAACTTTCTTTGGAGTTTTTTTCCTTCTCCTTTGCCAAAATCATTGTTATTCTAAAGAAAATGAGTGTTTTTAATTTTTTTTATTTCCACAGAAATTGTTATATTAAAAAAGTTGATAAAGTAAGAACGAGATAGCGAGAATGAGGGAAACCGCAGATTATTGGTATTTGTAAGAACATAGTTTGAACTTGCTCGATTCTTTCTATCTCGGTAAATGTGGAAATTCCCGGAACATCGATCATAAACCACCAAATTCAGTCCGAAACTCAACACAACTTGGCCGAGTTGGCCGTCACATTATGATATCATAAGAGATATTTATGCTTTGCGCCACATCACATTTTCTTGGCAGAAATTATTGCCGTGTCTCGTTTATGCCAATATGCTTGCTTGAATTTATTGGCGTTTCAGGTTGTTGGGCGTAGTTTACACTGCGCATGCAGCTTTCTGCTCTGTTTTTATTGCGCATTGTAGACATTTTCAGTTTTTTTTTAAAACAAAAAGCATCCAATTATTTCGATTCTAATGTCACATGATTCCGGTACAGCCATTTTGTCGTAATACAATCCTAACCATAACTATCCTAACTAGTATTATAATACAGAGGAATATAGCCGCAGTCGTATCAGGACCAATAAAGCTTCGAGGAATTAAAATGAATACGTTCGTCTCGAGGAAAAAACTTCACTTCCGCGATTCAGAACTCCCTACATTACAACTGTCAATCCATACAAAACGTAAAAATAGTACACAAAAATGGATCAACGCCATCTAGTGAACTATAGGATGTAACTTTGTCTCTCTGTCTGGATGTTTGTCGCGTTATCAAGGCTAAACGGGTGAACGGATCTCGATAGAATTTGATAAGGAGTTATTGTATATCACAAAGACGGACATAGGATACATTTTTTATGTCCACGCGAACGAAGTCGCGGGTAACAACTAGTAATATATAAACCCATTACAGTTAATTTCCATTGTTACGATTTAAGCTTTCAACCAGAATGGAATTCCAGCTGAGATGGAATTGGGTGGGATACGTTTGTTGGATGACGGAAGACATCGGGTCAACTCAGACGCAGGTGGCGTGACGATCTGAACTCGCATGACAAGCACTGGACTACCAAAGCCGAAAACCGGGCAGGCTGGAAGGAGGGATGGGAGGCCTTTGCCCAGCAGTGGGACACTTTAAGCTGAAAATGTGTCAGTTTTAGTAGTTCGAGCCGAAGTTGGTGACCCCTGTAACTTCACAACCCCTGAACTGGTCTGATGTAAGTAATGATATTCGAATGTAAAAACTATCAAAATTAGCTACTTTCATTAAGATTGGATCGTCGGTTCGAGTTTGTGGGTTATTCCCGTAGACTCGGAGACCTTCGCTCCACTCGGCTAATAAAAAACAAATAATGCTACCGTGCACAGTTATAGATCCTACAATTTTGACTTGAATAGTTTCCCCCTAAAATATGGGGTTACTACCTTACTTTGAAATGGCCTTATTTTAACGAGAAGAGAAGAGGTTATGTGGTTTGAAAGTAGGAAAATTTTATAACAAATTATTTCCATTGCTTTGTATTTTAAAAAGAGGTGTTCGTATTACAAAAGAATTCCTTTCAGACTGAAACTAGAGTCTTTCCTCCCATTACCAAAGACGTGGGCGAGACGAATACTTTTTCGAATTTGCCCGCCTTTCGTTATTCGAAACTCAGAAAATATGCTCCAGGTGAAGTCAAAGTCAAAGTGAGACATGAAATTAGAAAATGATATCTTTTATAGAAAGTTATTGTTCTTCCATAGTATAGCAAATAGATCTGATATACATAAAATATGATGAAGATGAAGGCTGAAAACACTTAATTATGACACATTTTTAAGGTTCGGTCTAGCCGTTTAGAAGCCGTTTGGAGGTATTCAAGGAACATTCATAATACATTGACATACTTACACATACACCAAACATTACCTTCCGATACTAGTCACTTTAGGACGCTAGACATCCCGAGACTAGACCATTTATGAATCCTGTCCAATTGGTACAGAAGACATTCCAACACTCCAGTCATTGTACGCCTTACTCCTTCTTAGGCAGTCGGATAAAAAAACACAGCTTTAATATCAGTTACTCTACCCAAAACATCAAAATGAAAGTACATACTCGTATGTCATGAATGCTTAACATAATCAAAGTATCAAGACTTCGATCAGAAAACTTTTCACAAAGCATTAATTAACGTCGAAAAACATGTTAATCTTTGTGACGTAACAGACGTAACCGTAGCAAACTTCTTAAGTTATTAATATTTCTCCTTTATAATGAACTTTAACGTCTTAGCTTTATAGTTCATTTTGCGTTGGATTATAAAGTTTTCCATATGGTAGGATCTTAATTTGCGATATTGAATCAAAGGATTTACAGTCAGCTCTTTGTGCCGCTTGTTTGAAGCTATTAAACGTGAAATGCGCAGACTTCGAGTGCACTTTTCCTGTAGATTAGGCGAGTTAGGCAAGCCACACTCATCTGACGGGACGCGGACGCAACTGTCATTCGCATAAGCAATTTCAACATTAGCGTCCTTATAATACGATACAAACATCGAGATGTTCCGCCTGACGTCAAAAGACGTGAGAAACGGGCGCGATCTTTTATTCTTTGTATCGTATTATAACGACGCTAAGGTCGATATTGCTTTGGTGGATGACGGTTGCGCCTTCAGATGAGTGTGGCTGAACTTTAGCCGCCAAGCGTGTCTATACTGCTACAAACACGTCTCTCTGTCCCAGACAGATAGACAGAGAGACAGAGTTACATTCGAATTTATAATATTAGTAAGGATAAGGATGCTACGCTTAGTTCACAATGACTGGAAATTGCGTAGCCTGTATCCTTCTGTCTATGGTAAAATAACGCTCGACGCCAGTTGTGGATTAAGGTGTTCTAGACGTTTAATTGAAGCTGAAGGATTAATTTCATAAAGCAGTACCGTTTCTAGTTCTAAACATCGAAGGCAGAGAGATTATTGCGAGGTTTCATAGTGTTTGGGGCTGTTTCCTTTGTTTCGCCTACAATATGTGCCCGTATATTCTGAGATACCGAAATGATACCGACATAATTCGGTGTTATCGAGTTACCGACTAGGCTTATGGACTATCGAGCTATATATGAGACTACTATAACTATAATTTAGGAAATTACTTAGATTTTTGTTGGAAAAAAGCGTGTATGCACAGAAATCCCCTTTGAAGAGATGTATGCTTAGTGGTCGGCGTAGGCGGATGGCACACCACAGAACATGTGCTCGAATCCCAAAAATAAGTTTATGGATTCGTAAAAAAGTATCGTGATGAAATCATGGCTAAGGTCCTTAAAATACCGCCTAATTTTCATTAAACTTTGAGGCTCTTACACTTGAAAAGTATTTATAACTTGTTTATGTTGTTATCCTACTAGTTTCAAATAGTCAAAGATATGACCTTGACACAAAATCGTTTTTTTGAGATTTTCAGTTAGAAAATGTCAATATATGTCAATATATAATAGAAAAATGTCGATGACATTCGCCAAAATGTATGGAATAGCAGACTTTTTTTTTCTCGATGTCAGGGTTGGCCCCATAGTAAAAGTTGTTCATAATGATGAGTACTATAAGCCCGGGCGCTCACTTGCCGATGGGTGACGTAGTATTTTACGTATCAGCGTTTAAGCAAACCAGACGGTTTAAAGATAAAAGCAACATTGTAATTTCACATAAACTGCTCTAGATATAAGCAGTAAACCTCAGTTCATAGCCTATGTGCCGAGGAGCCTGCACTGTTTATATGAGCTTCGTGTAGAGCCAACTACTCAGAGCATCTCGGGTTAATGAGTAGCACAGAGTTTAAACTGATTTCATGTTTCATAAAATATACAAAGAAAGTCTCTGACATTGTATAGCGATAATACTAATTGACTATGCTATATGTTTGTGTGCGTCCTATAAATGTGTAAGTTATGTGTGTAAGTAGTTAAAATGTGTTTGTTCCAGAGGTGAGAGGTGCAAAAGCAAAAACTGCCATTCAACAACCACCGATCAATACAATTAAACATCGTACAAATTCTCTACGTTTGATGGTCTATCTCATCACATGACATTGGCAAAATTGTGAAATACTCTCGCAAAAGAATTAAAAAATAAAACAAGAATTGAATTGAATTGAATACTAATTGACCGAGTGAGCGAAGCGAACGAAGTCTCTGCTAAAACTGGTAAAAAAATTCTAGTCTGTCCGCATGTTGGTACTCGCGCATAAGATCTTTCTAAGCGGCTGATAGAAAGAACAAACGACCAAAGGGCTGGTGCTTACCTCGGCCAGAGAATTAGAATTGCTATTCAACGAGGTAACGTCACCAGCCTTTTGGGACTTTTGGCACCCTACTCGCGGATAGTGACCTGAGCTCTGTTTTTTATAATAATTTGGTTGTAATTTTAGCTCTTTTATTTAAATTTTGATTGTATTTAGAATAGTCTTTGTATAAAGTGTATCACTTTTCGCGCATAAGTCGTATATTTCAACTAATCTTGATGAAACTTGGTACAAAGGTTCTACAATTTTTTTTTTTGCTGTCGGCGTCGTGTGCGTTTGTGTGGCTAACGTATCACACGTTAATTCGTGGTTCATTCTACCAAGAATAAAAGCCGATAGTGTCTTGTAACTATAACTATCGAGTTGAAACCATCAATCAGACTTCTAACCTTAAAATGGTACCTATAAGCTATCCTGTCCAATATCCATACGAACTAGCTGAAAGCTCAGCATTCTAACCTAAGTATTAATTTCGGGACCTCATATCTGATCTCAAGCCGCCGGTGCACTGTAATTTCCACATGAACTGCGCTAGATTTTGGCAGTAAACTAAAGCTCGTCTCGAACCTGTGGGGTGTTTGTGGGATAAGCCGGGTGGTTAATAAATCAAGCGTCGAAAGCTCGTGGTGCGGCTACCTACTGTTTCTTATTTCTAGTTGGGATTGGTTGACACATTTTACCTTCATTACGATACTACTCTTATTACCCGATTGCCCAAGTAGAAGGGTTATGTCTTCGGGGTATAAGTATGTATGGTTGTGTGTTCCTATATTACCTATACGGTTTGACCGATTTTGACGACTGGGGTCCATTGGATTCCTCGAAAATGTTCAGAAACGGTTTTGGGTGTTTTGCAGACATAATAACTATATATATTTGGGGACAGCAAAATTATCAAGAATTTTAAATATAAATTAATTTAATAATAAAAAACAGCATATTTTTAAATGTTGTTCTTAATAATGGAAAGAAATGGATAAATCGCACAAAGCCATAACTATGTAAAATATTTTTATTGGTATTATTTTATCTACATATCTACTTGTATATGTATATCTTTGCTAATGAAAACTAAAAATCAAGTCATTTTTGCTAAATAATACAAACATTTTTTTTAATATTTTCAACCTCATGCACCGCCAATAAACACTCCAGTAAAAAGCAGAATAAAGGCGCATTCACACCCTATCTATGCAGATTCGTCCTATGGCGTTTAGCTACAAAATTGAATTCCACAAGGCGTTCCCCGCGTAAACTATCTACGAGGCTAGGCGGGGCGACTTGATCGCGGTTTGTTCCACACAGTTAAGATGGCTAAGTAGGGAATTTTGGTGAAACGTAAGTAAGTAGGTAGTATTATTTTATCATCATCAGCCAGAAGACGTTCACTGCTAAACAAAGGCCTACCCCTTAGAGCGCCACAATAAATGAAAGTCTATTACCATTTGCATCCACCGTTTGCCTATGGCTATCAAAATAATTTAATAATTGTATAATTATATACTTTGTATATTTTCAAATGTTAAATTTAATAATTTCCAATACAATTTAAATTGACTTTCCGTTATCACTTGCTTCCATTGCGTTTTTAGATTAACGCTAAAAAGAATAAACATTTTTCAAAAATCAATTTCAGCCGTATTGAAAATGAATACATTGCACATTTTACCAATGTATAAAAATGACCGAACTTCAAAGCCCTGATGTAGTCATCAACATACTTAAGTAATATTTTCACACAAAAAGTTCATCGCGGATTGGAGCCGAGACTAAATGCGATTTTCAACTAAATGATTCCTAAAAACATTTTTTTTTCTGATGTATCAACCCTTTGTGTTCTGCTTTATGTACCCTGTGGCGCTAATATTGTCTACCATAAAGACCTGCGATTTCCATGCGATTTAAACAGCTGCGTTAGAGTGCCTTCACAATCGTTACAGTGTATTGATAACTACAATTATTATGTGCAGACGTGCGCCCAATGTAACGGGTGCTTAATGTACTTGAAATGCTTATAGGAAGTCTCTTTAATATCGTTCATTTGTTCTGGTCTGTTAAATATTAGTACCTACCTATTATAGCCTATAAGATAGCTCCATTGGAGCTTTAATATTGGCTATTATTTGGAGTTCCAAAGTCTGTGATTATTTTAGAGAGTAGAGACATTATTTAAAGAATGACCATGAGAGTGACAATGAGAGTGCCAATGGCCATAGAAAGATGCGTAACCCTTTTGTAGTAACCGATAAGGACGTAAGATGTCGCTAGTGCTTTAAAATGCGACATGACTGTCACAGTTTCAGCTTGACTTGAAACGGAAACCCAAGTTAACTCATTCGTAACGGTACGGAGAAAAAATATGAATATTATGAATAATAAATTGTTATGAATATTTTTGCATTAGTAACATAAGTAAAATTATTAATTTTTATATTTTATTTGCAGAACACGCTAGGTTCAAGGAAGAGTACAATACAAGTCAATTAATAGAAGAGTTTTGGCGGGAACGTGAAGAATTCATGTCGCGTCAGAGTATAATTTTCCTTTAGAGTGTTATTTCGAGTTTTCATGTGTAAAAATGGTTGATTTTTATTCATTGCGCATTCGTGAATGTGCACGAGTGTTGGTGAATGGTATAATGTTGTCAAACGTGACTCTTAACCATAGAAACCTCAAGTAAAGTCTCCACCACTTTACTGGGGCACGACGTGGACTGGACTGTGACTTACTTTGCTTGAATTAGACTATGACTGAAGACTTATTTTATTGTGAAATGTTTGACTTCACTTGAAATATTCTAATACTTGACACTGGCTAAATTCACAACGCGTGGAGCCACAACACGAGAAAAAAGAGTCAATTAATAATGAGCATTAATAAATAAGTATAGAAGTAGTTTTCTACTCCGACTTATTGATTCAAGTAGTGCAATTAATTAAAAACTTAAAAAGCTTTACTACCTATCCGAAGGCGGCTTCCACTTCACAAAAGACAAAGTACTAATTAATATTCCGGACGCGTCCAAACTATTTAAATTTTATTGGACAATAAAACATCCCTAAATTCTGAATATCATTCCTGTCATGCCGGCACGCGTTTCCTCTATCAGACGTAATCGATCGTGTGTGCCCGCGCATAATGAAGTCTTCATAGAATAAGATTATGTAGAGACTCAACTCTGAATAGCAAACATCAAACATAGATAAGAACTTAGAGCAACGCAGACGCCCCCAGCCATCCCCGAGGGCACGTTGCTTTCAGGCTAAGAACTACCACAAAAACTATCCAAAAAACTATCCGTACACAAAAAACGCATTCAAATAATGCCGAAGATAATTTTGAGGACCGTTAATCCGAGCTCCATGAAATGTTGTAGGCAAGTAGTTAATTTCAAAATAATTTTTAAGTTTGAATATTATAGCAAAGTCGGCCTAGGGGTTGTGATGTTATAAAGGTCTCCGATCGGCCCGAAGTATTTTTTGGATTGATCACATTTCTTGAACACAAACATTAACATTTATGCCAGTAGGACCGAGGAAAGTGGCAGAATCAAAAACAGAGTCAACGAGGTCCAATCAAACACCCCCGATTACTGCTGGGTGTAGGCGACCAGAACCATTGGAAGCTGCTACAAATTTTCATGAAGATCGATAGTTATCGTCTGACAAATATAGATACAAACATACATCAATATAATCACCGATTTTCTCCCGTAGACTGGTGGACTCTTAAGTGTGGTGATCGTACACTTTACATATCTGATGTATCTATACTTTCTGTAGTTTTTATAAAAGAGTTATCTATTTAAGTACGGTCTCCAATTTGAAATTGTCAATCTGGCCACGTTTGGTCTGAGTGTATGTATGAGTATTTGGAATCGTCCTGGCTGTTATTAATGAATGTTAGACGTCGGTACAAACAAAGCTTAGTCCTGTTGGTGAGAGATAAGTGTCCTGTCTGTTTATACCATAGATTTTATTTACTTTCACTGTATTTATTGAAAAAACGCAATCTTTTATTTAAATGTAATGTTTTTTTTTTAACAGGCTTAGTATTTGACCACAAACCCACTGTTGGTCGAGGATGATAAAGACACCTAGTTTCGAACGGGAACTGGCTCAAGTTAGGCTGCCAGAACACACCGTTAGGTTCTTGGCAACAATTTTTAACTTGATTGTAGCTAGTCACCCGACTACTACAAAGTTACCTATCACCAAGCTTTTTTTGGTTCTCCTTCACCGGTAATGACCGGTAGCTCTATATCATTGTTGGGATTTGAAACCGCGTCCTGCGGCGTGCGGTATGAACGCGTTAACCACTGAGCTATGATCTCTATAAAAGGCGATGAGTATTCACTTTCAGATGAGATGCCAAGTACAAATTGTGGTTTTAAATCCTAAAAATAAACTCTTAAGTAATCCTATCGAAGTAATATAGTAAATATCGTCAGTTGAGGACACCGAATCTTGGCAGCGCTTTTGTACTAAAACAATAAACAGTGAGCTCTCTAAAACCGTCAAGTCGAAAATCTGACGCCGGCAAATTCCAGTGAATTCCGATAACCTCATTGTAGAACCAGTCCAGCGATTGCTTGCTCAACAACCACTTCCTAACATTACACGTAGTTGACGTATGTGAAACTCATGGAAAAAGAAAGCGTGTAAAACCATAAATGTTCGTCTCTAATATTACCAAGTAATGTTATTTGAATAATGAAACAAAGCAAGCTTTCGGTGAATAATTACAAAGCTCAAATTGGTAAAGATCGCCGTTTAATGTATTCAGTATCCCGTCTTGTCTGCTACGATACGGAGGATAGATTTCCTCTGAAATAAGTCGTCTTCATTATTAGCTAAATCTGGAAAATAAAAGTATTTGCATGTTTTAGACTGTTTTTTTAACTTTACTTATTTAGGATGTTGGCTTAAATGACGGAAATATTTTTACGTATTTACACGATTCTGTACTCAAATATTATGGAAACCTGTAATAATGGAATATTGGAGTATTTCCCGAATCTGTAAGCACTATAGTTGTTGCTTTTTTTAGCACGTCGATGTTCAAAATCTGTAGAGACTGTAAAGACCACGTTTCAGCCCAGCCTTCCTCAACAACAGCCCCAGTTCACGCTCTTGCTAAACATTGGGTACGAGTATTGATCTCTTTTTGATTATGCCACTTTCTTCCGTCCTAATACGTAAAAAAATATGACAAATGTTTGGGTTTAGTGGGTTTAATTGAGTTGATTAGCTGACAGATCTACTGGCGGATTATCAAATGACAGTTGTAGTCGTAAGTCACGTTGCATCACTTTCGCCATTTTTGGGCTATCCAATTTTTTTGCTGTTGCACAAAACCTTGACGATTTTTATTTTGGTTTTTTATTTAAAAAAAAAAAAATATTTCGATAGATAAACTAATTGTTGTTCGCACCAAATTTTACATACATAAAAAAGAGCCGATATCTTCTGTTAATTATTTTGCTTATGTTATTTTTTTTGTGTAGTAAGTTCGAAATAATGATGTCCGCTGTCCATCGTTTATCCGAACGTTTGTGGTTTTCCCCCTAGATCTTATATGACCTATTCACAGTGATACCTCAGATAAACGTTCTAGAAAATTCGCCATGATTCTCAGGCAACATTCGAGAGACCGTAACTTCATTCCTTGATCACCCACTCGCATAAACACATAATGGGGTGGTAACTGGTAACCACTCCACAGGCGTGCAACGATTCTAATGCACTCAACTTTTATAGCCTGTTTATTTCCCGAGGTTTCCCGAGACCTGGCGATATGACCCGAGTAATAGCGAATAAAGATGATTTACTTAAGGCTCTCTGTTTATTTATGTAGGTAAGTGAGTTGGCCGTTTCGCTTCGTTACGTGCAAGCGTTTAGTTTCGAAAGAGTTATTAGTAACTCTTATTTATTTTTCGGTCTCTAACGTTTTTAAGTACTTGACTCGTAGAATAAGGCTTCATGTCAAGAGCCATGTTGTACCAAGATTTGATATTTCAAACTAAGTTATAGCTAAAGTGCAATGGTTTTGATACAGAAAGACTCACTCTCAGAGCTGGTTCGGCAAAACGAAGTCTAACGATATCACATCGCATCACTTCACATACAATGTTAAATAGATAGTGAAGTGGTGCAAGAATGTGGGAAAATCATATAAAGTGGTAAGATTTATTTAAGTCGCGTTTTTCTAAACTCGGAATGGTTCTAGTAAAGCTTTACTTTATTTTATTATTTTACTTTATTGGAGTATGACTTGTCCTTGGCGACTAACATTGTTGACTAAGACTTTGACTGAGGCTGGTTTTTATTGTGTTACAATATACTTGAAGTATTATGAAACGTGATACTGGCTAAATAACTACAATTACTATGTGAGTACTATGTGTGGAGCGAAAATTGAAGAGGGAGAAAAACTTTCATCCAACTTTGAGCACTCATCATCATCATCATCATCATCAGCCAGAAGACGTCCACTGCTGAAAATAGGTCTCCCCTTAGACCGCCACACCAACCGACCACTTGTATCCACCATTAGTATCCAGCGGTAGCCCGTGACTTTCAAAATATCGTTGGTCCACCTAGTGAGAGGCCTACCTACGCTGCGTCTTCCAGTTCATGGTCGCCACTCAAGAACCTTTCTTCCCCATCGGTTATCGGTTCTTCGCGCGATTTGTCCTGCCCATTGACACTTCAGCTTGCACACTGAAAGCTATGTCGGTGACTTTGGTTATTCGACGAATATCCTCGTTCCGGATTTTATCGCGCAAAGAAACTCCTTGAACGAACTTTGAGCACTATTGCCCAAATTTCACAATTATCTCATAACTCTTTACTGTCAAAAAGCGTCCCTTTTCCGTAGCCAATTGCACCCCAGTCGATATCCAGTGCACTTAGCTGCATCTTTATCTATAAATAATTCACGCGCGGAGATGGATAGCGTTAATACGTACCATCAGTCAACTGGTGGTACGTAAATCGTCTGGGACTTTCGATTCAGAATATGTATATTTTTATAGTACTTTTATAGGCTTTATTTGTTTAAACACAGGTTGTTTGGTTAGACGACAGTCGTCATTATTAACTTTTAATATGGGGCTAAACATGACATCGCGAAAATAAACAGTTATTCCATACAGTCAAGAGTTTATCACAATATATCTATGGAATAGCTGTTTATTTTCGATTTCAGGTTTCGTCCCATAGCATTAGTTATTCACAATCATGAGTGCTATGAGCCCCTTTCAGCTTAGCATACCCTTCCTTATCATTCTGTATATTACGGCTTGTATTAGATGTCAGTATGTTTGCTTTATTAGAGTATAAGTATAACACAATCTCCATCATTGCACATACCGTCTTCTACCTCTTCTGTGAATCCTCTCCATTCTAAGGTTGCCTCGAAGAGATCGGTTTCAGCGATAAGGCCGCCCGTTGTTACACTAGTTTTTAAGCCTCTTTTTAAATGTATCTTAAACTTTGTGTAAACAATAAAGAGTTTATTTTATTTATATTACTTTTTATTACAACTGAGTTTCTGTAAACGCAGCGAATAATCAATTCTTCATAGCCATCCTTTCCTTATTAAATTCCACGTGTCTGCTTCTAAGCAAGCAATGCGCATTTCTCTACTGTCCCCTTCTATTACTTGGTGAAAACCGGAGGAGAG
Source organism: Apocheima hispidaria (assembly GCA_947579745.1). Lineage (NCBI taxonomy): Eukaryota > Metazoa > Arthropoda > Insecta > Lepidoptera > Geometridae > Apocheima > Apocheima hispidaria. The sequence continues at coordinate 11,454,564 of OX388160.1, forward strand.
GGTGGGAGGTCATTGTGCTTTTGTGCATACCGTAGACGTTTGTTATGGGAGATTAAATATTTAATGGGCGTATTTATAGCAACAATCTTTACAGCCTTATGGGACTTGATATACCAAGCGCCACGGGCGCGCCGACGTGGCGCTGAGACACAAAAATGTATGGCGCTCTATTGAAAGTACGGGACAGCGCCGAGCGCTTGGTGTATTTTCTTGGATACTGGATTCCTCTATATGTACAGTGTCGCAGGCTACATTTTGCAGTCTGTTTTTTTTTATACCGAGATATATATTAACTAGGCCAGAGACAATGATTCGAACACTACATCCTATAATTTTTTGTTCTTTTAGATTGGTACTGTATAATATTGCCTTGCACTGTGTATTATTTTGAGTGACAAGTCAAACATCTAAATTGATTTATCATTTTAGTAACAATAATACTACTCGAAATTATTAATAACAGTCATCTATATCCCTTAATCACTTGCGGTTGCACCCTCGCCCTAAACTACTGCACTCAATCTAAAAACAATACCGCTAAAGTATTCATGACAAATCGTTGTCTAACGAAGAGAAATAACTGTGTAAACGCTGTGTGTCTTTAGCGTGGGGCGTCTAGAGTTCGGCCGCAGTGGAAGCGAGTAGCGGGCAACAAACGAACTCACGAAAATCGAAATCGCGTTTGTTGCGTGTTTTTTAAAAATAATAAACATGTAATATTCTTACTAGTAGTTCGCGCCGAACTAAGACCTCGCGAACCCTATAACTTCACAATCCTTGGACCGATACAGCTCATATTCGAACTTGAAAATTGTATTGAAATGAACTACTGGCCTACAAATGAATATGTGACGAAGATCGGATTAACGGGTCTTAAGTTATCGTCGGACAAATATTCATACAAACATATAAATCTACAACTGCCGATTTGCTCCCGTAGACTATGAGACCTTCGCTTCGCTCGGTCAAAACGAAAAACAAAATACCCAACTGCAAAATGTAAGCCTCACAAGTCAAAATGGGTCGAGCCGTTTAGGCTAACGTCATATAGCATACATACTTACATAAACCCCGAAAATATTACCCTTCTTCTTGGGCAGTCGGATAAAAAGACATTTATGAAAGTTTATTTTTAAAATTAGCTTAAAATCTTTTATTTGTCTAGAAAGAGTTTAGGAGGGTTTGAGGCGTATGGACTTACAATATTTGTCGAGATTCGTGCTACGTATTATTGTATGTCTAGCTAATTAGACGCTCGGTTAACAAGACATTTGCCTCACTGGCCCCCGAATACTGAAACGCTTGTTAACTTTGACAACAGATTAATTCTAATGCTGCCTTTGTCTGGCACTAAGCAAATGACAAAGGCAGCAACAGACTTAATATGTCGTCAAAGTTAACAAACGTTTCAGTATTCGGGAGTATGTGAGCTGTCTACAAGTATGGATTGCAGGTTTATGTAGAAGTGTTTATTATAACATGTGTTTCCATCCGGACGCAATTTATGAACCTTAGCGTTATATGTTGGTAGAAGGTAGGTATCCGAACTAATATTCATAGTATATATATACGCTAGTATACATTCATCTATGCTAATATTATAATTCAGGGGAATATAGTCGCAGTCGTAACAGGACTAACAAAGCTTCGAAGTATAAAAATGTCGAATGAAAGTTCGTCATTCAAAAAAATTTTACGATTTTGCGCGATTCAGAACTCCCTACATTACAACTGTCAGTCCATACAAATGCACAAAAATTGAACAACGCCATCTAGCGAACTATATGAAGTAACTTTATCTCTGTCTGGATGTTTGTCGCGTTATCACATGTAAACAGCTGAACGGATCTTGAAAAAAAAATTTTTTTTTTATTTATTTATCACAAAGACGAACATAGAATACTTTTTTTAAATCCACGCGAACGCAGTCGCGGGTAACAACTAATAAGAAAATCGCTTATTCGCACCACACCTTTACGACAGCGACTCAGCAGTGGGGCGCGTAACTACGTAACACCGTGCGCCGTTTGGATTGATGCCTGATGCAATTTGCGTCCGACTTGGATTTATTGACACTGATAAAAGAACATTTGCGGCGTATTTTGATAATACGCACCCCTAAATGTGATAAACTGGGACTCAGGTGTGATGTCTATTTCGTGCTATTTTATGAATGAGAATTTTAGTACATGCCTACTCGTGTACTGTCTGCAAGAACTGGATTATAGAAGCAGAGTCAAAAACGAGATGCGCTTGCGTCGAAACTCAAGTTTATTCAAAGATTTTATTGCATTTTTTTTTTGTTTTTTTCTTCAGTAGATGCAACTTCTACTAATCCATAAGACATACCCCCAAATACTGAAACGTTTGTTGACTTTGACAACAGATTAATTCTAATGCTGCCTTTGTCTGGCACTAAGAAAATGACAAAGGCAGCAATAAACGTAATCTGTGGTTAAGGTGCATCGTTTCACACATCGCGCGAAATTCATATTTTCTTGCGTTTTTTGTCAATTACAGCTTAATTACTCGTCGTGGATTTATTGAAACCAATTTTGCGCAATAAAGAATTTATTTTAAGAAATTATGGGTAAAATGATGACCTAAATAACATTGGTTTAGCTACAAATTTCAATAAGCTGATTTTCATCTTGGTTTTTGGTTTAGTGGAAAATGTACTTATACTAGCTTTAAACTTGATTTTTTGGTTGAAGTAATTTCTTGAAACAAACTATTTATTATCGCAAAATTAGTTTTCATGAACCTACGATGAGTAATTAAGCTGTAATTGACATAAAACGCAAGAAAAAAAGTTTGTTTTAAAGTTAACAAACGTTTCTGTATTCGAGGGATATTCTTACAACACATATATTTTTTAAATTGGTGTACCGTAGAGGTCTTGGCAAAACACTAAAAAAAACTAATAAAACAAATAAAAGAAAATAAATTTCCGCCTCGAATCCTTCCCTATACTAAACTTTTGCAAACGTAAAATCCATTACTTTATTAGGTGTGCAAGTGTAGTATCTATCCGTCAAAGTCTGGGACCGAGGGAGTCACGACCGATTTTACCACAATTTGCAGTTGTCCCCGGCGGGAGACGCAAGTGATGAAGTTGTTCAATATTTATTTATTTAAACACGCGTAGATTTGGACAGTATTAACGTAGACGATAACAGCATTACATATGTGAATTTACACAAATAAGCATATTTAAATTAAGCCAGTATATTGTTGCTTCGGGCAATTTTTCTACTCTTCGTTCAGCCAGATACTTATATAATATCTTAAAGCAACAAGCTAATTAATTTAACCCACTCCAGTTCAAAATGTATTGATACCATGATACAAAATCATTCAGTATTTACCCTTATCATTAACCAGAAGACGTGCTTATCCACAGTTGAATAAAGGAAGCCCGTAATGCACCTTACTGAACGTCAATCTGCCATTTGCATGCACCGGTTGCGGTTGCATTTATTGCAACGCAGTGTATGGCCGGCCTTAGGCAGCTTGAAGCAGTCGATACTGCAGTCTTCTATTTGCATTCGTACATGGAATTGCTTGAGTGAGCCGTGACTGCTCGGGGCGGTCAGCAGTATGATGAAATGTCATCGCGGTCAAGCAATTGCCAGGCATACACTGACTTTTAGAGCTGTCGACTGCTCTCACGCAGTTACCAACTCCGCCTGCGCTCTTCATCCCACCTCCGCGTTGCGCTTGTCGCCCGCCTGCATATTGTTTACTTGTTTGTTCAACATGGACGACGTAGATTATGACGCGCTAATCATTGCAATTAAATCCTTGTTACTACTGAATGAAATTTTGACTGATCTAGCAGTTGAAACCGACTGCTTCAGCAGCTTCAAGCTGTTGACTATGACTGCTGCAGTGTACGCCCGCCCTAACGCGGAGGTTTTTCCCCCTACCACGATTATACTAAACTGAATAAAATCAGTATTGATGTTGCAACTATATAGTTATGCGGTAATTTGCGTATGGATAGATAATTTGGCCGATATGAACAATCGCCTGTTTCTTATGCCTTGTACCATTTATTTCAGCAAGGTAGTCTCCCGAGGTTTGCACCGCAACATTGCAACGCGGTGATTTGTCTCCCCTCTGCGCGATTAAGAAATAGTTGTAGTATCGTATACTTGAGAAATCTCTTCGTTTAGTGTTTTTGCTTTTTGCATAATTTTACATGTTTATGTTTGGCTAGTGCTACAGAATAGGTAAAATAGTACAAGCTGGTGTTTGTGGATAACTCATAAATTATACGAATATGCTAACATTGCTATCTTGAGATATGTTTTTATAGTATAAAACTAACAATAAATCATGGTTGCTTTCCTTTACGCCAGAAGCTTCTGAGGTTATCAGTAAAAAACGTCTACTTCTGCTTTGTCTACAAACTGTGACAGAAATACCTTACATATTTATATATTTGTTTGTGACTTTTTTCTTTCTTTCTCTTATCGTTTTTGCACTACACAATACATTTTTGTTTAAAACTAATGGAGTACCGCATAACTACAGCAAGTTTGTCGCGAAAACACTAAACTTGATCACACCAAAACTAATAAAATTTCAATAAAAATTATATTAGTCGGAGTTTTTACTTCTCTTTCAAGAAAATGTGTCTATTTATTTTTTACTACTTGGTTTTTATTTTTTACTACTCAAATACTAACTGGGATGGGGTGAGTTTTGTGCAGCGTCGGCGCACACTGGCACTCGTAATAGGTGTTCTTGTTTTGTTCCGTAGTATTTACATAAAATGCGTCTAAGGTAGTAAGGATAGGTTTTACTGAACTATTGTATTTTTTTAAACCGTGGTAGCTTAGTGGGGGCACGCTCGCCTCACATTCGTGGGGTCGTGGGGTCGAACCCGGGCGGGCTCATACCAATGAGTTCTTTGGAACTTACGTACGGATATGCCATTGGCTTTTCGGTGAAGGAAAACATCGTGAGGAAACCTGCATATTTTCGGAGAAGAAATTCGATGGCGATATCTGAATAGCCAGCGTGGTGGATTGGGCCCAATCACCCTTCGAGGGTCGGCCGATATCACAGCAGTAAGGTGTTTAAAGGCTGAAGTAGAAGAATAATGTATATTCCAACGAACAACATATCCAAGCAAGTAACCTGCAAAGTTGCTGCAAAAATAATTCCCAAAAATAAATGAAACCACAAACATAAGTACTACAAAAAACCATTAACCACGGGAAGACTTCGTAATCGTCTCTTGAGACACTGGTGATTCGTCCCCTCGTCGCGATTAGGAAATCGTACCTTGGTCTTTCTTACCTGATGCGACAGACGAGGGTTTCTCTCTTTCGTACTAATTAGTAGAGATACATAATTAAATAAATAAATAAATAAATATCTGGGACATTTTTGCACACACGGTCATCTGACCCCAAACTAAGCAAAGCTTGTAATATGGCTGCCAGAGACTGATATACGTACATAGATATTTTTAAATACATACTTATATAGATATTAACACCCAGACATAGAACAAACACAGATATTCATCACATAAATGTTTGTCCTAGATGGGAATCGAACCCACGCCCCCAAGCACAGAACGTAGGTTCACTACCAACTGAGCCACCGGGGCAGTCAAACATTTTCAACAGTCAAATTGATTGACACAATGTTTTACTTAATAAATCTCTTTTTTTTTTATTGACCGAGCCAAGCGAATGTTTTCCGGTCTAAGGGAGCAAATCGGCAGTATGTATGTTTATTTAATTTTGTTCGTCGATAATTGGAGAACCGCGTAACGGATCTTTATGTTGTTTTTTGGATTAGTAGTTAATTTCAAAACAGTTTGAAAGTTCAAATATGACCAAAATCTGTCCAGGGGTGGTGAAGTTATAAGGGTTGCGAGGTCTCAGTTTGCGCGAATTACCAGTTCAACGAGACGAGCAAGTGTCTCGCTTGATGGTAAGAGTGTCGCTTGCCCAAAACAGTACATTGTCATCCAGTTTTTCGAACTTTTGCCAGCTATTCAACAGCCAAGCAGTAGTGTGCAAGCATTACTGTGTTCCGGATTGAATGGCAATGTTTCCAACGTGATCACTGGGCATAAAGACACTTAACATCTAATATGTCAGGGTGATGAGCGCAGTGCATTGCCGCTCATGGTTTTGAACTATTGAATTTCAACATTGAACTGAACTGTTTTGGGCAAGCATGACGCTTAACATCAGGTAAGCGACTTGCTAGACCCGTCATCAAGTACCGCAAAAAAAACTTCAACAGTTATATATATCGCACTTTAAATATCGCACTGCAATGCACCGAGGTCTCCTCGAGATATTTTATGGTAAATCTGTTTATGCCTAGTGATTTCGCTGGAAACATCGTTCTTCTGAACGAATTCTTCTTTTGTTTTTTCGTTCTTTGTGTTTTGTACACAGTAATGTTTGCACACTAATGCTGGGCGGTTGATTAACTGGCAAATTGTGGTACTGAATCCGTAAAAGAGTCACCACTACCCATACACAGTACACATGTGATCATAAAACCTTTAACTTTATGTAGTACCTAATTACATTGCAACCATTTTTATGAAGAACTAGTATCAAACTATAGCGCAATATTTACTGATTTCGTGACTTTAAATCAATCTGAGGCATTACAGCGTCTCCCCTGAACGTTATCTGTCTGCAGGGGATGCAACGTCCATTTCTCAAAGTGCAGCCCGTCGTAAATCTTTGTTTGTTCCGTTCGATTGTTTTTATTAGCCCTCAGTAGCGGGGGATGAATTTTAAGGCTTCAGGGCTCAGTAGTTCAATCCACAAAGACCTACACCATCCGTTCTTCTTGTAGGTAACAGGGAAAGTGAGCAATTTTCTGCTAGTGTGATAGTTTCATCTAAGTGGCACACAACACACACTAGGATAAACTGACTGATCACGAGTAGAATATTTTGCTCACAAATAGTGTGGTGTTGGTGTATTCCAGTCTGATAGCTCACTATTTATTTTTAAAATATTTTTCCGGTGTGATCCCACCACAGATCACACTAGATACCGCATTACGAGATTCGTTGTTCCTACAAAAAGTCACCAAAGTTTGAGGAAGGCGCGGGTCGCGGGGAGTGCGACCAAGCGTTCTCATGAGCTATCTCAAGGTTACGCCTACTCGCGCCTAGCAATCAATCAATCAGAGTAATTTCTTATAAGTGAATTTAGACTGATCTGTGGTGCGCTTCGAGGGTCCTGAATGCAGAATCTAGGGTGTGATCTGTGGATCCCACTTATGGTTCATATGTAACTAGGCACAAAACTCTGAAAGTACAAGAGGAGTAAAAGTTCATAGGAGCCTCATAGCATTCAGTAAGCGATAAGGAGAAGACACATTTTTTAGAACTGTGGCGAGAACAGTATGTCGCTCATCTATTGGGAAGGGTCACGCTTGTCCATAACAGTTAATTAACAGATAATTTTGAGTTCAAAATAGGGAGCGCCAACATACAACACTCGTCATCATCACACCTCTTAATGTTTTTATGAACCTTCAATCCTGAACACTGCAGTGTCAGCACTTGCTTAGCTGTTGAATAAATTACAAAAGTCTAAACACTACAAATTATATTTGTTCAATGTGTTTGTTGTTAATATGAAAACTGGTTTTGATACATTTTGTTTTAATAAAACATTCCCATTTTCTTCACAAGCACCTTAAATTGAGTCGGTTATTCCGAGCATAGTTTCGAAGGTCACTGAATCTGATCGAAACTATAGTCGGAATAAATAAATAAAATAGCCTTTTAATTCCCTTCCCTAACAAAACATTTATACTTAATTTTATTAATATTAGTTTATTATTTTTACACATATTTTATTTTTTATTAACATTAATTTAATCTTGTTTAGTATTATTAGTTCTAGTACTTAAGTTTAGTACATTTAATTATTTTTATATACTTAGTTTATACATTTTAATTTTAGGTTTTAAATTGATATTAATAGTTACTAGATTAGTATGTATTAGATTTGTATTATTACATTATATTTTAACATTATTTATTTATAGATTAGGGTTGAGGACCCCTCTTTGGGTGAAGGCCTCCTCCAGAGCTTCCCAGTCTTGCCTATTTTTTGCTTTAGTTAATAACGGATAACAGACTCAATTTAACGCGAGTATTCCCGTTTTATTAAAACAAAGTGTATGTTGTTATTTATTACAACATTTCTTTTTTAATATTTTATTCTAGAAGTTTTTTGTAACCCCCGTTTCAACGATAAGAGAGCACAAAGTGGATAGCGGGCACAGGTGCATCGTTGGCAAATGATTGTCATTATTAGGTAGAACGTTGATGGATCGAGAGGGTAACACTATTGTCTCGAGGTGAGGGTTTTCCTCTGTTTATCCGTTGCTTTTCGAGGTAAATTGAAATACGTGTTCATACCTAAGCTACAGTGAAGATTGCGCTTTATATTTCTGTTCCTGTGCACTGAAAAATACAAAAACGAAATTAAAATAAATAATTGTAATATATATAAAACCAGGTACATGCCCGCGTTGCTCTAGTTAAAACGTAATGGCGTTGTTGTAAGTTGTTTAGTGTGGAGAGTGTCCAGTGTAGAAAAAAATGTCACTTAAGTGCCATAACAACGAAGACAATGCGAAATTAAAAAAAAAAAAAACAATTATACAAGCATAGTTTTTCACGGTGTAGATAACATATAACAAAATAATCGAAATCGGATAACATTTAGGTGTGGGTACCAGACTACTAACTAAGAGTCGCACAGCGAGCAATGGAGAGATCTATGCTGGGAATTTCTTTGCGCGATAGGATCCGGAACGAGGATATTCGCTGAAGAACCAAAGTCACCGACATAGCTCTCAAGGCTTGCAAGCTGAAATGGCAATGGGCAGGCCACACCGCTCGAAGAACCGATAACGGATGGGTAAGAAAGGTTCTTGAGTGGCAACCACGAGCTAACGCAGCGTAGGTAGCCCTCCCACTAGGTGGACTGATGACATTTTGAAGGTCGCGGGTAACCGGTGGATGCAGGTTGCAAATTGTCGTTCAGTGTGGCGGTATAAGGGGAAGGCCTTCAGAAGTGGACATCTCCGGGCTGTTGGTAATGATGATGACCAGACTACGCTTTTTGTATAGACAAGACGACGGGTGAAACACGTGTCGTGAAGAACACGAAATCGAAGCGGAAAAACACTAGAGATTCTTTTAAGATGAACTGATTCCTGGTTCAATCAACTGGCTGTTCTGAACACTGAAAATCTATTTTATACTCCCAAGTAAAAATACGAAAACGAACACTAGAAAGTTACGGTACTTTTACGGTTACGAGTTTACGAGGCTTTAAAATTGTTTCGGCCGTAATTTTCATATGACCATTTCAATTGGACATCTGCATTATTTGGCTGCACCGTTCATTTGGCTGTCTCACCCTTTAATGCCATAAATTCAATGCTAATAGCCTTTAAAAATGCCAGACAGACATTGGGATACCACTGCAGTTATTTTCTGCCAAAACATGCGCGGAAAGATATGTGAAATTTGCATTATTCTTACTACAGAAAAGTACGTGGTTTTGTTATCTACCTATGGAAATATTTATGCTTTCTATTTTTCGTTTCAAACACTATGGTACGGAATAAGGCTTACTAAAAAGTAGCGCGCTATTTCCAGGCAAAAAAAAAACATTATTCTTATATAAATTCTTTATATTTTTATTATTTATTCGCATTATAAAACTATCGGAGTTCCGAAAGTCAGTGTCGTAGTACAGTCTTTGTATGTTTCCCCCAAAGTCCTGTTTGTCACGTCGCGGCTTCAGCCTGATGAAGTGTACTTCCAATTTGGTTTATATGCCATTAATGTATTTGCTGCAGCTTTGAATTGACTGGGAGGATTTTTAGAGCGATTTATGAATAATTATTGTGTTCTTAATACTGATACAGTGTAAGGAATATACTATTCTCTAGAAAGACTCTCGAATAGCAATGGCCAGTCGATTGTCCTAACAGATGCAAAGGTATCTCACCTGCACTTTAAAGGGTATAAAGCTATCTCACTCGCACATATCTACGTTTTTGTGGATAGGTATGTTGTATCCATCATAATATCAGAAATATTTGTGGTGATTCCTTTTAACATGACGGAAGAGATCGAGAATAAAATACTGTTTTTTTTCCATGCTCTCCGTCTAAATTAGATATGTATAACTTTCCTTAACAGCGTTTTATGTTCAAACAACATGCACACTAATTGAATTAGCACTCGACATTATATTAAAGTTATAATTAGGTAACATACAAATATACTTAAGTGGAAGAAGAATCGAGAACTGATTCTTCCCTTCTCCTTAAGAATATTTTTTAATTTTGTAGACCTTTATTGAAATTGAAATTGCATGACAACCTGAAAGTTGCCAAAATTGTGTGTCGTAGCTCATAGCTATTTCACTGATAAATTCCTAATACAAAACTCAACCTTACCTATTCTCAGTTATGACAGCATCACGTACCAGCAGTACCGTTTGCTCATCGAATCCTCGAGAAAACTGCTCGAATTTCGAGAACACCTCGAGAATAGTTGGAAATCTCGACAAATCGCATTCACGTCACTGGCTATCAGCCTGATTTCTCCCAGGGAAACATTAGGAAACTATAGATTTATTCAGCGAAACGCGGTGAAAATGGAGCAGTGATTGCGGTGTTTTATTGGGTGAAATTTTCAATGGATCTGTGAATAGTTTTGGAATGAAGTAGTCGTGAGTAGTTGGTATTTTATTTATGACTGGCTGCCCCACGCTGTTTCTTGCGCTATTCTACAGAAACCGAATATTTTTGTAATATTAAACTGTAAATCTCTATCTACTTATTAATTTCTGTGGAAACAATCTGAAACACAGTCATGTTTGCACTTTGCTGCTTGGTGGTTGAATACCTAGCAAAATTATACAAATGCTGATACGTATTATCATCATCCCAGTCTTTTTAACCCATTCTCATCATTCAAACTCATTTATTATTTTCTCCATACCATATTATTTATCGGTCCTGTTCTAATTTCGGATCTACGCCATTAAATCTTTCATCAAAATGTCATTATTGTCAAACAAACCATAATATTGATCGAATAATCTTCTGAGAATTATTATCTAACGCAAAGTCTTTGTTATTTGATTAATATCCGCGACGGATATTATGAAAGGTTAATTATAAACCTTCCAAACACACAGGATATCTTGGAATTGACATCTAAAGATTAAAAGCTCTTTTATTTGATTCATTTCCTGGTTTAGTTGTAATTAGCAATTATCTGTTTTTTGACTAGCTCGCCCTATAGCCATCTCTTTTCATTTGCACGCTTGTATATATTTCGTTTTCAAACCAAAAATATAAGTAATTTTAAAGTTGATATTTTCTATTTTGGCAAAGGAGAAGGTCAGACGAAAAAACCTTTAAACATAGTTTAGAAAATTATTTTATTGCTTCTCCAATTGCTTTGAAACATTCGCAATGTTAATTTGTAATTTTTTTGACCGACTGTATTTTTTTTTAAATATGCAGCGTTATTATTTTAACTGTATTCATCATCATCACCACGCTTGGCAGGTTCACCCATGTCTATGAGGTGGAAAATCGTCGCTATAAAGAGACGCGGAAACTAGGTAGCATTTGTATGAAACTATGCCGTCTTTCGTTATTCACTCAAAGGCGACGGCGCGCGCCAAAATTCAATTTTGTGCATCTTTCAAAGAGGTTTTACGTTCAAACGCTCGGGAGCTATGCTTGTAGTCAGACACAGTGCATAGCAGAGAGGAAATTAGTGGACAGGGTCTAAAAACTAACCTGTTTAATTCAAATTAGAGGCATTTTTGGTAGAGATGCTATTATGTCAGTTTAGGCTTTTAATAAGGTACTTGTCCGAGCGGCTACTACGAACGAACAGCAAGTAGAGCTAGAAATTAGAAACGAGTTAGCGAGCAACACGAAGCGAGGATATAGTCCTGATAATTTTGTCGCTGGGCTGTAGCGAGTGTACGAGTGCGGCGAGCGATTACTCGCACTGTAATAGAGAATGACCGCTGGGAGTCTCTCGGCGAGTGTTCTGACCAACAAGCCAGCTAGTATTATCTTTAATAGCTCTTGTCGCTGCGACAAACTAGTGGAGAGAGAGAGTTCTCGCCGGCAGTGTGAATAGTCAGAGATCAACTATTCATTTATGTGTATCTTTTATTCACACGGAATCTATAACTATTATTGTATACGTTTTTTTCAGCGAGATAATAGTCGATAGTTCGTCGCGTCCTCGCCGTCGCTGAGACAAGTGCCTTATGAGTCTATGCTCGGACTATTAGAATGTAATTTTCACTGAAACAGAGTAAAACCATTTCTTTAAAAACATTTTTGTCTCTTTCGGCCTTCTCAACTTTAATAGCGTTACACCTGAACACCACGGATAACGGAACAATCAGAATCAATTAAAGTAAGAGGAAACTATATTTCTTTCTCCTTCTCTCTCATTAATTTTTTAGACGGCGCCCGCGCGTACCGCGCACTATTATGTAAGGCGCAAGACACACTCATAGCATGGGGCGCGGACACGGGACCACTTTAGAGTAATTTCAATGGTCGCGCGACGGCAAAGGACTTGAGACTCACTTACGCTTTTTGTATCGTTTTATTAGAATGATAAGGTTGAAATTGCTTTTAAGGAGAGCGCCCGTGTCCACGCCCTGTCTTACGAGTGTCTCTCGCGCCTAAGCTCTCGGTTAACCTACTGCACTCACACTGGGGCAAATTCTAAACGCACACGGCAAACTTTGAAATCTCAATAAAGCTCCAATCATACCTCCTTCAAAAGTATTCAAAGCGTCTTTTTACAAGCACCGACATTATGCAACGCCTCAAAGCTGGTACTAGAGATTTATGAGCTTAGAATGGATATGGCATTAAAATACAGCTTGGTTGGGCAATTAAACAAACCAATATTATTATGAAAAGAATTTAAAAACCGACTGCTAAATGTAGCCCACACAAGCGAAAATAAAATGTTCTAGAGTTCTCTTTTCTGTGGTCACTCCGGACATAAAGAGGAATCCAAAGACATCTCACTCGTAAAAAATCTGTCAAGGCTACAGGTGGTACAGGTACACAAACAAACATAATTACATACTCAAATACACCTCAAAAACATTACCCTCTTTAATGGCAAGCCAGGTAAAAATGCCTAGAAACGTCACATCCATCTATTCCTTATATCAAACGTAACGGGATTTTTCACTTGGAGTTCCAAAGCTTTTGCTATGGTAATCTGGGAGTGCAGGCCGGAACGCTGCATGCCAGATGGAATGTATTTGATTCAACTCAACGCTTTTGTGAAAATGAAATGAAAATTTATTTATTGCAGCAAACGTAGGAGTTACAAAGAAAATGGCCTCACGCTCGGACGTTGTTCGTATCTGTTCACGTACGCATTGAGGATATGTTCAAGCTTTTGTACTGGTACGGATTCGGCACAAACATTGAGGGCGAATATATCAATCACCTTCGTTTTGTCGATGATGAATATATCATATATCAAGACAAAAATCATGGCCAATGCTCATGTTGCACCCGTTCCGGTAGTCATTGATCATTATAACTAACTTGCTCAGACTGTCCAATTAGCTAAGTCCACAATCGACACAGAGGTCGCCCGAAGAATCTAACTCGGATGGGTGGCTTTCGAGAAATTGTGTGATATTTGTTCGTCCAAAATTCCGCGGTTCCTGAAGACAAGTTTCTTCAAGCAATGTGTGTTGCCAGTGATGACACACGTCGGTATGGCGTTTTAAGGGGAAGGAGGCCTATGTACAGCAGTGGAAGTCTTCCGGCTGATGATAAGTCAACCTAAACCACTTCGTTGCCGCGCAGGATTTTGAATGGTTGAAGTTTTAAATTTTGAATTACAACGAAGTCTTATGGGCAAGCGTGATGTCACCATCAAGCGACCTGGCTCGGCTCATCACTCAGAAGCATATAAAAAGCAATAGTTCCAAGCACAGTCTATTTATGGGATCCGGGTAAGTATACTAAAACTGCAACCAGATCCATAGCAGGGCGGGGAGCAGAGTCCTCTTAGTAAACGGTGAGCGTTCCGAGATCATCAAGCCGCCTGCCAAGCGTGGAGATTATAACACCACACCTCCTTTAAGGGGAAGCTTTGGTTAACAGTGGAAGACCTCTGGCTGATGAAGATGATGATGATGAGTCTAAGTAAATTTTCCCGGTAACGAAGTGTAATCGTTCCAAGGTTGTAAATTGAACATCTTTCTCCATACGTCTTCCTTCAGAGCTTAACAGTACTTAGACGTCTTAATTAACTTGAAACCCATTTGAATAAGTTTATAAGTCGGCAACTAAAATCGAATAAGTAAGGCAACCCTTCGCCTACAAATTTTCAAATCCCCTGGGCCCTATAACTTGGGCCTTTGGCACGAAATTAAGGCTTATGTATTTATATCTATAGACATCGTGGAAGCGTATATACGACCGTTTTCTCCATACAAACGTATTTCCTGTTTCCTACCCGAATAATGACAACGGAAAATATTTTTGCCATAAATATTAATGAAACTATTTCATGAACTTTATTGAAAATTGACGGAGCTCTGTGGTAACAAACATTTTAAAAAAAGAGTCGACTTGAAAACCTCCTCCTGTTTTTTTGGAAGTCGGCTAAAAATAAAACATAAAAAAATAATAATAAATTGGAAAACATTCAAAACCGGACTCATACTCAAAGTGTTTGTGGAAAAATAAGTATGTACACATTTTATTTTTTTAATTTTACACATTTCATGATCGTTGACTGATGTAAATGAACTCTTAGGAGGACCGGAGATGATCAATGGCAATAGGTATTGTCAATATTCACGTGATTGGTGGTCATTTAGACAGACTTTCGAAAAAAAGGCCAAGATCGGAAACGTATCTGTGGTGCCCCTGGTGTTACAGGTATCCATAGGCCACAGAAAAGAGAAAGAAATATTTTTTCTCTCCTGTGCCATAGGCGACGGTGATCACTTACCATCAGGCGGCCCGTCTGCTCGTTTGCCATCTATGGCCAAAAAAAAAGAGGTTCTCAATTCCATTGAACTTTTCTTTTTGTATGTTTGTTAGCTCTGAACTCCGTAATTTAGAAAGAATTTAGAAATTATTTTTTGAATTTGAAAGGCTCCATTTTACAGCCCCATCAATGTCTAGTTTTGATAATGTGATCCATAAGGGATTGAGGGAACTCCTCAAATATTATAGACCTACTTATAGCGATTTTGGTACTTTCATCAACAAGTCAAGCATTTGCATTCAAAAAGTATCATATCATGAAATGGAACTGATGAATGGCCACTGATGGCCACCGGAACTCCTCAATGATTCGTGTTTCAGGGTAGGCGGTTGTTTTAATTTAAAATTATTCTGAATCGCGTGAAGCTATAGTCAATGACTACTTTACGGTACTGACAGCGTTTGACAGAAAATTTGATTGTCGTTTGACCATTGATCGTCTACGATCACATGTAAGACCACATGCATTTGTAATTTAAAAGTTATCGGCTACTAGTTGTTAGACGCGACTTCGTTCGCGGGGACATAAAAAAAATTATCCCCTGTCAGTCTTTGTGATTTAGCCGTGATAACGCGACAAACATCCAGACAGAGACACTAAGTTACTTCCTATAGTTCGCTAGATGGACTTTTGTATGGATTGACAGTTGTAATGTAGTGAGTTCTGAATCGCGCAACTGAAGTTTTTTCCTCGAGACGAACGTAAATATTTTTATATCTCGAAGCTTTATTAGCATGATATGACAGCGTCTATATTTTCTGAATTATAATATTAGTTAGGAGGAAGGTCTAGTTAGAATTAAGGTTAGGAAGTTAGGATTAGGATTTCACTTTATAAGGAGCATCAACTCAGTGGTGCTTACAATTATATTCTGGCACCATTGTGAACGCTGAATTCGTGCGTGAACGGTTCTCTTTGATTAAATTTTCGGGGGCACTTTATTAAAGCATATCCTTACTTTTGAGATCTTTGATAATAGTAAGAGAAATGATCTACCGCCCTTCCTCTATTATTCTATCCCCTACGAAAACAAGGCAAAATATTAGAGAACACCAAAGCAGGTGCAATTTCTCACGGCATATTGAAAGCAAACACCATTAAACTGAAGCTCCTGGCGTTATTCTTTGACGTATTTTTAAGATATAGAATGTACTATCTATGATCCGCGGCTTTGCTCACTACGAGTATCATAGATGAAAATTTTTCAACACCAATATTTTGTATTCAGTAGCTAGTATTTGTATTTTGTTAAGGGGCCGTGTACCCTGGTTCCCGCTATCTCTTTCGCACTATATCCAATTTTTTTAATATTCTCAATTAATCTCTCAATTACTTTAGAATACCGTTGCCTATGTTTTATAACAATTTTCATGTTATTATCTTTTTCTTTTGGCGAAGGAGAAGGTTTTTTTTTTGCCTTATCCTTATCCAAATTATCTAAATTGGGTGTATCCTGGTTGTGTGGGACTATACCCACTAAAACCCCTTCGGTGGTCTGCCTCTGTACCTAATGAAGGTTACCGAGATCTCAATAGGAACGCACCGGTAGCGGTACTCTCTAGCACGTTGCCTCAGGCAATACTCCCGGAAAATATTTGAACACTTCCTTTTTTTTCCCCAAGAATGAGATTTTATGTAAGTATATTCCTTACCTCCTGTAGCCTAAACGGCTTAACCGATTTTGACGACTGAGTAGTCGTTGGAATCCTCTTTACGGAGTGACATAGATAGGCAACATTTTGCAGTCGGGTTTTTACTTTTCTTTTAATAATTTTACTTGTCCCCTTTACAATGGCACGGGCCACAACGCCTAGGCCCTCTGGGTATTTCCTACGCTTGGGTCATATTTTAGCTCTTGAATCACTTGATTCAAGACGAACACTTGTTCGTCTACCGATTAAAAATATGGTAGCTAAAAATTCAAGAAGTATTTTCCTTTTATGTCTTGTGACATTTTGTTTTTTTACTTATTCTTGTAAAAATATTCTCGTTTTTGTATCGTTTGTACAATTATATTTTTATTTCCGAGAAACGTTTTCTACGGCTTCAGTATTTCCCTTTATTGTGAGTAATATTTCGTTAACATTTTCTGTCGTGTTATTTCTCCAAACTAAGAATGGCCGCACGATAAGGTCACTTGATGAAGCGGTCATTTGGAGAAGATATCGGTTTTAATAGTGGTTCTAAACCGCCGAGACGGATTAAACAACAAAAACCGTAACCTTTTCATTGAAACGAAAAATTAAGCTGACAGATTCATGCAGTAGAAGCCAATCGCAACGTTTAATGCAATATTCATTATACGATATCATCCCTCCTGAAATCCCCCGTCCTACATGCTTTAAAACTCTCCTATCCCTAGTTTTTACGCCATTTGTAAATATATTAAAAATAATAATCACCATCATCATCAGCCATAAGACGTCCACTGCTGAACATAGGCCTCCCCCTTAGAGCGCCACACCGACCGACAACGGGCCACTTGCATCCACCGGTTGCCCGCGACTTTCTCAATGTCATCGGTCTACCTAGTGGGTGGTCTACCTACGCTACGTCTTCCGGTTCGTCCGGAAAATAAGAAAAATAGTAATATTAAGTTGTAAATGTAGTTGTAATATGTTTGTGTAAGTCCTATAAATGTGTAAGTAGTTAAAATGTGTTTGTTCCGGAGGTGAGAGGTGCAAAAACAAAAACTGCCATTCAACAACCACCGATCGATCAATTAAACACCGTACAAATTCTCTTCGTTTGATTGTCTACCTCATCGCATGACATTGGCAAAATTGTGAAACACTCTCGCAGAAGCCATAAAACAAGAATTGAATTGAACGTTACTTTGCAGAATTTTTAATTTCTAAAGTTTTTTTTTTTTTTTGTCTTCCTAATTAGGTAACACCGACGGAAGAAGTGTTTTCACTCCCAACCATTTCGCATTAAATGTATAATTTTCTTTAATTTCGCCTAGTCGAAATTACAGGTGACCAAAGACCTGGCGCTTACCTCGGTCAAAGGGTGAGTTTGGCAATTCAACGGGGTAATGTCGCCAGCTTTTTGGGCACCTTACCCGTAGACAGCGACTTAAATGCGGTTTTTTATTTGTAGATATTTTAAATTAAATTTATTTAAGTATTTATTTTAATTTTGTTTCTAGTTTTAGTTTGTACATTTAAGTTTAGATTATAATATATTATAGTCGTGCTTGTTACAGATTTTATATTAAAAAGCAAGTAAAATGTATATTAATTATAATCTTTGTAGTATTATTTTCTTTCAGTTTCACTTGTTTTGAACACGTAAAAATATTTTTACACTATAGTCACACAACCGACCACCAGTTGGAAAATTGACTAACCCCAAGGGTCTTGTTTGTTTTACCTTTCGTCGTGTTTATGTATGCTTTTGTTATTGTTTTAGTTGACGTTTTCTGTCCGTTACACAAGAAGTATCACGAGGTTAAAATAACACAGGGCTAAAAAGTGACTGTTGTACATAATATATTTCATTTTATAATTTATAAAAAAATATTAATCATCATCATCATCATGTACTAGCCTTGTTGGTCAGTGGGAGGATTTCCACCTTCTGAGCTGTAGGTTGTAGGTTGATTCCCACCCAGTACAAACATTTGTGTGATGGACATGGATGTTTGTTCTTTGTCTGGGCGTTTCTATGTATTCTATGTATGTATTTACAAAAATAAAATAAAAAATGTATTCTATCAGTTATCTGGTTCCCATAGTTTAAAACATAAGTAGGAGAAGCCACTGGCACCTGAAACACAGTCCTAGACTAGTTCGGGAGCCTATGGATCAACACTCGTTGTAAAAACTGAATTAATATCAAAATAAATATTTTTTGTTTGTTTTGTATAGTACAAGCTTGCTTAGTTTTGGGCTAGATGGCGCTGTGTGTAAAAATTGTCCACCAATATTTATTATTTATTATCATCATCATCATCAGCAATAAGACGTCCACTGCTGAACATAGGCCTCCCCCTTAGAGCGCCACACCGACTGACAACGAGACACTTGCATCCACTGGTTGCCCGCGACTTTCACAATGTCGTCGGTCCAATTTATTAACAAGCTTTAAAAGGTGTGTACTGGCAACTTCACCTGAGGATCCCATTTCGTACCTTTATGAAAAACATGCCTACGACAATTTTGCGTCATGGAAAATTGACAAATTTTATATTTGAATTTGAACTCGAAACATGAAGAATGAAATGAAATTTAAATTACTACTAAGCTGGTTTTATTTAAATTACTCGCATTGTTTGGGTAAAGCACTACACAAGTCTTGGTCCGCAATGACTGCACTGCTGGCCACGCTATGACGGCCAAGAGCTAAGCCTAGCTACACTCTCGGCCTTCAATCATGGTCATCATTGCAGCCCTTGCTGTCCGCGCTGGCCTGGACCTGCGCTACGCTGCGCTTTCGGGCATCATCATCGCTGCCAGCAACACAGTCATTACAGACCACGACAGTAATGTACCATCGTAAGATTCATTACCATTGCTGCTTATATTTAACACATAGCTGCATTGCATTTTATAGTATACGTAAATAAACGCAGATTCAACTGAACACACCAAACTGGGGCGAACAAATCGCGTATTTCCCACTTACATTAGGATTATTGGACGCAATAAACTTGGTTGTGGAGTGAAATATACTGCACATTATACAAATATTAGAATAATAATTCAAACGTAATAAGCAGAGAGGGAAAGGTGTTATTGGAACAATCGTTATGAAACAAAATGGCGTCGATTCAGTTTTACCACTTTTCATTTAGCTGACATCAAAGTTTACCATACATTTAAAAAAGCGGCTGAAAATAAAAACAAATTATGTTTTGCACTAAAACTTTAGGCAAACAGCGCTTACTATCAGCCGTTCGACTTACTTGTCTCAACACATAGTTTTATTATACACATTTAATGTCTTTAAATTATGAGTAAGCCATTCACATATCTGAAGTAAATATCAAAAATTCCAAACTTTACACAGTTACGCTCCTACAACCCTAAATTTAAATGTACACTCTATTGTGTAATAGTAAAGGTGTGAAATTGCATAGCGAGTAAGTCCACGGAACACCCAAAACCACCCAGTGAGATCGTAAAGGCGAATTGTCAATTTACATTTAATCTACTTTACGGGCGGCGGGTGGAATGACGCTATATATGCACTATTACCACAGATCACACTAGATACCGCATTACTAGAACGTTCTTCTGACAAAACGTTGCCAAAGTTGTAGAAAAGCACGGGTTGCGGGGACTGAAACACGCAACCTGCGCTTTCTTAAGTATGTTTCGTTTTTATAAACTTGTCAACTTTCCGATGTTTGAACTCGCGACCCAAAGCAGATTTTAGCGTCAAAACCAAATTGCTTAGAAAATAATTATCATCATTCTTATATTTTTTTTATAAATAATTTGATTCTGGAAACGTCAAATAATCATCGTCTTTGTAAAATAATTTGATCACGAAGGCAGTGTTTATCTTAAAAGTTTATGTTAAGTCTTATCCTAAGATCTCCGAATACTGAAACGTTTGTTAACTTTGACGATAGATTAAGTCTATTGTTGCCTTTGTCATTTGCTTAGTGTCAGACAAAGGCAGCATTAGAATTAATCTGTTGTCAAAGTTAACAAACTTTTCAGAATTCCGAGGTTATCCTAAGCCTCATTCGTACTGTTGAAAACACAAAATTAAAATTTGCATCTTCATAGCTCAAGACAAAACTCACATTTTCCTTCAGCTCGGGTGCCTTCACGATGGCGCCATCACTCAAATACATTTTGGGTGTCACAGCCACTGTATACACATAGGACTAGCACAATCAATTTTCCAAGAACTTATCAAATAGTTAAGGTTCGAAAGCTCAGAGCTGAAGGTGGTTTATCGAGACTAACTGGAATGTGGCATAGTGAGAGGTTTTATCAAAATCTACCGTAATTTCATTAATCAACCATTGCAAATAATAAAGTTTTCGATACTACCCACAAAGAACATTTGTCACATGTTTTTTTCTTCTTTTAAGTTTTGGCTCCACACGTTGTGCTATTAAATACATCTCAAGTATTGTAATATTTCAAGTGAAATCAAATATTTCAGAATTAAAATAAGTCTCAGTCATAGTTTATGTCAAACAAAGTAAGTCACGGACAAGTGTACGTCATGCCCCAGTGAAGTGGTGGATACTTTACCAGAAGTTTCTATGGAGTTTTGCAAACAACACGAAGAGTCACGTTTCACAATATTATACTATTCGAGCACGTTCACGAACACTTTAATGAATAAAAAAACCACCATTTTTAAACATTAACACTAGACATAACACAAGTTTTGGAAAATAATACAATGTCGCGACATGACTTCTTCACGTTCCCGCCAAAACCTTTTCATCACATGTTAGGTTACAATTCAGTCATCGTAATACCGGGCCCAGACTTACAGGCTGAATATCGAATGTTCGCGCTACGAAGCACAATCCACCAATCAGAGACCAGTATACTCATCTCTGATTGGCACATATCGCCTCGTTTCGCAATAATTCGGGGCGATAGACACTATAGTCTGGGTTAGGTATAATAAAACGCTATGTCTAAGTATAATCAATCTGATCAATCTGATCATGCTCATTTTCTCTTTTATGTTTTGGTTTCACACGTTGTGTATTTAGCCAGTGTCAAGTATTGTAATATTTCAAGTGATGTCACATTTTAAATAAGTGACAGTTATAGTCTAAGTCAAGGAAACACTCGTACACTCGTACACGTTCACGAACATTTATTGATTTTTATACATATTTTTTTATTTTCTCGATCGTTTAGCCGTCATAACGCGACAAACACCCAGACAGAGACAGATAGACAGAGTTACTTAGGATTAGAATAAAAAAATAATGGCCATTGTTAATATAATTTGATTTATTTCGTAGTTGAATCTGGGAGATGTTGGGAGAAAATTTATTATTATTTATTTGTTTCAGGTAAGTTCATTACTTCATTTTATACCGTGGAGGTCGAAATACGCGTGAGTACTCTCTGAAATATCTTCAAAGAGCCGAAATATTATTTATTTGTTCCCGCCGCCGCCGCTCGTCCCGTCTCGCTATGTTTCCTTGTCTCGCTATGGGTTGACTAATGTGGCGCCGTCCAGCTCTAGTCTTTTGAGTCATTGCTAAAGTGGGCCGCAAAAGCGTCTCGCCAGAGTGAGGTTGAGGTACAAACGAAATTACCGTACAGAATAAAAGAAAAAAAACCGGAATAGTACAGTAATAGGTTCATAAATGGAGTTTTGGCGGGAACGTGAAGCATTCATGTCGCGTCATTTTATTATTTTCCAAAACTTGTGTTATTTCGAGTGCTAATGTGTAAAAACGGTAAATTTTTACCCGTTAAGTGTTTGTGAACATCCCCGAGTGTTGATGAATGGTATGTGAAACGTGAATTTTCATGTTGTTTCCAAAACTCCCTGGAAGGATCTAGTAAAGTTTTCACCACTTTACTGGGGCATGACTTGGACTTGACCGTGACTTGCTTTGCTCGCCTTTGACTGTGACTATGACTTGTTTGATAATATATAACAAAACTTGAAAATATATATGTATACTTGACACTGGCAAATGCATAAGACGTGCTACGCCAAAATCCCCTTAGGAGGAGGAAAAAATAAGTTCATAAATTAAAGATGAATTCTTTTCCAAACGTACAAAACAGGAGCTTAAATATTGGAGTCCTGCTGAAAACAATCCTTTAAATTTCCCTTGAATCACGCGGGCGACGTCGCGGATAAAAGCTAGTAATTAATAAAACTGATTTTGTCGACGGCACATGTCAATTTCGTCGATGGATAAAATACCGTACTTGCTCTATTGATAAGACAAGAAGCTTAACATTCTGAAGAGCTCAGATGATCTGGGCTAGGACGTAAACTCTTCTAGCTTATGCTCATATCTGGACCGTAAAACGCAGGTCACCGTTACTTGCAGATAACCTATTCTTTCCTCCCATCGACATAAAAAATATCCACTGTAGAGCTCTTTACTACTGGCTACTGGTCGATAATTTAAAAACTGATCTCATCCTCATATTCTGGCTTTTTTTTTTTCTCTCTTATGTTTTGGCTCCACACGTAGTGTATTTAGCCAGTGTCAAGTATTGTTGTAGTATTTCAAGTGAAGTTAAATATTTCTTAGTTAAAATAAGACTCAGTCATGGTCTAAGTCAAGCAAAGTAAGTCACGGTCAAGTCCACGTCATGCCCCAGTAAAACGGTGGAGAATTTACTAGAGTTTTCAATGGAGTTTTGGAAACAACATGAAGAGTCACGTTTCACAACAGTATACTATTCACCAACACTCGTGCGCGTTCACGAACACATAATGGATAAAAATCCACTATTTTTAGACATTAACACTCGAAGTAACACAAGTTTTGGAAAATAATACAATGACGCGGCATGACTTCTACACGTTCCCGCCAAAACTCAAAAAAATATCAGTTGTCTGGTTCCCATAAGATTGTACTTAGTTTGGGGCTAAATGGCGCTGTGAAAAACGTCCACCAATATTATTATTATTATCTTTGCCACATTTGATGCACTTTTCTACTCGTCCTACCCCACATAATCCTAAAAACCTCAGTGAAAAAGCCAACCGAATTAGGACTCTATTCCAACAATTTATTTACTGAAAAGCCTCTAGAATAAGGTCGGCCGACGTAATCCGCTGAAACTATTTTTGTCCCGTCTGCCTTGAAAGTCTGACAGAAGTAAGCTCTTTCGCGCAAAAACTTCCATTTGCACAGCTCATTTTTCTGCTTAACATCTGCTAGGATTTATTTTCTTGCTACATATTGGACCCCAAGAGAGGATTATTAACTTCATTTAATAAGAGGGACTAGTTCAGGCAATAGTAGGTACTGAAGTGAGGTAACAGAAATATAAGGGCACAGAAGTTTCGGAAATAAAAGGTAACAAAAAATAAAGATCACAGTTTAAATGAAAGGACTATTTCGAAATAACTCTCCTCTCTTCTTTCTTGTCAGTTATATGCCCCTTTACAGCTGCATATAACTGACAAGGCCATTACTAAGCCGCTATAATAATGTATTTCAGATGAAAACTGTGTATTTGACAGGGTCCAAATAAATGAATTGAATTGAACGCTTCACACTCACACTTCCCAATTCCAACATCTACCCGACCGGGAATCGAACGCGGGAACTCAAGCTTATAAGGTAGATGCCCTTCCGTCTATGCCATGAGAGTCGTACTATTTCGTACTAGTTTTGAAGAGCCGTATAAAAATACCGTGAAGATACATTATAGTACCATCCAAGGGCATTTCTAGTAGTGTAGTTCTATTGTCCGATTTTGAAGTTTATAAAACCTCTCTATCTATCTATCTCCCTCTCTTCAACCACGAGGGATACTGAGAGAAAATGCTTTAGCATTAAGTCCTCCTGTTGTACCAAATACGTTGTATGTGTGTGTATTAAATAAATAAATAAAATCACTAAAATTCGAGATATTGCAGATCATTAAAATTGAATGTGAACAAAAAAATGCTTTCGAACTGTTTACTTTTTTATTGTAAGCGCAGACTGGACGAGCAAGTCGCTCGCCTGATGGCAAGTGTCGCGCTTGTCCGATACAGTACAATACCATCCAGAATTTTCTTTCACAATTCTCCTTATTAAAAAAAACATGGACAGCAATGCGTTGCGTTTGTCACCCGAGATATTAAATGTTAGATCTATTTGTGCGCAGTAATATCGATAGAACATTGCCATTCCGGTACACAGTTAAGTTTACACACTACTGCTTGGCGGTTGAATAATTTGCAAAGATGTGGTATTTCCCCAGATAGACTCTGCAAAGTAGTCCTACCACTACTAAAAACTTTTCTTTACGAAGTCGTTCATACTGTCAGTAGCTGTTACTAGCGACTTCGTTCAGGTGGACATATAAAAAAAGTAGCCTAAGGATTAAGCTATATATATCCAAAAAATCAGGTCGATCCGTTCAGCCGTTTAACCGTGATAAAAGCCAGACAGAAAGACAGAGTTACTTTGGCATTTATAATGCTAGTTAGGATTAGGATGTTGGTGTTAGTTAGGATTAGGATGTTGTTGTTAGTTAGGATTAGGATGTTGTTGTTTTAGTTAGGATTAGGATGTTGTTGTTTTAGTTAGGATTAGGATGTTGTTGTTTTAGTTAGGATTAGGATGTTGTTGTTTTAGTTAGGATTAGGATGTTGTTGTTTTAGTTAGGATTAGGATGTTGGTGTATCTCTCATTTATGCTTTTTATTGCAATTAAACACAGACCATCTGTAAAATAGGATTAAAATATCTGCGCATCTATCTCTGTCTGCCAGAGCCTGATCGTCTGTGTCTATTAATAAAGATTTCCCCGAGATACTAGGGAGTTCGTAAAGCTGCACCCTTCGGCAATAATGCTTTGTTTGTTGTCGTCCAGTAAGCTTACTAAAAGTGCGGTTTAAAATGCGCTCACAGAGCAAACACCACAAAAACTGCTAATGAACGAAAACGAAAATGAAAAATGAAATATTTATTGGTAGCAAACCTACAAGTCGGTCATGATAAATAAGGTACAATTAATAGAGGTAAACCCTTATAAAAGCAATAAATTAATATTAAAATGAATAAATTAATAGTGAAATAAAATTAATAAAATTTTCATACAATTATATTCGTCTAGGTCATAAAATGGATGGTCTAACAAGCAGAGTTTCAGTTTAGACTTAAATAACTCAGTGGAAGCGGCGCCCAATATTTCGTCAGGAAATCGGATCGGTTTAAATATTGTTAGTACGCTAACAGCGCGCCAACATATTAAACCGATCATTAGCGTGCTTATGTCAGATAGTTTAGTTTTTCAGGTTATCTGTCTCAGTGTCTCATAATTTGATGGCCATAGTTTCATTTCTGTTTTCACAGAAGACTTTGGCCTGCAATTAATCCATTTTTTTCGATAAAAAACAGAGAGTAACGGATTTCAAAGATGACAATTTGAATTTGACATTAGCGCACACAGTGCACTAAATCATTTTTGTGAGCACTGTGAGCTCGCTAAAATGACGTCACTCATGACGTCATGTGGCTGACAGGAGTCTATAAATGCGCATCTTAAACCGACTGTGCAAATGGTAACTATGTGCGCAGTTTAAATCGCACTCTATGACAATCTTAAAAAATGTACATGTTTAGTCAACTTTTTTTTTGTTTGATTAAAATACTACACGGCTTAAAAAAACTTCACGTCACACTAATAATTATAATTTGGACGGTAACTCGTTTTCTGTTTCTGCTTCTTTTTCGCGATTGACTTGTTTTTAATGTTTAGCACGGTATAAGGGTGTCTACACATGGCCCGACCCGACATCGCTTGAAAGAGATGGCTATATATAAGTTTCTGGGGAAGCGAAAGGGAGAAGCTATAACCTTAATAGTTTATTTCTTTTGCTCCCGTGAAATTCAAATCTAGCTGTCCCTTTCACACGATGTCAGGTCGGGCCATGTGTAGACACCCAAAAGAGAATACAAATACTGCGCACGGTAAAAAAGGTAAGACATTTTTTATGTTTGACGGTAGGCCAAAGATATTTTTTTTTTGGCTCTACACTTTGTGTATTTAGCCAGTGTCACGTTTTGTTATATTTCAAGTGAAGTCAAATATTTCACTGTTAAAATTTCAGTCATAGTCTAAGTCGAGCAAAGTAAGTCACGATCAAGTTCAAGTCCGTAAAGTGGAGGAGACTTCCTGGGTTCCCTTCTGGAAACAACACGAGAAATCACGTTTCACGACATTATACTATTTACCAACACTTGTCCACGTTCAAAAGCACTTAATGCACATGCTGAAACACACCACTAGGTGTTTGGCGACAGATTTTCAATTGTAGGACGGTATATAGCTAGCCGAGTACCTACTAGAAATTACACGCCAGCCATTTTTAGCTCCTGTAAAAACGCCAACGCATCTCCGTGTATCCTTCAGTAAGCCAGCACTCCCCTACTTATCTGATTGTGTCAGTGTTATGTTATTTACTTTATGGTCCTAAGGCGTCGAGGGGAACGGACGCAACGGACAATGAACCCGGGGTGGAATTTGTTGAAAATCGGTCAAGTGAAGTGTTTCCGGTCCTTTTTGGTATTAAAAAGGGGATCTGTTCTCGAGATTCCCTTTTATTAGCTGGATTTATGGTAGAGTAATTTCTTAAAGAGAACTGATTTTTTCCCTCAAAATTTCAGCTTAGTACACAAGGCAATGCGGCATATCCAATTTTCCAAAAATCCTAACTTTAGCTAATATTATAAATGGGAATGTAAATCTGTCTCTCTGTCTCTGTGTGGGTGTTTGTCGCGTTATGACGGCTAAACGGCTGAACGGATCGCCTTCAATGTTTGCATAGATATAGCTTAAGGATAGGAGACATAAGCTACTTTTTATTTCTATTTCTATTTAATTTTATTGATTCATGCGAACGAAGTCGCTGGTAACAGCTAGTCACACTAATATTATAAATGCGAAAGTTTGTGAGTAAGTGTGTAAGTGTGTTTGTTCCCGTTCAAATTTGTAACGGCTGAACTGATTTGAATGAAATTTGGTTTGAAAAGCTTATACACTGGCTTAACACAGGCTTTTTATCCCGAAAAAATTAGTCGTTCCTAAAGAAAAGCAGGTGAAAACACGGGGCGCAGTTAGTATAATATATTTCTGAAAAATCGGTCAGCGAGCATACTAATCTGTTTAGCAACTTATTTGCTTAGTTTAATATTCTCTTATATTTTGGCTAATATAACAACTATTTAGCCAGTGTCAAGTTTTGTAATATTTCAAGTGAAGTAAAGTAGTGGCTTTTTACCCAACTGCCCAAGAAGTAGGATGTTTTTGAGATGTGTTGAAGTGTGCATTGTTCGAATAGCCTAACCTCCGAATACTGAAACGTTCGTTAACTTTGACAACAGATTAAGTCGATTGCTGTCTTTGTCATTTGCTTAGTGCCAGACAAAGGCAGTATTCTTGACTATGATCAATTCTCGCACTATAGAGCCAAATGTAAGTTGCTCATTGACACCTGTTACAGAAGTTACATAACATTAGTTGAAGATTCTTTAGATAACGATATTAAAGGTTTCTGGAGGTTTGTCAATAGTAAAAAGTCAGTAAACTGCATCCCTGTGTCTATGCAATTTGAAGGCGTTACAGCCTCAGATCCGTCTGATGTATGTGAGCTGTTTTCCAAATATTTTAGTTCTGTTTATGAAAATATTACTGATGTATCTGACTCGGATACAGGGTCATCATTCATCAACCATAATAGCACCTTAAGCAATATTAAATTCACTAAAGACACAATACTTAATAAGATAAAGGCGTTAGACATAAATAAAGGACCTGGTCCTGATAATATCCCTGTTAGATTTATCAAGTCATGTGCTAATGAACTATGTTTACCTTTGCAAATACTATTTACAAAATCCATACAATCAGGAAAATTCCCTACTGCATGGAAAACAGCTCATGTCATACCGATCTTTAAATCTGGGGATAAGTCAAAGTGTGAAAATTACAGACCTATCAGCATTTTGTCGTGCCTTGCTAAACTATTTGAGAGTGTCGTATACGACGTTTTGTATTCCCATGTTAAGACAATGCTACATCCGCAACAACATGGTTTTGTAGCACGTAGGTCAACTACATCAAATTTGCTCGAATATAAAAACTATTTATGCGAGGCTTTTGACAAATGTGTGCAGATAGACGCCATCTATACGGATTTTGCTAAAGCTTTCGACAAGGTCAACCACATTGTTCTCAGTGGAAAACTGAAGGGTTTTGGTATCCACGGTAGTTTACTTCGCTGGATTCAATCCTATCTTAGTCGCAGGAGTCAACTTGTAGCAGTGAAAGGTCACCTGTCCCAGCCTGTTACGGTCACATCGGGCGTTCCGCAAGGTAGCCACTTGGGCCCTCTGCTTTTTATTATCTTTATCAACGACTTAATTGAATGTCTTTTCTCTTTCTCCAAACTGCAAAATGACTTATTTTCGCTGTCAGCTTGGTGTGATCGTAACTACATGCATCTTAACATCAGTAAATGCTTTGTCATTAGTTTCACTAGGAAAATTAACAGTCTTACTTTTGAATACTCGCTTAACAACGAAATTCTTACGCGCAATCATGTTGCTAAGGATCTCGGTGTGCTTTTCGATGACAAACTTACTTTTCATAACTATTATGACTACATCATAAACCGAAGCTCAAAGCTACTGGGATTTATCTCGAGATCAACAAAAGACTTTCGTAAGCCTACAAGTTTCATTTACTTATATTACACTCTCATTCGTAGTGTGCTTGAGTACAACTCAGTAATATGGTCTCCTTTCTACAAAGTCCACACCGATCGAATTGAAAAAATTCAAAAGCGATGCCTTAGGATAATTAGCTATAGATGCGGTATGGGTCGTAGACTTTCGTCTTATCCTGAGAGATTGAAACATTTTCGTATAACCTCGCTCGATGTGCGGCGAAAGTATATCGAAATTACACTGCTTTACAAAATAATCCATTCTGCTATTGACTCTTCTCATCTTCTTTCTCTCTTAAATTTCAAAACTAGATTTAGAACTCGTAATCCCAGTTCTAAGTTGTTCGGTACTCAGATCCTCAAAAACAACACATCGTATTACAATCCTATAGCCAGAATGTGTCGTCAATACAACGAAATTCTTGATTCAGCAGAGAGCAAATACAAAGACATTGATATCTTTGATCATAAGTTGTATCGGTTCAAAAATCAACTGAAAACTATTTTGTTCTAAATTTTTCATTCCGCTATATAATTAAGGAAAAACTGTCCTTAATAATTGTTAAATTGTATGATCTATATACCTTTTTATGTGAATATTTTAATACCCTCTTGCATATGTTTACCTATTTCACTAAATAAATAATATCATATTAGGCACATACTACTTTTGGAAAGTAGCCTAGTACGTAACCAAATTTGTACTTTTTCTTTAACCATATCTGTGTTACTTTCTGTTATTTGTGCTATGAAATAAATAAATAAATAAGTATTAGAATTAATCTGTTGTCAAAGTTAACGAACGTTTCAGTATTCGGGGGTAAGGGGCCTAAATGGCTTGACCTAATTTGACGAATGAGGTTTCGTTCGATTTATATTTATGTCCGGAGTGGCTTATGGTCATACATTTTGCAGTTGGTATTTTCTTTTTTATTTAATTATAATACTAGTCTCTTCTCTTACCACATAGACTATATTTACCTATCCTTTTTAGCCTTTTTTTTCAATTTTTTACCGTCATTTACACTTTCTACAGCTTTTTTAATACTTTGCAGCTACTTTCACTTCCCCAGCTTAAAATTTGATCACACAGCTGTTCACTAAAAGCTAAAAGTTTTCATTAACATTTCACATTACTTCGTCACTCCATTAAATGCGTCGTAAAGAGACACTCCAGAGGACGTAGGTAATGCCTATCTTCTTAAATCTCGACCGTAGTGCAGACAGGGCCGGACTCAGGGCCCTTGTATTTGGTACACTCGTCTTTACTAGACTTTCTTTTTACGCGCTTATATATTACATCTTACATAGGGTTATAAGGAAAGGGTATGCTAAGCCGAAGAGGGCTCATAGAACTCATCGCTATGAACAACTTTTACTATGGGGCCAACCCTGAAATCGCGAAAAAAATATCAGCTGTTCCATACATTTTGTCGAGTGTCATTGACATTTTTATATGAAACAGCTGATTATTTTTTCACAATTTCAGTGTTGGCCCCATAGTAAAAGTTGCTTATAATGATGAGTAACATCCCTTTTCGGCTTAGCATACTCTTTCTTTATAGCCCTCATAATCATCATCAGTCAGAAGACGCCCACTGCTGAGCAAAGAGGGAGGCGGGCTTAGGGCTTAGCTAAAGCACTTTTATTTTCAACCAGCTGATTAAATACTGAATTATTTAATCAACGTAACATAGGCTACCCGGAAGGCTCTGAAAGCGTGGGAGGGACGACTCGAGCGCGTTTTGTCGTGACTGGCTCCGGCTAGCGATGAAGCGTGAAAGATGGAAGGAATTGGGAGAAATCTTTGTCCAGCTGTGGGATCTAATGGGTTAAATTAAAACGTATTGGAAGATTTTCTATATTTTGGCATAAAAAGTATCTTACGTCTGCTCAGAGACTTCCTATTTGATGAAGTTTGCAAGCAGCCCTTTATATTGAAAAGAAGGTAGAAAGCTCAAATTATACACAGATTACCGTATTGCAGATTGAATGCAATGCAAATAATGCAATGTTTCCAGTGAAATTAATGAGCTTAGGTGACGAGCGCAGTGCATAGTTTTAAACTGTTGTAGTTCAAATTCTTGGATGTTTAGGTATAGGCAATAGTCAAGCTTAAGCGTGACGCTACGTGAGGTAAGTGGACTAAACGAGCAAGTGGCTTGTCTAATGGTAACATTAGCGACCTACTTGCTCGTTTCGACCACTCAGTAACATAAAAAAAGGAGAGAAAAAATTAGAAAGACCACGGGACGCTTTTCTTAAACAATTATTTAAGAAATAAAGATACTCCATCGTCTTTCTTAATCTGACTCTGTCTAGATGTTCCCTCAAGACACTTTACTATTATTGCCCCTCAGCGAAAGCTTAAATATATGGTCAGAGGTAGATTTCTTCTCTCACGTGAAGTGTTCGAACTCACGATTCTTTCGTACATTTACGGAATTCGCTTTAATTAAACTGTTCGTCGGGAATTGGGTCGGGTTTGTATTGACATTGGAATGGAAAGATATAAAAAGCGACGATGAAGTTCCCAGAATATATTTCGAGCTCTAAGCAGATAATAGCTAAAGATAATATAAAACGTGATTATTTTTAATTAAAGAAAAACCTCTTGCAAGCAACTTAATGACTTGAGTTCTATCACGTTTTAACAGTTTTTTTTTCCTTCCCTAACAAAAACATACAATACAAAAAAAAACCTTTTTTGTCTTATACTTTTGAGGTCGTATTAGGTATTTTAAAAAGCTGCCTACGCGTGTTGTGGTTATTTAAAAATAACCCTATACTTTTTAATTTTCTTGAATTTTGAGAATAGCATTCGACTATCCTTAGTTACTTAAATTTATTGTCTCAATGAATCTAGTCAAAATCCCGAAAGCACTAATAACCAATCTACAAACTCTCCAATTTAAGGGTATCCAGACAGGGATTATGAAAATTTGGGTATTTAATATGAACAGTGATCGGAGAGCTATATTAATACCGTCGGTATCGGAATCCTACCGAATTCACCAATGTAACCTGACCCCTCCGTGTCTTAAAATGACGCATCCTTACTACGAAGTTCGGATATCGGTAGCTTTAGTTCGCTGGCCAGGGTTCAACGCTGACGATGCATTCGCTAGATTATTGTCCAGGATCGAACCGGGAAAATCTCGGGAAGTTAATTTAGGTATAAACGGTACTGCAGATACGAAATTATTGGATAATAATTTTCCTATTTAAGGAAAACGCTGGGTCAATGCTTGGGTCGAATCTTCAAAGGCTATTTTGGAGTAGCTTTCCTTTGTCTTTAGGAGATTATGGAGGGTTGGAGGTTTGATAGATTGTGGTGGTTAATGGACAGTGTCGTTTAGCTTTGTGTTTCAGAGCTTAAGCTTACTGTTATGAGAGTCGTTTGTTCTAATAGTTTGGAACCGGCGTATGCCAGGTAGATATATCGAGTACGTACTTAGAGGTTACGAAAGGAATACTAACTCACCGTCATTTACGTAAAGCGCGTTTGGATATGAGCTTCAATGTATAGACAGTATGGCTTAGTGATATCGCGTCTGCCTTCGTGTCTTAAGAGGTCCAGGGATCGATTGTTTGAATGTTTTTAAATTATTAATCGTCTTGTTTGGGCATCCATCGTATTCCCACTAGGAGTTAACTGTGGTACTCCCAAGTACCACTCGGCCAGCTAATGGTTATCCAACATCCGATTAGAGTGACATCCTAAATGTATCTAGCGATGGTAATTTTATTTTTATTAGTGTCCGTATTGTTTGTTATACATAATTATTACACTACAATGAAAACTAACGAGGTTTTGATACATTTTGTTTTAATAAAACGGGAATACTCACGTTAAATTGAGTCGGTTATTCCGACTATATTATATATATTATGTGATCGAAACTATAGTCGGAATAACCGACTCAATTTAACGTGAGTATTCTCGTTTTATTAAAACAAAAATATTACACTACATTTTGTTTTTGTCGTTCTTTTTAAATTTAAGTTATAATATTGGACCGACGACATTTTGAAAGTCGCGGGCAACGGGTGGATGCAAGAGGCACTTTTTTGGTCGAAGTGGCGCTAAAGGGAAGCCTATGTTCAGCAGTGGACGTGTTATGGCTGATGATGATGAGTTTGAAGCGTTATTAATTTATTATTATTCACAAAATGACTAAAAAAAGTGTCAAAAAAGGTCTACTACTTGTCCCATGTAACAAATGTAGCTTAGTAGGGTTAAAAAACAAGCTCATATTTCCACTGAATAAATTTCACTTTTACAAAAGGCTGTTGTTGAAGTTACCTTTGAACCTAAAGTTTTGCTGCAGGCTCTATTTATAATTTCCTTTGGGTCCCCGATTCTTATTAAATATTCGAACATTCTTAGTGTTCCTAAGATTTATTGAATAGTGAAGTGATTCTCAGTTCGATTAATGCTTTGTCGTTCAATATTAGATTTTGAAATGGCTTTGCAGATGTATTATTTGTGAAGAAGTCAGGCGTATTTTTATCAAATTTCAGATTGAATTGGATATACTTAGCTCGATCATTTGAAGTTTATTTCTTTTCTCTTCATTTTTTATAAAATAATATTTAGTATATCAAGATCTGAAACGAAAATATGGGGTGAAGATTTCTGGAAAATATGGAATTTAAAGTAAACATTTATGAAAGTTAAATTTTTCGTAAGCCACAGTTGGCAAACAGCAGACAGTGCATTTTATCATCATTCTAAAATTCATCCATATTCCATTATTTTTTTATCTTAAGTTGCCCAGATAATCTTGACCCATCGCATCTTCCAAAAGTTTAGTGTTTCGATAGTAGTGGAGGGGTCAAAGATAATAGGTGATAATGTACTGAAGCTCCCTCAGGGATATTTAACAAGGAGTTCGGGCCTAGCGCTTAACCCCAGTAATTACAAGGGCTGCGTTGATACCCACTTTTAGATACGAAGAGACACTTGGCCTTAAGGCGGAGGTGAATTATTTGTAAGGTCCAAACTAAGGATAAAAGGTCCTTTGAGTAATGGGACGCGGTCTGTGGACTTGTTTCGGCAGTAAGACTGGTATGTATAACATACAAAATCTTTTTACTATGAAAACTGACGTGGTTTTGACACATTTTGTTTAATAAAACGGTAATCAAGTTAAATTGAGTCGGTTATTCCGAGTATAGTTTCGATCACATTCGGTGATCTTTATCAAGGAATGCTAAGCATGATACGCGCGCGACCTCGCTTTGCGTTGTACATTGTACAAGGCAAGACGAGGTCGCGCGCGTTTTATTAAAACAAAATAGAAAATCTTTTCTACAAATCGCCTTTTAGTTAGCTTGTTCCATATCTATGATCTAAAACTTGTTACATTTAAATTAGTACTCACGGGATATTTATTTACCACGTTTATCACTGTTTTTGAGTTCTCGATATTTCAAGAGCTCAAACTTGTTGCACGGAAAAAAATAATCGGAATTTATTTCCAGCTCTACAAACTGTTATTCAAAGTAGTATAATTTTGCAAGTGCAAAAGCAACGTGAATTAGATTATCGAAAATTATGATATTTACCAATCAAAAAACTACAGTAAGTATTTTCAAAATACTCAAACGCGATTCCATAATAATTATCATGGAGCCGGCCTTACTTTTGCGTACATATAAACAGCTTGAAAAGACAGTGTGTTAGTTAAGATAGTAAGTCGCAGCGCCTCTAAGCGGATTGCAGGCTTAACTTAATTCCCATTGTTTCCACAATTGTCGGGAGATTACTGGCTGTTGTTATTTTTAGTAAATACCACTTAGCTGAGATGTTTAAGATTTGTATTCAGCTAAGATATCGTTGTGTAAAATAAATACAGTGCATTAAAAAGGATGGCAAAAGATGGTCCCCTACCCAAGTATTATGGACCTATCAAAGCGGCTGATAGAAAGAACAATCGACCAAAAAAGTGTTGGTGCTTACCTCGGCTAGAGAATCAGCATTGCTATTCAACGAGGTAGAGTCGCCTGCCTTTAGGGTTGCCCGTTGATATTGACCTCAACCAAACTATATCTACCCCGAGCTCGGTTTTTTAATCTGTCATCATCATCATTGTAATTTTTTATCTGTAGTAGTTTATAATTATAATTATTAAATTGTTGATTATAGGGATATTTATAACTTTTAAACTTTCGCGATTTAAACACATTATGTAATGTTTGTTATCAGGACTTAACCACGCTAAAAGTTAAGCGTTAGTGCTTGGCGTGGTTAAATCCTGACAACAAACATTAAATTATGGGATATTTATATTTGATCATTTCGTTTCAAAAAACCATGCAGTATGGTTGATCTGTTGCGTTGCCAAAATATTTTCTGTCATTCAACGTGTAACCTTTGGAATTCAGCGTGGTAATTCTTCGTGATAAATGCTACCAGCATGATGGGTGCTCTACTAACTATAGATTATTACTAGACTTTCGATTGAGTATGTATTATTTATGAGGTAGAGTGACAAGATGAGAAAGTCGCTCGCCCGATGATAAGCCTCAAGCTTGCCCATAATAGTTCAGTGAACTTGGAATTTTGAACACAGCAGTTCCATTCTACGCGGTAATGCAATTCGCTCGTCACCTTTTGATAAATAGATAGATAGTTAAAGCTCTCCACAACCAGTAATTTTACTGGAACGATTGCCCTTCTATCTGGAACATAGTAATATATACACAGTATTATTTGGTTGGTTCATGTGAATTCCTTTTTTATCATTATTTTATCGGCAGTGTATAGAATTGGAGCTGCGTTAGCGTGTAATTGGATCCATACTCTTTAGTTTCAAAATTATATTGACATAGTTTCTTCTATGAATTAAAAAGCAGCTAAAAGCCCAACTAAAATTTTCTAATCCCAACTAAAGTCCACAACATATTTGTGATAAAAGGTACAGTCGGCCGAAACAAAGCTTCTACAAAATTCAAATCAACATCGCGTGAACGTCGGAACGGTATGATTAATTAATAAGCGATGCGAGCGAGATCGGAAACGTTTCGGCAGAGATTTGCTGTTACCGCATATTTTGCCTGGGGGAACTAAAACTCTTTAGGTAATATCAAAGTCCTCATTGTGTTTGTCAAGTTATGACCACGATTCGACAAC
The DNA here is from genome assembly GCA_947579745.1 of Apocheima hispidaria. Lineage (NCBI taxonomy): Eukaryota > Metazoa > Arthropoda > Insecta > Lepidoptera > Geometridae > Apocheima > Apocheima hispidaria. The sequence continues at coordinate 11,491,162 of OX388160.1, forward strand.
GTACAATGACGCGTCCCATTCGCGGCCAATCGCTTTCAGTCTTTGGCTAAATACCGTGACTGAGGACTACCTTGGATCGGATGACACATTATGCTAGTTCCGTTTCATCATCAGCAATCATTTTCCATCCACTACTACATAGAATCTTCAGCACGCCATCTTTTCCGATCCTGTGCCTATCTCGTCCACAGCTTTGCTGCTTTTTTAGCGGTTCCGACCAGCGAGTTGGAGGTTTGACCCGTTGGAGGCTTTCCGTTCTGCGGCCACTCTATAACTGCTTTGGTCGACCGTCTGTCCGAAAATGTTTCGGTTATTTGTTCTTAATACTTAAACCATAACCCTTAATTCCTATTTAATTCGCTTATTTTTTTTTCATTTTGAGAAAAATTGGTTATTTTTTGCTCGCTGTCTCGATTTTCTTCATTTTCTTCTATAAACATTTTCATTCAAGCGTTGTTACGTTATTAGAACCAAGGCGCCGTTTTCCCCAACTCAGCGGGCCAAGCATCCCACCGAAATCCTTAACACGTAGTTGAATTAAAATACCTCGTGACCCTTTTTCATTAATAAGAGATCTTCGCCCCACACTGAATATTTATGCTGGTTAGAGTTTGGTACAACCGACAAGCGATGGAGAGTAACTGGATTCAAGTCATTGACCTGCCTTTACCACAAAATACTCTATATTCTCACGCATACCCGTGAAACTGTTCGCGGATATTTGCGCGGTCTGCAAGATTATTAATAATTTCGTATTATATATTATGTCAATACATGTATGTGTATATGAGCGTTAACCTCGCTCAACGTCTTTTCAGTTGGTTTTTCTGTGTACACAAGTTTTGAATTACGATCTAAAACTGTTCTTAACTAAGATACCTTGCTTTGTATAGATTTTAGTTTGTGGTGTGTGTAATAAAATAAAATAAATAAATAAAAGTCACCATTTTAGCACGCGCAGCATAGTTTAATTTACTTTCTTCATAAGTAACTTCAAAGCGTAACGCGTGAACGGAAGCAAGAGTGATTGGTCTGCCATTTTCGCTCTCGGTATGTTAGAAAAAAACCTGGCCCGTCTTCGGGGATCAAGACTAAACGCTAAGGGCCTTTCTTATAAACGTAGGTCTCACCTCGGGATTCAGAAATGTTTGTTAACTTTGACAACAGCTTAATTCGAATTCTGCCTTTGTCTGGCAAATAATGATAAGCAAATGACAAAGACAGCAATAGGCTTAGTCTGTTGTCAAAGTTAACAAACGTTTCAGTATCCCGAGGTCAGTAACAGTTAATCAATGCTTAAATGCTCTGTCAACTTGACGAGAACGAAAACGAGACGACCATTTTATTCAATTATCAAATTTAAACAACGTTTATAAGTATGGCCCTTAGTGTTCACAGACATACTCGTCGGCCAGCCTTTATGTACCAACATTTTTCAAACTGAGGCTGCATGTTTGGTCTTCATAAAGGTAATGTTTTCTGCCATCCGTACTAATTTTTATAACATTTTTAGTGTGTGGTGTGTGAATCATTTTTTTTTGTAAATCTGTAGCATATGCATATATTTTTAACTATTTATGTAGGTTTTAAGGTGAAGGTGTAGTGCCACGGCGAAGCTTATTCGCCGTGGCACTACACCTATTTACCTACCTTAAAATTACACTAAGTAATTAAGCTTAGGTGACGTGATCCCATTATAGCATATATGTACCGTACTTTCAGTGAATGTCCGTGAACAGTAATTGCAAGTCAGGATGCCATTGATATAATGGTATTTATAGGATACTAGTTGCGCCTCGTGGTTTCATTCGCGTGGCAAATCTCAGGACCGTACCCCTAGATAAAGCGTATGTCACTCTCCGTCACTTAAACTAACACTTAAAAAACACTTAAAAATTAAAGTCGAACCATAGCTATACAACAAACGAATAAATCAAGAAACACACTTGCGCATTTATAATATTAGTAGGGACAGGGATGATAATTAGGTATAGTGCTCGTAGTTGCTGTATTGCCACTCGTGACTTAGCCCACACGAGTCACGTGGAAGCGGTAGCTTGATTTTTCTGATACATTTTCATGAGGTAAGGACCTCATAGAGGGTGTATCAGGCCTATAGTTCAGATTGGACCCCTAAACGGATTAGTTTTGTCTACACAGGCTTAGGGCCAATATAAACGAGGCGATAGTGGCCCCGTAGTGATTTTGGGGGAACCTAGAGAGATCCTTCGCACATCTCTGACATACACTGCACGTTACACAGTGCTAGTACTTTGTGTTCCATAATTGTGGTCCCGTTGCTCAACATTTCTCAGTCACTCGCTAGAGTTTGCTTTGTGATCACGCGTCTTGTCGCATATTTGCTTTTAATTACTTGTTTTCTTAGTTATAATTTATTGCTTATACTGGACAGTATTCTTCTGCCTCTTGTGAAAACTGATAAGGCTTGTTTTTTCTTATTTAGTCGTTCCATTTGTGTATATAAAGCTGTTTGTTTTCCAGAAATAAATAAATATATATGCAAAATAGGCGAAGTGCGCACTGCGAGACAACCCGGGCATATTTAGGCAAATAAGTTTACTAATACTAATTTTAGGTAATAATTAAATTTAGATGTTACGTGTTCCTACATTTTGTTCAGTCTATTTCATTATTTGCTCAAATATTTGACGGTATATTTTCGCCAGAGCCCAGTAGAGCTTTGCAAACTAAATAGGGCTGGAACTGAACAGTCGTGTTGACTGAGTTCAATGTTAATCACGTTTCGACGTTTCCGAACTGTTTAAACTTTAACCGAATCGGGTAATCTTATTTCTCTAAGGGAGTACGAGAGAGTTACGAATGAGTTCCGGAAGTGGACTTTGGTGTACGGTTCTACCTTTTAAGTTTTGCAGCTAAGACCAGAAAACCGGTTTTCGTTGTCTCTCGCTCGCTCATTCAATATTTTTTTAAATATAATAAACTAGCTGTCAATGGCCTCTGGATCTGGTTTAGTCCGACTGTTTGTTTTGTGTTGAAGGCTTATTAGTGTAGGGACTTTGTTTTAGTTTGTATGTATTTTGTTTATTTAATAAATGTTCTTTGCCAGTGTTATTGGACATGTTCTTCTGCATCAGCCTTTTAGCATTACCACTGCTGGAATATTGGCCTACCCTCGAAGGGGGGTTGGGCCATATTCACTACGCTGGCACAGTTCTGGTTGGCTGATTCACATACGGCATAGAAATTATTTTCCGAAAAATAAGCGGTTATCATCACGATGTTTTCCTTGACCGGAAAAGCCAGTGGTATATCCGAACCCACGACCCCACGAATAGGAGGCGAGCGTCCCACTAAGATATTACGACTTTAAACATGTTCTTTGGCATTAATTATCTCCAAATTTAAGTAAGATTTAGATTACTACTTAAGACTGTAATTTTATTAAGAAGGTTTATTTTGACCCAAGCATGGTTCAAAATACACCTATAATAATAAACTTCGCGCTTTGATCGTGTGTGTAGATCTTGTGCGGAATCTATAGAGAGTAATCTGTGCTCTAAAAACACTTCAGAATCATTTATTGGTACGTCCCATATCTGTCCTAAAACCCAATATCAAAAGTTCGAAGAACCAGTGACACATTTTTAAGCCGACTCCAATCCCTATATTAGTCTGCCTAACTTTCCATATTACCAACTTGAAAACTCCGGCTTCCAATGTAACCTAGATAAAATTCCTGTCTGCCGACTTACTCGTGTGCGAGACTTTTTGATGCGAGTACTGCGAGTGCGATTTTTTCCATATGGGTTAACTTACTCGATCTCGTTGACGTTAACTATAATTTGTATAACAGCAGCGCCCTCTAGCATCATGTAGATGGCACTGCTCTTATTTCATTCAAATCATAGTTAACGTAAACGCGATCGAATAGGTCAACGCAATTACAAAATACGCACCCGGTATTCTGAGAGTTCTCGCTCACAAAACCCAGTCTTAGCTTTAGCTTTGGAAGTCAACACTGTATAATAAATAAATATAATGTCTGTATTTCGTATCGAGAAGCTTCTGAAAGATTTTATCTATTATTTAAAATGGCAAATTCAATAGATTCTTAGGCATTCATGAATCACCGAATCGGAATAACCTATTCAATTTAATGTGAATCATCCAAATTGTGATAGATTTTTCTCCCTTGTCAATAAATGTTTCTGACCAACGACAATATCTCATGTTTTCGAAACCACGTCGGAAATCTAGAAATCAAGAATATACAATTTCCACTAGCTAATGCCCGTGACTTGGCTCGACCTTCGGCCTTGCTAAACTCTTCATACAAACCTTGTCTTGACAATAAAATTACGAACACAACAAAAAAAGATCCAATCGAAATCGGTCCAGCCGTTCTCAAGTTATGGTCGGTCATAACTTTGGCAATTGTTTTTCATCTAAAGTAAAATAGTAAGTAATAGTAGCTCGCGCCAAACCTTGCGACTCCTCTATCTTTACAACCCTTCGACCGTTCCTCATATTCAAACGTAAAAATTTAATAGAAATGAACTACTTTCCTAAAAAAAACATAAAGATCGGATCAGCCCTTCGCAATTTATCGTCATACTTACAACTGTTTATTTACTCCCGTAGACTAGTAGAACTTCGCTTCGCCCGGTCAAAAATGTTTATAAGAGTTTAGAATTTTCAATTCCTCGGACGGAAGTTCTTTGGACTGAAAACTCAGACGTTTGAAAAAGTCTAACAAAAGCGTCTCGAAACGTCTCAAGATGCTGTGAAGTCCAAAAGAAAAGTAAGATTGGACAGTCTTATACTTGAGTAGTACAGTTGATATAGTTAGTGGGTAAGGCCATTCGTATACAAGACGATGAATATAATTATCGTTTACGACGCAACTGAAAAATTGTTAATCAACTATAACTTTATGGTTTGGCAAAGGCATTAAGAAAAACCGATGGGCCACAACACAAAAAAAAAAAAAACACGGAAAGTAATCTGTAAAGCTTATTGGAGATCCAGTTCTTTTTTTTTTTCTCTTTCCTCCTAAGAGGATTATGGCGTCGCACGTCTTATGCATTTGCCAGTGTCAAGTATACTCATATATTTTCAAGTTTTGTTGAATATTGTCAAATAAGTCTTAGTCACAGTCAAAGGCGAACAAAGTAAGTCACGGTCAAGTCCAAGTCATGCCCCAGTAAAGTGGTGAAAACTTTACTAGAGCCTTCTATGGAGTTTTGGAAACAACACGAAAATTCACGTTTCACGACATTATACTATTCACCAACACTCGTGCATGTTTACGAACACTTAACGGGTAAAAAATCACCGTTTTTACACATTAACACTCGAAATAACACAAGTTTTGGAAAATAATAAAATGACGCGACATGATTTCTTCACGTTCCCGCCAAAAACCAACCGGTTGGTTTATTAGTTTTCAAAATTTAAGAAGAAAATTTAATTTAAAAAAAATATTGAGTTTTCCTCTGACGTTTGTAAGATATAAAGAGAGAAGAGTAAAAAAATAGAATTCTAGTTTTTTTTTTTCAATTTAACGAAGCTCCATTTAATTGCTTTGCGTGGAATCGCTATGCTACTCGAATCGAGTCGCCGTGTATCCTGCACGGGTAGATACCAACGTCGCATTGGGTGCAAACAGCCCATCTCTTTATGGCTTTAAAGTAGGGCGGACTATTTTGCGAAGCTTTTTGGTGATGAGTGGGCTAAAATTCTGTGATTTTTCATTGTTCAGATTTTAAAGATTCTTAAAGATTTTAACGATTATAAAAATTGTTCTATGAAAAAGCTAGATTTTTTCATGGATTATTGACGCTAACACTACAAATGTGTACATTTACCACATCCTGTTTTAGAAACTGTGCCATCGCATCTGTCATCTGTCATTTAGCCACTCGTGTGCGTCGCACGATACTTTTAAACCGCGAGTAAGTCTCTTACAGAGTGAAAAACAAAAAATCTACAAATATATTGTCGGGGTAGACCACCTCCTCCCCCACACCATGACATATTATCGGCCAGTGTGGCGCTCTAAGCTACGCAAGTTCCTTTGTTCAGCAGTGGACGACTTCTGGGCTATGATATTGAGGATAATAAGTGTTGGTGGACGGTTTTCACACACAGCGTCATCTAGTCCCAAACTAAGCAAGCTTGTACTATTGAAACCAGATTACTGATAAAATACATAAATAATTATTTTTATTTTTGTAAATATATACATAGAAACACCCAGACAAAGAACGAACATCCATGTTCATTACAAAAATATTTGTCCTGGGTGGAAATCGTACCCGCAACCAGCTCAGAAAATCCTCCCACTGAGCCACAAGGATAGTCGATGATTTGTCTACACCTTATACTACACCTTGTTTTAAAGCAGACACATCCATCACAGCTTTATATTAGCAGTACACTTAATACACCTGACAGAAACGTAATAATTGCTAGCGTAACGCTCTTGTTGCTGGCAACATTTCCATATCAAACGGGAGACGATGTTGAATGCATGAGACAGGCGTGCAAATCACATTCACTGTGTCCCAAATATATTCTAGACATTGTACCATTGTTTACTACTAGCATAGATTAAAGTTTCTTTGATACTAGTGTAATTAAAGTTTTCAAAGAAATATTCTTAATGTCCACACACAGATCACACCCTAGATTCTTCATTCAGGACGCTCGAAGCGCACCACGCATCAGTCTAAATACACTTATAAGAAATTACTCTGATTGGTTGATTGTTAGTCGCGAGTCGGCGTAACCTTGAGATAGCCAATGAGAACGCCTGGTCGCACTCCCCGCGACCCACGCCTTCCTCAAAATTTGGTGACTTTGTAGGAACAACGAATCTCGTAACGCGGTATCTAGTGTGATCTGTGTGTCCACACTATATAGCCTCTGTCGGGAATTTTTATTCCCTATTCGCCCCTACTATTTATTTTAGTGGAACGATAAATATATCACAAAGAGAAACCACGGCTAACCTAAGCTAGTAAGTACCATTCCTTTTGGCAAGTAAGTAAGTTCTTTGAGTTTTCTTTAAACTACGATGGTTTCGTAGTGAAAGTTTTTGTTTATGGTACGACTTACGTTTCTGACTGACGAGACGAGCAAGTCGCTCAACTGAAGTTAAGCGTCACGCTTGCCCATAACAGTTCAATACCACCCAAAATTTTGACTTCAACAGTTCCAAATTCTGCGCGGCACCGCACTGCTCTCGTCACCCTGAGATATTAGATGTTAAATCTCTGTATGCAGTGATTTCGCTGGGAACATTGCCCTTCAATCTGGAACACAGCAATGTATGCACACTACTGCTTGGCGGTTGAATAACTGGCTAAGGTGTGGTATTTCCCAAGGCGGACTCTTGCAAAAGAGGCTTACCACTACAAAAAAGTATAAGGTCATCTTAAACTTACTTTACAACTTTTTTTTTTGCCTTGAAGTCCATAGGCGGCACCGCTTCTACATCTTACCTAACGAGTGCAAAAGTGACTGAACTACCACTCTCAGGTTCTCGCACGCGTCGCACGTTTTTAGGTATGTTTTACGCTTTACTATGCATACAAAAATTAACCTTATTGAGACTTAGCGAGAATCTATTGATTTAATTGTCATTTCATAGTGATTCTGCTGTAATTGTATTGTTATTTATTCTGTGCCGAAAGCTGCAAACACTAATCTAAGACTGGGTGGCACCATAATTCCAGTTAAAGTTACTGTTATAGTTTAAATTAACTATAACTTTTACCTTAACCATGAATTTTAGCCAGCATGTGTTGCACCATCATATTTGTTGTTATAGTTATAGTTAACTGAGTAGGCTTTCTTTAAAAGCTTTTAACTATAACGTTTGCTTTAACCTGCCAATCTTGCGTAGTTAATGTTAAGTTATGACGTATTTTGACCATAGTTAAATGGTGCAACACATGTCTGCTTAACGAGAGTTTTAACTGCAGCTATGATTTTAGTTTAAAGTTAACTGTAGATGGTGCCACCCAGCCTAAGAAACGAGCAATCTCAATAATGACAAAAATGTTCCTCCATTCCAAGCTTCAATATTAAACAACGTGAACCGCAAACGTACGAATAAACGCAAATGAAGAGGCATACATATTCAAACAGCATTTGCTTGATAATGAAAAACCTGAGGCGGTTAATTCAAATTCAGGAGGAAGGCCTCGCACGACGGTAATGAACTATGAGATTATTTGCTTAGACAAACGAAGGCGAGTAATTTTATCTTGTAGCACAGGTGTGCTTCTGATCTTTGTAAATAAAAATGTCACTTTGGCGCCGTCACATCTTTCTGAGACACGGAGTAGGGCTGGCGCGGCGGCTAATTCGGAGCAGTACGAGCGGCGCAAATATGCCGATTTCTCAAACATTGGGTCCGTGGAGGCCGGGAGCTATTTATTGAAACGTCTGGATGATGCGACGCGTGAACGAAAAGCTGGCGTTTATCAGGCGCAATTTATAACCATGGCCATTTAGCGTGGTAATGCGGCCACCATGCTTTGTACGCTACCGACTGGCCTTGAGCATTTGGATTATTTTAAGATGTTCGCGGGCTTGAGCCCTACACAACATTGTTACTTAAATTAGTAGTCATCTAGCATTGCCATCTTGGTTTGAATTTATCCTCATTATTCAGAGCTTTGTTAAAATGATTATTTAGTTTTTCCTGCTGCTTTACGTAACTCTTTCGGCGATACAATCAAAGACACAAGCAATCAAACAACAATGCTACAGTTCTTAATTCTGGTTGGGATTGAACTGTTACGGGCAAGTGTGAACATTAGCATCAAGCGAGTGACCTGTTCGTTTCGTCACTAATGTTCGTAAAATACGGCTTTTCAACTTTTCCAATAGGTTTGCATAATTTTAACATGTCTGTATGTATGGTTTGAAATATAATAATTTACTGCACAGTCAAAGCACGTCGTTTCCTCCGAGCGAAAACTGAGTAAAGCCGATTTCATACAATTTCTAATAGCCATAAAGACAGCTTAAAAAAAACTTTTAAGCTGCGGCGAAGACGATACTGCAACACTACATCGTATAGCAGCTAAAAAGTGTGGGAGTATAAAATGGTCCATAATGTAAGTTGCGGATGAACGCCGTCAGATGGCGACTGTGAAATGGGCAATATGGCCGACAATATGGCGGATGGCTTCCGCAGCGCAACTCCCGGTAAATATGCAATCGTGGTAAATGGAAACTAGACTCGTTTGCCTTTATTATTCAGGAATAATAATGTAGTTAGTGATCACTATACTCAATACTCAATACTCAATTAATTTATTGCAAACATTATGTGGATTACATGCAGATCTTAACTAGCATATTTTAAATAGGTAAATCATAATGACCCTGATTGGGTATGGCAATATCTACTAGTTGTTTGCCTCGAACTGTGACCTGTTAATCCCCCATATCTTCACGAATACTTTCCCTACAAGATCGAATCAACGAAACGCAAGTGACTGTCGAACAAAATATACAAACATACATACAAACTCTGAAAAACTGTTTGAATAGTACTTTTTTCTTAGAATCACTATTTTGATAGCGTAAAAATATCTGGTTGAAAAATATTATCAAAATTGCAAATATTATCAGGTTTTACATGAATAAGCTGCCATTCAAAGTATATATTTGTAAAGTATCTGTATGTCTATAAATTTAAGAAACCCCAAAACCTTTTCCACTCTACATTAAGCAAATCAGAACCTATTAGATAGCCCACCTTCCATCTTCACAAATGGATTATCTCTGAACCCCCGGGATTCTAATCCACTAGAACAGAGAGGTTATTTTTCACAACGCCTTCCGATTCGTTAACATAGACGGATATGGTTGAAACACGCGAGCGTACTGACTAAGATCATCTAGAAGAGACAGAGACTGTGTGAAGTCTCAAGCCTGAAATTACTCTAATTTCATTACAGGTTTTCATCTATCATGACTATTCATTTCTTTAATCGTATAATTTCGTAATCAAAATAAAGGCCACACGAGGTACGTTGCCACGTTGCAGTGTTGGCACTATTCCCCAGCATTATGCCACGTCTCAACACGGCGCGGCGGGTGTCCCTGTGCAGTCTCGGCATCCTGTCCGCAAATCCAGAGCAAATCGTGCTATAATTCTATACTGGACCAAGGACTCGGATCCCACGGCATCGCAATCGCGTAGTGCGGTCGGCAGACAGCATCGTGTGGCTGTGCCGTAAAAACTCACTATCAAACTATGGCATGGTACCATTAACTAAATAAAAACTAAAAAATCCGTCAACGTCATATATGTATGATGGTGAGAAGATACTACTATACCACCCTGATACTAAGCTTTGACGATAATGACCATCAACGTACTAAAATAGTATAGTAGTATAGCATCAGACACATGCCACTTCTAGTCCAAATTCAATTTTAACAAAAGTTAAATTAGCCCGCCGCCCGTTGCGTCAGTGGTCAGTTCCCAGGATGCATCGAGTATGGATAATGGCAGAAGTGTATTAGCGCCCGGTAATACTATTTGTTTGTGGTGCGTTTCGATAACGCTGGTATTGGATTATGTGGGGATAGAATTACTGCAGATTTTAACTTCACATGTGAGCTTGTAAGACAAACGACTAGTTTACCGCAAAATAACTCTCTTCTGTTAGTCGTACATTTATGGTGACCTTTGTACACTTCTACCAAAACTTGAACGGACAACTTTTCGATGCATTTCCACCTCGAACGCCATCCTAATCTTAACTAACATTATCAATGCGAAACTCTGTCTCTCTGTCTGGGTGTTTGTCGCGTTTTCACGGCTAAGCGGATTGACGTGAATTTTTGCATAGATATAGCTTAATGGTTGGAGACGGACATAGGCAACTTTTTTTTTAGGTCCACGCGAACGAAGACGCGTGTAATAGCTAGTAATATAAAACATACAGTGAGCGTGAAGCGATAAAAAAATACCCACCTGCGGGTTTCGTGGCGTTTCTCTCGCTCACTCGCATGCGTTGCGCATAATATGTAGGTACTTTATTGTATCGTAGCGTATATTTCCATTTATTTAAGATAAGATGATTAGGTTGTAGGTAATATAGGTCTCGGAGTGACTTTAGTTGTTGCACTATTATTTATTCTGTGGTATGGTCTTAATTTTACACTACATCACGTTTTGTTGGTTGACTCTTAACATGGAAGTATGCTATCGTTCTGCCAAAAGCATTTTGAAGACGTTGGTCTTCGAAGTAATCGTATCTTCCGCGACAGCAAATTATTATGATGCCCTTTTTAAAATACTTTCGGGATCCAGCAGAATTGTCTAATAATAAAATAAATGAGTTGTTGTGGAAAAATATATTTTTCCAGACAAACTTTTACAAAACCCGTTATTGCTACTAGCTGAACATAATGAGCCTTAACTACATCAATCTACTGTTTTTGTAGTTTCGTTTTCCACCAACTGTCTCCAAAATCCGATCAGCTCGCTCTCATAATATTGTATTGTCATCGGTATTGATAGACATGCAAAATTTCAACTCAATTGAACAAGGGAACTGGTCTAAAACTCAGTTGCAAGATTTGGCCCAAACATGCATGATTACCTTCATACATACACACATTGCAAGTTAAATAAAAACTTGTTACTTGACAAAAAACCTTATTCTAGAACGCTCTACGGCCACAGCTTGTCCCATAAGTAGAGTGAAAATAAGACTCAACAGAATAATATGAAAAACAACATATTATCAAAAGTAAGGCAAATACCGACCCCTGGCTCCAAGAAAACGATCATAAGTCCACGCATTCAATTAGGGTGAGGGGGCCAAAGCAATTATCGACCAAGTTGGACCACTGCTTCTTTTGCTTCAGATCAGGCACAGTATAAATGTAAGAGGTGAGTCAACTTCTTATAGAAGTAATACTAATCTTCTTAGGTGCTCTAAAAAGCTGAAGATTTAGCTTAGTGGCAGCTTTATGTGAAGCCAACCGAAAAAGATGAACTTCGAAGCTCTAAAATCTCCGGAAGTGGTTTAACTTGCTGCAATAAGTCGGTTACTTTGCGTTGTTTGTTATTTAATAATAATAATAAATATCTGGGACATTTTTGGACACACGGTCATCTGACCCCAGACTAAGCAAAGCTTGTAATATGGCTGCCAGAGACTGATATACGTACATAGATATTTTTAAATACATACTTTTATAGATATTAACACCCAGACATAGAACAAACACTTACAAACATTTCATCACATAAATGTTTGTCCTAGATGGGAATCGAACCCACGACCCCGAACACAGAAGGTAGGTTCACTACCAACTGAGCCACCGGGGCAGTCAATTCAAGTCATTCAATTCAACTCAAGTCATTTAGTAAAGATCTTTACATTTTATCGATTCAATTCAATTATTTATTTTAACTTTTAACATTATTACAATGTTCCAGCAAATTCTAGCAAATATTCGTCAATTCCAGCAGATTTATAAAATGTAAAAACAACAATAGTTTTGCAGCTGTACAGGAGCTTTGTAAATCAGTAAAGAGAAGAGATATAAATATAATTTTGGGCATAAATAAAAAAACGAAGACTTCTGAAGAACTGCCACAGAATTGCTACAACTGTCACAAGAAGCAACTGAATACAACGTATGTACTTTTATCGACGGAAAGTGTCTCAATCCAGGTTTTTTTTTATAGCTTCTTTTGCTTGAATTTTTTGCTTAATTTCGTTCTTCTTACTCTCGCAGTTTTATGCGCAAGACAGCGCCGGCTAATCCGGCGATATATCTTACTTAGGCCCTTTGCACATTACAATACTCACAGGCGACGAGTATCCTATGGGAGTCTCGAAGACTGGTCGCCACCTATTACCGTACATATATTCCGGTATCCTACGTGTTTGTCTTGCGAAACCTGCCGTGTGGGTCGCCGACGCGTCGAGTCTCCTACGTATCTCGGCAAAATTGCGGCGGAACAGCAGTTCAATATTAAAATGTCCTAGCGGTGTGTGCTGCAAATGCGAATGATGAAATATTTTTTTTGTTTGCATTAGCTGTACAAACCTCGAGTAGCGAACAAGTAGGTATTCTATTGGTATGCGACTGAAGTATCTCGTTTCGTACTCTTCTCTTGCAAGTAGATATCGTAATATATGAAGGGCCTTACTGTTGTGACTGCACTGCGTCAGTTTCCTCAAGTTCGTCTATTAACGGCTGACATTTGTTATGAATCGCCTGCAAGGTGCAACAATGGTAGGTTTAATTAAGAATCATGGGGCACAGGGGGAAAGTGCCGCCGTTCCGATGACGTAGGCTTTTGTGCTTGTGTTTGCAGATTTTATTAATTTTTTACCCGACTGCCCGGGAATGTAATGTTTTTCGAGTGCGTGTAAGAAATTCTGTGTTCCTATGTGACCTGCCCCTGCACGGCTTGACCGATTATGGATTGCGATGTATCGTGTGTAGATTCGTCTTTATATCTGGAGGTCTTTATAATTATCATAAATACGCTTAACTTTGCAGCTTTTTTAAATATTATTTTATTGTTCCAGGTATGCCGTTGATCGGTGATTTGTAAGTGTTTTTTTAAGTCAGTTTCAAACGTGCTCACGCGTAAAGACGCGCTGCAATGCGTCGCAGTTGATACACATTTCAGCGGATAGCACCAACTTACAATTGCTAAGCATATTCGGATACCGCCTCTAGGTGTTTAGCTCTATGAACATTTTCAAACATTTTATTTAAGTTAATTTCAGTAAAACTGAAATATCTGGAGTTTTGTGTTATGAATGTTGTCATTAATTTGGATTGAAACTCAATAGTAACATCTATTTAACCCATGCGAAGCTCCACCGTCTAAGAAACTCTGTACTCGCGAGTAAGTTCCACACGCCCAACTGAAAGCTCAACAACCGTACATGAAACTCGTGAAAGCTTACAATTCCTCGAGTCCTGTTGCCATAGCAACGACGACAGCGACTTGACTTTAATTTCGCCGACAAAAGCCGTCGCTGCCTGTTATTATACATCATGCTCCAATTATTGTCGTCTCGCAAGAATAGAGAACGCCCTGTAGCGTAACTTCAGAGGGGAGCCATAAGGGCGTTTGCGCATTGACTATCGAAAATTACGCATCAGACTCGAAGTCAGAAATTAAAATGTATATGTAATTCTAAATTCTAAATATTGTGAATGCACCCTTATCCGAAACTCGGATCGCAATAATTATTTCTTTTTAATTTTAATTTCTTTAACTTCTAATAACAAAAAAAAAAATTGTCTAAGTAGCTCACTAAGCGAAACTAAGTAACTAAATAATTAACTACTCAGTAACTCATTCTAAACGCTTTTTTAGCCAGGCTAAAAAAGAAATTGAAATAAAACTAGAAACTGAATATTATTTAAGCTTTTTTTTTGTGGATCTTGGTGACGAGACGAGCAAGTCGCTCTCCTGATGTTAAGCTTCACACCTGCCCATAAAAATCCAGTACGATCCAAGAATTTTGAACTAGAAGTTCTAAACCATGAGCGGCAATGCACTGCGCTCGTCAACAAGAGATTATATCTGTAATATATAATCTCTTTATGCTGGAAAAATTGCCCTTCAAACCGGAACACAGTAATGTTTGTACACTACTGCTTGGCGGTTGAATAACTTGCAAAGGTGTGGTACTGCCCCAGGCGGACTCTGCAGGAGAGCCCTACCACTACTAAAGACATATTAATTACTTAGATAAGGTACGCTAAGCGCTACTTTTTTTTTTATAGGCTGCTTATTTAAAACTAGTTTTACCCGCAACTTCGTTCGCGTGGACATAAAAAAATTATCCTGTGTGTCTTAGTTATATTCAGTAACTCTTTATCAAATTTTATCAAGATCCGCTCAGCCGTTTAGCCGTGATAACGCGACAAACATCCAGAGAGAGACAAACAATTTCATATGTTTCGGTATATTGCGTTGATCAATTTTTTGACGTTTTCTATGGACTGACAGTTGTTATGTAGGGAGTTCTGAATTGCGCAAGCGAAGTTTTTTCCTCGAGTCTGTATTCATTTTTATACCTCGAAGCTTTATTGGTCCTCTCAATTATAATATTAGTTAGGATTATTAACAACATCATCAATTTTTACCCGACCCAAGAAGGAGAGTAATGTTTTTGGACTGCATGTTTGTACGTACCTATGTATGTTTGTTACTTTATAACCTCGTGAAGCCTATACGGCTTGACCGATATTGACGATAGGAAGGTGTCAACCGATTTCTCTTTATACCTGAAGTGAATAGACTGCACTGTTTTAGACTTTCGTTGTGGTTTACAACATTACTATTAGTACTCACGGGATATTTACCACGGTTATTATTTTTGTTGAGTTCCCGATATTTCGGCACAGTTGCATGCGCCATGTTCACCAGTAGACTGAAGATGCGGGTGGATGATAAAAAGCTACGAAAATTTAGGAGGAGACAAACCGATCTACCCCCTTTCTCAGTCTTTTGCTACGGGTACCACTGGTACTAGAACTCGATTGCAATTCCCGACAATACACACTCACAATATCACTACGTAATACGTATACGTAATGAATAGACTACATTTTGTAGTCGGGACTTTTTTATTTTAAATAATACTTTTACTTCAAAGAGGTGATATAGACTATGTAGACACGCCTTTAGGAGTTTTTTCGTCATCTTCGCTTTGTTGAGACTTTTGACTGAAATATTCCATCGATCTGTGTATAATATGGACGGTGTTTGCTTCGGTTGTTTGATTTGGGTCTGGAGCGTATCTAAATTGAAAAAGTAATTTAATTGTATCCACAAGTTTTACTTAGTAATTATTAGTTGGTTGTTTTTAGTTAGTAGTTATTAGTGTAATGAAAAATATTTCGTACTAGATAAATATAAAGAATGTTTGGGGGGTGCATGCCCGGACAATCCTCAATGTATTAAGTACCTAAGTAGCATAGTGACAGTTAAATGTTGTCAATCTAAAGAAACTTAAAAAGATTGCCTTTATATCGTCATGTTACAGTTCTGCAACAAACTATTTTTTTCCTCAGAAAATCCCAAACAGATGATTTATTCGGTTTTAAATCAATGTGTCTCTTCGGTAACAGACCGTACATTCAATCGTAGTGCAGTAGTTGAAAAATCGAAAAAATATTAAATACTGCAAGAAAGAGTCTTTCTCATTCCTGTTTCCTCATTTCACCTTAACCCCTAAAAGGTCATTGCTGCCCGATTCCCGTCGTTACGTCACCATCGTCCCCATGCATCAAAGGTCATAAAATGAAGAAATTATAAACAAAACACAACAGTCAACATTCAGTCTTCCGCAAAACCTTAAAAATTGCGTGTGTCATGCAATCTAGAGCAGTGAAATGTTTCTTGCGATATAAACGGCTAAGTGCAAGTTTGGCTTCGGTTCTTATGGTTCCGTAATCATAGCTGTACCATTATGGATGTAACTACCTAAAGCGTGTACGTTGTTTCCAGTTTAAGTTCTTTTTCGACTGAATAACTAAAAATATTTTTTTTAGGGCACGAAATGTTTTTCTAAAAAAAAAAAAAAAAAAAATTGTGTAGACGCTACACGAGGATCTAATAAACTACTAGCTCTCGTCCGCAGCTTCATCCGCGCTTTGAATATAACATACATAGTTACTCAGTGATAGTGTAGCTATCACTATGCTATATGTAGCAAGTGTGATTTTTTTTTAATTCACACTAGTAGTTTTTGAGAGATTACAAACAAACCAAAAAAAATATATTTCATTATAATCACACTAATATTATAAACGCGAAAGTTTGTGTGTAAGTATGTAAGTGTGTTTGTTTCCGTTTAACTCTGAAACGTCTGAGCGGATTTGAATAAAATTTAGTATGGAGGTAGCTTACACCCTGGAATAACACATATGCTACTTTTTATCCCGAAAAAATAATCGGTTTCTGTAGACTAGCGGGTGAAACCTCGGGGCGCAGCTAGCATCTGTATATATCTAAAATGCCAGACATCATCGCTCAGAATGGCGTTTTAATATCCATGATAAGGGTTGAGAGTGGGTCATTTTGTAGCTTACGCGCGCGTTGATTGAAATTGGTAAGGTTATATAATTTTACCAAACAGAAAAATAAAAGGCGTACATGAAGCTCTGCATAACAATGGCGCGGCTTTCTACAAGGCCGCGCAGAGAAGGCAGCAAAACGGCATGCTTCTAAAAAAAAATGCGTGTATGAAGTAACTCCGAGTGAACCCTAAAAGTGACTACGAGCGAAGTAAAACACGGACGATTTATAGAGATGTCGCCGTTGAAAAGCCGAAGAAATATCGTCAGAATTATATGAATTCTTATTAATACACACACAACATTATGCGAGTATGTGCTATTATTGCACAATTTTCAGGGCGGTTTGGTAAATTATTGTGGAATAGCTTCATTTTATTTTACTTTTTTTTTATTATCTTAAATTCATTCTTAAACTCGAAATTCTGTATTATCGACATAGTGGTATTAACCAAGCCATGATAAGTACATATGTTTTAGTTAATAACTGTTCCGTCTCCGTGCGATATTTTCGCTCCTATTCTGTTTTGATGTAAGTTTTGTAAATAAATAAGTGTTGAATAAAAAAAAATAAAAATAAAGTTCGGTCCGAAGCCGCCTGCTAAGCGTGGGTATTATGGCACCCGAAATATGGGAGCCTTCGTCAGTAGTGGACGTCTAAGAGCCGATAAGAAGATTAATAAAAGAATAACAAAATACCCGTCTACAAAATGTAGCCCGTGTCACTCCGGACATAAAGAAAAATCCAACACCACCCCAATCTTCAAAATCAGTCGAGCTACTTATGCTACCGCAGATAATAATAGCAACACACAAACTAAGATACACCCCAAAAACATTACTTGGGCAGTCGGGTAAAAATATACCAATTATTTTCTAATTATTTTGACCAAGTTAAATACATTTCCAGTCCAACATTATTCATTCCGATGTGCAAAGCAAATCAACCCTGCGGGTGACCAGTCCATAAACTCAGACTACCAACCTTCCAACTTTAACCTGCTAACTCCAGCTGTTACGTAAATACGTTATTTGTGCTGATACGTTGATTATGCAAAGTTGGCAGTACTGTCTGGACAGTGCACAGAGTTGCAGATGTTTCGGACACTAGGGTATTTGGAGAGATGTTTGGCAAAATTGGAGCAAAGCAGTACGGATATATACATTGTGCAGCAGTATTTTGATCATTATAAAAAAATGCTGCGTATTTATTTAACAGGTAATCTATGTCAGTGTAATTCGAAACTCTGTGTGGCCTTGAACTGTTATAAACAAACGTGATACTTACCATCGGGCGTAGGACTTGGTCGTCTTATTACTCAGTAGGATAAACAATTATGTCTGTCTATTGTACAGGCTGGTAGACCATCTATGCAGATGCAATTTTATCGTTACCAAAGTTTTATTTAAAAAAAAAGTGGAATGGTACTTTTCTGAGTATACCGCCGTCTCGTCCATACAGAAAGCGTAGTCTGATACCCACCCCTAAACGTTATCCGAAAAACTATGCTTGTAAGTATATTTTTTTTAATTTCGCGTTATCTCCGTAGTTATAGGCACTTCAAGTGGCAATTTTGTTGCGTCGATAATACTACGAAGAAAAGTACTTATTGTTAGTATACCAAAATCATTTTTAGAAAAAAAAAAAAAAAACATTGCTTTATATAAAGTTAATCCAAGCGATTGACACCAAAAACAAAAGATTTTTTTAAGATTTAGAGGGTGATAATAGACTACCCCCGAAACGCTAATTTCATCTAAAAGTTAGGAAAATTCTCTCTATCGCACGCTCAAGAATCAGAGCAACACCTATACAATTTCAAATATCGAATGCGCTGAAGGTTTCTTGGGGCAGTAAGCATTTCAGGGATTATTGTTCTATGACAAAGAAAAGCGGGTATTATTAAGTATTCTGCAAGCTAAGTGAACGCGCAAATGAGGTGATAGGCTAATATATGTGAATGTGTATTTTTCTAACTCATTACTGCAGAAACATTCAAAATACTGAATCATGGTAAGGAGCTACACTCAAGTGTGATATAGAGTGAGACAACACTCATTATTTTAACATATTCTACAGTAGTAGACAAGATAAATGCAATTTAAATTAGCTTATCATATCACTTCACTTGCTTGGTCAATAAGCTTGCAAATAATTATAATTTTAACTTTTAACAGAAAAAACCGACTTTAACAAAATACTCTGGACGAACGTGAAATACTAAACTTATCATTGTACAGTTCCACTCTACTAAATGTTATTTTTTGAATGCAAATGTTTGACTTGTTGATGAAAATAACAAAATCTCTCGTAATATTATAATATTTTAAGAGTTCCCGCTATTCTTTGGATCTATACCAGAACTGGAGGTTGATAATAAATACAAAAAAAAAACTATTTTTTTTGTATTCGGTGAGGATTCTCATAGTTACTGTTGTAAATGTCACTAGAAACGTAACTTTTTTTAAATCTAATACATACGATGAAACACGAACTATTCCACCAAATCTGGCAACCTACACGCGCCACTGCATATCGCCGTCATTTTTTCCCGCCGCGGTAATGCGCAAAATATGTCGAAAGTCGAGGGGTCGTCCATCATAATTCACTTGTGGCCATGCTGAATGCGCCCGTGTAGCCCTTAATCCGCACCTGAAAAATTGAGGGTTTATTTGAGTTAAAAAAGTTTTGTAGTTTTTTGTGTTGCTTTTGCAGAATTTGATTTGTTAAAAGGTTTCATTGGTTAAAGAAGTTTTCGTTGGTGGAAGAAGTTTACTTTGGTTAAAAAAGATTACTTTGGTTAAAAAAGTTCTCATTCCTTAAAGATGTTTACTTTGGTTAGAGAGGTTTTCATTGGTTAATAAATTATCTACATGCGGCTTAGTGTTGCTTTGAAAATACGTATATATATATATATATGTGATAGTTTCCTCGTTTGGTCACCTCTGTAGATTTTTTCGATTTTTTACTTATCTTTCTCTTTTCTGTGGAAGTAATCACAGTTATTTTTTTTTTTATCTTTTTTCTGTGGAAGAAATAGAGGTTTTTAAAACGCGATGGTAAACTTTTGAAATATTGGATGGATTTATGGAATATTATGATTTAACAAAGGAATCTAAAGCTTGATATTGAGTGAGAAGGATTGGTATTTTAAGTCATTTAGTTGTATTTCCCATAATCACGCGGTCATTTTTGAATGGAATACGTCAGGGCTAGTGAAATGATGTTTGTTTGTATTGTTTAGTACGTTGCTGAAATGTTTTATCTGGAACATAAACATTTTTTTTTCTTCCGTCATCCCAACGCAAAATTATTAATAAAAACCAAGTAGAAGTATCGACAAGAATGATCATTTAAAAAAAAAAAAAACATTTAGCTTAGGCCACTTCGGAAAGACGAATGTAACGCCACGTAATCCAAAATCGGTTAAGCTGTTTAGGCGATAGGTGGTCATACATACTTACATAATAATATACCTGAAAAACATAGTTTCCTCATGTTGGGCAGATGGGTAAAAACATAACGAGCCTAAGATAACATGCCTTGAGTGCCTGTAGGTATTAAGGGCTTCCCTGTTTATCGCTATCTTGTTCGCACTTTTCAACATTTTTTAATATAAAAATGACAGAGATGAATGTGTTTTATTTTTCTTTGTCATATTATTTTTATTTATATTATTATCTCATTTATTTATTTTGTTTCTTAAATTTAGGTTTTTTATAATATTAATTTAAAAAAATAAATGCTATAAAAAACCTAAATTTAAGAAACAAAAAGTCCCGCCGACAGCGAGGCAGGGCCCAAGCTACCGGCGGTTAGGGCTGCAGAGTGAGGAACCTCCTGACGATGCGCGCCGTGTCAAGGATGGCTGCCCACTGCTCCATATAAAAAAAAAAAAATTATCATTATTATATCAATCAAAATCATTATCATTATTATGTTATATTATTATTATTATTTATATTATTACATATTATTTTTTATTTTGGCGACGACGAAGGAAAAAAACTCGAAATAAAAGTTTTTTCCGGTGCCAAAAAGAAAAATAACTTGAACATTATTGTAAAGATGTTAAATTATTGCTTTTACTCGCGTCGCTTCAAATCCTAGAGATCGTGCGACGCGGAAGTAACAGTCCTACAAGTAAATAACCAAACTTATAACAAGCAAGGCCCGCAAAAACTTACTAATGAGATATCGCCTAAGGCCCCGGATTTACTACAGATGCCGGGAATAAACTCTTTGGATAGACGTTGATAATTTATCAATTCTACTGTTATTGTGGATCACCTATCACAGGATGATGCCAAACTGTTTAGATTTACAAAGTTTTAAAAGTGTTATGATAATTAAAAACTATTATAATTTTCAAATATATTAAATCCACTTGATTTGCATGCGGAAAAAATTACTTTGAATATAACTATTTATTTTATTACACAACATGCCCCACGTGCGGGGCGAGATGCTTAGCACAGTCAATTTAGCGTTTGATCCGGAAGTAACTAATAACAGGTTTGTTTTCTTCAGTACATAATTATAAAACCAATCTCTCAATTAATACACAATAATTAAACTAAATGCCTATCCGAAAGAGACTCAAATTTTACATTTTGCAATATCGTCTCTATTTGCGGTATGTTAGAGTCTATTTCAGATGACGATCGTAAGCATGGTAGTGACTTGTCGACGACGATAATGTAATTTGGCTCAAGCATAAATGCTTTTTCTTTGTTCCGTACCTCTAGACTTTTTTATTTAATTTAATATTGATTCTACGTCAGCAAATTATACCAAACACAATTTTATATTCATGTAATGAATAATGTCCGGGTCCTCCATACTAAGTACTCGCAGAAGGCTCACCGTATAGGACGCTGCTGCCTGACCTCCGATGGCTCTGTTTGCAGTTTTGGGACGTCCTTTGTAAAAATTATAAGCAGGAGAAAAGAAGACATTTGAGTACACTAAGTTTCAACAGCCTGTATTCATGGCCCCCTTGATGTGGTAAATCCCACTTCTGATTAAGTAGGTGCGCCCCAAGATGCATTAGAGCAGGGCGTTAACGACTTAAGTCTATTAAGGAGAGTAAGATTGGAAAATGTTCCGGTTTGATGGCATTCCTGATCCTGAAGATTTAGACAGTAAACATTATTGTGAATTTAAATGATGTAGTTGTAGAAATCTCTCGCAAGCGTCCGTCTGGGCAAGTGCAATCCATTTAACCGTCAAGCAACAGTATGCAAGCATTACTGTGTTCCGGATTGAAGGGCAATGTTTCCAGCGAAATTACTGGGCATACAGAGATTTAACGTCTAGTATCTCAGGGTGACGAGCGCTGCTTGGCATCGCACTGCGCTCGTCACCTGTACATAACGTGAATTTCTTTCCATGCAATGGTTGCCTGGAAGAGATTCACTACTTGTGTGTTATATATTGAGCTGATTCTCAAAATAAAAGCGGATTTTTAAACTTTTGCATATTTTTTAATTTATCACGTTTACATGTTTACAACCAACACCGTAAAACCAAAAACAAGAGTAGTTGAAGCTGAATTAACCATAGACTATTTAATTTTATTTTTAATCTGGAACATACACCCCCCGCTGACAGAGTCTGAACGTTAATGTCAGTCTGGATTGATGGTGTCAGGGTGATCAAGTGAAGTCAAGCAAGTTTTGTGATGTCACTGTCAGTTGTCAAGTTTTAAGTGTCAAAGTCAACTGTCAGTTAATTCCTAATACAATTTTAGGTTATGTTATTTTAAGTATAAACAAAACAAAATTATGTTAATAAATGAAGTTACAAATTATATAAACACTAAGACAAAACCAATAAATAATCTCGTTTTAAATAATATAATAATATTCAAGTTGTGTTAATTGACTCTTAATTGTTTAAGTTATAATAATGTGTTTTAATGTGATATAGTTGTAGAACGTTTTAAGCAAGATAATTTATTTATTTACTGAGATTATGTACTGTTAACAAATAGAAAATTAAACGTTATTACACTTAATGTGTTTCTTATTTAATAATTAGTTAGAAAAATCTTATTTCTAGACTTAGGGCTAGGTTCGGTAAGTACCTTTTAGCACTAACTCAGGTTAGGCTAATATTATAACATAATTGTGACTCTACTTAGGTACTATACCTTGCAAGTGAAATTAAATGCTGAATTACTCGATGGGTAAGAGAACTAATTTATGAATAGGGCGCAAGTATTGTCCCTTAGCTGTTTTAACCATGACAGACCGGGTGAGGTGGTCGTCTTTAGATTTATTTACATGAACGATTCTACCAACAGGCCAAGCTGATGGAGGAGTGCATTCATCCTTGATTATCACTAGATTTCCTATTTCCAAATTAAGAGATTCCTTGAACCACTTTTGTCTTGTTTGAACTTCAGATAAGTATGATTTATAAAATTCTTTCCAAAATTGTTGTTTGATTGAAGTTATTCTTTGCCAAATGCTAAGTTTATTGTCTGAAATATGAATAAGACTAGGCTCTGGAATGTCTAATAATGTATTTCCTATAGTAAAATGACCCGGACTTAGGTAATTTAAATCATCAGGTAAATCTGAAATAGCACATAGAGGTCTGGAGTTCAGAATAGACTCAATTTGACATAATAAAGTATACAATTGTGTATAAGTCATTCTGCAATTGCCTAATTTTCGTTTCAGCAAACGCTTAGTTTGTTTTATGCAAATCTCGTAGACTCCACCCATGTGGCTAGCTAGCGGGATGGTAAACTTCCAGTTAATGCTGAAACTGTTTGTGAAATTCATTATTTCACTGTAAGATGTCTCATCTTTGAACATTTTGTATAAATCATGCAACTCATTACTAGTGCAATGAAAATAACTAGCATTGTCGGAGTAGATTGTGTTACAAATACCTCGTCTAGCACAGAATCTCTTCAGACATGCGATGAACGATTGTGTTGTAGTATCTTCCGATAATTCTATGTGTATGTTACGAGTAGCTAAACAGGTAAAAATGCAGATAAAAGAGGGTATGTATTTAACATTGCGAAGGCTGGAGGACTTTACATATGTCGGTCCAGAAAAATCTACACCTACATGAAGGTATGGGCGTTCTAAATTAACTCTATGGTAAGGTAAGTTAGACATTTTCTGTCTACAGGTTTGACCTCGATATCTGGTGCACACTATGCACCTGTAGACTACTTTCTTAACTTCTACTCTAGCATGTACAGGCCAATAAGTCAGCCTTAAGTTTGAGACTGTATTTTGTATGCCAGAATGAAAGAGATCCATGTGAAACTTCTGAATAATAAGTGTTGTGATATGATTTTTGTTAGGTAATATTAAAGGAAATTTCTGATTGTATTGAATGTTAGCATGCTTGATTCTACCTCCTACTCTTAAAATGCCATCAATGTCTAGAAAAGGTGATAATCTTTTGATAGGGCTAGATGAGTAGATATAGCTGCTTTTGTTGGACTTTAATTCAATCAATTCTTTTTTAAAGTGAGATGCTTGGACAATTTTAATGATAAAATTATGACTGTACCTTAATTCTTCAGGTGTGAGAGCGCCTGATAATTTAGAATGATTCTTTAAATTGACACAAAATCTATAACATTGTGCAATAGTGTTTTGTAATCGTTGAAAACTTGAAAATCTCTGAAATACATTAATGAAATAGTTAATATCTTCATCATTGTAAAATTCTGAAACTATATTTGCTGTATATGAGCTAACTTCTCTAATGTGAAAAGATTCTAAGTTAATATCTGTAGCGTCTTGAATTTCTGATGTATTATTACAGCAGGGCCACTCATTTGGTGGTGATAATAAGTATGTAGGTCCGTGCCACCATAATGAGAGCTTCTGTAAATCCTTAGGCTGTACACCTCGTGTAAGCAGATCAGCTGCATTGTCATGAGTTCTAGTATGATTCCATGAAGTTGAATCAGTGTTTTGCAGTATTAGTGATATCCTATTCGCTACATAAACTTCCCATTTTTTATAAGGAGACCTTAACCAGTGTAAAACGATGGTGGAATCGGTATATAAACGAGTAGTATCTATTTTAATTACTATTTCTAATGCAGGTTTAATCTTGTGCATTAATTTAGACAGTAATACAGCTGCGCAGAGTTCCAATCTAGGAATTGAGACTGTTTTCAGAGGAGCTACTCTGCTTTTGCTTATTAACAAGTTGGATGTAGGTTGTTGATTAGGATATTCTGCTACTATGTAAATACAACATCCATATGCTACAAGTGAGGCATCACTGTAACCAACTAGATAAACTTTGCTAGGTATGTCTGAAAAACAATATCTGGGAATGGTAATGTCCATTATTAAATTCAGGTTATTGTAAATTAGTAGCCATTCTGTTAATAAATTATTAGGGAGTGGTGTGTCCCAATTTAAAGCTTTTTCTTTCCAGAGACGCTGCATAAAAAGCTTTAAATTTATTGTGACAGCCGATAAATAGCCTATTGGGTCATAAATTTTTGCAATAATTGATAATACACTTCTTTTAGTAAAATGTAATGTTTGTTGTTGAGTGGGAATACTAACCTTAAATTCATCGGCAACTGGTTCCCATTTGAGACCAAGGGTGCTTGTTTCATCACCGATGATTAAGCTATTTGGTGAAAACTTGTCTTTACTTTGAATAACACTTTGTAAGATTTGTGGATTATTAGCTGACCACTTGTGTAGTTGAAAACCTCCTCTTTGGAATAATGAGATTAATTGGTTGCAGGTTTCTTTGGCTTCTGATAGTGTATTAGAACCACAATGAACATCATCCATAAATGTTTGGTATTGTATGCATTTTGATGCGAGTGGATAAAGATGTCCATCTTGGTTTGCAAGTTCCAGTAATGTTCTAAATGCTAAATAAGGAGCACATCTAGTTCCATAAGTGACTGTGTTTAATCTAATGACACTAAGTTCATCATCAGGTGTTTTCCTCCACAATATGCATTGTAGGTTGCAGTGTTCTTCGGTCACTTTGATGTTTCTAAACATTTTCACTATATCACAAGACAATACAAACTTATAAGTCCTAAGTCGTATGATAATATCAATAATATCAGTGTAAATGTTTGGACCTTCATGTAAGACATGGTTAAGAGACACCGCAGTAGATGATTGACTACTTCCATTGAAAACAACACGAAGCTTAGTTGAAACACTTTGTGGTTTAATCACTGCATGATGAGGCAAAAAGAACTGTTGAGGATGATTATCCTGTGTGTTAGTATGCAATGTAGGGTTAGGTACATAAGAGGCATGACCTAGTTTTATGTATTCATCAATAAATTCAGAATATTGTTTATGAAGTGCAGGATTGTTGAGAAATCTCTTTTCTAATGTTATGAAACACTTTTGTGCGATGCTGTAGGATTGACCTAGCTGATCTAACTTGTCTTCACAGAATTCTCCTTATAAATGTCTTTGCTTGTCTTGTATAATTGGAAGGTGTACTGTAAAGCGACCTGTTGGTTCTTCTCTAGTAGTAGTACTTTTGTACAACTCTTCGCAATAGGTGTGTTCTGGTGTGCAAATTGGGGAAGTTTTAATCTCTTCTTGTTCCCAGAAGCGTTGTAATAGTTGATCACAGGATTGTTCACAACTTAAATGAGCCGATATGACTGTTTGTTTGTTAGAGGTTAACTCTGGTTGACAGTGTTCTGTCTGGTTCGATAACTGTGTGGTTTGTTTGTGGACTGTATCATTAAATAAAGCTTGCATGGATAATTCAATATCACCTGTAACTACCCAGCCAAATACTGTGTTTATAAGCGTGGGTTGGTTTTTGCCTAACTGTATACTGCCCTGCAGCAAAAGGGAGTAAAATAACTGACCTCCTATCAGTAAGTCTATGTGTTTAGGTACATAAAATAATGGATCTGCTAAGTTGCAATCTGCTGGCAATTTGAAGTTGCTCAGAGGGATGTATTTTTGAGGTAATTTGGTAGAAATCTGTTCCGTTACTACACATGATAGCAGTGCCTCAAATTTGTCACTGCGGGATGCTATTTTGACCTTAACCGACTTCGATGAATGTATATTTGTTGTACCTATGCCTTGTATGTTATATCTGGTTTGTTCAATGACAGGTAGTTGTAATTTTTGAGCTAAATTGTTTGTGATCAGGCAAACTTGACTTCCGCTGTCTAAAAGAGCCCTGCAGGTGGTCCAATGACCGTCATTCTGTTGAACTTTAATCACTGCAGTGGATAAATAAACCTCTGAATGTTTAGCGTGTAAGTGCATGACTGATGCTAGCATATTATCCTGATTATCATCTCTAATATTGGTAGGTGGACTATTGGAAACTATTCCTGAACTTACCTTGTTTGTTGGAAGAGCAGTAGGTGCACCAGGTACCGCGGTCAAATTAGTAGTAGCATTGTTAAATGTTCGGTGAATTGTCGAATGATGTTTCTTGCCGCAGATGGAACAAACATTCTTCGAGCAAATATGTTGAAGCTTATATGGTTTGAGACAATTGAAACACAATCTCTTCGATTTTACCATCTCATTGCGTTTGTCGGGTGTCATTTCCAAAAAGGATGGACATTTATAAAGTTCATGAGACTTATTACACATAACGCAATTGTCCGACACAGTGCCTATATGAGTGGAGACACAGGTGGTTGATGACCTATTATTGTTAACATAAGGTTTTGTTACAGTTTGTGTCTTGTCATACATTAACTCAAATGCTCTGGCACGATGAGTGAGAAAATCAGTGAGCTCGGTAAGTGTAGGCAATTCTTCACTTTTCCTATTCAGTTCCCAGGCAGATCTGAGAGACTGATCTAGTTTTTGCACAATAATGTAAATTAATAATATATCCCATGTTGTAACTGATACATCCAGTGATTTTAGAGAGTCTAAGCTTTGCTGAAGTGTTACTAGAAAATCTTTGAGGTTTTTTTTTTTTTTTTTTTTTTTTTTATTTACAATATTGCTCCACGGACTCCGGGGTCCGTGCCATTTATCAAGTTTTACAAATATTTTATCAACTAAAACGGAATATAAATACTAAAGACTTTACAAAAGGAATATACCAACGAATATGCTAATAAAGAGCTAAGTGCTATTATAGATTTGCGTATATACTCCGAGCAGTCCAGCTCCCGCAAGCAGCACCCGTTCACGAGTTGACGCATGTGCCAGCCATCGCTCTCCTCAACCATATTGAAGGGAAGAGGGCGACCCGCCACACGACGCCGCCGCAAGAAGAAGCTTTTTAGTGAGCGTGATTGCTCTGGGGTATACACACAAACTTACAACAAAGGAAACAAAAATAAATAACTAATATAAATGTTACTTTTACAATATACACGCTATCTTTTACAATTCAATCGCCTACTCCTGGCCCAGGGCCTCCATCACCGCCGCGTTCCGATCTTTGATGGCCATCTGCAGGTTGTACTCTTTAATGGTCTTCGGTGACGCAGCCGCCGCTCGACGCACGAATCGACTGATGGCATCGTCTTCAATGTCGTCGGCGTAGTAGACGAAGGTCCCGGTGTGCCGCGATACTGCAACAACCGCATGTGACACGCTCTCGTGCAGCTTCATTTTTGGCTTGGTCTTAATGGCGATTACCGACTCGTATGTTAGCCCCTGAGCTTCATGGATGGTAAGAGTGCGCGACCCTGTGCCTCCCCCATAACCCTGGATGATGAGGTTTTCCTTTTCTTCCTGCGTGTGCACTAAGAAAAGGGTGTTGGGGAGGGTGCTGGGTATTTGCGCCCCCTTGTACCGTCTCTGCTCAAGAGACCTAATACGGGGAGCTGAGGAATATATACCGGAGTATATTTCCCTCAGCGCATACGCGACGTCCATTGGGTTCCTGTGTGTGCAAAGCAACTCCTGACTGATATTTGTGATCAGGTTCGGGCGATGGTACCTCATTTCGAAAACATTTTCTCTGTCGATGTAAGGTAGCTGATTGACGTCTCCGATGAGGACAAGTTCGCTAGCACCAGCAAGCCGTGCAGCCATTACAATAGCTCCGAAATGGTTCATGAGAGCTTCGTCCACCAGAAGGCGGCTGAAGCAATCTCTTCCGAAACCATTTACGAGGGAGGAAGCCATGGTTCGCACCCTGGTTTTAACCAGGTCTCCTATGCGATACGATAGTTTCACCCTCAGATCGTTTGCTGCCTCTGTTGTTGTGGTGATGATTGCGTCTCTGTCCACATCGAAGTTTCTGATTACCCATGTTGTCTTGCCACATCCTGGAACTCCGTTGACCCATTGTATCTTTGGCATCACCCAGTTTTCCCAGCTTGCCTCGACATCTGAGTTCCCTTCGACAGTCTTAGCCATCTCGAGGATCTTGTCGTCCAGCATTATCTTGGTGCACTTGGCAATGACTACAATTGGGTCATTCGATGGTATCGTGTATTTCGGTCTCCCTGTTCGCTTCGTTTCTGTCTCGTTCAGTGCCACAAAACCACTTTCTGCACTGTAAGCTGCCATATATTGTCCTTTCATGGTTCCCCTGATGACCTGGGAAGTGAAATTATTGTATATGGCTGCTTCCGCCTCCTCAAGTCCCTTATTTAGTAGACTTTCACTTCCTAGCCTGAAGAACTGCAGGATGTTATGGCAGTTCCTGAGATTTACTACTCTAGTCGCTCTCAATGTGGCTAGGAATTCAAGGAAGGCGTTTCTCGCGTGGCCTTGTGGCCCCGAGGCTAAGATGTAACGGGGCGAATCAACCTGTCCCATGTCGGCTCTCGTCCGGGCTGCCTGAGGTTGTGCAGCTGCTCTTGGGGTCACTGCTGTTGGGAGGGGTGGTGATTTGGGCGTGATTCGGAAAAAGCTCTGCGTTGCAGCGCTGAAAGCTGTTAAGAAAGTCGCTATGTGGCCTTCTCTTCCCTCTTGACTACCACTTGGATAGGCTGCGGCTTTTTCGACTGCTGCTTTTTGTTGTACCCTTTCGGAGCCAGATTGAGTGGTCGAACTCGGGACGGGGTGTCCCCAGCTGTCTGTTGCACTTGTTCGATCGTGAGCCTTGAGAAAACTTAAGTTTTCTCCCCTGTCTTCATACACGACGACCTCGTGGTATTCAGAGGCCTTAGTGCAACCCAGCCGGTCTGCGACTTCCGCTTTCGAGTATTCCACCATCATCGCGTCCACACTTATCACCCAGGGCGTGCTGTCTGCTTTTCTACTCAGGTACTCGAGTAGCGAGCTAGCTTGCGCAAAAGGTGACTGTGCTGCCCACTCGAAAAGTGCGATTGTTTTGTTTTTCGATCGCACTAGTCGGAATCGGTGACCGTCTATCTCGCACCCTGGCATAGCGTCGTAGGATTTCCGCTTCATAATCTTTGAGGTTGGATTTGTTGACAATTTGTACTGACATAATATTTTTGATGTGAAAGTTAACCGTTATGAGTTTATTTTCATACCTTTTCTTCAGAATAGCTAATGCGCGCAGGTAATTATCGCCAGTGACTGTTAGAGAGCTGATGAGTCCAGCGGGTTCGCCTCGGAGAAGTGACTTTAAGTACTGCATCTTTTGTAGCGAGCTTAACTGCTCGTGCGAGTCGATTACTCCGTCGAATAGTGCCTTGAAATTGCTCCAGTCGCTGAGATTGCCTTCGAAAGTTGGGATCTGCAAATAAGGGACTTTTAGTACGTGTGATTGATGACTATCTTGTCGCTGTTGAAGGGAGCGAACAGTGCTTGAAGACTGATTAAGCTCGAAATCTTTAATGAGTTCTGTTATCTTCGCTTGATATTGAAAGTATTTTTCTTCGGTTGTTGTTCTTTCCTGTTCATGCGAGACTTTTTTATCATCGATCATTTCTATGTCATCTTGAGTAGCGTTGTATTTATTAAATAGATCGGCCAGTTCCGTTTGGCGCACTTGTAACTCGTAAATCTTGCTGTGATTTTGATGATTGTCGAGGAAGTTGTATATTCTTGTTAATCTTCCTTTATAGTTGCTTCGTCTCGATACAAGCTTCTCGAGGCCGAGGGTTTCTGATGTAGCCATGTTTGGTTAAGATAAATGTTCTTTCTTTATGAATCCTCCGTAAGATTGGAAATATGGTGAAAATAAATAAAGCTGTTGCTTTTGTCGTATGTGACTTAATTGTTGTAGGTAAATAATATTGTTGATTGTAAACGGCGTGGTTCGCTGGCGGAACTCGCGTTTTTTGTTTCCTTTGAAATTAAATCTATCCACTATTTTGTATAATTTCTATGATTTATGGGGCTCGTTGGGCCAAATTTGTTATATATTGAGCTGATTCTCAAAATAAAAGCGGA
Source organism: Apocheima hispidaria (assembly GCA_947579745.1). Lineage (NCBI taxonomy): Eukaryota > Metazoa > Arthropoda > Insecta > Lepidoptera > Geometridae > Apocheima > Apocheima hispidaria. The sequence goes on from OX388160.1 coordinate 11,522,536, forward strand.
TTTTTAAACTCAACAACAAACATTACATTTTACTAAAAGAAGTGTCGATTTCCCTTGGATACGTACAAAACGGTTCGAAACAACGTTTTTAATCCGTACGGCCAAGGAGTGGAATAAACTGCCGGCTTCCCTGTTTCCTGAGAGTTACAATCTGGAGCTTTTCAAGGTCAGAGTGAATAGGTATCTTCTAAGTCTGCGTGCTTCATCTTCGGCCACATCGTCGCTTACCAACAGGCGAGTTGGTGGTCAAACGCAGACGTATAAGCGTTAAAAAAAAAAAAAAAAAAAAAAAAGTGTATTATCAATTATTGCAAAAATTTATGACCCAATAGGCTATTTATCGGCTGTCACAATAAATTTAAAGCTTTTATGCAGCGTCTCTGGAAAGAAAAAGCTTTAAATTGGGACACACCACTCCCTAATAATTTATTAACAGACTGGCTACTAATTTACAATAACCTGAATTTAATAATGGACATTACCATTCCCAGATATTGTTTTTCAGACATACCTAGCAAAGTTTATCTAGTAGGTTACAGTGATGCCTCACTTGTAGCATATGGATGTTGTATTTACATAGTAGCAGAATATCCTAATCAACAACCTACATCCAACTTGTTAATAAGCAAAAGCAGAGTAGCTCCTCTGAAAACAGTCTCAATTCCTAGATTGGAACTCTGCGCAGCTGTATTACTGTCTAAATTAATGCACAAGATTAAACCTGCATTAGAAATAGTAATTAAAATAGATACTACTCGTTTATATACCGATTCCACCATCGTTTTACACTGGTTAAGGTCTCCTTATAAAAAATGGGAAGTTTATGTAGCGAATAGGATATCACTAATACTGCAAAACACTGATTCAACTTCATGGAATCATACTAGAACTCATGACAATGCAGCTGATCTGCTTACACGAGGTGTACAGCCTAAGGATTTACAGAAGCTCTCATTATGGTGGCACGGACCTACATACTTATTATCACCACCAAATGAGTGGCCCTACTGTAATAATACATCAGAAATTCAAGACGCTATAGATATTAACTTAGAATCTTTTCACATTAGAGAAGTTAGCTCATATACAGCAAATATAGTTTCAGAATTTTACAATGATGAAGATATTAACTATTTCATTAATGTATTTCAGAGATTTTCAAGTTTTCAACGATTACAAAACACTATTGCACAATGTTATAGATTTTGTGTCAATTTAAAGAATCATTCTAAATTATCAGGCGCTCTCACACCTGAAGAATTAAGGTACAGTCATAATTTTATCATTAAAATTGTCCAAGCATCTCACTTTAAAAAAGAATTGATTGAATTAAAGTCCAACAAAAGCAGCTATATCTACTCATCTAGCCCTATCAAAAGATTATCACCTTTTGTCTGATGTAGCCATGTTTGGTTAAGATAAATGTTCTTTCTTTATGAATCCTCCGTAAGATTGGAAATATGGTGAAAATAAATAAAGCTGTTGCTTTTGTCGTATGTGACTTAATTGTTGTAGGTAAATAATATTGTTGATTGTAAACGGCGTGGTTCGCTGGCGGAACTCGCGTTTTTTGTTTCCTTTGAAATTAAATCTATCCACTATTTTGTATAATTTCTATGATTTATCCGGCTCGAAGGACCAAATTTGTTATATATTGAGCTGATTCTCAAAATAAAAGCGGATTTTTAAACTTTTGCATATTTTTTAATTTATCACGTTTACATGTTTACAACCAACACCGTAAAACCAAAAACAAGAGTAGTTGAAGCTGAATTAACCATAGACTATTTAATTTTATTTGTAATCTGGAACATTGTGGCACTAGCTTATAAGACTGTTCTGTACGTGGTTTATTATTATTTTGGTGTACACAATAAAGAGTTTCTATCTGTCTATCTACTTACATACATACATACATAGACTGTCAAACTCATAACCCTCATTTTTCGTAGTCGGTTAAAAAGGCATTGGCTTAGGCAAGGCTGATCTGCGAGCTGAACATCCAAGCGAAACACATCTATAAATCACTTCAAGTCTCATCCGTAGAAGCGTCAGAACAAAACCTCCTTGCTTCCATACTTCTAGATAGCCGCATGGCAAAGATAAGAAAAAAGTAGATCGCGTGCAAAAGTTGTCTTTAAAATATAACTTTTAAAATATAATCGCCGGCCATGGTGCGAGGCCCGTACTGCGTTTGCGTTTGGGAAAAAATATTAATGCAATCTGACCATTCTATTCATTTCAATCAATCCAATTCATTGACAGGATTGTGCTATTTTGGGCATATTGTTTTTGTTGGAGGGGCATAATAGTTAGGAGCTGTCAACTGGTTAAGTGATCTACGCCGCCTGACAATGATTAAGTAATAAGCAGACGCCCTTGTCGCCTATTTCGTGAAAATGAATAATGACTCTTAAAAAATGCTTTTTTGTGCCCAAGAAGGTTAATTTTATTGATCTTTTCGGGATCTGGCTTGATTCTTTGTTCAATTTTGAAGCTTTCAGCAAATGAAAAATGTCGGCAATTTATCCACGTCAGACTTTGGAAATGGTTTTAAGAGGCATGTGTATTGTAACTACAAGTTTTAGAGCAAATAAGTCACCACTAATTATACATATTTTTACTTTAGACATTAGACAAGCTAGAATTCCTATCCTTTTTTTTATAAGTTCGCAGTTTTATAAGCCATTATTATCCAGAGCTCGAAGCGAAGGTTGTTTTAATATAAATACAAATATTTAATAAGGAGAATTCTGTGTTTGAAGCTGATAAGATTATTTAAAGCTGATCTCACGTACGTCGCTCTCTCCTACTCGCACATTCCAAAAAAATATTGGTATAAAATTAGTCTGTGGATTTTCAAAAAGTGGAAAATTCTTTGTCACGGCTGCTTACAAAAAATAAATAGGTTTTCGTTTCACATTTGACAGGGGAGATAGAAACATAGCGATGTTATCGCTTGAAAGCAAAAAAACCCGTCAAATTTGTAGATATATAAAAAAAAAACCTACAGTAGAAAGCTGCTTGAGAAAAAATAATAATAAATATCGTTACACACTCATAGCTCCCTACAGTACACTAGGATACACTATACACTAGGATTCCCTGTGTCAGATCTGCCATGGAACACACACAAAGTCAACGAAACACACAAATATTTAAATGCATTATTCAAACATCTGTCCGGCCGGGAGTCGAATCCGGTACCTCCTGCTCATAAAGCAGACGTTCTACCGTTGAGCCACACAGGTCTTCAACCACAGCCTGGCAACACTGACTGTCAGGCAACAGAATGGCGCAAACTTCTTGAAAGGGCAGTGTAGTCCGCCAAACTCCCAGTATACCGCCTATATACTTGTGCATACAAAAAGCGCCAACTTATTCCTACCCCTAAATTATCCGTTATAGGCACTTAAGGTGGCGAATTTTTGCGTTAAAATTATGACGAAAAAAAGGAGTTACTACTAGAAAATTTTATTTTTTTTATTACGAAACCTATCTGCGTAGATTATTATTTATCCAAGCCATTGATACCAAAAAACAAAGAATTTGATTAGATTTAGGGATTTATAACAGTTTTACCCCGAAATGCTATTTTCATCAGAAAGTTACTAAATCTCTCTCTGTCGTACACGCACGGGAAACAGAGCCACAGCTATACAATTCCAAATATCGTCAAAATCTCGCGGCAGGTCTTAAGTAAGTGATTGATACGGAGGGACATACCAAATTCTCTGTCATTATTCTGCCTACCGTCGCATTTATCGGTCCTAAGAACGGATTAGGCCATTAGTATCTGTCGCCCCCGCCCTGCCCGAGACCAACTTATTGATATTTGTGTATGATAAATGGTTTCAGAGACTCGTGCAAGTTTCCGGACACCCAAATATCGTGAATGTATTGCGAACGCGATATCTTCGCGTAACTCGGTCATGGCATTTGTCAACGTTGCCTATTTTTGTTTATTTCGTGACAATGGCGTAATAGATGCGGTTTTGTCAGGAATCGGGGTTACCCTCAGGTTATCGACTTGTGATTTTGACACGAGAAACTACCTCATATACTTTTTTTGGCTATAAATTCACAATGTTGTAAATCAGTTGATGAGCGCTCAGCGAAGCGGAATGGGTAATTTAATCACCAACGGAAAATACGGTCAGACTTCGGATGGGTGACCGTAAATGGCATTAAAAACTGGACGTTACCTTGGGTCGGATGACACGTTTAATTGTAGCTCCCGACTGTTTGACTTATTACAAAGACCGCCAAGTCATGTTAAACAGACATGTTATGTTGTGCAGGTGGCCTTAAAACTTAGACACCAGGGCCGTATACAGTAACGTCGTCCGACGACACTCGATGAAATTTGCAGCATACTTGTAATGTCATGGAGCTTCGTCGGACGATCTTACTGAAGACGGCCCTGGGCTAACCACTCGGGTAATTATACGAACTAAGTTTTATAGAAAAGAGAATCATTGGCAACGACTCCCTGGCTCGGACCAAGCTACAAAGTCTTGGTCATCGGCGAAAGGTAGAATGGCTTGGTCTCGGTATTTTATAGGATACATTTCGAAGAGTGTGCTTCAGATTTCCATGATCTAATTCCCCCCTGCCCATTCTTCTATCGGACAGCCAGGACCTCGAAAAAGCGACACCGTTTCACGGTTGATATACCAAATACTCGTACGAAACGGTTTGATTCCAATTTCTTTATTCGAACTGCTGAACCGAGTGGGTTTTTCCTGATAATTATAATCTGGGTGTCTTCAAATCGCGAGTGAATCGATTTCTTCTAGGCAAGCGTGCTCCATCGTAGGCTGCATCCTCGTTTACCATCAGACGTCAAACGCAGTCAAACGCAAGCTCATAAATAATTTAAAAAAAGGTTTATATGATAAGACTAAACATTAATGATCACTTGCATTACAGTTACATTACAGTCTAAATTAATAGTTTAGTATTTTTTTCCTGTTAATGGCGATGGTACAATAAGGAAACACCAAATCCAAATTAATAAGGCATAACTGTAGCAAAGAATACTAACTATAACTATAGCTTCTTTCCTTACTTAATCTTCTCCAAGATAATGTCAAATAACGTCGCCTGAATGTTCTTAAAGTAGCACTTTGCGCCTCTTCTGTAATGTAATTGGATATCTACCCTTTGACAGGTTGAGGTGATGTCAATTATGAACCGCTTTGTGAAATGGCAGACGTCGAGCTGCCTCTCTGAGGCTTGCGTTATGAAGGCAATTATAGAAACAATTGTGGTTATGTTTTTAAATTAAGTAATAATTTGCTATTGGCTAGCTTTGTAGAGACCAGAAATATTTATTGGCCATAAATAGCATTAAATACAACAGGCAAGTGACTTTGACCAAAAAATTAAGAACGTTAATAGATTTAAATTATTTTTAATTTAAAACTATAATGACAGGTAGGTCTTTATTATGCTTACTCCATTTGTTGTTCGTACAAAAATGAGGACTCCGAGATTTTCATTGACTAGATAATTATGTGAATCTTTATTGTTCACATCGGAAATTACATCCATAACCAAAAAAAAACAACTTAAAACTAGTGTCACAACTGGCAGCCTTATCGCTTAAAGCGATCTCTTCCAGGCAACCTTAGCATAGAGAGACGTACATTCACTTATTTATCACAGATTATTTTCAAATAAATCTGGTTAAATTTGCAGTGGTTTAATTCGGTTATAGTATTAGATTATATATTATGCATTATGTATTATCTCAACTTTATCGTTTATGCACTGCGCTCGTCACCCTGAGATATTATTAGATGTTAAATATATATGTTATGTTTATGCCCAGTTATTATGCGCTGGAAACCTTTCCCTACAATCCGGAACATAGTCATATTTGTACACTACTGCTTGGCGGTTTAATAACAGGCAAAGCTGTGGTACTTCCCCAGGCGGACCCTGCAGAACTACTAGATTACCACTACCACTATAAGAAACTACACTTACCACCACTACTACTACTAGATTCTTAAGCTATTTTTCTTACACTATAGTAAATAAGCGAAAAGTGCACGTAAATTCCAAAGTGCTAGTTTTTTTGCCAAAACGGAAATATTTTCGGTAAAGTGGCATTTTATTGCAAAATTGGTTCAGAAACATACTTACATTCTTTATAGTACAAACACCCCAAAGCATTACCCTCCTTCTTGGGCAGTCAGGTAAAAACGTATGTATTTCATCTACGTGTCACCGCGAATTTTCAATTTCGGTAAAAAAGTCACCGGTAAATATTTCCCGATTTTTCGAGGCCCAATGTTTTTTCATGTTTACATGAAAAAATTAAATTTCATGAAATTGTTCAATTTTCTCTCCGCTTCAGCCTTTAAACATCCCACTGCTGAGACATCAGCCTACACTCGAAAGGTGATTTGGCCGTATCCACCACGCTACCCCAGTAAAAGTAGTATTCAATTATAAATGACAATAATTATGATTCCAAGTCTGACTACGAGTGGATCTTCCTACAGCTAGTTGGGCTAAGTCATGCTTTCAAAACCACTTCCCTTATCCAACTTACTCTAAGTATTCCGCCTTCTGATCTATAGGCTGTGGCTTCGATTCCCACCCAGGACAAACATTTGTGTGATGAACATGGAGGTTTGTTCTTTGTCTGGGTGTTCTATGTATTCTATGTATGTATTTACAAAAAAAAATGTATTTATGTATTCTATCAGTTATCTGGTTCCCATAGTATAAGCTTGCTTAGTTTGAGGCTAGATGGCGCTGTGTGAAAAACGTCCACCAATATTTATTATTATTATCTCTTGGTTTTAGAGGGTTTTATTAAAATTCTGTCATCTAGGAAGTAATTGAAAATACTTTTCTTTATTGACACTTACAGCGTCAGGCTACAAGGTTCTAAACTCGCGATGAACCCTTCTTCAGCTGTAATTACATCCACGTCATCTCTGTGATCGTTACGGGAGTAATTGGAAAACTTGATGGTTTTAGAATTCTTTATGACAAGCAGATCTGTAAGTTTTGCAATTAGTAAGGTTAACCAGATTCTACATAGCTAGGACAGTTTTTTTTTTTTTTTAAACTAAACAACGGCGGGCTTATCCGGTAACTCTGAAAGCGATAGCGAGAGTGTGCGAGTGGGACCGCGCATAGTGCGACTAAGTTGGTACGAGCGGGATGGCATGCTCTGGCTATCAGAATCACGAACGTTTCAAAGCGAGGATAAGCCCGCTGGTGGCCTTATTGCTGAAAGCGATCTCTAGTTAAAGTCGTGTAAAAAATGTAGACTCGTGGGGTCTATTTTCTGGGCTGTATAATAATTATAATATATACATTTAGTAAAAGGCAAAAAAACTGTTTTTTTTTGGGTGTGGCATCAGTTACATATGGTATGGCATAATAATATGGCCTATACGTTAACTATGCCATAGGCCCATACTCAATAAGTTGCATTTTTAAAGTTTTTGATTATTTATTTATACAACAGAGAATTTTGAAAACGGAATAAGCTGTAAAATAAGCTTATATTTCTACTTCGTGTACTTGCTATTTTTTTCCGTTTAGGAAAAGTCACTGTATAATTATGATTAGGTAAGGTATGTCCACAAAGTAAGCGTAGCCTTTAAAAAACTTAAATTTTTCTGCAAATTTTATGTGTACAAAACTTGCAATTGATGTCGCTTGTCAAATTAATTAATAGAAATTAATGTAAAGTATAAGTATTAATGTATGTATAATAAATGTTAAGTTAATTTGTGTTGTTATTTTTCTATGTATTTGTATCAAATATTACACGATGCAGAATGTAATAACCTTGGGCTTTCTCCACCAAATAGCTTGTTATATGAAAATACGCTGACCAGAGCACTAGCAGCATACAAGGCAATAGTGTGACCATTATGTGTCTTTTAAATGAGTAAAGAGACAGATATTCTATCTAATTCCACCTACGAATAACCTATAATTATTTCAAATAAATGGCTCAAAGCAAATAAACACCGTCGAAGTTAACATAAAACCAGCATGTTTGATCTATCAACTTACAATTTTCTAAGATTGGACATTAAACATTAGACATTCTTTATTAATAATTGTAAACATTACAGGTCAGCATAATAATAATAACATAATAAAATTATATAAAATATAGGCTTCTAAATATAATGCGGTATTTTAATACCAAAGAACTCGTCGTAGTCATAAAACGCATGAGTGATAAGCCATTTTTAAAATTTATTTTGAATTATATAAAGCTCCGATTGGCTGTCCATTTTGTTCAGAAAGTATGTCTGGTAGCTCTCCCATTACATTTTTCGATAATTTGGTCGCTCTGTATCCAATGCTGCAATGTCCGGTCATATTCAAACGCATGGTGTACTTACGAAACACAAACACCATCCTCAAATAGTGTGAACAAAAGCTTATACAGTGAAGCTAAAACAAAACAGCAAGGTTTTTACTTTTTACTGTGGAGAATATTCCGTATCTACTCACATAGTACGTAACAAAGGATAAAACCGTTTCTGTGATATTTTTCTAACAAACTGCAAGAGAGGTCAAACTACCATCCAGAATGTCTTCCCCTTAACCGGCTTTGTGAGCAAAAACTCATTTTTAACTTCTTGAAAAGTTTAAATCTAAGTCCAAGTCAAACTTTCAGTTGTACAAATTGGAATCCGTATTACCTAGGTCATTTCAGAAGCCCCCTTTTTCGGGAGTCTTAAAAACTTCTCTAACCCGTAACACACATGACAATTTGATCGGCGACAATGGTTGGGCCATAGACAAATTGTCTAAGAAATCGGACCGTCTGGAGAGCAGTTTGTTGGCATCTTGGCAAACATAATTATTATTAGCACAAATTGGTGGCGAACGGTCGTTCCGCGCGGCCAATTTGATTGGTGCCAATCAAATTTGCACGTGGTGGCGACGATTCGCAGACAATCGGCCACAGCGTTGCCAATGCTACCGAAAAATCGTTATTTTGACCGATTTTTTTTTACGATTTACCGATCTATCGATACGATTTTTTGCCGAAGAAATAACTACCTAATTTTAGACAAATAAAAATATAATAAATATATTGGGTTGCTTGTGTTGAGTTACGAACTTATATTTCAATCGGAATGCATTCTTTTATTGCTATCTCTTTTAATTTCAAATCATTTTTTAGTAGTCTCTGTTTTACGTAATTGTTTTAATTTATTGGATACGAAACATTTTCGTAAGGACTTGAAAAAAAACTTTCTGCAGTCCAAAAAACTATTATTATAAAAATTATTACTAAATTTTTTACTAAATTCGTATTGTTGCGATTGGCAACACTGATCGTCTATCCCAGTCAATTTAGTTTTTAACCCGTAAGTAATTAATAACATTTTTTTTTCTGGTACAGAATTGTGGAACCAACATTATAATGCAATATCGTCTCTATTTTCGCTATGTTAGAGTCTATTTTAGATGACGACCGTAAGCACGGCAGTGTGCCGTCGATGACGATAATGTATTATGGCTACAGCATAAATGATTTTTATATGTTCCGTACCTCTAGATTGTTTAATTTAATTTAGTAATGATACTACGTCAGCAAATTATACCAAACACAATTTTATATTTATGTTATGAATTATGTCCATATTAAGTCCCGTAACTTCACTGGGCTAGTCGCAGATAAGTAGGGGACATTAGCGTTGCCACGATGGCTATTGCAATTTTTGCGCGTCTGTGTACGATACTGGTGAAGCTACTGGCGGTCGGCGCAAATTGGAAGCAATTTGTTTGGCGCCGATTTGATTGGCGCCGATCAAATTGTTGTGTCTGTTAACACTACTACACAATGGCTAGATCCATCTCGTCTAAAAAGTAAAAAAAAAAAGGCCAAACGATGTTACACGTTACGCTAAATGAACATAAATCAACATAGAAAATGATCATTATAAGTTCTGTATATTTATTTTTAGAATATTTATTTTATTTCGTTGACCACATTTTATTCCTTTCAACTGTCTAGAGTTTTCTATTCCGAATATATCATCTGGAAATTTGGACCCTGGTATGCTCGTAGCCAGGGCTAAACTCAGGAAAGCAGGAAGGGGGGTGCAGTGATCACTACACCTTATTAGACAGAAACTAGGCATTGTGATCTCAGGTAGTGGCAGCAACAAAGTGGTGGTCGAGGCAAGGGAAGCAAAACTTTCTTCGTCTTCTAGCTGCAAGATGGGTCGAAAATTTCAACACTATTAAACCTGAACCACAGTAGAAATAATAGTACGAGTACAGAAGACTCGCTCCCAAATATTAAAAAAAAAGTATATGCCAACGTAACAATAAAGTTAACTTTAGTACGCAAAGCGAAACGTAAATGAAGTCAATAAATATGTACAGGCAGTTGAAAGCGCGAATAACTTTTAATAATTTTTATAATTTATTTATTATGATCATATTCTGGTCGAAATAAATGTATTTTAAATGTTGAATTATGTTGTAAGTTAATTAGGGGCAATTGGTCCACCCAACTTCACCCTGACTACGCGTATGCCTCCAGGCATTCGTATTTATTAAGCCTGCCGATAAATCTCTTCAGGTAGCTTCCAAAAGATTTGAGCCAAATATTATTGCTATTTCTGACGAGGTATCAGCTTTCTATACATTTTCTCCTGCCTAGGGCCATATTTCTCTTTTGGAGATGGTGAAGATGGAAAATATTTCAGAGATCATTTAATTTGATATCGGAGTACAGAACTGGCCGACAGTGATTGCATTTATTTGTTGGTTAGGTCTGGTTAGATTTTGGTTCTAGCACAGTTTTTTTTTTATTTTTTTTTTTATTATTTACAGGCTTGATTTTTTAGGCTTTATAAGCTCCTCACTGTGTTTACTTATATTTTTGTCGCTTAAGCGACTGAACTGATCTTGATGAAAGGGCTTTGAAGATTTTGGCATACCTTGCTGTCCGCCATGATGTCATGTTAAGGCAACTATTGACGTATCCTTGTAATGAGATAATGCTCTATCAAACGTATTTTATTTGTAAGGGATTATAATTTCTTGAAATCTTTTACTATCGCAAAATTTAGTTTCATGAACCTACGATGAGTAATTAAGCTGTAATTGACAAAAAAACGCAAGAAAATTTGAATTTGCCGCGCTGAGCGAAACGTTGCACCTTAAATATATTCTCTTACCACCTAACAACTAACTTAACTTCTTCATCCCCTAACTACTGACAAATACATTACTCCTGCACTTTTAAACTTTAATTAATTCGACTCAGCACTCGGATTACCCACGTATTCAATAAACTCTTAACACTTGTAAGTACTTTTTTATTTACCCTTCTGTTAGTAAGTTCTAGTAGAATATTAATAATATTAATCTCCCTATGTACCGTTAGCAATTATGCTACAATTTACAATATATGAAAAATATTTGTAGTACTTACTTTTAATTTTATTGAAATGTTCATAAAAAAATGTCTATGGATCTTCGTTATCTGAAATTAAAGTTTTTATTATTACTAAACGAGGTTTTAGAATAACTACAAGCATACTTGTATTTTCCCTAGAAGCGGGTGTAGTCATGTTTTTTTCTTGTGGTTGAACTTTTTCATTGTTTTGAAGATATAAAATCGCTGAGTGAAGTTCCAAAAAATGATAAAACACTAACATATACGTATAACGTACCTATATAATGTTCGACGATGTACAGCTATACATTACATATGCAGTTAGATAATAGCAATACATATCTTTAGTTTTTTTTTTTGTCAAATTCCATCAATATAAGCCACGGAAACAACACGAAAAGACATTAATAATCCACTATTAAACAAAATGAGCATTATCACCAATAGAAAAACAAAAAACCCGACTGCAAAATGCAGCCTATGACACTCCGAACGTAAAGAAAAATCCATCAATTGCGGTATCCTCAATCATCAATATCGGTCAAGCCAATTATGGTACAGCCTTACCTAGCTTTACCTTACCCATTTTTTACCCAACTGAACAATTTTTTTTACTTATCTTTAAAAACTGCTTACAGTTCCAAAAATAACTGTCATGTAATAGTTTCGTATAACTCTACCCCACTATCTTATAGAACATCCTTAAAAATTCCGCCTGCATCTCATGCGAATACCGCTGTAAAATAAACTTTCGTTTGCAGTTAAAAAATAGCAACTACGCATCACATATATATACAATATTTATTCTGTAAACCACCTTTCTAAGCAACCCGCCAGAATTTAAAGATCTCCTTTGTTTCAACAAGAGTTGAAGTAGTTTCACGAGTGAAAAGATCAGAATAAGATGGTTGCACCCTAAATACGGAGCCATAAGTAACCATCACGCTGGCTCTCGTACTTGGAATAAATTTTCAATACCTTGGTACACGGGTCGTTAGTTCTTTTCAAGGGCTTTCTGCGTGTTTACGGAATTTATCTTCGATTACGTGCGTGGTAGGTGGGCGATGAGTTTGGAGGAACTTTCTCTTAATGTCTTTTTAATACTTTATTTCAGCTCTCAATAGGCTTTAGATAGATTTGTGTTTGTGATTGTATTGATCTGTATTTTGGGGGGCTGTTGGAGATAAAATTTAAAGTTTTAGGAACTTTTTTAAGAGTTCGCCTGGGGTTGCCAGGCTGTACTGTGTGTCATTACTGTGTTCCGGATTGAAAGTTTATGCTTACAGTGAAATTTCTGAGCATAAATAGAATTAAAATTTGATATCTGAGGGTGCCCCGGTAATCTCATAACACTGTGACCAGAACCACCAAAAGACGGGCAGCAGCATCCTCTTTGGAAACGGGGAATATTCTGTGATCCCCAAGCCGCCTGCCAAGCGTGGGCATTATGGCAAACCCCCCCTCCCCCCCTCCCGCCCCCCATAATACATACGAAATACGAAAAACAAATAGCAGGATCCAACTACCGCTAAATCTACCTGAACTAATAAATGTTGAATGTACGTTATATAAACATTGGCATGGCTCATTCAAATACAAACTCGATACGTCAAACCGCTAACCGTAGCATCAATTGAAAGCAACCTACCCGTGATTCCATTCCATACCCTCGAACCCACTCCAAAATCTTCCATAATCACCTGTTGATACCGCAACCGAAACCATACTCTGTAACTTCGCAATCAAGGCTTAAATTTGTTGACCTCTCCATCGTGATTGCGACCTTTTTGGAAGTAGGTTCTTCAGCTAGAAATACGCAATCGTAATTTAGGAAAATTGGACGATAATATTATACAGTTAAGATATAAAATTGGAGAATTCTAAATGGTTGTTAAGATGTTTCAGATGAAGATGCTTGAGAGCAATATTGTCTGCTTCGTTAGTGTTTTCCTCTTAGGTATTAATTGTATAGTGCGAAGGACTGTACTTTCAGTGTACAGGGTATCTTCTGTACGGAAATTTGGACAGACAGGCGCAATTATCACTTTCCACACTTATGACCTGTTTACGTTATTTACCTGTTTGTATCATACTGAAGTAACATTTGATGAAATGACACATCAGTCATGCTTTTCATCACTTTATGTTTGAAGTGAAATGCCAACTGTCCACCTATTAGCTCAGTCGATTTAGCGTTTGAACCGGAAGTAATTAATAACAGGATTTTTTTCGATACATAATATTAATATACAATAGTTAAACAATATGCGTATCCGGAACTAACTCAAATTTTACATCTTGCAATATCGTCTCTATTTGCGCTATGTTAGAGTCTGTTTCAGATGACGATCGTAAGCACGGTATCACTACCGTGCGACGGTAATATAATTATGTCTCAAGTATAAATGCTTTTTCTACAGGGTAATAAGGAAAGGGTATGCTAAGCCGAAAGGGGCTCATAGTACTCATGATTGTGAACAACTTTTACTATGGGACCAACCCTGAAATTGAGAGGAAAAAAACAGCTGTTACATACATTTTGTCGAGTGTCATTGACGTTTTTCTATGGAACAGCTGTTTTTTTTCCCTATTTCAGAGTTGGTCCTATCGTAAAAGTTGTTCATAATGGTGAGTACTATACAAGCCCTTTCCTTATAACCTGTATATTCTGTACCTCCAGACTGTTTAATTTAATTTAGTATTGATTCTACGTCAGCATATTATACCAAACACAATTTTAAATTAATGTTATGAATTATGTCCGGGTCCTCCATACTAAGTCCCGTATCTTGACTGGGCTGTAACTCAAAAGCTGATATTAAATCTCGTCTGGGAAAAAAAGTCAAACTTCAACTTCTTTCTTATTCTCAACGTTATATTTCGAGATATTCTCGATGGCTAGCGAGCGAGGTACGATCGAGTGGTCGGAGGCAATCGAGACGAGAGACAGTCGAGGTCGGAATCTCGAAATCGATATCAATTTATCATATCTACGAATAGCCCTGTTTCTGGTTGAATGGCAATCAGCAAAATTACTGGGAATCTAGTAGACTGCTATTTTACGTTAGCACAACAGGTAGTAAAAGGGAATAGCAGTTCCCCGAGGTACTACCGGTAGTATCACGCAGTTGTGCTACAGCTAAGAAACAAAACTAACTTTGCCGGAAACGAAGTAGATTTTCCAACATATTAAGCTCTGAAACCAGGTGAACTGATTTCACTTGTTCGTTCGCAATATTTCTTTGCCAAGAACTACTTTTCCCACCTAACCACTATCTTAGACAAGGTAAATAAGTACTTATTAACATACAGAATACGGCTCTGTACAATATTATCTATCGTTCAAATTTCTTACGATAGGAATACCCGACACAAAAGCATCGGGCGGAATTGCGCTAAATACAGCATTGTTTCTGCAAACACTGGCTGAATTGCACAGGGGTTTATGCACCTGCGGTGATACTACGGAAACTCGCTTAGAATTCGCAAGCAGTAAATAAAAATCCGACGTCTTCAGCCTTGTTCGATGTTGGACGAAGAAGCAGGATACATTGCCAGACGATTTTTCATTACACTTTTATGTCCATTCAGCATGACGTACAACTTTCCATGATTTAAAAAAAAGTGTATACATATGTAGTTTCCGAGAAAGTGTAATATAAAATACAATTTCGTTCGAGAACATACAGTAATGGATAGTAGTTCCCCTGCATTATTGCAGTTTACCGCTAGCCATTGTGCGGCGGTTACATTCATGTTTATGTTAATAAGCCCTGGATTGTACCGTTCGAGGTATTGATAAATGCTAGTTTCTTATCACTTTCACAAGACAACGGTATATGAATATTACTCTGAAATTTTAACCTTTTAGCTTTTACAAGTCTACCTCTTTTTTACCGACTTCCAACAAAAAAGGTTCTCAATTCGATTGAAGTTTTTTATGTTTTTTTATCTAGGTTATTTCAGCACTCCGTCATTTATAAACCGATTTGAAAAAATCTTTTTCTATTTGAAAAGAGATACTTCCAGATTGGTCCCATATTAATCAAAAATGGGATCCACGAGGAATTCTCAAATATTATAAGCATACTATAGCGATTCTGGTATTTTCAGCTACAAGTCAAGCATTTGCATGCAGAAAGTTTCATTTGGTGAAGTGAAACTGATGAAGAATACCACAGATAGCCTCTGGGACTCCTCGGTGATACGTGTTCCACGGGTGCCTCTAAGATAATATCGATTATGATAGTTAAGCGATTATTACGAAGCAAATTTGAATAATTGGTTCAGATGGAGTCCATTTTTCTTTAATATATATTTCATATTATTATTTATTTATTTATATTTAATATTTTTATTATTTCTTTAATATCATTTTTTTTTGTGCCTGACAGAGCCTGTTGGATGCATGTTACTCTACCTAATATATCATTATTATATTCTTCACAAAATTCAAATTCAAATTCAAATGTAATTTATTTCAACCATTGGTCATAGAAATCACAATATATAAAAGGCAATAAATTATCTAAATCTCAATCATAATTTGATTTGCTATACATATGTATCACACATCGTTTTCTTGTGGTGTTCTACGTATCTACCAAGTTCAGGACCAAGTTAGGTCAGATGTTTTCTCACAATCAATGAGTTAAGTAATTGAAAAAAAATAATGATTATTTTATTTCCTGTAGCGCCACGCTGTGTGCGCCGCGCGCAACTTTCATCCTCTCAAATCAAAAAGATCTCGGATACTATGCTTGAATTTGGCAGATTTTGAATTTGGTGTCCTTACAGTATTATTAATACACATGACTTCGAACTATTGCAGTTAATTTTCGGTGGCACTTAACTTTTATGGGCAAGTGTGACGCTTACCATCGGGCGAACGACAAGCTCATCTTGTCACAGTCACATAAATAATATTATTAAAAGAAAAACAACATATCCGACCGCAAAATGTAGCCTATGACACTCCGGACGAGAAGAGGAATACACCTCCCTCGTCAAAATCGGTCAAGCCGTTTAGGCTATAGGAGGTAATATAGTAACACACAAGCATACATACTTATATAATCACATACCTACATACACTCCAAAAACATTACCCTCCTTCTAGAGCAGTCGGGTATAAAAACAAGGGGTTACACACGTTGTTTTATGCACAAATTGCAATTTTATCGTTAGTTGCGAATAAGTAGTTCTTCCTTTGTGATTTATTGCCGGAACTGCTCCTTCTTTGGAGTAATTTCCCTCGGCTTATATTTCCTTTTAGTACCTAGATTTAAATTTACAATTTCAGTTGATAGATTTAGCTGATGCCCGCAACTTCATACGCTATGCTGCTAGGCCTTAGTACTTGCGATTCGTTTGAAAAATACGCCAGGAACATAAGTTATAATCTTCGCAAAATACAGCCCCATTATCGTTGCCATAATCTCCATGCTTGGCAGGCGTCGTGGGTATCGCAGAACGCTCACTGTTTACTAAGAGGACGCTGCTAATCGTCCTCCAGTGGTCCATTCTGTCGCGGTTTTCGGACAAACACGAGTCTAAAAGTTATGCAGTAAGTATTTGTATAAAATTGAAGCCCTTCTAAAAAAATCTTGTAAACTGTTTCTTGTCATGTTTTTCTTTTATCCTCGTGTCGTTCACAAACGCAATTTTATTCAAACTTGTTCTACAATTCGCGTACTATCCCAGTGTTCCGCGGACACTTGGCTCATAAATTTCGTATCACAGCTCAACGTGAATTAAACAATAGGTTGTCCAGACAAGGTTATTGTGTCTGTTGGGGCGACCAAAAGCCCTGAAATTATGGTCGTCTCAGTGAGGGACATTATAGCTAAGCGCTAACAAATATCAGATGGTATGTTAGACTAGTTGCTGGATGGTAATTTATTCGCCTTTTTTTTAAATCTTATATTTTGGCTCCACTGTATTTAACAGTTAATACACTGTTATTTAACCAGTGTCAACTTTTGTTATTTTCTAGTGAAACATAGTTTTTCACAATAAAACACGTCTCAGTCATATTGTAAATCAATAATTTCAAGCGCTGTCCAGTGTCCAGTCCAAGTCATCCTTCATTTTTTTGTGGAAGCTGTACTAGAAGCTTCTACGGAGTTTTGAAAACAACACGAAGAGGTACGTTTCACAACATTATACTGTTCACCGACACTTATGCACGATCACGAGCACTTAATGCATTAAAATCCACCGTTTCTTTACAATGATGCGACATGACTTCTGCACGTTCCCTTTTCGCCCTTCTTTATAAGTATAGTTTATTTTTAATTAACTACCAATTAAAACTAAGTCTGGCATTGGTACTTGACTGTAAAGGTGCACTCAAATAAGTTTAAAAATAAAAGTCACGAAAAAACGCTTGTCCCGTCGACGCTTTAGCGGCTTTCCTGGAAATCTATGCCCGTCGTCAGGCGTAGACCTTTGGTGGTACTTTATTTCAGGAAAATCGTTAAGCAAATTTTAAGGCCACCGGGAGACCTATATTACTCGGAACTAGGCCGAAAATATACCGCTCCAAAAATATACCGTCTCTTCCGCTCGCTATACTTATTTAACTTTCCTTCTCTTACATGCTTTATAGTTAATCCTTAGGCTTTGTTCGCTTACGTATTTTTAGACTGGTTTTCCATGATCAAATGTCGTATTATAGCTATTGAAATAATATATCACTTCGTAGGGACCCAGAGAAAGAGCATTTAACTTGTACCGATTCCATGGCGCGTACAAGTCTACTAAGCACCATTGTGAACTCAGTCGAAGGCGACTCGCGCTAGCGAGCGAGCGTCACGCGTCGCGTCGCTCCTGAAACATTCGAAGATTGGAGAACAAAATACCTTATAATTTTCAAATGACATAAAATTCATTGTATTCAATGAATAGTCTCTACTTAATTGGCATACTATTGGATACAACATGTTTATATTTTTGACTTGTAGATGAATATTTACCAATAAATAACTTTGAATTTGATTTTAAGTTGCTCGACTTCCTGCGTTCTATCTTTGCAAAAATATGAAGAAAAACACTAAAACATTTTTAAAGAATCCTCCTTGGGCAGTCGTGTAAAAAGATTAAAGTAGGTATAATTTGGGACACGTGCGCAGTCTACATGATTCGTTGGCAATTCATATTCCTTACTGTAATATTTCTGGCTATAGTGTCCCAGTCTGCAGTGGCTATAATTCAACGGTAGAAATGCAATTAGCTGGTTAGGTGATAACAGCAACATTCATCAGGAGAGTACATAAAGCCTTTATGGTTATGTTTGTAATGGACCGGATTAAATTATTGCTTATGTTTTCCATCATGGCATGAGAGTAGCAAAAATATCTACTGTATTTACTGTATACTGTACTCGCTTAAAACGCAAAACGCGCTCAACGACAATCGACATAAACTCGCAATTATGTAGCTCAAAATGACACCAAAGATGAAACCATGCAAAGTATAGAGTATAAACCATCTTATCATTACCTTGAATTGAACGCATCGCTGCCAAGTTTCAAAGTGGCGCGACATTATTCGAGAGTGTAACATGACACCTCCATTAGTGTCTCATCTCGAACTAGATGGCGTTTCAAAGCGGGTCGTGACAACACCGCGTTACTCTTTTACATCAAGTAAATTCGTGACACTGTATATCAGTTTAATGGAATATTAAATGCTGTTGGACAACAGGTTTCATGTTTTACGTAAAATTACAAGGATATCGTGACCGGGCGTTGTATTAAAATTAATTATTACTGAAGTCTTTTCAAGCGGTGGAATAAAAACTCTTTTCATTTTTATTTTCTGTAATTGTTTAGGAATATTGTTGTAAAGATTTGGAGCGTTATTATTTCACAAAGAAAAATGAGACTTTGAAAACCTGTTATTGAAGATACTTGACGTAAGTTTGTATAACTAGAGACACTCGTGATTTTACCGTGATTTTCCGGTTTGAAATTCTGTATCTTTTTTTATAAAGCCAAATTATTTTCTTCCCAAATTTCAATTAACAGTTAAACAGCATCAATATTAGCCGTTTAGTTGCGGAGAAGTAACGGAAAGTAAGACAGAGGTAGATGGACAAAGATAAAGTCTGCGGTCGTAGCATCTTCCCTACTTGTTGTAATCTGACTGTCAGACAACGCACAGCTGATTGGTCTCGAAGCATCAAATATTATCCATGGGTTCCTCATATAACGTAGTTGATTACTAATATACTATAACTATAAGATAGATGCTTACAAAATTAATCCCTTAAAGGGTTTTGTATAGGTGATGTAAGTTTGTATAAAATGGTAAGTCTAGAAGCATGAACTCTTGTACAGAAGTTCTTTATAATATAGGGTTGGTTTGCACTAAGAATGTTTTTTTCGAGGGGATTAAATAGGGGATGAAAATTTGTATCGAAGTTCGTCATTTTAACTTTGTATAAATTTGTGGAAGCAAATGCCAAAACTCGAACCTGGGGCCTTATCGTGTAAATCTGGTGGCAATGGTCATCGCGTGCCGTCCACTTGCGCCAACTTATTCGCACGATGCGTGCGAGTAGGATAGCAAACGTAGACCATCGCCACCAGAGCTACGTGATACGGCCCCTGGCCCTGCATTCTGCAAGCAAAGTGTTCGCGTAAGTGAGGTACGCTTAGTGAACTTGTAATCTTCTTGCAGATTACTGTAGAGACATATCAAAATATCGAGTGATTACAATTGTGTGTGGTTTCTTTATCTTTCCAATTCTATATTTTAACTTTTGCCAGTAGAAATAGGAAGATAAATGCCCATTCACTTATAGATTGAGACACCTCACTTGCGAGTTCACTCAGCTGCCAGAATCGACCGGCTCAGCCCTAAGCCTCGTCGAAATCGAGTGGTAGTAGTAATACCTACTAAAAATAATACCTATATTTGCAGCCCCCAGGCACAGACGGTAGGTAACTGGTTAGCATACGTCTGTAAACAATCAATATGCTAATTCAGTGGTCGACCCCCAGGGGGCAGATACCATTGCGTATGACGCTGAATGGTAAGTGAGAAATACCGATTGTGGTGACTACGGTTAAATCCTACACCTAATTGGTGGATTTAAAGTTTCATCATCATCATCATCATCAGCCATAAGACGTCCACTGCTGAACATAGGCCTCCCCATTAGAGCGCCACACCGACAGAAAACGTGCCACTTGCATCCACCGGTTGCCCGCGACTTTCACAATGTCGTCGGTCCACCTAGTGGGATGCCTGCCTACGCTGCGTCTTCCGGTTCGTAGTCGCCACTCAAGAACCGTTCTTCCCCACCGGTTATCGGTTCCTCGAGTGATGTGGCCTGCCCATTGCCTTGCCATTGCCTGATTTAAAGTTTAAAACCTGTCATATTGACCAAAGTTACAATTACATCTAGGCAAGCGTGCTACATCTTCGGCCACATCGTCCCTTTCCATCTGTAGAGGTAGGACTCTATTAGAGAGTCCGCCTAAGGAATTACCACACGTTTGCCAGTAAATCAACCGCCAAGCAGTAGTGTGCAAACATTACTGTCTTCCGGATTGAAGAGCAATATTTCAAGCATAATAACTGAGATATACAGATAAACAGATGAGATAAACAGATTTAACATCTTATATCGAGTCGAGCTCAGGACAATGCACGCATTGTTTTGAACTGGTATCGTTCGAATTTCTGGATGCCATTGAACTGCTATGGGCAAGCGTGACGCTTACCATCAGGCGAGTGACTTGCTCGTTTTGTTAGGTTAAAAAAAGGTGAAATTGTTGTCAAATGTATGCTTAGCCCGTTGCAAAAAAGTCTTCTTCTCTACTTAATAACATCGATCGACTGACTGTCAGACGATGCACAGCTAAGTTGAAAAAATTGGAGGAAAGTTATCCAATATGTTCAACTGGTTGAACAGATAGTTGAAAATATTGGAGTAGACGAACCTAAATCGGTTGGTTTCTATTACAATATTATAGGTACACAGATGTCAATGTTTTAGAGAGATGCAATTTCGCAAAATAGTTCGTTAATAACGTAGGTAGGAACTAAGAACGGATTTTTTAAAATGTAATTTAATGTTTTTATCTTTTTTTCCAATAGTGTTTAAATTGTAAAAGTGACAATATAATTTAAAAAAATACAATAAAAGCCAAACAATGTCGACGATTTTCATCGGAGCACACAAAAATCATAAAATGCTGCCGTTCCGCGCACGCACGCCGATATATATTTTTTATATCTATTTCACGCACGTGGCGGCCATTTTAAATCCAAATGTAATTGAGAGTTATGTAAATGTGAACCTCTCACGGTCAGCCTGCTCGCCTGTAAGGGCGCGTCTACACGGCACGGGTAATATACGCATGTTGTGTAAATTACCGCGGATTAAGGATGCGGACGCGCGCATCAACACAAGTAAAGCTATGGCTAATTGGCTAAACCTGCGCATCAGCGATGCGGGAATCCGAAAACGGCACGAAAAAGTATACCTGCACACCTGCGTGTTTACGTGAACTTTATTCGCGACGCGGTCGTCCAGCGTTGTGGTAATATTATTATATGTTCTGTGAGTTGTCAGCTCAAGTAGATGTCCAAATGAGGACCATGAAAAAGCGTGGTCAGCGCCTGCCACGCCGCTGACGCTGCCGTTGCGCATCCTGCTTCCCTCGTCGCTGACTCATAGGTCTTGCCGAATCTTAAAATATAATCGGATGTCGTAGCAATGAGCGTTTCAACTAGTAAATCCCAGCAGATAAACTCTTTAAAAAAAAAAGTCTAACTTGTGGGACAAACAACTTGCACCAGTTCAATGGTTGAACTAATCGGGTGTACTACTGGCAACTACACGCATATAGCAGCGCGCGCGCGATTTACTCGTTCACACGTGAACTAATAAAACTGGCACTCGGGATAGCAGATTTCTCATGTAGTCCTCTCCTCTACTTGCCCAAGGTTAACAACTAGAACTTCTGCCTAAAGCACGTGTGTACTGCTCAAGCACGTAACTCGCCGATTGACTTGCTCCAACTATGTGCGTCGTGTAGAAGCACCTTAAAGGGAAGGGAAAGTCTAGTGAAATAAATTGGGGTCTCAGTTTGAGCTGAGAGGCATTGATATTAAGGTCCTTAGAGATTGCGGCGCTGATGAAAATCTGCCGACTCTGCTAGCCACTTGCCATAAGGACAAGAGGGAGTTTTAAAATAAGTTCATGTAGGCAGCACGTGGCATTATTGTCAGAGCGTTTTAGCAGACCGAATCCTCCTTTGCTTTAAATTCTGTGGTCTCCTAAGATCACGTTTTATCGAGCTACGCTACGAACGCTACATAGGCTGATAATTACGATTTGTTTAGAAGTAGTGTGTAGGTACGAACAGTGTTTCTTATTCTTCCAAAAATAAATATTTCGAGATAATTCCGATCCTCCGATCGGATCTCCGGCTAGTAGGAGGAACTTCTGAACAACCACAGCGAACTACCATAAATTAATTTTAAGAACACGCATCTGAAATCCATAATTCAGTTACATTATCGCAAGTTTCCGAACCACTGGTCACTGTGACCAACTAAACAAGACCTGCGGAAAAGCCTTCAGCAATACGAAATTTCATTCAACAGCATAAGTTGGGCGGCCTTGTTTCTGGTCACGTTTTTTGTCGTTTAATTTATGAAGAGCTGCCCTGCTCGTTTTTCCATAGATATGAAAGTAGAAAAAGGGGGAGATGGGAAGAGTTTGAGGGATCTACTTATGTTGGATGAGTGCGATTGACACGAGAAATGAAGTGGAATGAATAGGGATGGAGCTATCGGTCGCACGGCCATTTATGTCGACGTTATGTGGAATATTAGTTATTTGAAACACAGGTTGGACTCAATCAGACCTTAGTATGGGCTTCTGTTATGTAGTTTTTAAAAATTATGTTGTCGTTGGAAAATGACAACATATTACAATTACAAATGCTTTAACTAAAAAGCGGTGTCCATAGTTTTATTACTTCTAAGTAAACATTAACAAACGATTGATCAGATATTTACACAGAATTCTCCTTATAAATAAGGTCCAGAAGGATAGTCTCCATACAAAACACGATTTTGAAATGGCGCATAATTTTTGACAGTCATTTTGGTCATGACATTTTAAGCTTTCCATTAAAAGGTGATTACCCTATTTGGTCGGGTAAATAAATTTTCATTGGAGTGATTTAGGTTATATCACAGTGGTTCTTAAATAGGCTCTACTTTACTAAATACTTTTTTTTAATCATCCACATTATTGTTAAGTTAAATAATGTTAATTTATATTTTCAATTTATTACGATGGAAATGGAATCCTCTAAATTCGCAAATAAACGAATACGCAACATTCGCCTATTAGCGGATTTATCTTTTTTTAAACTGCCCGACTATTCTGCAACCTCAAGTAACACACATGTGAAGGTGAAAACCTAAGATAATGTGCATTTTTCTTGCAGACCCAAAAACCCACAACCACACTAAACAAATTTTCATTCTTACATTCTTAGGAAGGTACAACATTTTATTTCTAAAAAAAATGCAATACAATTGTGTGATATCGTGACACGCTCATTGCAGACTTGTTGTTGATAATTATACGCCGACACATATTTTAGGCACAATTATGAAAATTATGTATTATAGGTAAATTAATATTGGTGGAAACCTTAATAGGTTTCCGCCAATATTCATCTCTACTTTGCCGAACTATTTTTATCAAAAGATCAGCTACATATAATATATCTGAGTCTCTAGGAAACGTAAACAAAGTTGGGAAATTACAAAAAATATTTGGCAACACTATTATACATAACGTTGTCATAGTGACTATTCTGTTTACATTATTCAATAATTTTATTATTTTGTTTTTTTATCCTAAAAGTATATTTTAGGACTTGTAGATGGATGTGGCAGTGGTGTTCTTTGAATCCTTGTAATTTCGGCAAGACTTTATTGCACATTATACCATCTTTTGTCTGATTATTCGGAGATTTTATCAGTATGAGATGAGAATGACAACTGTATGGAGCTCTTAATTTGATTTGACAGGTACGTCAATACTGGTGTGCTTTCTTTCAGGATAGTTTGATTTGCTGATTAGGTGTCTACCCCTTTATGTCTTTCGATATTTAAATATATTAATATCATCAAGTTCTGGTGTATTCTTTTTATTTGTCCTAAACATTTTGTACACTCCTGTACATTGATTCGAAATTATACAACTGTTTTCTTCCTAATTTTAAAGTGGGTTCATTTGACTAAAGAACAATAATAATTATAAATAATTAGTCAACTGATCCCGGGGGACCATTTGACGTAAGAGCGTAAGTTCTTTTTATTTTAATTAGGCACGTAGTTTTACTTCATAATTCACAAGGGAAATAATTTCGGAATCACATATAAAAAATATTTTACAAATAAATCGTGTGGGATCAGCTTTTGATATCAGACGAGAATATACCGTGAAAATCGATAAAAAAATATGATAACAATCGATAACGAGTTTCTAAAAATACCGCTACCTTTTAAAATACTCTAGTTCAAGGTAAGGTATTATTACACATCGTAACCAGGGTGACGCAACACTGACATAACATTTGTGGCGTCATTCATACAACAATAACTCGGCACTAGAAATAGTACGTTCATTTTGCAGCCCGACTCATAGAGCAGAGTGGCGCAGTGGAAGCGTGCTGGGCCCATAACCCAGAGGTCCGTGGATCGAAACCACGCTCTGCTAGTATCTTTTTGCGTTTTATTTTTTTGTTCTCACATTTTGTCTAGCTGTTTTACATTAATTAAATAGGTTCAATTTAGTTATACATTGTTCTTCGCATTCTAATTTCGCCATAAGTCTTAACTCAATCGACCTTATTAATTTACCAAACCACATAAAATACAATCGAACTGAAAACGTGCTCCTTTCAACTCCTTTGTTTTGGTTCTGCACATAGTGTTATTTCAGGTGAAGTTTAATTAAATCAAAAACATTATAAGCAAATCAAGTCTCAGCCATAGTCTAAGTCTGTTTCACACAAAGTCTAGTCTAAGTCAAGCTGCGTGAAAGTGGAGATACTTTACAAGAAGCTTCTACAGAATTTAATATTGGTGTCTATTTTTTACAAATTTAACTGTTTGGAATAATATGTAGTTTTTTATTTAATTTTTATTTAATTTTTTCGTTAAGCTCTCTTTCACGCCTCTTGATACTCTCGTGCGTGACGTCACCTGCCGGCTCCAACGGAAGACCAGCGCTGGTTGCTCACAGCCGGCATCATGCTGAGGTGGGGCCGGTTTGTGACAAAAATAAAACAAAATAGGTGTTTGTTGTTTTTTAATTGTAATTTTTATTTATCTTTTAAGTTTTGTTTATATTTTGTTTTGTTTTTGTGGCAAATAAACCATTGTCTATTGTCATTGTCTAATAATTATAATAATAAGTTAAAGTTTTTTTTGAACACAAGTTTTAGAAAATAATACAAAATGGCGACATAATTTTTTCATTTTGGCGTCATAACTTCCAACTTGCTTCTGTTTGGATCCTGAAATAAATAAACTTTCTTATTACACCATGCTCATCTTCTAGTTATCTGTATTTTCCCGTCCCACAGTAAACATCTCTTAGGTGAAATATCCATTAAGGAGCCATCGTCTTTAACCTGTCGTGGAGTGAACTAGTTAATAGCCGGGGCTAATTGGTGTACGGTGTACGTACTGGAGTGCTGCCTTAAGATATTGCTCTCTTAAGATCTTAGGGCTTGCCGCAAATATGGGTTTTGAATGTTTTTAATAGTTAAAACAAGCAGAAGAAAAGTTACTCCATCGACTAAAGCTCTAAAGAAGTTTTCAAATATACTGAATCATAATTTTTTTGCCTAGCGTCATCAACTTTGATAATTTAATAATAGCACTACACTGGCAGCATTGAATCCGATCATTCAATTCTCAAATTATTTTCTGCTCACATGACACGCAATAAAGTTCAAAATCCTATTAATCCTGGTTTGTGATAATGCACGAAACGCCTCATATTGGGTACGAAACAACAGAATTAATTAAATTAATGTATTTCAGCAGATGGGATGTCGTGTAATGTATTGAGGACCGATTTATTGGGCTTAGTCCAATATGTGGTCTGCTGGAATGGATTTAGGATAATTTGGAGGATTTAATTGTATCAAGTGACAAGTCTATCCCATGGACCTTTAACATCGACCATGAAAAGGGGGGGGGGGGGGGATAGAGGGGCCAAATGCCCCCTAAACCAAACGTATCTCCAATCTTACTACCTGGTTAAGTCGGTTTCTCTGTGCTATCCTTCACAGAGCTTTGTTTTTTTTCTTAAATGAAAAAGTCTTAGATTAAAATTACATTCTTAGGGAATGCGCTTCAAAGACAGGTCTGAATGGTGTCGTCTAGTACCTGTACTAGTAGTAGTAGTAGTCTGTACCTTAAAATACTTAATTAACACTTAAGTAATAATATATATTTTTTAATTTGTCTGATTATTTTATTGACATAGTCATCTCTGTTTCATCTTAAAATGCAGTAAATTGACTGGAGGAAGCCGCGGCCGGAGATTGAAAGAAGGGTGATCAAGAAGCTTGCCCCCCGTCATGGAGTACTTTCGCGGTCCCTGACCTTTATGGTATATTATGAATTTCACGTGAGGTTACGAGGACAGATATCAAGACAAAGGGATATACAACCTGATAAGACTATACCTGTGAGTGTTCCCGTAGTACTTATGATAGTGGTTCCTATATGTTATATCTAAGACAACATGTTTTCGCGATTTTAAAATTAATTAGTACGTAATATGCTTAAATCGTATTAATAATTCAACTAAAACTTATTAACTGTTATAATGAAGAAAATGTTTAGAAATCATTTATGAATGTCACTTTCGGCGATCTAAAAAAAAAAAAAAAAATGAACCCCTATTTCTCCTGGTCACGATATAACTTGAGAAAGGCTGGACCGATTTTGATAATTTCTTTTTTGTTGTGTTCGTAATTGTGAGGACAAGGTTCGTATGAAGAGTTTAGCGAGGCCGAAGGCCGAGCTTCGCGGGCATCAGCTAGTACATAATAAATAAATTACTTCTGTGCACTCTTAAGTCTATCGTCTTCTGGCTGATGATGGCCAGGTGATAGCGGTTATCATCTAGTTTTGTATAATTAAAAAGGCATTATATAATTAAAAATCATTTACACCTTACTTCATCATCGCGGATTTAATTGAAATCATTTTCGCGCCCAAAAAAAGGATGTATGAAGAAATTACACTAACCAAAAAATCAAGGTGAAAGCTAGTATAAGTAGTACACTTGTCACTAAACCAATAACGAAGTTGAAAATCAGCTTATTCCTATCTTTAGCTAAACCAATATTATCTAGGTGATCATTTTAGGCGAGATTTTGTGTAAAATTGGTTTTAATAAATCCTCGATGAGTAATTAAGCTGTAATTGTCAAGAACGCAAGAAAATTTTAATTTGGTGCACTGAGCGACACCTTAAATAACGTACCTATCAAAAAACTGAAATCTCTGTTCTCGCTTATAAAATATCCGTTCAAAAATAATGAAGTACTATTAGGTTACCTTGTAAAATAACGATAAAATCATCAATTTTTCCCTGTTTTCTGATCATAAATACCTCTGTACCTTCTCAGATCCCGTTGCTCAGCGACGGCACGATTTACCTAATTCTACCGTTCCACCCTTCTGAAGAATTACCAGCCTGCCACCCAAAATAGACCACTGATGTTAATACTTTTTAAATCAATTCTAAATTAATCGAAGGTTTCGAGTGGGTCCTTTTATCTTGGTTTAATATGAGAAGATGAAGCTTTGATCTTGGATGCGTAATTCCTTATTTTGTTCATGAGGTATACATATAGTTGTTATATTCAACATGGAGAATGACAAAATCATCATCATCATCAGCCGGAAGATGTCTACTGCTGTATATAGGCCTCCTCCAGAGCGCCACACCGAACGACAACCTTCCACTTGCAGGTGCTTTTTGTTTGTGAAACTTTTATAACTAAGTCGTAACCTGCGACTTCGTTCGCGTGGGCATAAAAAAGTATCCTATATCCGTCTTTCTGCACATTTTATCAAGATACGTTCAGCCGTTTAGCCGTGATAACGCGACAAACATCCAGACAAAGTTACCTATAGTTCACTAGATGGCGTTGATCAATTTTTGTGAATTTTTCGACGTTTTGTATAGACTTGACAGTTGTAATGTAGGGAGTTCTGAATCGCGCAAGCGAAGTTTTTTCCTCGTGATGAATTTTCATACCTCGAAGCTATATTGTTCCTGATACAACTGCGGCTATATTTCTCTGAATTATTATATTAGTTAGCATTAGGACAAATTTACTTAATTGATTTACTTAATTGACTAAACTATTATTTTTTTAGTAATTATTTCAAAATTTTGTAAATAAATTTCCACGAGTTACGAGTACTTAGTCAAAAGTCTCAGTAATTTTTGATTGAAAACACTAGGTTTTTAGGAAAACACTAGGCTAATACTAGGATTTTGAGAGTCGTCGGACACACATTTATTACTATGTTCTCTGCAGTTTTACTATGAAAACTGACGTGGTTTTGATACATTTTGTTTTAATAAAACGGGAATACTCACGTTAAATTGAGTCGGTTATTCCGACTATAGTTTCGATCACATTCGGTGACCTTTATTAAGGAATGCTCAGCGAGACACGCGCGCGACCTCATCTTGCCTTGCACTCTCTCTGCAGTTTATTACTCTTTTTGTGTCTTAAAATAATCGTAAATAGATATTGTTATAATTATAAGCATATACTCTACTGTCCGAACTACCTGAAGCAAGGGTCTTCAACCAATGTGTGTTGCCAGTGATGACTTAAGGAATTGAAACGTGGTCCTTGCCTACTGGCCTTTTGGAGAAACTCAGAGTCGCACAGTGCGCAATGGAGAGAGCTATGCTCGGAGTTTTTTTGCGCGATACAATCTGCAACGAGGATATTCGTCGAGGAACCTAAGTCACCGATAGTTTTTAGAGTTTGCGAGTTTGAAAGCTGAAGTGGCAATGGCCAGACCACATCACTCGAGGAACGATAGCCGGTGGGGAAGAAAGGTTTTTGAGTGGCGACCAGAACGAAGACGCAGCGTAGGCAGGCATCCTACTAGGTGGACCGACGACATTGTAAAAGTCGCGGGCAACCGTGGATGCAAGTGGCACGTTGTCGGTCGGTGTGGCGCTCTAAGGGGGAGGCCTATGTTCAGCAGTGGACGTCTTCTATGACGACTTTTATTCAACAAAAACTATTTTTGCTCAAAAAACTTTCTACAAAATATGTGGTCAAACGTTATCTAAACTTATGCCAAATTTTACTTCGCTAGCTTTTACAGTTCCTGAGATAATGGATAATGGATGTGTCAGACAGACAGACATCGAATTCTCACCATAAAGGTTCCTTTTTACCATTTTGATACGGAACCCTAAAAACTTGTAAATTAGCTCTTATCTTTTAAATCCAGTTAGCCGCAGTTTCTCCTTGTGAATGGCTAAACATCTGATTTACTCAAGGTCTTAGAAACCGGAATGAGTAGGCGCATTGTAACTTCATTCATAGCACACTACTCGATACTTC
The DNA here is from genome assembly GCA_947579745.1 of Apocheima hispidaria. Taxonomy (NCBI): domain Eukaryota; kingdom Metazoa; phylum Arthropoda; class Insecta; order Lepidoptera; family Geometridae; genus Apocheima; species Apocheima hispidaria. Next base: position 11,552,619 of record OX388160.1, read on the forward strand.
AATGAAATTTACATCCTAGCTCCGACAACTTAAAGTGCTAATTCCGAGTACTGTATGTAATTTTCTACTAGGAAACCTTTAGGCAATTTTAGGGCTTATGGTTATAGGATTTGAGTAAAAAGTTGTGTGTTTATTGTTTCAGGTATGTTCCTATTGGCGCCAACTGAGTAATGGTTGTAGGCGGCAGACACTTGCATTACGTGAGTCAGAAGTAATGCTATTAAATTGCGTAACTTAAATACTAAGTCATTTTGAAACATAATTACATTGATGTGGGCTGGGCTGTGACATTAGCGAAATGATTTTGAACATTGAGTTCTGTTTCTCCCAAATACTCCTAGAAAAATATATTTTCAAAAATATCTTCAATGTACAGTAATCCTCTCGCTACAGTTTTATTATAAGTATAGATAGAACATATATGTAATTAAAAGACCTAAATATATTATTAAAAATGTTCACGGTTTACCCACCTTCACAGCCTCCACAGCCTTCACCAGTGTTAAAGTAGGGAAATTTCTAAATAGCAAAGTCAAAGTGACAAGTGTCAAAGGGACAGGACCCCTATTCTCAAAAGCTGAGATTCAATCTCATCTCGAAAAAAATTACAAATTTCGAGATTTCTTATTCTCAACGCTATCTTTCGAGATATTCACGATGGCTAACGTTTGAGATACAGCGAGTGGCAATCGAGACGACAGACGATCGAGATTGGAACCTCGAAATCGACATCAATTTGTCATATCTCCGAATAGGGGCCCAGGTGTCAAAGTGACAGGTGTCAAACTATGGAGTCGACTAAGAGAGTAACATGGTAAAAAAAAAATTATAACCCTAACTACAGTTACAGAATTACCTTACCTTAAACCTTACCTTTACCTTACCTTAATTACCTTTTGGAAATTCACATTTAGTCATTTTAAATCTTCAATGATGTAAAAATGCGCGAGACAGACAACTATGAAGGCTACAAAGAGCCTATATAAATTAGAAAAACTGTACCCTCCTTTTTGGCAGTCGGGTAAAAATACAGGTGAAACCAAAATACTACCCAGCTTATCAAAGCAACCAGCTTCAAAAGAAGCAGAGTTAATACGGCCCATGGAGCAGGTACACTCCACACAAGCCCACTTACTCCCGCTATTATAAAAGTGTTGTTGAATAACATCAGTCTATTACGGCCCGAGTTGCGGAAACCTTAATGCTTGTCGCTTTGAAAAATGGGTCAACTTTGCCCCATAAAATCGCTACTGGAACGAAACATGAGATCGCACGTCGCGACTTTTTGTGCTGTCTATTTTTATCCTCGCTTTTCTAGTTGAAATGGGATCGATTAATTATTCGTTTTTTAAACCAGAAGAGTAAAAAAAATATTTCGTAAAAATACTTTATGTTAAACAACTACGCGAAGCAAAAAGGCGGGTTTGACAGGTATGTATGTTACATATATATATAATTATACATGTTCATCTGTAACTTCATAATTTGAAAAATGAGGTATCGTTGGAAGCGTCTTCGTCGTCCGCTGGTTATAGGCTATGTGACGTCACAGTAAATTGTATATGGCGCCCTCTGGAGGACATAAAATCATAAACTAAAAAAAACATTAATCATGCCGCGTTGGGTATGAAATGAAAGTGCTGATTAAGCACATTTTAAAAATATATATATTGTTAGCTGTTACTCGCGGCTTTGCTTGCATTCACCATATAAATTCAAAATCAAAATTCAAAGACAAATCAAAGTTCAAAATTGTGGATGGTGCTGAATTGTCATGGACAATCGTGGCGCTTAACATCAGGTGAACGACTTGCTCGACTCGCTTCCAAAAAAAACATCAAATTTATATATCAACTTTATCAGAGATAATTTCTCTGATTTAACAGGAAAATTCGTTTCAATATTTGTAAAATTAATCTCACCGATATGCATAATGCTCAGAGGCGTTTGTCACATGTTGGTTAAAGCATCCAGTCCTCATTGACAGAAATTAAATGAGGATACTCTCTTTATAAAGTACATATAATTGATAGGTAGTTATATTCAACACTCCCAAAAAGCCTTCCTGGTAAAATCACCACCCCAGATTAGATAGCAGATAGTACGTCTAGAACGGCGTAGCTCGTAGCTACAGACGTAGCGGCTCGTAGCCGTCGGATGCCATAGTAACGCTCAGTCACGGCCGAGGCCTCCAACCGCGTAGACGCGACCTCTGTGCTACGAATAACCCTACGCGTTTCACGTTTTCACTGTTACCACATTTTCTTATCGTCTTTTACCCGTTTTTTGCGAATCTTTTTTCAAAACTGCCTTTTTAATAAGTGCTGCGTATTTTTTGTGTGCCAACTCGACGTAGTGATGTGATGGTGTTTGTTTTTTGTTTTTTTTTGTCAGTGTTTTGGTGTTTTGGAACGGTATGTGGTGTACTAGGCTGTCCCGTAAGCATGTAGAGTCGTTTATGCAAATGTAGCTCCGTATGAAATTTACAGCGATAATAACGTAGCTACCTTTTTTTATTGAAAACGGTTCCCAGTCATCTGTTTTTCTCTTGGTAGGAATTCTCGAATGTTTTCGGTCCGTGGATAATATAGGTCAGCTGATTTCGGTCGGTCTCTTTCCTTCTATTTTTGGGCGCACCTAAAGACCTCCATTTACATCGAGATTTGCCATTTTCTGTTTGACAACATCGTTTGTTGGATATCTCTTTGTTGAGTTAGTATGTGATGAGAGATAATAATGTTACGTGGTATTATTCGATTTTATTTGATCTAAAAATTGTTGGTGATGATTGTACAGTTTTATTTATTTAATAGCTGTTGCCCGCGACTTTGGCCGATGCTGCTCGGGTTTTGGTCATGCTCGAGACCGAGGCTCAGTCTTTGGCCTGGCAAATTTGTACTTCGATTGTACGTTTTCTGTCAGTCAGTTAAGTAGATTTATTGTAGACTAGATGCATCCCGCGGTTCGCAATCGCGTGGAAAATCCCCTACATATGTATATACATTTATAATAATACATATAATTATATCAAACGTATGTCGGTCTTCGACACTTAAACTATATTACTATTAGTACTCACGGGATATTTACCACGTTTTTTTTTTTTTTTTAGTTCCCTGTTTAATTTAGTAAACCGCATGAAAGTCTAAAACAGTACTTAAACTATATCCATGCAAAAATTCAGGTCGATCCTTTGCTTTGTTGCTGCGTGGAAAAAGGAACAAACAAACCAACAAACACAGTTTCGCCCATATAATATTAGTATTATTATAAAATAACATTTTTTTTTTAATTTTCGACTTTACTCGAATAACTTTTAATAAACAACAATGTAGATAAATTTAAAATAAAAAAAGGATTTTATAGATGTGTCAAAATAAACGCTAGTTAAATATTCATTCGCGTTTGCAGAACTAGTTTGCGCTAATCAGTTGGTGGTTACGTTAGCTCTGTTAAATAATTACAATCGTTGTTAGGTTTAAATGAATCATTTTTATAGTCAAGTTTGTTTCTACATCTCGTGATATTATATTATACTGTTATATAACCTCAAATAAAAAGGATTATTATTAAAAGAAAAACAATAAATCAGACTCCAAAATTGTAGCCTTTGCACACAGATCAGCCTAGATTACGAAATACCGACCGCATAACGATATCACTGTTCCGACGGAAATTTAAAGTTAGAGGAAAGTGCGGGTTGCGGGGACCGTGATCAAGTTCTTATTGGCTATTTCAAAGCTACGCCTACTCGCGGCTAGCAGTGACTAATGAGAGTACATTTTTATAGGTGTATGTTGACCGATGCGCATAGCTTAGACTGTCGTGAGTGCGGAATCTATGGTGATTTGTCCATACGTCACTTAGACACCTCGGTCGTTTAAATCAGTCAAGCCGATTAGGTTACGATTATTATATAGGTTACAAGTAAACATACTGTGTAGGTGTATGTAACCACAAAAACTCCTTGTTCTTGGGAAGTCGGGTAAAAATACAAATATTTTTGAATGCATCTTGTAAAATTCACAGAGGCGGCTAATAGACTTCTTAAAAATTGTACTATGAAAAGTATACATTTCATTTAATCTACAAATTAGTGTATACAGTATACACGTAAATTATTTTTTGTTTCACAAAAATAAAATAAAAATTTTATGTTATTTTTATCCTAAAAATATAGAAATAACGGTTCCATTCAGATGGCGCGTGAAACGTGTTAATATGTTCGTTCCCACTCAACTCCGTGACTGTAAACATTTGAATGCAATTTGGTATAAAAGTTGTTATAACTCGGGATTAAAATGACAGAATTACAGTTCCCTGCAACGAGTAGTTCAGCAAGGCGCAGCTAATTCTCTACATAATTATATACCTAACATTACTGTAGGTATACCTTCGTAATTTACTATATCAGCCTTTAAGCATCCCACTGCTGGGATATCAGCCTACCCTCGAAGGGTGATTAGGCCATATAATCCACCACGCTGGCCCAGTGCGGGTTGGCGGATTCACTTACGCCATCGAATTTCTTCTCCAGAAAAATATGCAGGTTTCCTCGCGGTGTTTTCCTTCACCGTAAAGCCAGTGGTATATCCGTATCCTTCCTAATTAAATTCTATAAACTAGCTTCCAAGTCTTCAATCAAAAAGTCCACAATTATAAGCCTACAGCCTTCCTAGATACAATACCGAGGAACACCCATTGTACATGCTCGCTTACTCTCAGCTTACAATAGACTTGATACTAGTATCAAGCCATAGATCAGACTGCTCTGCTGAATCGTATCACGAACACAAAAGCTTTCAACGAGAGATAAGGTGACATGTGTAGGATGCCACTTTTGTATCACACTAATATTATAAATGCGAAAGTTTGTGTGTAAGTAGGTAAGTACACTAATATTATAAATGGGAAAGTTTGTGTATAAGTATGTAAGTGTGTTTGTTCCCGTTCAACTCTGCAAAGGCTGAACGGATTTGAATGAAATTTGGTAAGGAGGTAGCTTACACCCTGGATTAACACATTGGCTACTTTTTATTCCGGAAAAATATTCGGTTTCTGTCGAATGGCGGGTGAAACCGCGGATCGCAGCTAGTTAGTAAATATGTGAAAGTGTTATCCTTGAAGTGGAAATATGCTTTTCTCTATTCTCATTTTATTTGGGGACTTAGGCCAACATTGGCATGTCAGTCCTATCGTAACTTAAACCGTTCACGCACCGCAAACTTAAACTGTACACATGTCAACAAGGACACTTCGTCGTGGAAATATGCTTATTTGTGTCCTCGATTATGACAGACTACTCGCAGAACAAAACGATTCCAATACGGTATATAGAAAATTCTTTAAACAGTAAATGGCATTGTACAGAGAAACACAAAAATGTTATGATCAGCGCGCTCATTTCAAATTTTCTTGCGCTTGTTTTGTCGGTTCATAAAAACAATTTAGACGCTAATAAATAGGTAAAAAAATTACACCAACCAATAAATCAAGTTGAAATCTGGTCTGTACAATTGTCACTAAACCAAAAACCAAGATGAAAATCAGCTCACTGACATTTGTAGCTAAACCAATGTTATCTAGGTGATCATTTTGACCGTAATTTCTTGATACAACCTATTTCAATACATCCATAATGAGTATAAATCGTTAACTAACAAAAAACGAAAGTAAATTTGAATTTGGCTCGAAGTTAGACAACGTTATCTAACTTCTCGGTAAGCTAGAGACTACAAATAAACATAGTCAACTGGATGACCATGCTATCTCGCGTTTTAAATAATGTTTTTAAAATGTGATTATTACTCACGAATACTGAAACGTTTGTTAACTTTGCCCCGGTGGCTAAGTTGGTAGTGAACCTACCTTCTGTGTTTGGGGGCATGGGTTCGATTCCCATCTAGGACAAACATTCATGGGATGAATATTTGTGTTTGTTCTATGTCTGGGTGTTAATATCTGCATAAGTATGTATTTAAAAATATCTATGTATCAGTCTCTGGCAGCCATATTACAAGCTTTGCTTAGTTTGGGGTCAGGTGACCGTGTGTGCAGATATTTATATTTAAATGATATCAGATATTTATTTGACAACAGATTAATTCTAATACTGCCTATGTCTGGCACTAAGCAAATGACAAAGACAGCAATAGGCTTAATCTGTCGTCAAAGTTAACAAACGTTTCAGTATCGGGAGTTAGACTCTAAGGTCTAGTGCAGCAAAGGTCAGACCATAACAAAGACATCCAGGTAGCCTAAAGGAGTAAACAAGTAAACATCACAATCATAGAATTACCGCTATGTATCATCCTTATCATGAACATCACATTAACATTAAGCACCAGTCATTTGTTAATTGATCTAATCGCCTTATCTTAGTACAGTCGTTGATTTAATGCGAAGTCAACTCTATTACGTAGCATACGGTAATGTGTTTGCATTACATAGATAATTACCATAAGATTATCATCATCATCCACAGCCTTTTTTTTCCAACTGCCGTGTTGCCTCTCTCTTGCTGTGTTACCTCAGTCTTGTGCTAGGTGGTTACTAACCACTAAGATTAGGTATACCACGATACACTACTATGACACAAATATGTTTATCATCAGCATTAGTCGGAAGACGTCCGCTGCTCAAAAAGGCCTCCCCCTTATACCGCCAAATACTGTAGACCGTCCTGGACCCAAGTACGAGCGCAGCGCATTGCCGCGCATAGTTTTGAACTGTTGAAGTCCAAATTCTGGGTGGCACTGAACTATTATTGGCAAGCGTGACGCTTAACATCAGATGAGCGAATTGCTAGTCTCGTCATCGAGTAACATAAAAAAAGAAATGAAAAATTGTTTGTTTTCGGTCCATTGACTGTCAACCTATGTTTTTCAACAACTCTTTTGTCACAATTTTTAATTAAATTTCACCCGGCTTTGATCTGGACGAGTTTTTTCGTGAAATAACCGTTTTTACAATCTCTCTGTCGATTTAAAGGGACGATAACAATGGAATGTTTCAATTTAATTATTCGTCGTTCCCTACAGGATGGCCGTTTATCCTTGTTCGCTCGAAAAATGTAGAGCTGCATAACGGCAGTATGAAAATCTACAGCAAATGTTAAAAAAAAAAAAACTGTTTGTTACTATGACTATTACAAAAAATCTACAACCATGCTTAGTTTAATCTTATAATTAAAGATTGTGTACTAGACAATTTCTTTATATTGACAACAATTAACTGTCACTATGTTACTTACTTATTACATATGAAAACATATAAGAGCTTGCTTCTCTAATAAGGCTCTCGTTCGCACTTTTAAAACATTTTTGAATGTAAAAAAAACACTAAATAGAAATTAAAAAAACGATGTGTGCCAATGTTAAGCAATTTTTGAATTAACAATTTCAATTTCAACGGAGAAGAAGAAAGTTTATCGAGCTATTTATATACCTTCTTCTTCATTTTAAAATTATGCTCGGTGTGAGTGCCTCGATTGAGAGCCAGTTCCTAATTCATGTATGGGACAGGTGAAGTGCGATCATCGCCAAGCTTTTCAATAACAAATAACAACAAATTTGGTATCCTTACTGCTGTTTACCTTAGAGTCGCTATCTCGCTCATTTCTGCATTTTGACGTCTGCAACCCTTTAATTTTGCTTTAAATCGCCTCTGTAGAGTAAATTTAACTTGTTAACTTAGATAACAAATAAATAAAAAATATTGATTTGCCAATAATTCTGAAAGAAATTACTCTATAAAGCCATTTCTTCGGGATATCGTTCGATGTAGGAGCGCTGAAAGCTCCAGCTTTTCAAAAGTTAGCAAGTTTCTGGTAGCTAGTTTTGAGCGCCTTAGATCGTTTTTTAAACGGCAAGACATACTAAAAACTAACTAAACATTTTTGTTATTTAAATTTCGTTTCCTTTTACCTACCTTTTAATCTCAGGCACGCATACCATAAAATTGCCAAACATGACTGGACCACCAACAAAAGTTGATAAATTGTTCGTTTAAAACCCATTCAGTGATTATTAATTGGTGATTTTTTAACTAAAATTAACTAGACAGAACTAAAGTTTTTATCAATCAGTCATAATTGTTAACTCGTGAAAAATAGAAGTGATTGTAAAGGTATAGTTTCATAAAAAAAATATGATTATTTCTTAGAAAAGCTCTCTCGTGAACGTGAAATCGAAGTTGCGGCCCACCTTCAAAGTTGGTTTGGCAGTCATGTAAATAAACTATTTAACATTAAAACTAAATTTATTTCGAGAATAGGGCAGGTACAAAGGGCAACCATTTCTAGCCCTTTCGGGTCCCTGACCCTAAGGCCCTGGAGGGTATCCCTTTGTTACCTTTTTCTTTGCAAAACCATGTTGGTTTGACGAGAGCCCAACTCCTGATGAAAATGGCGAATCCATTGTTCATTCGGTCTTTTGTCTCATTTTGAACGAAGCCGCAATGTTTTGTTAACAGTATGAACAGTTACACGTAATTTTTTATTGTCTCAGTAAAAATTTTTTTGCAAAATGTTGATTGCATTAACTTTACTAGTAGATATGGTATTTTTTTTAAACGTATTACCTCAAACTGCCGTCAAGCCTATTGCAAATAAAATACGTAGAGATGCAGTTTTGGTTGTTCTTTTCGGTACTGATTCGGTAAAGATCCTATGTTTTCATTCAATAAATAAATAAATAAATCTGGGACTTTTTTACACACGCGGTCATCTGACCCCAAACTAAGCAAAGCTTGTAATATGGCTGCCAGAGACTGATAGATACGTACATATATATTTTTAAATACATACATAAATAGATATTAACACCCAGGCATAGGACAAACACAAAAGTTCATCACATGAATGTTTGTCCTGAGATGGGAATCGAACCCACACCCTCAAACACAGAAGGTAGGTTCACTACCAACTGAGCCACCGGGGCAGTCAAAATGAGTACTTCCTGACTTTTGCGGTACAAGCAAGAGCGGAGGGGATAAATCCGAAACAAAATAAATGTAGCTGATACAGATATCGTACCGCATCTCATCCACAAATCAGGGCACAGGCTTAGTTCCGATTTTTAAGGCTCGACCACACCACATCCAGTTGGAGTCCATGTCCGTTGCAGGTGCATTAAATGTCGACCGGTAATGCTAACACAATGCTCACGGTCTGCACGCGCACTGCATGTGCATGTGCATGCAGTGTGACGTCTATCATAGAGTTCCATACATCACTAGTGGATATGTCCCGCACCCGGAACGAAAACGAAGAATCCCCACGCTTGACAGGCGGCGTGGGGAGCCCTGATCGCTAACCGTTTAAGTCGTCCGTCCTGAAGTGGTTCTGGTCGCGGTTCTAGGACATACCTGGGTCCTAGGATTTATATCTAAAGTTTAAAGTATCTTAATTTAATCCTGGGATGTTATCCAGGCTGCCCTTACTGTTTCACATTACCAAATTAAAGGATTTAATTGAAATGTTCAACTGTTATTTCGCAATAATCTCTGAGCAATTAACTACGGTAATGTTATTACTGGATGTGGATTGGAGTTCATTGTCGACTATCCGCTGTAGGGAATTGGGCTGGCGAGGACTTGTTTTTTTTTTAGTACCATATTGCTCCATGGACTCCGGGGTCCGTGCCTTTTATCAAATTTTACAATTATTTTTATTAACTAAAACTGAATTTAAAAACTAAAGACTTTATAAAAGGAATATACCAAAGAATCCTTATGCTATTACAGAGCTAAGTGCTATTATAGATTTGCGTATATACTCCGAGCAGTCCAGCTCCCGCAAGCAGCACCCGTTCACGAGTTGACGCATGTGCCAGCCATCGCTCTCCTCAACCATATTGGAGGGAAGAGGGCGACCCGCAACACGACGCCGCCGCAAGAAGAAGCTGCTCTGAGCATGACTGCTCTGGGGTATCAAGCAAAACTTACAACAAAGAAAACAAAAATAAATAAATAATATAAATGTTACATTTTGATGAGGACTTAAAAGAGCGACCTTTATATACAAACAAATAGAACTCGGTTAGGTACTAAAATTATATAACGCGTGTCACTCGTAGCTCCCCACCCTTAATTGCAAACCGTAAAATCATTTTACGCTTCTTAAAAATACAGAATTCTCTGATTGACCATAAAGTCTAAGCAATGAAATTAATTATCGTCTAGCTGATTTCAATAATAAAACTTGCCAGACTGAAAATAATCTGAAAAATAACATTTAAACTTCTCCCCGGAGTTACCGAGACGGAATCTCAGCCAATGAATAATAATGTAAATCAATTCTCTGATGCTGGAGATAGAATTTTAAATATTCTACTTTACTGAATGGGTTTTAAACAGTAATTCTTATTATTCTAGACGCGATATTGAAAAACACTAGAAATTGGTCATAGATCTGTCTTAAAATTAAATTCCGCAAAGGGACTATTAACTAATTCAATTAACTATAATCAAACTAATTTAATTCAATCCTAACTATCCTTATCCTAACTAATATTATAATTCAGAGGAATATCAGCCGCAGTCATATCAGGACCTATAACGAGGTATGAAAATGAATACGTTCGTCTTGAGGAAAAACTTCGATTGCGCGATTCAGAACTCCTTACATTACAAATGTCAGTCCATACAAAACAAATTTATTTATTTTTAAATTAATTAATTTTAATTATTTTTTAATTTTATTTAATTATTAATTATTTTTTAAATTTATTTTTTTATTTTTGTCAAAAAATGCACAAAAATGAATCAACGCCATTTAGCGAACTATAGGAAGTAGCTTTTCTCTCAGTCTGGGTGTTTGTCTATAGTTATCACGGCTAAACGGCTGAACGGATCTTGATAAAAAATAGATAAAGAGTTACTGTGTATCACAAAGACGGACATAGGATACTTTTTAACAACCAGTATATTTATAACATTGAAAGAACGAAAAAAAAAACTTAATTTTTAAATTTTTTGGTAGCGATCATTAAGAGTATGTATTGCTAAGTTTAGCTAAAGAAAGAAAGAAAATAATTTTATTTTGCAACAATAGTAACATTAATTATATTGAAGGGTAGGCAGGTGAGCTATATCATATAACTATAGATAATCAATGTTATGTGTCACAAAAATGGCCTCAACTCTGGATAATGCTGTTTAGCAAACAGCGCTGCTCGTTTGAACAAAGTTATGGTTTATCTATGAAATCGCGCGAACTGAGACCGACCACATTTAGGTTTCATCTCCCGGATTTCCTTCTCACGTAATTTACTGTTGTATTCCAATAATGCTAAGGTTGGCTTTTATTTTATGCCATCAAAATCTAGATGAAATTCTGAATTGTTTTTGTTCTATGAAATCATAGCGCTAAATTGCTAATTTGACGCTGTACGACAACAGTTTTTTTTAGATTGTTTGTTTTTCGCTCTGCTAGCGACGGACTCGATTATCTTGTTATCAACGCGAATTATCTAATGAAATCCCAAAAGCTTTTACGTCTGAAACTATATAACTGGCTAGTTCTAGTGCTTCTAATAAAAGGTAATATAGAAATCTCCTTGTCTTAACATTCTATAACGACGGTTAATGCACCAAGTTCTACCCTTTCAGTTACCGAGTACAGATACTTGTAAACGCGAGTACTAGGTTCGAGTTTTTTTTTTCTTTTAACCTGAGCTTTGCTCTGGGGTCCATGCCATTTGTCGAATTTTACAATTTTTATCAATTATTAACTTCATAAAACAAATGGCGTTACAAAAGGAATATAGTGAAATAATAATATTATTGCAGACTTAGGTGTTACTTATTACTAGATTTTAGTATATACTCCGAGCGTCTCCGAGCAGTCCAGCTCCCACAAGCAGCACCCGTTTACGAGTTGTCGGCTTCGCCTGCCATCGCTCTCCTCAACCATATTGGAGGGAAGAGGGCGACCAACCACACGACACCGCCCCAAGAAGGAGCTTTTAGTGAGCGTACGAGTATAATTTTGCTAAGTAAACTTTAAAAGGAACCTGGAGCTGCACAAAACTTCTTTGCTTACGTTAATTGCTAGAACTTTCCCAGGTAATGCATTTACTTTAATAGACTCGGAGTTACGATTCTAAAACTTGTTTATACCACGGTATAATAAATGGCACCTGTAACTTGTGCAGTTACGAAGCTCAGTTACAAAAGCGGATAAGTTTTTATTTGTTTATAGAATTAGAATGCATCCTTTTTTTGGTTTAATGATGCAAACTGATTGAGTGTAAATTAATTTAATTTTCTAACTTTTAATTTAACTCTAATGCTGCGTTTGTCTGGCACTAAGCAAATGACAGACAGCAATAGACTTAATCTGTTGTCAAAGTTAAAAAACATTTCAGAATCCTTATTAAATATAAGGGGAAAGGATAATTAAAATTTGGATGTTTGTTAAAATTGTTCGTAACGATGTTTGATAGTTTTTAACCGACTTCCAAAAAAAAAGGATGAGGTTTTCATTCAAGTCGACTGAATTTTGTAACTCTAGAGTTATCAAGATTCGTTACGATGACAAACCTGAATAGAGGTCCTGCCAATAGGTACTCGTACTTTCTAAAAAGTTTATTTCATGGTGCGTTTTCGGTGGTTATTAAAACAATTAACTGGCTTGCTAAGTAACTGACAAGTTAATATACATTGTTAGTATAGGGAAAAACACAGAAATGGCGAGAAAAAAAACAACTGTTTCATAGGACATTTAATTAATTCTCGAGGAAATGTATGAATCAGCTGATTTATTTTTCGCAAATTTCCTGGCCGATCCCATCCAAGTTGTTTAAAATTTTGAGGGCGCTGATATCATACAATTTTGTCTGTAGTCTACTCAAACACTCAGTACAATAATTTGAGTACATTTTATTTTGTTATCATTCTCGCTCTTTGTAATTATTTATTCAGTTCATATCAAAAATGCAACAATAAATCAATTATTTCAAAGCGAACAATTCAATTGACCGACCAAAGTTGACGGATCTAATGAATTATTCCACTCGTACTCGAAACGGATGCGGCTACAAGTACGTCGACTGCTAAACACCTGTAACTGGTAATTGGCCGCCGATTAGCAGGCGGTCGACAACTGGTACATTTACCTTATTGTAGTCAATCATTTATTATTTAATTTATACCTAGCGATTGAGTTTGATTGTTTAACACCTACGAGCAGTATTTTTGACAAATGCCACCCAACTTGTGAGCTAACTCTCTGAGGGAATCTTAGGTAAACAGTGAGGGACGAGTTTTCAAAATATTTTGAGATTTCGTATCAAACGATGAAAATTCGAGCAGGGCCATGATATGGAAATAAAAATATTCCTCACAACCGTGTTGGCTTAATTTTGGTCGCGTCTGCCTTGCAAGCATTTAGACCTCCTCGTCCCGGGTTCGATTCCCGGCGGGGTAGATATTTGAATGATAAATTGTTCAATATCTTCTCCGAGTTTGTGTGTTGGTTGTCCGTGTCTTTGTGTGTTCTATAGCATCCCAAATAACACAAAGAATCCTAGTGGGGAGCAGTGTAAAGCGTCATTTAATTCGATTTGCTTTATCAAAACTTTCGTAGACGCAACCAGTCCTGATAATCATCATCATCATCACGATCATCACCAGCCAGTAAACGCCCAGTGCTGATCAAAGAACTAAGCCCTGATAATCTATATATATATATAAATGAACCACTATTTTTCCTGGTCACGCTATAACTTGAGAAAAGCTGGACCGATATTGATGATTTCTTTATTGCTGTGTTCGTAATTGTAAGGACAAGGTTCTTATGAAGAGCTTAGCGAGGCCGAAGACTGAGCTTCGCGGGCATCAGCTAGTACATAATAAATAAATTACTTCTGTGCACTCTTAAGTCTGTCGTCTTCTGGCTGATGATGATGATGATGACTCTAAGTCTGCGCGTGTAAGTGAATCGTATGACCATACGGCGAGACACGTGCACTGCCTCTGAATAGCAATCAGTTCGATCGTCGCACGATGCAAATCCTGCTTGGTATCGTCACTGGAAAAAATCATTGGTAATGTGCATGATGACTGATTATTCTTTATTGCTTCGTAAAAAAGTTGTCGCTAAATATAAACATCGAAAAAAAAAACCTAATACGCGGTCTCCATTCGAGAACCTTACAGCCCCATCGGCCATCAGTTCTGCGTGCTATGTGCCCTGCCCACTGCCACTTCAACTTGCTAATCTTCTGGGCTTTATTCTTACTAATAATATTTTATCAGTGACTGTACACAATGGTAGGTGTTGACGAATGGGCTTGAATGAGACGCCTTCGAGACGTCGATTTGACTGGATTTGTATGAATTTGTATGAAGCTGAATGGATTTGAATGGGTTTACGCGTGGTAAGCCCCTTGGCCTAGTTGTCAACTGATATTGATTACACGTTTAATTAAATTCTTAAACAAAGACAAAAATGTAACGGTAATAAACGTTGAGCGTTCTGCGATCCTCAAGCCGTTTGCTTTGTGTTCGTGTTGGTATTTATCGTGGGTAGTTTCCGTTTTTACCTTCCGGTTTTATCAGGTTCTTTACAAATTTTACCGCATTTTGCAACGAAATAGGTATTCTCATACGGAAATTTCCTACCCGATTCCGTTTAGCAACAACAACAGCTGACCACAGCACACACAAACTATCGCATTTCTATAAAATTACGGTTAGTACGATTTATCATTTACTTATGTCATTTTTTTAAAAATTTGGGTTAGATGTTGTTATTTTTCTTAAATTTGTCTCAAACACCTTTTGGTCCTAGACTGTAAGTTTTTATGTATTGCTATAAAATAAATAAATAAATTTCTAAACTAGAAAGTTATTTTTCTATTCGTTGCCACGTACTAGTAGGTACATTAACTATTCGTGTCAAACTTCCACCTCAAATACCTCAGTCCCTTTCATTCAAACTCTTTTGTTCAAACTCATTGTTACGACACAACAGCAAGTTCATTGCCACTGGTGGGCTGGTCGTACACGAGTGGTACAAGACGACCAAAGTTTAGGATATCATTTACCTGAATTGCGTTGCTACTCACGCAATGCGCTTCAACAGAGCTTCATGCACGATAAATTTAATTTTGTTTAAGAATGAAAACATAATTTGGGTAAGTATGTAGAATATAATTTTTGCAATATTACACTATTCTTTATGAATAATAAATTGATATCTGGAACAAAAAAGCTGGCAGTGTTGTTACTTGATGCGCCGACTTGCATCGCCTCGTATATGAACGGCCTATTGCGATGTGACATTGTACTCTTTGGGATAATGAGAAACGTAGATTAAAAACACAAAACACACAGGAAAGGACACCTCGGGGATTAAATTTCCTTTAAAATTTCTGACACCTTTTTTGGTGACTGATAGAAATAGTCAAGGCTAGTTTATATCCTAACTAGTATTATAATTCAGAGGAATATAGCCGCAGTCGTATCAGGACCAATGAAGCTTCGAGGTATGAAAATGAATACGTTCTTCTCGAGGAAAAAACTTTGCTTGCGCGACCACAACTCACAATATTTCAATTGTCAGTCCATACAAAACGTCAAAAAATGCACAAAAATGGATCATCAACGCCATCTAGTGAACTAAGGGAAGTAACTTTGTCTGGACGTTTGTCGCGTTATCACGGCTAAACGGCTGAACGGATCTTGATCAAATTTGATAAGAAGTTACTGTATGTCACAAAGACTATGATACTTTTTATATGTCCACGCGAACGAAGTCGCGGGTAACAACTAGTTATTATATATATTTATAGTAGTTTATATTATTACATATATTTATAGTTTATAGTACCTATAGTTTTTTTGTATGATACCGCTGCGCGTTGCGCGGTTTCACTCGCGAAACACAAACTGTCGAAAAAAGTCAAGACACTCACTCACGTAAACGTTTTTTCAAAAGCGAGGTGCATCCGCTTTTTTAAAACCGTATCGCCTTCACCTCAACCAAAGCCGCTCAAGATTATTTCTATTAGAAACTGCACACTACAACATCGTAACGGAATCGCCTCGCGTCGGGCCACTGATGCGTCACCATGGATTTTCATTAAAAAAACTAAATGACTCGTGCTGAAGCGATGCCGATCCAATGCCGTGCTGATATTTGTGCTGTGACCTTTAACCCACAATTTTCAAGTTAACTTACATTTTCGGCGTTAAAAGTTTCACTTACTTCCCTGCTACATTTTGCAAAAATTAATCTCAAAATTTAAATTATTATTATAAATTTCAATCATTTAATGTATTACTCGATCCAAATACAATTATGTAGTACATATTGAGGAGGGCTCTTGCGCCAGTAGCACCTTTTTATTATTAGTATGGGCGCCAGCTAGTTCTTAGGAGAAACAAAAAAAATGATTTTAGCGTCTAATAAATTGTATGTCTATTTTCTTCTGTACAAACAAATAATTATATAGCCCTTAATCTTATTTCAATAAAAGACTATTATTATTAAATATTATTAATATCAATTCAACAGTTTATCGTTATTAACATACAGTAATGCCGGCTTCTTCACTCGAACGCAATGTCATGAGTTTGCTGATCAAATGCTTAGCCAATCAATCATAAAAAAAAAGCGTTACAGAGGAACATAAGGACAGAATGCTACATTTGCATATCACTGTGATTTGAAACAATTTTCAAACAAAGCGCTGCAGGTGTAATGTAATATTTAATTTTACCCAAACGCAATGCAAAGGTATAATGATACTTTAGAGCGGCACCTCCCAAGTAACTTATCTGTAGAAGTGGGCAAATGATGAAACTAAAATTTTGCTGGTTAAGCTATCTGTTTTGTTCAGAAAATGTAGAAGTAGCGCCCCCACTCAGCTCTGCAGATAACTTAGTCGCTTCGTATTTGGCTAAACCATCACGTTTCCTCGTTAACTGTTTGACATTCTCCGGAATTTGGGCAGGAATGTGGGCGTACTGGCGTAGTGCCGTACTGGCGTACTGTCCGTTACGTTGGAAGCAGGATAGCGTAAGAATTCGTTTGTGGCAGGAAGTAAAATATTTGGCTTTTTTTAGAGAGAATTAGAATAATCTAAATTGGAAAAGAAATGGGAAAGTACAAATATTTGGTTTGTTTTTCGTGGTTCCATTGCACTTGAAGCGTTGAAAAGCGCGGTCGCTTTTAAAATTAACCTACCTAGTGCAATAGTTACAGATCGATCGCCTTTTCTCACGCTTCGAGCGCTTTAGGTATTTATCATTGCGACGTAGCGAGTTTCTGTTTATTTAATTGATAAGTCTTGTGTGAGTCTTCTTTTGGTTGTAGGTACTATTATTTATTCTTTCCTTTGACTTATTTCACCTTAGCACGCTTATATCTCGCTATGTTTCTTTTATTTCAAAAAATGTTTATGGTATACTAACAACCACTACCTTTCTTCGTAGTATTTACGACGCAAAAAAAATTCACTTTAAGTGCCAGTTTAAACAACGAAGATATTGCGAATTTTAAAAAAACATTCAAGCATAGTTTTTCACTATGTAGATAACATATACAAAAATCATCGAAATCGGATAACGTGGGTATCTGACTACGCTTATTGTATGCAGGAGACTTATGGCTTTTAAGTCAACTGATCCCGTCCCAAACAGGTCCCTTGGGATCAGTTGACAAATTATTTTTCTTTAGTCAAATGAACCAGCTTTAAAAGTCGGAATAAAACAGTTGTAAAATTTCGAATCTATGTACAGGCGTGTATAAAATGTTTATGACAAATACAAATAATACACCAGAACTTGATGATATTAATATATTTAAAAATCAGATTAATCGTTTGTTAATGTTTACTTAGAACTAATAAAAACGTAAATACTATAAAAATTCACAGTTGTTTGATTGACTTAGAACTATTTAAAATCAACGAAACTAGTAGTTCGCGCCGAACTGAGATCTTGCGACCCCTATATCTTCACAACCCTGGACCGAATCAGCTCAAATTCGAACATAATTTTTTTATTGAAATGAACTACTTGTCTACAAAATTTCATGAAGATCAGATCAACGGTTCGCAAGTTATCATCGGACAAATATACACACAAACATACAAACATTAACATACATACAAATGCCGATTTGTCCCAGTAAACTCTGAGACCTTCGCTTCGCTCGGTCGGATTGACTTAGAACTATTTAAAATCAACGAAACTAGTAGTTCGCGCCGAACTGAGACCTCGCGACCCCTATATCTTCACAACCCTGGACCGAATCAGCTCAAATTCGAACTTTAAAATTTTATTGAAATGAACTACTTGCCTACAAAATTTCATGAAGATCTGGTTAACGGTTCGCAAATTATCATCGGACAAATATACACACAAACATACAAACATTAACATACATACAAATGCCGATTTGTCCCAGTAAACTCTGAGACCTTCGCTTCGCTCGGTCAATAAAACTAAACAATGTAAAAATAAGAGCTGTTTCATTAATTTTCACTATGACAATGTCGATAAAGTACAACAAAAAAATCTAATAATAAGTAATAGATCGAATCACAACAAATCTCGTTAACAAATTTTACATATATAATCGTTATCATTATTTTCGCTAAATGTTTTCACCACTAATAAGAACCAAGAAATATAACTAACATAAGAAAACCGGCTTCCTAACTTCCACGTAACATAGGTGCTCGGCTGGGCTCCACAAACACAATTATCCTATGTATACAACTGAGATTCAGTACACCCTTAGGCGGCAGGGAAAAATGTGTTTGCTAATATTTTAGGGCTAGTATGCGGGAGTGGAGATGTCGACTGGTGAACTTACTTGTGAGTGCTTGGGCTAAGTATTTGCCACGACTCACGCTGTATCTCGCTTAGGTCTCTTAGCGACAGTGGCAATTTTTGTTGCAATAATGCTATTCATCTTCCATGCGTCTTTTTACACTGATTATTCTTGAGGATGCTGGATGTCGCGTTTGTAATTTTTTTTGAAACCAGTGTAAGATCAATTCGGAGTTTTGGCGGGAACGTGAAGAAATCATGTCGCGTCATTGTATTATTTTACGAAACTTGTGTAGTACTAGTATCGAGTTTCTGCACTAAACTTTGACAGCTCCTAAGTTCATACGTACCTAACAATGAAAAATGCGTTGCACCAAACTTAAGTGCGCAATACGTGTCTTTTCCATTGACATTCCTAAGTCCGATTTAGTTTAGGTAATGCTTAGCTAAGTTTTATCTTTGTTGATTTTAGTGGATTTTTATCCATTAAGTGTTCATGAACGTGGACGAGTGTTGGTGAATAAGGATAATTTGACTGCCCCGGTGGCTCAGTTGGTAGTGAACCTACCTACTGTGCTTGGGGGCGTGGGTTCGATTCCCATCTAGGACAAACATTCATGTGATGAACATTTGTGTTTGTTCTATGTCTGGGTGCTAATATCTATATAAGTATGTATTTAAAAAATATCTATGTACGTATATCAGTCTCTGGCAGCCATATTACAAGCTTTGCTTAGTTTGGGGTCAGATGACCGTGTGTGCAAAAATGTCCCAGATATTTATTTAATATCGTGAAACGTGACTTTTCGTGATGCTTCCAGAACTCTATAGAAGACTCTAGTATCCAAAGTATCTAAAGTATCCACACATTTGGGGTGGTTGAGGAAAAAAGAAACTGCGCGAGTGAAACCGCGGAGTATAGCGGTATCATATAACTATATCATACTAACTATAACTTTATACTTTGTATGTTCATGTTATCATAAAATACACCAACCCGCACTGGGCCAGCGTTGTGGATATGGCCAAATCACCCTTCAAGGGTAGGCTGATATCCCAGCAGTGGGATGTTTATAGGCTGATACAGATGTTCATCACTGTTTTAGACTTTCGTGGTTGTTTACAACATTACTATTAGTACTCACGGGATATTTACCACGGTTATTGTTTTTGTTGAGTTCCCGATATTTCGGCACAGTTGCATGCGCCATGTTCACGGGTAGACTGAAGATGCGGGTGGGTTTTTTTTTTTTTTTTTATCATCCTCCCACACATACACAACTGTGCCGAAATATCGGGAACTCAACAAAAACAATAACCGTGGTAAATATCCCGTGAGTACTAATAGTAATACAGATGTTCATGTTTTTCTTTTCAATACATTTTGAGGACCCAAAAATAAACCTAATATTATAGTCCTTTTTGTGAACTAGTAATAATGTACTTTCTTTCATCAAAATTATTTTCAAGACCGTGTAGTCGTGAAAAGGTACTAAACAGACAGAAGGACAGACAGTTACTCTCTCGCTTCTAAAACATTAGTGTAATTTGCTTTCACGAAATCAACTTTTTTCGTCAGTTGAATAATTAATTTACGACAAAGTAAACAAATACGTCAAATGAAGCAGGGAATAAAGTGAGATGAGCGAGTGGAGCGAACGGCAAACGTTGGTACTTTAATTACGTCGAGGCCCAACAGACGTACCCTATGTCATTATTTTGTATGTAGAACAAGAATGATGGATAAATGTTTCTCAAAATATTATATTTTGTAATATTTTTTTTATTTTTACTTTTTTATATATATCAAACATAAAATATAAACAAAAAAATATTCCTCCAATTTCCTTCTACCAAATAAGTAAGATAAAAATTACCAAATTTTCATTCAAATGATCCTGAGAACAAGCTTTGGCTTTTAAGTTATGCGCAGTCACACACACTGCCCTTTAGGCGGTCCCCTATCTCTGTTTACACAGACTAGTCTTTCAAAGTACTGTGGATTGTTTGTTTTGCTAAAATGCAGTAGAAACCTTGCTGATATAATTTGTCGTCTTCAGGTTTTTAGAGCATTTTCAAGGAGGCTATCGCGACTTCTAAAAAGATCAATATTTCGGCTATGTTATTATAATGCGAAAAAAACTCTGTATTTTTGTACTTCAGAAAAACAGTGGATATAATTATGACGAGGAGAGCCATAGGATACTTTTATCCTAAAAATGCTTTAAAATTTAAAAACCAGACATTTTTAAATTTTGAAGCATTTTTAGCGGTTTCGGAGATTAGAGGGACCATATGAACATGCTTACATACATCGACTGCCAAACTTATAACCCTCCTTATTAGTAGTCGGGTAAAAAGATACATTATTTTTGTTGTTTTGCCCACATCATTTCTGGGTACTGTAACAGCCTTTTAAACATCCCACTGCTGGGATATCAGCCTAACCTCGAAGGGTGATTAGACCATATCCACCACGATGGGCCAGCGCGGGTTGGCGGATACATTATTTCTTCTCCGGAAATATACAGGTTTCCTCACGATGTTTTCCTTCACCGAAAAGCCAGTGGTATATGGAATATCCTTACGTAAGTTCCAAAGAACTCATTGGTACTGGCCCCCGCCCGGGTTTGTACCCGCTACCTCACGAAAGTGAGGCGAGCGTGAGGTACCACGACTATACTCTTACTACTATACTACTTACAATACTACTTATACACTACCTATAATGTCTGTGTACAAAATTAATTTTTAATTAATTAATACTCAAGTTAAATTGAGTTGGTTACTCCGACTTAGAAAAATAATATAAATATTGTTTATTATTAATGTTGTAAGTATTTTTCTACCTATCACATCAATTCCAATTTTATTCGTGATCTTTTTTACACTTCTATGGAGCCGAAATACTGACGCAGCGTAACTACCAAATTGAATGGTTGTAGGCTCTTTATTTGATTGAATGGACATCAATCGCGATCGCAAATGGTCTCTTTGTCAATGGCCATTGCCATCGTTCTCTTTCAATTACTTAAACGCTTCCCTCATTTATCAAACTGACTTTATTTTCAATTTAACAATGAAATAGTCACGAAAATTCTAGATATATTATTCCCAAGACGTAAACAAAACAGTGTAATTTTCAAGATATTGTTGTGTTAATGGGTTGTCTTTTTCTTTATTTTTTAGTCTAGAGTTCGTAAAATATGCCTGCGAAGTATAGTCAGGACGTCTGCGGAGTTTTTATGTCTTTATTGGTTTATTTTGGCGTCGTAAAGACTCTAGAATACGCACTTTACGACAATTTACTAGGTTATAGGGTTACCACTTCATTGAATTTACTCAGTACTGTTTGCTCCGAAACAAACTTAACGACTATCACACCTAAGTTAAAAAGTGAGTTAATCTATTTTCTTCTAACAATGAGGCGTTTCCAAAAAAAAAACCTGTTAATAAAAGAACCCAATAGATGGCGTTAGATGTAACTTGAACTTTTTCTGTAACTGTCAAGACATGAAAGACAAAAAATGTACGTGTCTTTTTTTTTCTCGTATTTTTTGGCTCCACATGTGTATTTAGACAATTTCAAGTAATGTGACTATGTATTTGACTTCATTTGAAATATTACAATAGTTGATACTGGCTAAATACACAACGTGTGGAGCCAAAATTTAAGATTTAAAAAATAAACATAAAATATTTAGACAGAATTAACAATGACAGGTAAACCCATAGGACTATTACGCCATCTAGTAAGTACTTTAGAACCATTTTTGTTTTTTTTCATATGCCTCATTGCGTTACGTCGGAATTGATTAAAAAAATATTAGAATGTGGGTAGAATTATGCCCAAAATCACTTTTTATCCTGGAAAAATTAACTGTCGCTGATTAACATTCGCGCGGTTCGTATCGCATATCGGTATACAATGCCACTGCATACCTTTCCTAGACCACCAAAACTAACTACGCCATATATTTTTTTAAAGTATCAATTCAGTCTTCCTACATATTCTAGTCATCTAAGCCATTATTTGCATCTAATATTATCAAAGTGTAAAAAGTGATTAAATAAAATCACTAGTACTTAAATAAGAGTGTACATAAAGTGATAAAAATAACGTATCACGAAAACAAAATGTGTACCTGCAAAAGTGCCGTGATTAAATAAAGTAGCGGTCTAGCTACGCGTGATTCACATGCGCCGCTGCATTCGTGTTAGCGGTGCGGATCACCTATGACGAACAACAATAACGGAATGAATGGCAGTGCGGGCGGCAAGCCTGCGCCGGCCGACATGGACTCCTTGGAAGAAATGCTTCGAAAGGTATGTGAGAGTTGCCATAATTAAAAACAGTTGTCTAAACAGGGCCGTTTTTTGTTTTTATTTTGCAAGGATTATTCACGTGTAGTTGGATACTTCTGAGTTTCTCAAAGGTAGTGTCACGCCTCAGTGATATCCAGAAATGAAGACGAACTGTGTCCAACCTTTGTCTTTCATAGCCACAAATGCTAAAGTTTCTGACGTTTAGTGTCCAAAATGTTGTGACATTTAGGATATAATTGTGTCCAAAAAAATTCATTAAACAAGTATTATTAATTACAAACAATAAACCTAACTGCGTGTAAATGAAATTAAATGAATATTCGTTTAATATTGCCGATTTTCATTCAATAAATCGTGTTTTTTTTTTCGTTATCCGTAAAAAAAGGTGAAAAGATAAGATAATTTGTAGAAAGTTATTCGCGAGCGATGTACATTACTATGACTCCGGAAAATGAGACGGATCTACCAAAACCACACAGTTCAAAATCGGTCAAGCCGTTAAGGCTATATGAGGTTGTATAGGAACATACATACTGAATACTGTCTTACTTACATACCTACACCCCAAAAAAAAAAACATCTATAGCAGTCGGCCATATTAGGACACTATTTATCTCACAATGTTTGTATGTATGTTCAGGTCAAATCTTGCAACTCAATTTTAGACCAGTTTCCCATGTTCATTTGAATTGAAATTTTGCATGTCTGTCAAGTTCCGATGACAATACAATATTATGAGCGAGCCGATCTGATGATGGATACGGAAGGTGGAAAACGGAATTTCTCAGTAACTAACAGTAATTTGATGGAGCTTGAACTCATTTTGATCAGCTTAACGGATTTGAAAAAAACTTTGTCTGGAAAAATATTTTTTTGCCACAAAAACTTATTTCCGTTGCGTGGCACACATTTTTACCAACGCATTGTTTTCAAAATAATAAAACATAGGTAATTTTCGCCTATTGCGTTACATTTTAAAAACCTGACAAATATTGAGATAAGTCCAAGTTACACAGTCAAAACTCAAAAACTAGAAAAAGTTGAGAAAAATTAACAACTAAAAACCTTTACGCTTAATCCTGGCGTTTACTAATAGCAACCCTACGTAACAAACATTCGTTTGAGTTGGATAAACTTAAAAATTCCCGCGTTGCAAGTTATGAAATTATGAGTTGTTTGCGGCCACCATCGGATGCAGTTTTGAAGTTGCCAACGTTAACTTGCTAAACAAAATAACCACAAGCTGGTTTGCAGTATTTTTATGGCATCAGCACATGGCTCAGTGAAGTTACGGGATTAAGTATGTAACTAGTAATTCGCGCCGAACTGAGACCTCGCGACCCCTATATCTTCACAACCCCTAGACCGATTCAGCTCATACTCGAACTTAAAAATTGTATTGTCATGTACTACTTGCCTACAAAATTTTATGAAGATCGGATCAACGGTACGCAAGTTATCGTCTGACAAATATACACACAAACATACATACAAATGCCGATTTGTTCCCGTAGGCTCTAAAACCTCGCTTCGCTCGGTCAAAAATGAACTGTTTTTTTTTTTTCATTTTTATTTGTTATTATAAGTAATTAAATAACATATTAAAGAAAAGAAACATCATTTAAATAAAATATTGTGTTTGGTATAATTTGCTGACCTAAAATCGATACTAAATTAAACAGTCTGGAGATACGGAACATAAAAAAGCATTTATGCTTGAGCCATAATACATTATCGTCGCTGACGACTCACTGCCGCGCTTACGATCGTCATCTGAAATAGACTCTAACATAACGCAAATAGAAACGATATTGCAAAATTTAATTTTTGCGTCTGTTTCAGATACGCAATTTATTTAATTTAATTCTATATTTATATAAGAGGTTGGTTCCACAATTATTTACAGAAAAAAATACTGTTATTAATATAGTCAGGGTCAAACGTTAAATTGACTGGGCTGGCAGAGGTCGGAAATACGAAACCTTTCTAAAAACTGCTCGTATCGTAATGCAATGATATTATTAACAAAAACACAATAACACGGAAAGTGTAGCGACACTAGATACAAAGACAAATCGTAAATCCACCACCTCGTAAAATCTGTTACTTAAACCAAATTAAACATGGCTTTGCGTGTAAATTAACATTTGTTCATTTATTACTTTTGTTTCGTGACGAAAGAAAGAGCCTTATGCCCGTCTGCACTAAACTTTGAAAGCCCCTAAGTTCATACTCAACTCTCTAGGACGTACCTAACAGTGAAAAATGCGTTGCACCAAACTAAGGATGTTGCCTAAATGCCTAAGACATGTCGTAACTTTAAGACAACGATTTTGCATGTCATAAGGCTAAGCAAGCGCTTAACAAGTGTCAGTGACAAACAAAACTGTCTGTCATAGGTGCCATAGAACTTCATCATTCTTTCATTCATTTCATTCAAACGTCAGTTGTAGAAGTCACTTAGCGTAAACTGGTTGGTGCAGAGGAATTTGATGCCTAAGTCCGACTTAGTTTAGGTGATGCTTAACTAAGTTTAATTTTTATGACTATAGTGCAGACGGACATAAGATTAACTTCCAGAGCTTAAGGCGCAGAATGCACAGTGCTCAAAATGGCAGCTGAGTCTGAAAAGGTCCAATTCTCAGAATGCCCAACTATACAAACGCCTAATTCTAAAACTGCCTCATTCTCCAAATGGCCAATTCTACGAAAGCCTACTTCTCAAAATGACCAACTTACCAATTAAACCATCTACAAAAAAGGTAATTTGATAATGTTTTTGATAATTAGTTAGGCTTTTATTAAATTGGATATTTTAGAGAAAAAAGCCTTTTAAGCCTTTTAAGACCTAGTTGCCATTTAAATAATAGGCATTCTGCGCCTAAACCATTTCTAGGTATATTTAGTCGTGTCTTATCTTAGTTATCTATGAATATTAGACTTAGTTATTAGAATTAGTTTCCTGATTGCACGCTTGTAGTCACAGGAATTGGGTATTGCCTACGTCGAATTAATTAGAACATAGAACAGAATTTGCATATTTATTAATTAATCGAGTCAACTTGAGATTTGTTAAAACATAATTATTCGAATGTTGATAATAAAGTCCTGAATAAGTTGTTGTGAGCTGTAGGTTGACGATAAGACGACTTTTACGGTCTATTCACACTAAAGACGCATTGCTACGAGGTCGAGCTAAAACAGAACTGCATTTATTTTACTCTCAAATTTATTTTCATAGCACTAAGGTGAAATTGCCCAACACTGCATCGAACTGTCAAAGCACGCAACGTGCGAGAGAGAACATCTGTGAAATTAAAAAAAAAAACTTATGAGCAATTAAAATAAATTCAATGCGCGGAACGTGTGCATGTGGTACATGTGCCAATGTGATTTACTAGTTTTCAGTTTTTTCTCTTCTCCACGCGCATATTGTATTTAGTCTGCTTCAAGTCAATAATATTTTAAGAGAATTGTAATATCTCACCAGTCTGAAAAAATATATATGAAAAATGCGTTTATTAACATAAACATAAGGTACATCAACAGCAAGGTATTAAAAATTAGTGCATATAACAAGAAGGCTTATATTTAAGAATGGCAATATCCAAAAAAATTGTTAATACGGCGATTCCCGCACTAGGCTAAAGCCTGCATCGCGGGGATCTGATACGGTTTGTTTTTTAGATTTATACCTCTAGTTAACAGTAAAGTACAACTAATAAAATAAAATTTTGAAAATTTAAGTATCACGGAGAAACGAACTCAATATTCAAAATCAATATCAACCAAAATATGCATTGACACATATATATTTATACTTTTTATATTTATTTACATATTTTACACACACATCACATATTTTATTTTATAGTCTAAGTCAACAATTTCAGTCTCAATCGGTCCCAGGTCATGCTCTAGAGAGAGGTTGTTCCGGGTGTTTTTGTCTGTCATTAGGGCGTTTGTCCAACGCAGCCGTCACCGGGACGCGACCGAGAAACGAGATTGCGTGACGGCAATGTGACGGCGATCGTATGCCCACTGCGACCGAACTCGACGGTCGAGGTTGCTCTCGCTACGCGGTAGGCCCGTTTTCGTAGAAATAAAACAAACTAGGAGGATGGCTAGGTTTAACCGGCGACTACTTCTTCTTTTGGGAAGAATTTTGGAGTCATCCGCTAATACGTGAACGATATCTCACAGGAGCGTTTTATGTACTCATGACAAGTTACGGCAGCGTGACCAGGTATTTTTTAAATTAAACTATAGGATGTCCACACCTACGTTCGATTTTCAACAATTCGGGCCGAGTTATAGCGGTAGCGCCTAACAACTCGGAACATCAGCGATCGGGTGATGACACTCGTCTGACGGACGTGCGGTGGACACGCGGCCGTACTAAATGTATATATTGTTACTTCGGTGCCATCATCTCCTTCTCGTTGACGTCCCGGTCATGGATAAGGTGGACAAACGCCTTTAACTACTCACTTGTCAAATATAAAGATCAAATAATAACTAGAGGCGTGAGTTTTGGCGGGAACGTGAAGAAGTCATGTCGCGTCATTCTATTATTTACCAAAACTTGTGTTATAACGAGTTTTTTATCCACTGAGTGTTCATGAACGTGCATGAGTGTTGGTGAATAGTATAACATTGTGAAACGTGACTCTTCGTTTTGTTTCCAAAACTCCATAGAAACCTCTAGTAAAGTCTTCACCACTTTACTCGGACATAAGGTTGACGTGACCGAGACTTACTTTGCTTTACTTAGATTATGACTGAGACTTATTTTATTTATTAATATGAACTATTTGACATTACTTGAATTATTACAATACTTGACACTGGCTAAATACACAATGTGTGAAGCCAAAACATTAGAGAAAAACAAACTAGAGGCGTAGTAGAGGTCCTTCGTACAGGTGTGCGAAAAAAGCATTAATATCGATTTTTTTTCTACGATGCAAATGCTACTATCTAAGTAATGAATTTAATTAAAAACTTTGCGTTCGCGAAGCTTTGCGCTACGAGGATATATCGATAAACTCTTGGATATCTGCGCTTGTTAAAATGAAAAACGGTTCGCTGCTGGATATGAAATAAATCGGACAAGAGTGTGAAAGAAATGTCAGTGCTCCGTAAAAACATTTTGTACTTGATTACGTACAATCCTAGTACTTTGACATATTATAATTAAGTATTATGTCGAGAGTTTTGGCGGGAACGTGAAGAATTCAT
This sequence comes from Apocheima hispidaria, assembly GCA_947579745.1. Classification (NCBI taxonomy): domain Eukaryota; kingdom Metazoa; phylum Arthropoda; class Insecta; order Lepidoptera; family Geometridae; genus Apocheima; species Apocheima hispidaria. Next base: position 11,580,972 of record OX388160.1, read on the forward strand.
GTTGCATCATTTTATTATTTTCCAAAACTTGTGTTATTTCGAGTGTTAATGTGTAAAAACGGTGAATTTTTACCCGTTAAGTGTTCGTGAACATGCGCGTGTTGGTGAATGGTATAATGTCGTGAAACGTGAATTTTCGTGTTGTTTCCAAAACTCCATACAAGGCTCTAGTAAAGTTTTCACCACTTTACTGGGGCATGACTTGGACTTGACCGTGACTTGCTTTGCTTGACTTTGATCGTGACTATGACTTGTTTGATAATATCTAACAAAAATTGAGAATATATATGTATACTTGACACTGGCAAATGCATAAGACGTGCGACGCCAAAATCCTCTTAGAGAAAAAAAAAAGTATTATGTCCTAATTATTATGTGGTGATTTGTTTCCGGTGAGGTTAATTTAGTTTTGTTAAAATATGTTTGTAAAGTAAACGATAAACAATTAACCCCTAATTCCTAATGTTCAAGATGCGATATTGCAGTGTAAAAACAAGCTAATGCACCAGATTATAATATTTTATACCATGACTAGAACTAAATAAAGAAATATAAATCTTTATATTTCTTTAAAATATGACTAAGGCACCTCCGTGCGTGGTTGGTGACAAAACTCAGTTCAGTCCCTATCGTAGCATTTTGCATTTTCTCTTTTTTTTTATGCGACGTTTTCCGGCGTACACCGTCTGATGCACTCAGCCATGTATCGAAAAGGTTGCACAATTTCAACGCTTGGAAAGAATTCGAATGGAAACGTGTTTCGAAAAAGTTTTAGTCCTGAAAAAAGTATTACTTACTTTCTAGAGTTCCTTACCCCAACGGACCTAATTACTAAACGTACGCCGTTAGTCTGTTCTACCTATTTAAGGTTGTACCTTTTTTTTAATGTTAAGGAAAAGGAAAAAAATATGTTTTCCGAGTTTTTGTTTCGCCAGAAAATACGACTTAAAAAGTGCTGTAAAACGTTGGAAACATTATTCTAAAAAATAGAATAGAATAGAATACCATTTATTAATAGATCGAATTGTATTTAAGATTTATGAAGAAGTTGATTTATTTTTATTATTTATTTATACTGTTATTAATTTAATATTTATTCTTTACAAATAGTTGAAAATGTGTGAAAGATATAGCTCCGGCAGGGAGCGCGACCTTAATAAAGTCAAATCATCTAATTGGCTGCTTATTTAGCCATTTGATTGGCGCGGGCCGCACATCGGAAGAGCGCTCTTAAAGCCAAGCCGTTTTTGAAATATCTGCGAAGCCCACAGAGTATAAAAAAAATTCTCTTCTGTGGCGAAGTCAAGCGATGATTCATTGGAAATTATATATCCAGATTCAAGCCTAAATAAGTTATTGTAGAAAAACATATTTTTCCAGACAAGCTTTTATTATCCGTTATTGGTACAGTAAGCAGATCAAAATAAATAATAAATAAATAAATATTGGTGGACGTTTTACACTCAGCGCCATCTAGCCCCAAACTAAGCAAACTTGTACTATGGGAACCATTATGCCCCAGTAAAGTGGTGAAAACTTTACTAGAGGTTTCTATGGAGTTTTGGAAACAACACGAAGAGTCACGTTTCACAATGTTATACCATTCACCAACACACGTGCACGTTCACGAACACTCAGTGGATAAAAAAGTCGTTATAACACTGATAGAATACATAAATACTTTTTTTTTTGTAATTACATACATAGAATACATAGAAACACCCAGACAAAGAACAAACATCCATGTTCATCACACAAATATTTGTCCTGGGTGGGAATCGAACTCACAACCTATAGATCAGAAGGTGGAAATACACCCACTGAGCCACAAGACTAGTCAAAAACATGAAAATCAAAATGAGTCCAAACTCCATCAATCTATTGTTAGTTAGTGAGGAGTTCGGTTTTCCACTTTCCGTCTCCATCATCAGATCGGCTCGCTCTCATAATATTGTTTTGTCATCGGAACTTGACAGGCATGCTAAATTTCAACTTAACGAACAAGGGGAACGAACTGGTCTAAAATTCAGTTGTATACAACCAACATACAGGAGTTTAGGCGGGAACGTGAAGAAATCATGTCGCGTCATTTTATTATTTTCCAAAACTTGTGTTATTTCGAGTGTTAATGTGTAAAAACGGTGAATTTTTACCCGTTAAGTGTTCTTGAACATGCGCGTGTTGGTGAATGGTATAATGTCGTGAAACGTGAATTTTCGTGTTGTTTCCAAAACTCCATAGAAGGCTCTAGTAAAGTTTTCACCACTTTACTGGGGCATGACTTGGACTTAACCGTGACTTGCTTTGCTCGCCTTTGACTGTGAGTATGACTTGTTTGATAATATTTAACAAAACTTGAAAATATATAAGTATACTTGACACTGGAAAATGCAAAGATGTGCGACGCCAAAATCCTCTTAGACGGAAAGAGAAAAAAAAAACCAACATACAAACTTGTAAAAATAAAGGTATGTTGCCATAACTTGGCCTTGTCGTTTAGTGCGATTTTTATTGGAGTTTGTATGCGACGTTGACGTTGAAAGCTCCAAAGTATTTAAAAAATATTTGTTGTGCTTTTTTCGTCGCAAAATTAACAGACGAATCTCCAACAGCGACGGATGGCACCGTCACAGGTTTTTAAGGTATTAATTGAGTTTGTGAATAAATAAATTGAATATGACCACCGGGCCTGTGCCGCTCGCTTGTTTGGCCAGAAAATTGATGTTTTGGATAGGAATGTCTGTGTAGATGACACGGATAATTTACATGTATGAATGAAGGGGGTTCGACCTAATTTTATTTCTTGATTTATATTTTATCGCGAATAATTCAGCATTTGACCACCAGATTACCTAATTTGGTATAAGCATAGATGAATTATAGGTTAATAATGCGTAACCCGATATGTAGTAACTGATAAGGATGTAAGATGTCGCTACGTGTTTCGTGTTGCGAAAATAAGCGACTTATGAGTAATTTCCAAAAAAAAAAATATAGACAATTTTACACTCTTTTTAGAAACGAACGATATCCCAAACAAACGTCGCATTTTTGTAATAATCATATCACTCGCTAGCGCAACGAGTGGTTTGAACCATTTGAATTAGCTTCTTTTAATAGACAATCTTTTCATTATTACGTATGATGTTTTCGTGCGAAATATCATACGAGCGATTCAAAAATAGAGCTCGTTGACCGATTTTGAAGCGAGTGGTATCGTTAGAATCTTTGCGCTACTCTGAGTTCATAACCTAGAGTGTGTGTGAGTGTGTCTATGAATATGGGGCACATTTGAAACAAGATATGATATTTTTTTCCCCAAAAAATCTGGTGAAAATGATTATCTACAGTGTCATAGTTTACATTTATTTATTTTCGTTTCGGTTTTTTCTTTTTGTTTTAGTTTTTTTTACAATCCTTATGTATTGTAAATTTTGGGAAATTTTGATAATAGAAAATCTGTGGGCTTATCCCGTAACTCTGGTGGCAATGGTCATCGCGTGCCGTCCTGCTCACGCTAACTTACTCGCACCATGCGAGCGAGCAGGATAGCAAACGAAGACCATCGCCACCAGAGTTACGGGATAAGGCCCCTTGGTCTGCCGTAAAGTAAGTTCGTAGACCGAGTGACTAGCCTTGTGTTCAGAGTTTTTAGCCTGAAGGCCTCTGACTTGGCTTAGCGGTCTACCATAAAATTGTATTTAAATCAGTGCGTTGGTAACGATAAAATTAATTTAAATCGAAATGTCCGAAGCATAAAGTGATTTTAATTAGTTCAGCTTAATACCGACTGTTTGTGACGCTTATCACAGCTTTTAATTTATAAATTCAGTTTACGTGACATCAATAAATCCGTGGAACGACAAATGGCATTTGTTATTTGTTTTGTGGAATTCGTGTTTTGTTTTTTTTTTTCCAAAAAAGGAGTACTAATAACTTTATTGATAAATCTATCACACTAATATTATAAATGCGAAAGTTTGTATGTAAGTGTGTAATGGGCCTTGGGGCCGTGGGGACCGGGTGCCAAGAAAATATTTAAAGATCTCTCTCCTCGTCTGGTCGAAGCAACACGTGACCAAAATGCTGGTCTCTATTTCGCCCAAAGGTTGAGCATTGCAATACAACTTGGTAATAGGGCCAGCATTTTAGGAACAATTCTCACTGGTAGCGGTCTTTTAGATTAGTTGGTTTTATTTAAATTATGTTTCTTTTATTTTGTGTATTATGTTATTTAATTAGTTACTTTTTGTTAGCATGAACTATTTATTGATTTATTTAGATGTATGGTACAATGTGTGAGTGTATGAATGTATAATTGTATTTTTTCTCAGTGTAAATAAAATAAAGTGTGTAAGTAGGTAACTATGTAAGTGCGTTTGTTTCCCTTTAACGGCTGAACGAATTTGGATGAAATTTGGTGTGGAGATAGCTTATTCCCGGGAATAACACATCGGCTACTGTTTATCCTGAAAAATGTAACCGTTTCAGTAGAATAGCGGGTGAAACCGCGGGGCGCAGCTAGTAACAAATATATTGTGTCCGCTAGAATGTCGCGTCTAATACTATTAGAATAAGGGATTATATTGTTTATCTTTCACTTTACACAAAATATTTTATCAAAATTAAACTAGTATTTATGCGAACAGTAGACCTCACGAGCATAAACTTTTTTTCATGACGCGAATACCAACATACGGACAGATGAAAGCAAATTTTGTCAGTTAAAACTAAGACCTTTCGTTCCCTTCACTCACTCGGTCAATTAACCTAATCTGAAACAGAAGTACGATTAACCATAAACTATTTTTGAATTCACCATCCTGGGGTACAGCGTTTCAAACGATCTTGCGTTTTTTGTCAATTGCAGCTTAACTAGTAGTTCGCGCCGAACTGAGACCTCGCGACCCCTATATCTTCACAACCTCTGGACCGATTCAGCTCATATTCGAACTTAAAAATTGTATTGAAATGAACTACTTACCCACAAAATTTCATGAAGATCAAATCAACGGTTCGCAAGTTATCATCCGACAAATATACACACAAACATACAAACATACATACAAATGCCGATTTGTCCCAGTAAACTCTGAGATCTTCGCTTCGCTCGGTCAATTACTCATCGTAGGTTCATGAAAACAAATTTTTCGATAATAAATAGATTTTTTCAAGATATTACATCAACCAAAAATTCGAGTTGAAAGCTAGTATAAGTACATTTGTCACTAAACCAAAAACCAAGATGAAAATCAGCTCATTGAGATTTGTAGCTATACCAATGTTATCTGGGTGATAATTTTACCTGCAATTTCTTAAAAAAACTAATTTATTGGAGCAAAATTGGTTTCAATAAATCCACGATGAGTAATTAAACAGTAATTGACAAAAAATGCAAGAAAATTTGAATTTCACGCGACGAGCGAAACGTTGCACCTTAAACAATCACTTTAATAATTTCTGTAACTAACTCGACTATTTTAGTCGAATGGCGAGTTATTTAGTAACTAGCTATCTCCGACCTACCAACGAGTCGGGTAGCTTAGTAAGCGATACTTTAGTAACTAAACCACTCAGGCTTACGTAAAGTCTGATCTTCGCTTATCATTTAAAGCTACGTCACTTACCATATCACTTCACAGTCTTGCGTATATCGTCACTCCATCGAGTCGTGAGCAACGTTTGCAGATCTATAACAGCAGTATGATTATTATTCATTAAGTCACAATCTCCATTTAATCTGGTTTCCCTTATATATACACCACGGGTGCCCTCTGTCGTCGCGACGCGCGATACTTATATTAAAAGTTGCCGCCGCGAACCCCGCAGGAGTTTCTGAAGCAGCTTTATTATTTATGGCCTCGGCATGGCCTCGCGCAAGTAGGGGTATGTGACCGTTTTACCCCGAACGAGTTGAGGTAAACAATAATTATATAAACAGCATCCTTAGGTCGGCTTACTCCAGAAATCCCCTGCGAAGGGGATTTTTGGAAATTTTGTCCAAAAATCCCCTTACCATCAGTGCAAGAGAGGCGAAGGGAATTTTTGGCCAAAAAAAAACCAGAAATCCCCTGAGCCATTTATTTTATTTTGAAGTAGGGGATTATTAGACAAAAAGTCTAGAAATCCCCTGGAACTTGTTTTATTTCTGCGGTTTCTGCGGTGTTTGTTGTTTTTTGTTATTTTTTTTCATTTATTTTGCAGTAGGGGATTATTAGACAAAAGGTCTAGAAATCCCCTGAAACTTGTTTTATTTCTGCGGAAGGGGATTATTGTACAAAAAACCAGAGTCATATTAGAGACGTAAAGGCGGTTTCAATCAAAATGAAAAAAAAAAAAATTGAATAGTCAGTCTGTGACGACAACCAGTAAAACAAGAAATATTGAAGTAGCAAAATATAGCTCGATTACATAAATTGAGAGTGGAAGTTGGTTGGATACATGTTTCGGCTTTTCACACGGAAAAAATAATTAAGGCCATATCTCTGCACAAAAATAGATCTTAGGCCGTCCGAAGACATTCACGGGATATTTACCTATACTTTTTTTTTTTTGCTAACTTGTTAGCACCACAGAATCAGTACCATTTCTTATGATCTTTCGTCCCTAATATTACAAGTAATATTGAAGGTGTTTACTAATGTTGTAGTAATATTGAAAGGACTCAGGAATGCACTCATCATTATGAACAAAGCCTATGCATGAATCTTACAAAAATAATATACAGAACTTGAAGCCGCGCTATAACTATGCAAGCTTTATTAACAGGACATTTACCACGATTTTTTTTATTTTGTTTCTGATATTTATGCGCAGTTGCATGCCTTTGTTCATGGATCGCTCTTAAGAATTTGGTGAGTATACTTATTTCAATGTAGTAAGCAACCGCAAAATCTAAAAAAATTTTTTTTGCTATGGTCTTACTCCAGTTCTTTGCCTTAGTTTGTCCACCCGAAATAACTTCTGAAAGGTAGCTTTATTTCCTCAACTCATTTCGCTCAAGATTTGGCTCAAATTCAAAAAGTCAATTATTTATTCATATCAAAACGCAACGTTTTGTTTAGCGGCTTTCGTCGAGTTACGCCGTGAGATGAATTTTTAAAAGGCTTCTGATGGAATGGAATCTCTATTGTTGAAAAGGTTGACTGGATGCGTTGATGCTATTTCTAAAATGAATTTATGTTCTTAGAAGAGGGTGTGTTTTAAATAATTTTGTAAGAACACATGCCTGCCCCGCGGGCTTACGTGGTATAAAGCAGGACTGTACACGTTATGTGTTGTTGCAGTATATGGCCGGATGAAATCTATTGCCGCACCAAATTTTACCCAATTTTGTTTAGCCGTTACAGAATTAAAAGTGGACCATTTTTATTTATTTATTAAGGCTTCACATTTATAACAACATTATTACAATATTTTTATTAATGATCAAAAATTACATACATATTTACAATAAAATATAACCTACCTACTTACCTACTTAAAATTAAAACAACAAATTATAAACAAATATAAATAAATACAAAAAACTAATCTACAAGCCCCTTGGTAGAGGGGCATTACATTAATACTAACATACAATACTCTATATAAACAAAATGCGTTATTTATTTTAGGAAGCATAGAATGCATTACTATTCCTTATTTTATTTTTTTAACTATTTATAATAAAATTTATAAAAACAATAAATTTGCGGCATTCACTGTAGATTGAAGAAGGACGCGTCATCCTTATGCGAAGCTTGAAGCGCGTGTTCTTTGAAGTTGGTAAGTTAATAATTACACAACGCTCATTTCGAGCTCTGCCTAAGAATGGCTAGACCTTCTTGAATGGATAGCGCAGACCGCACAATGGAGCACACTTAAGTATAAACAAACGCACATACTCACTAACATTATATATACATATATACACAAACTCACATTTTTGAGGATGATATTAAAGTAAATGGCCAAAGTGAAAAAGATCTATTTAAAAAAAATGATCTTCATTTATTCATTGTAGAGATGCCATTTGTTTCAAAATTGTACTCGTATCTGAAAACGAATACAAACAATGATGAATATATAATAAAAGTATATATCTGTACAGACAATATCGCATTTCCACAAACTGTTGCCCTACGAGAGATATAAATGCGGCATAGCGGCGTGACACAACAAAGTAAAAAATATAAAGAAGCTGTACCAGCCTACCACGTGGCCACAGAAAAAAAAATGTATAATAGAATACTCTCGCTACGTCGTCGCAATAAAGTCGATTTTAGCACGGGTGCAAGCGTGACGCTTAACATTAGGCGAGTCGTTTTGTCTCTCAGTGTAATTAAAAAAAGAAGCCGAGTATCGTTTTGCGGCTACCTGTCACTTTCGCAGGCCGCTTGCGTTGTCGCTTAGATAAGCTTTTACGATTCAGTCTTGATTCAGCTAGTCGCATCGCATCGCATGTCGATTTTATCGCTTTCCGTCCTTCGCCTAGGACGATGGGCTGCATTTCTCATCCCGTAACAAGAGTAGCTAGGCTTTTGATGTTTCTTATTACACTTAAAACCGTCGTAAACTACGTTTAATTGATGAATACTCTGTTTCGACTCATAAGTACGAAGTTGTGCTTATTTTTATGACTAGGGAAGATTTTTATGGACAACACTAAAAACTTAAGACAGCGTTTTAACGGCGTTGGAGAACCTTAAAGAAGAGCATTATTTGACGAAAATAGTTTTAATTAAAAATTCGTATTGAAAAGTAAAAAGTCGTGGTAGCTCAGTGGGAGCTCGCTCGCCTCATACTCGTGGGGTCGCGGGTCGGATATACCACTGGCTTTTCGGTGACGGAAAACATCGTGGGTGAACCTGCATATTTCCGGAAAAGAAATTCGATGGCGTATGTGAATCCGCCAACCCGCACTGAGCCAGCAAGGTGGATATGGTCCAATAGCCCTTATAGGCCGATATTCCAGCAGTGGGATGTTAACGGGCTGATGCAGAGAGTTTTAATTGTGAAATTACAGTAATGCTATAAACGGCCGAGTTTGATATGAGAAACTCGTTATAGACGGCGCCACTCGATGCGTTTGTTATTTGTCCGATATCTTTACTTGTTGTTTACGTGACTTGGGATAGAATCAGCCATTACCACTTTTCTTCGTCAATTACCGTCCACCTGATCGCTTGATCCTCGTTTTAATGAGTGATGGATTCAGTCGAGGCTACCGTAGACTTTTTCAAGTAGTCGATTCTTTTTAGCCTTATTAACTTTAAAAGAGGTGACCTTTGAAAGAGGTGAAATAGCAGTTTTTCACCATGAGTTTGAGCTTATAATTTTTTTTCCCTGCGGCCTCACACTGTAATCGCTATTAATTCGTTTTATCGTAACACACCTACTAGCATGAAATGGAAACTGGCACTCAAGTGAGGCTACCGGAACAACTGATAAACTACTTGCTTACACATGGTGATCCGATCAACGCCACGCTACGCAAGTTATCGTAGAGCAAACAATATATTGACATACATACATGCGTACGTATATTATATCGATATCAACGAAGATAGTACAATGGGGCAGCAGGAACTTCTTTTTTCGATTCTCTCTGTCCCCTGTACTCTGTGATAGGGACTTCGCTCGGTCAATAAGTACTCAATAATTCAATCAAATAAAATTACCAAACCGTGTCCGATCCGGCATTGCTTACTTTGCTCGACCGTAGCTCTGCTACGCCGTGCGCTACGTTTGTAGCATACGTCTAAAAATATACGAAATAGGCGATAATTATATACGATATTGTTATGCGACTGCCAAGAAAAAGGTTGATGTTTTACTCAATTGCAATTTCAAAAAGTCTTTATTTAATTTACAAACAGTACAATTACTAGTAATAATTATAGATTGTTTACCGAGCACACAGACTCATTTAAAACTTAAAAAACATATACATTTTATCTAGACACTTTGACAAATAATAAGTTATAGGATATGGTAATTAACATACGTAATGCTTAGATAAAAATTACGTTTTTAATTATGAAAAATACACATTTAAAAGCAAAAATCAACCAGTAGATCAAAATCAAGCGCGAGCGCATGCGATGTTTTACTGGTGTTTGTAAGTACACATGTATGTATGTGTGTTGCTGTGTCCGCCTTAGATATCCCCATAGATTCCGCAATGAATACTATTGAAGAACACTAATTTCTAGGCGTGATTTCTAGGCATATCGGCGCCAGCATACACTAGGTCGATGGCTATGACAAGTGGTGGGGAGCGCACGCATCGCAGTACTGATATTATCTGTCTGAGATTGATTTTGGAGTTTCTTTTCATCTTAGAATTCACATGAACGGGGTAGAAGTCCGACAAAAAAATAATACAGGTATTAATAAATGTCGAAAAAATGCGAGCCATTGACAGATTTTGGAATCCGAGGTGTAGGCAGATAGTCATGTCCGAAGTGTCAAAGGATATATATTTAGTTGGGGTTTTGTCCTCGTTCCTATAAAATGACTCATTCCATGCATCACAATGTGGCATCTCAGTGGCCGCAATTCCACCGTGCACTCATTAAACGTAATTAAGCTATCGCTGTCTTTTACTAAATAGAAACACAAGATAGAGATGGCATGAATTATGGTGCTGTCAAATTAGCCAGATCTTAGTTCTCCATACAAACTTAGACGAGACCGCAGCGGGTTCCGATTTATAACAAGTTTTAATTAAGTGTCGCTAGTGTACGTTTTTCTTCGCGGCTTTAATCGGTAATCTCGTTTGACAGAACTAAAATGCATGCTATCTTTTTCTTGTGTTTCTATTAGTATAAGACAGCAATAGCACTAAGTCTGGTTTAGCAGGAATCGACGTGATTATTGGTTTTAAAGTTATCTTCGCCGTATTCCCACACGACAAATCACTCAAAAAACAACCAAAATAAGTATACGATAAAATCTCAACAACATTCAACCCTACTCGGGAATTTTCACCGCGTGATATCCTCGAAGCGACGGTCTCATATCGTATCTCCCCAGTGGAATCAGCCACAAGGTCGTATGGACTGGTCACAGTCACGTACTATCATGCCATCACTATCTATAATATTAAGGGGTGTACAGGGCTTCACGGAAACGGTACGCTAACTCGAAAGGAACTCATTGTACACATTACGAATAAATAAGTTTGTTTCGATCTCTTCAGTCAAATTAAAAGATACCAAAACGAAAATATTCGATGTTACGATAACATTTTTTTTTTTTTTTTGTATATTTACACTCTATCTACAAAAAATTGCAAATATGCGAGCGAGATAGCTGTGGCACGATGCCTAATGTTCTACTAAAATAAATACTTAAATTTACTATGCCTGTAGTCTCGCTATGACGTCATATCCATGTCGGATTCTTTATGTAAAGAATGTTTATAGCGTTGTAGAAATCCTTTTGTGATATTTCCGGACCATTATATTACGCTATTTATGATACAAAACATACTAACGAGACTAATTTATCTACGTACTTGGACTTCGGGCTTATTAGTTAATATTTCCGGACGTATTCATAGGCATTTTGTGTAATACCAAATTATTTTCAAGTTTTAGTCGACTAGCCTTGTTGCTCAGTGGGTGGATTTCGGCCTTCTGAGCTGAGTATTGAGGGTTAGATTTAAGTATAAACCCATAGATTTATACTCATAATCAGCTATAAGACGTCCACTGCTAAACAATACGCCTGGACGGGGGCAGCATAATCCCAACGCTTGGCAGACGGCTAGGGGATCGCAAAACGCTCACCGTTTACTAAGAAGACACAGCAACCCGTCTTCCGGCAGCTCTGTTCGCATTTTTAGTTTTAGTTTGCAGATTTATACTCATTTAGAACGTAAACCACCTCACGGAACACAAAACCTCGCAGAACGATCTACGTAAACAATAAAGTTCAAAGCGCTGAGCCGATAATCTCACCCTTTCACACGGTAAGGAGAGTCAGGTCTTAATCCAGCCATTCTACGATCTAAATTATTATCGCTAAGTCCTGCAATCAGGGCGGGGACGCTGGCGCCTGTGAAATATGGCTCGCGATGCCTGAACTGGAGGAAGGACACCAAGGTAAAGGCATTGAGAGATTTTTCTGTACGCCTAAATTAAGAGATTGTACTGTAATCCTATATTACGAGATTTTACTGTACACCTGAACTATGACATTTTACTGTACACCTAGTTTATGAAATTTTGCTATACACATACATTATGACATTTTACTGTACACCTAGTTTATGAGATTTTACTGTATACCTGGATTATGACATTTACTGTACACCTAGTTTATGAGATTTTACTGTACACCTGGATTATGACATTTTATTATTATATATAAATTTTACTATACACCTAGATTATGAAATTTTACTATACAGCTACATTAGGAGATTTGACTGTACACCTGGACTTTACGGTAGTGTTTTTTTTTTTGTGAATGGTCCTTAGTCATGTCCATAGTTTTCTCGCTCGTGCATTTTAGATATACCACTAAGTGTGAATTTACAAAAAGTATGTATTGGGTTTTTTTTAAAATTTACGTAAAATAAAAAAAACTATCACTTCCATCAAATTTGAAGATAACAGAACGAAAATTTATTTTAAATATATCTGAAGTTATGATAGGTAGATAGGTCATAGGAAGGCAAATAAAACATACCGTTTTTGAAAATTGAAAATGAAATCGAACTTCTAAGCCAATTATGTATGTCATTCTAAGCCAGAAAATTATGAATGTCATGCACCTTTGGATAGTAGAGGGGCAAAATTTAGAACGTTAATTTTCTTTACTTATGGCTCTACACGGTCAATGCATTAACTCTAAAGTGTAATTAGTTCTTGTAGACATTTTAGTACGCTAAATATTCCGCGGGCCGATTCAAATGCTGCGGCGGGCCGCATCCAGCTCGCGGGCCGGGCGATGCCCATACCTGATCCAAAGCCTGAACTAAATGAATCTAGACACCTTACAATGCTCTCAGCAAACTTTAACCAGCACAACTTTCCAACTTGCACCACCCTATAAAGGTACGAAGAGTCGAGAAACGAGTGGAGCTTCTAAATCGGCCGGTTTATTTGTGTTCTACGTCGACAAGTGTAAAATTTAACATCGAATCGCTTTACTGCTCCATTGGTGTCTAGGTAAAATAGTTTATCTTGGTAAATACACTGTAAAATAACAGCTATCTGAATTGCATACTTACAAACATACTTTACAAAAAATGTATTTGTATTAGCTAGAAGAAAGGTTCTTGAGTGGCGACCACGAACCGGAAGACGTAGCGTAGGCAGGCCTCCCATTAGGAGGACCGACGACCTTGTGAAAGCTGCGGGCAACCGGTGGATGCAAGTGGCACGTTGTCGGTCTAAGTGGCGGTCTAAGGGGCAGGCCTAAGTTCAGCAGTGGACGTCTAATGGCTGTTGATGATGATGATGTATTTGTATCTGCGTACCATAATATCAGTAATATTGAAAAGACGTGTTAGTTTTGTTATCGTTTTAATTTGAAGGAGGCAATGTAAAATATGTACTTCCATTTATTTGTTTTTTTGTCAAATTAAAATATATTTTATACGATTCGAACGATTCGAGTTTATTTTAAATATAAGTTAGTTTGACGGAGAAGCTTGAAATAAACTTATTTTATCGTTTTGTTTTTCGATCTTGTCCATGAAATTTAAAGTTTTATGATGAGTCATGAAATAAATTAAATGAATGTTTTGTCACAAAAAAAGTGTACACATGTCAGATCTCTTGACTAGGACAACGTAGTCACAGGTTTGGCGCCCAACGTGGGTTGTTTCAGAAATTGCAATTTCTCTACATTAGTTGGGTGCATCCTAATATCTGCCTCCATCGACCATTTACTAAAGTTGAACAAGAAACGAAATTCATCAAAAATAAAAAATCTAGCCTGAAAATTTTCGAAGCCAATATTTGGAAAAGTCAGCCTGTAATCAATTTAGCCAGAATGGTTGAACAGAAGTTCTGATTAAAGCAGCATGCGTCGAATCGGGGATCCATCTAGTTTTCACGTCCACGCGAAAATTCCGCGCCCATTTTACTGGAACACAAATTCTATTTGTGCTACCCGACACTATAAAACCAAAAATGAAAACGTGCGTGTGCGCTGTGGAACGCAGCTCAAACCTTTTAAGCGCGGAACGCGTAATTGAATTTTTATAACAATAGACAATCGAATAGTCCGAATCGCGCGTTAACAAAAATCGGCGAGCGATATAAAAATCGGCGGGCAGAATAAAATCGGCTGAAAGTCGGGATCGTGTAGGCCTGCGGCAAAGCTTTTATGAAGGTTCTTTGATCGTGACAATGCCTACTACAAATTAAAATTAAAATTGTAGGCGAGTCATATGATTTCTAAAAATTAGTGGGTTCTGTACAATATTTTTTTTGTTACCCTTTAAACTAATAATTATTCATACCAATATTCAAACTCGATCTTGTATTGACGTCAAGTTACATTTTCATAATGAACTATTAACAGTTTGACACCTTTAGTGGTTGTCAATTAATGTTAATAGGTGACCTAAAGTGGTGGTGGTTAATAGGTGTTGCCGAAAATCGTTACGAATTGTTTATAAAAGCTAGAAACGCAGATGTAAGAAGGTAGTATATGCAGTTTTTTTTTCGGTACGTATAAATCTAATCTATGTAAACATTTAATTTTCGTTTTTATAAAAAAATAAACCCAACTTACACAACCATCATTACTGGAATAGATATCTAATGCAACAATGAAGCCAAATTTTGGTTCGTTAATTCCTACTACGTATAGCATAAAACCCTTAGTGGAGTACAATAAAATAGGTAAATTTCAAAAGGCTCCTGCAGGAGGCACCTTAATGGATCGAGTTATTCTTTGAACGCTGTCAGTTCTATACGAGCCGTTAAGACGTCTAACCAGCGCCCATACCATGAAGTCTTTAATGCTAGTCTTTCTGCTAGATTCAGCTGCCGACGCTGCGTGACCGTGAACATTATCGCGTGTCGATACGATTCGCGGTCGCACAACCAAACAATCGATTCAATAATGAAATCACGGGCACTGACACTTCTGCGGCATTATTTTTTAAATTTACTCTAGGTTCTGTATTTTGTTGGTTATATCTTCGTGTCTGTTGTATGGCATTCCATGGGAGCAAACGTAGTGGACAGAGCATGAAGCATTATTTACATGCGGCCACTCACTTTACAAATTTTAAAATGCTCGACAGAACTTTTACTGTACCCTAAAATTGGTCATTATTATCCGCACAAGCCCCCGGCTGCGATATTACAAACTGCGTTTTGTACGTAACGTTAAAGTCAAATAAATTGGAACGCCTATTAACTTTTTACGATTGTGAGTTATCTGTTACGGAATCACCCAATATCTGAGGCCAATGATTTGACGCGTTATAGTGGGTGTCATAAAATGTTATTGCGATGCCCTGTGTGGAGCGAGAGCATTTAGGTATGGCGTTGTTAAAGCCTTATGGGCCGTGTTTTTTGGCTTTTGTCTTTTTCGATGCGAATAGAAAGTTACGTATAGTTTTTGAAGCGAATGAAAATACGGGGCTTACCGTTTGAATAGGGGATGAGTAGTTTTTTTATTTTGTTTTAATAAAACGGGAATACTCACGTTAAATTGAGTCGGTTATTCCGACTATAGTTTCGGTGACCTTTATCAAGGAATGCTCAGCGAGACACGCACGCGACCTCGTCTCAAAAAATGTATCAAAACCACGTCAGTTTTCATAGTTTTTTTATTTAATGAAATGAAATGAAATTTAATATCAACAACAAATATTGTACAGAAATTATATTTGCATAAATAGTGTTGGTGTAGGTAGGTGAAGTGCATTGGTACCCTAACTAGGAAAACCTGTGAGATGACGCCATCTCACAGGTTCCGCCGAACAGAGTAGGTGGGTTATATATGACTCCTAAACATTATAACAGGATAACTATTTTAAAAAGGCATGCAAAATGTTAAGAGATGGTTAGTATGTGCAAATGAGTAAGTACCTGTATTGGTTAAATGTATTCCCTCAGTTTATGTTTTGATTAGGAAGGTGTTAGGCAATTTCTGGAATTATGACAAAACTACTAGGCCTATTTCCGTAGACTCGTAGCTTTGTTTAAGTAGCCAGCTTAGTCAAGAAGGTTAATATACGTATACTGAAGTCATCGTTTAAAGCGACTAATGAGTTTTGTTTTAATTAAACGGGAATACTCACGTTAAATTGAGTCGGTTATTCCGACTATAGTTTCGATCACATTCGGTGACCTTTATTAAGGAATGCTTAGTGAGACACGCGCGCGACCTCGTCTTGCCTTGCACTGTCAAGCCAACTTGACAACTGTCTTGCCTTGCCTCGTCTTGCAAGGCAAGACGAGGTCGCGCGCGTGTCTCACTAAGCATTCCTTGATAAAGGTCACCGAATGTGATCGAAACTATAGTCGGAATAACCGACTCAATTTAACGTGAGTATTCCCGTTTAATTAAAACAAAATGTATCAAAACCACGTCAGTTTTCATAGACTAATGAGTTTTTGGCGGCGAGTGAGTTTTTGATGCTTTGTCCCGTTCCCGCCAAGCGAGTGTTAGTAATACATTTGCATGGCACACGTGACATGAGACGTTATATTTCAATAGTGCGCTCTGTCTAGCATGAAATTAAAATGCCTTTAACTGCCTTATTTATGATTCGTGTTTTTGTTGTTCAAATCTCCACTAGGTTTCTCTGTGTTGGGTAATCCGTGGATAAAAACACACAAATGCACGCACAACTAACACCCAGATTCAGAGCAGATAATTGAATTCATCATTCAAATATCTGCCTGACCGGGAATCGAACTCGGGACCATCTGTTCAAATGGCAGACGAGTTAGCTAAGCCAAGGTCGTCAAAAAATTTAATTGATATCTGCTTAGTATTTTGACTCTTCAATGGATTTTTCAAATAGTCAGTTTATTTATAACGTAAAAGAAATACTATTTCTGTATTGCCAAACAAATTGCAAAGCAGCCAACTCTCATTGTTTACATTTTTATAGTTTTTATAGTTTAAGAGCTGAGATACAGCTATCTCGTTCGCACTTTTGAAAGAAAAAAACAACTTTTTCGATTCTTTTTCCTTCTCCTTCGACAAGATAAGAAATAATGACATGAAAATTATTTTAAAATATTGTCAATGATATTTTTAAGATATTTCGCGATTTTTGTCTTATAAGTCCCTGCAAATTTTATATTTAAAAAAATAGTTCAAATGTGCGAACGAGATAGTGGAACCAGGCGAGCCGGCTCTTAATTGCCATTTCGTTTTTTTTTTGTAGTGAAACTAGCTGTTAACCGCGACTTCGTTCACGTGGGCCCATAAAAAAGTAGGCTATGTCTGTCTCCTTACGTCTCCTCCTAGCCTTACGCTATATCTATGCAAAAATTCAGATTGATCCGTTCAGCGTGACGACGCGACAAACACCCAGACAGAGACAGAGAGATAGATAGTCAGAGAGAGAGTCAGAGAGTTACTTTGGCATTTATAGTATTAGTTAGGAAGTTAGGATTTGAGCTAGTTATTAGTTAGGTTAAGTAGTGGTAGGGCTCGTCTGCAGAGTTCGCCTGGGGAAGTATCAAGCAGTAGTGTGCATATATTACTGTGTTCCGGATTGGAGGGCTGTTTCCAGCGTAATTACTGGGCATAAAGAGATTTAACATCGTATATCTATGTCATGGTGACGAGCGCATTGCATTGCCGCTCGTGGTTTTGAACTGTTGAAGTACAAAATTCTGGGTGGCGCTGAGGAGGGAGGCGTGAAGCGTAACATCAGGATCGCGACCTGCTCGTCTCGTCACCAAGTTCTATAAAAAATCTAAAAAAAAAAAAGTATAGACTCCGAGCGCGTCGGTATACAATTCTCCGCAGTACAATGACAAACGCGTTCTGGATGCGTTCCAAACGCTCGTAATGACGTGTAACAGTCCAAGCTTATTAAACTGTTATGGGACGATAGCGGCTGTTTCAGATACCCGCACTTTAGTGCCTTGCTGGTAACTAGGTATTTAAAAACCAATCAGGGAACGTGAAATGAGGTTAAGTTCTGGAACAATGATATTTTACTTAAAATAGGTTTTTACCTTCAAAAAGGCGCTCTGAATTCAGCTCCGCTGCAGTCCGTTTGCAGCCGCCAAGGAGTACGAAAGAAGATGCGAAAAGTTAGAGAGTAAAAGAGATAGTTATAATGAAATCTGTTCGAAAGAACAAATTTGCGGGGTCTTTTTAAGTGCGCTAAAATCGTCGCATAGAGGTTGCACCATCACTGGAAGTATACAGTTGAAAAGAGAAGGTATGCTAAGCCGAAAAGGGCTCATAGTTATCATCAATATGAATAAGTTTTAGTATGGGACAAAACCTGAAACCGACGTCATGTCAATGAAACTCGACAATATGTATGGAACATTTTCTGATTTTTCTTTCGAGATTTGCCTACAAAGCTCGCAGCGTACACATGCATCCCCTGGCTGGACTGTCCACATTGTAAAAGTCGCGGGATGAAAATGGCCAATAGTCGTTCAGTGTGGCGGTCAAGGGGAGATGCCTATTTTCAGCAGTGGACAACTTACGGTTGATGATGATGATATTAATACTTCTAAATCACACGTACTCACTTTAAGATCCCACCAGCTTTCAAAAATAAGTAGAATAGAATTTTATTGATTAGAACTATTCGATTGACAACGCAAACCAGACTTTTTTTGCCCGACTGCCCAAGAAGGAGGGTAATGTTTTTAGGGTAAGTATGTTTTGTGTTCTTGTAGTATCTCATGTAGCCTTAGTTGCTTGACCGATTTTGATAAGTATATTTGTGTGTTTCTATAGTACCTGCCGTAGCTTAAACGGCTGAACCGATTTTGACGAGTGAGGTGTCGTTGGATTCCTCTCTACGTCCGGAGTGTCATTGGCTAAATTTTTTACAGTCGGGTATATTTTTTATTTGAATGCTATATGTTCAATCCAGATTATACCTTACCCAACTCTTCGGAAACAAATAAACCAGTTAAATCAAAACCTTGTAATAAACTTTTCCCAAAATATTATCATTACCGCAATCCAACTCCAAAATCTACACAAAACAACTCCCCAAACTTTCCCAAAAAACTACACAATAGGAAAACTGCCGACGGCTGGGTTCCATAACTATTTAATAATAAGCTCCGCTATTAACTAGACTCTGGGGTAAGAGTGGTGGGGTAACTTGGCGAAAGGGCAGGGCTACACCGCAGGTGAGAAATTTAGTGTTAATAAGTTAGCTGATCGCCTAGAGCACTCATAAACTCAAGTTAATCATCATCCTCATTATGAACCAGAAGACGTCCACTGCTGAACGAAGAAATGGATATGGGGGAGTTTGCCATAATCCCGAAGATCGTCAGGCGGGTTGGAAATTGCAGAATTCTAGCTGTTTAGGACGCTAAGAGGACGCTGCTGCCTGCCTAGTGGTTCTGGTCGCAGTTTTAGGACATAAGTAAATATTAAATATTAATAAATATTGGTGGACGTTTTTCACACAGCGCCATCTAGCCCCAAACTAAACAAGCTTGTACTATGGGAATCAGATGACCGATTGAATATTTTTTTTTTTTTTTTGTAAGTACGTACATAAAATACATAGAAACACCCAAATAAAGAACAAACATCCATGTACATCAAAACAAATGTATGTCCTGGGTGGGAATCGCACCCACAACCTCAGAAGGTGGAAATCCGCCCACAGAGCCACAAGGCTAGTCAAAGATACAATAGCATTACATACTCAGTTCCAATTTAATCAAAGTTTTCCTCTAGTTGAGTTTGGTAACTCAGTGGTTGCTGCTCAGAGGCCAAAACGATACGGTTAGAATCCCAAAACTGAGTTCAAGCTTCCGGTGATGGAAAACAATACTAGGGCATTTTATATTGCATGCCTGGTTATTTTCATCTTATCAGCTCTTAGACGTCTACTACTAGATGAAGCCGTTCCCTTCTTGGCGGTGGTTGCCATAATCCCCACGCTTTGCAGGTGCCTTGGATATCGCAGAATGTTCACCGTTTACTAAGAAGAAACTGCTACCCGTCCTCCGATGATTCTGGTCGCAGTTCCCGGGTCCTAGTTATCTACTAGCATCAAATTTAAAAAATCCAAGCTCTTCCCAAGCATCCACACTGTATTTCGGCGGCCTCCTTTGAATACTAGTTCCATCCAGTTAAACGTATCTGCCATCTTCGACAACATTATCACTTAACATCAGGTAACAATGATCAATCGCCTAGCTTATCAGTGAAATGTAATAGACATGACCACACCGACAATATGATATAACATCAGGTAACAATGATCAATCGCCTGGCTTATCAGTGAAATGTAATAGACATGACCACACCGACAATATGATTGTTGGCATCACCTACTTTGCCAACGCCTGCCATTGCCAACTGCGCTGTAGGCCTGGCCTAAAAGAAGGGGAATTTATCCAACTTTTTTTCCTTTAACTGCTGGGTTGCGTGGCTACCAGGCATTAATCGGTTTTAACACAGTGTGCATTTTCCGCCAATTTATAGTTACCCCCTCCCCCTTGGACTGCATTGCGGGGTGATAAATGTATCACTGAGTAAGAGGATTTTGGTTTGCGGGGTTCCAAATGCAGCGGGGCGGACTTTATGTACCTGAGATAAAATGTAGAGGAAAATTTATTGATATCGATTCGGTGTGATTGTGATATAACTCAAATTATTATTCAAATTATTTATTTCATCTAGTACAGATCAATAATGTAGCAGCACCATACCCCAAACTGGGTTCAATTAAGTACCCGTATCTTGGGGCTTAGGCCTTCCCTTCAAATTAAACTATTTAAAAGTACATTTAATGAAAACATTCGGTTATGGAACTACAAAATTATAGAATTAAATTAAACAGTAATAAATATGTATCATGTTCCGCAAAAAGAAAGTAAGAACACAATGTTTAAAAATTTAGGTTTGATAATCATAGCTTTAAAAAAAAAATGGAGACAGTAAGTAATTTTTTGTTGTTTTTTACAAGTATATCATTTTATATTGTTTTTTTTTTTTTTTTTTAAATATGAAGTTGCATTTTAATTATTATAAACTAAAAACAAATTACATTTACATTAAATTAAATTACATTAAATTGAATTAAAATTATATTAAAAATTATTAACTGGACTAGGTGATCACTGAAATTAAGCAACAGACGGTCAGTTACTGACAGACCTGATAGTGGTCATTAGTGACGTTTAGTGGTCATTTACCACTAAGCGCTACCATGGGACCGATGACACTGTATGTTCATATGCCGTAGGCCCCACCTGTTTATACAGGTTGACTGGGTTAACTATGAAAACAGTCTAAGATACCATTCACTCGTCATTACTTGCAAATTTTACTAAAGAACCGTGAAATCGCGAAACAAAATCTGTTGTTCCATAGAAAAATGTCTATCAACCCCAACAAAATGTATGGAACAGCCGGGCGTACTGATAATACTGACTCCGACCTCGGTCAGTCAATGAGTAAGGTCGGTTCACTGATTACTCTACCCATTTCCTGCGTCACTCGGACCGCTCCGTGGAAATGACAGCGCCTGCGGTGACTGACGCTCCGAATCAAACGGAATTCATCTGTATTTTCAAGCTGGGACTCACCCGACCACCAAAAACGTGCGGTTAACACGTTGGCGGATGTTTTTTTTTTTGCAACAATGTGTCGAGATGAGCAAGCCACTCGCGTGGTAGTTTGTTCACTGCCACCCAGAATTTTGAACTTTTAACACGTCGCAGTTCTGGGCAGCACCGCATTGCGCTTTCACCCTGAGATTTGGGGTGTTAAATCTCTTTGAATGCTGTAATTTCAAATTCAAATTTTAATTAGTGGTTTCGACTTTCCTCCAATCTGGAACAACTAGTGATGGTGTGGTACGTCCCCAGGCAACCTCTGCAAAAGATTGCAACTTACTGATCACTCCAATGCACATGCCAGACGTTTGGTGGTGATTCAAATTACACTAAATACCATCCTGTAGCTTACATTCGAAGCTTCTCGCTCATTTAGCTTGAAATGTACGGTTAACACATTTCTCCCACATTTTATCCGGTTTCAACGCTTGAATAACATGTGGCTTGAATAAGTTTGAATCGTGCTTCAAAATCTGAACTCTGAATTTTCTATTTCCATTTCTGTTAAATGTATTTGCTGTTATTGAATTTCATAGTTATGATATCAAACAGTCCATACAAATAATGTGTGTTTTTGCTCCATGAATACTAAAATCATATGAAGGTTATCTGTCTGAAATGAATAGTTATTCGTTGGTATTTGCGAAGATGGTATTATAAAATGTATTACGGAAATATGCCGCAGCCAATTGTGCCTGACAACTAGATGCAAGAGTTATATTCTCTTTGACTAGATGCGTTGCGTAAATGTAGCGTCAAAAATACCATTGCAGCGTAACAGCAATGACTAACGCGCTAGCGCTAACAGCATCGTTCGAAATTCATCGTGAGAAGCATGTATGAATGTTGCCACTTTATTAATTTAATTTTAGTCTGATATTTTATTCAGCCTGACATCTGTTACTTTTTCATTATTTTTATATTTTTATTTTTATTTTTATCATCAATTTGACAAATTTTTGATAAGTATTTTATATTATTATTATTTAATATTTAATTCTTGATGTTTTTTGTATCTAATTGTAATGTAGTTAGTGTAATTGGTTTCATACCGTACTAATGAAATAAATAAATCGTTTGAAATTGTACTGTGCGTAACACAATATAGGGCTCCTTCGTTATATTTTGTTACCGCATAGATGGACAGTTAGAATTGATCCACGCATCAGCAATTGAATGGGCGATGCTGGGTGCCTACTGGCAACAAAGATAAATGCTCTCCGCACAGCTAATAGGAGCTAAACGTTAATAAATCAATAGTAGCGAAACGCGGTACTCATTACGGGTCGGATCAAACCCGGATATACGACGCGCCCACCTACACCCGGATATTGTAAAATATTCGCGGGTTTGCAAACTTTACGAAATTAAGTCGAAACGGTTGGCTTTGGTTTAACCTCATGAGTTATGATAAACTAAGTAGAATTATTTGCATAGACCTAAAATTTAAGTGGTTAAAAACAAAATATAAGAACTACTTTTGATTAACAAACTAAAGAGTTATCACAACAACACCAAGGACCATAATCATCGTCATTATAATCATCAATAATAAATAAATAACGCTCCACGCACGTAGCTCTCCCCTAGGACTCCATGTGCCAGGGAATACACAAAGACTTACAACTAACATCAAGACAGATATTTAAACTAAGTATTAAAATATCCACCCGACAGGGAATCGAACTAAACGGGGGCAGACGCGCTATCTACTAAGCCAGGAGAGTCGTCACTGAACTGGCGATGGGCTTTCTTTGGCTGGAACAACTTACCATTCAACTCGGACCTTTATTATTCAGAGTCACATTCAAAGTCAAACTTATTTATTGGTAAGTTATGGATGTTGTATATGTTATGGATTAAGTTATTGGATGGTAGTTCATGTGTCTCTATATCATTAGACCATCATCGTCATCATCATCATCAGCCAGAAGACGACCGCTGCTGAACATAGGCCTCCCCCTTAGAGCGCCACACCGACCGACACTGGCACTTTCATCCACCGGTCCATGATTAGACCATCTGGATATAATATATGATATATAATGATATAAAAAAATATTTATTTGTCTAAATATTTATATAATATTTTATTTTGAACAAAACACATACAAACTGTCTAAACTAATTTAGTCACAAAACAGTTGGATTTTCCTAATCATTGGCGTTTCAAAGTAATCAAATATTTATGCCAACTACCAGTTGGTAGCGCAACTAGAACGCTGGCGGCATGTCTATTTTATTTTTTTATGTGACGAAATGAGCCAGTCGCTCGCCTGATTGTAAGCTTCACGCTTCCCGTAACAGTTCAAAGTCACTCAGAACTTTGAACTATTTATAGCAGTTCAAAACAGTGTGTGGCACTATACTGTGCTTGCTACGATGCTAAATTTCTTTATACTCCGTACCTGCTTCAAGCAGGAGTAGACAAGCATTACTGCAAAGCAGTCTGCTTGGCGGTTGAATACCTGGAAAAGATGTAACTTCCCCAGGCAGACTCTGCAAAGGAGTCCTACCACTATAATGTTCACTACTTAAGAGGATAGTCCTTCCGCGAAGTTTTGGCGATATTGTATAGCTGTCGCTATTATTTCTCGTTCGTGCAATAGAGAGAGTTAGTGAATTTTCCTTTTTGACGAAAAACTTTTTGATTAAATTAGCGTTTCGGGGGTAGTCTGTTATCACCCTTTAAATCTTAACAAAATCTTTAGTGTTTGGTGTCAATGGCTTGGATTAACCATCATCTATGCCGGTATGTATTGTTTTTTCGATAAATGTTTATGGTATTCTAATAACAACTACTTTCCTTCGTCGTATTTTCGACAATTTCGAAAATAATGCAAAATTAAAAAGAAAAAAGCAAGGTATAGTTTTGCACTATGTAGATAACATATAAAAAAAATCATCGAAATCAGACAACATTTACGCACCACGCGGTATCAGACTACGATTTTTGTGTGGACTCTACTTGTAGCATAAAAAAATATACTCAATGTATACCTAATTTAACGTATACGTTGCCAAAAACTCGCACAACAAGCATGCATATAACGACAGGTTAAAAACTAGGTCAAGCGTCCCCAAAATGCAAAGTCATTTTAACTTTGCAAGGACATCTCGAGTTTTGAGAACGAGGGATAACATTTTAAGCACGACGTTGAATAATTTAAGTAAACAAGCTGCTACGTACAAGGTTCACTCACATAATTCATGAACATTATTTCTTAACTGACTTTTAAATGAAAAAAAAATGATTACTCATTATACTTAAATTAACTGTGTACTTAAATTAACACGTAACAGCTTGGCTGGCACCACAGATGTATAGAAGCTGGCACCTACCGCCGTTCCGCCGTCGAACAAACGAGAGAAAGAGATATTTTTTTTTTTCTCTAGTTGGTCGCTGTACGTGGTTGTCACGTGTTTCATATCCTTGAAAATAAAAATTATCCACTCAACTAGACAGTCCTATTTACGTTTAAAATCCCGATGTTTTCGCAAATAGTGTTTTATTGTTGGTTTTCTAATTTAACAGTCAACAAAAGAAGGACTTGTATTTTGTATGTATTTTTAAAAAAGACGGCAAGTTTTTTTTCTCTTATATTTTGGCTCCACGCATACGTATTTAGCCTGTATCAAGTTCGCTAATTAACACACTATATTACACACGTTTTGGAATGTAATATAATGACGAAACATGACTTCTTCAAATTCCCGCCAAAACTCATCGGCGGCGGCATATCTTCAACCACTTTATTACAATTTAACTGAAAGTAAAAGTCTTCTATTGAAATATAGCACCTCACGTATATTGTTAAAAACACTATCCTCCTTCTTGTGGCAGTCTATAAAAAACGTGAAATTTTCGCGGTCCGGATATTTTGATCATTTCATTTCATTTCTAAAAAGATTTTTGTTTTTTGTGGGTTTTATAAAATTAAAATTAACAGTCGAACAAAAACACAGTCGGTCATAAATCAAAAGGCGGGAAGATTAACCGGGGCATATCTTCACCTTAACCGGGTTTACCGGGTGTCGTTGGACGTGAATAGAATACATTAGCGGATACCCGGCTAGGCTTACCGATGAAAAAGAAACGTTTTCCGGACATTCCGGACATTTGGAATTTATTGACTGGGCTTTTAAAAGCTTCGTTTGTGTTTTATCTGCAGAGTTTTCATTTCGTATTAGATTACCTAAGTACATTAACTTTGTCTTTGACCGCTTAGACGTTCGTCGGATTCACGTCAAAAAATTAAACCATTTTACCATAGTTATAATTTTGACAGTAGTTGATTGTTTCAGGCGTAACTTTGCGGATTCTCGACTTCGACTTCTTTTTGGACTTCGCTTTTTCTAATTGTACAGGACGCGACGTTACAGCGGAAAGACGTTACAGATTGGCTATTTTAGACACAGTTTGAATTTTGACAGTGTTAAATAATAGTTAAGAATTCGGGCGCATTAACATTTATGGTCAAACACTTGTTGTTATTACCAAATTCACTTTTAATTTGACGCTTTCTGTGTATACTTAAAACGGAATTAGACTGACCGACATCCGGAATGTTCTGTTTGCATGACAGCACTACCCGGCCGAGTTTATCCGGATATCCAAGCACATGATTATCCGCATTTTCTGGTTACTACGTAATTCGGGCGTGTCTGTTTTTAATCTTCGTCGAGTTCTGGTTGTGATTTGGGACAATAAAATATTCTTTTCGTGTACGAGTATGTTATCTGGTGACGTAATTGTCTTGCTTGGTTTGGTATAATTTCGTTTGGTTTATACGGATTATTGTCGGCTACATTTCAGGAATTGACATTAACACAAATATGTGAATACATATTATATATTATGTTATTCTAGGGTGCTTTCAGTTAATCGGACGCCGTTCAATAAGCCAGTGTGTTCGTCCGTGTGATCACACCGTGTCGTTCGAAAACGTCGTCGATCGTCGATGTTTGATCAAATCAAACACGGCGAATATGGTGTACACAGATAAATAGCGATGTGTAATGCCACCATTATAGAACTTAAGATATACTTAAGTCAAAAACCAAAATCCGACTACTTATACCTCCTTACGTGAGCTTTAGATTTATCGGGCACATGCAAGCAAAGCCGCGAGCCGTAGATAACATTATATATATTTTTGATAACACGGCATCATCATTAATTTATATTTTTGGTCCATGCCTTTATGTCCTCTAGAGGGCGCCATATATATTTAATTTAAGGTGACGCTTATAACCGGCGGACGATGAAGGTGTTAAATATTGGTGGATGTTGGTGGACGTTTTACACACACAGCGCCATCTACCCCCAAAATAAGCAAGCTTGTACTTTGGGAATCAGATAACTTAAGAATACATAAATATATTTTTTTCATCTGTAAATACATACACGGAGTACAAAAAGACACCCACACAAAGAACAAACATATTATATCCATGTTCATCACACAAATGTTTCTCCTACAGCCTACAGCTCAGAAGATGGAAATCCTCCCACTGCGCCACAAGGCTAGTCAACAATTGTTTCCAACGATACCTCATTTGTCAAATTATGATAAGTAGTTTAAAAGTTATTGAGGGTGTTATGATAAACACCCTAAAAACTTTTTTTTTCGCGTATTCTGATGAAAAGAAGTCAAATCGTGGTAAATGTTACAAATGATATATTTATCAGATTTAGTACAAATGTGATACAAATATTTCCCGGAAAACTTTTTCAAAAACCTTTGCCAAGGCTTAAAGTTTCGGCATGCACTATTATTTATTCAGTGGTTTTGGTTAAACGCTAAGCATTTGTTTGTCAAAGTGTTGTCAATGTGTTGTCAAAGTTGTCGATCTTGAAACTTCTACTTTGTTACATCAAACGAGGATTGATTTTGATCTTATTGTATTGGTATAATTAAATGCAGATCCACATATATAATTACTATCTGTTATAGATGTCCGTCTCCGACCCTCTACATCTATGCAAAATTTCAGCTTGATCCATTCAGTCGTTTAGCCGTGATAACGCGACAAGCACCCAGACAGAGAAACAGAGAGACAGACAGTTACATTCGAATTTATAATACTAATTAGGATTTATTCATCCTAAACCTTCAACCTCAGATGAACTTCAATACAAATTAACCTAAAAGACACACGGGAATATTCATGAGCCCAATAACCGGTTTTAAACAGAGCAGCACGGCTTCCGCTAAGGCTATAATCCGGATCCGGATCCGGATAAAGCTAATGGTATGCCGGTGCCGGGAGGCAAGGTTAGTCGGCCACCGTTTCTACTTTGACACACCGATTGTATTTTAGATTTGCACGTACGTGCATATCGTGGAATTCGCAAAGTGAGAACACGGTATAATTGTAGAGCACTGTAGTAATTCAACTTTTATTGGACCTGGGTATGCCCTAAACTGCGACCTAAACCACCGGGGGACGGGCAGAAGCGTTCTCTGGCGGTAGAAGCGGTAAGCGTTCTGCGATCCACAAGCGGCTGACTAGCTTTTTTTTAATGGAATTTGGCGATGATGCGAGTAAGTCGCTCACCTGATGTTAAGCTTTACGCTTGCTTATAACAGTTCGGTGCCACCCAGAATTTTGATCTTCAACATTTCAAAACCATGCGCGGCAATGCACTGCGCTCTGCGCTCACTGGGGGGGGTGTGTGGGATATTAGATGTTAAATCTCTGTATGCCCAGTAAATACGCTGGAAACATTGCCCTTCAATCCGGAACACAGTAAGGTGTGCACACTACTGCTTGGCGGTTGAATAACTGCCAAAGGTGTGGTGCTTCACCAGGCGGACTCTGCAGGAAGAGCCCTACCACTACTAAATCGTGGTAATTATGGTAACCAACCCCCAAAAAAAGAGGGAAGCCTTTGTTCATCAGTGGACTTCTTCTGGCTGATGGTGTTGATGAACTCTTACTGTAAACAATTGTTTAGTAAGTTGTATTCCCGTTGTCCTCATTACTTTAGCGCCATTGTTGGGGACAACCAGACAAAAGTATTTTATTCTTCCCTTTGTCCCCATAACCCGTCCCCGCGATCTTAACTGACTCGTATATAATAATACAATACAACTATCGCTATCAAAACTATAAATGCGAACGTGTGCATGTATGTTCGAACGCCTTTCTCAAACTTTGTTGACTTTTTGTAGAACAACGAATCTTTTCATGCGGTATCTAGTGTGATCTGTGCCTTAGAGCGACATATTGAACGACGATCTGTCTAAGTCTCCTCGCTTAGAATGCGGCTTGGGAATCGCAGAACGCTTACCTCTTACTAAGAGGAAGCTACTACCCGTCCACCGGTGGTTTTAGTCGCGGGTTTTAGAACATACCCAGGTCCAAAAAGGAAAAGGAAATAAAGACGCTTCAAATACCCAATAAAGACGCTGTTCAAAATAAGATGTAATTCATTTATTTATTTGTTTATTTAATAGAAACCAACATGATGTACGTCATTGTAACAAAGGAGGCAAGCAATGGAAACAGGCTAAACGTCACCACAATTATAGGTGCAGACTAATATAATATAATGTAATATAGTATATAGTATAATATAGTATATATATATATATATATATATAGTATAATGTCAAAAAATAAAATAAACATAAAACATATTTTTTTAAATTTTCCGTAACTCTTTCTAACTCGGCCAACAGTTTAATTTCATTACTAGACGAGCCTTTTACGTAAATAAGGAAAAATAGCGAATCTTCTATCCGGCAGAGTAGCAAACAATTTTCTTGTTAAAAAATCACTTTTTAGAAAAAACCTTTGAAGTTTCACGCAAATGGAATAAAATATAACGAAGTAAAGATAAAAAAGTTGAAGTGAACGTTCGAGAAACAACGCGACTCAATTTCGACGCCCTTCGAAGCCTCTTTGATCGTACAATTGATTTAATGTGCAAAAATGCGAAGCGTTTTGTAATGTTAGAATATTTTTTGTTCAAAATTCTTTTGAGGACGCGAAACTTTGTCGTATCTGCATAAATGTCTTCGACTTCAATATTGCCAATTTATTATTTCAAGAATCTTAACATTTTATGCGCTGTTATTGCAACTTAAATTGCGAATGTTTGTGTTCATTTATCACACTAACATTATAAATGCAAAAGTCTGTGTGTCGTTCCCAGTCAACTCCGTAACGGTTGAACGGATGTGAATCAAATTTGGCAAGGAGGTAGCTTATACCCTGGATTAACACAGGCTACTATCTTCGGTGGTTAAACCTAACAATCATCGCAATAAGCAAGTAACTGTACGTGCCCTGGTCACTATCCTGACAGACCCAAAAAACTAGCGACGTTACTTCGTTGAATAACAATACTTATTCTGTGTTATATTTGCTATTAATCATAACCCTACAGTAGCGCATTTTTAATTAATCCATCAGGCACACCTGCACAGTCGCGGTTGCGGTCGCTGCTCGTCATCCATCATAACAGCGGTCGCAACTCTGTTAATCTTGCTCGTAATTGCACTGTAATTAGATAGCTGCTCTTAGTGCAGCTGTAGATACGCCATTACAGTTACAGTCAAGTTACCACCTAGTATAAGTATTAGATACCTACATAACTAAATATAAATTTAAATTTCCTTGCATCTACCATATATTCATCACATAATCAGTGTATTATTTTTAATTTAATTTGACGTAATTTGATTTAATTTAAGTACATTTGACATTTGTCCTATCATGTAAAGTAATTATAATCTAAATTTTAATTCTCATTAGCGTAATTCGTGTTCGGTGGTGATGAATGTAACTAAATATAAATATATATCTACTAATTAAAACTGTATCTTCCGCAAAGTTACCAATCCTCAAATCCCTTGAACTTCTTTAGAAATTATATAAGCTTAGATAAATTATACTAAGAGTGCTAATGGCCGTAGAAAAATGCATAACTCGATTTTGGTACTGATAAGGACGGAAGATATCGGTAGTGCTATAATCTGCGACATGCTCGCCACAATTTCTGCTTTATTATTAAAAAGATGAAGGAAGATCAAAATTTTGCTTATTGTGGTTTCAAGGTTATTCTCATACAAAAAGTTGAAATTTAATAATATCATGGCTATTTATTGGTCAATATTCATCTACAAGTCAAAAATAACCTGTTGTATACAAACACTAAATATTTAGCTTTGGACAGATGTGAGTTGGTAATGATTAAACACGGACTCATGAAGCGATGCAATTGCTTAAAGTCATAATTCATAAACATTTGGCAACGAACAATATCCCAGCGTTCACACATAGCAAATTCAAAACCCCAAACCGGGTTCCAAATTAACCCACAAATTATTTACTACCCTAAAGTCCCCATGAATAAAAATCAATCCCATCTAATTTGTACAAGATTCCCGAATTTGCGTTGAAGTTATGAAACTTCAGCTTCATAATAAAGTTCGGGGACTGAAATTCAATTAATTTATCGACACTGAACGAATAATGGGGGATGAAGAAAGAAGTTTTAATGGTTCCCATCACAAAGGGCTCGTCTCGGATGATTAAATTTCCAAGCGAAACTCTAGTTTAAATGTTTGGGTATTGTTATAATGATTTAAGATTTTAAAATGTTGGCTTTGCCACACTAGACTATTGAGATAATCGTAAGAAACAAGTGAATTATTTCATAAGATTAAAAAAAACTCAAACAAAATAGACAAACACTACTAAAAACAAGAATGGATTTGGGAAATCACAGTTTGTTTATCCACAAGACGTCCACCCCATTCGATCTTTATATTTCGAACGTCACCAACGGCGACTGCATAGGAAATTGGCGGGAAATTGACCACGTGACGCGGCCGGACATGACGTCATCGAACGTGATACGAACTAGCCAATCAGCGAGCATTCAATTACAGGGGTGTCCAGTTGAGTTAGATTTGATTTCGTCCGATCCTTCGCACCATCTGATCTACGCATTTTGTTTTGTGTTATTTAAGAATTAAGTCGCATCTGATTTTATATTTTAATAATTCATAATCAAGATAATTGTAACATCAGTTTGGTCAATCAATTGTGAAAATGTAGCAAACAAGAAAACAAATATTACACACAAAGGTAGCTTCGCGTATTGTATCATGCTTATTAAAGCTACATTATAATTTAGTGCCTTAATTAATGACAGTGGGTTTCATCTTTAATTTGACATTGACAGTTCTTACCTCAATAGCGCGCAGGCTAAAACTGAATCATTTTTATTTTTCCGAAATATTTTGATTGGATGATGTAATCTTTAACATTATTTAATTTTTTAATTAATGATTCTTGGTTATTTGATTAGGAAATTTCTTCTTTGTCACATTAATACCTTTTCTTCGTTGTCACATAAGTTACAATTATAAATGTATAATTAAAATTTTACTTTTGTAGGCCTTTTAAAACTATTGGCTTAACTAAATAAATAGTTTTTTATTGTTTCAGGTACGATCGAGATGGATTATTTGCTCCTGCATTTTTTGGTAAGAAATGTCCATGTATACACACCCCAGACACACTCAGAAACGAATCGAAATCCGTCAATTGATTAAATTTAAAAACACATTGAGCCACTAGAGTACACTTCGTGCCCAAACATGGGTCGCCACGTACTGAAAGGCAGGTTATTTAATTTGGCCGACACGTGCTATCTGTTATTGAGTGTATTTGTAGCAGCCCTAATGCATACTCGGAGCTTGAAGACTGGTAGATTTTTACGTTACAGCATACACGTACTACCCATCGAGTACTCTGATTTTTACAACGCCTCAATATTTCATCCAAAGCACCTACTGCAGATTAAAAATCACCGCATAAATCTACACATAAAACTTTTAGCCGCATGCAGGATGTTCTACAAAACCCGTATATCCCCCATCTGACTGTTTTAGGTGTCACGTCCACCTATTCCAGCATTCCGCTAATTTTGTGAATAACAAATCTTGTGCGATGTCGTGTGAACATACGACTTTAGAAAGAATTAGAGCGTTCAGATTTATATCTGAGACGTGTTCAGGGACGGTTGGATATGCATTTTAATAATGTGGGATGATTGTGCATTTGCTGGCCATGGACCAGAGGATCTGAAATGGTTGGCACAGGTGCTACCATTGGGGTAGATAAGTTCTGAATTGGAAACGTCGCGTAATTTAGGATGCCCTGCGGCCAGTGAACATGAAAAGTGAGATGATATGCTAAATGAAAATGCATTTTTCTTGTCTACAAAACAAAAATATGCTGCAAAAAATATCAAAATATTTATTTTATTTAAATTACAACTATTTTTACAGGATAGCACCTAATACAATAGTGTAGTTATGTCAACATTTTAAATATATAAGAAATTAGTAACAAAAACAAACAAAAAAACAAAAATTTGGAAATTTTTGGAAACAAAAATGTACTGCAAAATAAAAATTATATCAAAATATCGAATTGTTAGGATAATATCCAAAAATATTTGGCACATTTTTATCAGATCACTATCAGTAGATGTAACTTTAAAACATTTATTTATTTATTTTTTCAATTATTTTTTTTGTATCTTTTTTAAGCTTTTTTTTTAGCATCATTAGATGTTTTAACATTTTTATCCGGTCACTTAGCTTTAATACACATAGGGGAAACGGATGGCAGACAGTTTGAGACAGCGATTTTATTATTTAGTTCTGTATCACGTCTATGATTTACTTTTACGAAAACTGACAACAACTACTTAATTGGTTTATATTACAACAACAACTACAACAACTACTTAATTGGTTTATATTACAACAACAACTACAACAACTACTTAATTGGTACTTTCAGAGTTTGCAAGCTGAAGTGGTAATGGGCAGGCCACATCACTCGAAGAATCATTAACCGATGGGGAAGAAAGGTTCTTGAGTGGCGACCACGAATCGGAAAACGAGGCGTAGGCAGGCTTCCCTCTAGGTGGACCGACGATATTGAGAAAGTCGCGGGCAACCGATGGATGCAAGTGGCCCGTTGTCGGTCGGTGTGGCGATCTAAAGGGGAGGCCTATGTTCAGCAGTGGACGTCTTATGGACGTCTGATGATGAATAATCACACCAAGTTTGACGACGAGGTTATTCATAATTTAGCAAAAGCGTTGTTTATCCATATGCACTATGTGAACTAGTGGCGGAACTATGAATGTATTTACCAACTTGAACTGACCCAAAATCCGCATAAAAATTACAAATATTAAAATTCGTCGCAACAAATCTCCGGACGAATTAAAGTTCGCATAGCCGACGCGCATACAAATCGGACCGACCAAC
Source organism: Apocheima hispidaria (assembly GCA_947579745.1). NCBI lineage: Eukaryota > Metazoa > Arthropoda > Insecta > Lepidoptera > Geometridae > Apocheima > Apocheima hispidaria. The sequence goes on from OX388160.1 coordinate 11,615,038, forward strand.
CGAATGTCAGTTTATATGTATATGAATATTTCATCTGGGATCACGGGCACGTAAACCTCTTACATGTATACATTTGCTTTGGGGAAAACCGAATATATGAAAAGGTCAGATAGATGCTTTGATAAGTACTTTAACGGCCTACTTCATAGGTGGGCCGTTAATGTTTGATGTCTAAAGTTGAAGGGACAAATTATTTATGAGGCTTTTAAGAAAAGTTTGTGAATGGGCAATCAAAAGGTTTCTTGTAGGCTGAGCCTAAAAGAAACCTTGACAAAGTCAACAAAAACGACCTGAAAACAGAAATAAGGCTGAATTCATATTCATTAAAGGGTGAGCGTTCTGCGATCCTCAAGCCGCCTGCCAAGCGTGGGAATTAAGGCAGCCACCCAAAATGGGGTAGGCTTCGTCCAGCAGTGGATGTATAAGAGCTGATAGGACAGCGTAGTATAGAAACACAGACAGATCACCCTAGACTCCGCATTCGGGACGTTCGAAGCGCGCTACGCATCGGTCAAAATTAACTTAATGTTTTTTTCTCTCATTGGCGCATCGGGCGCTAGTATAAGCGTAACCTTGAGATAGACAATGAGAACGCTTGGTCGCAGTCCTCGCAAGCCGCGCTTTTCTCCAACTTTTGTGAGTTTTTGTCGGACCAACGATCTCGTAATGCTCTGGTATGGTATCTCTTTCGATAACTGTGATTTTCCATATAAGCGGCTTAAACAAATTCCAACTTTTTGGGTGGATTTTTCGATGGTGTGTTTTGGGTGTTTTTCGGATTCACCTTAGAAAAATCCACCAAAAAAAAAAGTTTGTGTAGTATATGTGCCACTAATTAGCAGCGACTTGCTAATCGTCTAATCCTGTTTGTGCCCACCGGCTCAATACCGGTGTTATCGCGAACGTAAAAGGTGTTTTACTGCATCTGGGTATAAAAACGTGCCATTATTTTATGCTTTATGCCATCATAAAGTTTATAATAAACGAGTGCTAGTAAAAAGCGTAGTAAAAGCCTCATATTGCGTGCATCGAGCTGCGGAGGCACTTGGCTTTTTTAAATGTCCTATTTTTTAGGATTTCTATTTTGACCACAACGCCTTTTTGAGCTTTAGTTTGAAACAAATCAGCGTAAAAATCTTGAACCGATTTTTCTTCAAGCTTCGGCTTTCAGCTGTCAATTAAATGAATAGGTTAAAGTTAAAACCATTGAACTTAGTTAGCATAATATCACGAATTTTGTTTATACAGCGTGTTAGGACATCGGTATCCGAGCCGAAAGTACGAATTACTAACTACTCTGAACAACGTATAATACGGCCTATGGCCCAACCTTGAAATCGGTGAAAATTGCTATCTATACTTTTTTAATCACTTTTGCCGTGGGATGAGCCAAGAATAGCACTTGGGGCGATTTAAGAAAAAAATATAAATTTTTGTGTGGGTTGAGCTGGTAATACGTGTTTGGGATGAGTCAAGAAATGGGATGAGACTGCTGGGACGAAGACGGAACAACCCAAAATCAACTGTTTCAAACATTTTGTTGAGTGTGAATGATATTTTTCTATTTAACACTTTTTTTTGCGATTTCTTTATGTAACTTGGTGACGAGACGAGCAAGTCGCTCACCTGATGTTAAGCTTCACGCTTGCTCATAACAGTTCAGTGCCACCCAGAATTTTGAACCTCAAGAGTTCAAAACCATGCGCGGCAATGCACTGCGCTCGGCACCTTGAGATATTTTTAACCGCCAAGCAGTAGCCCGCAAACATTCTGTGTTCCGGATTGAAGGACAATGTTTCCATCGTAATTACTGGGCATAAAGAGATTTATCATCTAATATCTCATGGTGACGAGCGCAATGCATTGCCGCTAATGTTTTTGAACTATTGAAGTTCAAAATTCTGGCTGCACTGAACTGTTCTGGACAGGCGTGAAGCTTAACATCAGGTGAGCGACTTGCTAGTCTCGTCACCAAGTTACAATAAATAGAAAAAAAAAATTGCATTGAAACTTAGAAAACCCAAAGACCAACAAAAGGTCCTACACTGAACTAATAAACACCAGCATCTATTCCACATTCGGGGCACACCGCATCGAGCTTGAATATTTTCACTTATTTTCTGAAAATAGATTTTCTTCTTCACGGCGAAGACAAATAACGTACTTTCGAACGGGTAGTTTTATAAGGGTTGATTCAGAATGACGCAAACTACATTTTAATAACGACTAAGTATGTGTGGTGTGATCGCATTCCATCCTGCTCGTACAAACATACTTGCACCATGTGCGCTCCAGCTCACGCACAATCACTATCATAATCAGATACATCCATAATAAAGTCACAGGTTAGTAACGTTTGATTATCCGAACATCGTCTTTCCACGCCAATTTCTGAATTCTCAATTATCTTTAAGTTTCATCCCTAAATGTTTATTCTCGAGAATTCCGGCCTTCAGATGCTTCAAAACTACCTCTCCGGTCTAGTTAGTAGCGTGCTTGCAATATGACCAGGAGGTCCTGGGTTTCCAATTTTGCATGCCTGTTAAGTTCCGCTGACAATACAATATTATGAGAGCGAGCTAATCTGATGACGGAGACTGAAGGTGGAAAACGGAACTCCTCAGTAACTAACAATCGGTTAATGGAGTTTGGACTCATTTCGACCAGCATACTGTACCAATAACGGATTTTATAAAATCTTGTCTGGAAAAATATGTTTTTCCACAAAAACTTATTAAAACGCTAGCTAATAATAAAGATGAATGGAATTATAGACCTGTACACTCTTTTGTACCATATCTTCAATAGTTCAGAAAGTCGTTACGTAAGGCCCAGGTGCAGGAAGTTGAAAAATCGTTATCAACTCTGTGACCAAGTTGATGACTAACGATAAAAGAAGTTGGTTACTCCCGCATACTTTTTAGTTTTTATCTATAAGTACATCACTATTTTATCGACTACTATTTTACCATTAGTTACTTTTGTTTTTCGACTTCGAGAATAGCAATAACAAAGCTTACATTATCGTAGCAATAGTAGCTCAGTGGCTAGCGCTTTGGGATCGCACGCCGCAGGGCATGGGTTCAAATCCCAATGAGCTTAAGCTACCGGTGAAAGAAAACATCGTAAGGAAGCCATAAAATGGTGGTAGGGCTCTTTCTAAAACTCGGCTGTCAAGCTACCACCCTCAAGTTGAAAATGTATCGAAAAGTACCTATCGGTGAGTTCCGCTTCCGGCTACCTCTGTTAAGAACCAATCCCATTCAATGCTGGGTGTACTTACAAACTTTAACCACACCGTCATATCAGGTGACTTTACCACCAAATGCCTAGCCCGTCATATATTTAAAACACCGGCAAATTGCGGGTTGTACTATACGTTTTCCTTCTGGGACCCTATTCCTGTGCGCTCGAGATTGTCTCGGTCACTGTCTCTCTAATTTAGAATTTAATAGGAGTGAGAGTGACCGAGATAAAATGTCATTTCTCCGAGTAGGGGCCCTGGGTACATAAATTTAAAAAGACAAAGGCAAGCTTCTGATTTAATCTTTCTAAAACTCTTCTCGAATATCTACTACAAAAATACTGAGTGTCAGATCAACTGCTAGAGAAGTAATAGGTTAACAGAGTAAACTCTTTTCGTGGTACTTTTCTGATAACTATTAATATCCTTAAAGGCCACTAGGGCAGCCATTTACATACGCATCTATACAATTCCGTCCCGAAACTTTTTCACGGTTGGGGATATAAATATACCCCAGGGGTTTTATTAAGCACCCCATAGCAGCAACCCCATTACTGTCAATGGCATCATCCCGCCTGACCATTTGTCACGGCCGATCGCCGCTGCAGGCACGCCTCCACTGCCTTTACCAGAGACGAAACAGTAATAGAGCTTTACGCAGTACCTTATAAACGCAGTAATTTAATTATTAGTATGTGTTATTATTCGTTTGTGTGTCTATAATTATATTGGTTTATCCTCTTCTATGAATCCTCTCCTTCCTATGGTTGCCTGGAAGAGATCGCTTTCAGAGATAAGGCCGCCAATAATTACACTAGTTTATAAGCCTCTTTTTTAATTATGTAAAATTTTGTGTGAACAATAAAGAGTTAATCTATCTATCTACCTTTAGAATCCTGAGTCATCTGTCAAAATATACTTACTTATGATATACACTCTCATTGGTTCATTGCTAGACCTTCATTCATACGGCTCCGCTTGGTTCCAGTCCCCGCAACCCAGCTTTCTCAAATTTTGGTGCGTTTTTGTCGGGACAACGGTCTCTTAATCTGTAAAGTATTCTATGCCTGGAAAACCGCTATTTTCCTATAACCTACCGTCCAAAATAGCTTACCGGATCTGCCAACACTGGTGTTTTGTACAAAATTCAGGTTCTGAGGTCCTCTGGCATGTCCGCTTCCGGTTTCAAGCCGAATAATGTCCGGATTTTTTGAGTAATTCTGAAGCAAATAATATTTAGAAAGTAGATATATGATTGTCGACCTTTTGGTTCGACTTTGCAGCTATAATAAATTGTGTTCAGAAGCTAAGAGTCAGTTATACAAGGCTGAAATCAGTAACATTTCACTTTTTGATTTTAAGGTTCTGTAAACAACCAATTAACTTGATATTCGTTGTCTTGGAATAGTACTGTGTAAAAACCTTGTGGTTGAAGATAACATCAGCCTGCATCAGCAAATACATCAGCAAAATCATGTCGCGTCATTTTATTATTTTCCATTACTTATGTTATTTCGAGTGTTAATGTGTAAAAACTGTGAATTTTTACCTGTTAAGTGTTCGTGAACATGCACGAGTGTTGGTGAATGGTATAATGTCGTGAAACGTGAATTTTCGTGTTGTTTCCAAAACTCCATAGAAGGCTCTAGTAAAGTTTTCACCACTTTACTGGGGCATGACTAGGACTTGACCGTGACTCGCTTTGCTCGACTTTGACTGTGACTATGACTTGTTTGATATTATTTAACAAAACTTGAAAATATATAAGTATATTTGACACTGGCAAATGCATAAGACGTGCGACGCCAAAACCCTCGCAGGAGGAAAGAGAGAAAAAAAAAAGTATGTACTAACAACAACAATGATGATGTAACAATAATGATGTTCTAGATATATAAGAATATTGTACAAATTAGGCACTACTCATTTCGAGTAGGTAACTATTAACCTGGTACAGGTTGTATTATACTCAAGTCGCGCCAGGAAATATTCTAACAGCTGCAATAATATTGTAAAAGCTGTGTAAAAAAAAAGTTGGCATTAGAGACGGGCCGCATGATTTGAGGGTTGAGGGCGGGTAAGGGGAGCAGGGGGAAGTGCTAGATCCTTTCCTGTGACGGAACCCCTCCCTTTCTGAGATATGAGTTTTTAACATTTCTTGTTTTTTTTTGCACTTTGGGAACACCTATATGGCTTTTCTGTGTGTAATGAAACGTAAATCCGTCATTTTCTTGGAATTTTTTGACATTGACGTTTACGGCGGACGACGTCAACTCGTCAAACCGTTTCTCTAGTTCGAGACGTGAATGTGTTTAGCGTGCCGCGGCACTGTAACTTTATTTAATAAGGAGAATTATGTGCTGTAACTGTAATATAATATAGTAGCCCTGAACACTAGGGTATGTTTGAACTGCGACAAACAACGCGCGAGCCGAGCGAGGGAAGCGAGCGTGCCGCGGCAGCGGCCGGCGAGCGCTAACAAGTAACAGTAATAAAATGAGTAGCGCGGCTCGGGTATACTTATGTCATTTTCTTTAGCTAGTACAACCCAAGAACAGATGTACTAACTGAAAGGAGTTCATCATAATCATCATAATGAATAAGTGTTGTTATAACAGTATATATAAAATAACTGTGCGACCAACACTAAATTTATGAGAAAAAAAATTCCAGTCCAGGTCCAATTAGAAGTCTACACCACTTTACTGAGGTATGACTTGGACTTGACCGTGACTTACTACACTTGACTTAGACTATGACTGAGTTTTAATTGTGAAATACTTTTGCTTCACTTGAAATATTACAAAACTTGACGCTGGCTAAATACACAATGTGTGAAGCAAAAATTTAAGAGAAGAAGAAGGTGTCATTCACAAGACAACGAAAAGTATGCAACAGCAGTTTTTTTTTTTATTGAACCAATATTATAAGTTCGTAATGATGAGTACCGCCATTCGGCTAAGTCAGTACAATCCAAGTTTATCATCAGCAAAGCCAGAAGACGTCCACGCTGAACAAACGCCTCTCCCTTGGGGGGCGCAGTTTCAGGACATACCCGGGTCCCCAAGCTTATAACCCTGATTATTCCCAGTTCAATAGGTGAACTGTACTTGCGTTAACATTTTCTAGTCCCTGGTACTCGCATTTTTTTTTTATACATGGTTTTCTGAAATAAAACAATATCTATTTCAATATTAAAGTTTATTACTTAGTTAATCTTAAAAAACTAAACTAGAAAAAAAACTTAGATCCTCTTAAAAAATAAAGAAATTAAACTTATCAGTCTTAAAATAGCGGCATAGATTATTAATAGTATATCCAAGCCATTGAAACCAAAAACAAAAGATTTTGTTAAGATTTAGGGGGTGATAACAGACTACCCCCGAATCGCTGACTTCATCAAAAAGTTGCAAATTCACTAACTCTCTCTATCGGACCCACAAAAAACAGAGCGACAGCTATACAATTTAAACGACGACGGCACGACTATCCTTTTAGGAGTTAAAAGAAGCTTGTTATTCTCTTTTCAACTAGAACAACGCCTCTCAACATCCAACAACTCTACCGACTCACATTATGCAAAAATACATAACAGGTACCAAGTGTAACCAACTCGGCGACGTAAATAGGACAGAGTTTGACCCACTTTTTAACTAATTCCTGCTCCCAGGGGACGTGAAAAATAAAAGTGGGTATTTGAAGCCCCGTCACATGTGTTGCCGTGTAATGTTTAAGAGCGAGACCCCGCTAAAACGGCACCTGTCGTGTAAAATGTACCTTAAATACGTGATACCTGTCATGTAAAATGTACCTTACATTATTTACAACGAAGGCGGCATCGTAAATTATCTGTATGATGTGGAGAGGTGTGGTAAAATCAAGCTGAAAGGTTATTTTAGTAAGTGGAAATTTTAAGCTAATTTTTATGGTTGTGTAGGCCGAGTCACTAGCTCTGATACTAGAATTTTAGGCCGACATGGCTTAACGGCTGTTGTTATAGGATCACCTTGACGTGATTGAATCACGCGAAATCGCTCACCTGGATTAAGCGTAACGCTTGCCCATAACAGTTCAGTGCCACCCTTAATTAAAATTAAATTAAATTTAAACTTCAACAGTTTTAAACTATGCGCGGCAATTCATTGCGCTCGTCAACCTGAGATCTTTTTTTCTTTAATATCACTGAAAACATTGCCCTTCATCCGAAACACAGTAATATTTGCACACTACTGTTTGGCAGTTCAGCCGTTACGTTGAACGTTGAGTTGAACAGGAACAAACACACTTACATACTTACGCACAAATTTTCGCATTTTTAATATCAGTGTGTTGCGATGTAATGATCACACATTCATTCATTCATTCATTCACTAAGTGAGAATTTCCAAAAAGTATATCTGTCTGTTTATAAGATAAGATTACAAATACTGTAACTTCAGTTTTTATATTTTGGACGACGATCGATTTTTCCCATAAAAAAAACCTAAATATTAGTTTTTTTCTGTTCCGTCAAATTAAAAGATATCAAAACGAAAATGGATTTAGAATATTTTTGATGTTATGATATACAAAAAATGCGTACGGTTTTGGAAATTCACTCTCCAAAAACTTGCACTTCAATCTATAAAGAAATCATTCTACTCGAGCAGAGCGCTCTAAAAGAACGAAAGAGAAACAGAGATAGCCTCAAATAACAAATAATACAAATCCAAACAAATACGAGTTACTCAGTCACGCGATTATTTAAAACAGCTTTAGGCTAAAAACGGATAAGTCTCGTTGAATAAATTGTCGCGGTACAGTTTTGCGAACGGACGGCGAAAAACAAGTAAGCGAAAGTAGGACTTTCTTTGTGAAGGTTCCGTACCTTCTGATAAATTCTTGTACCAATATATCTATATTGTGACTCGGAGATAAACTATTCTAGATAATTGTCTGTGAATGAATACACAGAATCAAACTCATGGACATAGCTTCCAGCGTTTGCAAGTTGAAGTTGCAATGGGCAGGCCATATCTCTCGAAGAACCGATAACCGATGGGGAAGAAAATGCAGCGTATACCTGAACTAGGTGGACTGACGACATTAAGTTTCGGGCAACCAGTGGATGCAAATGGCAGATTATCGTTCAGTGTGGTGTTTTAAGAAAGCTTTTGTTCAGCAGTGAACGTCTTCTGGCTAATGATAATAAAATACACTCATAAATAAACGTAAAATAATCGACTCCATATCTTGGTGTTCCCTAATAAGTACGACATGGGTCTCGTCAAGACAAGATTGAACAGAAATTTCATGGGAAAACGTACATAATCACCGTACTTAGCTGTCTATAAAAAAAAAGGGAGCTCAGTCTGTAAAATAATAGTCCTATAAGGTTTAGATACATCTTTTCATTCCTTTTTATTTTTCGACGTAATTTCATTCTCTGACGTCTTTTCATACAAAATTATAAGTAGCGGAACCCTAAAATACTCAAAAAAGACCTAAAAGAGTAATCAGGAGCACGACACATGACCCTGGTACAGGAACCGTTCAGATTTCGCAGTGATGCGATCAAACAACTTGTGCGACTTTTTATCCGACAACAGCGTAGCTAAATAATAATAATAAATATTGGTGTAAGTTTTTGCACACAGCGCCATCTAGCCCCAAAATAAGCAAGCTACTATGAGAACCAGATAACTGATAGAATACATAAATACTTTTTTTTGTTAATAAGCTAAAAGGGGTAGTGAACGTATACACGTTCCCCTATATATATACCTTACCCCTACAGCCTTAAAGTTTTGAGGTCCTTCTTCGCGTCGACAATTGCCTCGATTTCGCGTTATTAAATTGAATATGTATAAGATAACTTTAGTGTGAATTTTCAAAAAGTATCACTTATTATTGTGAATGCTTATGACAATACTAACTGCACCCACTTAAGAATAGATTTTTCGAAATACCCTTTCTTAGTGCTATACACTACCACCACCAATTTTTTCATGGTAAGTTTTTTATATTCCATGCCGTACAGTTTTGAAACGCATTGCCTGCAGGGCTAGCATGCGCACCGCGACAAAATCTTTTTGTTATGCATGAACAGGACACAGCTACGATTATATATACGTTTGTCTCATTTTTCACGACATGAAGAGTAGAGAAGATTTTGTCAAGGTGCGCATGCTAGCCCTGCTGGGCCTGTTAGACTTGCTCCATCCTCGCTGTTTTCAAAGATCATGTTAAATCAAAAACTTTACCAGTTGCCACCTCGTTGATACTGCTATGTTTATTTATTTATTTAATGACATTTTTATTGTTGTTATTTACATTACATTATCAGCCAGAAGACGTCCACTGCTGAACATAGGCCTTCCCCTTATTGTTGTTATATATTAGTATATTATTTTTATCATAAGTAGTTTAAGTATTAGTATTATTTATTTTCATGTCTATACTAGCTGCGGCGAGCGGTTTCACCCGTTATTCTACAAAAACTCGAAATTCTACAAATATTTTTCCGGAATGAAAAGTAGCCTATGTGTTAATCCAGGGAATAAGCTACCTCCGTTCCAAATTTCATCCGAATCCGTTCAGCCGCTTCGGTTACATACTTACTTACTTACATACCAACCTACTTACATACTTACCTACTTACATACTTGCATACTTACATACCTCCTTACATACTTACCTACTTACATACTTACACACAAACTTTCGGATTTATAATATTAGTGGGATTATATCAGTTCTAATGAGGGGCACTAAATAGAAAAATCACATTTTTATCAATGATAAATGAGGTTTCAAAAGATTTGTAGAGGGTAGGGATGGTCACGTCGATCTATAGTGCAGAGTATTTAATGATACATCTAAATTTCAAGAAAATACAATATTCTTCCAACTAACATGGCTTTCCTTCGACAAAGCACAATTTTAAATTTCATTTTCCATTTGCAGCGTTATCGTAGTTGCAAGTATGGATATAGGAAATACCGTTTCCATGCTGTTATCGCCTCTCTGACGGTATTATTGTATTATATTTCGAAGGAGTTGGATACAATCTACAGTCTTACTAGCATTCTGCGAACGTAAAATTGGTATAACGTTGCGACATTATCTGATCACTTACCGCTGATATGAAGCTTATAGTGCTTGTACAAATATTGCCCCATCGATACCGCATTCCAATCGCCGATAGGCCGATATCCCAGCAGTGGGATGTTAAAATGCTGAGGCAGAGATACCGCACTACAATGTCTTTGTGGATCGCTATAACATTGTAACTACGCAAAATGGAGGATTATGATTTTGTTATCTTGAAAGTATATATAAGTTCATAATTATATTCTAACTAATCTCTTAAACCACTATAATAAGGTCGTGAGGTCAAGATACAAGGTCGTGAGGTCTCAGTTCGCGACATCGACCTGAGAACTCACGACCTTATAAATCTTGACAACCTCTTGACCGATTTTGCTCATATTTAAAATACTCATTTAGAATTGAGTACCGAATGTTCCAAATATTATCAAAATTGGTCGGTATATAGCGCCGCAGCAAACTTCCCCCATTGTAGGGGGAAATGCCCGCCCAATCAAAAATCGCCGACGACTAAAATATTCAAAAAACGGCAGGACATTTATACCAAGTTTCGTCAAAATTGGTTGAAAAAAATGACCTGGGCCCGTACCGTGAGGTGGTTATTGCGATGATGTTTAGGCTCAGCCGACGACGCTGCGCGACCTCGAACCGTATGTCCGCGCGATAAGGTGTATGGTCTCATAGCGAACTCGGCTGAGCCTAAACATCATCGCAGTAATCACCTCACGGTACGGGCCCTGTGCGCGAGTGTCAACACGCATAGATTAAAACTTAATTTTCTAGTTAAAACTGAGACCTCAATAAGTTCATAATTATGTTCTAATCTTTTAAGCCACTATAATAAGAATTTGGCAAGTTAGGTATTTATCGGTGTCTTAACACTCCTCGTGTCATACTGTATATGTAACATCACCCTAAATCCAATATGGCAGATTTTACAAAAGAGAAAAAAAAAACTGAACTGTTTGGTGTCAAAAGAAAACTTGCGGAAATATGTATATATTACATGTTTGGAATGAGAACTTATCAATATTTTTTTTTTTATATAAATATTTCTATGTGCAATTTATACACGTTAAGTATATAATACACATATAGGTGCGCGTATAATACTACGTAACTCAGCAAAAAAAAATGGAGTCGTGTTCGTTACCTGAATATGTTTAATTTGTCTAGAACACAAATGAAAAATGTTTTGCTACGATAAATGCGGCGTGGCGCAAGGGTTTTAGTTTTTCACCCTTTGTTTTAGTTAATAGTTCCAGTACCCGAATCTAACATGTCTGCATTAGCCAAATAGCACTTATTATATTTAAATTGTGCATACGAGCAAGTCGAAACTTTTTTTTTTTTTAAATTAATATTCGGAATGCTTGTCCCTGACGTTATCAGGGGTTTCTGTACATCTTCTTAAATTTAGTACATCTAAGTTTATATCAATTTTATATCTATTAACGTAGTAAAGGTGATATACACATATTGAACAATATATGTATTCAACTTGAAGTTATTTATCTATTTATTTTTATTTATTATCTTTTTACATATTTCTTTACAATATTCTAAAAACTTAAAATTACAATCCTTATCTTTAATTATTTCACATATATATTCAGTTCTTATACTATAGCCAAGCATTAGTATTCATTTATACGCAGATTTCTCACCGTCGTTGTTTTGCAGCTGAAATTTACATTCTTCTGATTAAAATGCTTTTGAGCTGAAGGCATAGTAATGAATACGCTTTTAGGTGTATTATAATTTAACATGCATGATCTTTTTCATTGATGAAAATGGGCTTAAAAGTATAAAGCGTTTGGAATGCCGCGTAGAATTGCGATTGTGGAAAAAACTGCTCGCGAGGTCTACCGTACGCAGTTACTAGTAATGTATCAGTGACCCGCCCCGGCTTCGCATGTCATCATCATCATCTTATCATCAGCCATAAGACGTCCACTGCTGAACATGGGCCTCACTCTTAGAGCGCCACACCGACCGATAACGGGTCACTTGCATCCACCGGTTGCCCGCGACTTTCACAATGTCGTCGGTCCACATAGTGGGAGGCCTACCTACGCTGTCAAATTTCATCAAAATCGGTCCAGCCGTCTTTGTGTTCATGGGGAATATACATACGTCTGTTACAAAATTAACTTCATTTTATGTTCTCGGCTGTTAATCGAGTCTTTAAAGGTCGGCAACGTATCTGTGATGCCCCTGGTGTTACAGGTATCCATAGGCGACGGTGATCGCTTACCATCAGGCGGCCCGTCTGCTTGTTTGCCACCTATGGCATAAAAAAAAAACTTAATGTTTGCCTATTATTGACCGAGAGAATTGAAGGGAACAATATTCATCATTTGTATGCGTGTTCGTAATCGTATATGTATCTGCCCGACGATAACTTGCGAACGGTTGATCCGCTCATTGTAAAATTTTGATGGCAAGTTCATTCCAAAATAATTTTCTAAATCTAAGGGTGTCTACACATGGCCCGACCCGACATCGCTTGAAAGAGATGGCTGTATATAAGTTTCTGGGGATAGCAAAAGGGAGAAGCTATAACCTTAATAGTTTGTTTCTTTTGCTCCCGTGAAATTCAAATCTAACTGTCCCTTTCACACGATGTAAGGTCGAGCCATGTGTAGACACCCTAATATGAAAAAAACCAGTACATGGTTTGTTAACTTATAGAGGCCGCGAGTTCTCAGTTAGGCGCAAACTATTAATTGTTTATTAGTAAACAAAACTTCTATCATCTGTTGAAAATTTGTTATCATAATCCCTTCTAATCAATCATCGCTGGCAGCGTTCCCATGGCTTTGATAAACGACCCATCATACGTAGTTACTAGTACACTCAGCTACACAATAAATAGCTACACAATAAGTTGGTTGCGGTTTTTCCAACAAGTACACATACAGAAAACAAGTTCACGTGGTTATTAAGGGGATCGTCCTACCGCTAGGTTTTAGCGCAGAAGGTATTTGAAAATTGTATTGCTTGCTCTATTTCCCGTTTGTGCGATGGAGAGAGTATTACTTTACCTAGTTTTTTTGATGAAATTAGTATTTCGGGGAACTACGGATTGGATAAATAATAATCTACACAATTGGACTGACATTAAAAATAAATTTGGTGTTATAGTAAAAACTAATTTTCTTACTCGTAAAAAATTTCGTCACTTTAGGTGCCAATTAATATTAAAATCATTTATTCGGGCAAATTACACCCATACACTTTATAAAATAAGATAAAACATGTCAAAAAGTCAATAGAAAAAGTTCATAAAATGTTATTCAAAAAAATAATAATATAAATATTTGCCACAACAAACAAAAATAAAATCAATAATAAATTTAGTCATATCGTCACAGATCAATTTTACAATTTTCTGCCCGGCATGGGAACTGCGACATGCCTGTCGCAGCCATGCCGGATGTATGATCAATCAAGCCTAGTGGAGATCATCGCCAAGACGGCATTGGAGCTGGCCCTCACCCTGCGCACTAAAGACGCGCACCGCTTGCGCATGGTGGCGTGAAAGCAGTCAGTGCACGCCTCCGCAAACATGGCCGAAGCACTGCAAAAGCGCACCTGCAACACCGCCCGGAACGTAATAACTACGAAGAAATTGCGATAATTAAAAAAGTCAAACCTATAAGCATAGATAAAAATCATCGAATTCGCATAACATTTAGGGATGGGAAACACTTATACTCTAATCTTAATAATATTACTGCTGTATCCTACTGTACTACAGTCATTTTAATTGCTTTATCCCACGAATGGAGAAGTTTTGCATCAAAATTGGAGTTTGTTGGTGACACGTTGATGGATTGCCACCACTCTACTGATTGGCGGTCGGTCCTGTTGTTTCTATTGTTTTTTTGCCCAATTCGACAGCAAACGAACTTAAAATTATTTTCCGATATTTTTTCCCTCTCCTTTTGGACTTAGAAAATTGTTATGCTTTTTGTTCAGTGTGTCGAAACAATTTGTAAAACAAGAAACACTATGTTACAAAATTAACTTAAATTTATGTTCCTGGAACTTAATATTTGCCTATTATTGACCGAGATAATCGAAGGTCAAAGAACAACGAATAGAGAACAAAGAGCTATAAGGAAACTCTATAAGCTGAAAAGGGCTCATAGTACTCATCATTATGAACAACTTTTACTATGGGACAAATCCTGAAATCGAGAAAAAAATCAGCTGTTCTATAAAAAAAATTCAACGGCAGTCGATAAAATGTATGGAACAATTGTTGTTTTTTTTCGTGAATTCATGGTTGGTCCCACAGTTATAATATTGAATATTATAAGCCCTTTACGGCGTAGCATACCTTTCCTTATAACGCTTGCCCTGAACATTTCTTCCAAAACAGGTGTTATTGTTATTTAATAACACCAGTAATAAAATCGTAAACTTGTGTGTTTGTTACAATTCAACTCCTTACTTTAGTGGCCTACACTGTCGATTCAAGAAGGCGCGCTATTCTTATGCAGAAACTAAGTATTAGAATATAAGAATTAGTAAGATTATAAAACCTACCAACCGGCAGCAGGGGTTAACGATGAATGAATTTGAATAAACTTTGCATGTGCATGCAAGTTACCTCAACTTTATACTGTGGATTATCACATTGACTCACATGGGCCATTTAATATGAAAAATCTACGTTTTCTGTAGAATGAGAGGTAGCGGGTACAGCAATCCTAACTAACATTATAATTCAGAGGAATATAGCCGCAGTCGTATCAGGACCAATAAAACTTCGAGGAATAAAATTAATACGTTCAACTTCAGGAAGAAACTTCGCTTGAGCGATTCAGAACTCCCTACATTACAACTGTCAGTCCATACACAACGTCAAAAAATGTACAAAAATAGATCAAAGCCATCTGGCAAACTAATGGATGTCACTTTGTCACTCTGTCTGGCTGTTTGTCGCGATAAAACGGCTAAACGGCTTAACAGATTTTGATAAAATTTGATAAGGTGTTACTGTATATCACAAAGACAGACATAGGATACTTTTATAATTCCACGCGAACGAAGTCGCGGGTAACAACTAGTTGTCATATAAATATAATAACAATAATCTACCAAAAAAATATTAATTTAAATATCCGCTAGCTTGATAGGTAAACCTTGGCTCTTTATCAGCTTATAGTCTCTCATGAAATGCACAAAACTCTAAGAAAAGGCGCCGCTTCTTTATAAACTCGCATTTAAACCTCTAAGTCTTCTTTAGTCATTTCCTCGATCTAAAACGCTCAAGCCTTGAGCGCACTCTCGTATTTTCTTCGAAATTTTCGCCAAAAATCAACAAAATGTTCGTCAAAAATCGTTGAAACGTCGCGGAAAGTCGAGAAAAATCAGTTGGTCGGGTGGATGTGGAAAAGGCGCAGTTATAAATGGATACGGAGTTAAATTCGAGGCCCGCACTGAAAGCTGGGAGCGGGCCGCGGAATAATTTATTAAAAGCACACGTTGCTGCTTTTGTTGAACACCGGTGCGTAGGGTTGCCTCTAACAAAGAAATGTAGGTAAATGTTATGCTCAAAACGGGCATCTGAATCGTTATATGGGTGTATTATTGAAATAAGTGTCTATATAGGGTTATCGGTAAGTAGCGCACAATCTCTCGTAGGCATGTTCCCTACGTCATACCCAACAAGTTTTGTTCTGTATCTTTTTACGACTTTAATTTAAAATGTTGATTGTGCTAGCGAGAGTGCGCGAGTTACGTAAACACGTCCTGAACTTACACTAAACTCTGGTAACCCTAGAGTGCGCCGTGTCACAAGGCATCAATCATGCAAAGGCGGCACATTCCGCTGCGGTGCAGCTCGTGCCCGTGTTGTTCACTGTTCAATGCACGCCACAGTGTTTCACACTGCGCAAATTCAATTATGGTCGTTTTTTTGTCAATTACAGCTTATTTACTCATCGTGGATTTATTGAAACCAATTTTGCACTACTAAATTTAGATACTGAAAAACCTCCCAGGGAAAGCTATTGTGTTCCTCACAATGCCGTACAATGGAATATTAAGAGTCCAAAACTTCTCCCAGTTATGGAAAGTCTCGTCCATATGATACAAAAACCAGGGAAACCACCACATGAGGCTACATCATACAGAAGCCTCCTACCTATCATGTCAAGAGTTTTTGAAAAAATCCTACTAACATCGATAAAATATTCTGTGGTTCCTATAGTATCGTAGCAGTTATCGATATGTGTGACGTCATCTCTAATGATTTATCGTCAACCGCCAATCTATCTGCGTGTTCTCCTGACTACCGGGATTAGATGTAATGAAAGTCTGGGCTCCGGTGATCACTATAGTATTTCACTTATACATAAAACATATTTAATATATAAAAATCTACAATTACTATAACTACATTTTGAGAGCGGGTGCACACTAGCGCGGCTATGGCACAACTGCCGACTCTGAATTCGCCAGTCATAAGTGCGCCATCAGCTTAACTTACACAATGACTTGTATTCAAGATTCAAAATAATTTATTTGTCAGAACATGGCTACGTATACACACATACAAAGTAGCATATGGGTCTTAGTAATGAAAAAGAACTCATGTACTTGCCCAATGTGGCGTACAAATATAGTAAGTATATAGTAAGTCTGAATCAGATAAGCATATTATTTTTATCTACTTGAAATACTAGAGATACTAACGTTTTTTTCGATTTGATGAGTCAGGTGTCATTGGCTTCTTTTCTAAACCGCTCAACGTTCAACTTTTTTAAAACGCTTCTTCTTTACGTCCGGAGTGACTTACCCCCGAATACTGAAACGTTTGTTAACTTCGACAACCGATTAATTCTAATACTGCCTTTGTCTGGCACTAAGCAAATGACAAAGGCAGCAATAGACTTAATTTGTCGTCAAAGTTAACAAACGTTTCAGTATTCGGGGGTTAGGCTACAAATTGCAGTAGAGTTCTTTGTTCTTCTTTTGGTAAAAAGAAAAATTAATAATCCTCCGAAGAACCAGAAAAGACCCGATGGTCTTCAAACGGCTTAACGATTTTCAGCTAAGAACACCCTCGATCAGTCAGATCTTGATCGGATCAAGTCACCTAAAATAAAACTAAATCAAAATCGGCTCATCCGTTTGCAAGCTAAGTACTTTGCCATAGACAGTTACGCAGGTTAAACTTTTATCACCATGTTTGCGTCATCAAAAATATTAGATAATATATAACTTATCTATCTATAGAAAATAACTGAAAATAGACATTGTATCTTCACCAAGTAATTACAGCTAACAACAAAATAAGAAAGCCAAAGATAAAGATAAAGATATCTCTAACCAGAGATAAATAATGTTTTGATTTATGATGTTTTATTTTAGTTTTATCATAGATAATGTTATATGTTCTAACTAACATTCCGATTATATTATAGTTTACTTTTTTTTTCTTGTCTATTCACTATTTATGGCAAATGTTGTAAATGCCTATAAAGGGTGATCATATCAGCTTCATGTCCTCACGTAGAAATATGTTATAAGAATGTAAAATATGTTCACTGTTGGCGTATCTCAATAAATAAATAACCCCACAATAGTTTTAATATTCATAAAATAACTCTCAAAGTAGTTTGTTCCCAAACTAAGCTTGGAAACAAACTTAAAGCTGGGAACCGGTACCTAAGTACTTTCAAAACCTAAGCACATACTTTAAAATTTAAATAAGAACCTTGAAGATTTTAGAGACTAACAATTTTCAATGGAAGAGGTTCGTAACCGTTCGTTTTTTACCCGACTGCCCGCGAAATGAAGGAATTGTTTTCTAGGCGTATGTACGTATGTTTGTATGTTCCTGTCATACGGACGAAGAACAAGGATCTCAAGTAAATAAAAAGACAGCCTATATATACAAAGAGAGACATTAAGACCAAGTAATGTATCACTTCAACCACAACTCTGATAAAGTTATAGAAAACCGTAGGATGTAATCGTTTTAAAACTGCTCGAGTCTCGGCCGTAATCTGGGCTTCGCCAACGCCATTCAGTTGTGCATTACCGTATACCACAGATGTAAAACTAAAGTGATTTTGAAAGTTGGCATGTGCTTCTACCGAATGGTGGCACTTTAATTTTCGTTATGAATATGACAAAGCGTCTGTTGTACCTAGAACCTATTAAGGACTGTTTTAGAATAGAATGATAACTATCAGAGTCTAAATTCGCTGACGGATCACCTTCAGAATCAGCCATGTCAACACGCCACGACAGCTTACAAGTAAATGAATTTAAATATCGTACATTTTGGTTAGGTCTACATTGACTTGAGTATCGGAATGTCTGCTGTACCCACAGATCACACAAGATACCGCATTACGAAATTCGTTGTTCCTACAAAAAGTCACCAAAGTTTGAGGAAGGTGCGGGTCGCGGCCACCAAGCGTTCTTATTGGCTATCTCAAGGTTACGCCTACTGGCGCCTAACGATCAACCAATCAGAGTAATTTCTTATAAGTGTATTTAGACTGATGCGTGGTGCGCTTCGAGCGTCCTGAACGCAGAATCTAGGGTGTGATCTGTGGCTGTACCAATTGGGCTGTTTTCCTAAATTGTCTACTCTCGGGATGTCTCGTGCCTTAAAGTGACTTATGACATTGTCCACTTCCCACAATGCACGTAAGTCAGATTGTCTAAGTATTACATTGTCCTCTGACATGCACGTAGTGTTAGATTGTCTTTTAGTCTTTCGCACATTGTAAGCATTTATGAGCAGTTGTGAGCGCACACCTGAGCCAATCTATCTCGGGAAAGATAAATTAATACGGGACTGAAAGTTTATCCCGTACAATAATAAACGATACCACAAACTTTAAAAAAAAACTGAAAAATTGTGATTATTCAATTCGTGCTCCTCATTAGTTATGTAGATTAGAGTTATGTTAAGATATGTTTTTGGTTCTATCGCGTAGTAGATAGGAGAGAAAACATTATTATATGTCACATTATCGATCAAAAAAAAAATTACATCAATGTAATTCATTGTTTTGAATTACACTACATGCCGCCAGCAAGCTGGGTGCGGTGCCAACGGGTAGTGGGCTTGAACATTTGGATTATCTATAAACCTTTAATGGTCTCTGGATAGTTCAATTGTAGTTTTTATGTGATATGTGATAGATATGATATGTGAAATCCCTTTCAAGTAGGTATTCAACCCCTGGGAACACACCAATAGAACCTATCAGAACCAAGTACCAAGTTCAGAACCTATCGCCTAAACTCCAAAGTTTCTGGAGCTTTGGTCGACTTACTGTTGGTACGGTTAGTAGCTGTCGAAAACACTGAACATAACTTGGAGCAACTTTGATATAATCATACAGGAGATTAAGATATTCCTGTTTTATCGTTTGACTCTGTAGTTTGACTAGAACCGCAGTAGCATCACTCGTCTTTTTAAAAAAAACTGTCAATTCTTGATTCTTGTACACATGTCCGGAAATCGGTGTCGGAGCAGAAAACACGCATAAGTAATCATCATTCTGAAATACGTTTACTATGGGACCGATCCTGAAATCAAGTTTCAAGTTGAGTTGTTCAAAATTGAGTACTTATGCCTGTTGTCGGCTCCGACACCGATGTCTGGACACACTGTATAATTTTCTAAAACTGCGACCAGAACCACCGGAAGACGGGCATCAGCGTTCCCTTAGCGTTCTGCAATCCCCAAGTCGCCTGTCGAGCCTGGGGATTATGGAAACTCCTCCCCTCCCCCTAACTGGGATGCCTTTCTTCGGCAGAGGCCTCTTCTGGCTAATTATGATGACTGTTATACTTACTTTAAATACTTGAATTCCGTTAGACGGCGGACATATTTAAGTATATCATACTAACAACTATTTCTATGTCAACAATGGTCAACAACCAAGTTTTTTTTTCTTTTCTCTTTCCTCCTTAGAGGATTTTGGCGTCGCACGTCTTATGCATTTGCCAGTGTCAAGTATACATAAATATTTTCAAGTTTTGCTAAATAATATCAAACAAGTCATAGTCACAGTCAAAGGCGAGCAAAGCAAGTCACGGTCAAGTCCAAGTCATGCCCCAGTAAAGTGGTGAAAACTTTACTAGAGCCTTCTATGGAGTTTTGGAAACAGCACGAAAATTCACGTTTCACGACATTATACAATTCACCAACAACTCATGCATATTCACGAGCACTTAACGGGTAAAAATTCACCGTTTTTACACATTAACACTCGAAATAACACAATTTTGGAAAATAATAAAATCACGCGACATGATTTCTTCACGTTCCCGCCAAAACTCAACCAAGAAAATTATAAAACAAAAACAGATGGGTTTTTTTTTCTCTCATATGTTTTGGCTCCACACGTTGTGTGTTTAGCCAGTGATAAGTATTGTAATATTTCAAGTGAAGTAAAATGTTTCAGAAATAAATAAATCTTAGTCTTAGTATTAGTCAAGCAAAGTAAGTCACGGTCAAGTCTACGTCATGTCCCAGTAAAGTGGTGGAGACTTTACGAGAAGTTTCTATGGGGTTTTGGAAACAACACGAAGAGTCACGTTTCACAACATTATACTATTCACCAACACTCGTGCACGTTCACGAACACTTTAATGAATGAAAATCCACCATTTTTACATATTAGCACTCGAATTAACTCAAGTTTTGGAAAATAATACAACGTTGCGACATTACTTATTCACGTTCCCGCCAAAACTCCAAAAAAAAATAACAGCTATTCCATAGAAAAATGTCATGCACCCTCGACAACTTTCTTTCGCAATTATTCGAAGGATATATCCTTCGAACTACTCATATCGCAAATTAGTAGTTCAAAATTAGTAGGTGACTGACTCAGTGGTAACCATCGATATTTATTTACCACGGACTAGATTTCGCGATCCGACGTACTACGTTCGACTGAACCGTACTGCAATCCGTACACCTTACTTTATTGTAGTTTCGACATTCACATAGTGTGGCGTACGGAGCGGCGCTAATAATACGAGAACTCGAAAAATTCGAAATTGCGCTGAATGTAGACAACAAAAAATGTTTTAGCGCTGCAGCGAACTATAAGTTCTCACTCACCAGCATTTGAACAAATGGTTTTCATGAAAGTTCTTGTCTATCGGTAGAATATATGTCAATGGTACCTTTCTAATGAAGTCTTCGTATGCTCCGTGAAAGTGGGTTAAAAAAAACTCCACCGAAATCAACCGACTTTAAATTCCAAAATGGATTCCATTTAGGCCACGTGCTCCCGAGCGGCGCCTTTGTTTTACGTAATTACACACGTTATGCCGGAAGAACTGTTATTTCGAAAAAGCTGTATTTCGTAAAGGTAATACTGCACTAGGGTGAAATGAGCGGTCTGTTATGAGTTTATGACGCGGCGTCAAGATGCAAAGCAACATAATTATTCAAATATTTTAAAAATTAGTTAATTTTGAATATTTGGATTAACTTTAGAACTTCAACGGTCTCTAGGATAATCCAGCTGTTTTTTTTTACAGCAGGCTAAGTAGTTTTGTTAGTTTTAGTTTGTATGTGTATTTTGTATATACATGATTAACAAATTACAAAGAATCAGTATTTATCACAGATCATAATATTATCAATATCAATAGCAAATCGTTGGTTATATATATTCCCTTCTCATTAAAAAAAATACGCTCAAAAGAGCATATATTCGTCAACTTGATCGCCTATGTTTCTATTCTGGCAAGCTCTAAAAGCCAGCCAATCCTTAGACTAGATTTCATGAATGCATTTTGGATGGCCAAATTGTAATCCCGATTTATTCGTCTTGCGCCTGAACACCGATGGAGCGAGAATTATTTTTAAAAGTATTTGTTTCTGGATGCCCAATCAACTGGTTTAATTATCTTTGGCATTTAGCAACAGTATGAGTAACTTAAAAATGTGAAAAATGGAAACATTTTCTTACGATCAAAAAAAACTTTTTAAAAAGTTTAAAGTTTTATTTTTACTGGTTTTGCAGATATCTGCTAGTTTTGCTCATCTTTTTAATTCGTAACACACAAGAGTGACGAGCGCAATGCATTGCCGCGCATGGTTATGAATTTTTGAAGTTCCAAATTCCAGGTAGCATTGAACTGTTATGGACAAACGTGACGCTATAAATCGACCGACTTTCTAAACTCGTAGCAAAAAAATGAATAAACTCGTGCAAAATTGTCATGTCGTGTCATGTCCTATATCCTAGTGCGGCTTAACCCTAAAGCTGCTACTTTCCGCGGCTCATTTCCCACGTGAAGTGTTTCCCAGCTGTACCTGAAGTGTTAAAGTTTTTCCACGTTCGAAATTTTAATTATTTCATTTTGTATCTTCATGTATGGACTACGTTGGTTGTGGTGATCACACGCCTTCTTTGAAAGTTACTGCCAGTATCCTAATCCTACCTAATATTATAATTCAGAGGAATATAGTCGTAGTCGTTTCAGGGCCAATAAAGCTTCGAGGCATAAAAATAAATACGTTCGTCCCGAGAAAAAAAACTTCGCTTGCGCGTTTCAGAACTCCCTATTTAGTTTTTCTTTGCAATTGGATTTTAGAGATGTAGGTGTAAATAACAATACTCATGTAATTTACATCTTTTATTTACCTAATTTACCTCTAAAATTGATATTTTTTGTAAGTTTATAATTATGTGATTCTTAATTAAAATTTATTAACAGAATACTGTTATAATATAGGTAGCCATTGTTTAATGATTAAAAGTAATTGAAAATTAAATTGTGAGGTAATTACTAACGCACCGGTCACTCCCGTATTCAAAACCCATAGAATTTAACTATTATTGCTGTCCATTCCGTGTTATTACAGTTCGCTAATGCGCTCATTATTGTTAAATTAATTATCTGTAGCAGGAATTTAGACTATTCCGCGTAACATAGAGCTCCCTGGAGTCTGCATGGACAGTGATAAAGTGATTATCGCCTACCCTCAATGCAATTATGTCGGTTGTGTGTCAAATATATAACTATGTGGTTTTACATATCGTGTTTGATTGGGCTTGTTGTACAATGGAGTCAAAAATGTATTTTTTGAATAAATAAATTTGGGGAAGTTCAGAGCGCGAATACTTGAGTAATTAAAAAAAAAACATGTATCGCAAACATACATTTAAAAAAAAAAATACATTGTTACTTACTATAAATAACTTTATAATTAGCGATGTGAATTTAAACAAGCTCTTTAGGTATATAATCAACGATTACTATTACTGTAAATAAAACTATTACAGTGCAATCTGTGCTTAGAATGGTCCGGGCATGCACCCCCAAACAATCTTCTTTGTGTTTATATAAGAAATTTATATTAATTGAAATCGGCATGAAAGTAACGGAGATAGAAACAATGTTAGGTACACCAGAATGCACACACAGAGCTTTCTAGCAGTTCCATGTTTTTTTTTAAATTTTATATTAAGTAAAAATAAACTCTACTTTTCAGCTTAACATGCCAATGAATTAAACTAACAAGGCCAAATAAAACGGCAAGTACCATACTGAGGAAGTGGAAACGCTAACTTTATTTCACGGCAATAAACGTTTACAACAGGCAAGAAGTCCGCTCGGCGCGGCGGCTGGACGATAAATGACCCCGGTGGAGCAAGGAGACGGTCGCGCTCAAATATTAACAAACGCGTAATGGCGATTCAAATGTAGCGGTTTACTGCTCCCGCCTTTTGAGATTTACCGTTTATGGTACCTTGGGTTGATTGTAAGTAAAATCTTGTAACGAGCCATCGGGTTAGATTTTACGTTTTTATTCTGAAACGAAATGTTACCTACAAATTGTCGTATAGTTCGTATGTCACGTGTTCGCATTGGTACGAGTGGTCTTCTACTTCTTATACACTACACTATTTCAATCTAACTTCAAAGTTGAAGATGTTTTATTTACGAGAAGGGAGCAGTTAAGTTCGAGCTAGGAAAGCTAGATGGCTATTTTAGTTGCAACCCAGGGGGAGGGTAAAAAACTTTTTTATGCGGAATCTCAAAACGCTTTTGAAAGTTTTTAAGTTTTATTTTACGAGAACTTCGGGACTAAGTTTTACCAGCTTTTAAAGTTTGAGAACTTCGAGTGATTCAGTTACAGAAGAAAATGGTTTTATTTAGTTTGTTAGATTTTTCATTGAGTTGTTGTAAGCCAAAGACAGGGATCAAGTTATCTGCACTCTACCCCTTCGCTTTGAAATTTTGTAAATTACTCATTTCAGCCGAAAGTTGCCAACTGTTGGCTGTTGCCAACCTTAGAGCGCCACAATGGACGACAATTTGCCATTTGCATCCACCGGTTACCGATTTTAGCAACGTCGTCAGTCAACCTAGTGGGAGGCCTACTTACTCTGCGTCTTCCGGTTCGTAGCTGCCACTCAATACCCATTTTCCCCCATCGGTTCTTCGAGCGATGTGGCATGCCCATTGCCACTTCAGCTTGCAAATCCTGAGAGCTGTGTTGATGACTTTGGTTCTTCGGCGAATATATCGAATATAGTATTGTAGTACAAATTCGCCGATTTATTTTTAACAATATTAACTAAACAAAAGACACACAAACTAATATTACCTAAGCTAATTAGCCTACTACATAAAACTTACAGTTGGATTACCCAGAGACATTGAGGTTCTAGAGATAATCTAAATGTTCATGCCAGTTCGCAGCGTAGCATACTGGGGGCATTACCACGCTGAATACCAATTCTTATCATCATCATCATCATCATCATCATCAGCCATAAGACGTCCACTGCTGAACATAGGCCTCCCCCTTAGAGCGCCACACCGACCGACAACGGGCCACTTGCATCCACCGGTTGCCCGCGACTTTCACAATGTCGTCGGTTCACCTAGTGGGAGGCCTACCTACGCTGCGTCTTCCGGTTCGTGGTCGCCACTCAAGAACCTTTCTTCCCCACCGGTTATCGGTTCCTCGAGTGATATGGCCCGCCCATTGCTACTTCAGCTTGCAAACTCTGAAAGCTATGTCGGCAACTTTGGTTCTTCGACGAATATCCTCGTTCCGGATTTTATCGCGCAAAGAAACTCCGAGCATAGCCAATTCTTATGCGATGCTCCAAATAAAAGCCAGCATGTTGGTAACACGTCGCATCGACCGAGCGCTTTTTTAAGTTTTTGAGTATTGGCTCCCGGGCTCCGTGTACTTAATGTCTCTTCTCCAAACGGCTCAAATTTGATAACCACTATCGACATTAGTATATTTGCGCCGCTTGCGCTGCTCCGCTAAATAAGTCGCCACGCTACCAGCACTAATCCGTGTCTCAGAAAGATGCCAAAGTGTCAACGCAAGTCGCGTCCCACACATGGGGCTGTCCCAAGTTTTTAGCGATTGATGTGCAATTTTCGCATTTATTGAAATAGTGTGATACTACTCTACTAACTTCTAAGAGGGTCTAATTAATTTTAATAGCATATTTCACACGGCTGCATCGGATTCCGCCTGTTTCCTAATCTGTCCATTTCCATCTCAGTCGACCTCAAAGGCACAAGTCATTTGGAAAATGGAAAATCCCATAGTGTTCAGTGAAAATCTCCTTTATGTTATCTTGTAGAAAATTAAGGGATCCTCGCTTATGATCAAGTTGGTTTGTGGAAACTTCTGATAGGTAATTCAGTTTTTTAAATGTTAAGTTGTTTAACTCATATCCGGTTTTAAGTGACGATACGAAACACACCTATCTAGTCGGAAATAGGAACCTGTGATCTAACATATAACCAGAAATTAATTAAACATTCTCAAATGTAATGAAGCTTTTGTCTTATGACCTCAAGAAAAAAAACACCACTTTTCCAACTTACTACAATTCAAACTCAATTAGCCACTTATCATATGATCAGATCATGCCAAACAAACTACAAAAAATTAAGAATAGAAATTAAAAAAAAAAAAAAAAAAAATATTATCACTTTATATAACAATTATTAACGATAAAGAAAAAAAACACTTTTCCCTGCTCCTTTGCCAAAATGAAAAATAACAATATGAATAATATCGCTTTACAGCTTTGCCACAGTCAATCTTAAAACTGTTTTATTTAAATTCCACTTTCTTTTTAAACGTGGCAGCCTCATGAGGGGAGTGAGATCTTTGGACATAGCGTACTGATTCGACCAGCCATGCCAATACCAGAATTCAGAACCCCACTATTTGATGTTCAACCTACCTCACCCATACCGATACACAATCGCAGTTCTGATTTGATGCATCGCTGATTTTCAAGCTCCGCGAACGTCCCAGGCTATTCGAGGTTGAAAGATCTCGCTTTTAAGTTCTGTCGAGCAAGAAATTGCCTGCTATAACGTATGTCACACATTACTTACTTGGTAGCTAAAGTTTATGAAATCCTGAGATAGTGAACTGAACTGTGGATACTACTTTGATATTGGATTCCAGATGCATTTACCTTCATAATTATCATCAACAGCCTGAAGACGTCCACTGCTGAACAAGTGCCTCCCTTCTTAGACCGCCACACTTAACGTCATTTTGAATCCACCGGTTGCCTGTGACTTTCAAAATGTCGTCAGTCCACCTATTGGGAGGCCTACCTACGCTGCGTTTCCCAGCTCGTGGCCGCTACTCAAGATACTTTCTTTCTTACCCATCGGTTATCGGTACTTCGAGAGATGTGGCCTGCCACTTCAGCTTGCAAACCCTGAAAGCTATGTCGGTGACTTTGTTTCTTCGGCGAATATCCTCTTTCCGGATTTTATCGTGCAAAGAAACCATTGCGCGCTGTGTGACTCTGAGTTTCTCCAAAAGGCCAGCCGTCGCAGTTCCAATTTACCGCATTACCTTACTTTGATTTTACTTTTTTTCGTTATATAGTTTAGATCTTACAAGTTACATTTATAAAATTAATAGCCAAATTTAAAATCTTTTGTACCTTATTCAGCATAAACATATTCTCAATGTAGTCGAACTTCCATGTGCATGACGTGGGCTCCTGTAATTGGGGGTGCGCCAAACTTAGTACCTATGTTTCTATATTGTGAATGTAATGAGTAACTTCTGTTGGCGATCCATAAAATACGATTAATAAAACTAATATTATAAATGACAAAGTTTGTGCGTAAGTGTGTAAGTGTGTTTGTTCACAGTCAACTTCGTAACTGAACGGACTTGAATAAAATTAGGTATGGAGATAGCTTATGCCCTGGATTAACACATAGGCTACTTTGTATTCCGGAAAAATATACTATATCGATGGTAGGTATAGCGGGTGAAACCGTAGGGCGCTGCTAGAAAATAAATAAATAATGTAATGGTAGAAAGTCGTTGTAGCTCAGTGGGAGCACGTTTGCCTCATATTCGTTTTGTCGCGGGTTCGAATCCGGGCGGGCCAGTACCAATGAGTTCTTCGTAACTTACGTACGGATATACCTCTGACTTATCAGTGAAGAAAAAAAACATCTTGAGGAAATCTGCATATTTCCGGATAAGAAATTCAATGGCGTATATGAATCCGCCATTCAACCCACACGGGGCCAGCGCGGTGGGTATGGCCCAATCACCCTTCGGGGTAAGCCGAAGTCCCAGCAGTTGGAATTTAAAAAATGGCTGGTGCAGTGAAATGGTTTATCTTCACTTTGATTTCATTTCTTCATATGAATCCATAACTAGGCCATGAACCATCATCTCACCCTGATTCCGCCCTAAAATTTACGACTTAACAACTGGCCTGGCTTGATCACGTTACTTCACTCGAGGTCACATATCAACGCCAAATCGACTTAATAGCGTACCGTGGTTATTACGACTGGGACCCTTGACCCATCTAGGTCCAGGAGCATAAAGCATGTTGTTCGCCGTCAGAGGCCAGGTTATGATGGTTTCGAGTATTTATAGCCCAATAATATGACACATTTGGGTCAGAGCTGACAAGAAGCGCGGAGTAATGCCGTTGTATAGCCGTTTGTAGAGTGAGGAAGGGTTGGTTGCCCTGTTGAATGTTTTATTGCGTTCGAGATGGAAAGGGACCTATGTTTTCTTTATTCATGGCCGTATGTGCGGTCGTAAAGATCATGCTCTGATTCTAATGATTAAGTGAGTTTGCGTACTGGGAATCTCTTGCTTTTATGTATCGTGTACTTACATTTTTTTTCTTAAATTGTCCGCTCCACACATTGCGCATTTAGCCAATAATTTGTAATATTTCAAGTGAAGTTATAATATTTCCAAATAAAAACAAATTTCACTCATAGTCCAAGTCAAGTATAGTAAGTATATAGTAGTAAAGTGTAGTCACGATCAAGTCCACATCATGCTTTATTGGGAGCACGAAAAGACACGTTTCACCACTTTATACGGTTTCCCCACACTCATGCACGTTACGGAACAATTAATGGATAATAACATTCGAAAGAACACAAGTTTTCGAAAATTACATATAAAGCTGAGACATGTTTTTTTTCAAGTTGCCGCTAAAATACCGTTTTTTTTTTTAATTTACTGTATTTTAATTTCAGAAAACTTTGATGGACAGTATTATATTATGCTAGCCGCCACGTGGAAAATACCTCAGAATTTACCCTAAAACCGTTCATTGAAAACATTCGATATTCCAAGCTTTTAAAATTTTTATATCTGGAAATAAATAACAAGGCTACACTCAATGCAATTCAAAGTGAAACAAGAGCCATGCACAGCAGTTGGAGGTAAATTTTCTCAGCAAACACACGCAAAAAGGCACCTAACGAACAAACAGTACTGGCGTAGGTACGATATAGTGATTGCGAGCGCCGTCAAAGCAAAACATGAGAATCTGTAATAAAACAAATTCAGATGCTTTTGCAGAGCTTCGGCATAGTTGTTTGTGTAAGGATTGAAATCGTTTATTTTCGTTAATTCGTAGTCTTGATGCGATTTGTTATCTATCGGATAGTGCTACCGGGATTCAAATTTCCTATGACACTAATTGCTTCAGAGTAGTGCCACTGAAAATCTATTTATACCATTACCATCTATTTTTACTGGTAGGCCAAGCAGTAATGCCACCGAGAATAAACGGTTGAATTTGATTCCAACTTTTTTTTTCGCGGTTTCACGGATGTTATCATATCAAAAGTTGATCAGAATGATGTGGGTACTTTTTTGTCGCCTATAATGTAATATAATGTCTGCTTTTGACCACCAACTCGCGTATTGGTAAGCGACGATGTGGTCGAAGAAGAAACACGCAGACTTAGATGATACCTATTCACTCTGACCTTAAAAGCCCTAGATTGTATCTTTCAGCGGGCCTAGCACGAGCGCCGGGATAAAATTTTGCCCACCATATTTATCCCGCTAGAACGAGATGGATGTATCCATATTCTAGCTCTGTCACGTTGACGCGAAGACAAAACGGGTGGACATAACTTTATCCCGGCGCCCGTGCTAGACCTGCTGGAAACAAGGAAGCCAGCAGGTTGTTCCACTCCTTGGCTGTACGGATTAGAAACGTTTACGTTACTTATACGTGTTTTCCGCTCGGACACCGATGTCCTGACACACTGTATAGATTTAGTAAATCGTGGACGACAAATGTCAAACGACAAACCTGAAGCCGAACGTTTTCACCTTGTTACAGGCAATAAGACAGGAAACTACACAGTACATTTCCACAGCTACATAGTAAAACTACGTAGTACATTTCCGCTCTATTTTCCCCCTACGAGGTTCTGTCCAAATCTGTTGTTTGACATCAACCCGTGAGATTATAAATTACCTGAGCGGAGTTTTCGCGGGAAAGCGTAGTACAAATATTGTACAAAACTTGTTGTTATTGCAAGGGTTAATGTGTGAAATAGGTGGTATTATTCATTACGTATTCGTGAACGTGCACGAGTGTCGGTGAATAGTATAATGCGAAACGTGACTTTTTGTGTTGTTTCCAAAACGATTTAGAAACCTCCAGTAAAGTATCCACTTATTTACTGCATGACTTGGACTTACCAAAAAAACCTAATTCTAGAAAAATTATGTTTGTTCTATCAACAAAAGATTCAAACAAAAAAAAACATAATATTAAGAACTATTGCCATGGGCCATGGGAAGTAAATAAGTACCATACAGAAAATAAATATTTTTTATATGGTAGTTTGTACCAGAACTAGCTATAAAAAAGAAAACTAACGAATAACACATCTAATCTATGCCCCCAAACACTACCTAACTAATTATATGCTGTGGTGGTCTGGTCTTCCTTCTTTTACACAAAATACAGGCAGGTACCATCTTATATTTACTGAAAGGTTTACTTATAAAAGCAAAACAACTCGTAATTTAAACTTCAGACTTCCGTTTACGCAAACATGAAATTTGAAGGCAAAATATCTAAAACGCCTACCGCAAATACTTTACATATCTGAGCCCTACAAATAACTTAGTTTCAACTCCGCAATTCCGAGTATGAATATCCCCTTCGTCGCTGGCATAAACCTTTCGTACATGATCCAACTTTCGCACTCACACATGGTTATACATCAATGCACGTATCACGGCCATTTCGACTCTACACACACCCTTTCAATACTCCCCGCGTGCCTTGGAAACCACACGAATACTCGCTCTTACATAACAATAATACCTATTCTACAGCCTCCCTGATAAATAGCTACCTATGCCTATCTATAGAACGTATATTCCTCTGCACCACGTGGTTCAATAAAGCGTTATTGGAGCTAGCGCCATCTACTAGGTGGTGCGGGTACTATGATGTCAGAGGGAAAGCTTCGGGAAAAGCGCGCGATGAAAAGCTTGTCGTGCGTCTTTTCATGAAATGTAGTACGGCCGTAGGTCAGAGATGGCGCCAGTGGTTACGATTTGCAGCTAGTCTTAAAACTTTACCTAAAAGCTTTTATCTTGTTATCTATTTAATAAGTTTATTTTTTATTGTTACAGCTCACCGAGCTGGAGCAACGAGTCTTGGAGGCGGAAGGCAGGGCGGAGGAAGCCGAAGACAAGGTAATTATTACTTTTTAATTTAGTTGTAACCAAAACTTTTAACTACTTTCAATTATTCTAAAACACGCCTAAACTACGTGTATAACAGTTATATATTGGGCACCGAAGGTTCAAGTAATATTCCTGTACCTACTGTTTTTCTTTCCCGCCGAGATTGACCATGATCATGCAGATTTTCTTTAACCAAAGAAAATAGCAGAAAAACTCGGATTTCAATCTAAAAGTAACCCCCATTAAAGCAAAGACCGCCCTCTGTAAGAGTGTTTTTCTTCAGACTGCAAGTCAGGACGGTCAGCAAAATTGTTTCATTAATCCTCAATAGGAGTGACAGCTCGCTTGTTTGGCAGGACCTTCGTCAGCTTTGTTGTTGAGACAACAACAACAACAACATTAAAACAACAGGGACTGTTGGAATGAAATATTTTGGATATACCTATCACTTATTTATTACCCTTTGGCAAAAAATATTACATTTAATTTTTATAACTGTATCTTTAGCAAATGGAGTGTTTTCGCTCCAATATTGCGTCTAATACGATATAAATCGGGAATCAGCTGTAAATCTTATAAGAAATCAAATATATTATATTAAAAATCTTATAATCTAACCAGAAACAGAATTTCAAATTAACCTTAAACAAAAGTATTATGACATAAAATAGTTTTCAAACAACCTCAAACAAATATTATAAATCAAAAAAAAAATCTTTTATTTATTTTCTGAAACTATTTATTAATGTATAGAAAAAAAAACCACTTCATTTTTACTTTTTTATTCAATTATGTAAATATTTTATTTACTTTTGCATAATTATTTGCCGAGCGAAGCGAAGGTCTCAGAGTCTACGGGAAAAAAACAGCATTAAATTTGTATGCAAATATTTGTTCGACAATATCTGTCGTTATCTTCTTCGTGATATTTTGTGGGCAAGTGGTACACGCAAATACAATTTTTAAATTCGATCACGAACACATAGATAGATATGTAGATAATCCTTTAATGTTCACACCAGAAATTACATACATAACACAAAAATCTACTTAAAACTAGTGTAACAATTGGCAGCATTATCGCTTAAAGCGATCTCTTCCAGGCAACCTTATCATGGAGAGGATTTATAAGGAAGATATGTAAACATATAAAATACATATAATTATTATGTCGCGAGGTCCCAGTTCGGGACGAACAACTAGTTATTATTGAGGCTGCGTCTCGCGCAGACTCCCACACGGTCGATTGCCTCATATCAAGTATCTTCTGATTATTGGCTCACGCTGACTGAGCGCCGAACCAAGGCTTTCCGGCCCTATTGTGAAGAACTAGTGATTAAGAAGGAGGGTAATGTTTTAGGGAATTTGTATGTATGAATGTCTGTGTGTTCCTATATTACTTACTGTGCCTAAACGGCTCCATCTATTTTGAGATTGAGGTTTCGTTTGATTTCTTTTCAGTTCGGAATGTCGTCACACTAATATTGTAAATGTGAAAGTTTGTGTGTAAGTAGGTAAGTTTGTAAGTGTGTTTGTTCCCGTTCAACTCTATAACGGCTGAACGGATTTAAATGAAATTTGGTTTGGAGGTAGCTTATTCCCTGGAATAACACGTAGGTACTTTTTATCACGAAAATGTAACCGTTCCTGTGGAATAGCGGGTGAAACCGCGGGGCGCAGCTAGTAGGCTACATTTTGATAGATAGATAGATAGAAACTCTTTATTGTGTACACCAAAAATAAAAAGAACACACGTACAGAACTATCTTATACTTAAGCTAGTGCCACAAGTGGCGGCCTTATCGCTAAAAGCGATCTCTTCCAGGCAACCATTGCATGGAAAGAAATTCACATGATGGAACAGGTGAGGGTTTTGCAGTCGGGTTTCATGTTTCCTTTCATGAGTATAGTTTATTTATTTCCTTATTTTACTATCACGGTTCAACCAATTACATTATAGTCAGTATCTAAATATTTAAGTATCTATATTAGTATCATTAGACAAGATAATTAATTGAATGAACTACATCATATTTGTACCGTGTATACGACACGTCATAAACAACCCTCATTTGGAACGTTTACACTGACAACTGAGTAATGGGGGATTATTTTGAAGGGTGGAATCGATTATTATGTAGCGGCAGGAAAAACAATGTAAATTGAATGGTTCTGGCCAAAATTTATCAGTTAGTTGTAAATTCTCGGCTTTGCCTTATCTATTTAGTGTCCCGTGTAATGCTATCTGGATTTTCCATTTTTTAAACAAAAAGTATCTTTAGTCCGGTTGATGATGTCGCTATCTCCATAACAAAGATAATCAATTGTTATTTAGTCTTTCCGTTGTGAAATTATGACAGACAGACAGAAGGGCATAGTTACTCGGAAATTAGCCACCTAATTTAAATAAAGATGTTATCAGTGTAATGGAAAAAAATATCTTATTTGAAACCTTTGTTATGGGCCGGCTTCCATGATTCTTGTTTGCACTTTTTCAACATTTTTTAATATTAAAATTACAGAAGAAATTGAGAAAATGATCATTTATTTTAGCGAAGGAGAGGCAAAAATCAATTTTCTTTTTTCTTTCCCCGTAGCCAAAAAATATATATATTTACATGAAAATTGCTATTTAAAACATTTGTAACAGTATTCTAAAGATATTAAGAGATTTTTTGTTAATTTCCTCTCTGTAGTTTTTATATTAAACATGTAGAGAAAATGCAAACAAGATAGAATCAGGGAAACCGGCATTTGAATGAAACCTCTTCTTTACGAATTCGTATTTTTTAATCTATGCATCGACTTTCAAACCGCGTGTCTGGTATCTAGAAACAATAAATCTACAAAACTGTTGTAATACAGATTCAAAATGGTGTCTAAGAACCGAATCTTCAGACTTTAATCTTGATTTTGATAGAAAATAAAAACCAACCTTAGCTTTACCAAAATAAAACAGCAAATAACACGAGGAGGAGATACGAGAGATGAAATTAGTTCATGAGCGTATGGATATGGGTATAATATGGAGTAAATTGATTGATTCTAGATCGACGTAGATCAATGAGCCTTGTTCACAGTGGGAGCGACAGCCTACTTTGTTAAAAAAGGATTTTTTCTATTTAGTGCACCTCATTTGTTATGTAGATTAAAAACCTTATTTTATATATTTATATATGTTTTTTTGGCTCTGTCATCTTTTATTGCTTGGCGAGAAAACGAGTTTTGGCGGGATCATGAAGAAGTAATGTCGCGCTATTGTATTATTTTCTAATACTTGTGTTATATCGAGTGTTAATGCATAAAAATGGTGGACTTTTATCCATTAAGTGTTCGTGAAAGTGTACGAGTGTTGGTGAATAGTATAATATCGTGAAACGTGACTTTTAGTGTTGTTTCCAAAACTCCATAGAAGCTTCTAGTAAAGTCTCTACCACATAACAGAGGCAAAAAAAAAATGGGGAAAAAAAAAACGGAAGACAAGGCGGTATGGCCTTAATGGCTTTAGCCTGCCCAGAAATGGGCGAATCAAAAAAAAAAAAAAAATTGGCGAGAAAACAAGATTACATAACATTTTCTCGATAAAAAAAAACATTGAAAAGACCTCGATTTATATTACCTATATATTCAAGCGATTATTATACTAATAGTGAGGTAATGATAATATTGTCTGGGTTTGCACAAAAAATAATATCGATTGATTTCCTGGTTTACATGGAATTAGCAATTATCTGGTTTTTAGATTAGCGCTTCTCTTTTTATCTGTGCGCGAAAGTCTAATAAGAAATACCCTCTTAATATTCTAACAAGTTTTTTATGTAGTAAGAAAATAACAATTTCTATTTGACAAAACTGCTTTTTCTGCCGGCAGTACCGCTCAGTGCGAGAGCACACAAGTGCAGCCTCGGGGATGCCCGGCTATCGATTTTACTTTGTTGTGGGATTTAAAGCATGACTCATTCGTTGGCTATAGTCTGAGCCATAAAGATTGGCAATAAAATTTTACTATGAAAACTGAAGTGGTTTTGACACATTTTGTTTTAATAAAACGGGAATACTCACGTTGAATTGAGTCGGTTATTCCGACACGTGAGCGACCTTGCAAGGCAAGACGAGGTCGCGCGCGTGTCACGCTTAGCATTTTGATAAAGGTCACCGAATGTGATCGAAACTATAGTCGGAACAACCGACTCAATTTAACATAAGTATTCCCGTTTTATTAGAACAAAATTGGCAATAAAGTGCATTGACCCCTTTACTTACAATACATACAAATACCCAGACAGAACAAATATTTATGTTCATCACACAAAATGTCTGTCCTGGGTGGGAAGGCTGAGCTGCGAGGCCACAATCTTTATGGCTCGAAATATAGTTTTTATTTTACTACTCTATAGCAAAGAATATCTATTTTATCTATATCTATACAGGGTTATAAGGAAATGTAGCATCCTTATAACCATACATAGTCAACAGCATTCAAATTAAAATAAATAAATAAAAATGGCTTGGATAATCTATGCCGTTATGTTTTGTATTTACAAAAAATGAAATTGATATTCTAATAGCAACCACTTTTCTTAGTCGTATTTTCGAAGCAAAAAAAATGTCACTTTAAGTGCCTATAACAACGGAGATATTGCGAAATTTAAAAAACATCAAACACACAAGCATAGTTTGTTACGGTGTAGATAACATATAAAAACATCATCGAAATCGGATAACTTTGGGGGGTGGATATCAGACTACGCTTTTTGTATGGAAAAGACGGCGGTATACTCTACACCGCATACTTAGACATCCCGACATGGCTGTCGATGTCATGGAACAAGGATACAAACCCAGGATAAAGATAAAATGGGACATCAGAGAAAGACCAAATATTCGTCAGGAGAAGACAAAAGGAAATGCACAGAGGTGGTTGTCTGTTTGTAACAACAAACAGACAGACGACGTTTGTTTATAACAACGAACAGAGACAGACGACGTTATCAGATGTTCACAATATTAGTTTGATTACTACCTACTTTAGTAGTTAAAATCTCTAGAAAATATTTTATTTTATTTGAGGAGCATAAAACAAACTAACAAAATATATCTTTAACGTTTTAGACCACATCAAGTAACAGATTTTTTGTCAAAACGAATCAGATCATTTTCATTGTGCATTGTGCAATGCAATACAAACATGAACGATGACATAATAACTTCTACCCCAACGAGTTGCACCCCTTCTTTTACCATAAAGCTATATCCAAATATAAACTTTATTGTTAGCGGTATAAAATTCAAACTGTTGCATATATATTCACGTGAATATAATTAAATGCATTATTTCTTATCAAGTTCGGGTATAGCATTAACCGAAATTAAACTTTATAGCCTATTGCATAATAGTTAGATTGAGTTCTGAAAGGAATCAATTGCTTTTTTTTGATATCAGAATCTGGCAACGATGGGAAATTTTCATATAACCACCGCCACCCTTCGACGCATGCGTAAAACAGCCGTCTTACTAACCTAGCTAACTTCACGCCTATGAAACAAGCTTCAAGCTACCACAATCTTCAACTTCGTCCCTAAACTGTATATACATAATTTTATTTCATTAAAACACAAAACTATATACTAAACGTGAATTAAATCCGTCTTAAAATCAGTACTAATATATTTTCAAAGAAGTATTTTGTAGCTGGAAGATAGGAGTGGTATAAGAGTGTTAGCGGAGCCGAGACACTTGATCAATAGTGCTTATAAATTTATTTGGTTTTAGATAAAAAGGCTTCACGCTTAATATTGTGTTCTATACGTATTGTGATAGTAATATTAGGGCAGCGTGTGACAACGAATTTGTGCTATAAGTGGTTTAAAATTAGCTACGTACTGTTGTGTATTTTTGTCAATTTTTCGTGTAGTAAGTAATTGTGTGTAGTAATATGTCGAAACCTAATACGCTTAAAGCACACAGACTGAGTGCAGAGTTCGCAGAGAAACGCAATCAGGCGTTGAAGAAAACAGATCCATCTAATTCATAGCAACCAGCCGTAAGTACACTGTTGTGATTGCTCTGCCATACTTTGTTTTCGTTACAGTCTGGACCTTAACCTAAGGTGTAGAATCTGTTTGGTATATACCTTCAAATGCTCTTCTGTTTTTAAACAAAAAATTTACTGACCGCGATGAAATAAATTAAGTAAACGTGTACTTTGAAAATCGAACAGTACTGTTTGCTTCTAAGTTTGCACGGTAGGTAGTAATTGTTTTTTTGTTTGATTTAGTGGATACATACCACAGTGAAACTTTCATACGAAAAAACGTCTTTTAGAGTTAGTCAGAAGCCTTCATCAAACTTCAAAACCTGTCATTAATATGTTTCTCCGAACGCTCTAGAAGTGGTCTGAATAGAGCATGTTATTATTACAAAATTATCATTATTCCGTCTAACACGTATTATGTAACACTCCCATAAAAATACCATTCGTGAATAACAATTCCTTGGATTAAGGTCATGCTTTCATTAATGGAATCGTTGTAGTCATAGTACAAAGCACATGATGTCTACATCCAATATGGACGCCTCAGCTGTTCCCTGTACGCATGCGCGATGCATTTCCCGCCAGTCGCCATCTTTGGAATGATATCCACTGACAGATTTTGTGATTCGTCTCTACATTTACTTGAAAGTAATTCAACTTGCTCTGTTAAGAATTTAATACCAGCGTCTAACAACACAGACCACAGAAAAAACGCTCAAGCAGCAAAAAAGTCACATAAAATCGAAAAATTGGTAATACTGGCAACATTTAGGTTACCCTATATTTTTATATCGCATCGAATAAAGCTAAACAGAACACTCCGTTGTTTCGGTAGAAATCAAATCTGGTTTCTTTATTGTCATTTAGCGGTACAGTTATTTTTAAAATTAGACTTTTTTGCAGCAGTCGGGCCACAGATCACACTCTGTGGTTCAGGATAATATAAGGATTCTAACGATACTTTTAACATCAAAATGATACTTTTAACATCAAAATCAGTCTAGGCATCTACTTACGTATAACATACTGGCTGTTACCCGCGACTTCGTTCGCGTGGACATACAAAAAAAAGTAGCCTATGTCCGTATATCTATGCGAATATTCTGCTCGATCCGTTCAGCCGCTTAGCCGTGATAACGCGACAAACACCCTGACAGAGAGACAGAAGAATAGACAGACAGAGTCAATTTCGAATTTCAAATTATTAGTTAGGTACATGAACCCTAAAAACATAACATTCCTGTTTTGGCCAGACGTTTATAATAGCACCATCGGCCGAAGACGTCCGCTACTGAATAAAAGCCTTCCCCGTTAGGCATAATCTCCAAGCTTGGCAGGCGGCTTGTTGATCTCAGAACGCTCACCGTTTACTAAAAAGACGCTGCTGCAAGTCCTGTGGTTCAGGTAGCAGTTTTTTTGGACATACCTGGGTATAAACTGGAATAGCACCCCCTATCCGGCGACAAAAGTTTTCGACAGCCGTTATACTACGGACTCGGTTATGGGCAACCGTGTTGCTTACAATGGCGAGCAACTTGCTCGTCACGGCACTCAGTTGCCTAAGCCCATACTACTAATACTCACGTACCGATTTACGGCTTACTGCCACCAACAAAACTACATCAAACCCACACCTAACCGTTTTATAGCTTAACTAGCTTGTTATAAGTGCTATAATTCCTCGCCACAGCTCTAGCAATACTTGGGTGAGTCATGGTATAATAACCCTGTCGAGACGGACGGAACTGCGGATCTGAGGATAACTCTCCGGATATGTGCTAGTATCCGGTGTAGCTTAATTGAGGGTGTAAGTTGGAATTAATAATAATAATAAATATTGGTGGACGCCTTTAAACACAGCGCCAGCTAGCCCCAAACTAAGCAAGCTTGTAAGGAACCAGATGACTGATAGAATACATAAATATTTTTTTTTAGTAATAATTAATTTATGAATTAATTAATAATTCGACGAATAAAAATGTATTGGAATTTGTATTTGTAGAATCATTTAAAACGTCATTTCATAGTAGTAGCTTGGACATTAAGGTCTCCTCATAGACTTGTTTGGTTAAAGGTCACCGAAAGTGAACGAGACTATAGTCGGAATAACCGACTCAATTTAACGTGAGTATTCCCGTTTTATTAAAACAAAATTGGTTAGATAAGTTAGTTTAGATTGGCTATGATCAATGTTGCAAAACGCCAAATACGTAAATCGTCTAATTATCCGTTTGGCACAATTTGCAGTCTCTCGATCGCATAAATAATATTTTTAATTAAGTACATAAAATGATTGAAGGTGATATCAAAAATATTATTGTAACTATTCCGTTAATTTTCAATTTAATTTAATTTGAAGTCCTATTTTACTTGTAAAAATTAATTTTATTATCTATCAATTACAGACATTGTTATAACTAAATTAAATATTAAAATATAATAACCGAGTAATTACGTTTATCGATAAAAAAAATAAAAAAAATAAAAAAATTATAATAATAACAAAATAACTGAGCAATAGATAAAACATTGTTCATTTGAATAATGCTTAAATTTTTGAATAAATTTGAATAAATTTTAAAATATTAATTATCAAAAATATGAAATTTGCGCAAGAATATTTTAGTGTTTTTAATTGAAATAAGCAAAACATATCGAAATCTCTAATTAGCGAAAAGTCCTATGAGCAAAACGTCTAATTCTCAAAATGCCAAGTACATCAGTCACACGTGGTGCTCGTGGCGTAACCAACAGCTATAGGTACTAATGTACTGGAGAGGTCTTTACAAGAAAACTTGTTTTTTTTTCTTCCGTGGTCATTATATGGAGCGCTTCTGTGGTAGGTACTGACAAAACTCTGATACAAAGGATAGCCGACTAGCCTATGATCCCAGATTTATCCTTGAAAACTGCAACTATATTGTTAAGCCATATCACGCGGCCTAAGAACCTTGATAATAGCCACTAGCTAGCCTATGATCACAGATTTTTCCCCTTAAAAAATCGTAATTATTTTGTTAAGCCATATCACAATCTCTGACACTAAGGGTAGCCACTAGCCTACACGTTCAGCAAGCAAAAGTATCCGACAATCTGCTATGTGCATTTCTCTTCATTTCGGTCCATTCGCTTAGTGTATGTTGCAAAAAAAAATCGGCGGAAGACTGTGTAGGAACGATAACGTTTCACTGAAC
The DNA here is from genome assembly GCA_947579745.1 of Apocheima hispidaria. Classification (NCBI taxonomy): domain Eukaryota; kingdom Metazoa; phylum Arthropoda; class Insecta; order Lepidoptera; family Geometridae; genus Apocheima; species Apocheima hispidaria. The sequence continues at coordinate 11,655,613 of OX388160.1, forward strand.
TTTTCAGCTTTAAGGAAAGCTTTTGTTAGTTAAGTTCAGAAATTCAAAGCCATTTCTCTAGCAAAAGTTTGTCTTATTTAGTGCCCAGGTCTAATTAGTCTGCAGTAAGACTATGTTGAGTCCCAAGAGTTAACAAAGGGGATATTTCATAGGCTTTCTAGGGATAAATAGCGACAATATTTTAAAATGAAATAATAACTTGCAATGAGCTAAATCAGGCGGTTGAAAGGGCAAAAATATAATACATTTAAAAACTGAATCTATGACCGGAGATCGTTACTACTAACGAAACAAATTTCACTACAATCAACTACAAACGATTATCTATCAGAAACAATTGGAAAAACTTGGTTTTTCAAATTTGGGGGGCCAACTTTTTTTTTTTTTGGTATTACTACTAACGAAAATATTTTTACTACAATCAACTACATACCGAACTCTTTCGGAAAACACAAAAACTTTTCCAAAGTCGGGTGTCAAGTTCACACAGCCACCGATCTCTAGTGTTTTTCCTGTGCAATATTGCGTCTTTTACAATGGAAATAAAGGGTCAGCGGTTTATCTTTAACTTTTCAATAAGTATTTTAACAAAATTTATCTAACGTAAACTGAAAAAAAATAATTAAGAAATACAATACAATACAATAAAACTTTATTATACACTAAAAGACAATTAAACTTAAATATAAACAATAATAGAAAACCGCTAGTATAATACAAGTATTATTTACCGGAAACTATTCATTAATTTATTATGAATTTCATTAAATAAAAATACTAAAATAAAAACGGAATTCCGCAATGTAACGCCTGATTCAATCAAATAATACATTTAAATTTGTCTACATATTTCGCTCCGTTACCTATCCCACATATTTTTGTCTATTTTGTAAACTAGGGTAGGAAGGTGAATAAAATTGTTTTAAGTCGCGTTATAAACAAACACGAACGAAAATATGCCTAACTACCAGCGCCACACGGTTCAAATTTTTCCCGTATAAAAATTAGCCTATGTGTTAATCCACGGTATAAGCTGTCTCCATTCCAAATTTCATCCAAATCCATTAAGCCGTTTCAGGGTGAACATACTCGCGGTAACAGCTACACTCACTCACACACGAACTTTCGCATCTATAAAATTTATATGATATTAAATGCGTACCTAATTAGACCTATTTTAATGAATTTCTCCTTCGCTTCATCATCTCTAGAGAGTTGCTTATCTCCTGAATCTAATAAATCAACACGCTGTATACGATGCGACGTTACGAACATATCAGATAACAATTTATGACACCATACATGACACTTAATTACGATCACGAGAAAACAAATTGATCGACGAATAATGATCTAGCTAAAATCTACATAACTTATTTTAGACATTCGCGGTTGTTTACTACATTTAAATTAGTCAAGAAATTCCCATTGTTTGAGAGTGGCTTCCCCCTTAAAGGGGGGTTGGTTGCCATAATCTCAACACTCGTCATGCGGCTTGGGGTCGCAAACCGCTCACCGTTTACTAAGAGGTCGCTGCTGGCCGTCCTCCGATTGTTCTGGTCACAGCTTTAGGCCGCAAGAGGGAAATATATTTTCATGTAATATTTTCTCGTTGGTCTGCGGTCAGTGCCTTTCAGATGTGTTAAACATTTTTCTCTATAAATACATCACACTAATGTTATAAATGCGAAAGTATGTAAAGTAAGAATGTACTTACATACTTACTTACGTGTTTGTTCCCGTTCAACTCTAACGGATTTGAATGAAATTTCGTATGTAAGTAGCTTATATCCTTGGTTAACACAGCTACTTTTTATCCCGGAAAATATTCGAAATCTGTAGAATATTAGCGGGTGAAACCGCGGGGCGCAGCTAGTCTCTAAAAGGGTAATCCTATAAACTCGTACAAGCCAGCAATCTCGAAGTTTATCCTACAGTAATATACCCTTGTACTCGCCTCGAGCACTAAACCGCAGTTGGACCAACTAATTCTCTAGTTCTCGTATAAGCAGTAAGTCCAGCCCGAGCCTACTAAGTCGTACTTACTGATAGGAACATAACTGCAAAAGGTTGAGTTCGATTTAGTTCTGTCCGACTAATATTTATTCTGAATATATTGCATCTCACAAGTAAATTTAATATCATCATTTCAGCTTGTATAAATCCACTGCTCGCTATGTCTCGCTTTGTCTACATATAGTTTAGTCACTCAGTAAATTTTTGTCATAAAAAAAATGTGCGAACGACATAGCTCCAGCCGGGCTTGACTTGCTATCCTGCTCGCGCTAATTTACTCGCACCGTGGGCGCGACAGAGATGGCACGCGATTGCCATGTAAAAACAAAATAAAAACAAGCATTATTATTAAAAGAAAAACAATAAACTAGACTGCAATGACTATGACTATCGGATAAAAATAAATAAAATGACTCATCACTCGTCAAAATCGATCAAGCCGTTTAGCTACAGAATATAATATAGGCACACACACACATACACCCTTACCTACTGAAACCATCACATACACTCCAAAACATTGCCCTCCTTCTTGTAGTCGGGTAATTAAAAGTAGTCTTCCATTTCACAAAATTTAAACCATTATTTTAATGACATAAACAAGATACAAGATAAGATTAGGAAATTGCACTATTTTGTAAGAATAGACAAAAAAAGTAGTAAGGCAACCTGCCTAACACCAAACCACAGACAAATATTTTTATATTTATACTGGGGATTTTTTTTCTTATATTTTGGCTCCACACGTTGTGTAGTGCAGTGTCAAGTTTTATTACATTGCAAGTAAAATATTTATATATCGGTTATCGTTTGGTGATCTGGCAGGAACGATGGGCCCTTGTCGATCGCGGGGCCCTGGGCATGTGCCTAGAGTGCCCAGTGGGAAAGAGGGGCCTGGTCACAGGGCGGAGTGTCATCCTCAGGAGAGGGGCCTGGTCTCAGGGCGGAGTGTCATCCTCTGGAGTTAACAGATAAATAGACCTACCTGTCTTACGCGAAATGGTGAAACAAACTAACGCCCGTGGACAAGCTCATCTGGAATTCACATTCGACTTAAAAATCAAAAATAAATAACTGGATTTGTTACCGCCCTTCACTCAGTCACACGCTAGACGTACGCTTGATTACTGAGTAAAAATAAAACTTATTCCCATAACATACAATATATTTTATTAGTGTGCGTTGAATTAGTCTAATAATTTATTAGTGCAAATCACCATTCAAACTAAAAGAACCATTCAAATTAAAACTAAAAGATTTAGAAAACTACGATTGTTTTATTAAGAATCTAAAGTGCATCCTGGAATACAAATGCTATTACACTATTGAAGAGTTTTTTAATGATAATTTTGACAATATACAAATGGACCGCTCCGCACCAATTGCCATACCCTAATAGGGTCATATGTGTCACTAAACCCAAATCATGTTATTTAAGACCTACATATATGTCGCAATAAATCATTGAGTATTGAGTATTGAGTATTCACATTTAATAAATTGCACTGTTGTGTCAATTGTTCACGCCATACAGCAACGCGGCCTTCGATGCGAACGAGATGGAGGCCCCGTTGTAAAAAAAAAATGTAATTATAAATTATTGTAATTGTAAAATTCACACTAATCTGTTATTGAATCGCATTCCACACTAATAGTTTACTATTGTGAATTGGGATTCCATGACCGTAACTTAGTTTAGATTGAAGTCAGCATTCAGACATGAAATAAAGGAAAATAGGGTAGTCACATAAATCGGCGACACATAAAACATGACACCGGACACGCTGAGTCCGGGTTTTCCGTCGTTACAACAAGGTATGGTTACTACTGGAAAATGTGCGTTGGCTTTTTAGCAATAAGAACGATATTGCAGTAAAATTTCATGTTATAGTTTCAAAGATAGAGTTTAGTGTAGATTACAGGAAAATTAAATAAATGGAAGCTGTAGTAACGAGTGTCAACTTTTATTTCTTTTCAAATCGAATGCTGTCCTCGTAAGACTACGTTTTGGTCAATGTGGATATTAAATTTACCATTTTTTTTTTTAAATAATATGTCATTTTTATTAATATCAACTCACAACTAGAGTTGTATTGAGTTGATATTAATAAAAAATTGTCATTTTTTCAACGCTTGTTCAACTGTTTTTTATCGCTGACACGATACCACAAAAAAAAACCCTGAAATCGAGAAAAAATATATAATGTTCCATAGAAAAATGTCAATGACACGCGACAAAATGTATGGAATGTATTTCAGAGATTTTTTGTGGTATCGTGCCAGCAATCAGCAGCACTATCACCAGTCTTCGTTTTCGGGGGCGTTTCTCTAACATGTATATGGATTTGACTCTTTCTCCAGAATTCGTTCTTTAGAAAAATGGTATCTATTTTATCCACAGATGAACCAGATACCTCGTCACTCGGGTTTTGGTCCGATCAAAAGTCGCCACAGTTTGAGGAAAGCAAGGGGTGCGCGGAGCGTGACAAATTATTCCCATTGGCTATCATCAAGGTTACGCCCACCACTGTACCGAGTTAGTACGTTCCGTAGTGATGGGGTAAGCAGTAGGCTGTGGCAGTAGGGCAACATTATTAATCGGTACTTACCTAAGTTGCGAACACTTGGGTCGACTGCCGATGTCATAGTAATCGCACTCACTCAACTCACTAACATAACATTACTACACAACAGCATTAAAGTACTAATTCTTCCTCAGTGTCGTGCACTCGCGGATTTTTCGAGATCGAGCTGTAAAGTCGAATGTTTTTTTTCGAGGTCCCTGCTTTCTTTGCGCGTTTCAATAGAATGTGTTATTCTAAAATGTGACCTTTTCTCGAGATCACGCGTTTTGTTAGGTCCGAAAAATAATGTTAGTTTACCCAGAATCAACTCAGTTACTTCAATTCATCATCTAAAAATCTATTTAGCCGGGAATCGAAATTAACAACTGAATCATACACCTAATAAAATTGAAATACTTACGACGTATACTATAGTCTACTGACAAAATTATTGCCAACTATTATTAATAAACGCCATTATTGTTTACCAGAAAAACGCGGGCGAAGCCGCGGGCAGAAGCTAGTAACGGATAAAAACTTCAAACATCCTACGCACCTACGGAACCCTACTAAGCATGGCCCGACATGCTCTTAACAAGTTATTTTCTCTAGTCTCACCACAGTCTCACGCACATGCTAGATGCTGCCGGTCGATTCTATCGTGATTTCGTTGCTTGTCGAGTTTAGTCCAAGCAGAAGGTCCCGAGTGCACATTTTAGTTAGTTAGAATTCATCAGTGTTCGAATCCCTTTACGGTATGGTGAAAATCGAAAATGCAATACTGCGTTTTGTTTAATGAGTCACAACACTACTTTCACCAGAAAGGGACAACTGCATGGGATATCCGCAATGAGGAAAAGGGATAAGTGACGACGTGTCCATTATACACTGAGCTCAGCTATGTCTTGTAAAACTGAATTATTTTACTTACCGATGAAAAGTTATTCCGTCTTTTTTGTAGTTTGAGTGCGCGGATGACTTTCCACACAATTTCACTGCACAGATAGTCATTTTTGTTTACTGTTGGTTGTCAGGAAAATAAAACAATCGTTTTATTTTGTAAGCCGCACGCACGCACGCACAGCTCTGGCACTTGGTCGGAACTGAGGTTCAATGTTTGGGGCGGCGTCTTATATAAGTCTTATAAAACTTATGTGTTGCGCGCTAGGCTCGTCCTAGACTAGGTATATAGTTCTATTCATCTGTGATTTTATCCTATAGATTTATCACGTAGTAAATCGTACCAAAACGTTACGCCGTGCCAACTATCGCAATATAGATACACAATAGACACGCCTACACATAAAATATTAAACCAAAGTATGCATGCTCCAAACGGGCACCTCATATTTTATTAAGAACCCTATAAAGATGGTCCATAATTCATGAGATTGCGTCTGGAATGACGCATTGCGAATTTACATAGATTTCCGTACTAAGGACAGCTGCCGCATCTGCTTGGCGTAATACATTCTTTATTATTGCATCCTGAATATAGGTTTTGCATTAAACTGCCGCTTCTAGGCGTATTTGCAACTCTGTGGGGCTCTTACGGTCTTTGGCTTGCGTATCAGTATCTGCAATGCTTGTGTAGGAAAAAGTCTGAAAAATTGTAACATTTTCAATTTCGTCCAAGATATTCTTTTTACTCGATATCTAGTTTCTTTCGGCTCGAGCTTCGGAAGCTTCGGTTCCGAACTTTAATTCCCGCTTTCCTACTTGAGTTTCTTTCACTTTTCTCAGTGGTCAGCGTCTTACGTGGTGACAGTGGTAAGTTAGTAGGTTTTCATGATATCTCATGAATTATTCGGCCTTTATACCGCCAGCTGCTTGTTCATGCTCAATCTAGGTGTTGATTGCCTAATTACTACACCTTTTGACAGTCCAAGATATTACAGGCTATATCAAAGAGTAATCTTGTACTTGGACTATTAAATTAAACTTAAACTGCCATCCGGGTTATACAAACCATTCTCTACTTATAAAATGGGTCTTCGGTTAGACGACGGTCAAATTTTAAGATATCATCGTACTCATCATTATGAAAAACTTTTACAATGCGACCAACCCCGAAATCGGGAAAAGAAATCAGGTGTCCCAAAGAAAACGTTATTCACGCTCGGCGAATTTTATGGAAAAGCCAAAGAAAAATGTAAAAATTCGCGCTGGGCGAAATTTATGGAAAAACTATTTTATTTTTCTCGTGATTTCAGGGTTGGTCCCATGGAGAAAGTTGTAAATAAATATCTTCTTCTTAGTCTTTCTCTTCATTGCTGAATGTCGTGTCTAGTAAAGAGCGGATTGATCTTCTCTGGACCACGCTCCTCCACTTTGTCCTGTCTGCTGCAGACTTTACGGCATCAGATATGGGCAGACTTGACAGTAATTTTATCTGATCTCGTAGGAGAACGACCTTTTCCCGTCGACCTTTCCTACTAGGTACTATAAGTATTTCAAGGTTTCCAGGATCTCTGCGAGCCACGTGTCCAAAGTAGTTCTGAATGCGCTGGAAACAGTTTGGTCACAGCCTTGTTATCCGGAGCTCTTTTAGGATGGAACCTTTGGTTTGGCGAGCGATCCATGGAATGTGGAACACAACATTTCGAACACCTACTTCAATTTCAGCTCTTTCGCCCATCTCTCGTCTCGCCTTCGTCATCTAATATAACACCCAGTATTTAAAGGCAAACTCTCTCTTGGAATGAAATAAATCAATTCTAGCAATCTTAATTAATTTTAAAGCCACTCTAAAATCAGTGCTAAATATTACCATTTTAGGAAATAAAGTCAAACAAAACGTAACTCATTCCTAACCTAATTGACAGAATTAAATCCATCTCCACACGTGCGCTTGTTACGCAACATTCAAAGAGCTATCAGGAAATCACGTTCCAAAATGTCACAGGAAACGCCCCCGTCACGTTTCCTTTGCAGTCTATTCGCTGCTTTATATTCGACGCTAGTCCGTCTGTCAGTCATTACATGGTGCCGAATTCATAACTTGATATCAAGGAACTTATAAGTGTCTTGCTTAATATTGAATTAATGAGAGTTATATCTGTCTTTGTATTGGGAAATTGCTGGTACGTGCGTGTATCGTTACTGACGTATGTTTAATTAATAGCGTTAATATTATTTGGGATGGCATGGCGCTTATGTTGATGGAAATGATGTAATAGATACAGAATCTATTAAATCAAACAAACTCTTCGTAGTTTACGGTGATGGTAATGTAGTGATAGATATAGAATCTGTTCAATCAAATAGTCCTCGTACAAAGGTATTATAGTCGTGCTACAGCTATCTCACTCGCACATTATTATTTTGTTGATAGAGTGTGAAGACCAAAAACTGTATTTTGTAACTGTCTATATATCGTCAGTTTTTTCTTAGTTAATTTGATATAGACCTAAAAAATAAGACATTTTTGGTGGCGGTATTTTCCCCGCTCATCTTTAATTTACATTTAACTTAAACTTGGCGGTTGCTTCCTATAAATAAATTAGTATCCTATAAAGTTTTCAATGATTATTTCAATAAAACATGTTTCACGTTTGTCTCTAAAGAAATATTAAAACGGTGTACATAGTAGTTATTGATAAACATGCCTAATAATTTAATTTATTTTCAAAGTCGCAAAACAAACACGTGGTGTCGGGCTACAAAAGAGATTAATGTTTTTTTTTAAGTGATTGAGCACTAGAAAATTACAGCTTTTATTAGAATAAAGAAAGAATGCACTTTAGTATTGGTTTCGCCAAATTATGGTGGGGCAATTCGAGCCCCTAAGAAAAAGAGTGGACTGTATTTTTGGTTGAAAGTGGTGCATGCAAAACAGAATAAAGATGGAGAAGGAAAGCGATAGGAACAGCACTCACTTGTATTGTCCTTTGTCTGCTTTCCCCTGGGAAATCCGATACCCATTTATTTTAATGTAGGCATAGATGTCCCACGGCTGTTTAGTGCTGTTTAAGGGTAGTAGGAAAAAATATGGAATATGCACCAAATAATAAAATTAATTACAATAATCATGATCTGGCGTAACCAAGTATATTATCCAAAACATTTATCTACTAAATAAATAACATTGATACTATGTTCTTGTTCATTTCAATCTCATTGTCTTCATCTATATGATTTCAATTTTTATATGCGTTTGTAACAATCGGATGTGATGTCTTATTAAATTCTATTTTCTCATGAACACGATTGTTGATTGTTATCGAAATATTGTTTAGTATATTCTTAGTAAACACAATCGCAAATCGACGGGCTGAGTCATTTATCTCTAAATACTCGACATGATTGGTCGACGTGATGTCTATGGAGCGTGACAAGTGTAAAATATACAATTTAATTAAAGAACACGTAAAGCAATAGGGATTATTATTGCGCTCTCAATACAGTTAATACCAATTACAATGAGCCGTGAAAATTCAAAACTCTTTAGAAATACTAATAGTGCAATCGTAGACGATAGTGTTGTAGCCAGTGAACTGTGTGATGTGTGACATGTGGAGTCAAATGTGATGGATTTTGATTTCGATGCTGCTGATGCAAACGTTTTTACTTTTAAAATATGGGCAAGTAAATTGTATACTTGCGTCACCTTTGTATTCAATTCAATTCAATTCATTTTTATTTCCAAATAGGTATTAAAAATACTCTTATGGATAGTCATCACTAGATATAACTAGGTTAGATAAACAAAACGTCACAAAAGCACAACAAGAATTATCAGCACTACAAACGTTTGTAGGCTTAAAATAAATGTCAATAGTAATAATAATACTTAAAATAAAAATAGTATTAGATAAGTAAGTCTATTCCATTATTTAAATTAACAAATAATAATAATAATAATAGTAATATTACGAAAAAATAAATTCATGTCATTGTGTTTCGATTATTATAAAGTCAATGTCATTTCAAGTCAAGTTAATGATTGATGATGAATGTTGATAGGGACTGGCCTATTACATGGGAAACAGCAAATACTGGAAAGTTGGGGGAGCCTTCTATTCTGCGGTGGGGCTCTACAAGCTGAAAAAAAAACAATAACTTAAGTATTTGAATTAACCCTTTGCCACTATTAACTAGCGACGTATTAATTCGCAAGCTGTGCTAACCGGCCAAGCGTTTTTATTAACTTAACTAAGTTGTTCGCGAAGAACTAAGACCTCTATAACTTACCACCTATTTTTCTCATATTCGAACTTAAAAGTCGTATAAAAATTAACTACTTATTTGCAACTTTTCATAAAGATCGGATCAATGGTCCGCGAGTTATCGTTGGACAAATATAAATACAAATATGGACTTCTTCACGAAGAAGGAGACCTTCGCTTCGCTCGGTCAAAAAAATCCATACATAAAACCGCTCTGTTTTTTCTTTTATAACACAAAAAGTTGGATGCGCTAAAACAATCTTGGATGATAAAATTAAGCAAGCAAATTCCATATATAATTACATGGGAGACCTTTTACCTGAAAACGGCAAAGCCACAGCTGTGGCTTAAGCTAGCCTAGGAGAATAGAGAGAATAGAGAGTAAAATTAGAAAATCATGCTGCGAAGCCACAGTAGATCAAAAACAAATTGCTGTTTTGAGCATCACGATAAACCTGTCATTTGCACAACGGTTACTTCTTTAGATAATTTGTCTCAGTTTGCATCTACAAGCTTAGAGAAGCAAAGCTTTCGGAAGCTCCAAACAATCCTAAAAAGGGTCATCTGGACATCATAGCTTCTATTTCTGCAATGAAAAACTCGTTAAATTTAATGAACAAAATAAAGCAATCGGTTCGTTAAGCTGAACTGTATCGTCACTAGCCACGGACGATATAAGGTGGCGCACAGACAGTCAGCAAAACAAACAAGACAAACAAACTCTTGAGCTGTAAGCTATGTGCACACTGCATTTGGCTACGACAGAATCAGAACATTATTATCGGTCTTGGCAGATTAAGCCAATCTTTGTCCCGAGCTGTACAATGAGATAGTCATGATGTTGGAATTTGTAATAGCCTCTTGGCTTTACCGTTATCGGAGGAAGCCAAGTCTAACAAAATATATTATTAAAAGAAAGAAAATACCCGACTGCAAAATCGATCAACCCGTTTAGGCTACAGGTGTACTATAAGATCACACAAAAATTACTTACAAACATCATAAAAATTACCCTCCTTGGGCAGTCGGGTATAAAGTTTGTGATTGAGAAACGAGGGCGTAGTTTGTAAATAATGAGAGTGACGTGGTCGAATATCGACAAAACTCCCGTAAATAAAAAAATATATTGAAAAAAAATACAGACCAAATCAATTAATCAATTTAGTAAATGACTTAATGTTTGTATGAAAATGGCAACAGTATAATCCAAAGTCTTGTATTGATTTCTTAGTGTTTATTACGCTAACAAATTAACACAATTTACAATTTTAAAAAAACTTTCTGTATGATCACTTTTTTTTTATTGTACTGAAAATAAGTTACGGTTTCATAATTTTATTCACTGCTTGCAAACCGCTTGCGCATTTAAGGCTGGTGTCCATTAACGGCGGATCGGGGCGGAACAGGCCGTGCCGCATCGATGGTCTTGCGTCCATATACACGGGCCCAGCGGACCGCCTGAGAAAATTCTTGCTATCAAGACGTGTTCATTTTCCAAGAGAACAAGTGCGTCAGGCAAGTGGTTCCGTGTGCCTGCGTCGACTAGACGGGTCGGGGCGGGCCGCAGCGCACCGTCAACATAAATACGCCTGTCGAGCGATACACAAATGCGTTGCGGCCCGCCCCCGCCCCGATCCATCGCTATTGTACGATATTTCATACAAAACATAGGCTGGCGGATTTTTGCTTTGCGATGCGGCCCGAACCGACCAGCTTCGTGGACGGTAGTAATCTCAACTCAAAAACTTCAAAATATATACGGAATTTCTAGGTGAGAACAAACAGGACGATAAAATGTGTCTCTTGGTGTAACATGTACCCGAAGGAGATGTTTTCACGAATAATTATTCAGACATAAATTAAAGATAAATTATGTTCAACTCTGCTCTTGTTTCTAAAAGACTAACTAATAGCTCCACTGTTCCGAACATTACCATTATCCTGAGCATCTTGTACACTATCCTTAACTGCTAAAGCAAAAAGGAGATCGCCGCAGGCGCCGGGGACACGGTCTGGCGACGTTCCAAATACAGCATCGAGTTTACAGCGAGACATAGTGTAGAGCATGCTTTATGGCGCCGTGTTTATGGAGATATGGGTACGATGCGACCACAAATCACAGTAGATACCGCATTACGAGATCGTTGTTCCGACAGAAGTCAGCAAAGTTGGAGGAAAGTGCGGGCCGCGGGGACTGTGACCTAATGTTCTATTTCGCTATCTCAAGGTTAAGCCTACTCTCTCCTAGCAATGAACCAATGAAAGTATTTTTATAGGTGTATTTAGACTGATGCGTGGCTTACTACGATCATCCTGACTACGGAGCCTAGGGGATCAACTTATTGAAATTGAGAAGGGGTTCCACCATCGTATTTTACAGTGTTTTATCGACCATTTGCCAAAGTCAAATAATGTATTTATTGCTAATATTAATTTACAAGTCAAAAATAATAACCTGTTGTTTAAACAACAAAATCCGTCAAGTAATATAGATAATAAAACCATTTGATCGTGCAATATGCGCAATCGCGCTTTTGTTTGGGTGGCTCAAAATTAATTCATACAGTTTCGATGCGATCCCATTAACGTGATGTTTCTATTTCGCGCGTAATGTTTCCGTGCCAAGTAATAGCCAAGTGCTGTCAAACGGTTATATGCTTTGTCATGTGCTTTATTACGTCTGTCGCTAGGCACCGAAAGGTGTATTCTGGCAATCTTATTCGTGAACTTATTCTAGTCTAATCGTCTTCACAATCTTTGACGTTCACAAAACATCAAGCAAGCGAGAGCCTGAACTGGAAAAAAAAAGCATCTCATAATATTTTAATTTCTTTATTTTCCACTAAGTAGTAGTGCTTCTAAAAGTTGTCCTCACATTTACGCCTGTAAAGACATTTGCGCGAAATTTCAACCAAACGTGCTCCAAAATAAAACGTAACGAGTCGTGTCTCCCGCCGTTTCACAGCCATTAATGCATGTTCACACTTTACTATACAAATAATGCCGGGTATACACGAGCGAACATGCGGAAACTCAGTGAGCATGATCAGATGAACTGAAAGAAACACTGAATACTCATTGCTTTACTAAACTTCAGTTTAATTTTCTGAAAACTTCCTTTGACCGCCCATTTCCAAACAATCGTCTGAACGCCATCTATAGGTCCGTCCGTACAAGAAATTACTTTATGTGGAGTACTTAAATAGCAATAAAGTTTAAAAGTTATACCCCCGAATACTGAAACGTTTGTTAACTTTGACAACAGATTAATTCTAATACTGCCTATGTCTGACACTAAGCAAATGACAAAGACAGCAATAGACTTAATCTGTCGTCAAAGTTAACAAACGTTTCAGTATTCGTGGGATAGTATGTTACTTATGAGCTAGCTTCGCTAATTGAGCTATCTCGCTTGCACTTTTTGAATGTTTTTTTTTTTTTTGGTAAATTAGTAATGACTGAGTGGTAAATAAACAGTCTAGAATAAAATTGACAATATTTTAAAGGAATTTTCATTATTGTAATTTTCTATTTTAAAAAAGAAGAAGGAATAGAATCAGTAGGTCATCCTGTTGTAAAATCCGCTTTTTCCCCACTGCTCAACTAAATTGCTCAACTGCATCAAGTTGAGCAGTGGGTAATAGCAACGGCTCAACCGGTAATTGAGCAGTGGGTAATACTAAACAACACTACAGTGGGCAACTAAAACTGCACTTCTATAATTATATGTACTTCACCCACTACTAAGAAAATTATATAATTTTATAGTTTGCGGAAATGGAAAAATTGATGCACGAGTATTTATCACATTAATATTATAAAAGCGAAAATTTGTAAGTATATAAGTATGGAAGTGTGTTTGTTCCCGTTCAACTCTGTAACGGCTGAACGACTTTCAACGAAATTTTGTATGGAGGTAGCTTACACCTTGGATTAACACATAGGCTTTTATCAGTAATAAAGTAAACAATGAAACTCCCAATAAGTACATCAATGACATAACATTACGTCAATTGTTAAAAAAAGGGTTTCAACTTCAAACTTCAGAATTTCATCTACATTTTGATCAAACACTAAACCAAACTTTAGTTTAATTGAAATACAATAGCATATTACATGAGGAGGAGGCCCGGGAATCGGAATCTAAATGTGGTGTATTTCACTTCGCGCGACATTAAGTATGAGCTATAATTTTGGTAGAATTCCCAGCCGTTAGAAGCCCACTCTATGGTCTATTGTTCACGGTTAGTATTGCTCGCTCGTGTAGACCCGCCAGCTGTAGCTTTCACACCGCCCACCTACGACACTGGCGCTGTTCCAAACCAGTCTTTGTTTTTTGTTCTAGGACCATTGTTTGGTCGAAATGGCTGGACTGTACGACCGCATGAATGTTCTGTTTCAAAAGAACAACCAAAAACAAAAAAAAAAAAATGTATGAATGATGCTTCAACAGTACTGCGCTTTAGATGATTTAACTTCAACCAAAGTGAAATGAATGGACGGGCCCATGTAAGAGAATTTAAAGACTTTAAAATGAGCGCCGGCGCTCACTTTGCTTCAGTCGGTCTCAATTTGTGAAAAGTGCGCGACATGCGTTCGAATGTGTAACGGTTCGAGATCAACTAATAAACACAGGTGTCCCTTTTTCTCTCGTAGATATTGTATTCGCTATCTCTTTTTTGTGACAAATGTCCAAATACTTTTAAATACGCATTGGAGCCTAAATTTCTTTGTTTTGACTTGCTATTTTTAAGGAAATATTCATTTTACTTTGGTTGAAGTGGTTTAAGAGATCTACTGAAACTAAAATGACATGGGTAAGTGTGACGCTTAATATCAGGCGATAGACTTGATCCCGTCGTAGCATAAAAAATATGTAATGGCTAAGTCATAAGTCACGAACCATTCACTATAACGATTTAGACACCTCATTTTTGTCGAATAGGTTAAAACATTGAAGGTGCGCTTCAGTACGTGGTAATGTTCAGACAGACATACTTAAACACTTACTTTGACGGGTAATCACACTAATATTATAAATGCGATAATGTTTGTGTGTGTGTGTGTGTGTGTGTGTGTAAGTATGTAAGTAAGGTAAGTATGTAAGTGTGTTTGTTCCCGTTCAACTCTGTAATGGCTGAATGAATTTGAATGAAATTTTGTATGGAGGTAGCTTATACCCTGGATTAACACATACTTTTTATCCCGGAAAATATTCGGTTTCTGTAGAATAGCCGATGAAACCGCGGGGCGCAGCTAGTCATTCATATTTAATCAAACGTACGTAGGTACGTACGTACGATTGCCATTTACGTATATAAGTTCATAAATAATCAAAATGTACGTAGTGTGTACGCCTTTTCTATGTTACGTACTAACCGTTTCGCTGTACACGTGCTAGTCATTAGCTCTTATCCTCAGCCCCACTACATATTACACTAATTATTGTAAATGCGAAAGGGTGTATGTGTAATGATTTTTTCGTTTTTTGTGGTTAGTTCCCACTCATTTCCATTACAGCTGAAGTTATTCGGATGAACTTTTTATGAAACTTCTTATCCCGGAAATATGGTTCCGAGCATTGCGGGCGAAACCGCGTATCGCTGCTAGTACTTAAATAGGTGTACATATGAAAGCGGAACCTACTAGCGGCCAGACGTAACCAACTAACCACGGACCTGTCTAGGCTAAACTCGGCTTGTTTACAGTTCCCATGTGATTTATTATGAGTTGAGCCAAGTTAATAACCTTGCCATGCTTGTAGCGTGAATGCTAAGTTTACATAAACATAGGCGGACCGCAAACTGGCTACTATCGTTGAGTGCTACTGTTTTGTCGCTTGAAACACCGAGCGGTTGCTGTCTTGCCGCTCAGATGCCCATTCTACCATCTACTGTCACAGAATATATATTGCTTCTGGGCAGACGAGAAACAACTGTTGAGACGCGACCGCTAGTCGCTTTTACCACCATACAGCTTTACTAAGAAAGGGTATTCCAAACCCGAAAAAAGCACGTAGTATACTCATCATTATGAACAACTTTTACTATAGGACAAAACCTAAAATCGTGAAAAAATATCACCTGTTCCATAGAAAAATGTCAATGACACTCGACAAAATGTATGGAACAGTGTTTTTTTTCTGGATTTCAGGGTTGGTTCCATAGTAAAAGTTATTCATAATGATGAGTACTATAAGCCCTTTGCGGCTTAGCAAACCCTTTCCTTATAGCCCTGTATGCGAATTTGTTATTAAATCCCGCAAACAATCAGTTGCTCATGCGATAGAAGCCAGTGTGCGACAGCCCTAGCCGCTGCTGGTGTGAATTAGACCAAAATTATGACTCTGCATGACCATACAGGGCCCACTTCCTCCGGGTTATGCTCATGTAATTTGATGTTTTATTCCAATAAAGCTAAGCATGATTTCTATTTTCACAAACAAAAAACAACCGGGATCTAGAAATAAACTTGTCATCCGACCCACAATGGTGATCATTTGTATACGCCCCTCGCGGTCACCCATCTGAAGATTGACCGTGTCGTCCGTAGCTCAATTACTTAGTGGTGATCGGTTAGGAACTCCTAATGAATCTACGCTATGATGATTTAAGTCGCCCTTTAGTAGAAATTCTTTCTAAAAAACCTTTCTATGTTACAGATATGTTACAGTTTTCTACTCACTTAGATCAATAAAGCACCCACTATCTAGATAGCTAAATAATTCCGAAGTGAGACTGTATTGTGAGCCACCCGACACCGCGGCGCCGCGTTGTGGACGTGGGAGGAGACTTCTATGTCTTTTCAAGAGTATATGAGAGATTTTAGAGGCGATTGTTAGTCGCTTTGGTAACCGCTTACCATTGGTAGGTGGCTGCCTGGAAGAGATCACTTTTAGCGATAAGACCACTAGTCACAGCAGTTTTTTTCCCTATGTATTTCTTTTCTGGTGGGGACGATGAAGAAGTCAACTATCTCTTCTTAGTTTAACGTTACTTTAAACACTTTTAGTGCACTTATTTTAGATATTTTAACTAAACCAAAATTGAAATAATACATAATTACATGGAAAATAACTTTTTGAAGTGGACATTTTGGTGGGCGTTATGGGAAGTGAACTTTATGGGAGTGGTCATTGCGGGAAATGGTAATTTTGTGACGAAACGATAAAGGGGACGGTATCTTTAATCTTAGCCTTAGATTAGCACGGTAATAACCATGTAGGGGGAGGCCTATGTTCTGCAGTGGACGTCTTATGGCTGATGATGATGATGATGATGACCCATATCACAGAGTAGTAAAATTTCTACTATGAAAACTGACGTGGTTTTGATACATTTGTTTTAATAAAACGGGAATACTCACGTTACTCACGTAAAATTTCTGATCATTTTTTTTAATGACCAAAATTAAAATTGCTTAACTCACTTCCAAAAATGTCCAAAAAGTGAGTATTTGATGTAGTTTCATCATATACTTAATTCGTACTCCACGCAACATACAATTTTAAAAAAACTTGCTTCAAAAAAATTTCATTTTAAAATGTAATATTATTTACTTAGATTCCTCTATCAAAGCTGAAGTATTGCATCAGACTGTAGACTTGATTAAATTGCGCTGCGTGGCGTGGTTCACCAACATACAAGCAGATAGGCTGATTACTAAGCAGTTCTTTGCTTTAGTTTTAATTTAAATTTCCTACAAGCCTTATAGAAACTTGGGTGATTTTTCTCACAGTCTTAATGATTTTTGTTTTTCATCATCATCATACGCCAGAAGACGTCCACCGCTGCTCATAGGCCTCCCCCTTAAGCGCCATACCGACCGACAATGTGCCATTTGCATCCACCGGTTGCCCGCGACTTTCACAATGTCGTCGGTCCACCTAGTGGGAGGACTGCGTACGCTGCGTCTTTCAGTTCGTGGTCGCCACTCAATAACCTTTCTTCCCCATCATCATTCATTCATTTCATTCATTTAATGCCGCCCAAACCACAGGCCTCTACCAAGACCTAACTATTGTTGTTCTAAAAGCCGCTTCTGACAACGCTTTATAATTACTGTTCTAAAAACCGCCCAAAGGCTTTTGACAAAATCAAATTAACTAAATTGAGTAATACCTATATACGCTCATATTTAGTCTGTTTGACTCCTATACAATTTCTTGTCCTTGCTATCCCTTTTGCATAATACCAAAAAGCCATCAAGTTCCGTGTAGAGGCCTTACGAGAACATGGCGTACCTACATAAGAGGGCGACAGAGTACATGAAAGGTCCGTGAAGTTCCTGAGTAATAAAAATGGATAGCATCTTCATCTTCATCAGTAAACAGAGTGATAATACAATCACGCCGTCTTTAATCACAGTAATGGGCAAATATTTGACCGCCTTATGCCCATAGCAGAGTCAAAGCGCATTCGCAAACAGAACGACCCTCTCACAATAAACAACCTTATTGTAACAACTTTACAGATTAGAATAGAACAGCTCTCCAATAGAATAATAAAAATATAACTATGCAACACTAACAGGGTTTCCCTTCATATATGAGTCAGTGAAGCAAAATAGGGGTGCACTACCCTACATTTTGAGGGTTGACTTTGGCTCATTAATCGATATTTTTGTCCCAAATATTTTAATGGTGCATAAAGTTAAATGAAATAGGTCGCAGTGGTTATTTAATGTCAAGCTTCAGAATTGGAGATATACCAACATGCCAACCCTGACCTTTTTGGGAGAGAAAATGAAAAGCTAAATTCTTGGCAACCAATAAAATTTTGCATTATACGGACAGGGAAATGAGAATATCATTTACAACAAGAGTTGAAGTCTTCTTACTTCTGTTTAATCAGTTGCGCCTAGAAAATGTATGGAACCGCTCTGGCCTTCATGACAAACTTCGGTGTCGATTCCAACTCGTTTATCGCTGATATCGAAAACATGCCCTAAAAATATACTTTTAATAAACACCACATGCTTGTTTCACCTTTTTGCTTTTAAAAGTCATATTTCAGCGCTACTACATAAATTGGCAACTTTTAATCCGATCACTGAACACGTAGCTCTGCGTTCTTATACTCAGCACTTACATAATAGGGCTTCCACAAGTGAGCTGACAGAATCCCGATCACCCGTGTTGGATACGTTCCAAATTGAAATTGATATTTTGCCGAGTGCAACTTATCCAAGACGAAAAGCTTCAAGTTGTTGTAAATTGATCTGCTGTTTACTTGACCTTTAATACATACTTAATGCATTTTGT
This sequence comes from Apocheima hispidaria, assembly GCA_947579745.1. Taxonomy (NCBI): domain Eukaryota; kingdom Metazoa; phylum Arthropoda; class Insecta; order Lepidoptera; family Geometridae; genus Apocheima; species Apocheima hispidaria. Next base: position 11,674,623 of record OX388160.1, read on the forward strand.
CTAGCAGTGCGAAATCATAGCTATCGTATGTCAGCTTAGTTTTAATTAGAAACAAGTGTATTGAGCCTAAAAAACTAAAAATAACTATTAATTAAAAAGAAAACCTTACAACCTCAATCAAAGTCTTTCTATTACTATAAAAAGCAACTAATATTATCTGAGTTTCAGTCATTTTATTAAAATTACCACTAACCTTCAATACCTAGAACAACCTAATAATAATAAGATGGATAAGAAGAAAAATGCAAAAACTTTAGTTTCCAATTTACGTTGCGCCGTTTCAACCAGGATGGGTTCGGTTACGCCTCCAATCTCGCTTGGCTCTGGATCCCATTGTAGTTTGTTTTCAAGGCGAACCTAACTCGTCTGGGCCCTAATCGTCTGGATCAAGTCCAATATGCGTCATACAACAAGCTATTGGAATGACTTTTACTGTGACTCCGTTTTCGTCTTTTGGGGAAAGATATTACGTCCATTTGCACACCATCAAAATATGTATTTATATGCCTACAAAAATCCTAAAAAAGGGAATCCTTGAGTATACAGCGGTACTATAAGATTATTAGCACTCCTTAGTCAATTATATTCAAAATTGTCTCGATGTAGGCTACGTGACTTTGTGCTGCCAATTACATTGTCCATTTCTTTTGTCAATGTAGTTTGATATGTCCACTGAAGCTCAGCGAGGAATAACATTATAACAATTACTGATTCTACTTGAGTATAGAGCTCACTGAGTCGCAGATAATAAATAATTAAAAGCAAAAGTGCTCGGGAATTGGTATGGTATGGGTATGTTTGCTGCTTCGTGCCAAAAAAGAATCCGGCAGACATTTCTTATAGAGATACCAAAGTTCAATGGCTAGATACATAACCATGGTAATATAGTCTGTCGTCGCGACGCTACGCAATAAAAATGCGCTTAGCAAAAAGTTGCGTCTTCCGTTTTTAATAATGTCTATGGCTGTGATCTGTTGGTCGTTGGCTGAAACTTGGCTGCAACGAACATTATTAGAATTAATTTCATTAAAGGATACGATTCAAAATCAAAAAACATGTAATAAATACAACAGGTAATAATGAAGATCGAAGATGAGGTAATCGTAATTTCTCGCTGCATGTGTTTTTGTTACTATTTTTTATGCAACTGAGTGACAAGACTAGCGAGTCGGTCGCATCTTGCATGCCCATAACAATTCAGGGCCACCCAGAACTTTTGTCTACAAAAGTTTAAAATCATGCGCTGGCAATACTGCGCTCGTCACGCACACAGCGATTTAAATTTGTGTAACTTTTAAAAGTAATGATACGCGCAAGTCAAGTCGTAATTTTTAACTAGTATCTGAACTATAAATAGCGAAGTGTAAACATTTCCAAACAATGAACTGCACGCTCCAGAAGCTAAAGACATGATTCATTTAACGCATGAATTAACCTGAATATTGCTTGGAATTATCTCCGAGTCGTCGAGTCTTGTTGATATTGTATTATATCGTTATTCTAAGATATTTTTCAAGCACTGAGGTTGAAGATTCAATAGGTCCTGATGATGCCTCGTGTAGAGGTGGAACACGTGGATAAGTGTTCATTCCAAGACGCGATGTTGCAGCGAAAAAACACTAGATAGTGTGTTATAATACACCCTATGGCTCACATAAAATTATGTTTAGTGTGTGTCCGTTTTTTTGTGTTGGTTGTTATCTTCCGTTTTGAAACATTACTGTTATCCAGTCTACTTTTTGGAGATTGAGTTATCCAGTAATGTTTCGAAACTGAACATAACCCACACAAAAAAACTGATACACACTAAACATAATTTTATGTGAACCATAGGGTGTATTATGACACACTATTATCCAATTTAATTTTTATAAAGAACAAGCCCTTCTCTAAGAACCAACGCACAAACCAACCCGCTCAATATAGAGATGTAAAATTTGAATCCAATACTCCTTAAATAGTCCTTAATAATTCCATGTTAAAAGTGATAAAACGGACGCAATTTTTTTTTGAAATATTTTTTTTTTTTCAATGTATCTCGGTTTATGTACATTTAACGTATGTATTATGTTATTTTTTTACAAAAAATTAAAGAAAGGCTTCGCCTGCGGTAATTATACTTATCACACAGAAACGATATACTTTACCGGGATAAAAATAGCTTATGTGTTAATCTAAGCCATAAGCTACCTCGAAACTAAACTTTCATCAAAACATGCACAGCCGTTACAAAGTTAAGGAGAAACAAACATACTATTACCAAAATTTTAAATATATTTTCAACCAGAGAACAACAATCGAACCAGAGAATAAAAAGTTTCATACAAACTTTAACACCCCATTTCACCCCTTTAGAGGTTGATTTTCGAAAAATCCTTTCTTAGTGTGCGTTTACACCCCTCAATAAACATATCCTCCAAATTTCAAGTCTCTACGTCCAGCGGCTTAGGCTGTACGCTGTCTATAGGTCAGTCAGTCAGTCAGTCAGGACAAAGCTTTTTATAGGTATATCCACCATAGTAATGATCTGGCAAAAATTATACAGCAACAATGTTTTGTTTGATTGAGTGCGATTTTATAAAGGTAATATGTGAGGCGGGCTCTAAGTAAATACTTACAATGATAAATAGAATAATTACACATTAGAGAATTCCGCGCAAATTCGTATCTTAAGTCGTCAAGTATTTGCATATGAAAATTAAATACGTATTTGCAAAGTACTGAAACAAGACTAAGTCAGAGATGTTTACATAATGAGAAATTTGCATAAAGAGCGCAAGAAATCGAGCAAACGGCTCTTGTCGGTCTTGTCGGCTATAAAATATTATTATAGCTTTTTAAATCGATTTGAAGTTTATGGTGTTTTTAATATGAGCTTGTTTTTGAGATGAATATGAAGATGATAGATGAAAGAATTTACATCGAACAATAAAAAAATATGTTTATTGTTTGGATAAAATTCCATGGTGTAAATGATATGTGCCGGCTTATCCTCTAACTTTGAAACGTTCGTGATTCTGATTGCGAGAGCATGCCATCCCGCTTGTACCGACTTAGTCGCACTATGCGCGGTCCCGCTCACGCACTATCACTATCGCTTTCAGAGTTACGGGATAAGGCCGATGTTCTCTACTTTTAGGGGTTTTTATCCCCTTACATTAAAATTAATTCAGTAGAATAATGGTAAAACACAAAAAGTATAGTTTCAAACTTACTTTGCTTACCTTATAAGTATAAGTTCACATGCGTGTTTAAAAACCTTTTTTTTTTTTTGAACTCGCACTTCATTTTTACTTTCGCGACGTAACAAATCAACGTTCAAAAACTACAAATATTAATATAATATTCTTTATAAATACTAGGGCCAATAAATCTTAAACACGCCTTCAATAAAAGCGCCCTATATAGACTAGTTTTAGGCTATACATCAAGCTTTACATACAAAGCATACTAAATCAAAATAAAGCAGCGCGTACACTATAAAATTGAAAATGGAATCGAGGAATCAAAATTAGAATTTCATGCAAAGGATTTTATCGCGCCAAGGTATGAAGGTACTCCTATACCTATTGGTATTCGGATTGACGATTGGAAGTTGGAAGCTCTGGAACTTCACTCATTTGTGAGTGAATCAGTCAGACTGATATTTATAAATACTGGTGAAAATAGAACGAGGACGAAGGACTTAGTAGTTTGACAGTGAAATGAATGAGTGTTTATTCACGGTTATTTTGTCTGACAAGTGCTCTGAATAAAAATAGAGCTTAGTCAAACTTTTATTCCAGGCTTCACTTTGAGATTTAGATAATTTTGTTTATTTTTATTAATAAGCGTTTTAGTTAAAATCAACTTTCAGGATTCTTAGGTACGTATGATTGTTTTTGTTAATAAGAAACAATATTTGTATTACTGCTAAGAAAACAAGACTTTCGTTGTCTTCAAATTCTGTAATGGACAGCCGCTAAAAACACAGCACACGCACAATAACTTCTCATTCATCGTTTCCCATCCGTAAATTAATATCATGCTGTTAACAACACAGCAGTTGCATATTAAAAGCACTATGTAAATATCGATCCTCATAACGTAGTGGCACCACGTCCTGTAGGATATCCTCGGCTCTCCGGTTAGTTCGTTTCCGCGCCGCAGAGAGCGCACACGTAGCGCGGATTCCATTTATAAAATTAAACCGGTAAATGAGCATTCCGCGGGGAGTTCGGAACGTCAGTGCTATTATTTATACTGTGGTTTGGAATCTATTGACAGTTTGTACTAACCTTTATTGTGAAATAACCAGTGGTGAATGAACTGGTATTAGGTGCAGTGGGAATAGTTAGAATTCCGTTGAAGGAATAGCGATTTTTATTGGGAGCAGTATCAAGATAATCGTTGTCAAAATGTTAGTATTATTGTTATTTGTTTATTTAATTGTGTTTTTTTTTAAGATCTTGAGTGACGAGGCGAGCAAGTCGCTCACCTGATGCTAAGCGGAACGCTTTCCCAGAAAAGTTCAGTGCCACCCAGAATTATAAACTTTTAATTTAAAACTGTGCGCGGCAACGCACTGCGTTCGGTCACCCTGTGATATATCTTTGTACCTATTAATTTCGCTCGAAAAGGTGTAGTGTTAATTACCAAATGGTGAATCTCCTGGCTTAGTTGGTAGCGTTTCTACCTTATAAGCAAAGGTCCCGGGTTTGATTTCCGGCCGGGCTGATGTTTGAGTGATGAATTTAGATATCTGCTCTGGGTCTCGGTGTTGTTTCTCTTTGTCTTTGTGCACAATCAGGTGCAAACTACTACCATTTACAAACTTCGTAAGTAAAATTAGATAAGTATAAATATAAGTCAGATCAGTAAAAGATATTACAGATATTCGTCAAATTTTTCATTTTAAATTTGGCTATTTATGTCACTAGGACCTATATATAAAAACAACTGAGATTCTCCCTATTTGTCCCCAATGGGAAAAAAGCTAGTGATGAAAACTGAGGAAAAGTATTTGAGAGAAGCTTACTAGTTCTAAAATAATATATTGCCAAATTTTGTGCCTAAGTAAAATTAATTTAACCTATTATTTCCACGCTGCAATTTTCGTACATAATTTTAACAAAACATTCAGCAAAATACTCTGAAATAATGAACTATCGAGATTTTCTTGGCGCCATCCGTGAAGTACTTATCATTGTGAAGTTCCTGTGGCCATCTTTGGTCTTCTTCATCTGTTCCATAATTGCCTCAATTCCTCATGGATCCCCTTATGAGAACTGGATTTTGATAAAAACGGGACCAATCTGGAAGAATCTTCTTTCAAATTCATAAAAGATTTTCCAAATCGGTTTATAAATGACGGAGTTCTGAGGTGACTCATATTTTAAAAAAGCAGTCGACTTGTGAACCACCTTCTTTTTTTGGAAGTCGGTTAAAGAAGATAATAACTTATTTTAGAATAACATTGAAAAAAATTACAAAACTATCTTCATTATTTGTTATGTTATCTGAAGAAGCAACTCGTTAAAAAAATAACCCTCCTTATTTTTTTTGGAAGTCGGTTAAAAACGCCCAAGTGCAAATTGTCATTCAGGACATAAAGTGGAATCCAACTACACCTCACTCAAGCCGTTTAGGCTACTGGAGGTACTATAGGAACACACAAACATTACTTACCTACATAAATCCCAAAAATCTAGCCCTCCTTCTTGGGCAGTCGAGTATTTTTTTTTAAAGTTTTTATCTTTTTCACAAAAATATAAAATGTCAACAAGAAAATTGCTTAGAAACATGGCGGCGGTATCCTAAAAATACCATTGCCATTAAATTTAAATTAGTGATTTTTATCTTCAAAAATGTGCGAAAGAAATAGCTTTGTCCTGGAGTGCGGCCTTATATTCCTAGGACCTAGGTACACTTACATCACACAGAATTCATAGTACATAAATATGCATCATGCATTACACAATGGTTACTCAAACTCCCGCACTTCCAAACTTCACACGTCCATAAACTTCAGTCGTCAACTCATCAGTTCCTTACCTTCAAATAACTCATTTCCAACAGCTCTGACGCTTCGCTGTGCTCGTTACTCCTCAGACGTGCTAATTTATTATCAGCATTCCACTGGGTTTCAGACGAGACTCGAAGTTCATTACAAGTCGAAATGAGGAACTTTACGGGTATTCACTTACCTATAGAATTAAAGCCCTAAAGCTGCGTTCCACAGCTGTCCTTCTCGCGCATTTTCATGATTTTGAAGATATCACATTAAAAAGTGTACATTTCTAAAAAGTTTATTGTGCCTGTTTAAATAAACTTTCTTTTATATATATCCTTATCCTAATTAATATTATAAATTCGAATGTAAATCTGTCTGTCTTTCTGTCTGGATGTTTCTCGCGTTATCAAGGCTAAACGGCTGAACGGATCAAGCTGAATTTTTGCATAGATGTAGCTAAGGGTCGGGTTTTTGTACGTCCACGCGAACGAAGTCGGGGTTAACAGCTAGTCTTTTATAATATGACGGAGATAGAAAAAAAGATTTTTACATCTCTTCCGTTGAATTAAAAAAAAGTCAAATTAAAAAGTTTCTTTGGAATATTTTCTAATGTTATGTAGATCACATCGCATTTTCGGAAATTCACACTCTATCTACAAAAACTAACAATCAACACAACAATCGGCCATCAATCTAGTGCTTTTCAGGATCAGAGTGAATAGGTATCTTCTAAGTCTGCTTCTTCATCTTCGACCACATCGTCGCTTACCAGCAGTCGAGTTGATGGTCAAACACATATAGGCAATAAAAAACTAAATAAAATTTCAATTGCAAATATGCTAGTGCACAACTATAATTATACCGCCCGAGTTCTCTAAAAATAAATAAAATTCATTGGCGCAGACCGCTGTCTAACAAATGAGAGGGAAAGAGAGTAAAATATATGTTTCCTGTTAGTTTTCTCGTTTGTCTGCGGCTGTCCGTGGTTGTCAGGTGTGTTCGATGTCTAAATAGATTTTACCAAAACACATCATCGTACCAGAGCTGAAATGTCGGAAATCAGGTTTCCAACATTGTGGCACCAACGATCCTAGTAATTTCCGACCCCAGATGAAATACGTCTTTCCGACACATCCCAACGTATGTGAAAGTTGACAAATATGACGCGACTTTCGAGAAGTTCAAGGAAAATATTTTTTTGTCACGATGCTCACGTCGTACGGTATGTTTCTTCAGTCTAAGTTTCATGTTTCATTTAATACATGTGGTTGAAGGGTACACTTTCGTGCTTTACATTTTACTCTACCGAGTGACAAAAAAAAAAAAAAATGTAAGTAAATACAACTATTATAATTCTTAACTATTATAATATACCGCTGTATTTATCGTTCACAGAATCTAATAGCCTGCATACCAAATTTAATTTAATTTTATTTGTTAAATCAAAGTATTCAAATAATAAGGTTTTGTGAAGAAAAAAAACCAGACAAGCTTTTATAAAATCCGTTATGGGTACTGTAAGCTGATCAAAATGTGTCCAATATCCATCAATCTACTGTTCCGTTTTCCACCTTCCGTCTCCATCAACAGGGCCCTTATTCTCTATCGCACATGAGATAACTTGCCAATAACGCGTGACGTCATAACATGCTCTGAACTTAAACGCGGCTCCTAATCGTACCACGAAGTGAAGAATCGCGCGTTTAAGAAATACCGTTTCATGCGACTAACACGGACGTAACAAGCTAGTTATGGCAATAGAGAATAAGGGCCCGGATCAGCTCGCTGTCATAATATTGCATTGTCATCGGAACTTGACAGGCATATCATATTTCAGCACAACAACTGGTTTAAAATTGAGTTGCAAGATACAAACATACATGCATACAAACATTGCAACTTAAATAAAATCTTGTAAAAAGAAGCTCGTGAAATCATACCAATGGTTGGAAAATGCTTATGGCCAATTTAATTTTGAAGTAGTAATGTTGCATACACAGAGTAATAGACATAAGGAGAAAAAAAATAGTGCTCAAAAAAGCCAATAATAAAACAATAATTACTTATTAATGGGTCAGTGCCAGATAAGACTGAGACATACACAAACGGGAATACTGACGTTAAATTGTGTCGGTTACTCCGACTATAGCTTTGATCACATTCGGTGACCTAAAAAAAGCAAGGGAGACGAGGTCGCGCTCGTGTCACGCTTATAGCATTCCTTGATAAAGGTCGTGATGTGATCGTAACTATAGTCGGAATAACGGAATTAATTTAACGTGAGTATACCCGTTTATTAAAAAAAAAATGTGTCAATGCCACGTCAGTTTTCATAGTAAAATGTCAGGAAATTTCAAAGTAAATTATACGTCAAGGTTGCGGTTGGTCATGGGGCAATGGATTTTCGACCACTACACTATTTTTCCACTAATCTTCACGACTACACCTTTTTTTCACAAGATTAGCAGATCTTATTTGTAAGCGGCACTAAGTACTTACAGATAAATTATGGTGACGAGTGTGTTAGTAAGTGTGAGACTTACTAATCTCTATTAGTACTCACGGGATATTTACCAGCTGCATGCGCCATAATAACCGTGGTAAATATCCCGTGAGTACTAATAGTGATATAGTGAACCACGGCGAAAGCTTAAAACCGAGACTTACTAATATTTTTTTTTTTCCTTATGTTTACCGCCACCCACTTAGCCAGTTCTTAAAGACTAAACACCGTAACCCGAATTCGAAGAAGTCCGGATGTCTCACATCTCGCTTCCAATTGCGATCCGACTTTGATCTATTTTCAGACGCAATGGGCTGTGTCGTTTGGATTGATTGTGATGCTGCTGGATTGCTCCAGATTTGGCTATGGTATTTCTATAAAACGTATGAGGTAGCTAATTTAAAACGCGAAACCCTTTTAGTTTTTTGTAGTGGCAGGGCTCTTCTGTAGAGTCCGCCTGGGGCAGTACCACACCTTTACCAGTTAATCAACCGCTAAGCAGTAGTGCGCAAACATTACTGTGTTCCGGATTGAAGTGCAATGCTTTCAGCGTAATTACTGGGCATAAAGAGATCGCCATCGCTGTATCGGTCTACCAGCGCTACGCTTACTGTCACGTGGCCACCGCGGAAAAAATAGAGATACTAGGCCAGCCAGGTACTAGGTGCTAGCTACCAGGCACTAGCTGGATAAGTTGAATTAATATTCACTAATGTTATTCATATCATCTATATACATAATATGGTAAAATTTGTACTGATTCTAATACGTCCTAACCGACTCCGATACACCGTCGTCTGTTCTCTCTCTTTGTTTTCCTAGACTGGTAGTAAAGCCCGCTTCACGGTAAACGCGTTTATTCAAACTGGCCTCCTGCGACTAAAAATGTTGTATTTTTCTAAACGATCCCATTTAAACTTCTTGAAATAGCGAAAGTCGCCCAGAGAATTTTAAAGTAGGTGCACAGACAGCATTTAAGCACCTACTTACCTAGGTAAAAATAGCGGAAGGAAAGATACCTGCGACAATTTACGTTTATATACGAAATTAATGTACCTTTATTTTAGTATGTTTTTCTACTTTACTAGCCCTACTAGCTGTTTTCCACATCATTCGGGATATAATGTATACCATTATCATCCGCATGATGGTATTACTTCATTGCCAGGTTTTCAAGTTCGGCCGATTAGCCCTAAAACACAGAGTGACTGAGATATAAAGGGATAAGCGGATCGCCAGGTCTAGCAATCTTCTCAAGTTTTTATGTCTTATCATCCGCATGATGGTATTACTTCATTGCCAGGTTTTCAAGTTCGGCCGATTAGCCCTAAAACACAGAGTGACTGAGATATAAAGGGATAAGCGGATCGCCAGGTCTAGCAATCTTCTCAAGTTTTTATGTCTTATCATCCGCATGATGGTATTACTTCATTGCCAGGTTTTCAAGTTCGGCCGATTAGCCCTAAAACACAGAGTGACTGAGATATAAAGGGATAAGCGGATCGCCAGGTCTAGCAATCTTCTCAAGTTTTTATGTCGTGGTAAAATGAGACAAACGTAGGTATATAATACGTTTTATATACCTACATTTGTCTCCGTTCATTCTCAGTTCTCTCTCTCATCTCAATTTTTTTAAAGAGTGCTCCTTATTCTTAATGAATCCCATATCAGAGAGACAAAACCAATATGATAGTGAAAGACAAAGACAATAGTGGTAGCAATAGGATTCATTCATAAATTAATGACTATTTGAAGTTATAGTAGGACTCTTTTGACTCTCTTTGACTTTGACTTTGGACTCTCTCTTTTTTAACACTTTTGCCAGTTACTCAACCGCCAAGCAGAAAGAAGTGTGCAAACATTGTTGCATTCCGGATCAACGGGCAATGCTACTGGGCATAAAAAGATACGAGCGCAGTGCATTGCCGCGCGGGTTTTGAACTGTGGAAGATCAAAAATCCGCGTAGCACTGCGAACTACCTCTTATGGGCAAGCGTGACGCTTACCTACCAGGCGAGTGACTTGCTCGGGTTATTCCGTATTCGCCCCAAGAGATCTCATCCCATGACGGCATATTCTTAAATCAACCCCTTTTCTATTATTGGAACGACCTCAGCAATTATTTAATTTTTCTATTCTGGAGTCACCCCTTTTTGTATAACCTGCTATTATTATGTCATCCCGTGCCGACATTTTCAACACTCGTAAAAAAACAAGGTAGAAAAAATAATTGCCGACATCGAATATAGGTCTCGTCTTATTACTAAGTAGCATCAATGAACATATCCTGTATTATTTATCTATGGTAGCACTCAGTAATAAAAATTGTGCATTCCAATTATATTTATTTGTAAGGCTACCTAATATACCTTCCAAAATGGTCACCCAATAACAACAGGATTATCTCGAATACTCTCTCCCCTGTAAGCTTACAATTCAATGAACTTCCATCAATTAATTAAAAAGTATCCCAGTTAATTTATCGCTCCGTGTAAACAAGATTGTATCGGACTTTGGTCGGCGGAGTTCAACGATCAGGGGGGCCTACCACCGACACTCAGAATTTCAAAGTTCTCTTTTTCTCAACATGCAGAGAGAGTAAATGGTAGTTATGAGAATTCAGAATAATGCAGTTGTCATAGGCCTCTTTCTACATCTTCTAAAAATTCAATGCTAAATCATGTTCCAAATTTTAACTAGTAGTTCGCGCCAAACTGAACCTCGTGACCTCTATTTTGCAATTCGAATTTATAAATAATATAAATAACTTTTATAACATAATTAATTATTATTACTTAATCATGTCAATTTCATAATTATACAAATCCATAATAATATTTACAAATATAGTCAATTAACTTACAGATACCCACTCCTAACTGTACCCATTACGCAGACCGCATTGCCGCGTTGAATAGCAAATAAAAATATTAGTAAAAAATAGTAAAATAGTTTATAAATTGTGTTGAAATGGACTACTTGCCCACAAAATTTCATCATGATCGGATGAACTGTTCGCAAGGTAACGTCGTACAAACATCACACAAACACAACTGCCGATTTGCTCCCGTCGTAAACATTCGCTTCCCTCGGTCAATAAATATATAGGTAATGATGCTCGCCTGGAACTTTTTTTTTTCAGTGCATTGGCACTGAAAAAAAAAAGCGTTTTGAAGGAAGAAAATAAAAAATTAGCTTTTATCTTTCAAAAATTATAGACGAGGTACTAAAATAGTTGTATCGCATGCTCGTCCCTATTCCAATATGTCCAAGTCATTCCAAAACGCATTTTTTATTATTATTCTTATTATACTATGAAAACTGACGTGGTTTTGATACATGTATATCTCGCTTAGCATTCCTTGTTAAAGGTCACCGAATGTGATCGAAACTATAGCGTGAGTATTAATTAAAACAAAATTCTGATTAGTACGGTGTAATATATGTTATGTGCTATTAGTTAGATACAAAAACGAAAAACAAAATTGAAATAATTATAAATTGTTATTATTTTGAATAAAATCCCCTTTTTTTGGCATGTGTTTATGCATTGGCAAATTATAAAATTTATGAAAATATCTCTAGAAGACAAAATAAACTTGGCGTGTATTTTATAAAAGGAAATAAACGACATACGTGCATCCGGTGAACGATGGCGCTTACCGATGCGTTCAGTTCCGAGTTATTTTTGAATTATAAAATCTCAGGCCGGCGACATACCGCTCGACTAACTTTTAACCCTTAAATGACCTTATGTGTATAACCGCTCATTAATTAAAGTTATAATGCAGTTATAATATTGTTTTAAATTAAACCTTAAATATATATCTAAACGTGAATAAGTACCTGGTCGTATTGTAACGCAATTTTAGAGAACAATACTATTTAACCTAGTGTATGTAAAGCAGGTACATAAAGGTTTTACAATAGCAATAAATGAAGTTGCAGTTTTAATAAATTGAATTAAATTACAAAAAAAAAACTTATATAATGTACTTAGTTATTTTTTTGTTTTTTGTTTTCTATTTAGCAAGTATTTTATGGAGTTACTGAATACTTTTAACAATTGTCATACCATTATGAAAATTACAAATTATACGTTGAAAATTATGTTGTTTATCATGAAAATAAAAATCCATAATTAGACTGTATCTAATCAACACCACTCCGTCACGCCTGTTTCAATAGCCGTTGTGTAACATAGTTGAAAAATAATCTACGGCATTCGACAAACAGGGGAGTTCGTTGCTGAGTAATTGGTTGCCAATGAATTTGTAGTTTGTCGCTGTCGAGTGTAATGAGACAGACTGTCTGAAGTTCCACTTGGATATGTCTGTATACTGTATACTGTCAATATCTCTGATGTTAGCCAAAGGCTATTTAGATCGTTAATCTTATACAGTCCCATCGGCAAGTGACCGCCCGAAAAGGGCTTATAGTACTATGGGACCAATCCTGAAATCGAGAAAAAAAACTGCTGTTCCATCACTTTGTCGAGTGTCATAGACAGTTTTCTATGGAACAGCAGATATTTTTTTCTAGTTTTCGGGATTGGTCCCATAGTAAAAGTTGTTCATAATGATGAGTATTATAAGTCCTTGAATGTATTTTTTTTTTAATTTGAAATTTTTAATGTGTAAGTCGCTATTGTCAGTTTAAATAATTTCAAATCATTTATTTTTGCATAAATTAAACAAGTACAGAAAGTATAATGACTCCAAAGGCTCCTAAACTAGTTAGAAACTGTATTTTAGGAGCCGATGGCCTCTCTTAGTAAAAGAACACAATGTTATTTAAAATTATGCCCGATAAAGAAAATAACACAATTTTGAATTTATATAATAATTAAGTTTATATAATAATAATAATAATAATAAACCAGATGACATAGCCAAAAAAAAAGAAATTGAAAAAAAAATACTTAAACACTTTGGCCGCGCGCGTGTATTTTAGTGTGTGTGAGTGGGGGTTCGTGTGTGTGTGTGTGTGTGTGTGTATGTTTGTGGGTGGGTGTGTGCGTGTGCGTGAGTGTGTGTGATTATGTGTGTGATTATTTAATTGCATGAAAATGTCTGTTAATAGTAAGTTTGTTTAGTTGTAATTCAAAGTATATTTAAAACTTATTCGTTGTAACGTAATTTCAGAACTTCATATACACTGTGAGTAATTCAACTTGTAAGCTTCAGTTATTGCTTGTGTATTACTAAGAACTTGAATTAATTATTTCTCTTTGCGGCTCTTTCCCTTGAAGAGTCAGACTATCGCTTATTTTTCCTGTGAGCCCGATATAGAAAGTTCCCGATATTAGTGCGTCGGCGCCCCTTCGTGTCATGAGTCAGGCAAATTACGGTGTTTGTGATTAATGTTGGTTATTTGTGGGGATATTCTTCATGCGGATTCACTTCTTTGTTCTTAAACAAGTTATTGTTTCGTAGCAGCTCTAACGCATAGTTTAAATTAGAACAACAATGGGTATTCTTGTGTTGGTGTAAAATTCAGTAAGCAGGAAGTACAGCAAGAAGTTAAGATGTAGAAAGCCCGGCACGAAATCCAATATGTACCAATTTTTCTTTTTTCAAAGTTATAGCACTGTGTCGTCGATAATTCTTCATATTAATTTTCAATTTATTCATAAAAACATTTATACGTCAGTTACATTATAAAAAAAATAATAAGTAGAAAATATTTAATTATTTGAATGTTAACAAATTACTACGTATACGAATAGATATAATATACGAATAGCGTAATGTAGTGGGTACATTCCTAAATTAAATGTGAAATAATAATAATAATAATTCAATGTCAAATGTAAATTAATAATGTAATTAGTACTTAGTAAAAATGAAATAATATAATTCAATTGTTTTAATACTTCGTACCTTTTAACCATATTTCAATATGTTCAGTGTTTCATCTTTCTGGAGTTGTAAAGTTCAAGAATCTATAAAGTGTAAAATACCACCTTTGATGTCGTTAATCCCGCAAACGTTCATTCGGGTAATAAATTTATACCGAGTTCAGTTTTGTTCTTTACACCAAACATTAAATTAAATTTACTAATCAGGGTGAATGAACTAATTCAGTGCGGCTAGTGAAACCCATATCGTGACTATCGTGAGCTTTTATAACGGAAGTCGTATAAAAGCAAGCGTGAAAGTGTTCGTAATATTTATATTTGGAATGTGAGGTCAGTAAATAAAAGTAGTACCAATTTTGGAAAGTATAACGGTCAGTTTTGGTGTTTAAACATAATTTGCTTAATATTTCTAGCTACTACGTCCGATGTTAATCGATTCAATAGTTACGACATCGTGAAGCCAATTTAATATCATGTAATGCGTTGTAAAACTGTATGCGACACACCTTTTAAAACTAGTCTGAAGGCTCAACAAAAGAATGGTTCAGACAGAGCTTACGTTTGATAAATTACTATTTTATATTCTTTATTTATTCGGGCTAAAATTCAACCTCATGAGGATTATTAATTAGCTATCCCTATAGTATGTTGATGAGTAATATGATACAAAGGGTTTCGGAATGGATATTTTCTATCTAGGATCGAATTGTTTTTTTTTTGGAACTTCACACAGAGCTATAACTAAATTGGCATAAAATTACATCCTCATTTTCTGTTTTATTTAACAATCAAAGCTCGAATCTTTTTAGACTCTAAAACTTTCTATCACACAAATAATAAGAGTATAATTATTTTTTTAAATTTATATAACTAACAACCCCCGGTGGCTCAGTTGGTAGTGTACCTACCTTCTGTGTTTGGGGGCGTGGGTTCGATTCCCATCTAGGACAAACATTCATGTGATGAATATTTGTGTTTGTTCTATGTCTGGGTGTTAATATCTATATAAGTATGTATTTAAAAATATCTATGTACGTATATCAGTCTCTGGCAGCCATATTACAAGCTTTGCTTAGATTGGGGTCAGATGACCGTGTGTGCAATAATGTCCCAGATATTTATTTATTATTTATTATTTTATTTAACCTTTTATTTTCTCGGTGACGAGACGAGCAAGTCGCTCACCTGATGTTAAGCGTCACGCTTGCCCATAACAGTTCAGTGCGTCCCAGAATTTTGAACTTCAACAGCTCAAAACTATGCGCGGCGAAGCACCGCTCGTCACCCTGAGATGTTAGATGTTAAATCTCTGTATGCCCAGTAGTTACGCTGGAAACATTGCGCTTCACTCCGGAACACAGTAATGCTTGCAACATATAGCCTCTCTACGAAGGGAATTTTCTTATAAGTCTCATTTATATTCTCTTTGTAAGTCTCAGGTTCTTCTCACATTCACCTAAACATTCTAAATGGAATAATTACTTCCAAATTACATTAATCATCGCATGTGAAAGCAGTAATCCCTTCTCTGCAGGATTACCGGTGTTTCAATTAAAAGTATCGTTTGTTTATCTCATCCTGCGTGCGTGATAGAATTAATCTGTTGGGTATTTACAAACGCGAGATATGTATGCTTTCATAAATGGATAGAGGAAATAATGCTGTTGTGCTTTATTCAAGAAGATGCTTATGGGTACTAACTAAAGCGAAAAGAAATCATTGCCTTTGATGCTCTAAACAACAATCGTTAGGTCATGTCAAAGGCCTCCGTGGCGTAAAAACTGAAACAACAACAATTTATCAATTACAAGAAGACAGGTACATATTATTTATTGATAATTTGGCTTTGACTAATCTTATACTAGAGGATTAATTCTGGTTTTCGAAGAAGTATGATTATACTTATTATTTATAAATTATGAACAAATAAGGGTTTGCCTATAGTACAAGTTGACTTCTGAAAACCGACTAACTGACTGATTGACTTCTGAATTTGTTAACACACTTGACAAAATGTCATACATTGGAAATATATATCGCGACTATAATACATATTAAAATAGTTCTTATATGTACCTACTAAGTGCCAGTAATATCATTGAAATATGTCTAGGACAAGTTGCGGCTTCTTACATACATAGCGATATTGTTTAAGTCTACCGCAATACCACCTGGACAACATGCTCTCTTGGTTTCAAATCATGCGGTTTCTGCGTAGCAGTCAGTACAGAGCTGTGGTTAGTTTCATTGCAACATGTCATGTTGATCACCTAACCATAAACTACTTATATTCCTGTTTATATGTAAATAAATAATATTAGATGTATAGATAAAAATTATGAACGTCGAGACATTTTAAAAAAGGTGTCTATTAATACCAACTTTAGATATAGATACGTGACATTGTAACAGGTATCCAACACTACCAACCAGCAACCAAACAACCTCAACCAACAAACAACCGACCAACAGCCTATACCGACAACTATTTACTGTTCTTCTAACTATTTAACAGCTATTTATTCAAAAAACACAACCAACTAGAATCTAGGCTTTATCAAGACTATAGTAAATAGATTTGTGTTCCATCCTCGATCAAATCATCGCTTTACGAAACCACCCCCTATTGGTTGTTTGCCATTATCCCCTAGCTTGGCAGGTGACTTGTAGTTAGCAGAATGATCACCATTTACTAAGCAGATGTTAGAGTTAGCATGCGCACCGCGACAAAATTTTCTCTACTCTTCATGGCGTGAAAAATGAGACAAACGTATTTATAATCGTAGTCGTGTCCTGTTCTTGCATGATAAAAAAGATTTTGTCGCGGTGCGTATGCTAGCCATGCTGGTCGCAATTTTTGGATGTACCCGGGCCTTTTGTCAATACTTATAGCAAGGTTATTATTATAATGTATTTTTCCGATAATAGAAAAACTTCCAGTGCCCTTTGAGGTAAAAAAAAAACATACCAATAATATTTCACAAAAGATGTAAAAAACGCCAGAAATCGCTAAAGCCTCGCTAAAATACCAGAAGTTAAATTATATTGCAACATTTGTTACGGGGTGGCTTAAACTAACCGACTTATAGCACGCCAAGTTATTCCGCGCGGTATTCACGGCTATGTTGTCATTATAATAAAATGATTTACGCTTTTCCTCGGATATTACGTTTGGGCTTGATTTAAGATCTTGATTATTTCATATTAGGTTCATTAGGTCTACGTTATTATTTTTTAGTTGGTTGTAGTTAGGTTTGCCATCCGTCCGGGTTTCCCCGGATTTGTCCTAGTTTAGAGGGCGGTATCCGGTGAGCGCCCGGACGGGGCTTGTAGTCCGGGTTTAAAAGTTTAAAGTCTTTGGCCGCTCGCGACACACGCACTGTGCCCGCGCGCCGCGATCAACCTGATTATTAAAACAATTTGTAACAAACTGTAATAAGATTCTGTTTTGTTAGATACATTTAAAATGATGATAAAAGATGACTACATTTAATTTTAAGGTCTGAAATAAATAAAACGTTATTTATGACATTTCAACTGTTTTTTTATTACACTATGTTTAAAAAAACCTGTTGACATGTCCGTGGTCTAGGCTCTAAAATCCGAGGTTTTCACTCGTCTTGTCCTGGGTGCCCAATATTAGATATGGCAACCCTAGTTATAGTGGCAATATAGGTAAAATGTACCCAAAATAAGTAATTACTGTATCTACGTGGGATATCTGTTTAGCGTACTTTAGAATAAGACTATAATAATACCCTTTGAGTAAAAAATTGAAAGCTATACATGTTGCTTTTTAATCGGCTAGTGAGCAGTTGTGAGCTTATGAGAATGTTGGATACAAGCTACAGAATAAATTTTTGTTCTATTACTTTTGAAAATTCACGAAAAAATATCAGCTGTTCCATACAAAATGTTCGTGGAATTTGCAATAAAGTGTATGCTTGAAATTGTATGTATGTGTTACAATTGCAACTTTGTTTCGCAACTGTTGAACATACTTAATTTGTAAAAAAATTAGAGATGTTATAAAATAATGCATACAAAAATTATACAAGTTATTTATTAATTATACTATAAAATTATTATAGTTATCTCTTAGTAGGAACAGTTGATGTTTATCAGTTGTTTCTTTTGTTTCCAGGTTCGCGCCATGGAGCAGAGGCTGTGCGAATGGCCGGCGGGAGCTGACGGCGCGCCCCGAGCCATTACGCGATTAGAAGGCCAGATTGAAGAACAGGTAATCGTCACTAAAATAACTACACTCTCATCAATGATATGCAACATATTATCCGCACCGCACGCGCCTTATTTACTAGCTTCTGCTTTTTACTACTTACCTACTAAGCTGTGATAGATTGTCATAGACCAGTGAGTAGTTAGTATGAATACCGCTAATAGCGCACGCTTTATCCCGATTCATAACCTTTTAATAGGTCAGGATAACGAAAGCAATTTTTAATTAAAACTCAGCAATTAACGTATTATACCAAGGTACACCTAGGAATTTAATTTATCATTTTATTATTTTGGAGGATGGATCTCACGGGTTCACATAGCAATAATAAAATATGCACATACAATAATTAAAACTTGTGTTATTTCCAGGGTAAATATGTAAAAACGGTGACATTTTAAGCATTAAGCGTGATCGTGCATCATCACACGATGGTGAATAGTGTAGTGACTTGAAACATGACCTTTCGTGTTGCTCCTAAAACTCCATAGAAGCTTCCAGTAATGCTTCTCCCACTTTACTGAAGCATGACTTGGACTTGGACTAGACTGTGACTTTGTCACTTTGTGTCAATTGTTAACTAAGATTAAGACAGAGACTTGTTTTAATTATGAAATACTTCGCTCTACTTGAAAATAACAATACTTGACAATGGATAAATACACTATGCGTGGAGCCTAGACGAAAGGTAAAAAAAAAGTGAAAGTGACGTTTAATTTTGTCTATCTTTCAAAGCAAAAGTCAAAAGTGCTTCTTGCTTTGTTATTGTTGTTTTTGTAATTTGATTTCGTTTCGTTCTTCACGTTTTTGTGTATGAAAATGTGCGAAAAAACTCCAAATCTCTACTCAAATAAAAGTGATTTAGACGGAAAAATCTATGTGACTGCGGTTTTCTTTCAAGACTGAGGAAAAATCATGACGCAAAAATAGTCAACAAAAATGCAGGTACATATTAGCTTAAAAATCTCTATGGTTGAATTGATTGAATTTCGATAAGTTAATTTATTTCTAAAGGATGCTAGAAACAAACTATAAGAAAAACCAGTTAGGTATATACATTCCACTTATACTAAGAACCACTTTTTGCCTATAGCACACGGGAGTTCTCTGTGGGTAATATTTTGTTTTACAAGAACTTGAAATTACTCTAGTTTTGCATACAAATTGGTTTAAGCTGTTTAGTAGACAAGTATACATTTTTAGTAAAAGAGCCCCTGGAACGCTAACTACTTCTCATAAATTTTAAACATTGGGCGATTTTTTTTTCACACTTTATTAGGATCCTTCGACCAAAGTAAAATGAATAACAACCACACAACTTACTTAAAAATAACAAGTCAAAACAATCGAACGAAGGCTTCAATACATAATTAAAAGTACATTTGTCACTAAAAATAAGATAGCAAATATAATATCAAAGCATATTTTTGTGGATATTGGGATCGCATGTGTTGATGAACGTACATCTCCTTGCACTTTTCACAGACTGACAGAAAACTGAAGCAAGGTGAGCGCCACTTTAAAGTCACTTTAAAGTCTTCAACATTATTTTTCTTTGGTTGAAGGTTAAGACCTACAGCAACGACACTTGCTTTTAAAATTTTCTATCCATTTTGGAGAACAGTGAATAGAAATAATCTCTTCTCTTATTGTGGGTAAAATTATTTGTATTAATTGACAAATTTTAAACTCTCAGCTATGACGAAAAAAACCGGTGAGGCGGTGACATACACTAAGTACTGGTCCGGCAAAACTGAGTCTAACGACACACTAGAATTGCTCGGAATGCACCATACCAGCCGGAGCCATAACAAAGCCTATGTTTTATGACTGAATATTAGAAAGTAATGTGGCTGCTTCTGTTTGAAATGTCTTTGCCAATTAGAGCTTGATTTCTTCCTTGTCTAACAATTAATATGATAAGTGTTTACAACCAGAAACCAGAAAACTTTTTTTTTTTTTTTTTAAATTTGAGATGTTTGATTTATTATTTTTGTTTTGAGGTGTTTATAAACATGCTCTATGGAGTTGTAGTCACAGAAGGCTCTTCCCTAGGATGTAAGGTTTAAGGTTTATTTGAAATAAGTTTGCTAAACTATTCCTCTTCCAGAAACAGCTAAGACTCCAAGACGCGAAGCAGGTGGAAGCCAAGGCGGCCCGCATCAAGGAGTGGGTGACGAACAAGCTGCGAGAGCTGGAACAACAAAACCAACAGCTGCGGGAACAAAACGACCGCTGCAACCAACAGTTGGAGTTGCTCAGGAACCATATAGCAGCGTCAGGCACTAGGAATAACACTGTAAGTATTTCTTACTATGCAACCATGTAGAGCACAACTAATAGAATAATCTAGAAAATTAAGTAGTCTCTTATGGCTGGAACAGTAGAACCAACAGCTGGAGCTGCTAAGGAAGCATAAGAGCTACGTCTGGTTTTGAGTCGAAATTGCACTGTGAGTACTTTTAACTACACCCGTAGTGTAGCGCAGCTCGATAGTCTTAGCAGATTAGACAATCAAAGAGTAGATGAGGAACAAGCTGCGAGAACTGGAAGATAGACGATAGACTCTTAGGCCTGCAGGCCCAACACGGGCGCCGGGATAAAATTTCGTCCACCATATTTCTCCCGCGAGAACGAGACGGATGTATCCATATTATAGTTTTGTCACATTGATGCGAAGACAAAGCGGGTGGACATAACTTTATCCCAGCGCCCGGGCTAGGCTTGCTGGGGCACTAGGAATTGCACTGTAAGCTGAAAATATAAATATATTGATTACCAGTGTGTTAGTTAATGGAGATTTCGACAGATGGCGCCAATTTTAAGTACTAGACGGGCAGCAGACGCACAGCATTCTTACTTTTGGGATCTTAGAACACCAGTGACTCCGTAATTTCGTTCCCAGTTTCTACCCACCCGTGCGAGTCTGTCGCTCGAAGTGAGCACAGACGGCTCGCCCAGAGCCTCGTCCAGCCTATTGGCGGCCAACAGGCGGAGATCAGAGAGCCTTGAAGGGCCGCAGGTCAGATAGGTGTCATAGAATGTTCTAGAAAGTTTATTTGCACTTATGGCTTATTCATATGTTTTAATTAATAAATTTATGATTATTTTTACTTAGAGTTTATTTTAATTTATTTACTATTTAATGTTATTTAAGTTATGTCAAATTAAATGGTACCTCATGTCTAAAAAAAAAAAAAAAAAAAAAAAATTAATAAAACCGCAGGTCTTAAGTGCTCTTGAAAGATTTGGTTTGCAGTTTTGCACTCTCTGTTAATGTTCTTGTTGCTAATTCACTCCCTCTGAGAACACTAACACAGTAAAATACTAACAGTGCAGTTTAGTTTGCACTTTCGCTGATGTTAACAATACTAACTTTAATAACGATTACTTATCTATGATTTAATTAACTTTAGTTGAAAGGATAAGTTGCTTAATTTACTATACAAAATATTGATATTCATATTATGACTTTTCAAACAGAATGCTTATGAACTTACTCTCAGAAATGTGCCCGTATCGTGAGATCCTTATTGCGATGATTAGGTTTAGCTGGCGACGCTACGAAATTGAACCTTATATGCGCGGCGATACAATTTCGAGAAGACGCCGACGCTTAAGGTGCAACGTTTCGCTCAGCGCGCGAAATTCAAATTTTCTTTCGTTTTTTATCAATTACAGCTAAATTACTCATCGTAGGTTCATAAAAACTAATTTTGCGATAATAAATAGATTGTTTCAAGAAATTACACCAACCAAAAATTCAAATTGAAAGCTAGTATAAGTACATTTCTCACTAAACCAAAAAAACAAGATGAAACTCAGCTTATTGAGATTTGTAGCTAAACTAATGTTATCTATGTGATCATTTTACCAGTATTTTCTAAAAACAACTTATATATTGGCGCAAAATTGGTTTCAATAAATACACGATGAGTAATTAAGCTGTAATTGACAAAAAACGCAAGAAAATTTAAATTTCGCGCGTTCTCGAAACGTTGCACCTTAAAGCGCGCCGCGCATATGCATATAAGGTTCACAGTCGTAGCATTCAGGACACCACGGTACGGGCCATTGTCTGGCAAAGTAGCAAAACTGACTCAAACGACACAATGAAGCTTTGCTCGAAACATCGCTGTCTAGTTCCCACGAATATTCAAGAGTTAGGCAATGCTCACATTGCTGCGCGCCATGCGAAGGGGCGCGGGACGAGAAGCCAATCGCGCGGTGCGGAGCCAAGCTCGTTTCTATACAAATTGAGACACTTCGGTACTGCACAGTTGCACACCGTCGTTTGACGCGGAGCAGTGTGAAAATAGCCTTATTCTTGTCAGCCGCCGTGCGACGTCAGTCTGAGTCCTACCTCAGATTTCATGATTTGTATTTGAATGTTAGAAAGTCAACGCGTCTTCAGGAGTTTTGGCGGGAACGTGAAGAAGTTATGTCGCGTCATTATATTATTTTCTAAAACTTGTGTTATTTTGAGTGTTAATGTGTAAAAATGATGGATTTTTATTAATTAAGTGTTCGTGACCGTGCACGAGTGTTGGTGAATAGTATATTGTCGTGAAAAGTGACTTTTCGTGTTATTTCCAAAACTCCACAGAAACCTTTTGTAAAGTCTCCACCACTTTACTGGGGTATGACTTGGACATGACCGTGACTTACTTTACTTGACTTAGACTATGACTGAGACTTGTTTTATTTGTGAAATACTTTACTTCACTTCAAATAATACAAAACTTGACACTGGCTAAATACACAACGTGTGAAGCCAAAATTTAAGAGAAAAAAAAAACGCGTCTTCTTCCGTTTTAAAGTCATTGTATTTATAACAGTTTTTGTTTATTTTACTGTTCAACGCTGCACGCTGCATCGATGTTTAATTCATGGTCATTTATTATTTACGACTAAATTAAATAATTTTATTACACCCAAATTTGTCAATGCGTTACATAGTAGAGTACAATATAAACTTAAACGCACCGTTATTTGTGGTTTTTATACGATTTAAATATTTTGTAAGTAATATGATTATAACAACCTTGAACTGGTGCGAAGTCGCCGGTACCGTCACCCTCGCTGTAACTAGGGTTACCAGATCAAAAACGTAGATCATATGACAAAATCTTAATTAATTGTGTTTTTTTCAGTCGTGCCTTTCATCGCTTTTGCGCTCCTGCGAGCGGTGCGGCGATAGACATGCGACAAGGCATTGTGTTTCAATCACTTTGAAAAATGCCTCACAAATTAAAATTTTCCCAGTTTCTTTTACAGAGGGTGTTAATCTATGTAACTTTAGAAAAATTCCTTTAATCTAGTAACCTTAGCAAACTAGTTTATCTCTACTTTTTTTCTTGCAAATGTAAAAAAAAGGCTTTGTTTTTTCTAGCTGCCAATAAATTCATCAGAGCCCCACTACAGTACTCCAGTACGGCACAGGCGAAACCTATCGATCGGTACTACCAGCATAGCGAATAACGTGCCTCCAGCCAGCGCTGCCACCACTATGAACCGAACTCTGGACGAGAGGACGGCAGCTAGTCTCCTCGCTGATGATTTAGCGGTATGTTGAGTTTTGGAAAAGATCTACAACAGCGCATAGACTCAAGCTCTATCGGGATTCTGAAACGTTTGTTAACTTTGACAACAGACTAATTCTAATGCTGCCTCTGGCACTAAGCCAATGACAATGACAGCAATAGATTTAATCTGTTGTCAGAGTTAACAAACGCTTGAGAATCCCGAGGTATGCGGTCCAACAAAGATTTCATTGCATACAGCGACACAATTTTACACAACTAATAATTCCTCCCGATGTACCTGCGTAGTAGACTAAGTTTAATAGCGCGGGAAACTTCGATCTACCAATGGCAAAGAAGAGTACTACGCGCGCTAAAATCTTGCGCTGTTATTGGTCGGCCGGCGCCATCTCGGTCAGACAGTGAACGAATCGCGTGAACGGGACAGAGCTAAGAACGAGCTATACTCTGCCATTTGTACTTGCAAATAAAGTTCAATATATGTAAAAATATAATTTACACGTTCGGTTACTGTAGGAGACCGGTCTGCGCTCTTCTTCGCAAACGGAAACTGCCGATCGGAATTATTATTAGTTTAGTAAAACTGTACATTGAACATGTATTCTAATTTATTACAGACTGCAGTTGAAAACTTAGTAGTGTTGCCGACAACTCCAAACACGTCGACAGATGGCGACACGACACACGACTATGCGGAAATCTATACACCTAGCAGAGGTTAGTACATATTATGATATTAAAAAATCCCACACACACAGTATTGCAATAAACTTTTTCTTACTTTATATTTATTTATATATATTTTTTTGACGAATATTGATTTTTGTTCTTTGTCTGGGTGTTTCTATGTATTCTATGTATGTGTTTACAAAAAAGTATGTATGTATTCTATCAGTTATCTGGTTCCCATAGTACAAGCTTGTTTAGTTTGAGCTAGATGGCGCTGTGTGAAAAAACTTCCACCAATATTATATAATTTAATTATATATATTAAATACCAATTGCAAGTAAATGTCACTGAAATTATGTAATCCGCCAGTGAAGCTAGGCTTCTTGTATTGTTTAGTCGCTATAGTTTCAGAGTTCATAAAGTGGTGAGTATTAAAAACAGGCTTACCACCTTATAAGTCTGCAAACAGACGAAGGACAGAGACGGCAATTTACCGCCAGGTTTTGCAAGTTTAAACATATAGCTCAGTACTGCAACATTCAAAGAAAATATGGCACCACGTTGTATTTGATGAAATACGTCCGTCATGTATCGTAGAGAAGATAGAGAAGATGTGTGCGAGTTAACGCACTTAACCTAGGTAACTTCAAAAAATGGCCACGTTGTGAAGAATCCTAATCTTAACTAATATTATAAATGCGCATAGTGAGACAGAGCTACATTCGCATTTATAATATTAGTCTATCTGTCTCTCTGTCTGGGTGTGTGTCGCGTTATCGCGTCTAAACGGCTGAACGGATCGACCTAAATTTTTACATATAGCTTAAGGGTCGGAGACGGACATAGGCCACTTTTTTTTCTAGCTCTACGCGTCCGAGGTCGCGGGTAACAGCTAGTAATAGATAGATAGATTAATAACTGACGGTCTTATCGCTGCAAGCGATCTCTTTCAGGCATAATATTTTTTGTCTCTGTACTATTCTGTGATGCTGCAGGTCTTTAAAGTTTGGTTTCATTTTCTTATATTATACACTAGTAAATAATTTTTTACTCTACTACCCAAGAAAGAGGGTAATGTTTTTGGGTATTTATGTAAGTATGAATATTTGTGTTTTTATATAGCCTGTAGCTAAAAGGCTTAACCGATTTTAATGAGTGATGTGTCGCGGAATTCCTGTTTGCGTCCAGAGAGATGTGTTTTTTTTTTTAAATAATAATACTTGTTGTCGTACAGAACGCACCCCAGCGTGGCAAGGCCCCGTGAACGTGGTCGTCCAGGGCAACAGT
This sequence comes from Apocheima hispidaria, assembly GCA_947579745.1. NCBI lineage: Eukaryota > Metazoa > Arthropoda > Insecta > Lepidoptera > Geometridae > Apocheima > Apocheima hispidaria. The sequence continues at coordinate 11,700,715 of OX388160.1, forward strand.
CGCGGGGGCTCTTCAACCGGCGACAGCTCCACCTCGGAGCAGCCTCGCCCGCCCACGCCGCCTCTGCACAGGTTCCCCAGCTGGGAGGCCAAGATATACCAGGTACCTTACTACTAACATCATAGGGTTCGATATTGTTTGACAATGTGTATTATCTTCTTCATTAGCGTCACTAATAAAAAACATTTCGAATTTGAATTATGATAGTCAAGAGTCGTCACCGTAAGATATGTTTCCTTGTGATCACACTAATATTATAAATGCGAAAGTTTGTATGTAATTGTGTATGTAGGTAAGTATGTAAATGTGTTGTTCCCTGTGCCCCGCGGTTTCACCCGCTATTCTACAGGAACGGTTAATTTTATCGGGATAAAAATCCTATGTGTTAATTAATCTAGGGAATTAGCTTCCCCCATAAAAAATTTCATCCAAATCCCAAACTTATGTAATATTAGGGTGATAAGGGGCACTAAATAGAAAAATCTCATTTCTATCAAAGTATGCCGCTAACAATATAGCCAACATTATTTAACCCAAACATACTCTTTGCACTTTATTCCTTAGCGTATAAAGTCCACATTGTGTTGCAGGTGGCAGACGACGGTCTCCAGCAATCCGTAGGAGAAGAGTTGAGTCCGCCGCCAGCGCCGTGTCCGCGGCCCATGCACGAGTCGACCAGCTATCAAGACATCTCCGTGCCCGTATACGCTACTGTCAAAGGGGTCAGATTATTATGGCTATTTTATTGACCGAGTTAACGAAGTCTTTGCTTCAACTGCTTTGCTTGAACTAATTTGCTTTCATCTGTCCGTATGTTGTCACTCGCGTACAGGTCGTATTTTTCAACCAATCTTGACAAAACTTGGTATACCTCGAATATACGATTCCACTAGTGTAGTCTACGATTTTATAGTTTTTTCTTTCGCCTTTGATTTTTAGTTAGAGGGGTATTTCCCGCAAAAAGTGGTAAAGTTTGTATTCTATGGACCCATAATCAGTGGTTGCCATAATCCTCACGCTTGGCTTGAAGATCGCACAATGTTCACCGCTTACTAAGAGTGTGCTGCTGCCCGTCCTCCGGTCGTTCTGTGTAAAGTGGGAATGTGGGTCTTAATAGAGATTTAAAAAGTGTGGTTACGACAATATATTATAACGTTTTAGCGCGCGAGTCAGATCCGGTCGATGCCGTTCACGGGCGACTCATCCGACGACTCGTCCGACGGCGAGGAGTCGCTCGCGCACCACACTCACAACACGCCGCACCACCAGCTCGTCAACAACGTGTACGGTGAGTCTAGTCGACGGGACGGTTGGACGACTCATCGGGCAACTGATCCTCTCCTTTACTATTACCCAGGGTTCGCCGATATATATAAGCGGATATAATATATCATGATATATATCAATTGATTTTTTCCTGTCTTCTGAACCAAAAATTTTGGAGATTAATGTTTACCCTGGCAGCACGTAGCGAAAAACTACAATTCAGAATAATTTATATTGTTTCCCAAAATGGCAACCTCATATAAAGTTGGGGAAATCCCCTTTACTTTAACTTACCAGTACGGCTAGCTTTTTATTGAAATTCAAACCTTAACTTCATATCATATAAGGTTTATTTTACGAGGTAATCAAAAATGGGGATTCCCTGGTGCTCCTAGCGTTAATAATTTTCACTTTCTAGGGAAAAGCCTTTTCTTAGCCTGGATATATATAAAAAAATCGGATTTTTTTTATTTATTATAAAAATCGGATTTTTTCAAACCCTGCTATTAACATAGAGAAATTATATTAAAAGTTCTAATGTCCATAGAAAGATGCGTTACTCGATTGTACTACTGATGAGATCGTAAGATGTCGCTAGTGATAGGATTGATTGTTTTTAAATATCGGAATATCTTCGTAGTTACAGGCACCTAAAGTGCCGGATTTTGGCGTTGAAATTATTACGAAGAAACGTAGATTATTATTTATTCAAGCCATTGACACCAAACACAAAAGATTTTGTTAAGATTTAGCGGATGATAGCAGTATAGAAACGAAACGCGAATTTAAAAAAAAAAATTGGTATATTCACTAACTTTCTTCATCGCACGCACAGAGCGACCGCAATACAGTTTTCAAATTAACGGTTAAATTAGTTTACACAAAGTAAAGCAACTAGTTTTATTAGTTTAGGTATTAGACAACTTTTTTGTAATCGCCCAAAGATTAACTTAAATCTCTTTCACAGGCGCGCAGACCTCCCAAATGCCTATCAACAACGTTAACCTAACAAACGTGCTACCAGCCTCGATACAACAAACGCCGAACCACGCACACGCACTAGTGCTAACAAACAGTGCCAACGGACAGTGCAGTTCATCTGACACTAGTCTCAGTGCCAGTAGTCCGTCGAAGAGTGTCAAGACAAGCAGTAGTCTCAGTCCGGCCAAGCGGTCCAGTAGCGGGTCGCCGAGTAAACAGAGCAAGACTAGAGGTAATTTAGTGCAAATAGAGTCTGTTCATTCTTACCTGACAAAAAAGGTAAACAAACTTTGATTTCTCACAAAATCACCGTTTTCTCGTAGAAATCGCACAACCTTGGCACGCACTATAGTCCGTGGTTACATAAAAAACATAAATGCAACTATTTATACACGGATATCAACGAAATTTATCATAATTACACTATATTTTGCATAAACACGAAATAATCTGATCGTATTTTGCTGTTAGACTCCTCTAGAGTCTTTGGATTTTAGTTTTGTTTGTTTATCTTTGTTGTCAGGTGAGGACGAACTGACTATAGTTCAAAAGGATAGTGCAGTTCATCAGACACTAGTCTAAGTACCAGCATAGATAAAAAATCGTTCTTTGGTGACAGTCAGCAACAACGGCTTACAATACCAGTATCTTGACTCTGGTTATACCCGAGCCGCCCTAAGAAACGTTCAGACAGTTGTATTGACATTGGAAGAACCTGAACGAAAACCGTGAATTGTGATTTAAAGAACCAGTTATTTCATACATTTCGTTGAGTATAAACAATATATTTCTACGGAAAAACAATTTTTTTTTTCTCGATTTCGTTGTCTGTCCCACAGAAACAGTTGTAGATACTGACGAGTAAAACAATGAGCTCCTTTGATCGCTTTTCTTTATTGTTTTAGTGTAACTTTGTTTTCATTTAACTGTCAGAGCGTTTCATAGAGCGGCACGGGTATAGTCCAAAACACCACAAAAAAAAACTATTGAATGTACAATTCTTTAATCTCAATGATAAACACTTCAAGGTTAATTTTAGTTACTACACTGGTGATGTGAACTTTAATAGCAAACTACTTTTGTGAAATGGATCATCACATCGTCTACTTCTTCACCAGACAACCATTATCCACAATATAATTAGATCCAGTAACACTCCTCCCTTTATCGCTCGCCAGGAACAACACCAACTCCGCAATTTCTTCAGGCTCACATATCCTTCCCAACGGCGAAGCTTTTTCATACACCTCCCACGGGGTATCGTTGTTAGCATTAATCAACACATCCGTCCTTACTGGACCCGGGCTTATAGCGTTGACTCTCACACCTTTATCTGCTAGCTCCATAGCTATCGCCTTAGAAAAATGGTTTAAAGCAGCTTTAGAAATCGAGTAGATAAGCAAAGTCGGAGTGACGCTCGCTCCGCCAATGCTTGAAATGTTGACTATATTCCCCTTACTTTTAATCAAATATGGAACAGCTAAATTGGTTATATTGATGACAGCGCGCAGATTTATAGCCATAACTTCGTCATATGTTTGTAGAATATTATCATCTTCAATGTTGCTATATCTGACTATACCAGCATTATTTACAAGGACATCTATCGTTCCGAAAATCTCAATAGTCTTTTCAATAATCCTTTTAACATCTTCTTCAATAGTAACATCAGCTTTCAATATCAACGGTTTTTGAGTGCACTTTTCTGCCACATTTTGTAGTTTCGTTTCGTTCCGTCCTACGATGGCGACCTTAGCTCCGTGTTGAGAGAGAAGGATAGCTGTGGATGCGCCGATTCCAGAGCTTCCGCCGGTTATGAGGACAACTTTGTTCGAGAACGTCATAGCTTCGCGATTATAATTTAGTTACTGGGTGTTTTTCACAAAGTATGTCGCATACGAATACTACAAAGAGACTGAGAGAAACTTGCGCATGTAAATGTTTTATAAATTCAAAAGTCACCTTGCAAATACGAGGTGACTTTATAGTTCAGGGTTGTGATTTCGACTGCATCATATATTTTTTTATGAAATTGCCGTTCGAGTTTTATTTAGCATACGCCGCTATAAGTGTAAAGAGTTATTTAAAAGTACACTCAATACTGTGGTTATTGGTCAAGTATAAAATCCATCCCATCAGTTATCTGGTTCCCATAGTACAAGCTTGCTTAGTTTGGGGCTAGATGGCGCTGTGTGGAAAACGTCCACCAATATTTATTTATTTATCCAGTTGCGGTGGAAGGTGTCCTATACAGCATGTGTCGTAGTGAATAGGCTTTCATTACGACACATCCTGCATAAACAAAATGTTACATACATTTTAGAAATTCCGACAAAAGTGCTTACAAAGCTTCTCAGGAGAGACTCGTCACAGCCCTGTTAGGCTTATAAACTATGGATAAATCAATTATGAGAATGGACCTGTAATAACGCTTTGAAGCACATTATAAATTCATTCCATAATGAGAAGACAACGTAGAGGGCACAAGTTCCAATATAAATTTAATTTTAATTCCATATCATGAAAACTAGATTATTATTAGGTACGTGTTGTTTTGTATGTATTATTTATGAAGTCTCAGTTCAAAGACGTATGTGTGTTTTGTTTGTCTGGAAATTATCAATATATTTATTGCAAACATATTATATTTACATGCAGATCTTAACTATCATATTTTATGTAGGTAATAAATAATTACCCTAATTATAGCAACACGCTGACTGCTCTGATTTCGCTGATTGAGGGTATACGTTCTTTGTTACTTTTTAGTTGGGTCCACTGCTGGTGTTCCTCAACTCCTTGTATCAGCTACTATTTTATGTTCTCGGACTATTTATAGCGACTAAAAATAAAATAAAAACTTCCCGTGCCTGATTTAGAACTCCGTACATTACAACTGTCAGTCCATACAAAACGTCAAAAAATGTACAAAAATGGATCGACGCCATCTTGTGAACTATAGGCTGTAACTATGTCTCTGTCTGGATGTTTGTCGCGTTATTACGGCTAATCAAATAAATAATAAATAAATAAATATCTGGGACATTATTGCACACAGCATTATCGGCTGAACGGATCTTGACAAAGTTTTATAAAGAGTTATGTTTATCACAAAGACGTATAAAGGGTACTTTTTTATGTCCACGCGAACGAAGTCGCGGGTAACAACTAGTGTTATATATTTTTGAATAAAATGTCATTTTACTCATCAAAATTACATTAATTTGAGTGCATACAGAAATTGTAATAAAATTAAATGTCAATCTTATAAATCTCATCAAAATCGTAGAAAGATCGCTCGATCGGCTATTTTTAAGTGCAGACAAACAAAACAGCGACATCTGCCGGCAGATGATTGTGGACGGTTTCGTTAGCAAGTTTTCATATGAATGTGGCACCGTCAGATACGTCATTCGAGTCCGGCATGTCGGACGACTACGCCATCCCGCCGGACGCCGTGTCCTGCGAGAGCACGGCGTCGCCGTCGCTGGCGTCGCTGTGCCGCGCGCCGCCGGCCGCGGACTCGCCGCGCCGGCACGACGCCCTGGAGAAGAGCGGACACCTCGCCAAGCTGGGCGGCAAGCTGAAGACGTGGCGCAAGAGATGGTGAGCGCTCCCTACCGAAATACACTTACTAAACGTCAAAGTTTTTTTTTTTTTTTTTTTATATGTTACGATACTCGGTGACGAGACGAGCAAGTCGCTCACCTGATGTTAAGCGTCACGCTTGCCCATAACAGTTCAGTGACACTCAGAATTTTGAACTTCAATAGTTCAAAACTATGCGCGGCAATGCACTGCGCTCGTCACCCTGAGATGTTAGATGTTAAATCTACGTTTGCCCTGTAATGCTGGAAACATTGCCCTTCAATCCGGAACACAGTAATGCTTGCACACTACTGCTTGGCGGTTGAATAACTGGCAAAGGTGTGGTACTTCCGTAGGCGGACTCTGCAAGAGAACCCATCACTACAAAAGTCAAAGTCAATTATTGATAAATATCAATTTACAGGTTGAATATAAAAAATAACAACATTGATAATTCAAATTGATTATCTGTATCGGCTATCGGTACTTCGAGTGATGTAGCCTACCGATTGCCGCTTCAGATTGCAAACCTGAAAGTACCTTTATTGGATACCGTGTCGTAAACACGGCCATTGTTTTGCATATTTGTATGGATTGTCACAATTGTTTATCATAATTCGACATGCATTAATTGTTACACGTCACCGCATCGACCGTTTGTTTAAAACTAGCCTTGTGGCTCAGTGGGCGGTTTTCCGTATTCTGAACTGCAGGTTGTGGGTTCGATTCCCACCCAGGACAAACATTTCTGTGATGAACATGGATGTTTGTTCTTTGACTGGGTGTTTCTATGTATTTACAAAAAAATATAAGTATTTATGTATTCTATCAGTTATCTGGTTCCCATGGTAGAAGCTTGCTTAGTTTGGGGCTAGATTGTGCTGTGTGTGTGTCCACCAATATTTATTTATTTTGAAGGTATTTCTTCTATAACAGGTTCGTCCTCAAAAACGGTACGCTATCCTACTGGAAATCGCAATCCGAAGTGAATCGCAAGCCACAAGGTCAAATAGGTCTCGGCGAAGCTTGCAAGATATCGCGGAACGAGGGCGCGGCCACCTTCGAGATATTCACAGGGAGCCGCACGTACTACCTCACGGCCGACAGCATCGCCACTATGGAGGACTGGATTAGAGTATTACAGGTAAACAAAAAGTACACTTCACTAAAAATTACACTAATATTATAAATGTGTTTTTTCCCGTTCAACTTTTTTTTTGCAAGGCATAACGAGGTCACTCTCATGGCATTCCTTGATAAAGGTCATCGAAGGTGATCGAAACTATGGTAGTATATCATTTTTTTTTTCTTGTATGGGTAAAATTTTACCTGAAATAAATGATTTTGAATTTGAATTGAAAAGTAGGAAACTGACTCAATTTAACGTGAGTATTCCAGTTTTATTAAAACAAAATGCAAATTCAGTCTTTAATTATTTACTTTAATATTAATTACCCATAAGACGAATATAAACCTAAATTAATATCCAATTTAAACTATTTTGAACTCTATATGCAGCACAAAAATATTATCAACTAGCTGCGTCCCGTGGTTTCAAAAAGAGTTTTGGATATGTATGTACTGGGACCCTATTCCTGTGCGCTTGAGATTATCTCGGTGACTGTCTCTCTAATTTAAAATTTAATGGGTGTGAGTGAGAGAGAGAGATAAAAATGTCATTTCTCCGAATAGGGGTCCTGGAGAAAGGCAAAATAACTTTTTGTTCGTCCTCCTTCTAAAAAAATTAAGTTCAAGAATACTTTTTGAGGTGTATGTAAGTCACAGATCACACCCTAGATTCAGCATTCAGGGCGCTCGAAGCGCACCACGCATCAGTCTAAAAACACTTATAAGAAATTACTCTGATTGGATGACTATCAAGCGCGAGTAGGCGTAACCTTGAGATAGCCAATGAGAACACTCGGTCGCACTCCCCACGACCCGCGCCGCGCCTCAAACTTTGGTGACTTTTTGTAGGAACCACGAATCTCGCAATGCGGTATCTAGTGTGATTTGTGATTTAAGTATACTAGTATGTATATTTGTGTGTTCCTTTATTACCTTCAGCAGTTTAGCTTTAACCGATTTTGACGAGTGAGATACCTTGGTTTAATTTTTATGCCTCGAGTGACACAGGCTTCGTCTTGCACTTGGTTTTTTCTTTATTTGTCTTTGTCTACAGTGGTTATATGTTTGAGCCTTTTGGGGTCGAAACCTTGGGGCCGAAGGGATCGGGCGCCAAAAAATATTTAAAGATCTGCCTTCTCGTCTGATCGAAGCAACACGTGACCAAAATGCTGGCCTCTATTTCGCCCAAAGGTTGAGCATCGCAATACAACGTGGTAATGGGGCCAGCATTTTGGGAACAATTTCCACTGGTAGCGGTCTTTTAGATTAGCTTATTTTATTTAAATTATGTTTCTTTTCTTTTCTGTGACATGTTATTTCATTTGTCTTTTAATTATAATACTTGTTTTCTTCCAGAACGTCCAAAGACGAAACGCGACGAAGCTCCTTCTTAGCAAGGAAGACAACAAGCCGACGATACAAGGCTGGCTGACGAAGGTCAAAAACGGGCACGCCAAGAAGAGCTGGTGCGTCCTCATCGGGAAGATGTTCCTCTACTTCAAGTCGCCGGGCGACCAGGTGGGTGCCGACATTACACTAATATTATAAATGCGAAAGTTTGTGTGTAAGTGTGTAAGTGTGTTTGTTCCCGTTCAACCCTGTGAAGGCTGAACGGATTTGAATGACATTTGCTATGGAGGTTGCCAATTAACACATAGGCTACTTTTTATCCCGGAAAAAATTACCATTCCTGAGGGATAATAAAAATCCCCCGATGATCACCCGTTTTCGCAACCATTTTACGAAGCGTAGTTATTTTTTTTCTTTTCTTCTATTTATTCTCTTGGGGATTTGGCGTCGCACGTCTTCTTCATTTGCCAGTGACAAATATATAAATATATTCAAGTTTTAGTAAATAATGTCGCGTTATCGCGGCTGAACGGATCTTGATAAAATTTGATAAGGAGTACTGATATCACAAAGAAGGACATAGGATACTTTTTTCACATCCACGCAAACGAAGTCGCGGGTAACAGTTAGTTATGAATTAAACTTTCAAAAATGACTGATGTATGTCCTTCGGGTTCAGAAACAAAAATACGTGTTTTTATTCATCGCAAAGCACGACTAACAAACATTATAACAAGAACACAGGACCTGGGTATGTCCTGAAACTTAGACTAGAACCTCCGCAGGACGGGCAGTAGCGTCCTCTTAGTAAACGGTGAGCGTTCTGCAATCCCCAAGGCGCGGGATTGTAGCTCTTGTCGGTTTTGACTTTGTCTTTGACTTTGCTACATGAGGTAATATTATAGAACCGCACAAATATACTTATGAACGTCTGCACTAAACTTTGAAAGCTCCTGAGTTCATACTTAACACTCTAGGACGTACCTAACAGTGAAAAATGTGTTGCACCAAAGTTAGGACGTTTGCATAAATGCGTAAGACACGTCGTACCTTTAACACACCGATTTTGCATGTCAAAAGGCTAAGCAAGCGCTTAACAAGTAAGTGGGATTACTTTCGGATTTTTGGCGGGAACGTGAAAAATTAACGTCGCGTCATTTTATTATTTTCCAAAACTAGTGTTATTTCGAGTGTTAATGTGTAAAAGCGGTGATGTTTTACCCGTTAAATGTTCGTGAACATGCACGAGTGTTGGTGAATGGTAAAATGTCGTGAAACGTGAATTTTCGTGTTGTTTCCAAAACTCCATAGAAGGCTCTATTAAAGTTTTCACCACTTTACTGGGGCATTACTAGGACTTGACTGTGACTTGCTTTGCTCGCCTTTGACTGTGACTATGACTTATTTGACAATTTTCAACGAAACTTGAAAATATATGAGTATACTTGACACTGGCAAATGCATAAAACGTACGACGCGATAATCCTCTTGAGGAAAGAGAAAAAAACAAGTAAGTGTCAGTGTCAAACAAAATGGTCTGTCATAGGTACCATAGACATTTATCATTCTTTCATTATTTTCATTCAAACGTCAGTTGTAGTTGTCACATAACGTAAACTGGTTGGTGCAGAGGAAGTTGATCCCTAAGTCCAACTTAGTTTAGGTGATGCTTACCCAAGTTTTATCTTTTTTTATTATTTTATTTAATACATGTGCTTCACGGATTCCGAGGTCCGTTTACAATTATTTATCAACTAAAACTGTATATAAAAACTAAAGACTTTACAAAAGGAATATACCAACGAATACTACTAGTAGTACTATTAGTTTTATCTTTGTTGACCGGCGTTAGATACACCTCAAACACACCTTCCTTCTTGGGAAGTCGGGTAAAAAAATTGAGTCGTTGTCCTCGCATATTTAAATGATGATTCAATGAGTGCGGTTTAAAATGCGCTCACAGTGCATAACACCAACCACTGCTTACGATCGGTTTAAATTGTTAGTACGCTAATAATTTAATAATAGCGCGCCAACAATTTAAACCGTTCATGAGTGTGCTTATGTCAGATTGTTTCATTTTTCAGGTTGTCGGCCTCAGTGTCTCATAATTTGATGGTCACTGTTTCATTTCTGTCTTCACAGAAGACTGTGGCCTGCATTAAATCAATTTTTTTTGTATAAAAAAAACAGAGAATATCGTAGTTCACAGATGACAATTTGAATTTGACATTAGCGCACACAGTGCACTACCTCATTCTTGTGAGCACCGTGAGCACGCTAAAATGTCGTCACTCATGACGTCATGTGTCTGACAGGAGCCTTTATATGCGCATCTTAAACCGACTGTTTGCACGCTGACAGTGCAAACGGTAACTATCTGCACATTTTAAACCGCACTCAATGATTCTATTCCCAGAACCCGATCGGTCAGATCAACATGCGTGACGCGCGCGTGGAGGACGTCGAACACGTGTCGGACTCGGACTCGGAGGAGAAGAATGACGACGCCAGGAACCATCTCACGGTGGCGATATACCCGCAACATCAAGTGGTGAGTAGCGTTCCAAATTATGCTGTGCTTTAAACCGACAAGAATCACACTAATATTATTAATGCGAAAGTTTGTGTGTAAGTATGTAAGTGTGTTTGTTCCCGTTCAACTCATCAAAGGCTGAACGGATTTGGATGAAATTCAGTATGGAGGTAGCTTATACACTGGATTAACACATAGGCTACTTTATATCACGAACAATTTTACGTTTCCTGTAGGATAGCGGGTAAAACCGCGGGGCGCAGCTAGTACACGATATATTCGACGTGTATACTTATACATGATGCTTTTCAATCGGCTAGGGAGCGGCTGTGAGCACACTGTTTACAAGATAAAGAACAACTTTTGTTCTGACTTTTGAAAGCGAGAAAAAAAAAACAGCTGTTCCATAAATTTTATTGTAAGATCCACAAACTAGCCTTGTTGCTAGTTCTGATCTGTAGGTTGTGGGTACGATTCCCACCCAGGACAAACATTTGTGTGATGAACATGGATGTTTGTTCTTTTTCTGGGTGTTTCTATGTATGTATTAAATATATATATATTTATGTATTCTGTCAGTTATCTGGTTCCCATAGTACAAGCTTGCTTAGATTGGGGCTAAATGGCGCTGTGTAAAAAAAAAAAAACCTCTTGTACTTGATTGCGCATCCATGTCAGTACTCGTAATGTCATTTAAAATCCGTCTGATTAAAAATCCGAGTTTAATTTCGTAAATCAACGAATCTCACGTACGAACTAGATCTCAAATATATCCTTCGATTGTTAAACATAAAAATAGATTACATACAAGCGATAGATCTGCCTTTTGCGTTATTTAAAAACTGTGTTGCAAAAGGCAGCTTCTTCCAATGGTGTGGTTAGGAGTGTCAAGTGTTTAACAAAGATTATCACACTGAAGGTATACGATACTGTTGAAATAATACATTTGAATGTGAGAAATTAGTATATGTTATGTCAAGTGTCAGGTAAGTGTTGATGTGAGAGGGTTTTTTTTTTTTACTCAATGACGATACTAGCATGTCGCTCACCTGATGTTAAGAGTCACGCTTGCCCATAACAGTTCAGTGCTACCCAGAATTTTGAACATCAACAGTTCAAAACTGCGCGGCAATGCATTGCGCTCGTCACCCTGAGATGTTAGATGTTAAATCTCTGTATGCCCAGTAATTACGCTGGAAACATTGCCCTTCAATCCTGAACACACTACTGCTTGGCGGTTGAATAACTGCCTAAGGTGTGGCACTTCCCCAGGCGGACTCTGCAAGAGAGCCCTACCACTACAAAAAATGTGTGTGGGTATCAGTGCTGTTATTCGTTTATCGTTATTTCCAGGGTCCGACGTACCTGCTGTTCGAGTGCAAGGCGGACAAGGACTCGTGGCTGTACCACCTGACCGTGGTGAGCGGCGGCGGCCTCAGCCAGGGCACGCACTTCGAGCAGCTCGTGCAGAAACTCATGGAGACCGACGGCGACCCTAGTCAGTATCACCACCATCGTCAGCCATAACACGTCCACAGCTGAACGTAGGCCTCCCCCTTCCTCCTTCCCTAGTCAGTGTACGAGAACTCATTATCACGGAATCTACGAAAAAATCCTGTTTAGGAGTTTTGGCGTCAACGTGGAATAGTAGTGTCGCAGCTTTGTATTATTTTCTACTAGCTGTTACCCGCGACTTCGTTCGTTCTCCTACCTATAACATACCACACCCATGCAAAAATTCAGCTGGATCTGTTCAGCCGCTTAGACGCGACAAACACCCATACAGAGAGATAGAAAAACAGATAATATACAAAGAGACAGAATTGCATTCGCATTTATAATATTAGTTAGGATTTCACAATAACAATAAGCCATAATCTAAGTAAGTCAACAAGATGTGAGTCACTGTCTAGTCCAAGTCATGCTTGGTTAAAGTGGAAGCTTTACTGAAAGCCACTACGGAGTTCTGAGAATAACACGAAAAGGAAACTTTTTATATTGGACATAGGCTATTTATTTTTTGTAGGTCCACGCGAACTATGTCGCGAGTAACAACTAGTATGCATTATTCGAAAAATTACGAAATTTGAGAGAGAGGGAGAGGGAGAGAGATAGTCTTGGGAGAAATACTTGAGAAAGAGATATTTTTTTTATACAAAATAACAAAACTTTTAATATTATAAAATATTTATTTATTTATTTATTGGGTCATAAAACGGTCATGCCAATTACATTAAAATCTCACAAATTACAATTAAACAAAACAAAACAATAATAATAGAAATACATTATTTACAAACTAACAAGTCAAACTAAAAAGAAAAAAACACATTAAAAGTAATTAAAAATTAATGCAAATGTCTGAAATAACATAAAAAGGGGAAATAATAATAACAATATAAGTATTAAACTAAATGTCAAAATCGTAATCAGGAATATCCTACACTACTCCTATAAACTCATCATACGTCAAACTTACGTCAATATATCTCTGTATTTCAGATTGCGTGCTCTGGCGACATCCAACATTACTGTACTCCAAAGAAAACATCACATCTCCGCTGACGTCACTAAATTCAGAAGCATTGCAAGCCGAGGCGCTAAAACTATTTAAAGTGAGTGAATTTGATGACAATAAACTTAAATTTATTACAATCAATTAAAATTTAGGGCTGCCAAAGACAAAAGTGTACGACTTAATAGAAATTATGATATGAACTGGCGGGCCGTAAAATGAGATTTGCAATTGGTCGTTGAGATAAATACAAGGAATGTGTGGCGCGAGCGAAGTGAGCGCGATGAAATTAATGCGTTTATATGAGAGCTGTTGGAGATGTCGTTGAATTACAATAATGTAGTAAGGCTCTAGTGAAATGAGCACAAAAGTTTTAAGAAAGTGCGAGCGATCGCTTTTTGTTTTTTGTAAAATAACAAGATTAAGAATGTGCAAGCGAAGCGAGCAAAAATTAAGTAAATATTTGAGCGATTCAAATCATTAATGTTGAATGCCGAACTTTCGATGGCTTTTGAAGGACACCGATTGCATTCAATTCGCGATCAGTAATCAGTTAATAATATATATAAATAAGGGGCCGTTCAAGTATTACGTAAGCACTATTTGGGTCTTTGTTTTGCTTATTTTGGATGACATGGGGGGTAGGGGAGTCTAGATAATGATTACGTCATCGGTAGTTATTTAATTTTTTACACGAATGGTAACCCTCCAACTTAGAATCATGGATTCGGGTTTCATGGACTGAAGACTGTTAATTTGAATTTAATATGTGTACCAAAAATTTATAATAAGTTTGTTATGTTCGTAAGATTATATTATTCTTGTCCCTTACTCTATGTTGAATACTGTATCAGTAAAATGTAATCTCTATCCTAAATCTATTTTCTTATTTATAAAATTATAATTATAATATATAAAAAAATACATTTATAATTGAAAAATGTTTACGTAAGCATGGGGGGAGGGGGTAAGAGCTTTGCTTACTTTTGCTGACAAGGAGGATGGGGGGGGGGTAAATAATTGTAATAAATCTGCTTACGTAATACTTGAACGGCCCCTAAAGGATAGTTGACCGAGCGAAGCGAAGGTCTCAGAGTTTACTGGGACAAATCGGCATTTGTATGTATGTTTGTATGTATGTATGTATGTATATTTGTCCGATGATAACTTGCGATCCGTTGATCCGATCTTCATGTAATTTTGTAGGCAAGTAGTTCATTTCAATACAATTTTTAAGTTCGAATATGGTCGAGCGGTTGTGAAGATATAGAGGTCGCGAGGTCTCAGTTCGGCGCGAACTACTAGTGTAAATAACCCGATTCGTGGAACGTTCCCAGTGCGTCCAGCTGTTCATGTCGGTGGGCGTGGAGCACGCCGGCATCGACTACCACGTGGTGCTGGCGCAGAACGCGCTGCAGCAGTGCCTGGAGGTGGCGGAGCTGCAGGACGAGCTGGCGTCGGCGCTGGCGCGGCAGACGACGCCGCACACGCACTCCAAGCACGGCGTGCAGGTAACACCGCGCCGCGATAGGGTTAAAGCGGCTAAGCTTAAGAACGTAAGTGCTTCGTTTTCGTTTTTCGTACGGTCGGTCGGGAGGTTCGCTTGAAAAAAATCTTGTTAGGTATAGTTTTAAACGACGATCTCCTGAGAGAGGCGGAATGAAAGTTCGTGAAAGTTGTCTCGTTCGCACTATATCAACATTTTTAATATAGAAATAACAGACAAGAAATTAAAAAAAAATGGCCCGTCATTGACTGTAGAATACCATTGCCAATTTGTTTTAACAATTTTCATGTTATTATCTTTTTCTTAAAATAAAAACATATTTTTTTTGTTGTTTTTTTTCGCCTTCCCCTTAGCCAAATTAAAAAATAATAACATGAAAATTGTTATAAAAGATTTGCAATGGTATTCATAAGCCATTGATAAGACATTTTTTTTATTTCTTTTCGGTTTATTTATATTAGAAAATGTTGATAAAGTGAGAAAGAGACAGCGACAACTAGGGTACACGCCTTCTTAACGTTCGTGATTTGATCGTAAGACTCATTCTTGTTCAGCATTCCTTTTAAAAATGAATAAAAAATATGTCCGTTTCTTTTTCTCTTGCAATAATGATCGATGCATTCCTCTTTTTCGCGAACAAAAAATTAAAACAACTGCAAAATTTCTTTCAAATGAACCTTTCAACTGTACCGCAAACTGAACGTTCGAGTGGGTGTGACGTCATGTGTACGTACGTCCCGTTTCTTAGAAACGGGTTTGATCCTATGTTATATGTACGTCCTTGTCTAACCCCACTTCAATGTAGTCTACATGAGGACAAACGATTGTTTTCATGTACTCTCGAGTGCTTTTTACTTTACGATTCTTACAGTTTTACACAACTAAAAATTTCTCCCGAGGTACCTGCGCAGTAGACTTATTTTATTAGCGCGAGAAACTTCGATCTACCAATGGCAAAGTAGTGTACTACGCGCGCTAAAATCTTGCGCTGTTATTGGTCGATCGATTTCGCGGCAAAATCGCGCCTTCTTGCGTAAACGGGACAGTACTAAGAACGCAAGCAATACTCTGCCATTTGCTCTTGCAAATAAAGTCCAATATGTGTAAATAATCATTTACTCGTTCGGCTACTGTCGGACGGTCTGCGCAAACGAAAACTGCCGATCGGAATTATTTGTTGTGTAAAACTGTAAACCCTTATTAATAAATGCAGTAGCTTTATGGTGGTTACTGCGTGTTTTGTCCTTTTCTTTGTCGAAGTTTTTGAACTCGATCGATAAAGACATAAGATAAAAATAATTGGAGCGATAGCTTGCTTAATTTTACTTGTAAAAAGTATCAAGTTTGATGTTTCGGGAGAGTAAAAAGCACTCACAATATAACTTACGATTTGATTTTGCCGTTACGAATACCTAGAGCCAATGTAGCATGGCTTATGGTGTACAAAAATGTTTCATGTTGAATTTTTACTCAAAAACAATTTGCTACGAAACTATTGAGGTGGCGGATACGGAGATGGAGGTGAATTAAAGAACTTACATGGGGCCTTATCCCGTAACTCTGGTGGCAATGGTCATCGCGTGCCGTCCCACTCGCGCCAACTTACGCGCACCATGCGAGCGAGCAGGTGCGAGTAAGTGGCGAGTGTGATGTAGAGACATACTTCACCCACACTGCATAATAATATTCAAAGTCTGTAGTATAAACATGATCATTGTTTTATTAACTCTAATGCCAGCTGTTCAGAGGCAAGATGCTAAGCAAACGCGACTCAACGATTACTCTGCCTCTCGACCTGTGTCGGCGAGTGTACAAGAGTTAAATTCCGACTAGTTTCGATCACATACGGTGATCGTTTTCAAGGTGTGTTACAAGCGATACACGTTTCATCACACCGATATCGTGCGGACACATCACGAACCAGACCATTGGATTTGATCGAACCTATAGTCGGAATAACCGACTCAATTTAATGTAATCATTCCCGTATTACAAAAGCAAAATGTGTCTAAATCAGTTGTCATAATAAAAGATGTTTTAATGTTTTGAGTGTAAAGTTCAAAATGAAATACCATGTAACACGGATTATCGCTTTAAATTCGCAACGGCTTAGCTTTCGGGCGCTTCGATGCTTTTCTCATACATTTTGGTGTTCATCACGATTTTAAAATGTTATTGGACATACACATAAATCATATTATACCTTACTTCGTAGAACTAGTTGTAAAAGTACTGTGCTTTATGGCTTTTTTTCTGTACATTTCTTTTTCATTATATTTTCTGACGCTCCATGTACACCCTATTGCTTATAGCCATAGATAACAAAATCAAATGGTCGCGCATACAGAAAAATGTTCTTTAAAAAACCACCTCAACGAGGTAATTAATTGCGATTACAATAATTCAATTAATTACAATTAGCACCTATAATTCAAAGTAAACAGAGGTGATCAAATTGGCGAATTTATACAATTTTACGCGTAATATTTTCGTGAGGAGTCACATGTACAAACTGTCACCATTCTATTCATTATATGGTCTATAATCGATTAAGAAAAAAGGTTGCAGTGCGTCATTGAGATTGAACTTTTTATGTTTGTATGATTTTGCATAACATGCTTTTATGTTTTTCTACTTAAGAACCGTCTTATGACCAAAACACTTTATCAAGAATTAATCATAATTATGATGAAGTCTTTGTTCAGAAGTAGACGTGGTCTTATTTCTGGTGTTGATATCAGTCGGTGAAAACTCCAAAGAGAACTGTACAATAATTAAGCTTTAAATTCTAACGTTTATTTGCAAAAATGAATATCAAATTATACACTAACAAACCATTGTATTTAAATAGTATCTAAGCTTTGTGTGCTGTATACAAATGATAAAGCTTCTAGCGTCGTGGTTGATTAATTTGGAATTGTGTACGTGTAACATTATTGGCTTCATTGGAATTTATAAACGTTCTTATCGACAAAATTATTATTTTGGCAACACAGTTGCAAGATATTCCAATTTGATCGTAAAGTTTTGGCAACATTGAACACGATAGTGATGATAGTTTGGAATTGAACGAATGATTCTTACCGTCGTTCGATTTTCAAATTAAAATATGTTGCCAGAACAGGATAATCCGTTGGTTTTGTTGCAATATATTCAAATGGAATGTTGGTGTAAATTTTCCCCGATTCTTTTTCATATTTTTTTTTCTTTGGAGAATGTTGTTACCCCCACCCCATAGTTTTAGGGAATGACATTTTTTTGTTGTTATCATTCATATAATCTATCATAGCTAGTGTTTCCTCGCACTGTTGATCTCCTTTGTATTGAAAGGTTGATGTTGCAATATTTTAGACTGTTTACCCCATATATGTATGTACAATTTAATCATATAGTCATAGTTTCGATAGCAGGTAAGTTGCATATAAAACCTATACTTGACATTTATCTTTCAAAAAATGAATCTCGACCTGATGATAGTTAGTTATTGTGATAGTGGGCTACACATATGTCAATTCAATTCATCTTTATATCCAACAAGGCGATGCCCGCGACTTTGCCTCGGAAAAACCTTGTTCTGTTAATGACGAACACAACAAAAAATAAATGATCCATATCGGACCAGCCGTTCTCAAGTGATGCTCCGTCATACATGTGGCAATTGTCGTCTCGATATATAAATTAGGTACTCACAATACTCTTTTGGATAGTCAATTAGTCACTGCTTCTTTAAGTACAATAGAATAGAGTTCACCTTGTTTTTTGTGTACTGTACACACATCAGTAATTAAAAAATAAAAGTTGGACGTTTTTCACACACATCGCCATCTAGCCCCAAAATAACCAAACTTGTACTAGGGAAACCAGATAACTGATAGAATACATAAATCCTTTTTTTTGTAAATACATACTTAGAATTCATAGAAACACCCAGACAACGAACTAGCATCCATGTTCATCACAAAAATGTTTGTCTTGGGTGGGAATCGAACCCACTACCTACAGCTCAGAAGGCGGAAATCCTCCAACTTGGCCACAATGCATTTTTTATTATGTTGGCCTGTAAATAGACAAAAATGGATAAGGCAAAAAACTTGGTCTGAAGAACAATACGTGAAAGTTTAATATTTTCTTAATCACTCACTTAATTATTTTCATTTTGTATCACTGAATACAAAAATGTACACACTACTTTAAAATGTACGGAAACTTTTTACACAGTTTGGTTTATATTATTGTAAATTTATAATCCACGTATCACGGTGATTTGGGAAGTTGTCACTACACTGGGACGCAAACACAGTTTACTTAGCTAGCACCTAAACTGCCTATCGATCGGCAGGATCGTTAGACCGCACCCGCACTAACAAATACAATGTAATATACTCCTCTGTAAAATATCTAAATGTATGTCTTTCTTTAGGTACATAAAAAAGGTGAAAAGCGATGTTGCTTCAAAAACGAAGTGTGTTCCTTACCTTATCTGATTATTTTGATATTAGGAGGATGATGTAGCTAAGTTTACTTTAAGTGGACTACCATAAATAAAATTAACTTCACATCAACATAAATAGGAACTGAATACAGCAGTGAAGTAATTACAAAACAAAATTATTATTTTTTCGAAAAATTTAATAAATTGATTACTGCACTCACTATCAGTTGCCCACACTTTGTTGTGTTTTCTAGTGATATCCCTTAATTCAGACTAATTCAGTACACAGTAGAACAAATTCCTTTGAAATTTCCCAACTGAAGGCTCGACACTTAAAACTAAAACCCCACACCCGAAAGTATATAAGTCCCTACGGATCAAAATAAAGTTTTCCTCACATGTAGATCCCGCCTCCGGATTTGTGTACACACTCCATAGAATAGTCTTGTACTCCAAAGTACTCATTCCCTCAAAAATAAAGGTTGCCTCATACGTAGAGCCAAAGTCCCCAGAGTGTCCGAAACGCCAACATTTCATTTGTACAGCAACTGCTACTGTGCGCGACACAATCGCTGTTCACCTGTGACACGGGCGCTTCGTCTGTCGGAGGCGACAATAAAAGCGGGGACGTGCAGCCGAACGCGGCCGGCTCGCCTAGCTCTATACAGGTAAGGCGGTCAATATTGAAACCCTAATTACCTGGTAAAATGGTCTACGTGGAACATTTGACACTTTGAATCAGGTGAAATGTGGTCAAATGGTGTAAGGTTTACCATATACTCCTGTTACCAGGTAAAATGGTCAACATGGATTCTCTAGTAAATAAGTTCAAATTAAAATCTTGGTGTCAAACAAATGAGTAATCAATAAGGTGGACGCTTTGTCTTAGGAAAATGTATGTGTACTAAAGAGTCAAGTGGCATTTTACTATAGGCAAGACATTAGTTAACGAACTGTTCACCGGCGTTGTATGGCGGAGGCAATATTAACGTGGTGTGCGCCGAACGCAGCAGACTAACTTACTCGTAGCTCTATACAGGTAAAGAGATTTATCTTGGGTCCTTAAACAATTTATTAGAAAAGGTATGATCAATTTAGTAAATACTGCGAGCGAGCGATACCTGATTCAACCAAGGCGAGCCAACGACGGTCATCGAAGGTTTGATAGGAATGGTACACTTACAACAGCGGACTAGCATAGTAGGCTGTAAATCAAACTTGCTCTCAGTTGCGTACGATAACTGTAAGTATAATTTCTTTAAATAAAATATACGAAATTCCTCGAAGCCAATTAATGTAACATCTTAATGTTCAAGAAGTGTATGAGAAATGCAGGCGTCGATAATCAAACATTACAATTTTGTAATCAAACAATGTGTTTTCCAGGGTTACAAACATTATGTTAATTCCCTTCTTTCAAAATATAACTTATTTTGATGTCAATTATAAAATCCGAAACTGTGTGAAAGTAGCCAAAAAGTCATTCACACTTTTTAAGCCTTCAGATATGACAAGTAACTGAAAGTATCTTTCTGATGATCCACAATCCACACCCCATGCTGTACTACGTACGTTCACAGTGCGGACTATTCCAGGCGCCTCTGTTGTCAGTGGACTGCAAGAGCAACCCTCCCACCTACAGCTTTGTGCAAGGATGGCAACTGTTGGCCCTGGCAGTCAGCCTCTTCGTGCCTAGGAATAACAGGCTGCTGTGGTATCTGAAGCTACATCTGAGCAGGCATTCGGATTCCAAGTGAGTTAACCCCTTTCCGTAACGAAATATTTCAGGAACAAATGTCACCAACGATTGTATAAGAATTTTGTAGAAGAATTTTGGCAATGGGCACATTTCCCGAACGACAACAGCTGGGCTGGGGTATACGATCCGAGAAAGTGACGTTTACGGTTTGGCAAATGTAGTATATCCAAAGTCCAAGTCTAGAACGCAAAGGCAGCTATGGCCATACCTATAGTTCTAGCCTACACGATCTACTATCAGCCTTTATACTTCTTCGTGCCAAATAGTATTTTCCTTCAGAAAAATTTAATCATTTCAATTTAAACCTTTCAGAACGGAATGCGGCAAATACGCAGCGTATTGCTCTCGCGCGTTAGAACGAACGATACGCAACGGTGGAAGAGAGGACAAGCCATCCCGAATGGAAGTGCTCTCTATTCTACTGAAGAACCCCTACCACCACTGCCTGCCGCATGCCATACCAGTACACATGCTCAATAATACATACCAGGTGAGCACCCAGCGTACCAGGTGATTACGTAGCGATACAGGTTATTGGGCAAGCGTACAAGGTGAATATGAAGCGTCTAAGGTTAGTATAAAGTGTAACAGGTCAATACGCAAGCGTGCCATGCCATATGAGTACCTAGCGTGGCAGGGCAATGCACAAGTGTAACATGTGATTATAAAGCATACCAGGTCAATGCGTAAGCGTAACATGTGAGTACCAAGCGTCCTTGCGAAAGCGTGTAAGGGAAGAATGAAGCGTACAATATCAATGCGTAAGCGTATCTGGTCAATACGCAAGCGTAAAATGTGTGTATGAGGTGTACCTCAGATCAGAGAAACAATTCTCTGATCTGAGAAGTGTACCAACTCAATGCCTAAGCGTACAAGGTGAACTTGCAAGCGCACCAGGCGAGTATAAAGCGTACGAGGTGAGAACGCAGAGAACGCAGCTTTCTGACGGACAGTTTTTGACAGTTCAAATATTTATTACCAATCCTCCGCAATAACAGGCAGGCTTCGTCCAGCAGTGGTCTAGGTATTAGAGCTGATAAGAAGAAAAAGACAAGATTTATTGACATTTTATAAAAACTCTTCTCTTTTCCCCAGGTTATAAGTTTCGATGGTTCAACAACAGTGGAAGAGTTCCTGTCGACGCTAAGCACCGAGCTCGGCTGCAGGGAGTCGGCTGCCTCAGGGTTCGCGTTATTCAGTGACGACCCTATTGAGAAAGATCTCGAACATCACATCAAGCCGGATAAAAAGGTGAGAAAACGTGATTTTTCCTAAAACGTTGGTCAAAACAGTTCAGCCCAGCTAAACAGCCAGCTGATGTATACGAAGAAAACCAGTATTAAAAATTATTATAAAACATATAATTATATGAGTAAAAAGTTAAAAGTATCCTCCTATCCTATCCTAATAATATCACATTAATATTACTAGTAGTTCGCGCCGAACTGAGATCTCGCGACCCCTTATGTCTTCACAACCCCTGGACCGATTCAGCTCATATTCGAACTTAAAAATTGTATTGAAATTAACTACTTGCCTACAAAATTTCATGAAGATCGGATCAACGGTTCGCAAGTTATCATCGGACAAATATACACACTGTCGTCAAAGTTAACAAACGTTTCAGTATTCGGGGGTAAGTGTGTTTGTTCGCAGTCAACTCCGTATCGGCTGAACGAATTCGGATAAAATTTGGAAGCTTGTATACATAGACTGCTCTTGTCACAGAAAAATATACTATTCAGGTATAGCAAGTGACATCGCAAGTGTTTTACATAAGTTGAAATCTGTATCTACAACGAAACTCGTAATAGGTAGTATGTACCCTTTTTAGTATGTAGGCAACAATACTGTTTGCAACATCCTATAACAGGGTATAATGTGTAATTTAGTACATTCTGAAAAATGTTACCATTACGCATTATGTGGCAATGTATACTTAAATAAATAAATAGTGTTGTTTCGCTCACACACAAATACATAAACCGTTTATTTTCAGTTATGCGACGTAATATCGAAATGGGAAACAGCGTTACGAGAGAAGGGCTCTGGAAAGTTCGAGAACTCTCGCGTGATCCGGCTCACGTACAGGAACAGGCTGTACTTCAAGAACTCCGTACGGACCGAGACCGACAAGGAACGGCTGCTGCTCTGTTATCAAGTCAACCAACAAGGTGATTGTATTTTAGATACTATATTTCAAGCTAGGAACACAAATCTTCTTTTTTAGGGTTCCATAATACTACAAGGAACCCTTACAAGTTCGTCATGTCCGTCTGTCTGTCTGAATCCTTTACAGCCTTATAACTTCCAATGTTATAAACTTACATGCATGAAATTTTAGTATAGACGTACAGTTAGAAAATAAGGGTAGCTCCCATACATGTAAAGAGGTGGTAAAAAAAAATTTCGCTGCATCCCATTATGTTGGGTGTCGTTGAACAGGTCTTTGCAAGGTGACAATTTTTATAGAATAAAAAAAATCATACATTTATATTTATGGGGTGTCATATTTTTTACTGGAAACAGATCTACGTTTTTTTAAATGCTAGTGACAAGCAAGACGTTCCTCTGATAAGCGTCACGCTAGCCCGTAACAGTATCACTCAGAAAATTCAATTTCACTTCATTTCGCTGGCGCTCGGAACCCCTAGTGTATATTCAAGTGATTATCACCACTAATAACCCTAATTAATATTATAAATTCAGTGAATCTCGTAATGCGGTATCTAGTGTGATCTGTGGTCCACGCGAACGATGTCGCTTGTAACAGCTAGTAATAATATATAGGATAGCATGGAACAGAATTTTTGACTGGCGCACGCTAAAGCCATCTCTTTTCACCTACGCGTGAATGTGTAGCGCTGTCTTTAGTTAGCAAACGATTTGTTCGTTCCCCAGTGGATTTTTGACTAGCTCACGCTAAAGCCATCTCTTTTCCCCTGCGCGTGAATGTATAGCGCTGTCTTAAGTTAGCAAACGATTTGTCCGTCCCCCAGTGGTGGGCGGGCGGTTCCCCGTGACGCGCGAGCTGGCCGCCGAGCTGGGCGCGCTGATGGCCCAGCTCGACATGGGGGACTACTCGCCGTCCAACTCGCAACACAACCAGCCCCTGGCGCACAGGTTCTACCCCTACCGGTACCGGGCGCCGCTCTCCAACGACGAAATGAGGTGAGCACGTGACTCGGGCGACCGTTCGAGGAACCAAACTCACCGATGCAGCTTTCAGAGTTTACAAGCTGAAGTGGCAACGGGCAGTCCACATCACTCGAGGAACCGATAACCAAAGGGGAAGTATTTTTTTTTTATGTTATGTTACTCGGTGATGAGACGAGCAAGTCGCTCACCTGATGTTAAGCGTCACGCTTGCCCATAACAGTTCAGTGTCACACGGAATTTTGAACTTCAACAGTTCAAAAGTATTCGCGGCAATGCTCTGCGCTCGTCACCCTGAGATGTTAGATGTTAAATCTCTGTATGCCCCAGTAATTACGCTGGAAACATTGCCCTTCAATCCGGAACACAGTAATGCTTGCACACTACTGCTTGGCGGTTGAATAACTGGCAGAGGTGTGGTACTTCCCCAGTTCTTCTGCAAGAGAGCTCTACCACTACAAAGTTCTTGAGTGGCGACCGCGAACAGGAAGACGCAGCGTAGGCAGGCCTCCCACTAGGTTGGCCGACGACATTGTGAAAGTCGCGGGCAACCTACGCCTACGCCAAACGGGCATCTCAAATGGCCAATTCAACAGGCGTGTGCTCGACAGCAGTGCGTATTGCTTGCTATGCATTCTTAGTACTGTCCCGCTTACAAGATGGCGCACGGGCGGCTGCGATTTTGCCGCAAAATCGATCGACCAATAACAGCGCAAGATTTTAGCGCGCATAGTACCCTACTTTGCCATTGGTAGATCGAAGTTTCCCGCGCTACTAAAATGTCTACTGCGCAGGTATATCGAGAGGAAGTATTAGTTGTGTAAAACTGTACTATACTTGAAGACTTCGTAAGTAAATTCTACCTATTCTATTTGCAGAGACATAGAAGAAAAGCTGCGGTCAAAATGGATAGCGTTAAAAGGTCGAAGTACAGCGGACTGCGTGCGGATATACCTCAACTGTACAAGGAAGTGGCCTTTCTTCGGTGCTACGTTATTCCAAGCTAGGGTAAGAAACTAAACGTTTCGATTAATTTTCTAGTTGGTCAGCTTAATCAATTTTTGATGGTTTTGAATATTGAAACCGAGTCCGGTCTGGCGCAAGTGCCTAGTAAAAAAAAAGACTTGAACATGTATAAAACGTGACCTTGACATAATTGCGGCTATCGATGTCTTGCTCTATCGATGGCTTGACTGTATCGCATTATCTCTATCGGTATTCAGTTCTAGTACATGTTTCATATATTCGCTTTTTTAATTTTTCGCTATGGAACTGCCGTATCTTAAATGTAGTGATGATATTCTATTTGGCCGATTCAATCATTATGAATTAATGAATGAATATTATTCATTGTCACACAGTAAAGAGTATTTTTCACAGACATGTATTAAAAATATTACCCACAGATCACACCCTAGATTCTGCATTCAGGACGCTCGAAACGCACCACGCATCAGTCTAAATACACTTATAAGAAATTATTCTGATTGGTTGATTGCTAGGCGCGAGTAGGCGTAACCTTGAGATAGCCAATGAGAACGCTCGGTCGCACTCCCCGAGACCCGCGCCACGCCTCAAACTTTGGTGACTTTTTGTAGGAACGAATCTCGTAATGCGGTATCTAGTGTGATCTGTGATATTACCAGTTCCAACGGACTCGATAGATGACGCTATTTGCTGAGTACCTGCGTTCTCGCTTCATACGTTTTGTTTATATATTA
Organism: Apocheima hispidaria; assembly: GCA_947579745.1. Classification (NCBI taxonomy): domain Eukaryota; kingdom Metazoa; phylum Arthropoda; class Insecta; order Lepidoptera; family Geometridae; genus Apocheima; species Apocheima hispidaria. Next base: position 11,726,654 of record OX388160.1, read on the forward strand.
TTAAGACTAACTATTGACAATCACAGATGTTTTCATACAAACTTAGAGGTTTTTTTAACATACATATATTAATTGGTTTGTATTCTCACGTAAGTATTTTTAATTACAGATTAAACAGCCAGATCTATCGATGGTGTGGCTCGCGGTGTCTGAGGAAGGGGTTACGGTTTTAGAACTAGCTTCGATGGCCGTCATAGGAAGATACGCGCTCAATTCCATTGGCTTGTTTGGAGGTTTACAGGTACGATGAAATGTCAAAACTACATCGGCTAATACAGAATGTTTTTAATATAAATTGTGTGATTCATTTTGTTTTAAAAAAAACGGGAATACTCACGTTAAATTGAGTCGGTTATTCCGACTATAGTTTCGATCACATTCGGTGACTTTTATCAAGGAATGCTAAGCGTGACACGCACGCGACCTCGTCTTGCTTTGCACCTTATTATATCTTTTAAATACGGCAGCCCCAAAATCGACTTGGAACAACACTGAATATATGTGAACAAAAAACACTGCTTAGATTCCTGTTCTGATTTTCATTCGAGCTTAGGTCTACTTTCGTAGTTATTGATTCCCAATTTTTTTTATTTGAAACCATAGAAAAACTAGTGTATGTAATTGTACGTTTATATTTATTTGAGTGCTTCAAGTATTTTTTTAATTTCAGGATGATCTCATGATGCTCATCGACGCCGAAGACGCGGGCAGTCCGGTTCATAAAATGTTGATCAGTCTCAATAAGCCTAAAGTATGTTATCAATTTATCTAATTGTTCTTATTAGTTTCTGAATCCAAGTTCACTTCGAAAATTACTGATCTATAAGATGAGTAACAAGATGAGCGAAACGCCTGACAAAAGAAGTAAAACAACCTTTTTGCTACACATCTTACTTAAAGTTTGCTCTACTGTCTAATAAAGTTGTCTTTTTTCTCCCACAGATGGCAGAGCTAACGCACTTAATAGCCGACTACAAAAACGCGCTTCTCCGCCCAGGCGGACCCGGCACGCCGCAAATGAACTCCCTCACTAGGAATGGATCGCATCGATCCATCCGCAAGCCGACGTCGACTTTACCCCACTCGAGTCCATCGACTTTGCCCCACACGCACCAACTGAGCCAGTCGCATCATACTCATCACACTACGGGACATAATACGCTTAATTCTCACGCCACGACTATGACTTTGGGTAAGTCGACTTTGACCTACTCTCCACAATCTCTTCGTCATATCATTACCGAAAAAATATCTCTGACAGGAATCTAAAAAATAAATAACTTGTCAATACAGGGTTATAATGAAAGGGTATGCTAAGCCGAAAAGCGCTCATAGTACTCATCATTGTGAACAACTTTTACTATGGGACCAACCCTGAAACCGAGAAAAAAGCTCAGATGTTCCATAGAAAAATTACAGTGATACTTGATAAAATGTATGGTACTATGGGTAACAGTTTTTTTTCTCGATTTCAGTGTTGGTCCCATAGTAAAAGTTGTTCACAATCATGAGTACTATAAGCCCCTTCCGGCTTAGCTTACACTTTCCTTATACCCCTGTATAAGTATTAGTTTATATTCCAGGTTCGGACCGCAACGCAACTTTAACCCTATCCTCCCACACATCAACGTTCAATCAACCACTCGAAGCTAGAGTAGTATCGCACGGTCAACCCGACATACTGAAGTCGACTCCCGACCATCACCGAGATAAGAAGCGACATGTGGTGGACACCAGCCTCGCGTGATGCAGGCGCAGCCAAGCCAACAGACTAGTGTGAAAAATTTACACTTAACACTTAGTGTGTGAACTATAATGAAGTATTTTTTTTAAATAATTGGCAGCTCCCAGTAACCACCGAAGTTTGGAGAGGCATGCGGTAAAAGCCCGCCTTGCGCAATACAGGCGCAGCCAGGACAACAGACACCCACCAAAGTGTACACCCAATAGTAGTAGTAGTGGTAGTGTTTGAACAAACTATTGGTTTTTCTATGTAAACAACTAAAAAATGGCAATGTCAATCAGTCTGATTGAATGAAGTCGACTCACGATAACCACCGAAACAAGGAGCAGTATGTGGTATAAGCTGGTCTCACTTGTTATAGGCGCACCGAATAATTTACTGAAGTATTTACAACTAATGGTTAACATGTGAACTAAAGGTTTCTTTAAAAAGTCTACATAACACTTTGATATAAATGTGATTTTTCTATTTATTGCCCCTCATTAGTTATGTAGATTATAAATCTTAATTTGGGATGTATGTTTTTTTTTGGTTCTGTAATCTAGTATTGCATGGCAGAAAAACATGAATATATGACATTTTTTCGATAAACAAAACGTTGAAAAGATCTCGATATACACACATTTATCTCTGACGCTCGGAACCCCTAGTGTATATTCAAGTGATTATTACACTAATAGTGAGGTAACTAGGATTGCACGGAACAGAATTTCGATTGATATCCTGGCTTAGATGTATTTAGCACTTATGTATCTGATTTTTTGACTAGCGCGCGCATAAGCCAACTATTTTCATCTGCGCGCGAAGGTGTATAGCGCTATCTTTCTCTCGAAATACTTTCTTAGGAAAACATCTCAACTTACAACCACAACAAACATGATTCACGAAGAACAGATCTACTGAATTTAACGTCGTCCCGACTAACATCAAACTATAGATTATATTCAACTGGACTGCAAATACTTAAACCATAAATTATCTTCAATATTATGATAACAGTTATCATTCGCTAAGTTACGAACGAAGAAACGAGTTAGTAACGAAGAAACTCTCGAATAAACAGTATAATCTCCAGTTCCACTTTCGACATCATTAATTACCTTATTTTTACTGCATGATGCTTAAACTACAATAGCTTCGTTTCGGGCTCTTTGTATATCAATGAAGGATGTCATTTAATATTGAGATAAACGGATAATAAATTAAACAAATTAAGCGTTTTACAATTTTTAAACTTTGATATTAATTTGGTAACTAATGAGATTTTAATGTCTAACACGTATAGTTTTATTTTACTGTAGCTATTAAGGACTTGTACATTTATTTGTGGATAAAAAGAAAATGGGACGAGACTTGTAATATAGCATTCCACCAAATAACTAGACAAGTAAAAAGAGAAATAAGTAAAATGAAAAAGCTGTAGATAGTTAATCTACGACGGATCACATAATTGCTCCTAATTGCTTGTAGTGCAAATGTGCAACTTTGTAACAGTAGTTATTTTTTAGGTTACACTACTCTTTCATAAAAACTATATCCCCTGTAAACGTAAACGTGGAGTGCCTTTGGATTAGTTACCAAGTGTTTAGTCCTTTTTGCTCTTTCGAAATTAGAGCTCGATTTAAAAAGACAGAAGGCTGAGTAACTGCTCAAAGCTCCCCAAAGCTGCACAGCTCCAAGGTTATCCGCGTTTTTGAAAAAGACAGAAGGCTGAGTAACTGCTCAAAGCTCCCCAAAGCTGCACAGCTCCAAGGTTATCCGCGTTTATTAATAAGGAGTAAAAGACGAACAGTTCTATAAAAAAATTATCTCGATTCTACGCGTTGCACTCCTCATAAATGACAATTATTTTATAGCTTAGATTAGCTTACGACCACAACACTCGCACCGTAGAACAATAGGAGAAATTGAATCGTCATTGATGAAACTATTTTCGTGATAATCGAGCCCGTATTTTGAACCCAAACGGAGAGTTACGACTCGAAATCGACATTTCCCGTCTCCGTTATCTACATTCATGATGACGTAGACGTAGAATGTAGATCTCAAATCGAAACTTTCCGATTAGGTTCAGAATAGGATCAGCTGTACTGTAATATTCGATGTAAACGATTTTAATATACCTCATATTTTGTAGCTATTGAACAATCAGCCTATTTTATTCGCCTTTAAATAATAGACCTTTTTTATAGGTAACGATTTTATTGTTTGATTGAAAAGGTGCGTTCTAAGTATTGTTATTTGTCACTACGATTTTAAAAAGACTTACATTTTGACCGACTTACCTTTAGAAGTGGGGAACTAAGTAAGCAACAGTGCAAATAAGTATTTTGAATCTAACATTGTCGTTGAGTTAAATATCCTATACGCTGTTTTAAACATGTTTTAAGGTGCAACGTTTCGCTCAGCGCGCGTAATTCAATTTTCGATTGCACGAAAAATTCTTGCGTTTTTTGTCAGTTACAACTTAATTGCTGATCGTAGGTTCATGAAAACTAATTTTGCGATAATAAATAGATTGTTTCAAGACATTACACCAAAAATTCAAGTTGAAAGCAAGTAAAAGTACATTTCTCACTAAACCAAAAACCAAGATGTAAATCAGGCTATTGAGATTTGTAGCTAAACCAATGTTATCTAGGTGATCATTTTACCCGTAATTTCTTAAAACAACTCGGCGCAAAATTGGTTTCAGTAAAACCACGATGAGTAATTAAGCTGTAATTGACAAAAAACGCAAGAAAATTTTAATTTCGCGCGATGAGCGAAACGCTGCATCTTAATATAATTACATGCGTCAACCAGTACGTCTGAAAGATACTTTACAATGTGCTAATAAGCCATACATAAAATGTGACTTAATATTCCGAATATCGAGTTAAAGCTTGTTCGTGTATAAACAGAAGTTGCGTTTTCATACGAATAACTAGCACGAACCTCAATTGGCATTGTATTCGTATCTAGTTTAGATTCGGGTATCTAATGGCCATAAATAAGATGGGATACTATTCATTTTGTCACAAAAAAATAAACATACAATTATGAATTGCAATAAAATACTAAGGCGTCTTTGCTGGTGAAGTAGTCACTTACTCGGTTAGGTGACAGATTCACAATCTTCTTTCATTACATTATTTATTGAAAAATTGGCGTTACAAATATTTTGTTGATTATTCGAAAAAACTGAACTTAATTTTAAAGGAAGCGTTTTTTGACGAGGGTATTAACTCAAAAGAGTTCCGAATTGACTAGAACCATAAAAGTTTGATTATGACATAATTTTAAGAAATAAATAACTACTAACACATGCACACACATGAACACATGTGTGTACACATGAACTACAACGTTTAGTACACACCGTTTAATTTTCTGCACAGTATTTCATCAAAAATATACTATACCGTATGTAATTAAAATTTCTTTATAATAATTAGAATAGAAAAATACCCCTCCAAGAACATCACTAGAATATATCTTATAGAGTATCATTCGAACCTAACTCAGAGGGTGCCTAAAGCCCTTCGCACACCGAATTAACTCCACACAGACTCGACTCAAGGAGTTTTGAAGTATAATGATCACATGTCGTGTCACGTAGGTACGGTCAAATTTTAAGTGATGAAATTCCTATTTTACTTTTGTTTCTGTTAAACCATCTCGTAACTAATTTTAGCCAGAAGAAAAAGTTTCAAATTAACTAGTGCTCCTGTTATGTCTTCGTGTTCAATTATTTTTGTTTTTGTGTCGTTCACTTATATAAAAGAGAGAGAGACAGTGACAATAATTTGAGCTTTCAGATAATTCAATAGTAACACAATATCGACTGTTTGTGTTTTATTTCGTCACTTGAAATTCTGCTGTAATCCATATGATATAACAATAACATTCCAATACTTTGCTTTGAGTTGTGTCGGTGTCTAGCTGATATGATGAGCGAAGGCCATAAAACGACTGATTGTTAACACTTAAGATCTTCAACGAATCTCCATTTTAGACTATTACACTGTTAAATTTTAATATCATCCATATATCGTTTAAAATAATTGCTAGATCATTTTAGCTAAGTTATATAAGAATTTTAATGTCTTTAATTAACCATCATAATAATAATTTATACGTTTTTAGAGCATTTGTGATTGTAAGATCTAACAGGTCTAGCCGTCAAATGTGATTACAAATGCTACTAGATATTGTAAAGGTGGTGTTCCGATTCCCGATGTTTGCGCTACTTGTCCGTATGCTAATATCCACCTTAATCAATTAACAATAAGGAAACATTCCGATATACATTGTTTCGCGAGTCGCCGCACGAAAGATCGTGGTGCTTGAATCGAAATTCTACCATAATATCAGGTTCTTAAGGTAGACTCGCGTGTGTGGATGTGCGGGCTACCTAACATCAGAATGCCACTATAAGCGAACATACCAATGAAGAATATGTATAATGTAGGTACGTTGCGGGCATTTAAACTTGCACTCGAAATGTAAATAGAAACAATATTTTGTATATTTTTGCCTTCTTTATTTTTAGGGTTCCGTGACAGCAAGTTTAGAACATTTTGGCTTTTTTAATCGGTAGGGTAGCATTCAATTTTCGATGCATTTTACCTGTAAAATTGTATAGTCGTAGCGCTACGGGACTCTGCATATCACAGATACGAGTATAATTTTTTTATCAAATAGCTTTTATAGGACGTATTTCTACCAATCGATATTTTATAACAAAGATTTTTGTTACCAGCGACTTTATTCTCAGACGACAGATGTTATTTCTGTCACTTTCGTTCGCACAGGAGTAACGGGGACAGAAATCATGTCGCTCGTTCTAGAATCAGCCCGCAGCTTTGTGTATTATATCTGAGCTTTACGTACAATAAAGACGGTAGACATTTTTTTTGGGATTTTGTTATCTTTTGTAACATGTAGAATAGACGATAAACTTTATTAAAAAAGTTTTCTTTGAAAATGATAACCAAATTACTTTATTGTATGTACAGCGGAAATAATCGGGCTAAATGTATAGTGCTACTAATGAAACGGCAAACTAAATAGAGTTAGTTTTGTAAATGTAGCTTAGAATAGACTCATTGAAAATATATATCTTGACCAATTTTCTTCCATGTCCAATCTAGCCTTGATAACTCTATGTAGGTAGATCTTTTTATTTTATTGCACTGGGCGGAGACGTAGGTATAAAAAAAAATTTTTTTTTGTCTAATCTTGATTTTTATATCCAGAGATCATTTTTTTCCGCTAAGTTACTCTAATATCACCTTGTCTCGTAAAACCTTAGTTTTTCTATTATTAGTACCAAGATGTCAGCTTTTTACGGCCTATCAGTAATACTTTGAGTTACATGGTTAGGTTGGTTATGGAACTCAATTGAAGCTCTTATTGCTATAGGTTTAAAATTGTATTCAACAACCTCCATAACGGTTGGGAATAAATATTGTCTGAAACGAAAATGAAGTCAATTTTTTCGACTTTTTTAAACTTGTGTTGTAGCTATGTGGCAAGTGAACTTGTAGTTATTTATATAATTATGAACATAACGTTATACACAATATGAGCACAAGCAAATTAATATGTAACGTATATAGATATAAGAGCTACAATTGCTTAGGGACATCGCATAGTCTGCTACATAGTTCATTGTAAAATTTTCGTGAACATTTATTGGAACCGAAATAAAAAATATATTTTATTCATGTAATCTTTATGTATGAGAATCTAAAACAGTTCGTATAATTACATACTATAATATAGATCAAACTGTGTTGTTTTTTTAAGTTTATTTTAAAATGAAGTAAACAAGATTTATTTTTATTCATAATGATTCTTTTATCCGGCTTGGGAGCGGTTGTAAGGATGTGTGGACACTATACAAGATACCGAACAACTTTTGTTCTAATTTTGAAAATTCACTAAGAAATAAAAACAGCTGTTTCACACATTTTATTACAGATCCGCGAATTTTTTTTTTAAATCGTTTTCTCATTACACAGTATATTTTGTATACAGCATCCTCACAACTGCTCCATAGCCGATTTAAAAACACCATGTATACTTTAATGTGTTTCAATAAAATGTCACGTTAATTTGCAGCCTAAGTTAGTGATAAACATTGGATTGCACTTTTTGCATCACACGTAAACTGTTGATATTTAATTGTGTTAAGAATTATGAATGTAAATTTACATTAGAAACGAATTTTTTATTTGATATTTCATGTATGAGATTTATTGACATGATAATAATTTATTGAATATTTATATTTTAATTTGTTTTTTAATTTGATTGGTTGTTTAATTTGATTGATAGTAATACATTAAATATAATTAGTTTTTTTTTGTTAAGGCCTAATTCAAAGACTAATTCTCATGTGAGGCCTAATAAGTACTTTTGTGTTTATTGTATTTTTTTTTTTGACGATGCGATAATAAACGTGTATTATTGAAAAAAATATATTTATTTTTAATTGCCTTACAACTTCTATTCAATCAATTAATTTATTTCAGAAAAATATCTATATCACACACATTAAAAACAATACAAAACTTTTAAAATAAACATTTTACATTTTATACATTACATTTTATTGATTCAACAACGGTTCGAAACGTGGTGCAAATGGCGAAAGACAGTTAAAAGTCAATAAAGCTAAAAAATAATGGAAACAGAAGTCACAATTCTTAACTTATTGTCACGACTTTATGTAATTAATTTATACGGAACTCTTCAAGTTTTAAATCGAGTGCTCTCAATATCGATTCTGTGTCGTAGGGAATGGCTGCAAAAGAAACGAACCCAAATTAGTAATACTAAAAGCTATGCCGAGGAAAGGGCGGGTCGCGGGGACAGGTCAATCTTTCCCATTGGCTACCTCAAGGTTACTCCTACTCGCGCCTAGCAGTAGCAGTAGTAGTATTAACCAGTGAGAGTGAATTTTTGTGTATTTTGAAAGATGCGAGGTGTGCTTCGATAATCCTGATTGCGAATTCTATAGAGGTGATGTTATGTGGTATACTTACAGACCGGACAGTTTACGAAGGCGAACGCCATAATACAAATATAAAATGTATGGTGCACGCCTTCGTAAAATTCGTATCGTACCAATATGGGTACGGACCCGTGCTCCACCTGGGTGAAGCATGAAGTACTTACACGGCCTCGTTCTCCACCTGGGTGAAGCATGGAGTACTTACACGGCCTCGTTCTCTTCATGGGTGAAGCATGGAGTACTTACACGGCCTCGTTCTCTTCATGGGTGAAGCATGGAGTACTTACACGGCCTCGTTCTCCACCTGGGTGAAGCATGGAGTACTTACACGGCCTTGTTCTCTTCATGGGTGAAGCATGGAGTACTTACACGGCCTCGTTCTCCACTTGGGTAAAGCATGTAGTACTTACACGCTTTATTAGACTTTGCTAGACTTTACTAGAACTTGATCGAGCATAAATTAGCTTACAAATGTTTATCCACTTCGAGGTGTCGTATCCAGAATCATTCCTGGACTCATAAATGCACTGTCTCAAGGCGTGCGTGACTCCTTGTGCTAAGCAAATGGCCATTTCTCCGCATGCTGGAATATATTAAACATAGGCTTATACTTTTTTCGTTGGTCACTAGAGTAATTTGTAGGGTATTAGCACTTACTCTTCGACCCCAGCACTCCTTTGGGATTCTTCGAGTTATATTTAAAGCTGACATTAAAATCCACCGGGATATCCATAGCTAAAGGCACGTGGTAGTTCAACGACCTGTTAGTGAGAAGCTTTCCAGTAATTGTGTCGTGTACTATCTTCTCACACGTGTAGTAGCCTATGCCTTGGATGTATGCGCCTTCCACCTTATATTGGTAACATTAGATAAAGGTTACTTTTATGAACTAAACCAGAATTCATATTTTACTTTGGAAGTTAGATAAGATCCCGTAATGCAAACGTTTCGGTATTTCTTTCAGGTAAGGGAGGAGTCGTGGCATAAAATCTATAAGTATTTTTTTATACAGTACCACTAAGCCAAAAGAGTACCAACAAGCCAAAAGAGTACCAACAAGCCAAAAGAGTACCAACAAGCCAAAACATTGCCACCGTAATGGTGGCAATTTTGGCATATCGGACCACAAGGGTGTTGAGAGGTAGCCGCCAAGCTCACCCTCTCAAAATTCTCTGAGGGCAGTGTTACCCCAGCGTCCTGCCTCGGCAAGGAGTGATCCCCTCGACGCCGATCCTGCACCACCGCAAACAGCGAGTGTGAAGAACCCGGTGATTATGATTGTTTTTTTTTAAGTATGCTGTTGCAAAACGTATAAAAATAGAAGAGATCGGCCATAAATGGAAACTTTATTTTTTATCATTTTATGGCACTTTAAGAGGCAGCTTTTGTTCAGCAATGGACTCCTGCTGGTTGATTATAATGATGATGGAAGTCAATATGTTTGTATTTTGTTAATTTTCAGTGTTCTTAAAGAGATTTGATAAAAATGGCAACTGATATCAAGTAAAGCTTACAAAGTTTACAAAAACCACCAATACCGGTACTAATACCGGTATTCCGGTATTGAGGTCTAATACCGGACCCAATACCGGTATTGAAAATCGATCCGGTATTACATGCCCTAGTCGTAACAACAGCTGCATTTTGATATAAAGCCTTCCCATCCTGATTAATTTTTATATAAAAACTCTAATTCTGACTTTAGACTGATACCTTCGCTTCGCTCGGTCCATAATAATTACCCTAACCGTGGTTAGGTTAGCACCTCAACAGTTGTATTAACTGGCACCACTGTGTGGCTTCACCACTGGTCGGCCTGCGTGGGGGAAGTGTCATAAGCTCTTTAATCATTTAGATAATTATAATACTTGACTAAGTCTACGAATATCACTTCTCTATTTTGTGAATGGAAGGAACTGGATCCCACGACACAGGGCTCGTCTATACAAAAATAACAATATTTTGTACCTCTAAATAAATAAATAAATAAAAATACTGGCACATGGCATACTAAAATTTCACCAACCTGACCAACATCAATATTAGGATTCGCACTCAACCCGACATCTTCCAAAATATCCGCCCTATCAATTTGAAACCTGCCATTCAGCACATCTAGTTGCGTCTGCAGAATAACCACTGCAAACGCAGAGTAGTCACTCAAATCTTCTTCTTTATCCGTCATCATATAAATAGCAGTCAAATCTACTAGATCATCACCCGCCTTCTTGATAATCTCCTTCCAAGACGCATTAGGCATATCTTTTTTAATAGGCTCTAATCTGTCATTCAACATCTTACAAGCCTTGATAATAGAGTAGCAGACAGATTCACTAGTAATACTCGATCCGGAGAAAACATTATTTGCCGCCGTGAAAGAATAGTGAGGAATAACTGATATGCAGTCCAAAGGTATCCTTAGTTCGTAAGCGCAGACTTGGGCGGCTTTTGTGTTCGCCCCTTGCCCCATCTCTACGCCTCCTGTAGTAATAGTAACCGTTCCATCGCCTCTGTATATTGAAACAAGCGCGGAATAATTTCCGTAGAATACTATGGGGAAGCTCATGACACTAATTTTGATAGCTTTTTTCTTCCATCTGTTGGTTTTGTTGAAAGTTTCTACGTCTTCAGATCGTTGGTCGAAGTTGGATAGTTTTTTGAGGGTATCTATCAGTTCTGGAATGTCGTTGTCCTCTTTTCTCATGTTAATTTCGCGTACGAACGTTGGGTCCTTTTTTACGGTGAAGGCAATGTGTTCCATGATGTTTTCTATTGACGAAATGCCTTCGGTTGTTCCTGGAAGAATAAAAATAATATAATGAGTTTCTGCGCTGTGTAAAACATTTCCTATTTGTCTAACTGTACCCACTACTGTACCTATTAGCTTGTGTTTTGTGGCCTGAAACTGAAAAATGCAAGTGCAGTAGGGATTGATAAAATTTATTTTTATTTATGAACGTGTAGGCTTTAGGTTTCATCGGGCGAGCTGAAGCAAACTGCGCTGAGTTAATAAAATAAAACGTCTCTAAATTACAGAAGAACACGAAATAGTCGGATGGAAACGATGAATCAATAAAGGTTTTTTTATTTTGATACGGCACTATAAAAACGAACTAAATCATCAGACCTGTATTAGTATCAATAGAGATCAATGAATTTTCCCAAAGGTCACTTAAATGAGGTGAGTAGGTAGGGTGGGATGTGCATAAATCGAAAACCACTTTACTCAAACAAATTTAATCACACTTACCAGGCGCCCTAGCAAAAGTATTAGATGGTAGGTCAGTGATCACAACCGCCGCGGTCACACTAAAACTCTCCTTGTCGTAACAGTTAGGGAACCCGTCCACTACGTACGAGAGGATATTCTCATTGTTGGAGCAGCCGACATCTTGTATCAGGGCCGCATTGAGATACTGGATCTTACCATCGTCATTTACACCCACCTGTAAAAATTAAATTTGCGTCAAAAAAAAACAGTCCTGCAACTTGCGGCCTGATTGGGCTTTATTGCTACCTATTTGGTATTATAAAAACCCGACCCAGACCGAGACTGACTTGAATTTGATATTATCAGTAATATTATCCAATATGGATACTTAACCATGACTCTGAAATGATTTCGGTCGCTTTGATTTTTGCTTTATTTCAAATTATTTTCGTTTTTATCTAGGGATGACCAACTTATTCATCTCTAAGGACAAGCTCTAAGGGGGAGGCCTATGTTCGGCAGTGGATGTCTTCTGACTGATAATGATGATGAACTAATTATATTTAGCGTATAGGAAAAATATTCTTAAGTTTGCCCCCATATTACGCACAATAACTGGCAAACTGGTGAAAACACTGAAAGGTATGTGATTCAATATTGGACTTATATACTTCATCGTTTTTGTTCTTTGACTTTAAAATATTGTAGTCTTTGTAGTAAAACTAAATGCGTGTTTATTTTATGAGTAAAGGTATTGTGAATTCTGATTTGTATATAAATGTATACTATTTACCTAACTGTAAATGGTAATTCTGGTCACTGACTTGCCTCACGACAATCATGTTATTATGGTTTATTTTGAATCTGAATATCGTATTAGTAGGTACACTAGCAGCATAGAAAAATTATACCTCTATGCTATTAGGCTTACACTGCTAATAAACTTTTGTTTCTAGAATTACCTCATAATCGCACTGGCATGGTAGCCGCCGCCCCGCTATCTTCATATTGGTTTGTATCGGTAGCACGAACCGGCAAGTGCGATCAAATTTCTTAGCGACCACGGCACAGGCGGTCGCCACTTGGACGTTTCTGCTTATTTTGCCACCGAAACCACCGCCAACTCGGCGGACTTTTACGATCACACTGAATAACGAAATGAGGTTTATTTTTTTGTATTATCGAATTTGTTCACCTTTAAGATGAGTCGCTATCGCGAACTTACGATAGCAACTGTACAACTGTACTGGGCCTGATCAGCATAAAGTCAAGGCGGATAGTATAACAAGAGACTGGCCTGCATCTAGAAGTAAGACAAAGGAGGTTGGGGATGATGATCAACGAATTTAAATTTTTGTTCGCTCATGGTAGTAGAAGATACAACTTGATGTAAGAACGGCAAACCGGCTCTTAAGTGAGCTCTTAAGCGTCTCTTGTCAACATCTTGGACTCTTAAAGATATATTTTTTTAATGAGGATAGGCCATCGTGCTAAGCTATGCAGGCTTCTTCGCCATTGTTTCATCCAAGCAAAAGAGTTATACAGGCTTATAAGGAAAGGTTATGCTAAGCCGAAAAGGGCTCATAGTACTCATTACTATGAACAACTTTTATTATGGGACTAAACCTGAAAACGAGAAAAAAAACTGCTGTTCCATAGAAAAACGTCAATGACATTCGACAACATTTATGAAACAGCAGATTATTTTCTCGAATTCAGGTTTGGTCCCATAGTAAAAGTTGTCCACAATCATGAGTATGAGTCCCTTTCGGCGTAGCATACTCTTTCCTTATAACCCAGTAGAGCAGTTGTGGCGTTAGTTGAAGCTATGACAATGCAACACCATACCCTACATACTGACATTCCGCCACGCTACCACTGATCTATCATATAAAATCTGTTCCTTCACCAGTCACCACTCACTCGCTCTCCTTGAGTCCCACCGCCCGAGCCACAGCGAGCTGTGTGAGGTCGATCCACTGCGTAGAGTCGTGTACCTCCAGGCGATTATCCACAGGCAGTACCACACACGTCAGCGGCTCCATGTAGTAGTGGTACTGGGATTCTATTTCGTATACACCTTTTATTACCTTATAGGACGAAATATGGTCGGGATTAAAATTTTGAATAAATAAATTATAAAAACTCAAACCAAAAGTAAATAAAAACCCAATTGCCTAATTAAATATTATCATATCTAGAGCATTATCCAGCAGAGAAAAATGACAATTCGATCGAACTGATCGATACATCTTAGATAGAGATTCATTTTCTTTCATTTCATTTCATTATATTATTATTTAAGCACCTTATAATTATATGCATCAAACTTTCCCTCTTTTTGGGGGAAATGCCCCAACAAACAAAATTCGCCGACGACTAAAAAAATAAAAAAAAAGTTTTGTCAAGATTGGTTGAAAAATACGACCTTTACACAAATACCAACATACGGACAGATGAAAGCAATTTTTTCCAGTAAAAACTGAGACCTTTCGTTCGCTTCACTCACTCGTTCAATAACGCCTCGCACTCGTGGCTCGCCACTAGGATTCCCAGTAATACGAATACCAATGGAACATACACAAAGACACGGACAAATAACACCCAGATCCAGAGCGAATATTAAATTTCATAATTGAACACCTCCTGCTCATAAGGCAGACGTGCAACTAACTCAGCCAGGAGGGTCGTTATCTATTTACCTACCTTGGTAACGTTACTCCCTCTCTTGACAGGCTCAATTTTCGCATCTCCCGGTATATATCTCTTGCTATCCTTCTTAGCCTCATCTATCGTCAGCACCGGCTTCGTACTCTTCACATTCTTGTATTTAACCTGCACTCGTTCTGCGGCATCATGGGCGAGCTGCTCCTTATCTGATATAAAAACATAATCAACAACCGAATTACGGTACGCGGCCGTTCAGTTGGCTCGACGAGAGGAAGCGGCTCGGCTAGTTAGTAGCGGTTCAGACGTCTACTGCTAAACAAAGGCCTCCCCTGTATGGAGTTGTGCCATAAACCTCACGCATGACAGCCGGCTTGGGGATAGTAGAACGCTCACCTTAGCAACGTCCTCTTAAGGACGCTGCTGCCCGTCCTCCGGTGGTTCTGGTCGTAGTTTTAGGACATACATCGAACGAAATACAAAACCGAAACTTACCGAGTACGTACATCTCGTTTGCTCCAAAAGAGTCAATTATACAGCCCGTAATTGTAGGTTTCTATGTCTAGCCAATCCAAGCTAAAAGTATCTGCCCCTACAGTAACAAAGTATGGAATGGAATGTACCTAATGCGTAGATCTGTGCTAAGGAAGGTCACATAGTTTTTGCTAGGAGATGGAAAACCTGATATTTTGAAGATCTTTTACATACATACACATTAAACATAATTTATTTGCAGATATTGAAAGAATTTTACAGTAAACTAGCTGCAGTTGCAGTTTTTGATGCCGGTAGATCCTAATAACGAACAAAACTCTACGGGACCAAGCTTTGCTTTGCAGTACAAAAAATAATACAATACATTTTAAGGATAGTCATTACATTTCACGGTTTACCTGCAACAATGATGGCTATAGGCTGGCCGTAGAACTTTATGCTGGTGGCGAGAATCTCCTCCTCTTCCGTCTGCAGTTGGATGCCGGGGAAAGTGAAGGAGTTTGTGCCGGGGATGTCTTCGGCGGTGTATAGTGCTAAGACACCGGCTATTGCCTTTGAAAATATGGAATAATGGTGGTTTAAAACCTTTAACAGCAGCAACTTTACTGTTTGAATAAATAAAAAAACTATTTATCAAACAGTGAATTTAATATTTCACTGTCCAGTCCAAATCATGCTTCAAAAAAGTGATGGAAGCTATACTAAACGCATCCACAGATTTTCGGAAACAACACAAAAAGACACGGTGCCTTCCTCATTTTTTTTGGAATTTATCGTTTACAAATCCTCAACAAATACTTCTACAACCACGTTTCTCTCAAGACAGGATATGAATAAAAAATTATTGCAGCAAATGCAATACAATACAATACAATACAATACAATATAACTTTATTATACACCAAAACAGACAAACTTAAAAACAATAATATTTTTTTAAAAATGGTAGTATAATGGGCGGCCTTATCGCCTAAAACGATTTCTTCCAGACAACCTTTGGATGGACCGAATTATGACTTATAAACTACGGTCGGTGGTGTAGATACATAAAAATAATAATAATATGAAAATACATACATAAACCTACTACCTACATAAAATACATACGATAAATACAAACTATATAAATGTAAAATATATACTTTAAAACTAATAATACATAATTATACATACGTACCAATTAACACACAGAAAGATAATGTTTATAAATGTGTATCTATTAAGCCAAGATAAGTTAAATTATGTGGAATTGGCTTTAATACATCGTCATCATCTTCATTATCATCCGCATCATCATAGCAGCCGGAAGACGTCCAATGCTGAACAAAGGCCTCCCCATACACTTAATATAATAAGGGCAGGCCTCCCCTTTAGAGCGACACACTGAAAGACCATTTGCAAACTGCATGGTCCCGGTTGCCCGGGACTTTCACAGTGACGTCAGTCTAACAAGTGCGAGGCATACCTACGCTGCGTCTTCCGGTTCGTGGTCACCACTCAAGAACCTTAGGTATTTTATTTATCTTTAAATACTTAATTCATGTGAATCATTTAAAGCAATTTATAGACATGAATCAAGTATACCCTTGAAAAGGTCAAGTCTTACCAAAGCACCCTTGATGTCAATACAGTCCACCTCCCCACTAGCTACAGTAGAGAGCACAAACGCAGCATGAACATCGCGCTTGTTCGGAGGCAGGTCGTTGGAGTAGGTCGCCTCTCCCGAACTCTGGATCTGCGCTTCTAACTTCTGGACTGGCTGGTTCAGAGGATACAGGGAAGGGTCGGATTGGAAAGTCTGCAAAGAAGTTACTGAGGATAGAGTACTAACACAACAACATCCGTAGATTTCATCAAACCATCGATTTCATGGATTTTATCGTCCCGTGGGCAACCGCTGGAAGTAAGTGGCACGTTGTCAGTCGGTGTGGCGGTCTAAAGGGGAGGCCACGGGGAGGCCTATGTAAAATGTTAGTCTGTTACGCATTTTGTTTAATTATTGTAAGTACTTATATTAATATGAGAGGTTGGTTGTATAATTATGTACAAAAAAATATATACTTTTATTAGTTACTTCCGGGTCAAACGCAACATTGAATGGGCTACATATTGCACGTGCAGGATAGAGAGGGAAGGGCCTTTGCCCTGCAAAGGCCAAATGTTTGAGTTTGGCCTTTCCCTTGGGACGGTTTAGGCTAATATAATAATAATAGTAGTAGATAACATACCTGCGTGGCCTTAGAAACAGGGCGCTCGAAGCCCTTGCCTCCAGATCGATAGCGGCTATCGACTACGTTTGGCGGAGCGATGTTGAGGACAAACTAAAATAGTAATCAAACATTAATTAAATGAATAAAAATATTCAGTTAATATTTTTATTCATATGCTTTTAGGGAACAAAATAATAATAATAATTCTAGCAAAATAATACCTAATATAGGCAGTTGGCAAAGCAAGAAGTATACCTAGCAGAGGAATAAGGAAAGTTCTGAATGACGATGATAATGAGATAACAATTAAAAACATGATGAGGAAAAGACTACAAAAGCGTGATTTATGCTTCGAGAGTGTCTCATCCATACCTTATAAAACAACCCAATAGCCAACTTCTTCCTCATTTCCGGCGCAATTTCCGGTGGTTTATCCTCAGGCTTCACCTCTTCATTCAGCATTCTAATAGCTCCTTGAAGCACATTGTTATCAAAAACAATTCTGCCGCTCAAAAACAGTTCAGTATTTTTAGCATGGACGAAAGTCACCGAGATATTCCCAAAAACTATGCTCGCTTTTGCGACGGTGTTATTTGGATTGAGTTTGAAAAGGAAAGCAGCATTTACTATGGCCAGGGCGTTCTGGTTTCGAGGCATGATCTGAAAGTCAATAGGTATTATAATAATCTGAGGTGATGATAGTAATAGATGGTGCGGTCTGACTCCACATACACCACACGGTGTGGGTTCAATTCTATTTAGTGCTAGCTACCTCCAAATCAAGTTACAGCGCATGTCGCGTGCGTGTGCTTTAAGTTGTATTTCTGTAGTCTTGCTAAGTTCCAGGTCTCATAGGCTAGGTGGGCTTACCATCTTTGACTATACCACTTGATACATACGAGCTAGGTAGACTATCTTGGATTGTGTGTAAACAACACGCCCAAGAAGTCAAATTTAGAGTGAAGTAGCGTTCAAACGTCTGTGTCAATCAATGTGCGTGTGTTTTAAGTTGTATTTCAATAGTATTGCTTAGGTGCCAGGTCCCATAGGCTAGGTGTGTTTACTATCTTTAACCACACCACATTTCTTGATACATGTACTAGGTGCACTATCTTGGATTGAGTGTAAACAACACGCCCAAGAAGACAAAATTTAAAGTGAAGTAGCGTTCAAATGTCTGATTGAAAAACTTTACCGGCACATCAGCATTTTCAACTTTACCTTATAGCTCCTGAAAATATACGACTGACTCAGAGGTGGTAAGAGAATGACGATCATAAGCTTCTCCTGCATGTCATATTTGAGGAAATCCGTCATGCTCATTGTTTTCTTTCGACCGTTACTATCACCTGTAACCGCATATACGAGTATCTAAGATAGATAAGTTTACGAATACGTTCGATCCTTCTCCTAACAAATACCTTATTGATAATGTTTGTGCATTGTCCATACGTGGTTATGATTAGACTATCTTTGCGTGTGAACAATTAGTTAAAATATGTAACGATGTAACCGCAGATTACCGAATGGAATGGAACGCAACGACCAAAAATAAACTATAAATATTTACTTTCATTGTTTGATTGCTAGCTGGTACTTGCGTCTAGGCGTAATTTTGAGATGGACAATGGAACACTTCGTCTCAGCCCCTTCAACCCTTAATTTCCTACAACTATATTGCTATTTTTTTTTTTTGGTCTTATGATGCGTTATCTATATGTATGAAACTAACACACAAAAAATCTAATTGCAAGTGCTTGCAGTCTGCAATGTAGGTACATTATGTGTATTGTCTTCCTGTTTTTACTAAAGTTAAAATATGATGTCATGACCAAAATGTTTTTTTGACACGACAAAATCGGAACAAAACGTGATATTCAGGACATAATAAGATTATAAGCAAGTTTGCATACTTTCACACATTTTTACCCGACTACGAAAAAGGAGGGTTATGATTAGCAACTGTGAAAATATAGTACAGTGAAAACCGCTTACGAATAGTAACGTATGCGCCGACACTTTCCAAAAGTAGGAACACGTCCGATGTGTATGACGGCATAGCATGTTTCAACATAAGATTTCCCGCCAAAGAACCAATCTACAAAAAAAAACAGGAGATCATTTCTAATTTATTTTAAAACTATTACATGTGTCAACTTACTTTTCTTACTGGTATATGCGCTATCAATTCGAAGTGTTTTACAAATTGTGCCAAGTACGAAAAATCACTGCTTTTAGAAACGTCTTTAAAAATCTGCATCGAGTCTTCCAAAGATATATTGGCTCCAAGCATGAGGTTTTGATCAATCTCGCAGCATTTTAGGGACTGGATATCACTGATGTCTATCAAAACTCTGGGATATTCGTAGTCTTCGTAAACCCCTGAAAAGTAAATCAGCGGTGTTGAACCATCACAACAGGCCACAGTGGAGGCCTTTGAATGGCGCACTCAGCCTTTTTGTATAACTGTGGAACTATTTCTTTGTCCGGTAGCGACGCCCCATAAACTGTCAACAGATGTACAAATTGAAACCCATTTCCATATCGTTAAGCCAGCCAGCTATAGTTAGTTTTCATTACTGAGGTGTATTAGGTTACATTGAACATAATGTATTTGCCACACTGTGGTATTTGCATACTTGCCGTGTAAGCTTCACTCTTAGAGATTTTTTGAAAAAACAACTTAATGTTATGTCAAAGGCTTTAAAGTGTTAAATCCTTTGACATGACATTAAGTTGTTTTTTATCGTTATTACCTTTTCCAGTATTTCCATCAACAAGCATGTACGAATCTGCTCCATATCGGTCCAGAACCTCAAACACGTCATTCTCTTCGTACACCTTGATGTATTTACTCTTGCCAAAATTTAGTACTATGATATTGTCGATTTTGACAAAATCCTCTATCAAATTGTCAGTGTCTTCAACTGAATGGAATTTCTTTTGGCATTCTTTGCCAATATTTTTGCAAATGGACCTGAAATACGTATTCTGAGAGTCAACTTATTTCTATTGTTGTTTTCTGTTGTTTCTAAAGTTTCTATTGTTTTATTGTTGTTTATCAAATTCTTTGTCTATTTGATGGGACCGTTCTAGATTCTAGAGAGCTTTTGTGTGGTTACTCGATTTTGTGAATTCGAATCTGGTTGTTATCTTGTCATACCTATTGTTTTGTAACTTGTTTTGAATTCATTACGTATAGTCATAAAGGTAATATTATTATGGCGTCTAGTCCCTAGCTGAATGACTATTTACTTTGAGTTGAAAATCTGGCACAAATATAACCGAGCTTTACAAATATTTTGGCTGAACCTATATTTTAATCCTATACCTTAACCTATATAACAACCTGACCTACCTTTTTAGGGTTCCGTAGCAAACCCTTATAAGTTCGTCATGTCCGTCCGTCTGTCTGTCTGAATCCTTTACAGCCTTATAACTTTTAAAGTTATAAACTTACACGCATGAAATTTTGCTCAAGGGTAGTCTAAATATAGACCTACAGTTTCAAAAAATAAAAAAAACTTTTTTATGTAAAATAAGGGTTGCTCCCATACATGTAAAGGGGGGGGGTAAAAAAAAATTTTCGCTGCACCCCATCATGTTGGGTGTCGCTACATAGGTCTTTGTAAGGTGACAATTTTGACAGAATTAAAAAAACAATTTTATATTAATGGGGTCATACATGTAAAGTGGGGATAAAAAAAAAATCGCCTGTACCCCACATATGGGGTATCATTGAATAGGTCTTTTAAAATGATGTTAAGGTTTGCTATACCATATTTTTATCAAACGTACTGCTTGCGAAATATGAACCGACAAAGTTGCTTGCAATGTGTCCCCCCCCTGCCATTTCTAAACTATGCATCTCAGAAACTTGTAATCTTCCACGTTGATAGATCTTAGTAAAAACTTTCTTTTAAAATTATTTCGGGCAACATGTGATAACTACTTTTTGAGTTATGCTGTAATAACGGATAAAAACTTCATACAACCTACGCACCTACGGAACCATACTAAGCATGTCCCGGCATGCTCTTAAGAAGTTATTAACCTATATTTTTATTTTAAGAAAATAATATATTAATAAATGAATATAAAAACACAAAAAGCTAAAAATGTAGATGAAAAAATATGGAAGAAAATTTTAAAACTTCCTACTTACCTACTATCAAAAAAAAAGAAGAAAATAATTATTAAATGAGACAAATTAATAGAAATATATCTCCTCTTACAAGTCTTCAATATCCTGAACTAGATGGCTCAGTTCTGAAGGGCAATCTATAGCGAAACTCTTGATGGTGTCAAGGATGGGTCGGTACCCGGTGCAGCGACAGGTATTGGACCCAAACGACTTCTCCAGCTCCGCCATGGAGAGGCATTTATCTTTGAGACTAGAATTGAAAAAAAAAAGTAACGTTTAAAAAAAAAAAATTAACTCGACTGCAAAATGTAGTCTACGACACTCCGGACCTGAAGAGGAATAAAGATAACGAAAACGACACCTCACTCATCAAAATCGGTCAAGCTAGAGGTAAAGAAACACAATTACTTAATTACTTATTATTTACTTACTTTTGTTTAATAAAGGATCTGTCCAGGCGCCTAGTCGAAATTACAGGTGACCAAAGAGCTGGCGCTTACCTCGGTCATAGGGTGAGTTTGGCTATTCAACGGGGTAATGTTGCCAGCTTTTTGGGCACCTTACCCGTAGACAGCGACCTAAATGCGGTTTTTTATTTGTAGGTATTTTAGATTTAATTTATTTAAGTATTTATTTTAATTTTGTATCTAGTTTTAGTTTTAGTTTGTTTTTTTTAAGTTTAAATAATAATCTAGTTTTAGTTTTAGTTTGTATTTTTAAGTTTAGATAATAATATAGCTATAGTTTTATATTATTATGATTTATTAAATTTATTAATGTGTTAAATAAACGACAATATTATTATTTGACTAGTTTAATAAATAATATTTTAACTATTACTTAAATACTTATATAAGCCCAAAAAATTGCCCTATATCTTGGGCAGTCGGGTTAAAATTTCAAAAGAATTTACCTAATCACTTGTTTTACTAAAATAGTGTAGGTTCATACCATACAACGCAACGCAACGTTTTCTCGTCCAAAATACCTCAGTGCCTAAAGTCGAAAGTCTTCGATCAGTGTGTGTGCTAACAGTGATGACTTATGGCTCTGAAACGTGGTCTCTTACTGTGTTCCTTATTAGCTCGGGGTTTCTCTGCGAGATCGAATTAGAAATGAGGAGATCTGTAGACGAACAAAAGTCACTGACGTAGCCCAGAGGATTAGCAAGTTGAAGTGGCAGTGGTCAGGGTACATAGCACGCAAAACTGATGGCCGATGGGGCTGTAACGTTCTCGAATGGAGACCACGTACCGGCAAGCGCAGCGTAGGACGTCCACCCACAAGGTGGACGGACGACCTGATAAAGACCGCAGGAACGCGCTGGATGCGAGCCGCTTCCATCCGCTCTTCGTGGAAATCTAAGGGGGAGGCCTATGTCCAGCAGTGGACGTGGCTGAGATGATGATGATGATGATACCGTACACCGAATTTCCGACTTTAATCTAATTTTGAATCGCTCGTATGATTTCGCAAGAAAATATCATGCGCATTGTGTTTTTTTTTAGAAAGCAAATTCGAATGGTTGCTCATACCACTCGTTGCGTTAGCGAGTGTATGTGATTATTTCAAAAATGCTTTGTTTAGGAGTCATTTCGAATGATACAAGTGATATCGTACGATCGAAATACCTAAGCATACGAGCGGTTCTAAAATGGAGCTCTTGGCCTTTCTTTCCGACATACTTATTGCGTACGAGTATTATCGTCAATACGATTATGTACTTCACGTAGTGATAATTGAGAACTCTTTGAATAAAAAACTTAAGGCGTATACATATATAGTATGGTTGTGCCACAGCCCGTATCTTACGCCCGTTGGGCTTATCCCGAAACTCTTAAAGCGATAGCGAGATTTGCGCGAGCGGGACCGCGCATATTGTGATTAATTTGGTACGAGCGAGATGGCATGCTCTCGCAATCAGAATCACGAACATTTCAAAGTTAGAGGATAAGCCCGCAAATCTCGTAATTCAAGCTGTTGTGGATACTTACTCGTACCTAAAGTGAATTTTAAAACCAGTACATATGTTGTATCCACGTTATATCTGTCTATCATAGCATCGTATTTTACGAGATACATGGTCTGTTGCTCGCACAATCAACATTTATTTAAAATACTGAGGGTGACATTCAATAGATATTTTAATTAGTACTTGTTTTTATCAAGACATTTAAAATGTCTTATACTAAAAACTACTACTTATACTTGACTCATGCAAGAATTCGTTTAAGTATTTAAATGAACGACAAGGTGTTTTAATCAAATTCATAAATTAACTAAAACTTGTTAACAGGTGTAAGTACTTAATAAAGAAACGTATTAAAAACATTTTGGAATGTCACCCTCAGTAATGAGGCGTTTTCCAAAAAAAAAAAAACCTGGTAATAAAAGTACCCAATAGATGGCGTTAGATGTACCTTGAGGTTTTTCTGTCACTGTCAAGACATGAAAGACAAAAAAATGTACGTGTGCCTTTTTTTTCTCGTGTTTTTTGGCTCCACATGTGTATTTAGACAATTTCAAGTAATGTAACTATGTATTTGACTTCATTTGAAATATTACAATAGTTGACACTGGCTAAATACACAACGTGTGGAGCCAAAATTTACGATTTAAAAAATAAACATAAAATATTTTGAGAACTATATTTTTTTTTTTTAAAACGCCTCGATATATATAAATAAAAATGTTAGTTGCGGTAGAGAGAGAGAGAGCTGAGTCCATAAAGATTTTTTTGTAGATGGAAAGACTTATTTTTCGTCTTAGGTATGATTTCGATCTCTGTCAATTTCAAAAATAAAAATCGAAAGTTTTAAAAAACATTTGTAATGTAGACTCGCGACCATGGATCTTGTATCACCTTCGTCTAAGCTCGCGACATATAGGTACTTCTTTAAATTCCCACATAGTTATTTTATACCTTTCCTAATAATGTGAAAGTGCTTGAGTTTGACAAATGGGGACGCGGCAAAGGATCTTAAACACCCCGACACACACCGACTTTTTTTTGCAAATTTTTTAAACTATATATTATACACATATCTATATTATATTGTATAAACTTATTAATTATATAATATTAATTAATTATATAAAATATTAATTAAAACAAAAATATTAAATAGAATTTATAGAATGTTAACAAATAGCACACATGAACCTTACAATAAATTATGCTTACGGTAAATTTAATACATAGATAATACGAATGTAAAAAAACAATCACCAAAAGAAAAAAATACCAGCTGTTCCATAGAAATATGCCAATGACACTCGGCAAAATGTATGGAACAGGAGTTTTTTTTTAAATTGTGAATAATTTTTACTATGGGATCAACAATGAAATCAAAAAAGTCCTTATAACCCTGTTTATAAATAAACAGTGATCTTTGAAGCTCATTGTGCTTCTTAATTGGCCGGTCCATTTCACTGCGAGGGCGCAGCCTTTCGTTTCCCTTCCATTTTATCAGTCGCCAAAAATAAAAATAGCTAGGCATACAAGTCTAATTTTCTTTTTCCGAACTTTTCTTATTCGTGTTATTTAAGTAGAATAATTTATATACTAACTTACCCACTTAATTTCTCTATGGTAGGGGGTAATCTATATAAAGTTACCTATGTTATATTATAATGTTACCTTGTCAATTGCATGACCCATCCAGGTGTGCAGAAGCCGCATTGAGTACCGTTGAAAGCCGCGATCCGCTTCTGAACGTCACTGTACCCTTGGAGGCGGTTGCCGGCACCCTCGATGGTCGTTATCTCCCAATTGTTGCAAGAAAATACCAGGACTAAGCACTGAAAGAGATGATGCTTTTCAGGATTGGCATGACTTTTGTCTAAGTTATGTGGTATATATATTTTTTATTCTTGTTGGATTATCTCTTTTTAATTATTATTATTGTTGGGCCTTATTTTTTTAAACGAGTAACTCGTCATTTTCTTGGGAATAAAAGAAACAAACTAAGTATGACCATAGTTTACTTTGTGTCATATGACACAAAGTAAACTATGGTCATACTTAGTTTGTTGTTAGGTACTCCAATAAAATTGATGTCTCGCTATCCTTTACGCAAACGACAGATTAGAGTTAGACCCGTATGTGGAGGCATTTCAAAAATGCAGTAGGTACTGAGGTGTTTCTAACTCCGAGCTATAAAGATTGACAATAAATTGCATTGACCTTTTCTTGTTTAATCAGTGGTGACAAACCTTTTATCACAGGAATTAAATTAATTGGCCTCGCAGCTCAGCCTTCCCATCCAGGACAGACATTTTGTGCGATAAAAATAAATATTTGTTCTGCCTGCATGTGTCTGAGTATTTGTATGTATTATAAGTATGGGAGTCAATGCACTTTATTGCCAATCTTTATGGCTCAGACTTTAATACACGTTTTTTTAACTCAAAAACTCACAGAGTTAACTGAGAAAGTCTCCACTGTCCCGCTCGGGTATCGCCTGGCTTTTACCAGAACGATGCAGGCGCCGCAGCCCCCTTCCCGGCACATAACCTTCGTACCGGGCAGGGACAGCTCATATCGGAGGTAGGCGTTTAAGGTGGTATACCGAGGAATTGATGTGTCAACTGAAAGAAAGCGATATAGCTGTTTTTTTTTCTCGATTTCAGGTCCCTATTAAAAATTGTTCATAATGATGAGTACTAAGCCCTTTTCAGCTTAGAATACCCTTTCCTTATAACCCTGTATAGTCTCATTATTCAGAGAGGAAATTGGAATATGTTGTATTGTCTTGTATATATGCAAATAACATAGGTATCAGCTGACACTAGGGATCAATGAACTATAACTACTTACCTTTATCACGTTAGAGCCGCGCTGCGCGCAGTTTTTACAAAATACTACACGCCAAAGACGCGTAATAATAAAATGTTGTACACCACGCAACAAATTAATCCTAATTTAAATACGAGTCATTTAAATCTTCATAAAAAGTGTGCCTCGTATCACAAATGTCTTAGATACAGCACACATGACTGTGTATATTGTGTTTGGTGTCCCTAGAACACACCCTAGCACCACACGTGATTGATGGTATTCGAACAAGCAAATAGATATTGGTATTCGATTGGGTTTAAATAGGTACCTAGTTTAATAATAGCATTTCAGGTTCAGGATCCTTTCCCTTACATCCTAATAAGCAATAAAATTGCTTTTGCCCGCGGCGTCGGAAACTTTGTATCTCGCTTGCGCTGTGAATATCAGTCTCTGTAACTCGAGGATGGTTTAGCTTTCTACTGTAAATAATTTTCAGAATTGGTTGTTGAAAAAGTGAATCCAGATATTACCTCTTTTAAGCAAAACATCAAAGTTTCATCATCACCCAGAAGAACAAATAGCCCTAGAGCTCCACAATGAACGACGAGAAATGAAGAAGTATTTCTCGTGGTTACACCCGCTTTTGGGTTTCTCTAAAAACCCTTTCACCCGGTACACAACTTACCCCCAAATACTGAAACGTTTGTTAACTTTGACGACAGATTAAGTCTATTGCTGCCTTCGTCATTTGCTTAGTGCCAGATAAAGGCAGCATTAGAATTAATCTGTTGTCAAAGTTAACAAGCGTTTCAGTATTCGGGGGCTAGGAAGCTGCCCTGAAAATTGCACGTCTCTATCATCTCTGGTTGAGGCTGTGCATTGAATGTCAGTCAGTCAGCGACACGACAGTTTAAATATTTAGACAGGAGATAAAAAATAACCGTCTCACCACAAAATATTTGAGCACATTAAGACTGTTTTAACAGGTGTTTATTTCTCATTTCAAACAAGGGTTTGGGGCCTTTGAAATTTAAACTTAGACGAGTGCTAAACGCGGATTTGATTTATGGTACAAAATTTGTGAAACATCTGTCTGTTCAACATGAAACATCTGTTCAACATAATATTTATCAATAAATGACAGTATTCGACAGTAGTGAGTATTCGGGTGTGACTTTGTGTCATTTATTGATAAATATTATGAGGTAGGTAGACCTCCCACTAGGTGGACCGACGACATTGTGAAAGTCGCGGGCAACCGGTGGATGCAAGTAGCACGTTGTAGGTCGGTGTGGCGCTCTAAGGGAGAACCCTATGTTCAGCAGTGGACGTCTTATAGCTGATGATGATGGTGATGTAGCCTATGACAATCCGGACATAAAGACGAATCCAACGACATCTTGCTTGTCAAAATATATGTGTTATAGGAACACACAAACATACTTACATACACCCCAAAAACATTACCCTCCTTCTGGGCAGTCGGGTAATAAAAGTACGTAGTTTACCTAATTTAACAATCTTTGAAAAAATCCTTACACGCTATGATGATCATTAGGTACAAACACGGTAGGTACAAAATAAACCTACATAGGTAAGGTAGGTATAAGTATAGTATAACTACTTCTGCAAATGATGGCAATCATTTTACCATAAACTGCGATTACGGAATGCTAAAATGTATAAATAATAATACATTATCACAGGTATGACCATAGAACAGAAAAAAAAATTACTGGTGTGACTCGGGCTTACATGGCCTAATACAATACTAATACAAAATACCTGATACAAAACTTGGGGGATGTCGGCGCTAAACCACAATTCATCTGTGCGCTAAACAGAAAAAAATGGTGAAAGAGATATGACGTTTACCCCCGAATACTGAAACGTTTGTTAACTTTGACGACAGATTAAGTCTATTGCTGTCTTTGTCATTTGCTTAGTGCCAGACAAAGGCAGTATTAGAATGAATCTGTTGTCAAAGTTAACGAATGTTTTAGTATTCGGTGGTTAGATAAATATGGGCTGCAGAGTGGCCTAAATGAGCTGATGATGATGATAATGATATTGTCGATTATAAGGTTACGCGGAACAGTGGTACTATGCCACAGATCACACCCTAGATTCTGCCAGATACAGGCTGTAAAGATATTTAATACATTGCCGAACAAACTGAAAGATTTAGAAAATGATGATTAAAAATTAAAAATCTAATGTGCATCCTCGAATCCAAATGCACACTCTAGACACATAATACACACTAGACGATATTTTAAAACAAATTGACGATCTACAAATGGACCGCTCCGCACCAACTGTTGCCATACCCTAATAATCATCTATCCACATGTCGCAATAAATTATTCGAATATTGAAGCGGCTACATCTATTTTACCAACATGGAACACGAACGATTGTTGTCATAAAAATACCCCTACAGAATAGTTATCCGACTCGGGAATAAGTTTTTAGGCTTAGCCCGCCCACCTCCGTCAGCCGTTACAGTTGGCCGGCTCCGGCTGCGAGGCACTTCCTGAGATTTGTAATGTCTATCGCAAAAAGGGGTCTAAAAGGGGTAACACAGACTACTATAACCTCGTTTCGACTTAGCATCAGATCTAACTTCCACATTTTTGGAACTATCCTAAAGGGGGCAAAATTCTGCAATTTTAAATTTTCGGTTCCCTAAACGTACCTATTAAGTAGTAGTAAACAAACAAAAAACAAAAAGATAATCTTAAAACTGTCCTAGATATAACTACTACGTTTCACCATACCTCTGCACATGTGCCCGTTGACTTTAAACTCTATGGTACACAAAGGCATTTTCACACGTTTCTACACAACTGCGCGACTTGCGTTCGCTGAAACGACTGCAAACTGTAGTCATAAGAGCTGGCAAGCCGCCATACCTTCCATAAACGCTCAACACGCTCATAAGCGATTATCGCATTAAAACATTTTCTCCTAATTCAGCTAACTCATCTGCAGTTTTGCACCATTTTAAAATAAAAATTACCCTGGAACTACAATCTAATCCCTATCCCTATCCCTATCTACCCGTCGTCAACATCACAGATCAACGTAATAGTTACTTAGCGTATAGTATAACAATTAAAAATAAAATTGATCAACTTAACATTTATTATATTTTTAATCAGATTAATTTACAATCACAGTTTACAATAAACTCCGAGCTCTACAAGATGTAAAGAACCACCAAGTTAGTAAGTTCTAAGTACTTACGCAGTACATTACATAGGTATTACCTACTCAGTGTTCAGGCTTTTCATAATATTAGATATTTTTTCGATGTTAATAGTCAAGATGTTGACGCAAACATTGCACACAACAATATTTTATTACTTAAGTACAACAAAGTAATCAAAATTAATTGCAACAATCTTTCTGCCATTTACAGAAGGTCTTTTCAAATAAACACTGTTTAGGTTTTTTCTGTAAAGTATTGCTTTCCGTTCATAGGAGTGTTTTCACTTCTTCTCGCTCTGATCTCCTTTTCATTGTTGCAGTTTTTGGATTCGTAATTTTCCTCGTCTTCAGGCAAATCGAAATTAAGTCTTGCGGCTCTTGGGAAATGGACTCCTTTGATTCTTTTCTTCGTCGGCGTAGAGCATATAGGAGTATTTTCTACATCTTCATCTAATATCTTTGTAGGAAAAGGCGTTTTCTTGTGACGTTGCTTTTCGTGTGAAGATCTCGCCATTTTGATGTCGGGGGTCCAAAACGATTCGGAAGCTGTAAAAAAATTACAACATTCTTGAAATTATGAACCCGGGAAAAAATTCGAAAATTGTAAATAGTAAAGAGCATTTTAAGCACCTACAAAATAAACCGGCTCAATCTACAATAATAATTTAAAACGCAACAAAAATGTAACAATTTGATTTTTTAATTTTCTTTTTTTTTTAAATGAGCACTTACAGCCAGCATTTAGCTACATAATGTTATGTTAATGTAAAAAGTACTACTTAAATGATAAAAGTAATAGGTAAGTAGGTACTCACCTTTTTTACATTTCGTCCCATAATTCTTAAAATTAATCGTCAATGAAAACACCGTGGCCGCGTTATCCATGTTATCCATGTTGTCAAAATAACTTTTTAAATCTGGAATTATTGATGTTACACGCACAAAGCTCGCACTTGAATTGATTTAAAAAAAAATGTAACTGCTATAAATACCGAAATTCTCATTAACCACATCATTACCTATAATTAAGTTCATTATATAAGCATAAATAATTAGTGTTCATAGAGACGAGATAATTAAAATCTATTGTTTTTAATGAACCATTTAATAACAGGCAAAAGGTTTGTTTTGGTCTTGAACCATCTAAAGGGTTGTTTTGGTCCTGATGTTAATCTGTGCAACAAAAAAAAACTGTGAAGTGCGTGTCGTAACACGATCATGGTACAATTCTGTGGCTTTAAAAGTTATCATCATCATTCATTGGTCGAGTTCGTACTTAGTGTGCAAAGTTTGACTCCTAACAATAATTGACTTGGTCTGCTATATCTAGTGAACTGTTATAATGCAATGCATAAGTCGTGATTATTTTATAAGTAATCTCTGTTTGTATGCTGGTATCCTAACTAATATTACCTATAAATAGGAATATAACTCCCTCTGTTTGGGTGTTTGTCGCGTTATCAAGGCTGAACGGATCGACCTGCATTTTTGCATAGAAATTTAAGGGTCGGAGACGGACTTTTATAATTCCTTTTCCACCGCGAACGAAGTCGCGGGTAACAGCTAGTTCTTTATATTTTCAGAAAATTATCCTTTCGGTCAGAACAATCGAAAATGGCGAATATTCCAAAAAAAGGCGAGGAAAAACTGCAAAAAAAAGGATTCAAAAATGGAATTAAGAACGGTTTTAAAAAACTTTTTAAATCATTTCATTTTTTTGGTTAGAACGGTTTTAGAAACAACATAATGATTTTAAATTCTCTTTTCAACACATAACTCGACGCGATAAGTAAACATAATTTTTTTATACCAGCCAGAAGGCTACATATAAACGGACATACAGACGGACACGGATAAATTAGATGCTCCTAGTTTGCTACCCCTATGCTTATTTGTGAACCCTTAAAGAGGTGCAAACTAATAATAAAATTACAAGAATAATTAGTAAAATGTCCTAACGTACATAAAAAAGTACTTTTATCTAATCACTTGACTTATTAAGCCTATCATGATTATCAGGTATGATCATATGTCCACAAAACATAAACATAAAACTATTTTACTGTATTTTTGTTTAGTTGCATAAAAATCAAAAAGTATTAAAATGCATAAAGTTTATTTATATAAAAATACGTTTCACTAAACTACTTACATACAATCTTAAAGTTATCTAAGAAAATATCTTGTTCTAAAAGTTTCTAGAAAAGATCTAGTTGTAAGCGATTTTGTCGACAAAATCATTAAGCTTCGTCAAGAGATTTCGGATTTAATTTCGGAAGAGATTTAAGAAAGATAGCGCTATACACTTTCGCGCACAGATGAAAAGAGATTGCTTTAGCGCACGCTAGTCAAAAAAAATGAATCGAAATTCTGTGTCATGTAAACCTAGATATTATTATTACCTCACTGTAGGTTGTGGGGTCAATTCCCACCCAGGACAAATATGGACGTTTGTTCTTTGTCTGGGTGTTTCTATGTAAGTATTTATAAAAAAAAAAAGTGTTTATGTATTCTATCAGTGATCTGGCTCCCAAACTAAGTACTAGGTTATAGCTTCTCCCTTTCGCTCCCCAGAAACTCATATATAGCCATTTCATTCATGCTAGATCGGTCAGGTAATGTATAGCCACTTTAACAAACAGTTATTAAATTAGTGTAAGTTGTAAGCTGTATATATATTTATTATGATTTATTTTTACTTAAGGTTTCGTTCAATTTATTTATTATTTAATGTTATATAAGTTATGGAAATAAATAGTAGCAATAGAGCTCCAAAAAAAAACTCCGTTTTTTGTCAATAACACTCGTAGTCATCGTGGATTTATTAAAACCAATTTAGCGCCAATAAATAAGATGTTTTAAGACGGGTAAAATGATCACCTGGATAACATTGGTTTAGCTACAAATCTCAATGAGCTGATTTTCATCTTGGTTTTTGGTTAAGGGACAAATGTACTTATACTAGCTTTCAACTTGAATTTCTGGTTAGTGTAATTTCTTGAAACGATCTATTTATTGTCGCAAAATTAGTTTTCATGAACCTACGATGAGTAATTAAGCTGTAATTGACAAAAAACGCAAGAAAATTTGAATTTCGCGCGCTGAGAGAAAGAGTTAGGAGCGGTTAAAGTTCGCTGTCGTTTTAAGGTGCAACGTTTCTCTCAGCGCGCGAAATTCAAATTTTCTTGCGTTTTTTGTCTATTACAGCTTAATTACTCATCGTAGGTTCATGAAAACTAGTTTTGCGATAATAAATAGATTGTTTCAAGAAATTACACCAAACAAAAATTGAAGTTGAAAGCTAGTATAAGTACATTTCCCACTAAACCAAAAACCAAGATGAAAATCAGCTTATTGAAATTTGTAGCTAAACCAATGTTATCTAAGTAATTATTTTACCCGTAATTTCTTAAAACAACTTATTTATTGGCGCAAAATTGGTTTCAATAAATCCACGATCAGTAATTAAGCTGTAATTGACAAAAAACGCAAGAAAATATGAATTTCACGCGATGAGAGAAACGATGCACCTTAAGTGGGCTTCGGTGTTATGGTGAGCGGTGGACGTCCACCACTCGCCATAACGAGCGGTGGACGCGTGTAAATTTTCAGTTCGACGCTAAGGTTTCAAGTAACTCAATCCTTGATTATTTTTGCTGCTTAGATATAATTTTTGTTTGTTTAACTTGTCCAAAAGTGTAAAACATACTTAGCTATTAAAAACCTTCCTTTCCATGACATTTGAACCAATTACAAAAACAAAATAAAAGTGAGCGTGGAGACTCGAAAACATAACGTTACGCGCAATATTTCACTCATTATAGCTATCTCTTTTACTCTATTACATTTCGCATCTTCTTTCGCAATCTTTTGTCGAAACTTGGTTGCTAGGTTACAATAAGCTGTAAACAGAGACTTATAGCGAAGCCGACATAAAGCGCCATTTTGAATGAAAAATATCATCGTCAGGAGACAATCTTTTTGTACTATTTTTGCAAACTAAACTTAAAAAACTTACTTACAAAAATAATGCTAACTAATTTCAATGCTGTTAACAGCATAATATTTTTTCCTATTGTTTACCCACATTAAAAAAAATAACAGGATTCGCCTACGTCTCCCTCTCTTCAACCACGAGGATGACTTGAAGAAAATGCTTTAGCATTAAGGCCTCCTGTTATACATAGTATGTTGTGTGCAATAATGTCGCAACAATGTTGATGCTGTTAACTCTGCTGATTGTACTTAGTTCGTTATATTAGTTTAATTAAATTAACAAAAAAATTGAACCCCAGAATCGTCTTCGGTACAAAACAGTAAGAAATTGTACCCGACGTCTTTTTACCCGACTGTTAAAACACACAATCTTTCTTTGCTTTTACATAAAATAACAAACTTAAAAATAAAAAATGCATGATTTTGGTACATTCACAGGCTCGTTGAAAATAATCAAATGATTTTAAAATCGAAAAAGTATTTTAACTACTTAATTATTCCCTTTGAATACATGGGACTTTAACAATGAACAACTTAACATTGATAACATTATTTTCAAAATCAGTCATAATTATAATTCATCCAATTAAAAAAAACACAAAAAATATAAGAGAAACATCTAAGGGAAATAACATCGGTGGCGCTTACGTTAAAAAAAGTAAGTTAAGTGTGTCCACGGGTAATTCGCGTTTACCTTTGAACCCACTGCACTACCTCGGGATTCTGAAACATTTGTTAACTTTGACAACAGATTAATTCTATTGCTGGCTTTGTCTGGCATTAAGCAAATGACAATGACAGCAATAGACAATCTGTTGTTAAAGTGAACAAATCAAAGGTCAAAGTTTCAGAATCCTGAGGTTAGAGTTGGAAACGAATGAGATAAACAGTTGTATTGATTGAACTACTGAGCATTATTGTTCCCACTTATTTTAAATCCATAATAATGTGAATAAGAGCGAGCGAGACAACTATAGATGAGAATAACGGGTTTAAAATGTTTCATAACAATTTTTCGTTAGTTACACAAACTTCATTCTTATACTTATGTACTTACAGTATTAAATGGTAATCACTTGGTAATAGCGACCAACTTAGTCAGCGGACTTTTCTGTCTCTCTTATATCCTCTGGTCAGTGGTATATCCACTCGTGTGCACACGGTTACGTTTGTAGCCATGACTACAAACTATGGGGTTTTGCATGTTAAAAAGCAACGACCGGAAGCCGCTGTTTCTTGTTTTGAATTTCAGAAAACTCAAACAGTCAATCAATCAGTCAATCAAGTTGTGATCAATCTTGTTGTGTGATAAGACGAACCGATACCATTCGTGGTATTCGCAGAAGCCACAGCGTGGGTAAGTCTCCCAATAGGTTGACCGACGACATTGTGAAAGTCGCGGGCAACCGGTAGATGTAAATGTCAGATTGTTGTTCAGTGTGGCGCTGCGGGAGGCCTTTGTCCAGCAATGGACGTATTTCGACTGATGTAATGATCATTACACAAACATCATCTTCATCCACAGCCTTTTCTATCCCACTGCTGGGTATACGGGTATATCGGTACTTTGCTAATTGGGCCCAGATTCAACATCTTCATATATAAAAATGAACCTCTATTTCTCCTGGTCACGCTATAACTTGAGAAAGGCTGGACCGATTTTGATGATTTCTTTTTTGTTGTGTTCGTAATTGTGAGGACAAGGTTTGTATGAATAGTTTAGCGATGCCGAAGGCCGAGCTTCGCGGGCATCAGCTAGTATAATGATAAAAACCAAACATTATTCTTTCCTGTTTTGGAGTACTTTACTTTTGTATACCCAGGGGCGCTAGTCTCGACTTTTCGCTACAGCACTTTGCGACCGAATTCGGTCGCTATGACGCAAAAATTCTACAACGAACACGAGTTGTTAACGAAAAAACGCAAACAAAGCGTTGAACTTTGCGTCATAGACACCGACTTCGGTCGCTATGACGCAAAAATTCGACAACGAACACTAATTGTTCTGAAAAACGCAAAAATAGCGTTGAATTTTGCGTCAACCGACCGATTTTGCGACCGAATTCGGTCGCAAAGTGCATAGCGAAAAGTCGAGACTAGTGGCCCAGTATACCCACAGATAGTGTATAGCAAAACCGTTAGTTTAGCGTGCACAGTTGGGAGATTTGCCCACGAGTGGTAAAACATCCAATTAAAATATATGAGTAGGTAATCATTATGAATCGACTTAATATCACGGTATAGGTACATAATTATTTACAGAGGCACAACTTCAGACTTAAGTTCATCAGATAGACTACTGTTAATATCAACTATCTACCTATATAATGTA
This sequence comes from Apocheima hispidaria, assembly GCA_947579745.1. Classification (NCBI taxonomy): domain Eukaryota; kingdom Metazoa; phylum Arthropoda; class Insecta; order Lepidoptera; family Geometridae; genus Apocheima; species Apocheima hispidaria. Next base: position 11,762,449 of record OX388160.1, read on the forward strand.
GCTCACATCTTATAGCTACACACCCGAAAACCATAAACAACAGACCAATGAAAGAAAAAGAGGAGAATATATTTATCTTTCTGTCTTGTATGTTAGATGGTTGTATACGTCCCGTCTCAGTTGAATAACACTAGGCAAAAGTGGAGGAGTGCTTTGTTAAGAAAAAACCCTAATAATCGACTTCTGCGCATGTAAGGTCAGCACTATTAAGCCGTGCCAGTACACGTGCAAACCAAACCAACAGGTTTGTAAGGGCTTTTAGAAGTCTTGCAGTTGTCCACGGATATACTTCATGCAGGACTGCACCTCCTCATGATCAGATACCATTCCCAGCAACTTGTCTTGTACATCTGCCAACACATCCTTGGCAAAAGACCCTTTCTTCAATGCAGTCAGACAGAAGTTGTTCAATGCTTTGAAACACTGTTTTCGTGTAGCATTGTGAGGGTGATTATCCCAAACTGGAGTCGCTTTTACATACCCCCAAGCCATAAAAACGTACTGTATAATCGATTCCCAGTGCTGAGACTCAACCAATGTCTTTCCCTGTTCAATTATACATTTTTTGAATGCAGTCAAATGTGTCGCTACGCGGGAGTACGCTGGCGAGTCAGTTTTCGACGTAAGGCGAGACATTGGCAAGCTTTTGAAGATGTTACACTTCAAATAGCTCAGTTTTTCCTCGAGAGGAGACAGGTCAGGTACTGGCATGGTTTTTCTGATTTCTTGCTCAATTTCCGGATGTTTGTAGGTGATGTTTTTGATCATGTGAATTAACTGAGTGGGGCTTAAACCTTTGAGAGCGTTGTCTATGGGACCTTTGTATTCCTTGTCTATGGTGTGTTCAAGTCTGCATCTTTTTATTGGAGGTGTACTTTTGATGGGGCTGGTGATTTTGAATTTCTGAGGAGTGCTGATGTCGCTAAAGTCGATTTTTTCTGGTGTTAACGGGATTCTTTCAACATCACCGAGTAAAAGGCGTTTTCTGGGGGTTGAGCGGAGTGTCACGCCGAGCTTTAGAGGCGAACGATTGGGGGTTTCTTTAGGAGGAGTGCGAACTGTGGAGTGAAATGTCGAGTTGCGCTTGATGTCTATATCTGGAGACCAGGAGACGGGTAGACGCTTGCGACCTGAAAGAGGATTGAGATAATAATAAGATTTGTTTTTAATGCAACAATGAGACAGCATATGGTCAGGCAGAGTCAATCAGTGTGTACCACAGATCACACTACATACTGCATTAGGAGATACGTTGTTCCTACAAAAAGACACTAAAGTTTGAGGAAGGCGCGGGTTGCGGGGAGTGCGACCAAGTTTAGTCTTCTCATTGGCTATCTCAAGGTTTCGCCTACTCACGCCTAACAATCAACCAATCTAGGGTGTGATCTGTGGTGTGTACCAAGATGTTAGTGGCAGAGATTTCAAGGAGAGATAAGTCCTGCACGGCCGGCTGAGTGTTTATTTTGCATTCCCCTGCTAAAATCTACCTCTTTGTTGTATCAGCATTTCATCAGGAGACGGTGCTGGGCTCAAGTACCCCGGTGGGAGCGCCGGAGACCGCTCTCTGATGTTAGTGACGGGCTGAAGCGGGGTCACGCGGAGTCGATCGAGGCGCGCGGGAATCTCGGCGAGTGCGGCGCGGGTACGGCGCCCGCCTTCCGGAGTCGCCGCGCCCTCCATAAGGGCTGAGTTCCGTCAAATATGCGAACAAAGAAAACGGTTTTAAAGGTCCTGCTTAGTCTTCATTTAGTGGTTACATTAGTGCTAGCGTAAGTAAGGTTACAAGTAAAATTGTATTATGGGCGCGAAAATGTGTCTGGTAAAAAAATTACTGGCGAAAGTTTCGTCATTAAACTTTTGTCATCATGATTTAGGTATTCTTGTCTATTTTAATACGCAACTATAGGCTTCGGCTTCAAGTTATGGCCATAAAACTTAGAGTTTTCATAATCGTATGCTGTAATTAAGAATGGCAAACAATGGTTGGCAAAGCAGCGCAAACTTCCCGGTGTTTTACGGAAATTTTAGCGAACTGAGTGTTTAGTACAGTTTAAATGCACTTACCAGGGTTTTATTACACTATTTCTACACCAACTCACGGAGAAAACCCCGAAATCATTTAAAAAAACACAATTTCACGAATACAACACAAGGAACGAAAATTGGCGCAATTTTTGACAGTCGATCCTAACGATTAACGAAAATAATAGACACAGATAACGAAAGTTACGAAAATCGTTACGTATCTAACTGTCATTCGAGTCCGTTCATCGATTTTAAAATCGACTAAAAACTTTTAAAGTTTCTTTTTAACTTTCACAAATTTTCCCTTGATATCGGGGTATTTTTAGTGATAAAAATATAGAAAAAGTTACAATGTAATGGACTACTATTTTCAAAAGCTGAAATTCAATCTCGTCGCGAAAAAAAATGTCGATCTTCCTAATTTCTTATTCTCAACGCTATCTTTCGAGATATTCACGATGGCTAGCGTTCGAGATACATCTAGTGGTCGCAATCGGAATATTGAAGGCAATCGAGACAAGAGACAGTCGAGATTGGGATCTTGAAATTGTCATTTATCTCCGAATAGGGGCCTTGATTGTGACCCGGACCCCTATTCTCAAAAGGTAAGATTCAATCACATCTCGAAAAAAACTTCGAACTTCGAGATTTCTTATTCTCAACGCTATCTTTCGAGATATTCTCGATGGCTAGCATTCGAGATACATCGAGTGGTCTCTATTAGTAGTAGTAACTGTATTAGTTATTCTTTTGAGTTAGTATCTAATTTTAATGACAAAATGTTTAAAAGTAATGCGTAGATATTTTGTTATTAAATACGTGAATGGTACATGTTTTTCTATGGGTCTATGGTTTTGGGTACTCTCCGAGTCATGGACTTAATATCACAATGTGTTGATGTTACGTCCATGCTCCGAGTAAAAATATTCTTTGGGTAGGCAACTCTAGCTCCTGCTGACTGACGTGAAATTTTGTCAAAATCACGAAAAAAAATAAAATATGTGAAATGTGAAAGGAGCGTTTACATCTTGGTTTACATTAATTAAATTTACGAATACATTTACTGTATATCTTTCTTTTGTGTGATATATATCTGTAATTATTGTGTAATACGTTTCTACGACATAATATAAACCTTAAATAATAATTCATGGACTTTTTGGGTTCTCTCAAAATGTTGTGATATCTTTGTTATTTATGTGTCGGAACTTGTGTATGTTCGTGTTTTATTTATTTTTTCTAAGACAAAGGATAAGTGTCTCAGTGTGTTTATGCAAGAAATCTTGGAAGGAGGCTATTTACGCTAGCTATATTAAAATAAAAACAAGTTTTCCGGGCATAGTATGTTCTAGATCTATTCGACGTTAGGTATGGGGTGATATCGTGAAGGTGAATGTTTGTTTACATTTTAAAATGGAGAGGCTCTCGCACGACTTGAACCTGGCGTTAGAGGAGAGCAATTGCGGGCGGCCGGAGCGCCGCAAGATAGGCCTCCGCAGGCGGACCCGTTCCGCTGGAAATCTGCGTGAGTATCTCATTTACACAACTCAAATACGCATTATTGTTATCAAGGTTGTGCTCAGGTGCTCTTAAAATATAACGAGTTTTAGTGTGAAGCAGGTAGACTAATAAAGTGTAAGTGATATTTATTTTTAATCCAATTTACACCATACTATATTTACTGAAAAGTTCAAAAGTGCTGTATAATAAAAATATTGAGATAAGTTTCTTATTCTTTATTTGGAATTGCTGAATAGTCATATAACTGCAAGTTGATCAAAGCAATTTTTCAATTCTAATTCAAATTTTCAATAATACAAGTACAATATAAATGCACCATCGCTTAATATCAGGCGAGTGGCCGGTCAAAAGCAGACCTATATACATGGTGATGAGCGCAGTGCATTGACACTGGATTTTGAATTCTATTTAAATTCAAAGGTCTGCTTGATAATGAACTACTTTGACCAAGTGTGATATTTACTATCAGGCGAGTGAGATACTCGTCTCATTTACCATGAGCATGAATTAAATAAAATGTATTTCAATATCATTTTATTTACATTACTTTATTTGTGGATTCTAAGAATGAAATTAATTATCCATTCCTCCATTTTACCAAAATACAAATACACAGACATGCTTACCTGACTTAATTATCTCCCACAGACAAAGACAGCTCATTTAAAAAAAAAAAACAAGTTTTATGTATTTTTTATAAAAGTATTGTTACAGCAGCCGCAGTAACGGTGAGCATAGTTGAAGATGGCAGCTCCAGCAGCCCCCCGCAAGCCCCGCTCATCACACAACCCCTCTCCGACTCGGATGACTCCCATCTCAACCTACACAAGTCTACGAGCCTCAAATCTAGGTTTTCTATTTTCATTTGCTTACTCTAAAACTACTTCACCATTATAGCATACTCATTCATATTCAAAACACAGTTGACAGTTGGGGGAGTTTGTTACAATTGGAACAGGTTGCCTGAGGTCTCAGCAACATCTATAAATATTAAGTACATTTAAAAACAAGCTAGACACAGAGTGCGGTTTAAAATGCGCTCACAGTGCAAAAACCACAAACACTGCTAACGATTGGTTCAAATTTTTAGTACGCTAATAGCGCGCCAACAAATTAAACCGTTCATTAGTGTGCTTATGTCAGATAGTTTCATTTTTCAGGTTATCGTCCTCAGTGTCTCATAATTTGATGGTCACAGTTTCATTTCTGTCTTCACAGAATATTGTGGCCTGCATTAAATCCATTTTTCTGTATAAAAAATAGAGAATAACGGAATTCACAGATGACAATTTGAATTTGACATCGATTTGATCATGATGTCGTTAATTTATTTATACTAATTCATACACTCGCACCTCACTTATTATACTATATTTATATTAAAATTAAAATTTCACTGAAAATGATCCTGCAAAGAAATAGTTGCAAAAGTATTTTTGAATATTACCCTTGGAAATTTTCATATCGTCGGATATGACACAGCGATTCAATCTTTTGCGAGACTGTAGGTAGTTATAGTGGGTAGTTCCTCTTCACTGGGCGTGATAAAGATAATTTTATTGCGACATAACAAGTGTTTTATTTCAGTTTTATTTTTGAATGATTCTGGCTTCTATCTGTACTCGTACTGTTATTAATTCTTGAAGGCTAGGCATTACTTGTGAAAGCTTAGTCTCAGTCCTGCAATTCGCTTTTCCTTCTAACTTTGGTGGCTTTGGGTCGGAACAAAGATTTTTTTTATATTACTTGGTGACGAGACCAGCAAGTCGCTCACCTGATGTTAAGCATCACGCTTGCCCATAACAGTTAAGTGCCACCCAGAATTTTGAACTTCAACAGCTCAAAACTATGCTATGGCAATGCATTGCGCTCGTCACCCTGAGATGTTAGATGTTAAATCTCTGTATGCCCAGTAAATACGCTGGAAACATTGCCCTTCAATCCTGAACACAGTAATGCTTATATTATATAGCAGGTGTGAGCAACCTTCAGAAATTCACGGGCTAAACTTTCAAAAGTTGATTCAACAAAGTGCGAACCCGTGTCGAATATGCAAAACGGCTATACACTTCGCCTTCACGCGCGGGCCAAGTCTGAAGCGGCCTTTAAGCCCTAAGTTTGCCCCGAGTGACCTACTAAAAATATACCTACTAAAAATGCATGTAAACATTAACTCAACACAGGGGCGGATTTCCCAATAGGCCGAGAGTAGTAGGCCTGGGCCTAGGGCGGCAAAATTACGAAAGCGGTAAAACTAGGTGATATTGTTTTCAGCAGTGAAAAACTTTGTGAACTCGCGTCAACGTTTAAAACTTTAAATTCGGAGGCCGTCCCTCTTGCGGCATCCTCTAAAACTAGGATAAAAGGGTATTCCCTCGAAAATTACAACTTCTGTCAAAGTTGGTGGGAATATGTATTCTCAGAAATCATGGGAAAATCTTTACATTTCAGTATATCGGTAGAAATACCGAAAAATTGGTCTATTCGATACCCTTCAAGGCGGCAATCTTCCATAGGCCTAGGGCAACCAACCCTAGGCCTATGGAAGATTGCCGCCAAGATTGATACCAAGGTATCAAATCCGCCTCTCTTTACATGTGTTCATTAACCCTTAGAGTCGCAGAATATTATATTCGCATTATTTTGTTATTTTATGGCAGACATTACTGCCAGATCGGCAACTTCGAGTCGGACTCGTTCAATGAAAACTTCTCACCGACGCGACCGGCCAACGCTCGCCGGAAACGGAAGTATAAGAAGATGCCCGTCGAGTACGCGGACGGGAAGGCTTCGCCGCCGATTGAGATACTCAGCGTCACTACAGAGGTAAATATTGAGTAGTTGGCTGATTCAGGCGTAACTTTGTTCATTTTCAAACTGTATCCAAAATAACCAATCTGTAGTGTCTTTCCACTGCAACGTCGCGTGCTGTACAATATGAATAAGGATCAACAATTTTTAACCTTATATTTATTTATATTTAATACTTTGAAAATAAAAGTATTATCAATCAAAATTTAACATATAACCTGAATATATAGAAAAGAATAATATTACAATTTTAAAATTATTATTCTAAATTTATATATAAGCTACCTCCATACTAAATATCATCCGTTCAGCCGTTACAGAGTTGAACGGGAACAAACACACAAACTTTCGCATTTATAATATTAGTGTGATATTTTTCCAGCCCAATGCTATACCGGTTACTGTCGCCCTACACGATCCAGTGATTTTGCCTGCCATACAAATTAATAAGGGGAAGACACCACTCAAGACTGACAGGTAAATCTTATAGATCGCACTAGATGCCGCATCACGAGATCATTGTCTCTTTTCAGCTGCATATAACTGACAAATAAATAAATATTGGTGGAAGTTTTTCACATATAGCGCCATCTATCCCCAAACTAAGCAAGCTTGTACTATGGGAACCAGATGACTGATAGAATATACAAGTAAATGTATTTTTTTTGTTAATACAGAAATGGAATACACAGAAACACCCAGACAAAGAACAAACATCCATGTTCATCACAAAAATGTTTGTCCTGGGTGGGAATCGAACCCACAACCTACAGCTCAGAAGGTGGAGATCCTCCCAATGAGCCACAAGGCTAGTCAAAACTGTGAAGCCGCTATAATAATGTATTTGAATTTATTCCCCTAATGTATTTCCAATGCAAACTGTGTATTTGACGTTACCAAGTGTTGTGCTATCGCAGGGTCCTAATAAATAAATTTAATTGATAAAAAGTCACCAAAGGTCGACGGAAACGCGGGTTACGGGGACTGCGACCGAGCGTTCTAATTGGCTATCGCACGGTGACGCCTTCTCGCGCCTGGAAATGAACCAAAGACAGTCGATTTTAATGGGTGTTTTGAGACCGATGCGTGGTGCGCTTCGATCGTCCCGAGTGCGGAATCTACCTGTGATCAGTGCTTTTAATGCTTACTTTTATTCACCACTTATATTCACTGAAGCCCGTCTGCAGTAAACTTTGGCTGCTCCTAAGTTCATACTTAACCCTCTAGGAAAAAATGCGTTGCACCAAACAAAAGAGGTTGTCTATGCGTAATTGCCCTTTCCGACTTAGTTTAGGTGATCCTTAGCTAAGTTTTATCACTGCTGAGTTTAATACAGACGGGCATTACTGTGTTTGTTCCCGTTCAACTCTGTAACGGCTGAACGGATTTGAATGAAATTTGGTATGGAGGTAGCTTATTCCCTGGATTAACAAATAGCCTATTTTTTATCCCGGAAAAATATTCGGTTTCTGTAGAATAGCGGGTGAAACCACGGGGCGCAGCTAGTTTAATATAAATCAATCAAAATATTATTTATTTTTATTAATATAGGTATAGGTGATCAGAACAGGCTGATGTCCCTATGTCACACAGTGTTGAAACTTAGCAACTGTCAGTCCAGATTAGGGGGCGTCCATAAATTACGTGAGGTGTTTTTTTAAATTTTCTGTCCCTCCCACGGTTGAGATGTCGTGAGATTTTATTCAACCCAATCCCCCAATCTCACGTGAGATTTTTCTAAATGTGGGTTTCTTACGTAAACGCGTTGGATTGTTATTGTAAACAAAAAAAGGACCAAAATAGTACATTTTTTTTTGTTTAATTCAGAAAAAAAATTGCGTGATATTTGCCGAGACCCCCCTCTCTCCAACGTAAGATTAGATAAGATTTGACTCGACCCCCTCCCCCCCTTAAACATCTCACGTATTTTATGAACGCCCCCTTATCTTCTCCCATGGACGTACTATCCAAATACGACCATGCTTCTCCTTAATAACCAACTGTCTAGATTGTTTTTAAATGTATTTATAGATTTATGATGGTCCCGGCATTGTTACGCAGAGCTTTCGAGCTCTGCATGAGATTGACACGACATTTTTGAATCGTTGACGATTCGTTGTTTTCCTTTTAGGAGGTTAGGACATTACAGCCTAGTACAAGTGGCTCATTGGTGAAGGTTTCATCACTGCACCACTTGTGTAGGGGAATTCGGATTCATAAAAAAAATGCCAATTATTTGATTCTTGTCTATGGTGATAAGAATTAAAATTGTGTTATTTGTTCCAGAAACACGTTTTGCGGTAAAAGAAAATGGTCGTATAGAGACAAGGACATGTGTGAAATGAGGGAGAGATCGTTCAGCGGAGGGTGTTCATCGAAATCTCCATTCTTCAAAAACGATTTCAAAGCGAAGAAATACGACGATAAGAAAAAAGAAACAGTCGTACAGCCGAGCAAAATTGTACTCAAATCTCAAAACACAGAAGGTTCAGTTTCAACGTTCGCCAACACCCCGTCGTTGCCCGGCAGTTCGAGTTTCAACTTCGTCTACAAAAGCACAAAGAACGGCACACCGACTTTATCGAAAATGACAGGCTACAAAGTTACTACGGATCTACCGCCATTCTTTAACGCTTCGACTAGCAAGTACTTCTTTGACGGGAAATATTCGAGGAAATACAAACACAATCTGAACAAAACACACCCTCCGAACACTCTGAGAAATCCTTTGCTCTTCGACGACTTTGGCATCGGTATGGACTGCGCGGGGAATGAATCTAGTTCCCTGAGCAGTAGCGATTCAGACGGTATCGTGACTAATGACAGCGATAGAGAAGGAGACGACGAATTAACAGACTGGCCAGGAATCGAAGAGCTCAAAGTCTTCAACAAAAGTCTAACCTTCAAAACGTCGAAGACGGTGAATAACAATTCCCCGAAGTCTGTTAGCAACATGCCCCCTCCGAAGCGGTTGAAAAAGGAGAAAATGCTGCCGAAGAGCGGCTGGGCGAGTTGTAAAAACAGGTTCAAGAAAAAACGACCCAAAGTCGACTCCGGCAACGACGACGATGCTATGATGTCCGATTCGAAAACCGTCGTCGACGTCGAAGAGGAAATGTTGAAGGAGAACAGAGATATATTACAGCCACACTCCTCGTTCACGAGCTTTAGTGATGTGAAAAACGCGGGTGTCTCCGGGCAGAATGCGAACGAAACGTTTTTTCGTTCGTTTCAAACGTTTCAGGAGAACACGCAGGAGGCGTTCAGTAAGGAGCCGCGTAATTTCGCGCTGCAGAAAACGTCGTCGAGCGATTTGAATCTGAGCGAGAAGTCTCCTCAAAGCGATCATTATTACAGCGAGCATTCGATGGGAAACGCCGTCGTCAGCGAAGTGAGGGAGATACGAGCTGGGTGCAGGCGGATAAGGGAGGAAAGACCCGGTTTTTCAATACTGAGCGCCGCAAATGAGCAACTGTCGAAGTTCTTGCAGGATTCTTGCCAGACCGAGTTGAAATTGCCGAGTTTGAACGACCCAGCGGAGAAAGAGAAGCTGGAATCGCTCGCTAAATTGTACTCGTTGGAGTTGCAAGTCGAAATGGGACGACCGGTATTGAGGAAAACGAGGTAAATACATTATAATAGTAATAATAATAATAATTCTTTATTGACACTTAAACATAAGCCACTTATACATAATTATATAACTTTACTCAGAATTAAAGTACGAGAATATTCGGCTTGCGGTAGCAAATAGCTGGTCACAGAACATACATTGAAATATGTACTAGCTGCGCTCCGCGGTTTCACCCGCTATTCTAAAGAAACGTAATATTTTTCAGGGATAAAAAGTAGTCTATGCGTTAATCCAGTGTATAAGCTACCTCCATACCAAATTTCATTCAAATCCTTTCAGCCGTTACAGAGTTGAACGGGGACAAACACACTTACATACTTACACACAAACTTTCGCATTTTTAATAGTTTATACTAGAGATGACACCGCATTACATAGATTCGATTATGATTACATGACATTAAGAAAACGTAAGCGTATTCTAGTTTGCTGCTTTTTAAATTATAATTTTTTGTTTAATATTGTAATGAGGCGTATTAAAAAAAATATAAAAAAATAGTTTTACAATACTTAATAGATGGCGTAATAGTCATAGAACTTTAGCTGTCATTGTCAATGCTAGCGAAAGATTTATTGTTTTTTGTTAAATCTTAAATTTTGGCATTTGAAATATTACAATAGTTGACACTGGCTAAATACACTACGTGTGGAGCCAAAATTTAAGATTAAAAAAAATAAACATAAAATATTTCGACAGAATTGACAATGACAGGTAAACCAATAGGACTATTACGCCATCTAGTAAGTATTTTAGAACAATTTTTGATTTTGTTGGAAATCGCCTCATTTTTCTATCATCAAAAACCATATTTTCCAGCAACACGATGCAGGCCGTCCGAGTGGAGCATTACTCCCAGCACCAGTTCCCCTCGGACCACAAGCGGCGCTGCTACGGCGAGGACACCGACACCAGCCTCAGCCTCTCCGACCAGAACTCTGTCAACTCCGTCAACGACCTGGACGACAACCGGGACGTGCACGAGTTCCTTGACAGCTTCTCCAACACGCTGGTCGATCGGTCGCTGTTACACCCGGGGGAGATCGATTGAGGGGATACGAGGGGTATTTTTAACTTGAATACTTTGGCGTGACCGGAAGTGGGTCTTGGCTTACATTAGAGAACGACATCCCGATCTGTTCGTTTCGAACTGAGTAGATAATAAAATTAAAGGGTTCATTACAAAGTCGTGTCTCAGCTCGATTTCTGCTCGCACATTTTCAAGAATTTGTAGATAGAGGGTGAATTTTTAAAAACTGTAATTTCCATATTGTTTCTATCGCAGTATCAGAAATATTAAAAAAAGAAAAAAATAAAGCGTTTCCATATCTTTAAATTTGACGAAAGAGATTGATTTTTTTTTTTTGAGTTGTTAGATTTTCTTCAAGTTAAAAGACAATATAATATTATCGTAAATCGACGCAACATATAATTTTGGAAATGCACAAAATATATTTATATGTTCGAAGATGTGAAAATGCGCGAGCGAGACTACTGCGTGGACGTGACGTAATATTTTTGAGTTTTTACAAGGGTCTTATTCATTGATAGTTTTGCTTACACGAAATCACAACACAGTCGACATTCAAGTCGATTCTTTTGTCTTTTTTTTTAAGCTAAACTAAATTTGTTACAAGGATGTATCGCTACGTACCTACACGACCCACCAATAATACATCCAACATCACAGGACATCACAGGGCTCTAGCAAGTGACTGAGTAATAATAATACACCAGTACTTTTTAATTTTCAGAAAAAAAAATAGGCAATGTAGAAGAGATAGTCTTAAATGTGAAGTGAGACATCCACTAGAGGCAGTACATAATTATAAACAAAAAAGTAGAACTTTTTTTTTTTTTTAAGTCGGCTAGGAATGTACACAATGAGAGTTAGCGTTTGCCTAAAAACTGATACGGAGTTACAAACTATAAAAATATACAAATTATAAAAATTAACTATGATTGATGATGAATATTAATGATTCGTTATCCCTAACTAATATTATAAAATAAATCCGAAAGTAACTTCGTCTCTCTGTCTGGGTGTTTGTCGCGTCACGGCTGAACGGATTGAGCTGAATTTTTGCATAGTTATACGGGTCGGAAATTGACATAGACTACTTTTTTTTTGTATGACCACGCGAACGAAGTCACGGGCAAACAGCTAGTGAATAAATAAATTGAAAAAAATCGAGGCTAGTTAAATGAGTCTGGGTGGAATTTTATCTAATGGGCCCCTATTCGGAGATGTGACAAATTTATGTCGATTACGAGATTCCAATCTCGACTGTCTCTCGTCTCGATTGCCTCCGACCACTCGATGTATCTCGCACGCTAGCCGTCGTGAATATCTCAGATAGCGTTGAGAATAAAATCTCGAAGTTCGTCATTTTTTTCAACACGAGATGACTTGGATTTTTAACAAAAAGAAATTACGAATAGGTTCAGTATGGGTTGTAGATAACGCAATTTTTTTTTTCTGGTAACCTAAAAGTAAGTGGTGTGTAATACTAAAAATAATTGTACTTATTTCTTTTCTGACATGACTTAATAAAAGAAAAATTTAAGGGCTGGGCCAATTAATATTTTCTGTAATGTATAAGTAAAATTTAAATCATATCGATGTAATTTTAAATAAAGGTAGTTTCGTACTGATCTGATGATTTTACAGATCATTTTCGTCAGAAAGACGTTGACACTAGTCTCTAAATGAATACGTTCCTTAGTATAACTTATGGCTAGTTTGTTGGTACCCGTAAATCTGAAAGCGATAGCGAGAGTTGCGCGAGCGGGACCGCGCATAGTCCGATTTAGTTGTTACGAGCGAGACGGCATGCTCTCGCAATCAGAATCACTAACGTTTGAAAGTTAGAGGATGAGCCCGCTGATTCCGAATTTCATTGTTAAAAAATGTTGACTATCCCTACTAAGAAAAAATGTCTATGCTACTAATATTATAGCAGAAAGTTTTTTTGTTGGTTTGTTTGTTTCTCTTTCACACAGCAACAGAGTAATGGATCGACCTGATTTTTTGCATGGATATAGTTTGAGGGTCGGAGAGTGATATACCTCTGAATACTTAAACGTTTGGTAACTTTGACAACAGATTTATTCTAATACTGCTTTTGTCTGGCACTAAGCAAATGACAAAGACAGCAATAGACTTAATCTGTCGTCAAAGTTAACAAACGTTTCAGTATTCGGGGGTTAGGCTACTTGTTATCCCGTTAGTGATCGGTTCCTGGGGTAGAGAGTTTGATAACAATTTCAAAACTGTAGAGGCTAGTTATTGATAAGGATCGCGGCCTGATTGGTTTGTCTCATAAGCCGCCTTTTAGGGTTCCGTACCCAAAGGGTCCAAAGCGAACCCTATGTTTGTCAATGATGCCTGTCTGTCTGTATGTACATCGGGTGTTTAGTTCGGAATCAGTAACAGACCTGAAATTTAGATATTTTGTGTAAAATGTTGACCCAAAGTCGAAGTAATTAGAAATTCAACTAATAATAAATCTTCTTGCGGCTCGCATACATTAAAAAGATCATGTCTCCTGTTTTACAGTCGGGTAAAAATAAAGACGTTGATATATGGCCGTCAAAGTTTTCAGTTTTATACCATTTGTCTGAAAAACTACAAAAATTTCAATTTCAAAAATTTCAATTCCTAACTGTATAGCTTTAATAGGGACAAATCTGTGCTATATAGGGTTATAAGGAAAGGGTATGCTAAGCCGAAAGGGGCTCATGATTGTGAACAACTTTTACTATGTGACCAACTATGAAATCGAGAAAAAAAAACAACTGTTCCATACATTTTGTCGAGTTTTATTGACAATTTTGTATGGAACAGCTGGTTTTTTTTGCTCGTTTTCAGGATTGGTCCCATATTAAGAGTTGTTAATAATGATGAGTACTATGGGCCCTTTTCGGCTTAGCATACCCTTTCTTTATAACCCTATATAGCACAGATTTGTCCCTATTAAAGCTATACTGTTAGGAATTGAAATTTCAATTCATGTATCAAAATTTAAAAAACAAGTATTTATTTTTCTTTCATAATATTCATGACAAAAATATATTATGTGGCGGTACCTCGGAATCCTCGCAGTTGGCAGTTTTCATTTACTTACGAAGAATACGAGGGTTTTTTTTTAAATTTGTTTGGTAGACGTGTAATAAAAAAAGATTACCCGCTGGTTCGGGTGTGACGGTAATGTAAGATATTTTTTTTCGCTCGGCTTAAAAAAAATTAAGATATGACTTAACTTTCCATGTGACTGCGGTTAAAAACCTTATCATTTTAGGTCTTGATTTTCCATTACGTTCTTTGTAATAGCAAGACCTTTGCAGTACAAAATAATTCAGGACGAAAAAAATCGAATTATATTTAATTTGATTTACGTCGTGTATGTATGATAGAACCTGCGTCGATGACAGTATAGTAAGCGCGAAATTTTTTTAGTTCTCAGAATTTAGGCGCGATTCTCGCGAGTGATAATTTAGTGGTAATGTTGTGTACAAATGCAGCACTCACAGCCAGTCACTGCCAGGCTACTCGGCATAAAAAATTAGTACATCTTTGTTTTAATTTAAGGCATGTCGACTGTCGTACCAGTATGCGGTACATTAATCCAATATCTATTACTAATATTACTGGTTAAATAGTTGTACATGTGAATCAATGTTAAATAGGAATAAAATATTGTATTAATTAATACGAAGAAATATACATTTCATTATATTGGATTATTTTCTTAGCGTACAGTTGTTACGAGGACCTTGAGCGTTCCAGACTTTGAGCTCCACAACTCCACATATCACTCCTAGCATAGAAAAATTATACGAGAAGAATGACAATCCCATACCAAAATGTGTACCCCCGAAAAAACAGCATAATACTAGATGGCGTTTTCGTCAGATAATGGTCAAACCGCTATAAAAGTAAGTCCTTACCCCAGAATCTTCACTTCTTTGTTATTTTTTTATATCAATTTTGACAATGCTACACATTTGTCAAAGAATTAATCATAAATAGTCATCTATGTCACTTAATTAATCACATCATAGTTCCGCAGTTATAACTATGCTTTAGCGAGGATTCTGGGTGAAGCTCGCGCCAGAATCCTCATCACTCATGCGAGCAAACGGTAGAAGCTATCGACTTTAAATAGTCGTGACGACATGCCATATCTCGAAACCAGTGCTTCAAGGGTTCCAGAGAAATAAAGGTAGCTTGGTGAAGATTCTGTCGTGATCTTTCCACGCCAGAATCCGCACCGGCATATCTGTACGACGATTACGTTTTAAATTTGTATTAATAATTAGTAAACAGTTAGTCGTTCCCCTCGTCCCAAACTATACAAAATTTGATGTAGTTGTCTTTGTAGAAGTTTGCTAAAAGCCATGTCAAGTACAGTCATGTACGAAATAAATAACCCATCTTTAGTGTTTACCTATGCTGGTCAATTCTCATAACGGCCTACTTTGATAAAAATGTGATTTTTCTATTTAGTGATATTTATTTAGATATTTCATTAGTTACGTAGGTTAGAAATCTTATTTTGGGATATGTTTCTTTTGTTCTGTAATCTTGTAATGCATGGCGGGAAAACATGATTAAATTAACATTTTCTCGATAAAAAAAATCATTGAAAAGACCTCGATTAACACATTTTTTGGTGGCGCTCGGAACCCCTAGTTTATATCCAAGTGATTAATTATTACTCTAATAGTGAGGTAATAATAATAATATCTAGGTTTGCATGGCACAGAATTTCATTTGATTTCCGGGTTTAGATGTAATTAGCAATTATCTGTTTTTTTTGAGTAGCGGGCACTTAAGCCATCTCTTTTCAACCGCGCGAAAGTGTATAGCGCTATATTTCTCTCTCTTACAAGTATTTAACGGATCAATCTCGATATCTTCCTGGGGCCCTATTCCTGTGCGCTCGAGATTGTCTTGGTCACTCTCACTCCCAAATTCTACATTAGAGAGAGTGATCGAGATAATCTCGAGCGCACAGGAATAGGGTCCCAGGAAGATATCGAGATTGATCCGTTAAATACCTGTAAGAGAGAGAAATATAGCGCTATACACTGGTTATGTACCGCGTCTGGTTTATGAGCGGTCCCGGGATACTAGGACATGTAGATATTTTAATATCTGTTCTGGGTTATAATAGTTGTGCGCGTCTACACAAAAGCATCGAAGGTCGACAGTTTATAAATAAATAAAGTATTAAAAAATCATTTTATTAAATAAAAATCAATATAAACATGACGAAAAAAATAACAAGATGAGCACCAGGATTACACAATAAATAAACTTGTAAAATTACAGACAGGATAAAAAAATCTACATTTTATGACAATTCTAAATCACATTATACTTAAAATAAAAAAAAAGCAGCATCTCAATTTCGCGAAAAGTTTAACTTGCTTCCCGTCCGCGGTTCTCTCGCTCGCACTTCATCACATTATTAAAGATAAAAAATCACAGCGTAAATTTTCGAAAAACGGTAATCATATTTTAGCTGTATATCATAACATTACATATAAAAATGTTAAGTTATATCTTTTAATTTGTCGGTGTTAAATGGTAACAGATTAAAATTCGATTGCTACACAGATCACTCCCTAGATTTCGCACTCAGCACGATCAAAGCACAACAGCATCGGTCTTAACATATAAAAAATAACTTCTCATTGGTGCTGGGCGCGAGTATTGAAATGTCAATGAAAACGCTTGGTAGCAGTCCTCGCAACCAGCGCTTTCCTCAACTTTGGTGTCTTTTTGTCGGTTTTATTTTTTGGTGGTGTGATAGTATGTGATCTGTGGTTATTTCGAAAAACACACTATAAACTCTACACACTAGAAAGTTCTACCGACAAAGGAGTGAGAGAGAGAACCTTAGAGTGTTTTCATGTCAGTGATGACGTAATCATTTATTTTAAATCTTATTTCTTATAATTTTATTTCAGTTTATACAGTTTAGAACTGTTGGTATATTGTGCCTACCCTGACTTTGCTTGCAGTAACTAATACTTAGTGATGTCTTACACGAATAGCACACATATAAACAATAATTACACAGCGCTTACGATCTTACATTATGTTTCCGTCAAGACTGGAGTAGTTTCAAAACTATAATGATATTCAAAATAATTTAAAAAACTATACGTATTTGGATAGTGTAGAAGCAAAGTGGTCCAATTGTCATTTTGGCAAAATCGAGTTACGTGCATTTTTCTTTTAAGGTCGAGCTGGATTTATGAGACGCGGCGCGACACGGCACTGCAAAATATTCTTTCTACGGATTTGTTTTGTATGACGCTATCCGCACTATAGCGGATTTGCATCTGGGAGAATTTTATTTTGTAGCGCCTCGCCGCCTAACTGCGGATCCACCTTTACATTATCTATCTTCAAAAAACAAAAAACAACAGCAAAACTAACCGCATTGTATCTTGTTAAAAGTACATGAGAAACTGTGCTTGTACAAGGCCGTAATAAAGAAAAAGAATATCTCGAAACTTATAAAATGTCAGTTAGATGACTTGGCTTCCACACTACCCAGATGTATTTTTTATGGTTGACAGGCTAGCCGTTGTATTACATAACAAAATACTTGTATCGTGTTGTGTAAAGTTTTACACAACAATATCAAGTTTTCGTAGATAAGCGCAGAGCGGTTTCCGAATGATTATTTACACATAATGAACGTGATTTGCAAGTGCAAATGGCAGAGCTCGGAGCTAGGTTCTTAGTCAACAATTCAAAACTATGCGCGGCAATGAACTGCGCATATTTGTTGTGTGTCTCAAAACAGGGGTGAGTTCGATTGGTAGTTGTTTTTCTTTAAATATCCTTTTACTATGAAAAGTAACGTGACACATTTTGTTTTATTGTGTTTGCTCTTAACGCTATAGGGCAGCAGACCACCGAGAGAAAATAAGAGAGAAATATATTTCTCTTTCGCTAGTAAGACGGCGGTTCGCGCATACCAAACCCACAGGTCTGTAACGGCTATGAATATTACTTACATGTTTTGAGACACCCTGAAGTATATTTTAGAAATCTCATTTTTTCCCACTGACTACCCCCTATAGATGCCGCACTCAGGACGATCGTAACTCACCGCGCATCGATCAAAACATACATATAGAACTCAACGGTCATTACTTCATTGCTGAGCGCATGTAGGCGTGTCTTTGAGATAGCCAATGGGAACAATCCCCGCGAGCCATAATTAGGTGAGTTTTTGTCGGAACAAATATCTCGCAAAATGCGATACCTATAAGGAAAAATCTGTGGAAGAAAAAAAAGATAAATGTCTAATACATATTACAGGTTATCTCAAAACGCGACATACATTTTGATAATACCAGTCTTAAGACTAAAACAATACAGTTTTACACAACAAATAATTCCGATCGGTACTTTTAGTTTGCGCAGAAAAGCGCAGACCTGTTTCCGACAGCAGTCGAACGTGTAAATAATGTATATTACATATTGAACTTTATTTGCAAGCGTAAATGGCAGAGTATTGCTTGCTATGCATTCTCAGCTCTGTCCGTCTTACTCGATTCGTACAAGACGGCGCGCGGCCGCGATTTGCCGCGAAATCGATCGACCAATAACAGCGCATAATTTAAGCGCGCTTAGTAGCTATTGGTAGATCAAACATTAATTGCTGGAATTATTTATTTATTTTTGCTATTCGACCCTTGATATAATTTCCGTTTACATATTATTACATAAAATTTATTTTTTGTACAGATTCAAGTTTTAAGTCACTGCAAATTGACACTATTCCATAGTGCTGATATATCACATTATTTTTAAGATAACACATTAAACTGTATTATATTTAAGTTATAATAAAGATAGAACAAAATAACAAACATTCATTACATGATTTTTCGATTAATAAATAACAATTTTGTGTATTTTTAAGAATTATGTTCAAAAATATCTCTGAGTAGCCATAACATTTTATTTAAATTAAAACAATGTATTTTATAACAAATATAATCATGTCTTTTCAGAGTAAAGTTTGTTTCACATTTCACTGGCACCGTCCAGTTATGTCAGCTGCGAATCCAGATAGCATTGGCGCCGTCCTGCTCGCGTCATCTTACTCGCACAATGCGCGCGAGCGGGATGGCACGATTGCGAGTGATAGCTAATGTAATCAAGCTGCGGGCTCCGACAAGTCCTTACTAGTCTCAATCAATGTGAAACAAGCTGTATATTCGCTGAGGCGTTAAAATTATAACATTGCCAAATTCGAAACATTTTTATCACATTCAATACATTCTCAGTTCAATTCAATTCTCAATATCGTTGTAAAGGCCATCGCACACCGTATCGACTCCAAGTGAAGTATTGGAATATCGTTTTTGCGTCGGGTGACGTACATAGAAAAAGTTTGAAGTGAAGATTAGTGCATTCGTAGATTAGTGTTATTTAGTGGTGGTTAGTGCATTCGGTTTGTTATTTGAGATTCTGTTGTACGTTTAAAGATATAGATCTCACATTTCAATGCTTTTATGCTTTGTTGGGTCATGGAGAAATTAATGTATCTTTATCCAAGAAGAGTGCTAATGGCCATATAAAGATGCGTAACCCCATTGTAGTACAGATAAGGACGTAAGATGTGCTTTAAACTGCGACATGATCGTCACAATTTCTGTTTGACTTGAAATAAAATCCCATTATTCATAATGGTTCGGAGAAAAAAACGCTACTTATTATGAATATTTTTGCATTAGTAATATCAGTAAAATTATTATCTGTATATTATATTTGCAAAACACGTTAGCTTCTCAAGAGATGGCGTTGACATCATTATTTTTGAAAACTTATTATTTACATCGTCTATTTTATTTGAACTAAACCATAAATCGCGGACATATACCAATACTATGTTTCTATATTAACCATATTTTCATCGGCTTTTATAGCGGTTTAAACATTAGCTGACTATATACGTAAAAGCCATCTAGTTTAATGCTTTTTGTATGAGACCGTCAATCTTCTCTTATAATTTTTCTATGGTGTTGTGTCGGGGTGGTGTGGGGTGGATCTAACAGACACAGAATCTTTTTATTGCATCGATTATCGATAGGTTTGCGAAGGCCTCCGCGCTAGTAATTAGTTTTTTTTTGTAATCTTTTTTTTGTTCATTCGATGGTGCAGATGAGATCGTCTCCCTCTAGTTTCTGCCCGTTGGTGATGCTGACGGCCCGCACGGTGCCGGCGCGCGGCGCTTGGACCACCATCTCCATCTTCATGGCCGACAGGATGGCGAGGGGCTGGCCCTTCTCGATCTTGTCGCCCTCTTTCACCTTCACGCCTGGAAGGGAGTCGAATTTGTAATTTTGCTCATGCTCGAAAACATTATTTTAGTATGAAGCCTGGCACACTGACTACTGATTGGCATTTGAGTGTAATTGTTAGCGCCAATTCATACCTTCAATTAATTTTTATGAGTGACAGTTATAAAAAAAATATATACATGCTGGTGTACAGCGATTATGCCGAAATCTTTAAAACCCTTTAAAGATATTGGAAAAACATTTAAAAAAAAATCGGTTATTTTAGACACAGTTTGAAAATTAACTTCCGCAAATCTACGCCTGAATCAATCAACCAATTGAATTTAAAAAAAAAAAACATTTACACAAGCATTTAAAAAAAAAAAAATTAATAGTGTTTTTTTTAATCACACTGAGTAATTTTATATCTTATGATTGAAAAAATGTGTGAGCGAGAATGTAAAACTATGGACGGGAGTAGGGGAGTGGGAGGTTACTCACTGAGGACGGTCCCGGGCATGGGCGCGCCGACTTGGTCCTTGTTGCCCTTCACAGCCTTAGGGTGGATCTTCATTTCCTGTAACAAAACATAACATGAGCTCTTGAGCTAAATCGAATCGGTGTCGAGTCGACAAACCTACAGATTGATAAGGAAGGAAAAGGACGGGAAGAAGGATGGAAAAAACTTTATTTAGGTGTAACCGTTGTTTTTCTAATAACAAATAAAATGCAATCTGGGCTAAATGCAGTCTGCGACTGTAGCCATTTTAACAAAAAGACAATTAAATAACTTTTATTTAAATGTCACTGTCACAGTCGTAAGTTTTTGTATCTGTATTATCTTGTGAGAATATTTGTTTGTTTTAACGTTTCATTTATGTATGCCCGGGGGATAATCAATTTTACTATGAAACGTGAAATGGTTTTGATCAGAAGTGGGATAAATAGACTGTGTACATGCTGTGTGACTGTGGGTGCTGTACATGTACATACCTTGCTGGCGTTCTCGTCTCGTATGAAGACGGACCTGAGTTGTCCGTTGAGTTCGAAGAAGACCTCCCTCTCGCCGGCGGCCGTCATCTCCTCCGACACGGCCACCGTCTTGATGTCGAGCGTCTTCCCGCGCTCGATCTTCACTTCTATCGTTTCGCCGACCTGCAATCGACAATTACAACTTTCAACTAGTAACTTGCACAACTGTACAACGTAGGTAGGCATCCCACTAAGTGCACCGACGACATCGTGAAAGTCGCTGGCAGCCGGTGGATGCAAGTGGCACGCTGTCGGTCGGCGCTCTAAGGGGGAGGCCTATGTTCAGCAGTGGACGTCTTATGGCTGATGATGATGACTTGTACAACTTGTACTTCGCTAACATGTTAGTGCATCATACGTACGGAAGGTCCGACGAGGAAGGTCTTGGTGTCGAGATGCTCGACAGGTCCGTACTTGTCGCGGATGCGGAAGTAGTCGTTCGCCACTTGCGGGTACATCGCGGCCGACATCACGTCCAGGTCCGACACCTGCCGGCGATAAACAGGAATTAAAATGGTAAACATTTATATGTAATAAACAAATTATATGATAGATTACATTTTATTACGGCTAATCGCGATATTTTGGTCACAATGTTGAGTTGAGACCGCACTACTGGCCAGAGGCATCTCTTTCAAAAATTTTCAATATTTTTCAGAGAAAAAAAATCTAGAAAATTTCTTCAAAATTTTTTGTTTTTAATGCAGCTCTACGGACTCCGGGTCCATGCCATTTATCAACCTAAACAATGTTTTGTAAAAAAATGGTAAGAATGTGAGAACGAGATACCTGCCTATGGGAGGGCTCTAAAGGAAAACGTCGTTTGCGTGATTCAGAACTCCCTACATTCCAACTATCAGTTCATACAAAACGTCAAAAAATTCACAAAAATGAATCAACGCCATCTAGCGAATTATAGGAACTTTGTCTCTCTGTCTGAATGTTTGTCGTGTTATCAAGGCAAAAACGATTGAACGGATCTTGATAAAATTTGATAAGTAGTTACTGTGTTATCACAAAGACGGATATGTCCGTCTTTGTGACGTGTGTGATATTGTCAGCAAACTGTCGGTCAGTAGATTTTCGTTAAGTAGTTGAGACTTTTATTGTATACTATATGTATAGTTGTTACCCGCGACTGGACAATCTTTATTGGTCCCGATGCGACTGCGAGCTATATTCCTCTGAATTATAATATAAGATAGGATTATACATAAACGCGAAAGTTTATGTGTGAGTGAGTTTGTTAAATACCACATAAATCCGTGACAGCGCAACGAATTTAGAGGTTTGTTTGAAACACAGATGAACCAGATACCTCGTCACTCAGGTTTTGGTCCGATTAAAAGTCACCACAGTTTGAGGAAAGCACGG
The DNA here is from genome assembly GCA_947579745.1 of Apocheima hispidaria. Classification (NCBI taxonomy): domain Eukaryota; kingdom Metazoa; phylum Arthropoda; class Insecta; order Lepidoptera; family Geometridae; genus Apocheima; species Apocheima hispidaria. The sequence continues at coordinate 11,785,161 of OX388160.1, forward strand.
GGTGCGCGGAGCGTGACAAATTATTCCCATTGGCTATCATCAAGGTTACGCCCACCACTGTACCGAGTTAGTACGTTCCGTAGTGATGGGGTAAGCAGTAGGCTGTGGCAGTAGGGCAACATTATTAATCGGTACTTACATACGTAGCGAACACTTGGGTCGACTTCCGCTCTGCCATAGTAATCGCACTCACTCGAATCTCAACTCACTAACATAACATTACTACACAACACCATTAAAGTACTAATTCTTCCTCAGTGTCGTGCACTCGCGGATTTTTCGAGATCGAGCTGTAAAGTCGAATGTTTTTTTCGAGGTCCCTGCTTTCTTTGCGCGTTTCAATAGAATGTGTTATTCTAAAATGTGACATTTTCTCGAGATCACGCGTTTTGTTAGGTCCGAAAAATAATGTTAGTTTACCCAGAATCAACTCAGTTACTTCGTCATCTAAAAATCTATTTAGCCGGGAATCGAAATTAACAACTGAATCATACACCTAATAACCTTGAAATACTTACGACGTATACTATAGTCTACTGACAAAAACGCCATTATTGTTTACCAGAAAAACGCGGGCGAAGCCGCGGGCAGAAGCTATTAACGGATAAAAACTTCAAACATCCTACGCACCTACGGAACCCTACTAGTCTCACCACAGCTCACGCACATGCTAGATGCTGCCGGTCGATTCTATCGTGATTTCGTTGCTTGTCGAGTTTAGTCCAAGCAGAAGGTCCCGAGTGCACAGTTTAGTTAGTTAGTTAGTTAGAATTCATCAGTGTTCGAATCCCTTTACGGTATGGTGAAAATCGAAAATGCAAGTCTGCGTTTTGTTTAATGAGTCACAACACTACTTTATACGTGCGTTCGCCAGAAAGGGACGACTGCATGGGATATCCGCAATGAGGAAAAGGGATAAGTGACGACGTGTCCATTATACGCTGAGCTCAGCTGTCTTGTAAAACTGAATTATTTTACTTACCGATGAAAAGTTATTCCGTATTTTTTGTAGTTTGAGTGCTCGGATGACTTTCCACACAACTTCACTGCACAGATAGTCATTTTTGTTTACTGTTGGTTGTCAGGAAAATAAAACAACCGTTTTATTTTGTGAGCCGCACGCACGCACGCACAGCTCTGGCACTTGGTCGGAACTGAGGTTCAATGTTTGGGGCGGCGTCTTATATAAGTCTTATAAAACTTATGTGTTGCGCGCTAGGCTCGTCTTAGACTAGGTATCTAGTTCTATTCATCTGTGGTTTGAATTGAAAGATACAGATACTCACGGTCGGGTATGTTTCCTGTATATCCGACTTGAGTTTGTCGAAGTCCAGCGGCGGGAACTCCGCGCCCGGCCTGCCTTCTATCCTTTCCATGTCTTTCAACACCTTCGATCTAGAAAAACAAGCCGTTATAAATAAAATCCGTCACGCGAAACCTTCAGTGAAACCCGGGTGTCTGGATTTAGGAATCAAGTATAGTAACAGTGTTTTAACATTGTTAGTACCTAGTGACACTACTTTGTGTCTATGTCAGGATTGAGGAATCATGTATAGTAACAGTGTTTTAACATTGTTAGTACCTAGTGACACTACTTTGTGTCTATGTCAGGATTGAGGAACCATGTATAGTAACAGTTTTTTAACATTGTTAGTACCTAGTGACACTACTTTGTGTCTATGTCAGGATTGAGGAATCATGTATAGTAACAGTGTTTTAACATTGTTAGTACCTAGTGACACTACTTTGTGTCTATGTCAGGATTGAGGTACCATGTATAGTAACAGTGTTTTAACATTGTTAGTACCTAGTGACACTACTTTGTGTCTATATCAGGATTTAGGAATCAAGTATAGTAACAGTGTTTTAACATTTTTAGTACCTAGTGACACTACTTTGTGTCTATGTCAGGATTTAGTAATTGAGTATAGTTACAGTGTCTTAAGATTTTCGACACATTTTAATAGCAGTGTCTACATATTTAAGTTAAATTTTCGACACATTTTCGTAACATCTTAATAGCATTTTGTGTGTTAAGAGATTAACACATCGATCTAATGCTCATGTTATCTTGTAGTGTTGCTGATTTGCTTTGAAATATCGCTTGCTTACCTGAGTGGTTCAGGGAATCCTCCATAAGGAATGCCAATAGCTCCCTGAAGATATTCTACAACGCTTTTTGGGAAGGATAATTCTTCGGCCCTCGCTTCGATTTCGGCCGCTGTCAGCTTGTTTTGAACCATGAACTGGGCCAAATCGCCGACCACCTTGGATGAGGGGGTTACTTTTATGATGTCGCCGAGGAGCAGGTTCGCTTCCCTGAAAAATATTAGTAGTTTTAATAATATTGCTTACATTATTGTAAATTTGTAATTAATTATTGTATTATTTTCAAAATTGGGTAAATATTGTCCAACAAGTCACAGTCAAAGGGAAGCAAAGTCAGTCACAGTCAAGTCCAATTCATGCCTCAGTAAAGTGGTGCAAGCTTTACTAGAGCCTTCTATAGTTATGGAAACAAAGCGAAAAGTCACGTTTCACGACATACACCACAACCATACACCATTCATCGTGCAATCCTTGGTTTTTACACATATGCAAAACGTAAGATGTACTATAATTGGGACAAATCGGCATTTGTATGCATGTTTGTATGTTTGTGTGTATATTTGTCCGATGATAACTTGCGAACCGTTGATCCGATCTTCATGAAATTTTGTAGGCAAGTAGTTCATTTCAATACAATTTTAAGTTCGAACATGAACTGAATCGGTCCAGGGGTTATGAAGATATAGGGGTCGCGAGGTCTCAGGTCGGCGCGAACTACCAGTATTGTGGAGTGACCTGTAGGCCTTCTTGACGTCTTCGAACTGGCCGCCGAGCCCCAGCGAGAAGGCCTGGAACTGCAGGTTGGTGTACTGGCCGCCGGGGATCTCGTTGAGGTACACGTCCGCGTTGCCCGACTTCATGGTGGCCGTGCACTCGAACGGCCCGTACAGCGTGCGCGCCTGCTCCCAGTACGCGGAGTACTCCGACACTTTCTGCAGTGGGATCTCTGGAACGAGCGTTAAAATCAAATCGCGGCAAAAACCAATTTTCTTACGTCTTTTTGCAATTACCGCTTAATTAAGTACTCATCGTGGATTTATTAAAAACTAATTTTGCGATAATGAATCGGTTGTATTGCTTTTCTATAAGTCGTGGTAGCTCAGTGGGAGAGCGTCTCTTAGTGTCAGAAAAAAATATCAAATTTTATCTAGAACAATTTTTGCCAACTTTTTTTTGTCAAATCAATGGACCCGCGGTGTCTCTTATTGTCTCTTTAATGTTACAGATGCAGTAGCTATGGCGTCAGTATGTCAGCAACTCACGCGTGTCGAGGCCGGTTCCCTGCAGGCTGGCGACCACCGCGCCCATGCTGGGCTGGCTGGTCAGGCCGGACATGGAGTCCACGGCCACGTCCACGACGTCGGCGCCGGCGGCCGCGCACGCCAGCATGGCCGCCACGCCGGCGCCCGACGTGTCGTGCGTGTGCACGTGGATGGGGGTGTCGGGGTGCTTGTCGCGGATCGCCGATATCAACAGCCTGGGGGGAATATACTGCCGTGCTAACAAGAAAAGGCACATCTAACATTTTTTTTCATAATTGAGTTAAGGCGAGGTCCAATCGCAAAATAACAAAGAGTAACATTTTTCAGCGCTTTGTTCGAAGCGACGAGATTACTTAATCAGGTGCAAAAAAATACTGCAGATAGAAAATAAAACTTAAATTACGTTTAACCGAATAAAATTTCGAAAATCTGTCTTAGTTACAAAATAAAAAATTGCAAAATGACCCCCTGAAAAACCCTTCTGAAATCAAATGCTCTGAAGTTTCAGCGGTAACTACAAATTTTCATTTACAAATTGAAAATCCAGGCTAGGCTATTTATACGGCGAACCATGTAGTTTTTTTATTTGATTTGTATATTTCCGATAACCGGCAAAAAAGCAATGAAAAACTACAATTTACCGTTTTCTGATCAAGTAAGATATGCGATTTTCAACTTTAAACTTTAGAACTTTGAGCGGGACAATACTCATTTCAAATCACGATCAGTCCTCGCCTTATCAATTAATTATGAAAAAAAAAACTACTCAAACATACATCCCCAAAAACGTTACCCTTCTTCCTGGGCAGCCGGGTAAAACCCCCCGAAATGTTGATTATATCGGCTATTTGGATGATAATAACAGTCATGATATGAAGTGTGATTTTTAACTTGTAAACTAGTACGACAAAAAATACTCAATTTCAAATCAAAATTAATACACGCTTATTGCCAGTCTTTTACTTGAAAAAAAAAACCAAGATATTTTTCAAAGCATCTTTTTTAATGCAACTGTCACTATTGAAACAGTTCAGAGCCACTAATAAGTATTCTCGAACTTTAAAGTTTAAAACCATGCGCGGCAATGCACTGCGCTCGTCGCCCGTTACGACATATCGGGTCATTTTGAATGCTGTGGAATAAACATTCCTGAATTAAATTATATCGTGATTTGTCTGTACAGAACGCCTAAAGGCAATTTTAAGCTTTTTATTGAATGTCTAGAAACGTTATTACATAAAATATCTATGAGAGCTCGAAACAATAACAAAAAGATTTTTATTCTAGGAGACTTCAATATAAATTTACTTGTAAAAGACAAGCGTAGTGATCTATTCATAGAAACATTGGCTACATTTAACTTACACCCTGCAGTATCTAAAGCTACGCGACCGACTACTCATTCTCAGACATGTATAGACAACATTCTGACAAATATTAAAAAATTTAAAACGAAAGTCATGGACTTAGGCCTCGTTGTAGGGTCTGACCATACTGCTCAATCAATAGAAGTACCAATCACCTTAAGTTTCAGTGAAAAATATTGGTTTGTAGAAAAAAAAAATTTTGATGAATACAGGGACATTTTTCTAAAATATATTTCACAAGTTGATTTCTCTGACGTTTACAATCAAAATGAGCCAAACGAAGCGTATAAATTTTTTATTGAGCTATACTCTCTCATATTCAACCTGTGTATCCCTGTGCGTAGAATAAAAATGACTCATTTCCAAAAACCAAACTGGAAAACGATAGGAATAAAAAAAGCAAGTAGAAATAAAAGACGTATTTACCATGAAACCCAAATAAATAGATGCCAAAATAATATAGACAAATATAATAAATATTGTAAAATATATAAAAAAGTTATTAAGCGCTCAAAGAAAATATCAAACATACGATACATTAACAGAAGCACAAATAAGACGAAAGCTACATGGGGCATAATAAAGCAGACTACATCCTGCACAAATAACATACCTACTACAATACAAAAACTAAAAGTTCATAAAGAAAATATTGTTAATCCATCAGATATTTCCGAAACTTTTAATAATTATTTTATTAATGTGAGTCAAAATTATTCACTAAGCACAAATACGTCTACAAATATGCGCACTACTGCAAAACCTCTAACACACCCAAACGATAAATCGATTTTCTTAACTCCGGTTGATAAAAAAGAGGTTATAAATATTGTAAAAGGATTAAAACATAAAAAAACAGCCGGTCATGATGGGATACCTATTCAAGTAATTAAAGAAAGTATCAATATTATAGCAGATCCACTAGTTTATATAATTAATTTGACCCTATCAACTGGATGTTTCCCAGATGATCTTAAAAAAGCTATTATTAAACCTCTACATAAAAAAGATAAGAAAGATGATATGAATAATTACAGACCTATTGCAATTCTACCGAGTTTCTCTAAAATTTTTGAAAAAGTCATATATAACAGATTAACATCTTTCTTCAACTCAAATAACACTCTAAGTAATGATCAGTTTGGCTTCCGAAGAGGGAAAAATACATCAAAAGCAATCTTTAAAATGTTAAATCAAGTATGGAAACAAATAAACCTCAAAAAAACGGGTGTGGCTTTGTTAGTTGATATGTCAAAAGCGTTTGACTGCGTCAAGTATCCTTTACTATTGGCACAATTAGAACATGTCGGTATAAGAGGACTAGCTCTCAACTTACTAGCATCATACTTACAAAACAGAACACAGGCTACTTTGATAGAAACCTACAATAAAAAATATAAAAAATTTGAGAAAATCTATTCTGAATTTAAAAATATAATACTCGGTGTACCCCAAGGGAGTATTCTTGGTCCATTACTGTTTTTAATATATATTAACGAACTGCCGCTTATAACTAAACATTTATGTGTAATGTTTGCTGATGACTCGACAATATATATTCCTAAAGAACATCAGAGCCTTGAAGTCTTTGAAAGAGATATTATTAATACACTAGAAAATATTACGAGTTGGTTAGAAAACTTAAATCTTAAAGTGAACATTGATAAAACCAAATTAATAGAGTTTCGAAATTATAAACGACAACCACTTCAGCTAAATGTAAAAAATAGAGGAGTTAATGTAAAACTAGTAAATGAAGCTAATTTCTTAGGTGTAACAATAGATGCTAACTTGAACTGGAAAGCACACATCTGTAAAATAAACAATAAAATAAATAAATATATACATTCCCTATACATATTAACAAACGTGTCTTCACAAAAAATAGCAATAAACGCATATTACGGTTACATTTATCCTCTTTTAAGTTATGGTGTCATATTTTGGGGCAATTCTGTAGAAATAGGATCGACATTCATACTACAAAAAAAATGTCTTCGTGCAATATTTAATAAGAGTGGTCTTGATACTCTCCGTAATATATTTATAGAACAGAAGTTCTTAACGCTCACTTGTATATTTATTTACGAGATTTGCCTGTTTGTGAAGCATAATCGTAGTGATTTCTTTAACTCCTCAAGCAGAATTGACGTTCTTCGATCTAATTATAAAAACAACATTTTCGTTCCTCAAGCAAATAACGCCTTATATCACAAAAACTCATATTTTACAGCTATTAAAATATTCAACAATTTACCTTCTGATATAAAGCTTTTAAATGGACCACTGTTTAATAAGAGATTAAAAACATGGCTGTTGACCGAAGGATTTTACGACTTGAAAGAATACTTTAATAATGGTAATGACCATTATCTATTGTTTTATTAGTTTTTGTTTTTTAAATACTCTTTTGTTATCTAGTTTTAAATTCATTACAACCATTTTGTTTTCGATAGTTCCTACTAATGTAAAAATATTTAATTAAGAACATAACTATATCATTAAGTAGGTAAAAATAATATATTGCACACCCGATATGGGTCCACTGTTGGAACATTAATCTCTTTTTTAAGAACATCTTTGTACACAGTATAGCAATAAAATAATTCTTATTCTTATTCTTATTCATATTTTTAACTGGGACAGTATGGGCGTATCCGAATACTTATGAGATACGGGAAAACTGACAAAACCCATGTGGCGGCATCAACATGTGTGATGCCAATCTAGCTGCGTGTTCTCCTGACTACCGTGATTATATGTACCACCATATTATTTCACTTAAACATAATACATATTTAATATATATAAAAATCTACCATTACTATAAAGACTACATCTTGAGAGCGGGTGCACACTAGCGCGGCTATGGGACAACTGCGGACTCTAAAGTCGCCAGTCATAAGTGCGCCATCAGCTAAACTCATACAATGACCTATGTCCCTACACCCACTCGGGCAGCGCATTCCACTGTACAGCAGTTCGAATGAAGTTCCAAAGTTAAGTTGCATTGTATAGCGTAAGGTTTCGGTTTTTTACATACTGTCCCATTTAAAAAAATCACCCTGCTTACATACATAATTACATATAGGATGTAAAATCTCTTTATGGTCGTCGGTTGAATAGCTGGCGAAGGTACTTCCCCAGGATGCTTCTGCAAGAGGCCTACCAGTACAAGGTTAGCCATTCCGATAACAGCGATATGCTACACAGCATGTTATGTTACTACTAGCTGCGCCCCGCGGTTTCACCCACTATTCTAAGGAAACAGAATATTTTTCCATGAAAAAAAAACTAGCCTATATGTTATTCCAAGGTGTTAGCTATCTCCATAACAAATTTCATTCAAATCCGTTAGAGTTGAACGGGAACAAACACACTTACATACTTACACACAAACTTTCGCACTTATAACATTAGTGTGATGTATAGACATTGGAAAATAGCAAATGGATGTATATTTCGATGGTTTAATTTATGGAATACTCACTTAGCACCCTGTGGCTTCAGCAGCCCAGCCATATCTTTAATAGCGAGCACATGAGTGCCTCCCTTCACGAGCTCATCGGCCAAGTTCAAGTAGTACTTGAGGTCGTATTTAGTCTTGCTGGGGTCGGACACGTCTCCCGTGTACGAGATGGCGGCTTCGACCACGCCCCCGGCTTTACCCGCCGCGTCCATGCCGAGGATCAGGTTCGGGAGGTAGTTCAGAGAGTCGAACACTCGGAATATGTCCATACCGTTTTGTACCTGAAAGATGGAGTTTCGATTGACTTTCTGGCCAGAGACAAAGGTACATTATGTAGTAGTCAGCCAGAAGAAGTCCACTGCTGAACAAAGATCTCTCCCTTAAATGGGGGGTGTTGCCATAATCCCCACGCTTAACAGGCGGCTTGGAGAGCACAGAATGCTCACTGTTTACAAAGAAGACGCCCGCCAGCGGTGATTATGGTCTTACGGTCACAGTTTTTGGACATACCCGGTTCATCATCATCAACTGTAAGACGTCCACTGCTGAAGACAGGCCTCCCTTTTAGAGCGGCACTCTAAACGACAGTTGGTCATTTGCGTCTACTGTTTGCCCGTTTCATAACATTGTTGTTCATAATTATCCAGCTTATTCAGACTGAAGGGGTACAAATCCTCCGTGTTTTGTGCGGTCTTTATATTGCCCTTTAGTATGCTCAGATAAGAGACGATGAGACGGATCATATTAACTAGTCTTCGGTACTTCCAGAGCCCAGGTTCATATACTCGTTATAGGCATAAACTCGTTGAACCGAAGTCAAATCTAGAAATGCACAGCTCTGGACCTAACTCAATGGCTGTAAAGATATATAATAAATTGCCGAACAAACTAAAAGATTTAGAAAACAACGATTGTTTTATTAAGAATCTAAAGTGCATCCTGGAATCCAAATGCTATTACACTATTGAAGAGTTTTTTAAGGATAATTTTGATAATATACAAATGGACCGCTCCGCACCAATTGCCATACCCTAATAGGGTCATATGTGTCACTAAACCCAAATCATGTTATTTAAGACCTACATATATGTCGCAATAAATTATTGAGTATTGAGTATATTTACTTACCGCCATATCGCAGAACTTGTAGACGACATTGTCCGGGTAGTTAGTGTAGCCAACGGCATTAGCCCCTCGCAGTAACATTTGGAACGGCACGTTGGGGATCAAGCGCCGCATCGCGCGCAGCCGCTCCCACGGGCACTCGTGGAGGAACCTACCAAACGATAATGCAACTTAAAGTTATGGGATAAGGTTAAAATGGTAACGGCTAAGCTTTCGAGGTAAATGTTCAGTAAAAGGGGAGTGAACTTTAATCAGCCTTAGAAGCTTAAACCAGTATGCAAAACAAAATGTATGATAGTTGTTTGGTAGTTGGTCTCTTTCTCAGCCCGAAGCTCGGAAAGTCAACACGTCCTTATGATGTCGGGTAACGTTGAAGTAGCCACGAACGTTTGGTTGACGTTGAAGTAGCCGCGTTTTCCTCTAATTTTGGTGACTTTTTGTCGCAACAACGACCTTTTAATGGGAAAAAAGAACACAAATTTCCTATTATTTTAGTTTTTACCTTAGAGCTACATCAAAAGTGGCACCACCCCAGTTCTCGAGCGAATACAGGTTGCTAAAGTTATGCGCGACGTAAGGCGAGACAGCCAGCAGATCGTGCGTTCTCACTCTAGTGGCCAGCAGCGATTGGTGGGCGTCCCTGTATGTGGTGTCCATGAGGAGTAAGCCCTTGTTCTGTCGTACGGCTTTGGCGAAGGCCTCTGGCCCGCCTTCGTTTAGGATTTGTTTGAAGCCTCGGGGTGGTTGGACCGCTGCAATTGTTTGTTGGAAAATGTTTATTAATGTAAAATATATAGTAACTTTATTGCGATTGGCGAGTAATTAGTGGAATTTACTTCTCTTGACCCACTTACTTACTGATATCCCAGTGCATGTTATAATACAACTCAGTTTTAGGAAAATGTATGGAATTGGGCGTATGAGCATTATCTTCCTTTATTAGATCAAGGTCCAGAATTTTGGGCGCGGCTATGTCGCTGTCACATTTTGATTTTTAACGGCTTTATTAATGCATAATGGTAAATAATGCCACTATGCCGTGTACTTTTGAAAAATGTGCTTCGGTCGTTTTGGGAGGTTGAAATTCAGTTTTTATAGTCGTTATGAAAGAATATCAAATTGAGAAATGGTTCAAGTATTTTAAAATAACAAGTACAAAAATTAACGAAGCACATTTAAAAAAATAAACAAATTTTATATCTTTGAGAAACATAAAATTTGGGAGCGAGATAGCTACGCCTAGTATTCTGGGCATGAAAGGAAAATTGGTTACATATTTTCGACATAAGGATACATTTTTTTTTACATAAATTAATATAATAATAAATGATTCACGAAGAAACTTGGAATTTGGGTCACTATGGTAGTAATGATAATTAGCCTGAGTTTGTTTGGGAACGTTTAAACATAAACAAAACTTTTCCAAAGATTTTTTAAATTTTATTTAGGTTGTAGTTAAAAAGAAATAATGACGTCGATTCTGTTGTACCAATTTTTAAACTAAACTAAAGACAGCCGTTAAACTATTGCCATCTTTTACTCTCTACTTGACCTCGCGATTCTAGAACCTGTATACCAAGTTTCGCCAAGATTTGTTGAAAACTAAAAGCTGTACGCGAGTACAGACAGTTGAAAGCAAACTTTGCTAGTTAAAGCAGAGACTTCTTTCGCTTCGCTCCCTCGGTCAATGAAAAGAGATGCAGATCATTTTAATCTTGTCCGATTGGTTTAGTTTAGTGAGAAGTACGACAGAATCGACGCCATTGACTAATATAAATAAATTTAATGGTTCATTTATATTAGTCAAAGGAGTCAGTGGGTTATTCTTACCTGTATTTTCCCCAGTTAATTCTTGACGTTTAATAGCTTCAGGCGAAAGGTCTGAAAAATATGTATTAGCGTAACAATGGCAGTGCTTTATGCTTTTGTGCAAGAAATTAAAAATGGCGGCGCATCACCAAAATTAAATACACACAGAGGAAAAATAAATTAATATAAATCACAGATCACACGAGATACCGCATTACGAGATTCGTTGTTCCTACAAAAAGTCACCAAAGTGTGAGGCGCGGCGCGGGGCGCGGGGAGTGCGGCCGAGCGTTCTCATTGGCTAGCTCAAGGTTACGCCTACTCGACAGATTCTTGATCAGAGCAATTTCTTATAAGTGTATCTGGAATGATGCGTGGTGCGCTTCGAGCGTCCTGAATGCAGAATCTAGGGTATGATCTGTGACATAAATGCTTACTGGGTTTTGGGAGATGTATGGTTAAAAAAACACCAGTGGCAATTATTTTTATGATATGCTTGTTACTGTATGAAAGGGTCACAGAATTCTACCTATTAATGGATTTGTGTTTATTTTTACCATAGACAAATTATTGTATGTATTGTTTCCTCGCAACTCTATTATCACTTTGAACTGGTTTTCTAGCGATTGGACTCCTTTGCAGAGTCTACCACACCTTTGCCAGTTATGCAACCGCGAAGTAGTAGTGTGCAAACATTATTACAACATTAATACATAATTACAAACAGACGACTCACAGTGAATATTTATATGGACCTAGCTGGCTCGCACTAGCTTTCTTCGTTTAGTACACCCACCGAGTTTAATTGGTATATCATGAAAAAATATTTTGTTTCCATAAAAACTTTGGGGGTCGATTTCACGGAATTCATGGAATTTTGCAAAATCCGTTCTTACTGTTCACCTAGACCATTTCAAGAATCATTAGGTCAAAATTTCACGTATCTATAATGAATGGTTTGGTCTGTGCGTTGATTCCTAGAAGGCTTGTTCTTTAATATATACAGGTTAATAAGGAAAATGTATGCTAAGCAGAAAAGGGCTCATAATACTCATCATTATGAGCAAGTTTTACTATAGGACCAACCCTTCAATCGAGAAAAAAATATCAATGTCACTCGACAAAATGTATGGAACATCTGTTTTTTTCTCTCTCAATTTTAGGGTTGGTCCAATAGTAAAAGTTGTTCAATGATGAGTACTATGTGCCCCTTTCCTTATAACCCTGTATAGATTACAGCCTCTGTTGTTTTCTTTTCTCTTTAGTTATAACTCCCCGAATACTGAAACGTTTGTTAACTTTGACGACAGATTAAGTCTATTGCTGTCTTTGTCATTTGCCAGACAAAGGTAGTATTAGAATTAATCTGTTGTCAAAGTTAACAAACGTTTCAGTATTCGGGGATAAGTATGCCTTTCGATACAAACGTAGCTTACGACGAGAAAAAGTTCAACATTGAAAAATAACATAAAAATTATTACCACTGATAATTCTAACTATGAAGTATGAAATTTTAGTAATAAACAGGTATATATACGGTTACGGTATAACATTAAAATTGTAGTCCCGTGCTCCAAAACATTGTGTTCTAAAATATATATTTTAAAAGGCAAAAAGCTGTAAAGGAAACTTCGCTTTAATAGGCAAATAAATATTGAAAACGATGCGTTGATAAGTAGGTACTTTCTTCAACCTACCATGCCCAGAGCGGACTGGAAAAAAATCAAAAATAACCCTTAATTTTCATAAACAAGATCTGTTTTTTGCTTGTCGAAAATTTAATTCTTCAACTAATAAAATTAATTAAAATTAAAACTGGGACGTATAACACACAGACTGAATTTCGAGAAAATATAATTTCTAAGGTTTTTATTTATCTTTATAATATTATCTAATCTGGTCTAAGACAATTATTTCATTCATCCTCACATAGTTTGCTAGAATACTGAAAACATGTTGCGTCTCTTATTCGCGCATGACATTACGAATCAGCGAGAAAATGACAAAGCATTGTTGGTGGACCCGGGTGAGCTCTAAAACTGCGACCGGAACCACCAGAGGAGCAGCGTCGTCTTAGTAAACGTTGACCGTTCTGCAACCTCAAGCCGCCTGCCAAGCTTTGGGGTTATGACCTAGCAACGTCTGGCAATTACGAAAAAAAAAAAAAAAAAAGACTTACCCAGCGGTACGGGCGGTATGTAAGGCTTGACGTCCGAGGGCGGTATTTTAGTCGCCAGTGGCGTAGCGGGTCCGTTGACCAGCACCTGACCGAGGTAGTTGAGGATCTTCTGGGCTCGGTTCTGAGACGCCTTGAACATGAAGAGCTGCGGGTGTTCGTCGATGAAGTAAGTATCCACTGCGCCTGCGGAGGTCAAGTTATATTTGTAAGTAACGCCAGTTCTGAAGACAGTATAAAATGTTCTACGACCAGTGAGAAGCGAATACACAACGACCCGAATTAAAAATATTTGAGAAGCCAGGCCATTTTTACCCGACTGCCAAAAAAGGAGAATTCGAATTTCACATGACATATTGATGTAGAGAAAACTTCGTGACGAATCCCTAGCATGGTGGTGGTACTTCGTAGTAGCATGGTGGTGGTACTTCCTAGTAGCATGGTGGTGGCACTTCCTAGTAGCATGGTGGTGGTACTTCTTAGTAGCATGGTGGTGGTACTTCCTAGTAGCGTGGTGGTGGTACTTCCTAGTAGCATGGTGGTGGTATTTCTTAGTAGCATGGTGGTGGTACTTCCTAATAGCATGGTGATGGTACTTGCTAGTAGCATGGTGGTGGTACTTCCTAATAGCATGGTGATGGTACTTGCTAGTAGCATGGTGGTGGTAATTCGAAGTTGCATGGTGATAGTACTTCCTAGTAGCATGATGGTGGTACTTCCTAGTGGCATGGAGATGGTTCTTCCTAGTGGCATAACGGTGGTACTTCCTAGTAGCATGGTTGTGGAACTTTCTAGTACTCGACTGGCAACACTGCCACACTATGCTAAGCTAGGTTTGTTTAATATCCTCTACAAATGTTTTTTGTTATTATAAAATATATTTTTTGGGGTATTTATTGTTCGATTACAACAAAACAACACATGGAACAATCACGCTTACATACTTAGACACTTACGCACAACTTTCGCCTTCATAATATTAGTGTGAAGTGTGATAGTGTGTTTGCCACTTTACGAGTGTTTGTTTACTGTCCTTCTCCCTAGTCTTACCATTGAGGAACTTCTGGTTCTCGAGCACGTTGAGTAGGAAGGGTATGTTGGTCTTGACGCCGCGGATGCGGAACTCGCGCAGCGCGCGGTTCATCTTGGCCGCGGACGAGGCTAGGTCGTGCGCGTGCGAGATTACCTGCAAATTATATACGACTATTAGCCCACGTCCGTCGCCTACACTTAAGCTATATCTATGCAAAAATTTAGGTCGATCCGTACAGCCGTTTAGCCGGGATAACGCGAAAAACAGCCAGACAGAGAGACATAATTACTTCCTACAGTTCGCTGGATGGCGTTGATCCATTTTTGACAATTTTTTTGACGTTTTGTATGGGCTGACAGTTGTAATGTTGGTGGTTTAGGAGTAAGCGTATATACAGGCAGGAACACACAAACATACTTACATACTCGCAAACTTACAAACATCCCAAAAAAGAATACCCTCCTTCTCGGGCAGTCGGGTACTAAAAAATAATCAGTCATCATGCCTATTATCATGGAAAATAACTTTGAAAGAAGACAAGGTACAGTGAATTGTCTATCCTAACTAATATTATAATTCAGAAGAATTAAGCTGCAGTCGCACCAATGAAGCTTCGAGGTACGAAAATGTATACGTTCGTATCGAGGAAAAAACTTCGCTTGCGCGATTCAGAACTCCCCACATTACAACTGTCAGCCCATACAAAACTTCAAAATCTGCACAAAATGCATCAAAGCCATCTAGCGAACTATAGGAAGTAACTTTGTCTCTCTGTCTGGATGTTTGTCGCGTTATCATATCCAACGGCTGAACGGATCTTGAAAAATTTGATAAGGAGTTATATATAGGATACTTTTTTATGTCCACGCGAACGAAGTCGCGGACAAGAACTAGTACTTTATATAATTTATATATGGTAATGCTAAATAATAGCTTACCTTGACTAGAAGCGAGTCGTAGTAGGGCGAGATGACTGCGCCGGCGTACGTGGACGCGGAATCTAGACGGATGCCCATACCTTCGCCGGATCTACAACAAAACGACGGATCATGAAACATACTCACAAATTTTTTTTTTTTTTTTTTTTTTTTAATTTTACTTGGTGACGAGACGAGCAAGTCGCTCACCTGATGTTAAGCGTCACGCTTGCCCATAAAAGTTCAGTGCCACCCACAATTTTGAATTTCAACAGTTCAAAACTATGCGCTGCAATGCACTGCGCTCGTCGCCCTGTGATGTTAGATGTTTAATCTCTGTATGCCCAGTCATTACGCTGGTAGCATTGCCCTTCAATCCGGAACACAGTAACGCTTGCACACTACTGCTTGGCGGTTGAATAACTGGCAAAGGTGTGGTACTTCCCCAGGCGGACTCTGCAAGAGAGCCCTACCACTACAGAAAGTTTAGAAGAGTTTAGTTTGGCCTGCATACACGTTATAATGTCAGCACACATCACCCCTATTCTTTTTCTTTTTTATTTTATTTATTAATAGACCAACAGCACAAAATCATAATATAAAAATAATCAAAACTAGTCGTTCGCGGCGAACTGAGACCTCGCGACCCCTATATCTTCAGAACACCTGGACCGATCCAGCTCATGTTCGAACTTAAAAATTGTATTGAAATGAACTACTTGCCTACAAAATTTCATGAAGATCCGATCAACGGTTCGCAAGTTATCATCGGACAAATATACACACAAACATACATACAAATGCTGATTTGTCCCAGTAAACTCTGAGACCTTCGCTTCGCTCGAACAATTATAATAATAATGATGCGACATGGATTCTTCACGTTCCCGCCAAAACTTCCCATTTTGAGCCTTGTCTTGAATAAATGTCAACTAACATACTCTTGATGTAAACATTGGTTTCTATAACTAAAGCAATAGAGTTGATATTTACCTGAACACTTCAATCCTTCCAGTGCTAGGTTGGAAGTTATTGGCCGGGTCTTCAGTGGTCACTCTGCACTGTATAGCGTAGCCTTGAGCCTTGATTTTGTCTTGTGTAAGTCCCATCTCGGGTAAAGTCATACCCTCGGCGACTCTGATCTGCGATTGGACGAGATCGATGCCCGTTACCTCTTCGGTGACTGTGTGTTCTACTTGTAACCTAAAAAAAAAATTCGAGTTAGTATTTTTTTTTTAAATTTGATCTAGAATTAACTGTCAGCACAACTGTAAAGACAGCATATCCAAAGAGACCTAAAAAAACGATGAAAACCACAACACAAACTATGAACAGGAAGCGGAATCTTATGTTAAAACAATTGAAGTGTGATAGAGATGGGTCATTGTTTTTTATCGACCATTCAAGCTATCGATACTTTTTAGTTTTAAACTGTATAACTAGTTGCGCCGCTTGCTACTTAATCTCCGATGATGACACGGAACAGAAGTTTTCAAACTTCACCAAAGTCAAAGTTATTTATTGGTAAATATTCATCTACAAGTCAAAAATAATAACCTTTTGTATACAATAGTATGCAAATTAAGTAGAGGCTATTCATTGAATACAATGATCATTTAAATGCGTTATACAATGTTAATAACATTCAATTATAATAACTATTACGTCAGAACATGAAATGGACATCGCCAAACCTGCTCGAAGTCCTGGGACTGATTGTAGACAGCACTGGACCAAAAAAAAACTAAAAAAAATTAAAGTAAATCATCGTCTGGCCACCACCTCACCTGGCGTTGACCTCGATGAAGTAGAAGTTGCCCTTGTCGTCGAGTAGGAACTCCACGGTGCCGGCGTTTTCGTATCCAACATATCGAGCCAAGTGAACTGCGCAGTCTACCATTTTCTGTCTTGTCTGTGGTAAAAAAAAAAATGTGACACACAAAGAGTACGGTTTAATAAACATAGTAACCATTTGCAATGTCAGCGTGCAAAAAGTTGGTTTAAGATACGCATCTATTGGCTCGTGTCATTTTAACGCGCTAAAATGACGAATAGCTCGCGGTGCTGACAATAATGAGGTAGTGCACGGCTTAGACGAAGCATCATACTGGACAGACCCATGAGACGTTGCCGCTCCGACGTTCACATTGTCATGTTTCTCTTTTTATTTCACGGGTCGTCGCATAGAGTAAGCGAGAGAGTTATTGTAAGATTGGCAACCTCGCACTCTGTGTCCACTTTGACCGACTAGTCGGTCACAACATTGCGACCCGTCTTACAAAAAAAGCATATTGGATCAAAATATCGCTGTGAATACTTAATATTGTTATACATAGTGGCATTATGGCGTGTTGTGCTGTGTATTGTGCATCGAGAACAACGAAAGGGGGAGTAAAAGATCCAGAATTATCATTTCATGCGTAAGTCTTTTTAGCGTTTTTTACCTAAAATAACCAGAATCAAAGCTAAATATTCGTTTCACTTAAAGAATATACATGTTTGAAGTCATACAACTATCACGCAGTGTTATTTAGTAATGAATTTAAGCATTAATTTAAGATAAATTAATGCATTGTTTTACGTGTTCCTGCTAGTGAAGTACCACTGCACGTTTCAAACTTTGTCGATATTTATCTAATAATATTCTTGTAATATCCTACATATACTACATTAAGTGAAACATGAACTGTTAATTCCTTTCCGCGTTTAATCGGCTTGATACGTATTCTATCGATAATTAATTTTAATCTTTTGGAAGCTTTCGCGGCTTGAAATATATGATAATTTGTACTAATGTTGTGTCATGGTTAAACAATTAATTAAAATAAAACATTTTGTTATAGGTTTCCAAAATGTCCGGAAATCAGAAATCAGTGGATAAAGGCTGTGAGGCGCGAAAACTGGGAGCCACCTAAATACTCTCGACTTTGTTGAAAACATTTTGAAAAATCTAGTTTTATGACTGGGCTGTCAATTAAAAAACTAGGAAGAATAAAAGAAACTAGGAGACGGTGTAGATACTTATTAACTTTCATAGTTACTTTATATACTATATATATTCGTACTATTTACATGGCAATTACGAGTTTCGATGTTCAATAAAGTACATATTTTTGCAAACATTGTGTTCTTAATTTACAAATTCTTAGTTTTGTACACTGTGTACATTTTTATCGATAGATTCTGCACTAGTTTTCACTTCCCTACTCACTAAACGCGCGAACAGAAAGTGGACACGCTGCCAAACGAATCACTCTATCCAGTGTGATACAAGATCCTTGGTGCACGGTGTGCGCTAATGTCAAATTCAAATTGACATCTGTGAATTCCGTAATTCTTTTTTTTTTATCGAAAGAAATGGATTGAATGCAAGCCAGTCTTCTGTGAAGAACGAAATGAAACTGTGGCCATCAAATTATGAGACACAGTCTATTGCCAACTTTGTCATTTGCTTAGTACCAGACAAAGGCAGTATTATAATTAATCTGTTGTCAAAGTTAACAAGCGTGTCAGTATTCGGGGGTAAGACAGATAACCTGAAAAATGAAACTATCCGACATAAGGACGCTATTGAAAGGTTTAATTTGTCGGCGCACTATAGCGTATAATCCCCGGCGCGTAAGTTGAACAAAAATGGCTGACTTCTGCGCAGGTACAATAGTAGAGAAAAGTGTTACGTTGCGGTTTCCCGCGAAACGTAGAAGATAATCGCAACTTTTGAATCGATTGGTAATTTTGCATGTTTTAGGGAAATAAATAATAAATAATTGTTATAAATATTCAAAACTTTTAAAAGTGTAAATTAAAAAACTATATATATGAGGTTTATCCACAGAGTCAGTACTACTGAAAATCACTATGGCTATCTTAATAAATACTACATAATAAGAATAAAATATTTTCGTGTTGTTTACAAAACTCCATAGTAAAGTCCTTAATAAGTCTCTACCACTTTACTGGGGCATGACGTGAACTAGACTGTGACTTTACTATATACGAAGACCATCTTTCTCTCTTGTCTCCTTAATGTTGGATGTCGAGGCATTTTATTCACATATAAACACACTTGAAGTGAAAATGCCGTGCACGACAGTACTCTCAGGCGCAAGGAGCGTGTGCGCGGGTGTCGGGGGACAAAAATTGACTAAGCGCATGCGCGCGGGCTTGGAGTCACCTTCCCCGCATCGCACCCCATACCGCACTTCAGTTGAGACCTATAAATGTGTTACTGCGCATTGTTCAACTTATGCGCCGCGCATTATACTAGCCGTTTAAACCGATCGATATCAGTGTTTGTGGTTTCTGCACTGTGATCGCATTTTAAACCGTACTCAATGTCTGTATCTTTGACAAGTAAGAGAATTTTAAGTCCATTGCTTCAGTCGCTCTCAGTCTATGATAAGGGCGAGACGTTCGAATGTCAATCGGTTCGAGAGCTAATAATAAACACAGGTGTCCCCCTTTCTCTCGTGATAATTATATTCGCTATCTCTTTTTTGTGACAAATGTATACATACTTTTAATTACATATTGAAGCCTCAGTTCGATTGTTTTGACGTGTAATTTTTAAGGAAGTTGCGTGGTTAGGGCCCGTCCATTTATTTTACTATGGTCGAAGGTCTGTATCATATATATACGTATATGGGATACAGTACGCAGGAGTTTTTTTTTTAGGTATAATTAAAAATATTGATTGTGTGAGTGAGAAAGCGAGTGTGTGTTTTTATATGCTACTGAAGAACGAGACGAGCATGTCGCTAACCTGATGTTAAGCGACACGGTTGCCCATAACAAATCAGTGCCACCCAAAACTTTAAATTTCATCAGTTCAAAACCGTGCGCGGCAATGCACTGCGCACGTCACCATGAGATATTAGATGTTAAATCTCTATGTGCCCAGTAATTATGCTGGAAGCAGTGCCCTTCAATCCGGAACACAATAATGCTTGCACACTACTGCTTGGCGGTTGAATAACCGGAACAGGTGTAGTACTTCCCGAGCGGACACTGCAAAAGAGTCCACTACAATAAAATACATATACATACATATAAATACATATACAAAAAAAATGTTTTATATACTGCAAGTATATTCTTGATTAAAATATAAGTACCTCGGGATTTAGATGCGGTGCCGGCGCGATTTCGACGACTTTTTGGTGCCGTCTCTGGACCGAACAGTCCCTTTCATACAAATGTACCACATTGCCAGCTTTGTCACCTGTGGAACGCAAACAAAGCTTTGTAAAAGCATAGAAAATGTATACGAGAAGAAGGACAACCTGATACAAAAAAGTGTGCCCCAGAAAAAAGAGCATGATACTAGATGGCGCTTACGTATTTATTCAGCTAATGTTCAAACCGCTATAAGAGCCGATGAAAATGTGGTTAATACAGAAACATTAGTATATGTCCGCGATTTTAGGTTTAGTTAAAATGAGATTGCAATATACGACGTGAAAAAACATTGTTTCCTATAATGATGTTAACAACGCCATCTTTTGAGAGTTTTGCAAAAAAAATATAAATCCGCTAATATAATATAAATATAATAATAAATAAATATAATAATCAGTAAAATTATTAACGTGCTTTTTTATATTCATAAAAAGTCGCTTTTTTTTCTCCGTACCAGTAATAAGTTGGCTGGGGTTTCTATTTCAAACAAGCAGAAATTGTTACGATCCGCGGGCTTATCCTCTAACTTTGAAACGTTCGTGATTCTGATTGCGAGAGCATGCCATCCCGCTCGTACCAACTTAGTCGCACTATGCGCGGTCCCGCTCGCGTACTATCACTATCGCTTTCAGAGTCACGGGATAAGCCCGCATGTCGCAGATTTAAGCACTAGCGACATCTTACGTCCTCATCGGACTACAATCGAGCTACGCATATTTCTGTGGACATTGCACTTTTAATTAACTAAAACCAGGGTTCGCCGATATATATCAGCGGATATAATTATATCAATTGATTTTTTCCTGTCTTCTGAACTAAAAATTTTGAAGTTTAATGTTTACCCTGGCAACACGTAGCGAAAAACTACAATTCAGAATAATTTAGATTGTTTCCCAAAATGGCAACCTCATTTAAAGTTGGGGAAATCCCCTTTACTTTAACTTACCATTGCGGTTAGCTTTTTATTGAAATTCAAACCTTAACTTCATATCGTATAAGGTTTCTTTTACGAGGTAATCAAAAATGGGGATTCCCTGGTGCTCCTAGCGTTAATAATTTTCACTTTCTAGGGAAAATGTGCTTCTTTTTCTTAGCCTGGATATAATTATATCGGATATCTATCAAAAACTCGGATTTTAGATATTTATTATAAAAATCGGATTTTTTCAAACCCAGACTAAAACAATCCTGCCGTACCTAATAGTTGCACTTCGATATGTCTCGGTCTTTCGATGAATCTCTCAATGAACATGGATCCGTTTCCGAAAGCGTTGAGCGCTTCAGACGAAGCTATTTCGAAGGAAGGACCGACTTCACTCATTTCGCGAACGACGCGCATCCCTCGACCGCCGCCGCCGTACGCCGCCTGGAGAAAAAAAACAATAACCATGATCACTGATTACTTCTAAGTAAAAAAGCTGTCCATAAATAGAAAAGATAAAAAAAAAACATAAATAAACAAGTTATAAGAATTTTAATTTCTTGCTAGACGAAGAGCGCACTATATATTTTGAACTATGACGTCATGGTTCCTGTGCGCCTTTCTTCAGTCGCTTTGCAGGAAAGAGACGGAGCATCTCCTCTCCAGCTCCACCAAAAACTTTTTAGATGCTTAAAAAACTAGTACTTTTTTTTCTTTTTTTAAATATATTCTTTGTATAAAGCATGTTCGTGATATTTTTACTAGACATAATATTATCATCATTGTGACCGAGAAACGTAAATCCTTATAACAGACTCGCGTCGGTCGTTAATCTGATGTTATTATTGGTTGTACACAAAAAAAAAAAAAAAACTTCTGCTCTAATTTTAATCTGCAAAGTTTCGAGGAAACGTCATATCGCAATCAAAGCTGGCCTTCTAGTAATTATAATGAAGAGACTCACTTTGAATATAACTGGAAGACCATGCTGCTTGCAGAATTCCATGGCTTCCTCTTTCGTCGTGACCGGGCCGTCGGTACCGGGCACGATTGGAACCTCTGTAATAATACATTGTCATATGAGTGCGGTATATTGTTTTTTACAAACGAATACAGCTTTACAAAACTTTGTAATTCCTCCCGGTGTATCTGCGCATTACACATATTTTAGTAGCGCGGGAAACTTCGGACTACCAATGGCAAAGAAGATTGACATTGAAGTACATTACTTCAATGTTTTACGAACGTAATCCGTACAACGCTGCTGTTTAGACATAGATATAAAAATGTGGGTGTATATGGATAAAATAATAATATGATTGAACTTAATCCTATAGTGAACTAGTAATTCGCACCGAACTGAGACCCCTATATCTTCACAATCCCTGGACCGGTTAAGCTCATATTCGAACTTAAAAACTGTATTGAAATGAACTACTTCGCAAGTTATCATCGGCCAAATATACACACAAACATACATAAAAATGCCGATTTGTCCCAGTAAACTCTGAGACCTTCGCTTCGCTCGGTCGATAAATAAAAGATAGTATTAAACCAATAAAGAAATATTAGTTTGCGGGCGCGCTAACATCAGTTTCGTGTACAACTCAAATGAAAACCTATTCTAAAAGTATTAGAATTTTTAATACAACTGTATGAAAGACGTAAACATACAAAATGCAAAAAATACTTGAATCTTGACAGCGGGATTCTGACACGTTTATTAACTTGGACAACAGATTAAGTCTATTCCTGTCTTTGTCATTAGCTTAGTGCCAGACAAAGGCAGCATTAGAATTAATCTGTTGTCAAAATTAACAAACGTTTCAGTATCCTGAGGTGAGCCAAGTTTTGACATATTGTACCACATGTGGAATGTGGAGGGTTTGGCCTTTAATCTGAACTTTTTGGTTCCAATTGAAACTTACTAGCATCGATAGCTGCCTTCCTGGCGGCCACCTTGTCTCCCATCTGCTGCACGACGGCGGGCGAGGGGCCGATGAAACGCAGCCCCGCGTTGATGATCGCATTTGCGAAGTCTGATCTGGAATCATTCATTCGTGAATTGTTTCATTCTACTTTTCTAATTCGTACAGCCACGGAGTGAAACAAAGCTCCAGAGTCCTTGTTTCCTGAGAGATAGAAACTAGGGCATTTAAAGGTCAGAGATAATAGGTACCTTTTAGGGTTGCATTTCTGCGTGCTGCATCTTCGTGCGTGGTCTTGGTCGTCAAAAGCAGACTTATACGCGATAAAATTAAGGAGCACTTTGACCTGCGTCTAACTATTTCATCATGTCAAAGTCCATGAAGAACCTGAGGCATTTGCTTGGGTCAACTAGTATGAGGAGGAAGAATCAGTATTTTTTGATTGTACATGTTCGTTTGGCTGTTATATTTTGTATCCACTTATAAGATGGCAAGCTATACAAAATATTGTTGTTACTCGTTTTAAGGTATCCGTGGGTCTACTTCATTTCCTTCGCATCACACGGCAAGGCAAATGCTGTTTTTGGTTTGAACACCAAAGTCAGAAGTGTAAAAGGATGAAATATATTAAGATGTATGCGTGCAAGCTAATTAAAAAAGTGTGAGAATACCAAACTATCAAAGCTACCTTTCAGAGAGTAGTCCATATCCGGGATGTACCGCGTCGACGTCGTTCTCTTTAGCTACGCGAATGATTTCTGGTATGCTCAGGTATGCCTCCACTGGAGACAGCCCTTTGCCGACTAGGTATGACTCGTCCGCTTTTTGTCTGAAACCAAAAAAATATTTTAGATTGAAAGATAATACATTGACAGACTCTTAGAAACGACCCTGACCAAGTCTTTTACGCCATAGGTGGCAAATCATGTTATTGATTGATCTAGCTCATAGGTTCTCAACGTGGGCGTTTGAGACTTTCAGGAGGGCAGCAGACCCCGAGAAAATAAGAGGGCGTCTCGATGGCACAGAGGGGGTGTGGGCAGATTAAAAAATGTGTTCTCATTGAAACATATTTCTTTAAACTCATAAATAGGAAAGGGGGACATGTCGTATCTTACGACTATAAAATATAATAAGTTTAAATAAAATCGTGGCAATAGCTGTTTTAGATTCGCGACAGAAGGTAATTAAAAAAAAATGGAAAAAAACTCAAAGCGGGCAAAATAATCCCGTGGCCGCATTAACCTAATCCCATGAAGACTGGTTCAGAATAGGGAAGAGGCGGGTACTTGCTGATCAGGATCGGTGCATTACATTACAATTAGGCTCAGTTCTTGCGTGCTTGCTATCACAGAGGTGGTATTGTATATAAACGCGTAAGCTCAATAGCGGTCACTGCTTTTTATCAACCAATTAGCGACGAATGTGTGAGGGTGTTATTTAAACTATTAGAGATGTCTAAATGAACGCGACAATCTACGTAAAGGAATCATGATCCATAATCCAAAAAAACAAGGTCTGGCATTCCGGGCAGGTTACGTTATCATCCGTCATTTTGTCGTGTAGCATATAACGCTGATGACGTAGATGGTGTTAGCCACGTGACGCCCAAACAACATATCTTCAAGAGAAACTACACCATACAGTTGCACGAGGAACGGAGCGACAGCTCCGGTACTCGTGAAGTACGGATTAACACGGACGGATCAAAAACAGAAAAGGGCACTGGGACTGGTACATTCCCGGATGACCTTAACATACATGTGACAACATCCCTGGGTGAAAACAACTCCATTTTCTAAGCAGAATGTGTAGGTATCATTCAGGCAGCAACAGCGGTACTTCGAAGACAGGTAACTGGTTATCATATTAGAATCCTCTCGGACAGTGCTGCAGTGCTGAAGGCTCTACAGCGATATGACCACTCCCCAGGGTTAACTATACAGTGTCACAATCTACTGGAGGAGGTAAGTAGAAACAATTACATTACACTCCAATGGATTAAGGGACACAGCGGATCCTGAGGGAATGACGCGGCTGATGAACTAGCAAAAAGAGGCTCTAACAGGCGTCCTGTTGGTCCGGGACCGATGATCCCTCTATCTTTCAGCCAAGTCAGATCCTGGATCCGTAAACATGCGGCAAGACAACAAAAAGAATACTGGGCAGGTAACGAGGGTTGCAGACAGTCGAGGGAAGTCTACCTGGAATTAAATCCGAGATACTCCCGACGGCTCCTAAACCTCAAACGTGATAAACTCCGCCGAGTTATAGGAGTGATCACGGGACACTGCTCTCTAAACAAACACCTTTTTACCATAGGGGTTACAGACATCCCTCTATGCAGAGGCTGCATGGAAGTCGAAGAAACGGCCGCACATATGCTGCTGGAATGCAGCAGCGTGGCAGAACAACGTACATCGATCCTCGGTTCACCGAGGACGCTCCGGGAAGCCTGCGCCGGCGTGAGCGAGCTGCTGGCTTTCCTGGAGGACACCGGGTGGCTGGACTAGCTGCAGCCGGGATGAGACGCAAAAAGGGCCGCTGTGCGGCCTAATTGCGGAAACAAGCCCGCTCACCAAGTACCAAGTAAGTAGCCACGCGACCTATCAGGTCTCGGAGTACCATAACTGGTGAGTATGTTATTATACCACGGTAGGTACTAGGCAGGCGTCACATAATTATAATCTCCTATAGATTCCGCGCTCAGAGCGATAGAAGTGCACAACGCATCGATATAAATACACCACTTAAAATGTATAGCCTAGAGATAGCCAATTGGAAAGCTCTGTCTCAGACCCGCAAGCCGCAATTTCCTCCCCTTTTGGTGCAATTTGTATGGGCTAATGTGGTAGGCACCGACAAAATTACTGCAGAATCTGCTGCAACTGGTTACCTGTGCATCTGCAATTTATCCTGCTCGCTGTAGATCGCCACGGACCGGATTCCGAGCTCGGTGCATGCTCGGAAGACACGGATCGCGATCTCGCCGCGGTTCGCGACTAGCACGCTTCTGATTGGCTTGTATTCCACTTTGGAGTCCTGAAAATAGCACAGCAAGGGTAAATGAATGTCGATATTTTAGAATAGAGCACGCACTTTTTCATCCCATCTATTCGGAATTGATTTTGGCTAATTTTCCAGTCGGGTATTTTGTTTATTCTTTAAAAAATACTTACCCGACTGTCTAAGAAGGAGGTTAATGTTTTGGCTATATCACACTAATATTATAAATCCGAAAGTTTGTGTGTAAGTGTTTTTGTTCCTGTTCAACTCTGTAACGGTTAAACGGATTTGCATGAAATTTGGTACGGAAATAGCTTATTCCCTCTACTTGTACTTTATCCCGAAAAATGTAACGGTTCCTGCAGAATAGCGGATAAATCCGCGGGGCGCAGCTAGTGTAAGTATATAAGTATGTTTGCTTGGTTTTCCTAAAGTACCTTCTGTAGACTAAACGGCTTGACCGATTAGATTATTAATAATTTGTTTGTTCTTTTGTATAAATCTTTTGTAATAAATTGTAGGTATTTATTTTACGCTTTCCTCATAATCATAAAAACAATAAACAAACATGACGCTCGTTAACAGTTATCGCGTTATCAGATTGCAACACTGAGCGACTGTTACCGAACATCTTTAATAACGTTATCTGTGCCCTACTTAACGGTTATTAACATTAATCTGCGGGCTTGCGGGCAAAGTACGCAGGATAGCAAACGTGTGCTGATGAGGTGAAAATTGAAAAAGAAGATGATAAAATCGAGTAGCGGTCACGTTTAAAAGAATCACCAATCTTTTAAACGACGACTACTCGATTTTTTTCTTATTAGCAATTGTAAGATTTCCGTGGAGATGCAACACGGAGCGCTTGAAGGGGTATTTTCAAACACCGCATCGACGACCCTGTAATGCTGCAGGGCCCTTATTCTCTATCGCACATGAGATTCCTTGCCAATAACGCGTGACGTCATAACACGCTCTTAACATAAACGCGGTTTCTAAACGCGCCACGACGTGTTACCGATAAACTGTATTCTGTATGCCGCACGATAGATTGTCTATGCCTATCCTAACGATTCCTAACTCCTTGTTGCGTTTTCACGGCTAATAGGCTAACGAATCGATAAAATGAATATAATGGGAGCGATACGCACAGCGAACACAAATATTTTATGCATGTACTTATTTTTAAAAGGTCACAATCGCAATTTATTGAGTGTTGCAAGACTAATGTACACGGCAGGGTTTTGTGCGCGAAAGTCGGGTTGCTGCAAGCTCAATTTAATCAGTCGCAAACTTGACCACCGAGCGAGAATTTACGTCGAGTGCGTTGACCATAAGATGGAATGTGTTTCAACTGCATTTGTAAAGCATACGAGTCGTTCAAAACCACATAATAAGGTCTAATTACAATAGGTGCCCAAAACTGCTACCTTAGAACTCTACCTTAGAGTCGGCGTAGCCATTGAAAATCGGCGTGCACCGTCCTACTAAGTAGGTTAATTTTTTATCACAATAATAAATAACGCTCTATAATCATAAGTAATAAAAACGGATCCATCATTATACACAATACATTTCTTATTATCTTGTACTTACAATATCAAGGTGTAAGCCGAGTCTTCATAAATAACTATTGATAATAAATTATTAGATACGCAGATATTATTTGATGAGAGGATCGATAATTATGTTTGATAAAAGAAAAAATATTTGTACAAATCTACTCAATGATTGATCAGCTCGACACTTCATTAGGGGCCGTTCAAGTATTACGTAAGCAGATTTATTACAATTATTTACCCCCCCATCCCCCTTGTCAGCAAAAGTAAGCAAAGCTCTTACCCCCTCCCCCCACGCTTACGTAAACATTTTTCAATTATATATATTTTTTTTATATTATAATTATAATGTTATAATTATAATTTTAAAAATAAGAAAATAGATTTAGTATAGAGATTAGATTTTACTGATACAGTATTCAACATAGAGTAAGGGACAAAAATAATATAATCTTACGAACATAACAAACTTATTTTAAATTTTTGCTACACATATTAAATTCAAATTAACAGTCTTCAGTCCATGAAACCCGAATCCATGATTCTAAGTGCCATTCGTGTAAAAAAGTAAATAACTAGTGATGACGTAATCATCATCTAGACTCCCCTACCCCCCCATGTCATCCAAAATAAGCAAAACAAAGAAATAGTGCTTACGTCATACTTGAACGGCCCCTTACTGGCATGGGTGGAACAATCTGTGTTGGAATAGCACTACAAGCGCAATCTTCGAGCGAAAGAGACGAAGCGCCGACGCCAGGAAGATGTCTCTTCTGAAGAGATTATTTAAAGAAAAGGCCAATACAGCAAATTGTACAGTAATTCACTGTACTTACAAACACAAATTTACAGACAGCATGACAACTTTACTTGGCTTGAAGAATCGCATCAAGGAAAGTCAGAAACTACATGTTAGAACCTGATTTGACATGCTTGCTGAAAGAAGGGTGAGACTCCACCTTTCGTAAATACGACAAATGGAGTAAACAGTATGGTATGGTATAATGGTGGTTGGTGGGTAGTAGATGATGGGCAGTGGATGGATGGAATGGATGGTGGAAGATGTTTTTTTTTATGTGAGTTTCGATACATCTATAGAAACTCACATCAACATTAGATGCATTAGATGAACGAGCCATTCGCTCTCGTATTGGATTGAATAGCCCCAATAAAAAAAATCTTTTCTATGCAACCATGAAAAGTGTCCCCAACAACTGACAGACACTGTTTAAATTATCCATCAAAGTCGTCAATGGCCATGCACGTATACTTACATAGTGCATACGTATGACTGACTACGTACGATAATACATTGACCTATGTACTTAGAACACAATGAAATATATGCCTGACTATTGTGAAAACAACAAACCCACATTCGTATGATTGAACTGACGTAAGTTATGATCGCGTTTCGGTATGATAGGCAAGCCTTCGTTGTGACCAAATTAGTAAATCCACTTGTATTGAAAGGGTTAGGTTAGGTAAAGACTTTTATGCCTTTTCATGTCTTTGGGTGTGCCGCTTGTTTTTCGGGTAATGCTCTAGGGAGCTGGGGCGCTAGTCTCGACTTTTCGCTACAGCACTTTGCGACCGAATTCGATTGCTATGACGCAAAATTCAACGCTATGTTTGCGTTTTTTCGTTAACAATTCGTGTTCGTTGTCGAATTTTTGCGTTATAGCGACCGAATTCGGTCGCAAAGTGCTGTAGCGAAAAGTCGAGACTAGCGCCCCTGGCTGACTTTATTCCTGCTTTGAAATTTCACCGTCGCACATTCCGCCACCGACAAAAAGCAAAAGATTTGAAATGCTGGGAATCCTACATACGTTTTCCATAGAAACTTTCTCTCGGACAGTTGCAAGATGTGGAATGATATTCCATGAATAGTCTTTCAGCAGAGATACAACATGGAGAACTTTAAAATAAGGGCGTCTTCAAACACTTCTCTGGGCTGGCAACGCATCGATTACAGTATTGTGTAGCAGGTGTTAAAACGCAGAGCGAGAGGAACCCTGTGCTGGGCGCTGAGGCATCTCACAACACATGCGACTAGAATCACAGTGTGTGTGTGTGTGTGTCGCCCAAGTGCTCTAAATTTCCAATTTGGCCTTTCGCACCGCGGTGTGAATCTAAAGTATTTATTTTTCATCCGTTTATTCAAACTCGGGCAGACCGTCTGAATGGTTGCCGTTCTTTTAGCAAAAATAGTATTAATTTAGTGTATATATTTTATCGTATATTTATCCTCTTTAATATTCGCATGATAAAGAATAATAACACCATCTACGTCCCGCGGTGAATTCTCCTTATTACTGAAATAGGTTGGTCTGATCTTTTTCATTTTCTGTGATATTACACAAATATATATAATGCATGCCTTGGAGAAATGTAGTATGTGTTGGTATGTGGTGTGTGGTGGTATGTGTGGGTTTTTTTTTCTCCATTAAATAATAATTCTTGTTAATCGATAATAGTTATGAGGATAGTCCTTCCGCGAGGTTTTGGCGCATTTGATAATTGAAATTGTATAGCTGTCACTCTGTTTCTCGAGCGTGAAATTGAAATTAGCGTTTCGGATAGTCTGTTATCAACCCCGAAATCTCAACAAAATCTTTTGTGTTTGATGTTATTGTCTTGGATAAACCGGGTCGCTCCGTCTTCGTCTCAGCGGTCTCATCCCAAAAACGTATTACCAGCTCAAACCACACAAGAAATGCCGCTGTTTTATTTAAAAATATATATATATTTATAGTACTCTAATTACAAAATTAAAATTGTCACTTTAAGAACCTATAACAACAAAGATATTGCGAAATTAAATAACAAACATACAAGCATACTTTTCCACAGTGTCGATAATATATAAAAAATCATTGAAATCGGATAACATTTAGGGGTGTGTATCAGACTACGCTTTTTGTATGGACAAGACGGCGGTATACTCTATTCTTAAGACTTACCGTAGCGGCAGTGCGGCATTTCGAAGAGCTCCATGCTTGAAATTGTGATGCGGACGCTCTCAGAGCGAAGCGTGCTTTCAATATCTGCATTTTAACACTTACACTTACAAAAACTAAAAAAAAATAAGTACGAACTTATAAAAAAAAATATAAAAATAAGTAACAGTGGGTTATTTCATTGTAAATACGAATCTAAGAAACAATTTTCGAGTCGTTTGACTAGATTTGTGGGTTTCGTTTCGTGTCGTGTTTCGGCTTTTTTGGTTTTCAATCTGAAACAAAGAGAATAATTATTAGTTTTTGAATAAATAGATCTCGGAAAAATCTAGGCCTATGTATTTACTAATTATTGTCTTTGTATAAACTTTTTGTAAAGAAAATGGTGTACGCAGGGTAGGTGGACTTAAGGACGCGTATAGCCTAATTCTCGCGGTCGTTCGCACTATATAAAAAAAATATATATAGAAATAACAGAGAAGAAATTTAAAAATATTATAGTCATTACCTTAAGAATACTGTTGCCAATGTTTTATAACAATTTTCATGTTATCATCTTTTTCTTTTGGCGAAGGAGAAGGAAAAAAACTTAAAAAACATTTGTTTTTTTTTTTTTTTGCCTTTGCCTTCGCCAAATTAAAAAATAATAACATGAAAATTGTTATAAAACATTTGCAATGGTATTCTTAAGTCAGTGACTAGATTTTTTTTTTAATTCTCCTCTGTTATTTTTATATTTAAAAAAAAGTTTTTGGTGTTAACGAGACAGCGAGAACCAGGGTATACGCCCCCTAAAGGGACAAAACTTTAACAACTCCACCGTCCATATATTACAATCCTCCGTCCTCTTGATCAAAATCTGTATTCTTAACAAATCTCCGGTGTTTTTCTGCATAACGTCTTCTCTCCATTACGATCCTGATTCAATTACTATTTGTTGGTAAAAACAACATTGATGAAACAAATCACGCAGTAACCTGTCCGTCCGCTAGGCAAATAACCGAGTCGCCCAGAATGACATTGGAAGTCACCTCTACCTGTACCTACTCTTCTCTTAGGCCGGGTTGCACCATCTAGGTTGACTTAGAGGATTGTGTCAATAGACAATCGACAAATTTTTATTTATGAAAAAAAAACATTTTGTACACAAAAACCAAAATGGTAAAAAAAAAATCGGTCGCTGTTATCCTATTTGTGTCTCTTGCTTTGGTTTGATGAATATTTTTTGATATTGAGATGCGTCGCACGAGCAGTCTTTCTTGTGCGTTTTTTCATAGAGAATTGACAGATAGAGAAAAGTGTTGCCTCTTTTTGTGTTCGTCCGGTTTGAGTTTATAAGGTGACGGAACCGAACAGTTGTTATAGTTAAACAACAAATATGACGGTGCAACACATGCTGGCTACAGTTCATGGTTAACGTTAAATTAATTGTTACAAACTATATCAGTAACTGGGATTATGGTGCAACCCAGCCTTAACTCTACCTATTATGTTTCGATATATAGTTACATGAGGTTTTCTGTATAAACAAGCTCTATTTATTTTTGCATGTTTAAAAAACTGGGGTATGCTCGTAGTAACATTATCATCAATAGCCGGAATACGTCTACTGCTCGACATAGGCATCCCCTTAGACCGCCACACTGAACGATAATTTGCCATTTCCATCGGTTGCCCGCAACTTTCACAATGTCGTCAGTCCACCTAGTGGGAGGCCTACCTACGCTGGCATAGATATTTAATTGACCGAGCGAAGCGAAGGTCTCAGAGTTTACTGGGACAAATCGGCATTTGTATGTATGTTTGTGTGTATATTTTTGTCCGATGATAACTTGTGAGCCGTTGATCCGATCTTCATGAAATTTTGTAGTCAAGTAGTTCATTTCAATACAATTTTTAAGTTCAACGTTCAAAGTTATAATGTAACAATAAGAAACTCAAATAATACCTTCATCTTCCGGAAACAGCGTCATAATCAGATCAGAACAATTGGACTACGCAGAGACCACAGCAGGCCTTGCACGGGCGGGATAAAGTTATGTCCACCAGTTTTGTCTTCGCGTCAACGTGACAAAGCTAGAATATGGATACATCCCTCTCGGTCTCGCGGTGTAACGTGCCCGTGCTAGGCCGGCTGCAGGTCTAAAGATAATCCAAATATTCAACAAGTAAGTAGTAACAGATGATAACAATATGACGAAACTGTGTCACAAAACGTCCAAAATAAACGTTACGAAAATATTTTTAATTTGAAACAAAAACATATTTTCGAATTCGTGCAATCCAGTTTCATCAGCTTTAAAAATTCCATTTGTGGGTTGATAATAAGCTCGCTAAATATTTGTTGAATTATGAAGCCGGTTATCGTATGCTTGATAATTCGTACTAACTAGATATTCCTAGTTAGGAGTTTCCCTAGACGCCATTATCAATGAAAGATTTCTTTAAAATGTTTACACAATATTTATAGATTCTCAAGCGCCTCAAAACTTCATCTTACTAAAAAATTAAACAGTACCTCAGTAGCACAAAATAGTTTCAGTTTTTAAGTATAATGCCGGGTAGCGGACTCGGCTCAAAGTTAAGAGAAAATTAGGCGCTATTTGAAGATCCTAAGGGCCTGCAGGCTTATCCTCTAACTTTGAAACGTTCGTTATACTGATTGCGAGGGCATGCCATCGCGCTCGTACCAAGTTAGTCGCACTATGCGCGGTCCCGCTCGCGCAACACTCGCTATCGCTTTCAGAGTTACGGGATAAGCACACTGCTCCCGATTCTAGCTATGCCGTTCAAACTTTTCAAAAAAAAAATACCCGACTGCACAAGGTAATGTTTTTAATATAAAAATTACTAAGTGAAAATTCAAAAAGAAATCTTTAGAATACCATTGCCAATATTTATAGCAATTTTTATGTACTTAAAAATGTATTAAGAAGAAGGAAAAATAATTATTTCCTGCTTTTTTTTTTGTTTTTATTCTCCTTCGCCAAAATAAAAAATAATAACATCAAAGTTGCTACAAAACAGTGGCAATGATATTCTAAAGATAAGTTAACCCTTTTTTCAACTGAGTATTTTGTATATTACAAACACTACGCTCCTTCTTAGCAGTCGAGTAAATTTTTATAAAATGTTAATTGTTCTTTTATTCATTTCCTCTGTAATTTTTAAATGAATTTTTTTTGATAAAGTGCGAACGAGATAGGTAGAATGATCCAAGCCGGCCCTTAACAAATATTTTGTGTTTGCTAATAAAGCGTGCACGTTAAAATGCGCCGTGGCCAATGCCCCGACTTTGAGATACTGACCTTGAATACATAAACATTTCGGAATCTGCATTCAAAAGAGTTGCTACAGACAAAACATATTATATATAATAAAGCACAAGCATTCTAGAGCTCCTTCGCGGCTTTTAGGTATGCTGATATACCTAAACAACACTCATTATACTAGAACTGCACACACATTACACACCAAAACCTCGCTTTCCTGACGGACCGGGGCAGGCCGCAGAGTTCCTTTAGTTCCTTATACACGCACGAGTACAGTTCCAGAATACGAAGAGTACCTAACATCTCCGGGAGATAGCACGGGTATTGGTTACATAATTATATCTCCCTTTCAAATCCAAATCGTCTATAAAAAAAATACATCTCCGGGAATTCGTTTGGGACATTTTTAAGATAGGTCACAGAAGTAATAAATCAAATCAAATCAAATTTATTTGGGCATTACAAAAACTACAACTCAATTGTTGATCCCAGAGTCTCCCAAACTAGTCATTGACTGTTTGTCGGGAGCCAATAGTATAACAGAAGCAGACGTAACATTATTTTTACAACTACATACCTAGATTAGAATAGATTATGGTCGTAATTTGGTCTTTATTTTAGAGAGAACTAAACTATAGGTAATTTTATTATTTAGTTCTGTCTAACGCGTTTTCCTATTCAGACACGCCACCGTAAAACTAAAATTTTAGTGAGATCTCTCTAAAGTCGTTTCAGTTACTCAACTAGTAGGTCACGGCGAACTGAGACCTCGCGACCTCTATATCTTCACAACCGCTCGACCGATTCAGCTCATATTCGAACTTAAAAATTGTATTGAAATGCACTACTTGCCTACAAAATTTCATGAAGATCGGAACAACGGTTCGCAAGTTATCATCGGACAAATATACACAAAAACATACAAACATAACATACAAATGCCGATTTGTCCCAGTAAACTCTGAGACCTTCGCTTCGCTCGGTCAATTCAAACGTATTCTGATGTTGTCATTGTAGTTCATGTTCGATGTCAAATAAGGAATGTCAAACTAATTTAAAGAAAGATAGAATAGAACGTGAGTCAAATCGCCATTTTGGCGAGCAGCAAATAAGCTACCAAACTTTTAACGTACATGTTGTTTTTGTTGTATTTTTGCATATATTTCGACTTTGACTGCAAATAACACTAAAAGGACGGAAAGTCTTCTGTGTGATGATGATGATGATGATGAACACTAAAATATAATGGTGAACAACAAACACTCAGTCGACTACTTAGCTTACCCCCGAATACTGAAACGTTTGTTAACTTTGACATCAGATTAATTCTAATACTACCTTTGTCTGGCACTAAGCAAATGACAAAGGCAGCAATAGACTTAATCTGTCATCAAAGTTAACAAGCGTTTCTGTATTCGGCGGTTAGCAAGCGATACTTTAGGACCACAGCTAAATGGTGTAGAACACAGTCCGCACTAGGCGTTAGCATGCGGCTTCGAGATCGCAGAACGCTCACCGTTTACTAAGAGGACGCTGCTCCCCGTCCTCCGGTGGTTCTGTTCGTAGTTTTAGGACATGCTCAGGTCTTATTAGGTTATATCGATACCTATTTCCACAAGAGTATAATTACCGTTTCGTAGTCGAAAACTATGATGAATGTGAAAAAAGTAAAAATGATCCGACGAAAGTAGAATTTTGCGGATGCGGATGTTATACAACTAAAAAAAAAAAATTCAAGTCAATCAAAAACCTTCAAGAGAATATTTTTGGATTCTGCATGGTACTTTTAGTTTCCTAAGTTGTTTTAATTTTAAATTTATTTTCCAGTCATATAATTTAATACTTGATTTTATAATACAACTTCGTACGCGTGAACCTAAAAAAAGGAGTCTACTTCCGTCTCCGGCCCTTAAGCTATATCTATGCAAATATTCAGCTCGATCTCTTCAGCCGTTTAAGGTGCAACGTTTCACTCACCGCGCGAAATTCAATTATCTTGCGTTTTTTGTTAATTACAGCTTAATTACTCATCGTGGATTTATCGAAACCAATTTTGCGCCAATAAATAAGTTGTTTTAAGACATTACGGAAATCATTACCTAGATAACATTGGTTTAGCTACAAATTTCAATAAGCTGATTTTCATCTTGGTTTTTGGTTTAGTGGGAAATGTACTTATACTAGCTTTCAACTTGAATTTCTGGTTAGTGTAATTTCTTGAAACAATCTATTTATTATCGCAAAATTAGTTTTCATGAACCTACGATGAGTAATTAAGCTGTAATTGACATAAAACGCAAGAAAATTTGAATTTCGCGCGCCGAGCGAAACGTTGCACCTTAAACGTGACAACGCGACAAACACCCAGACAGAGAGACAGATTTACTTTTCAAATTTATAATATTAGTTAGGATGAACCTCAGTAAAATCAGTGGCGAAACCTGGGAAAATTACCAAAAGCCTACACAGTAAGCTAGTCATTTTCTACTCTAATAAATTAGATTGCAAACATCTTTCGTACAAAGTACCAAAAAAGAATTTTAATTAGAATTTTGTGGTAATTAGTTTCATATTTTTTACCTTCGTTTTCGTTTGTTTATCAACTACAATCTTCTAAATCACTGTCGCGCTAAATCTGATTTGTAATCCGCTGAAACTGGGTCACCATGTGGTCACCAAGATACAGGCTTTGTCTAGTTCGGGACACACTAGTACCACCACAAACTATGTATATATATTATATTGCGGAAACTTGTAATTGGCCCAGTTTTCTTCTATTTATAATGTTACTTATTAAGTAAGGCTGTAAGTTTTCCTTAATAATGTAAAAAAAATAAAAAAAATATCTTGACATATTTTTTTATAGTAGGTATCAAAATATGTATAGTTACCTGTGTTTTTTGGAAATATATATTATCTTATCTTATTTTACAGAGGTAACTTTTACTGGTGCGCCAAAAGAGGCAATGCACTAATTAGAATTTTACCTTGTGACTTGTCTTCATATGGTTGGGGCAGTATACGTGACTTGGACCTTTTCCAAATTCGATCTAATCGCTCATACGGAGTTAAATAGTTTAGTTACATACATTTTGGTTTAGTTTAGTAAAACACCTCAGTTGGCAAAATCGGTCAAGCCGTTAAGGCTACTGAAGGTAATATACATATTTGTAATTACATTCATACTTATATACATCCCAAAAACATTACCCTCCTTCGTTGGCAATCAGGTAAAAATTAATTCTTATTGGTTAACCGCATGGCGGCGAGTCACAGATGAAAGGAACAGATTCCTCGTCACGCGGGTTTTGTTCCGACCCAAAATCACCAGTTTGAGTAAAGCACGGGGTGCGCGGAGTGAGACAAATCGTTCTCATTGCCTATCATCAAGGTTGCAGCGAGTAGACGTCACCTTGAGATAGCCAAGAACGCTTGGTTGGTCTCAGTCCCCGCAACCCGCTCTTTCCAGCAACTTTCGGATGGTTCTGTCGAACCAAAGACCTCCTGCTTACTAAGGGAGGTAATCTAGTTGTATATTGATCTCCACATTTTTCCCTGGACATCTTTTAGAGACTGTTGAGCGGCTCGCCAATCATAGGCGATACATTTTAGGAGTTTAGAGGAGTTTACACGTTTAGGCTATTTTGAGCGTATACTTTTCGAGATTGGGCGATAGGTATCATATGTCTACTGGTTGTATGCACCGTGGTTATAGTAAAAGTTGAAACCGCAAGCAAATAGGACTTTCTTGCATCGTATAACACAAACAGACATGAAACAAATATTTGCAAATGTGTGATTTGCAAATAGTTGTGTACTTTATTATCATTATTCTCTGTGATATTTAGAAGTACCTACGTGATATTATCAAAAAAACAACGAATAATAATTAATATAACGCATTTTTAATAATTGTCACCGTGGATTTAATCGCGGCTTATCTTATCTAGGCAGGTTATCAATCCCATGTCTTTTATGTAAATCAGTGGAAAATATTTGCCAAGAACTGACGATATTCGACCTTACGTGTTGGCGATAAGCAAACTATCAAACCATGAGTTTTGGTAAGCAAACTTACTGATAACAGCGAGTGAGTGATTGAACAGCAGTACATAGTATTATTATAGTTTTATATCTCACAACCGATGCCCTGCGATTTCAAGAGAAAAACCATTTTTTGACCGAGCGAAAGTTTTTTTTTTTTTAACGCCTTTAAGTCTGCGTTTGACCACCAACTCTCTGTTGGTAAGTTTACGAGTCTACGGGATCCAAAACGGCACTTGTATGTATGTTTTTTTTTTATGGTACTCGGTGAAGAGATGTGCAAGTCGCTCGCCTGATGTTAAGCGTCACACTTCAAATTCAAATTTAAAATATTTATTTTGCGGAGACATGGGTACCATGCAGTTGTTAATATTGAGAACACCATGCTCTAGCACAATGGCATGCAAAATTATTATTACTTGCTCATAAAAGTTCAGTGCCACCCAGAATTATGAACTGTTGACAGTTCAGAACTATAAGCGGCAATGCTAGCGCTCGTCACCCTTATATATTAGATATTAAATCTGCGCTGCCTTTATAGTTAATGCCATGTGCGTTTCTTTAGTACAATTACCAATAAAATAATGTAAAAAAAATATGTTTCAATATCTTTAAATAATAATAATAAGTTTATAATTCATTACCTCATTCCATAAGTTAATTTCATGCGAGCGAAGTCGTGCGGGGGGGAGGGTATTATATATGGGGAAGGGGTATTTTCTTGATGTTGAACAAGAAGACCTAGCATAGCAGACAAAGATTATTTTCGAGACTGCAGAGACAATCAAAGGAAGCCATAACAATGGACTCCGATTGTTTCAAATGTACTTGTTAATGTGCCGAGCAGTAGTTGTACTGAAGAGCCGGCTCCCAAGGGCTGTGTTCAGTAAGAGCGTCCGACGACGCTCGATTACATTTGCATACAGATCTGTGCATTTGCAGCATACTCGTGATGTCATGGAGCGTCGTCGGACGTGATTCAGCTAGCTCGTTCGCAGTTTTTCAACATTTTTTAAATCTAAAAATTACAGCGAGGAAATAAAAAAATAATATTATCTTTTAAATTCCATTGCCAATGTTTTATCCATTTATTTATTTATTTATACCAACTTTCATGGTATTCGTTTTTAATTTGGCGAAGGAAAACAAAAAAAAAACTTTTTTTATTTTTTCTACAGATATTATATGATACTTAATAATAATAAAAAAACCTCTGTAATTTTTATATTAAAAATGTTGAAACGAACGAACGAGATAGCGAGAGCCAGGCCTTTTGCAGATTAGAAAATGACAGAGACAAAAACCCTTACGTGCATATAAGTAGTAACAACATGTTGTATTATTAAAAGAAAAAGAAAATACCCGACTGCAAAATGTAGCCTGTCACTCCGGACGTAAAGAGGAATCGAACTACACCTCACTTGTCAAATCGTTCTAGCCGTTTAGGCAATAATAAGAATACGAACAAAATTTGAGGAAATTTACGAACATACTTACATACTCAGATACAGCTCAAAAACATTACCCTCCTTCTTGGGCGTTCGGGTAATAATAACCATTGACTTTGGCAGGATTCAGCTCACTGCAGGTTATAAGCCTCCTACACCTTTCGCCAATCTTAACTATTTAGTCAGACTTCTCTTGAACACTCGCCTTGAAACTCGGAATGATGACGGAGCGATCAATCTCGCCTTCTCACACGCGTTGGTCACCTTACCGTATTTATAGCGGGTAGTCAAACTTCGCTGTGCGTGTTAAAATTAACATTATTGCGACGTTGCAAAGTCTCATTAATTTCATTGTTATCTTGAAGCTTGACGCTCCGTCGATGCGCGACCGCGAATCGTATCGCCGCGATATAAGGTTCACGGTCGTTTAACTTGAGCAGCTGAACCTAACAATAAAGCACGTCACAGTACGGGCACGGTTCTAGTTTAGTAGGTAGCAGTTATTAACTTCAGTGTAGAGTCTAGACATGTCTACGATATATCGATCCTACGGCTTCTTTTTTTCCGTGTGTATCGTGAGAGCCGAAAAAGGTGTTTAAGCTCTTGATTGGTCAGACTTGTGGATCTGACCTGTTTAAGCTGCCCCATAAAGAAAACGTGGTTTTGATGTTATAATACATACAAAAATATACCGACTACACCATCATCATCAAAAGAGGGACAAATGAACCCATGATGAACGATAGTATTTTTCAAACGACATAGCACAAGCGTGACATATTTTTAGTTTCGAATTCTGGTCCTAGTGAGTACTACTTATACACAGTGCACGGCTGTACCACGAGAACCACCCGAGGGAGAGTAGCAGCATCCATTTAGTAAACGGTGAGCATTCAACAATCCTCACCTTCACCATTTCAAGCGTAGGAATTATGGCACGTGAGGAGGCCTTTGTTTAGTCTTCTAAGTACAACCTCTTCATTCTGGCTGATGATGATGATAATTCGTACAAACGCGCTATTACGTCAGATAAGTTAAAAAACACCGTAGACTCCAAATCTGGCGCAACTCTGTTCAAACTGTAATTGTGGTGAAGTAAAAGGCCGAACTATAGCCGTTCCTCCAATGAGTGCCAATGCCGGTCGCTGAACCCGCGATGTTGATATTATGCTAATATGAGATTAACGAACTCTGATAAACGTTATACCGGTTTTAATGGTTTGATTACATGTCATATTTACTACCTACATAATACAGAGCTTTTAATACAAATGTCTAGTAAACATGTCAACTAGAATGCATGGCTGTGTTCAGGAGACTGCATGTTTTCAACAGCAATACCTTTTTAATTACTCCCTGAATGTAAAGGGCTGCTTGAATCACCCAAAAGCCCTTAACCTCACCTTATTTTTATCTTAAATGTCCACTAAATTATGGCGAAAACGCAAGCATCTCTTTGTATCTTCATCAGCCTGAAGACAACCGCTGCAGAAAAAAGCCTTCCCCTCATTGTGACAATCACCACGATTTGGTGGCGACTTGGGGATCGCAGAACCCTCTTCGTTTACTAAGAGGAAGCTCCTGCCCATCTTCCGCAGGTTCTGGCCGCTATTTTAAAACATACCCTTCAAGTTTTTCCGGATAATCTTGTCAAATATTTCAAAAACGGCTTGGGGTAGAGCGCAGTTACATTTCTGATTCGCATTTACCATTTGTTGTAGTAACCAAGTGGTAGTTGTTGTGTTTTAGTCAGGGTTACATATTTTTGTCACAATTTGTTAAATATTTACTTATTTGTAACTATCGAGTTACTTATTTGTATGTAACATAAGTAGAAACTGAGTACATAATAAGTATTATATCGTTTGACGTTAATCAGGGTGCCGATTTGTCCATGACCCAATATCACTTATAGATAATTATGTGAAGAGGCTTATCATTCTATGATAAAGACCGTTTAACTCTGGTTTAACCATGATAATTTCCTAATGAAACAAGATTCAATTCTAAGCCAACACAGTTAAACCCCAAGCTCACATAATAAAGCCGACAAAACGTCCACAAAAAGTTGTTCTTGGAAGGTGGACTTTGACCATTAAAGTCTTACGCATAATGATTTATGAAAAGTAATTTAAACATTTCGGGCGTGTTTGATAACTTATCAGAAAGGTCGAAGTACGTTTATGAACCTATGTACTTTACACAACTTCTGAAAATATGAAAGGAGAATTTCTGTGTCTTCTCCTAAATTTTAAGCCAAGGTACGGGTGATATTGGACATCTTAAAGTTAACTTCGACGTATTTTGCCATATTTGACTCGCTTTATTTTTAGCTGTTCCAGTGCATTCTATTTCCCAACTGCTAAAAATAGTCGTCTGAATATAATATTTCTTTTAACAGGACGCTTGCATATTGATCATCATTGAAATGATTAAAGTCACTTAGACTTCATTTCAATAGATGTTTTCATTGCATAGAATAAGGATATATTATAACAAACTTTTGTATCATGTTAATAAACTATGTGACTAAAAATTTGGTATGATTATACTAAAAAGGACAACTTAAATGAGAGAAATCTTCCTCAAGGAAAAGGCAAATCTACGAAAACAAGGAAAATAATACCTGATTGAGATGTATCGCGAACCGGAGATAAGTGACACAGACACGTCCTCACACCACAGTCGTCTAGACAGGACTGACAGCTGCTGGTGAGAGAAGCAGGTCACGGCGTCCTCTACAGACTTATCAGCTATAGGTTCAATGGCAAGTGAAGTTTTCTACTGACATTACGTAAGTTGGTGAAAAGCTTGATTGGGTTTATCGAGCTTGGGGTTATTAGGTAGTTAGTTTAATCTAGTATGTGCTAGGGGATCGGTATGATAACTATATGATTAGGTGTCTCCACACGGATCTGATCTGATTTATTCGAAAAGCAAAGCTAGATACGAATTTCACGGGACTGAAATGCACGTACAATAATTCTAGATAGGTTAGTCTTCTCTGGTTAATTGGTACAAATGCTTTTTCATTTCAGAAAAAACAAAAATCTGTGAAGGATAACACAGAGAATTCTTCTTTACCAAGTAGTCAAATTGGAGGGGGCACGAGCTCAACCGTTTGATTTTAGGGGGGCATTTGGCCCTCTCTGCCCCAACTTCCGCGGCCGCTGGAGCTTTACAAAAAATC
This sequence comes from Apocheima hispidaria, assembly GCA_947579745.1. Classification (NCBI taxonomy): domain Eukaryota; kingdom Metazoa; phylum Arthropoda; class Insecta; order Lepidoptera; family Geometridae; genus Apocheima; species Apocheima hispidaria. The sequence continues at coordinate 11,827,935 of OX388160.1, forward strand.
TCCTGAAGATGACGCGACGGAATTACAATAATATTTTAAATGCGACACTTGCTACTCAACTCCGTAACGGATGAAAGAATTTGGATGAAATTTGGTATGAAGTTAGGAAGGTAACCCGGCAAAATAGATAGTTCTCCTCTCATGAAAATATTATGCCCTAAATGGCATAATCGTATCAATTGAACGACATTGCATAAATGAATATGAGCTGCCCGATCGTAAGCGTACTTATTACTTCACCCCCCAAAATGGGGTGAGTTGTATTTTAAAGAAAATTATTCTGAAACACGTGAACAACTACTTTCATTATCTTTGGTATTAAATACTGTGAACCATAGAACTAGATTAAGTTACACTGCAAATTAGAAAAAGTAAGTAGGTATGTATGTAGTAGGTATTAAATCACTTATGTAATCACGTAGGTACCTGATTTCTGTGTGTTTTATTAAGCCTATAGATACAGAACAACTTGTGAAAGAAACTTGCAAGCCTTGAGCCACATGAGTCAAGTTAATAAGTTAAAATTAAGCGTATAGTAGTTTAACTGCTATGTATTTTATAAGTATGTACTTAGTTCTTTACAATATGCATCGATATATTATATGTACTATGCACTAGATTACGCGATCCAAACACTCACTTTGTTCGACTGAAATGTACTGTACTGCAATCCGTACACCTTACTTTAGTGTGGCTGCGACATTCACGCATTGTGGGCGCGTACGGAGTGGCACTACTAATACGAGATTTCGAAAAATTCGAAATTACGCTGCATTTTTTAATAGTTTGGTTAGACAACATAAAATAATGTTTTAGCGCTGCAGCATAGGTACTTTCTTACTCATCAGCAGTTGAAAAAATGATTTTCATAAATGTTCTTGTCTATCGGCAGAATATTATATCAATGAAAATATAAATGTACTTATGTTTTTACAAATACAATAAAAATACAATGAAATTGCGTGTAAAACTGAAAACTAACCTGCATAATTATAAAAGACACTGAAATTGCATGTAAGACTCAACTGCATATAAAAAACACTGATATATATAATGCAGTTGAGTTTTCAGTTGTACATGCAATTTCATTTTGTTTTGTCTTTTATATTGCATGTAAAATTGAAAATTTAACTGATTGTAAAAGACACTGAAATTGCATGTAAGACTCAACTGCATATAAAAAACACTGATATATAATGCAGTTGTTTTCAGTTGTACACGCAATTTCATTGTGTTTTATCTGCGTTTGTTTTTACTCAACTGCATGCAAGAAACATGAAACACGGGCCAGTGTTCAAGCTGTTTAGTTTGTTGGAAGCTTTTCAGGCAATTTGATAAATAATTCAGAGTGCATTTGCACAATGAATCAATTTGGTTTGAACAAATTAATGAGGGTGATATTGAAAAATGTTTTTAAAACAACAGTCAGGGGGTGGTGGAGTAAACATACCATAAAGTACATCCGAACTAATATAAATTCGAAAGTAACTCTGTCTCTCTCTGTCTGGGTGTTTGTCGCGTTATCACGGTTAAACGGCTGAATGGATCGAGCTGAAATTTCGCATAGATGTAGCTAGGACGGAGACGGACATAGGCTAATTTTTTTTGAATGTCCACACAAACAAACTCTAGTCTATTCTAGTTTAATATAGAAAAATAATTAACATTAACATAAATTGGCTGCAACTTCACACTTATATTATAGATGTGATAGTTTGTGTGTAAGTAGGTAAGTATGTAAGTGTGATTGTTACCGTTCAACTCTGTAACGGCTGAACAGATTTGGATTAAATTTGGTATGGGTTAGTTTATTCCCTGGATTAACACATAGGCTACTTTTTGTCCCCAAAAAAATTACTATTCCTGGGAAACCGCGGGGCGCAGCTAGTAATATTATGCGTTCGAAAAACAAATCAAATGGAAATTACATTTATTTTGTGGATGATTATTACCTGTAGCTGTCAGTGATCATCCGCTAGCGATCAGTCTCTAGTTAGGCAAAGAAAATACAAATACTACGTACCTCAGTACCTACATATTGAGTTTCTACTGCTTACAATGAGTTATAAATAAATATCACACTAATATTATAAATGCGAATGTTTGTGTGTAAGTGTGTTTGTTCATGTTCAACTCTATAACGGCTGAACGGATTTCAGTGAAATTTGGAGTTTTACAACCTGGATTAACACATCTAATAGGCTTCTTTTTATTCCGGGAAACTATTCGGTTTCTTTAGAATAGCCGGTGAAACCGCGGGGCGCAGCTAGTTATAAGTATGCGAATGGTTGTGTGTAACTAAGTATGAGTGTGTTTGTTCCTGTAGTTGTAGCTTATATACACTGGATTTTAACACATAGGCTACTTTTTATCCCGGAAAATGTTTGGTTTCTGTAGAATAGTGGGTGAAACCGCGGAGCGCAGCTAGTAATATATAAAATAAATAAACAAAATAAATAGGAAATATTTTGTCAAATTAATAGGTTAGTATTTTATTTACCTACTACTAATTAAATAACAAAGTTGCATTTTAAATTATTATCCTGGATCGCTGCGCAAATAAATTTATTTCAAAATTTTATTTGTTTTTTTTTTTACTTTCTTTGGATACATATCTTTGGATTGCGTAGATAATTATTTTAATCAGATTTGCTTGGCAGAATATGATTGAATAAATAAACTCACCAGTTGCGATTAATTATCACTGATATCTGTAATAAAAATATTTTTTATAATTTTGAAGAAACGATTACACAAGAAGAGACAAGACAAGAACACCGCCGCACGCACAAGCAGGGTCTCCAGGTAAAGTTTTCAAAATTTCCCCATTATAGGCAAAAATAACCTAAATGATACTATTTTCGCTTTGAGAAGTACAAACGTAACTTTTCCATAATGTTGTAAAAATACCTTTTTTTATTACGATTAATACTGTAATAAAAACAATAGTATAACTACATTAAATCAGACAATTGTTCCGAAAAAGTAAAAAGTTTTTTTTTTATTATTATTATTATTTATTTATTTATTATATTTTATTATTTTGTCTTCTCTCATATCAATACGCAAAAATGAGCGCGATAGAAAAATGGACAAAGACGACACTACCTATTTACTTTATCTGCTGACATTTTTAATAAATACTTGAAAAACTAAGTGTTAAAATCGGATTGTTTGGAAAATTAAGAGATGGTATTAGCAGCACAGGTTTCCCTAATTTTCGCGATATCAAAATTGTTTGGTTTCTCCAAAAATTTAGTTTTTCCCCAAAATGCGAAAACAAAAACAATCTGGAAACCCTGTCACACAGTGTTACTAGTGCCTTTCTCCGGAGACGAATTAACGGGAAAAAAAACCGGAGATTTAACCACAAACCAAGTTTTTTATAGCAAGACAAAACAACTGTCAATGCCACTGTCATGACAGTAAAAACATTTTTTTTTTCTTTCCTCCTAAGAGGATTTTGGCGTCGCACTACTTATGCATTTGCCAGTGTCAAGTATACATATATATTCTCAAGTTTTGTGAGATATTACCAAACAAGTCATATTCACGGTCAAAGGCGAGCAAAGCAAGTCATGCCCCAGTAAAGTGGTGAAAACTTTACTAGAGCTTTCTATGAAGTTTTGGAAACAACACAAAAATTCACGTTTCACGATATTATACCATTCACCAATAAGCGTGCATGTTAACGAACACTTAACGGGTAAAAATTCACCGTTTTTACACATTAACACTCTGTTGACGCCAAATTGCGCCATCTATCGCACTCGCCGCGAACTTGCATCGCACGTCACTCAACGACGTCATAGCTTCAATAATTAACTGTCAGATGCGATTCCCGCTAAATCCTTTCTCCTTATCCAATCGGGCGCACCTACGTCACTCATCATAAAAAACTGTTCCGCAACGGTCGCGCGCGGATTGACCGCCCGGCTTTTTACCGCGCCTTTCATACCGAAGAAACATCTCCGAACGCTTAATCTCCACGGCCGTGGAGAAGAAGAAGACAGGCAGCAGGACAACACCACCAGCCTCGCAGGTGCGCAACTGACCAGGAAAAACCAGGTGTGCCCACAATCATACCATTTTCCGACATTCTTTCCGTACATAACCTTCGCGTCTCTTTTTCACATTTCGCTACTCCGCAGGTCCTTCGAGAAATATAAATTAATTTGATAGGGTTTATTCGCGTATGCGAAATCCGTAACGCATCATCAAGCGTGTGCGCAGTGCCAGTGATATTTCCAATAAATAAGCTGTCGCCGCCCCATGTTTTTGGCCCATTTCGAGCCGTATCTGAACCGGCATTCCTTGTGAATACTACAATTTTACCTACTTAACATATCGAATCTCATGTAATCAATCTCATAGATAATAATATACTATATAATTCTTGCAATTTACGGAAAGTGCGGTCAGTGTGCAAAAGGTAATATAATCATAATCTACGCAGAAAAAGTCGCGCCCAAGAACCTTCCAAACACGTCAGGAACGTCTTTGGGCATTGTAATTACCGTTAGGTACGGAATTATTATTACATTAGCTTTGCTGCCTATCGGATAATTTCATAATTTCGAATTATTTCCGCAGTTCGCAGTGAATCGCTCGCCATAAAGTTCTCAATTTACCCACATTTTGTCGTTAAAACTATCTTCGAAACGTTATTTGTGCAAACCAATTATTTAATAAGGAGAATTCTGTCGTGCAAACCTTGAAGGCAAATATTGCTTATTTTCGCTATTTTTGAGTAATAATCTACGTACAATATTGTGTTATAAGCTGTGTTGTGTTATCATGTCAGTTATTGTGTGAATCCTAAATAAAAGTGTACAAACAGTTCGTCATATTGGGCGCATTCCGTAAGTGCTTGATATAGTGGAAAGCGCTTTCACACTTGTGCGAAATTAACGTAGCGTTTTTTAACTTAGACTCAATTCTTTGGTTTTAACGAATGTGTTTTGAACATTAGTACGTTACCCATCACACTTGTACATCACTCCCACGTAGTGTTTAACACTTGAATTCGAGTTTTTGTTTATCGGCTGTGTCACACGAACATATCGGCTTTCACATTTGTACATTATTCTCGCGTATGGTTTCAAATTTGAATTAGAGTCGCAGTCATATCAGATGTGCTTTCACACTGGTGTATTGTGGCCATTATACTTACTGGTGCATTATTTTAGTACGCGTTTTTATTTTATTAATAATAACTTTATATAATATATACATGCAATATACATATAAATAATTAGTTTTAGTCGTTTTGAGTGTGCTTTCACACTTGCGCTTAAATTAAGTCATACTGGTCATTTGAATCGTGAACAATGGCTACCGCTAGGACGGAGGCTAAGCTAAAGGCTGCCGATAAACCTGTACCCTCAACCGAGGAGATTAAGTTACAATTAGCCTTAGCTAAGAGGAACAGCTTGTTCTCACGTCTCCAGACTATCTTCGACTATACTAAGACGGTTGAAACAGATGAGCATTCTCGTGAAATGTTTCTATGTTCTTGTGTAAATATTGACAATCTACGAAACGAATTTAATAAAGCTTCCGACCACTACTATGAATTAAAATTATTAGCAGAACCTCATTCTAGTGTGGAAGATCAGGTGACAAATTTATTTAACTCGTTTGAGGACTTGTATTGTCGTGTCAAGTACATGTATAATAAACTATCGGCTGGTACGAATGCCTCTTCCAACAGTAGCGTGTCTAAGGCCAAGCCTCGACTACCTGCCCTCGAAATACTTGCCTTCGATGGAGATATTCGCTCGTGGCCCCTGTTTTATTCAAACTTCAAAACCGTTATACATGAAAATCACTTGCTCACGGACTCTGAGAAGATGTACTACCTACTGGCGAAGCTCTCTCCAAAGGCTCAGTCCGTCTTCTCAGGGCTTACTCCGAGTGGAGAAAATTACCGCGTCATACTAGACTCGCTCATAAGGCGATACGAAGACAAGCGCGCGCTCACCTCCGCATATTTAAACAGCGTCTTCGACCACAAGCCCTCAAGTACCGCATCCATTACTAGCTGCGAAGCATTCTTCGACAAGTTTGTCGCATCAGTTAACGCTTTAAAGAATTTACGCTTAAAAGACGTGGCAGACGTCATGTTCTTGAATATCGCGCTCAAAAAATTGGACAATGAGACCGTGCGCTCATTTGAAATGGCGTACCGAGAGTCTGAGATACCTACCTTTGATAATTTGGTCACCTTCATGAAGGGTCAAATGAGGATTTTGCAGAATAGGGATTGTGGCGCTGTCCTCCCTAAAAATTCTCCCAGCGTGCCTGCTTATAGCACGAAGGCTTCGAAGGTGCCTCAGCCTCATTCGTATGTCACCCTCTCCAACCCGCACAAGTGCTTATGCTCTGATATAGCGCATGATCACTTGTTCAAGTGCCCAGCATTCGCAAGCCTTTCGCCTAGTGAACGTTACAAGCGCGTTAAGGACAGGAGCGCTTGTGTTAACTGCTTGAGTACCAAACACAAAGCCGGTGACTGTTGCTCGAACTCAGTTTGTAAAAAATGCGCCTTAAGACATCACACGCTATTACACTTTGAGAAGGTTTCTGCCGATAAAGATAAATCCGTGGAGCCCCCCGCAAAATGCTTAGTCACGTACGACACCGTAGCGCACACCAGCACTGCACGGGACGATAGCCCCGCCGAGGTACCCGCGCTCGACGAGTGTCGTAACTCGCATTCCACGATTCTACTGGCCACTGCAGTAGTTTTAGCATACGACAACCACGGGGATCCCAAAGCTCTTCGGTGCCTCTTGGATAGTGCCTCAGAATCAAACTTTATAACATCAAATGGTTGCAAGTTACTGGGCATAAAACCAGAGGGCGCTTTTGCAAGTAGCGTTAAGGGCATCGGTGGAACCGACCAACCGATTATAGGCTCAGCCGCCTTTTCGTTTATGTCGCGGCACGATCCCCGCATGAAATTCAAAATTACCGCACTAGTGCTGGATCACATAACAGGTAACCTACCTAGCTGTCCAGTTAAATTATCCGCTTTACCGCATATAAAGAACCTACCGCTCGCTGACAGTTCATTTGCTGTTCCGGGACGCATTGATGTACTTATTGGTGCTGCCCTCTTTCCGCATCTGCTTCTCCCACATACGGTGCGACATGCAGGTCTGCCGCCTGCGATCCATACCGTGCTGGGTTACGTACTCATGGGATCAGTTCCTGCTCCGCACTCACACTCAGAATCACCGCGCGTCAATTGTTGCTTCGTACCACAGAGCGACGTGGATGAACGCAACGTTGATGATCTTTTAAGGAGGTTCTGGCATATTGAAGAATCTCCCTTGATTAACCCACCGCCTCAACCCATTGAGGACGTCGAGTGTGAACATTTTTACCGCGCAACCACCGAAAGGGATAAGGATAGCGGCCGCTTCTCTGTGGCTCTTCCTTTTAACGCTGACGTATTCTCGTTAGGGAATTCGTTCGAAACCGCGCGCAGGCGCTTCTTCTCTTTGGAAAAGAAGTTAGAATCCTCGCGCGAACTACGCGTCGCCTATGACAAATCTATCCGCGAGTACCTCGAAAAAGGTTACTTATCACCCGCTCCGCTCTTTAGCATAAACGATCATGAACCATCTTACATAATACCGCATCACGCCGTAGTACGGGATAACGGAAAATTCCGTTCTGTTCTCGATGCCAGCTGCAAGACTAGCACTGGTGTTGCCTTGAACGACATCTTACATGGCGGTCCCAATTTGCAAGGTGATTTGTTCACTATCATTCTTAATTACCGCTTATTCCCGATTGCGCTCTCCGCTGACTGCAAGCAGATGTTTCTACAAATCGGCGTGCGCAAGTCTGATCGTCGATTCCAGCGCATGCTGTACAGGTTCAACCCTAAAGAACCTTTGACAGTTTACGAGTTCAATCGAGTCTGCTTCGGCTTGAAATCTAGCCCCTATCATGCCCTGAGGACGGTCAAAGGTCTCATCGAGAAGGAAGGAGACACGCTTCCAAAGGCCGCTGAGGTCGCATCAACCTCATTGTACATGGATGATGTCGTTTTCAGCGAGAGAGACGTAGATACTGCTATCACCGCATCGCAGCAACTGATCGAGCTCTTCAAGCGAGGCCAGTTCGACTTAATAAAGTGGACTAGCAACTCAAAAGCAGTGCTAGGCACCATTCCCGCATCGCATCGATCGCCCGAGTCCCTTGAATTCGAAAAACCTGCGGAACATAAAATCCTAGGGCTTCGTTGGTCGCAAGCAGACGACTGCTTCGAGTTCTACGTCGCCCGCCAAGTGAATGACAGAACTTGGACAAAACGATCGATTTTATCAGAGGTTGCTAAACTTTGGGACATTATGGGCTTCGTGGCGCCAGTGATATTATATGCGAAGCTGCTGATTAAAGAGTTGTGGTTGTTAAAACTAGATTGGGATATTTCACCGCCCGAAAGTATCGTTAACACTTGGCGAAGTTTCTGCATAGGTTTACCAAAGCTAAACGAATTAAGAATTCCACGCCACCTCGGCGTATTCGACGGTTCCGTGTTTAGGCTGGTAGGATTCGCTGATGCTAGCGAGGCTGCTTATGGAGGTGTAATTTACGCGCACGTTACTCGCGATAGCGACGTCACAGTCAACATAATTTGCGCTAAAACAAGGGTCGCTCCCGTAAAACCACAATCTATTGCAAGACTTGAGCTGTGCGCCGCCGAGTTGCTCTCAAAGCTTTTGCGCCAGGTCCATGATACATACAACGGACGCCACAAAATTGCCGACATTTACGCGTTTTCTGACTCTAAAGTAACTTTGTGTTGGCTCAACGCCTCACCGCACCGCTGGCAAACTTTCGTTGCCAACCGCGTCGTTAAAACAACCGACAATATTCCCGCTCGACATTTTTACCATGTCGCAGGAATCGAGAACCCAGCTGACTGCCTGTCACGCGGGCTCGTTCCTAATGACCTCATTGGTCACCCTCTTTGGTTCCACGGACCATCGTGGCTTAAATTGAGCCCAGACAACTGGCCTATCAACAGGGTCGACGAATCTGAGCTGGATAGCGTCCCTGAAGAGAAAATTCGGGCACATGTCGTTGAGTCGAGAGAAATCTGCAAGTCCTGGATTCAGTCTTTGTCCGAGCGAACGTCGTCTTGGGCAAAGTTAGTCAAGGTTGTAGTTTTCACGCTTCGATTTGCGCGAAAACTTCCGCGTCGGGAAGCGCTCATCGCAACAGCAAGCGACATGAAGCTTGCCGAGCAGATTATACTTAAAGACGTTCAACAGAGGCATTTTTCTAAGGACTTCGATCTTCTCAGAGATGGCAAAGATTGCTCACCTGCTCTGATCAAGCTCAGTCCATTTATAAAGGACGATCTTATTCTTGTCGGAGGTCGCCTGAACTCCTCGTCGGAGAATTTCAATAGAAAGCACCCTATTGTGCTACCGCGCCGCGACAGAGTTGTCGATTTAATCATAGACTATCATCACCGCAAGCATTTGCACGCAGGACCAGAATTGTTGATGTCCAAATTGAGGGAAAACTACTGGATTCTTTCGGCGAGATGCGTAATTCGCCATCGGATACACTTGTGTAACGCATGTCACAAGCTGAAGCCGCGACCAGGATTCACTCCGATAATGAGTGACTTACCTGAAATACGAGTTAAAGCAGCTGACAAAGCCTTCTCGCACACGGGCTGCGACTACGCTGGGCCTCTACAATGCACGCCAACGCGCGCGAGAGGCGTTAAAGCCCGCAAAGTATACCTTTCGATTTTCACGTGTATGGCCACTCGTGCCGTGCATATTGAACCAGTTTTCGACCTCAGCACAGCCAGCTTCATAGCGGCCCTCAAACGCTTCCTCTGTCGTAGAGGTCCTGTGCAATGTTTGTACAGCGACAACGCCACTTACTATTGTGGAGCCAATTCATATTTGCGTGACCTGTATGTCTTTCTAGACAAGGAATATCGACCCCGCTTCGAAGAAATACTTGCGGAAAGTAGAATACGCATGATTTTCATTCCCCCGGCATCGCCCCATTTTGGCGGATGTTGGGAATCTATGGTTAAAGCTATAAAAACGCACTTCTTTAGGGTCATAGGCGGGCAAACTCTTTCGTACGAGGAGCTCACAACAACATTAACGCAGATAGAATGCATATTAAATTCTCGCCCTCTCACTGTTCTCAGTGCGGATCCTTCCGAACCCACTGCTCTAACGCCCGCTCATTTCCTAAATACCGCGCCACTGCTCTCTCTTCCCGCGGCCGAAGTATTACCATCTTTCAACCAGATCGTACAAAGACATACTCTGCTTGACAAATTGGTCCAATCATTCTGGAATCGTTGGAGAAGCGAGTATTTACACACGCTACAAACCCGCGAAAAATGGAACACCTCTTCGGTTCCGATTAGAAAAGGAGTTGTGGTTATTATAATGAACGATAACGCCCCGCCTCTTTCATGGCCTCTGGGGGTCGTGAACGAGGTATTTCCGGGCAAGGATGGTCAAATTAGGGTCGTTTCAGTGCGAACTGCCCGCGGAACGTACATCCGTCCGGTAGCAAAGCTAAGCCCTCTGCCTACGCAATAATCTTTAGCTTTCTAGTTTTCGTGTGAAACATTTATTGTAGTTTTAGAATGTAAGTTTACTTAGATCATAATTGTATACCTTTCGCACAACCCGCACAATCCAGACGCTACTATAGCGCTCTATTATTCAATTAATTCCCTTTAAAGGTGACCCTTTAAGGCCGGGAGGATGTTGACGCCAAATTGCGCCATCTATCGCACTCGCCGCGAACTTGCATCGCACGTCACTCAACGACGTCATAGCTTCAATAATTAACTGTCAGATGCGATTCCCGCTAAATCCTTTCTCCTTATCCAATCGGGCGCACCTACGTCACTCATCATAAAAAACTGTTCCGCAACGGTCGCGCGCGGATTGACCGCCCGGCTTTTTACCGCGCCTTTCATACCGAAGAAACATCTCCGAACGCTTAATCTCCACGGCCGTGGAGAAGAAGAAGACAGGCAGCAGGACAACACCACCAGCCTCGCAGGTGCGCAACTGACCAGGAAAAACCAGGTGTGCCCACAATCATACCATTTTCCGACATTCTTTCCGTACATAACCTTCGCGTCTCTTTTTCACATTTCGCTACTCCGCAGGTCCTTCGAGAAATAAAAATTAATTTGATAGGGTTTATTCGCGTATGCGAAATCCGTAACGCATCATCAAGCGTGTGCGCAGTGCCAGTGATATTTCCAATAAATAAGCTGTCGCCGCCCCACACTCCAAATAACACAAGTTTTGGAAAATAATAAAATGACGCGACATTAATTCTTCATGTTCCCGCCAAAACTCCGTAAAAACATTTATTTGGTACGATTTTTGTGGTCTAGTAGCTTAAATTTACTTTAATGAGGCGTTTTCCAAAAAAAAAAAAAGAAATACTGGTAATAAAAGTACCCAATAGATGGCGTTAGATGTACCTTGTACTGTCATGTCTTGACAGTGATAGCAAAAGTTCAGGTTACATCTAACGTCATCTATGCGGCGTTTTAAAAAAAAAAGACCTGGTAATAAAAGTATTCAATAGATGGCGTTAGATGTACCTTGAGGTTTTTCTGTCACTATCAAGACATGAAAGACAAAAAAAATGTACGTGTGCCTTTTTTTTTCTCGTGTTTTTTGGCTCCACATGTGTATTTAGACAATTTCAAGTAATGTAACTATGTATTTGACTTCATTTGAAATATTGCAACAGTTGACACTGGCTAAAAACACAACGTGTGGAGCCAAAATTTACGATTTAAAAATAAACATAAAATATTTCGTCAGAAATGACAATGACAGGAAAAACGATAGGACTATTACGCCATCTAGTAAGTATTTTAGAACTATTGGTTTTTTTTTGGAAAACGCCTCATTATTGGTCATACATTCCAGGCAGTACATTATCGGGTCGTACATTATTGGGCTGTACGTTATAGACACCTACTAAACCTAGAGAAACCTGGAGTTTTGGCGGGATCATGAAGAAGTCATGTCGCGCTATTGTATTATTTTCCAATACTTGTGATATATCGAGTGTTAATGCATAAAAATGGTGGATTTTTATCCATTAAGTGTTCGTGAAAGTGTACGAGTGTTGGTGAATAGTATAATATCATGAAACGTGACTTTTCGTGTTGTTTCCAAAACTCCATAGAAGCTTCTAGTAAAGTCTCTACCACTTTACAGAGGCAAAAAAAAAAAATAGGAAAAAAAATACGGAAGACAAGGCGGTATGGCCTTAATGGCTTTAGCCTGCCCAGAAATGGGCAAATGAACAAAAAAAAAAAAAAAAACTAGAGAAACCTAGTAACACTACAAAATAAAAATAAAAAAAGATACTTTTGACGTGGAAATAGGGGTGGCCAAAATTTGTCGACATCTTCAATAATTCTTGTCTTGTTTTCAAGTTTTATGACGCAGTTCTATCAAGTATTTTAAAGAGAAACGCTACATACAGAAGTTGTAATGTAAATGTAAGATACGAAGTTTATTATACATAGAGTTCCTTAGCTCATTGCACTTGCACAGCGGAATTACACTACATAGTTGTGTTGTTTTTATTGAAATTCTGTGGCTACTTGTTTATATTTCAAATTCTATTGAGGTACAATATTTGCTTATTTCCTCAGAAGGAATCTGCATTTCTCCATATCCAAACTACGAAATTACGATGGCTACAATAACCGTGCCCGAAGATACCACGAGTTGTTGTCGTACTTGTCTCAATGGCGCAACAACCAACATGTTCGACATATTCGACGAAAGAAATGATGCTTTTAGTGTCTCGAAAATGTTGACCATTTGCACTGCAGTTGAGGTAAAACTTATTAAACTAAAATATAAAAACTCGTAAACCTTTTATAACTTACTTTCAAGTACATGGTTGCGCACATTCTTTTAAACATTTCGTATTTACCTTTTGTAAATTTACAAGATTACAAAAATCACCACACATCACAAGCACTTAAGTTGCTGAATACACATTGTTCTGGGAAAGACCACTTCCCAAATTGTATGTTACCTTTATACCCACATTCATAATTGCCAGTTTCCCAAATTGTATGTTTCCCAAAATGTCTGTTTCCTAAACTGTATGCTTCCTAAAATATCAGTTTGTAACAGTTTACTTACGTTTTATCTAGCTAAGTTATGCTGTCTATGGAAGACTATGAATGTGGTGCGATATGCACTTGCACTTGGTCGATTTCTAATACCATTTTGGCAATGAACCCAACCAAAATAATATCAAATAAAGTTATACTATATAAATAATACTAAAAATTGTAGTTCTTAACAAAAAACAAAGTTCATTAGGTCTTGTGTATACAGAAGAAAAAAGTGTTTGGCTTTTTTAGTCAGTATTAAATAAAAACTACTTATATTTATAGTAATGTAGCTCATATCGACCAAAACAATAAAAAAACTAAAAGAGGACATTTTGGAAATTGGTCTTTATGAACCTAAAAGCCTCTGAGACTGGGTGCCAGTTGTCCACGTCTTTGCACATATTCCATGGCATCTCCGACATGGAAACCTAGTGGGGAGTTATGAGAATAAAGGATTATACTACCTCAGCTACATGTATAGCAAGATTGTAGCTATAGATATCCTTGAATACCCTAAACCTATAAAAAGGTGATGTTATTCAATCATTATAATTGCACAGATTTTATTAAATAACATCGCTATTTATTATCATTTTGGCATTTGTGTACTTTCAGCTTGATGCCGATGATAATAGATTCCCAAAGCAAATTTGTCGCAGCTGCTACCACAACTTAATGAGCTTCTATGACTTTAAAAATCTAGCTGAAGAAGTAGATCAAAAACTCCGAGAATGTATAAAAAATGTTCAATCAGATTTACTCGTCAAATTGGAATTAAAAAATGATAACATCACGTTACTCAGTGAAACTGATCTTGCTTTAGACATAAAGAATGAAGTTCTAGATTTCAGCGAGGATAGCATGCCCCTTGCACATTACACAGAAGACGAAGAAAATAACCAACGAAAAAATAAAAGTTGTCGGAAAAAGTCAAGCCTAAAATGGCCTTTAGAAGGTGAACTTGAAAAATTATACGCTTGCACAATTTGCTCACAAAAGTTTAAGTACCATACTAGTTACGTCAAACACGTAGAAAGGCATGTCATTTCGGAGGACAATAACGATATAGAACTATCAGAGCAAGTATCTTGTGATATGTGTTCAGCAAAATTTAGATCACAAAACTCATTAGCAGCTCACAAACGTAAGCACGTATCTAAAGGCAGAATTCTAGCGTGCAAATTCTGTAACAAAGTTTTTAAAAAGGTCAGCCACTTGAAGAGGCATGAGTTATGTCATGAAGATAATCGTCCGTTCAAATGTCCTGAATGTCCAAAGTCATATTTAACGGAAACATCATTGGTAGAACACATTGATTACAAGCACAAAGGAATAAGACCGCATCCTTGCCCTATTTGTGGTAAAGGCTTCGCTCACCAGGCTGTATTGGCGAAACATGTAAAGATACATACGAGGGGAAGGCCGTATTTATGCCCTACTTGTGGGAAACGTTTTGATTCCAGTACAAATTTGAAGCAGCATGTGAATAGGCACATTGGACTAAGAAGGTTTAACTGTGATCGCTGTCCTAAGAAATTTGTAACAAAAGGTATTTATTTACTTCGATTGTTGATTTCACTTCTTGGATTTATTCCTTCTGCAACTAGTGTCTCTTAGCCAGACAACGCTTTATGGAAAATAGAAATAGACTAGGAATCAGACTAATGTAAGTAACTAGTGTAAGTGGGTAAGTATGTAAGTGTGTTTGTCCCCGTTCAGATCTGTAACGGCAGAATGGATTTGAATGAAACTTGGTATGGACTACTTTTTATCCCGGAATAATATTCTGTTTCTTTAGAACAGCGAAACCGCGGGGCGCAGCTAGTAGACAATATATAAATAATTGACCGAGCGAAGTGAAGTCTCAGTCATAAGGGAGAAAAGCGGCAGTTACATGCATGTTTGTATGTATATTTGTCCGAAGATAACTTAAGAGAAGTTAATCCGATCTTCATGAAATTTTGTATGCAATTATTTCATTTCAATACAATTTTTAAGTTCGAATATGAGCTGAATCGGTCCTGGGGTTGAGAAGTTATAGGGATCGCGAGGACTCAGTTCGGCGCGAACTACAATACAATATAGCTTTATTATACTTAACTTACCTAAAAGACAAACTTAAAAATTAAATTAAATTACTAGTAACTACTAGTAGTTAATACAATCAACATTTTTTAGTTTTACTTTTGTTGTCTGGTTGAGCTTACTTTATGTAGATGCGAAAAAGCTCAGTAAATGTGACAAAAAAAAAAACTAGTTTCACAATTCTACCTTGTTCTAATGTTCTAATTCTAATGTCCTTATATGTAAAAATATATGTAAAAATTATACCTAAAATTCAAAAAAAATAATAATATACTTTTTGAAATCGTTGTTATGCATCTCTTCAAGTTATGTATAGTGATCTGTAAATCGTTTTTTTTTTAATGTTCGCTAGTCTGTATTTATCTTTTTGGAAGCCTCCTCCTTACTTTTGTAGCTGTTTTTTTTGTAGTGTTACGACTCTGTTGCAGAGTTCGCCTGGGCAAGTATCACACCTTTGCCAGCTATTCAACAGCCAAGCAAGTAGTGTGCAAACTTTACTGTGTTTCGGATTGAAGGAATCAATACTTCCAGCGTAATTACTGGGCATAAAGAGATTTAACAACTAATATCTCAGGTAGACGAGCGCAGTGCATTACCGCGCATGGTGTTGTATGAACAGTTGAAGTTCAAAATGCTGGGTGGCACTGGGTTATGGGCAGCGTGACGCTTAACATCAGGTGAACGACTTGCTCCAAAAAAAAAACTTTTTGATGGAAAAAATGAACAGTTAGTAAATGCATCTGATTATCCGATCAATGCCCATCATCACCAGCAGGAAGACATCCTCTACTGAAGAAAGGGACGTTGTGTCGGACGGTGTGACGCTCTAAGGGGGAGGCCCCTTAGAGCGCCACATCGTCCGACAACTTGCCACTTGCATCCACGGTTGCCCGCGACTTTCACAATGTGGTCGGTCCACCTAGTAGAGGCCTGCCTACACTGCGTCTTTTAGTTCGTGGTCGCCACTCAAGAACCTTTCTTCCCCATCGATCATTGCCCATAACCCCATAACCCCATATAATTGACTGCCGCGGTGGCTCAGTTGGTAGTGAACCTACCTTCTGTGTTTGGGGGCGTGGGTTCGATTCCCATCTAGGACAAACATTAATGTGATGAATATTTGTGTTTGTTCTATGTCTGGGTGTTAATATCTGTACAAGTATGTATTTAAAAATATCTGTGTACGTATATCAGTCCCTGGCAGCCATATTACAAGCTTTGCTTAGTTTGGGGTCAGATGACCGTGTGTGCAAAAATGTCCCAGATATTTATTATTATTTTTTATTAACCAATGCTTATTCTGTTTTCAGGTGAACTGAAGTCTCACAAAGCGACTCATACTGGGGTAAAAGCGTTTTCCTGCGAGCAGTGCGGGTCCACATTCACCAAACAAAGCTCTTTGAAAAAACACAGCGTCATACATCTTGGAGTGAGGGCGTTCAAATGTGATTCTTGTCCTAGAAAGTTAGTATGAACGCATTAAGGGGGCGTATACGCTGGTTTTCGTTGTCTTTAAAAAACAAAAATTTCAATATAAAAATAACAGAGAAGAAATTATTGAAAATGACTAGTCATTGACTTAAGAATATCATTGCTAATGTTTTATAACAATTTTCATGTTATTATTTTTTAATTTGGCTAAGGCAAACCCAAAAAAAAAAAACAAATATTTTTTCCTTCTCCTTAAAAGAAAAAGAGTAACTCTCTCTATCTCGCTCTCTCTCTCTCTCTGTCTCTCTCACACTCTCTCTCAAGTACTCTGCCTATTGTACGCACGAGAAACAGAGTGACAACTGTACTATTTTAAATATATATATATATTGCCTGGGGAAGTACCACACCTTTGCCAGCTATTCAACCGCCAAGCAGTAGTGTGCAAGTGCAGTAGTAGCATTACTTTGTTCCGGATTGAAGGGCAATGTTTCCAGCGTAATTACTGGGGCATACAGAGATCTAACATCTCAGGGTGACGAGCGCAGTGCATTGCCGCGCATAGATTTGAACTGTTGAAGTTCAAAATTCTGGGTGGCACTGAACTGTTATGGGCAAGCGTGACTCTTAACATCAGGCGAGCGACTTGCTCGTCTCGTCACCGAGTAACATAAAATAATAATAATATCAAATGCGCCAAAAACTTGCAGAAGACTATCCTCTTAACTATAGTTTTCCTTCCCAGGTTCATATACAAGGAGCAACTGGTGGTTCACAACCGCATTCACACGGGCGAGAAGCCGTACCGCTGCGAGCTCTGCGAGCGAGCCTTCGCTCAGAGCGGGGACTTGCTGAAGCACAGGCGGGCGCATTTTGGGGACCACTTGTATAAGTACGTAGCTTCTCCGACATACCATCATCACCATCATCAAAAAGCTGGTCCATAACCGTGCTCATAATTATGGTATAGAAAAAAATTACAGAACAGTACAGAGTGTTCGGTTAGATTCGGTCGGAAAACAGCTGTTCCTTAAATTTTGTCAAGGATGCAAGTAATTATTCTAAGGAACATTTTATTTTTTTTGGAATTTCGGTGTTGGGTCCGTCGTAAAAGTTGTTCATAATGGCATACATTCATTCTGCCTACGGGAGGTTTATGGTTAGTCAACAATAACTCTGTATTAACTGTTATTTCAATTCCAGATGCGACGAGTGCGGGAAGTCTTTCAGACTGAAATGTGAGCTCCGGGATCACATCTCGGAACATTATGTCAACTCGAGAGAAGGCGCGGTATCCAACGGTAGCACAGATGATTCTTTAAAAGAAGAAACGATAGACGCCGCTTAGATCATAAGAAATATTAATGGAATTATAATCTACAGTACCAACTTACTTGTAGAAGTGGATGAAAAGAACGAATGAGAGAACGAAAATTTTCTTCGGGACGCTGTCAGTTTTTTTCCGAAAGAACGACCGTGGCTAAACTCTACTGGTAAGTTAGTCTAACAGTCGACATACAGTGTTTGTAATGGAATGAATAAAAATGTGATTAAAGTTGTCTGGCAGAAAACTGGTTCACAAAACCTGGAATTAAAAAAAAAAGTTTTTTATAAGAACTCAATACTTTATCATTTAATGCGATATGTTATGCATGAAGGTCTGAAACCTTAATAGGACACGGTAGCAAAAGTGTCATGATTGTTGTGACTTTTTGGATTAAGGTCTTACAAGGATTTAAAATAATTTCACGGAAACAAAATCCCTATTAATTCATTACTTTTTTGCATTAACGACATCTTTAAATTTCTTCAGAAGCTAAAAGTTTCCTAGAAGTTTCCATTATGGAATAATTTCCATCCATTCTATATCTAAGCCAGATTTCTTCAAATTTACAAGGACTGTATAGGATTCCTATTATTTTGGTTATGGATGCTTTCCAGGACTACTAGAATGCTCTGCCATTCAGTCGGAGTAGCGGTTTTTATTGAAACGTGTGTTTCACTGTATCATCATTTTCTTCATTAATAAGACTCAACTCGTCCATATTAATTATTTCTCCAGCATCGTCAATACTAGTCAATAGAGTTGCCTTTTACATCTCGTCAAATTTCAAATTTTTAAATTTATTTAAAATTTATTTATTTCCAAATTACAAGTACATTGCAATAAATTATATGACATCAAAACAATATATCCTATATATATATAAATATATAATCTCGTACTTTTCATGTACTAAGTAAAATTGAGTATAAGACTTCACAATTTTCTTGCACTTTGACGCAATGTTCAGTATTTTGGGTGTACTTTTTTTTTACATGGTTGTGTATAATGATTAAAATATGTTATTTTATGATGGCAAACAATAGATTTATTTTTCGCTGTTTTATTCGCCATTTTCATTAATGTATTTTATGTTTTTGGCTTGAAAACTTCGCTTCGTTTTTTCCTACAAATGGCTGTCGAAGAAAGGCTTATTTTTAGCTGTTTTTTTATTACATTTTTCTTTATCCGTACTTTTTTCTTCTAAAGAGGATTTGGTAATTGATCTTCGTATTTCTCTCAATTGGCTGGCGAAGGAAACGGTCTGTTTTTGACTGCTTTTGATTTTTTCTTGAAAGCCCTGATCTTCGTATTTCTCTCATTTAATTGGCTGGCGAAGAAAGGGTTTGCTTTCAGCGTTTTTTTGATTATTCTTTTTCGTTTTTATAGCTTTTGATAGTAACTTGAAAGCCTTGTTCTTCGTATTTCTCTCACGCGATTGGCTGGCGAAGAATGGGTTTGTTTTCAGCGTTTTTTCATTTTTCTTTTTCGTATTTATTGCTTTTGATAGTGACTTGCACGCCTTGATTTTCGTAATTCTTTCAATTGGCTGGCGAAGAAATGGTTGCTTTTCAGCGTTTCTGATTTTTCTTTTTTGTATTTATTGCCTTGGAAAGTGACTCGCAAAGCACTTATTCGTTTTTTCTCAAGTGGTTGTCGAAAAAAGTGTTTTTTTTAAATATTTTTCTTAAGAAAAGGTTCAACCGAAAGCTTCTCCTCAAGGCAAGCGACGGCCTTTAAACATCAGGTTTATGTAACAACATACCGGTTGCGATGTTCCGCAAAGTGCATATACCGGATAAACTCAGATGTCCGTGGCACTTATGCCACAAATCCGGTGGCATAAGTGAACAGAAATAGAATGAAACAGTAGTGTAGGTAATACCTATGCCATTCATTATTCATTTTCTACATCTTCCCTCACTAATATTCCGTCAAGCGTGTATTTCAGCGGAACTGTATGTTATGTACTTGATTCCATACCGATTCTACGTAATTTTTATTGCCATATAAGGCAGTTCGGTAAAATTTCGCAATAAGGAGCTTCTCTATATTTGTTTGGTGTCATTGTGTGAGCAGTACACACGACAGTCCTTTTCCCGCAAACACAGGAACAATAATAGGCCACTATTTTCTATGTCCTCATCGCCGCTTCAACCAATGGAAAGTAGTTGTAGTACACCTTCCCCGAAGCATTTGGCGAGATTTAATTCTACCCCTTTTAAAAAAAACCTTCTGTTAGGTGTTACGTCTTATTTATTTATTGAGATACGCCAACAGTGAACATATTTTACATTCTTGTAATATATTACTATGTGGAACTGATGTGATCACCCTTTATGAGCATATACAACATTCGCCATAAATAGTAATTAGACAGAGAAATAAAATAATTTAAACTATAATATAAACGGAAGAAAAAGTTGTTGTTGTTTCTTCACGCATATACATTTTATGTGTATTAAAAACACAACTATAACTAGTTGTAACATACTTTATTCTACATTTATTTTTATTTTATTAAGATAGCTTATCGAGAGAAAGGGAGTATTTTTTTTTTTTTTTTTTTTTTTTTTTTTTTTTTTTTTTTATGTTACTTGGTGACGAGACGAGCAAGTCGCTCACCTGATGTTAAGCGTCACGCTTGCCCATAACAGTTCAGTGCCACCCAGAATTTTGAACTTCAACAGTTCAAAACAATGCGCGGCAATGCATTGCGCTCGTCACCCTGAGATGTTAGATGTTTAATCTCTGTATGCCCAGTAATTACGCTGGTAACATTGCCCTTCAATCCGGAACACAGTAATGCTTGCACACTACTGCTTGGCGGTTGAATAACTGGCAAAGGTGTGGTACTTCCCCAGGCGGACTCTGCAAGAGAGCCCTACCACTACAAAAAGCTAATGAAAGCTAATCTACACAAAGTTCGAATGAAACACGTTTTATTAACTGCACTGGCTGAGCAAACACTAGAGCAGCACGGAAATGGAAGTGGTGTAGACACTGTAGTACATGCCACTGAGACAACACGGTGAGGCGAATAGGTCGAGCCTGGAGCAGCAGAGAAACTAGTAGTATGGTCTCTTCTTGTTGTGCCAGTCAGTTAACACGGTGAGGCAGGTAGGTCCAGGAGACACTGGTGGTGTCGCAGGCTTGGCTGGTAGTGATTCTGCAGAAACCGTGTCTAAAAACCCTGAAAGCCGCACAAATTGGACAATCGGAAAAATGTCCGATTCTTGCATCTTGACTGCTACATTACGTGAGAACCTTTGGGCTTATCCCGTAACTCTGAAAGCGATAGCGAGAGATGCGCGAGCGGGACCGCGCATAGTGCGACTAACTTGGTTCGAGCGAGATGGCATGCTCTCGCAATCAGAATCACGAACGTTTCAAAGTTAGAGGATAAGCCCGCTGATGTCGCGATACAGTTTGGCGATGAGGACATTCTCATTTTCTACATTCAGCAGTATTCATTTTAAATGTGCCGTGCTCTCTTATATGCTCACCATAATAGCATCTCGCTTGTTTTACTTGATATTTTCCTAGAGATAATAATATCAGGTCAGACATGGTCATTGTAGGATTATATTAAGAACCTCGTGAAGCCCACCTATGTTTCGATAATTCGCCCGACGCCTGTTCATGTTATTTTCAGTAAAATAGTTGGCTAAGTAGTTGGGTATTGGATAAAGTTAACCTAGATGGTACAACCCGGCCTTTGTCACTGTTATATCAATGTCACATACCCCCGAATACTGAAACGTTTGTTAACTTTGACGACAGATTAAGTCTATTTCTGCCTTTGTCATTTGCTTAGTGTCAGACAAAGGCAGTATTAGAATTAATCTGTTGTCAAAGTTAACGAACGTTTCAGTATTCGGGGGATAATTACATAAATTAAATAATACAATGTAGGTACGTTATATTCATTATAAACTTTTTGCTCTGACTTAAACTAATCAACGTAAATCATAATAATCATTAATTGAATTCAATAAAACCCATAAATCTGCTAAGAACTATCGTATTTTTTCTTGCCATTAAAAGCAGGTTACCTTTTGTGAAACGTTATATACATATTAATTTATACCTTTAGGTATGATATCAGTCTACAGCTAACGATACGTTACTATTCAAGTTTAAGTTGAGATTACTAGTTTCTAAAAACTAGTCTTTCTTTTGGAAGAGATTCTACAGAGATCGAGCTCTTGTCCCACTGGGACGTTTTCTGGTGCAGTTCTCTTTGTATAAAGTACCAGATAGAATATGATTCCATGTTGTACAATGCGTTTTATCAACAGGTTTAATAAAATTTCAAGTTATATGTTATATGTTAAACTTTCGCTTAGGACGACTGCTATTAAAAAATAACGTAATTATCAGTCAGAAAGGATTCGATCGAGCACCTCCACTCTCCGTCTTCGTCATCCTGACTTTAGTCAGACGGAGAGTGTAGATCTAGTATCGCATCCTTCCCAACTATATAATGTGAACTAGTATTCTGCCGGACTTGCACATTGCCAAGTGCCAATATTTATTGTTTATAACATACATGGTACGAATAAATAAAGCTATCTGTACACGTATATCGTACTTTTTTTTTAGTCTGTTCCAAAATGCCAAGCTATGAAAAAACGTATGCAATCTTGGTCAAAGTGTCGCACTAACCTAACCTAACTGGAAATCAAGATGAATTATATTGAATTGAATTGTCGCTATTCGGAAAATCCACCCAAAGAGTGCAAAGAATCCCCGGCTGATGATGATGATGTCATCATGAGAGAGAGAGAGTGAGAGAGAGAGAGAGACGTTGGCGTCGGGGGCGCACGTGGTCACCGCGTTGGTGCGAACCGATCCCATACTACACGCACTGAAATAACTTTTCGTTATATTGCAAACCACACCAAAAAACCTTATGAACTTCCCGACGATACATCGCTATCACACGCAAAGCTCTTCTTGCGGCGGATTTGACGTACAAACACGTTCTTATAATTCGAAATAGGTTTGCGTTTCACCAGCCTGATGTTAAGCAATGATGTGATGGAGAGTGATGTGATCCTAGGATGGAGTTACTTACGTTTCTAGCGACACCTTTAATGCCAAGCTATAGAGCTCACTTCCCGTCAAAAAATATCTACTTATAACCAGTTCATGTTTTAGCTTAGTTACGTGAAATTTATTCAAAGTTATTGACTAGCCATGACCCTATGAAATGATAAAAAAAACCTTATGAAATATATCCAATTAGGCAATAGGAATATTATAATTTTTTGTTAAAAATGTTTTGCTGTTGTTTGATTATAATATAATAATAATGTTTGATAAAATTAGGTAAGTATGTCTGTTTATAAAAAAAACGTAGTTACATTATGTCTTGCATCTTCATTATGCTCGCACTGCTCCTTCCTCGTGTTGCCACGAATATTCGCGAGGCGGCCACACACTGCTCTATTCACGCCTTCATCCCTTTTACGTCTTTTGCTTTGCCATCTTTCTATCTCTATTTGCTTCTATCACCCGGCCCTTTGACTCGCGCTCAAAAACTGTCAAAATCATGAGCGGTGGGCGAGTAATGAGCGTTTCTGCCTACTTCCCTCGCCACTCGTCGAAAACGACGACCTATGTGGACTATATAAGGCCTCGCTACATGGCCTGTCCTGACATCGTTTGAAAGAGATGGCTATATAATAAGTTTCTGGGGGAGCGTTTCTGGGAAAGGGAGAAGCTATAACCTTAATAGTTTGTTTCTTTTGCTCCCGTGAAATTCAAATCTAGCTGTCCCTTTCACACGATTCAGGCCTTGTATAGACACCCTAAGGCCGCGAATACGATCACAAACTCGACAAGTGGCGTATATTCTATATCATAAAAAAAAAACACAAAAACACTGGAAAATAATAATTAGTTTCATAGAAAAATGACAATTACCCTCGACTATGTATGGAGAAGCTGATTATTTTGTGATTGAATATTATAAACAGACGCAGGTATACTTTTTGGAAATAACATTATGATGTAACATTAGTATGTTATATCTTCCCTTAAAATTACCCCCTCAAATCTGTATTTTCGGACAGATTTCATTATAGCTATCTCTTTTACTGCCTAACTTTTCGCATCTTCTTTCGCACTCTTTGGCAGCTGGACGCAGACTGCAGCGGAGCGCCATTTTGGAGGTAAAACCCTATCTTTAGTAAAAAACATTCTTAAATAACGTGAAAATGCGCAAGCGAGACTACTCTGGCGGCAGTTGATAAAAGTCTTAAATCTTTGTTATTATTATAACGCCAAAATATAATCTGTATAGGATAGAAAAACTACAAACTCAGTATTACCCACTCCGATGTGAAATGGAGTACGAACCTAAACATTATATAAACTAGCTGCGCCCCGCGGTTTCACCCGCTATTCTGCAGAAGCCGAATATTTTTCCGTGATAGCCTATGTATTAATCCAGGGTGTAAGCTACCTCCATACACAAATTTCATTCAAATCCGTTTAGCCGTTACAGAATTGTTTGTGCACAAAAATATTAAGGACAATAAGGATAATTGCACTAAGGACTTACATACTTACACACAAACTTTCGCATTTATAATATTAGTGTGATTTAGAGTACTAATAGATACCTATATTTATTACTAAATAGATTTATTCTGTCTACTAGTTCCAAAAACATAACTCTGAGGAAAATCCGTAAGCAACCGTAGATTTATCCTAAAGGTACCAACAAGTAGGTAAAGCTATCTAATAAAATAAAATATTCGTCATTAAAGAATTATTTTTAGGCTCACGTGTGCCGGTTAGGCCCATGGCACCATAAAATCAAGATTTGATGTAAAATTTACATAATTATATAAATCCCACTTGATCTGGGAAAATTTATAAATGCGGACATCTACTTAGTTAATAATACAAGTTCCTTAGTAACTAATTATTTCAAAAAACAGACCATTCTTGGTACATACCAGATTGGTGAATTACTGAGGAGAAAAATCCGACTGTGGGGCTTAGCTTTTATTACAGTGAGACAGGGACCCTATTCGGAGAAATGACATTTTATCTCGGTCACTGTCTCTCTAATTTAGAATTTAATGGGAGTGAGAGTGACCGAGATAAAATGTCATTTCTCCGAATAGGGTCCCAGATGATTGAATTAGGTGTTACTTTGTAGGATTTCCGTTTATAGTATCCATATTTATCACCGTTTCCTCATGGTCATACTAGTTTGTCATAACAGTATGACCACGAGCATATTCCTGTATCATCTAATCTGCACATTTGATTTTTTTAAAGAAAGATTGTGAATTTCTTTAAAGAAGAATGGATTTAATCTATACTTTCTGTAAATTTACACTTAGTCATTTCATATCTTCATTCTTCAATAAAGTGAAAATGCGCGAGCGAGATAACTGTGAACGCGATTAAGGGCCTTATAGAGATAGTGTATTTTCGCTTCAATGTCGTGTCTGTCGACACGCTTTTCATCTTCACGAGGCATCATCAGTGATGCCAGCATGTGCATATCAAAAAAACTTTCTCTACTATTGTCGTGCAAAAAAAAACAGCTACAAAATTATACGTTTGTCTATTTTTTGCACGACATAAAGATTAGATAAGATTTCGTCGCGGGGCCTCAGGCCGAAATCTTTTCAAGAAGATATCCTGCATTACATAAAAGGCCAGCTGGACGAGGGACACCCACCGACCGCTCGAAGAGTCAACACTTCGTCCTAAGTATTTTTTTTATCTGAATGAAATAAAATAACTAAATAAATTGGATCCAGATAGGTAGCTGTAGTAAAAAAAAAATGGGTCGAAACAATTTGCTGTGGTCCGGACAAGAGTGCCGAGCGCAGTGTACCAAGTGCAGCGCCGGATTTTGAAGTTCGAAGTTCTGGATGCTGTGGCTTAGCTTGGATTTCTGTCACCAGAGGCAATTTTCAGTTGTATGCCGCCCACTTATTCTCGCAATTTAAAAACGAGTAGTGGTTTTGGAGGTAGAGCTGGTGAAATTAGATCGAGTGATGCGAGCACGAAAATATTAACCTTTGTCTTAATGCAGATCTAATGATAGATGCATGTACTTAAGCACGTTGGTAAGTATAAAACAAGTAGGAAGGAGAAAAGCAGGGTCGTTCATCGTTGTCCCACTACTTTGGGGACCCAATTCCTCGTGGTCCTACTCAGCAGTGGGCCTACGAAGCACTACCACATAAATATAGTATTACTATCAGGCGAACGACATGCTCGTTTTGTAACTAAATTCTACAAAAAAATATGTTAAAAAGAACGGAAATACGCACACTACCACAACCATAACTAAATATATGACTGCAACATTAATATTCTCCAATTGCTCAACCGAGAAAAAAGCGGTAGTGAACGTATGTAGAACAAACTACGAGGAAATACTACTATGTATCGCATTACTATTATGTTAGATAATCACAGCGATGATCTAAGTTAAGTATACCTGAGTGGTAACTTCACGGAGGTAAGTTACGCTTTAGTACTCGGTGCTTGTACTAAAGCAACGCTACCTATCTCAAACCCTATTCCTGTGCGCTTGAGTTTATCTCCATCACTATCTCTCTCATTAAGAATATTATGGGAGTGCGAGTGACCGAGATAATCTCTAGCGCACAGGAATAGGGTCCCTGGTCGGAATACAAAAAAAAAGCCGAAAACAAAACCACAAAATACTTAAGAAAAGTGCTTTACGAGCTTTGGCAAAAATAAGCATTTTTTTGGCGAAGGGAAATCTTTACAAGATACCCGACTGCCTAAAGGGTGCAGTCGGGTTATGTGGGTACCTACTAAAACCCCCCCGGTTAGCTGCCTTGGTGCTAGACCGAGGGCTCTGGGATCTACAACGGATCGAACCGGAGCCTTCAGCACCACGCTTCAGGAAACCCAGAGTGGCAGATTGGACTTCTGGCATTCTGGAAATCGTGATAATGATGTCCATTTCCAGATAAGTTCCTAATAAGGAGAAAGGTTTTTATCATCCTAATTTTAATTAGAATAAGAACCCTTGGGGATCCGAGTATGGCAAAGCGTCCAGAACCAACGGAGAATTGGCAGCAGCGACCTCTTAGTGAACGGTGAGCGCTCTGTGATCCCCAAGCCGCCTGCCAAGCGTAGGGATTATGGCAACCCACCCCTTTTCTAAGGCCTTTGAAACAATTTTTGTGGATGAAAAAGCGCCCCTACGAGACGCAAATCAAAACTTTTCATAAACATTTGTATCTTCTACTGTTACTGTTTGTCAACTGTTACAAATTTTCGAAAATGTTTGTATCTATCTGCTTTGCTCCTTGTAGTAAACCTGTTACCAACGCAGATAATCTTCAACCCAAAACCATGTTCGCAAAAATGCTCTTAAAAGAGTCATAATTATTAAGGGCGAGGCGAAAACGTGGTTTCTTAACGCTTTTAGATCTTATCGCAATAGCATAAGGCTAATGTTGCGTCACTTAGTGGCTGTATACTAAAGCATTTATTTCTAAAGACGATTTTTACTTTATCTGTTAGCATTGCCCCGGTGGCTCAGTTGGTAGTGAACCTACCTTCTGTATTTGGGGGCGTGGGTTCGATTCCCATCTAGGACAAACATTCATTTGAACATTTGTGTTTGTTCTATGTCTGGGTGTTAATATCTATATAAGTATGTATTCAAAAATATATATATGTATGTATCTATCAGTCTCTGGCAGCCATATTACAAGCTTTGCTTAGTTTGGGGTCAGATGCCCGTGAGTGAAAAAATGTCCCAAATATTTATTTATTTATT
Source organism: Apocheima hispidaria (assembly GCA_947579745.1). Classification (NCBI taxonomy): domain Eukaryota; kingdom Metazoa; phylum Arthropoda; class Insecta; order Lepidoptera; family Geometridae; genus Apocheima; species Apocheima hispidaria. The sequence goes on from OX388160.1 coordinate 11,855,754, forward strand.
TCATTTATTCTCGTCCTGTTGAAGTCAAAGGTGTTATCGAATTTTGGTATCACTAAGCAAGGATCAAGACTACACTAAGTAGGCACCTAATTAAATTTCTAATTTAAATATGTAATGTATTAGAAAATGAATTAAAATGGCTTACTCCAGAAATCCCCTTAGACAATCCCCGGACAATTTTTGAATTTTTTGTACCTTAATCCCCTTAGAATCAATTTGAGAGACGGAAGAGGATTATTGGGAAAAAAACAGAAATCCCCTTAGCCATTTATTTAATCTTGGTGAAGGGGATTATTGGACAAAGTCTAGAAATCACCTTAACCATTTGTTTTATATCTGCGGAAGTGGATTATTGTACAAAAATCCAGAAATCCCCTTAACCCTTAATTTGACAATAAGACTAATATGCTGTTCAATTGATCTTTCAAAGGATTTCCTGTAAAACAAAATAGTAAACTCTTGTCTTCTGAGCTCGGGCGCTTTTTTTTGGCGCTTATAAGCGGCCGTCGTTGGGTTTTAAAAGGATTCCTGAACTCAGCTGGATGGAGTACCTATTATATGTATATACATATCTATCGTGCATTGCATATGCCTACCTAATTTAGTAAATATAGCACTATTTATTTCGCGATAAACATTCCACGCTTAGGCGACACTTAGAGCAGGTTCCGTAACACTGGAAAACTTATAACCACCGACCGTATTATAGTTGAGCATAACCACAGCTTACGTGATATTTAGTACACCGCAAAGCCATAGATTCGCTGATAGCATGTATGTAAGTATAGGCGAAGTCACAGCAGCAGTGATAGTTAGTGTGCCACCTACAAGGTGAGAGAAAGAAGCGTGTGGTAGGGTAAGCCAAGTCTTTAGCGTGAAGGCGTGTGCATCGCACGCGCACGATCGATCATCGATTTTAAATTTCGAACGGTTTAGTTTTTTTTTCTGTTTGGATTTTGTGCCAGGATCTGAAAAGGTGAGCTAATAGTTTTCATATGATGAAAAGTGGATAAACAATATTTGTGATTAATTTTAATTGGTAAGTTATACCTGACACAAAAATAAGAATAGTTTATAAGCTCTTCATAACATAAATATTTTATTATGAAAACTGACGTGGTTTTGACACATTTGTTGTTTTAATAAAACGGGAATACTCACGTTAAATTGATGACTAAGAAGCTTTATTTTGATATTAATTTCAATTAAATTCAATTTCAATTTTCGCGTTCCTGAGAAAAGGGGTCTTGACAGACAGGCGGACAACGAAGAGATCCTATAAGGGTTCCTTTTTCCTTTTGAGGTACGGAACCCTAAAAAGTAAAGAAACTAAATTAATACTAGAATTGATCACTAACACTTGGTGACAAGAAAATCTAAATCCCTTTTTCTAAACAATCACTGTCTTATTAGTAAAATTAGTCTATTAGTCTATTAGTCTATTCCAGATTAGCCAAATACTATTATGTTCGTCTTTACAATATTATCTAACAAAGATGGAGTAAGCTCAGACTAACAAAGCATTCCTTACACCCGGATTATCGCGTAATTTACGGCCCACATGATTTAAAAGTAAAAAAACTGAGTATGTGAATGACGTGAATGAACTCAACGTCATTTGAGTTTTTAGTACTTAGACGAAGCATAGATCCTTGTTTTAGTACCTATCCAAGGAACATAATGCTCTGTACCTATCGATGGATCTGCTTGAAGAAGCCTCTACTCGCCTCATCAGTACTTAGGGCCTGTATGTAAAGATGTCTTCCACTTTTCAGGTTAAAGGTCTGGTACGGTACAATTATTTAATTTCGATCTCGGTTGGGCGAATCAAATCAAATTAGTTATCCCCCTTTCAAAACAACCAAGTTTCAAATCTATCTAGACGTCTACAACTTAGGTAATAATTCAGGTAGATACTTGAAACTAACTCTTTAACAAGGCAGACAGCGTTGCTAAAGAGTTAACGTTTCAAGTTTCTACAATATTTTGCATCATCTAAAATTGTTTAATTGGCTTGGACCAGATCGGTATTTCGACATTTTCTTTGGAGATTTGGGGAGTTGGTAAATCGATAAAATCGATTGCGGATAATCGATCAAAATCAGTACCTTGGCTATCCTCAGTCATGGTAAGATATTTAGTTAAGATAATTTTCATTATTCAAATCATTAGCCATTATTTGATCTCAAAATACTGGTTTTCGGATAGTTTAGATTAGTTTTTTTTTATTTTTGTACTCTCATTTGCGGTTTAATTTACTTAAAACATTTAAAGTAAGACTTTAAATTAAAATATCAGTATTTCTAGAGCGGTTAATTAAGTCGGACAGGTCAAAAACAGAAGGTACAAAAAAGCCTAAAAACGTGTAAAAACACTCCAATGACGTAATCGATGGATATGCGATTCTATTCGGAGATATGATAAATTGATATCGATTTCGAGATTCCAATCTCGACTGCCTCTCGTCTGGATTGGTCCCGACCACTCGATGTATCTCGCATGCTAGCCATCGCGAATATCTCGAACGATAGCGTTGAGAATAACAAATCTCGAAGTACGCATTTTTTTCGAGGCGAGATTGAATCTCAGCTTTTGAAAATAGAGGTAGGTGTTGAGCTTTGTAGGTATATAATTGGCTCTCATACTTCTCAGGGATCATAAAAATGATTATAGGAAAGTACCTATTTCTGTTATTACCTTAAAATATAGCCCATGACACTCCGGTAATTGCAACTAATATTGCAATTAAGAATTGAGTCGCAAAGTCCAAGAAATAAGTAAACGGGCAAACTGCAGGGCGCCAAAAGCAACAAGCTCTAACATGCAAAGCAAAAACACAATAGTAGGAACATTAGCATTACCTCCATTATTATCTAACGAATATGATTATGCAATTTTACGCGTGACCACAAGACGTGGTCTTGAAACTTGAAAGTGCGAATCCGGTACTTAATAACAAACAAAAACAATGATGCGGAGAAATCTCGCGTGTCTTAAGAGATAATTACCAAGATCAAGTACAGTAGGTACTGGCGGTTGTTAGACTGAGTAAGGTTTTGTTTTGAGGAGTTTTGGAGAATTGACATTTTATTGTTCTTTTTTCTTATTTTGGCAAGGAAGGAATAAAACTTGATTCTTTCTCTTTCGCCAAAATAAAAAAAAATAACATGAAAATTGTATCAAATATTGACAATGATATTCTAAAAATATTAAGTGTTTTTTTTTTGTATTTTCTCTCTGTAATTTTTATATTAAAAAATGTTGATATAGTGTGAACGAGATAGCGAGAATCAATGAAACCGACCTTTAATGTCTTAGATCTCAGGCCGACGAGCTCAGCGCTTTGCCGTGTTTAGTTTTAATCGTTGAAGTTCAGAATTCTGGTTGGCACTTTGACGCTTACCATCAGGCGAGATTTTTACTCGTGTTGTCACACACTTGCATAAAAAAACCCTGTACATGGAATTTCTTGAAATCCTAACAAATATTATAATTCAGAGGAATATAGGCGCAGTCGTATCAGGACCAATTATGCTTCGAGCTATAAAAATGAATACGTTCCACTCGAGAAAAAAACTTCGCTTGTGCGATTCAGAATTCCCTACATTCCAACTGTCAGTAAATACAAAACGTCAAAAAAATGCACAAAAACGCCGATATAATAGGAAGTAACTTTGTCTCTATCTCTGGATGTTTGTCGCGTTATCACGGCTAAACGCCTGAACGGATCTTGATAAAATTTGATAAGGAGTCACAAAGACGGACATAGGATACTTTTTTTATGCCTACGCGAACGAAGTCGCGGGTATTCGAAGAATTATAGTAGGTACTTACCACTTTGCGGCCCGCGTAAGATAATTTCGCCTCGCGGCCCACCCGCTCTCCTATAGGAATCGTATATTTCTCGGAGACAAAAAGTAGCCTGTTTTAATCCAGTGTATAAGCTACTGCCACCAGACAAACACACATACATAAAATTTCGCATTTATAATATTAGTGACATTTTGTCTAACGTTATTTGTTTAACTTTTAGACGCTGTCCTCCTAAAATAATGTCGCTAGCTAATGTATGTATGTTTACTTAGCTTGACTTTTTTTCCGAGACCGTTAATATTTCGTGTACAACGTGTTCCGAACGAGTTTCCAACCCGCGAGGGTGTAATCCCGTATCAATAAGTGATTATTTTACATCATCCTTTATATGAAATTATAATTATACAGACGCGATGAATAGCAGATAGGTAGTTTAAAATGTACCTGAATTATGAGGTAAATTTGTTTAAGTACTTCACCTATCTATGTTAATTATTTGAATAGTAATGTTTGTATATCGTATAATAACTCAAGTATACACGTATGTATAGAAGTATGATGGTGTCAGTTTTCCGAACATGGTTTGGCATTATATAATTATTATTTTTTCGTCCTTTCAGGACTTTGGCGTCGCACGGCTTGTGCATTTGCCAGTGAGCATTATAGTTTTTGACCGGTTGCTTCTTCTCAAAAAGACTCTCTCTCTACTCCTGACTTTTGGACTAACCAATACGTAAACACGAGCAAGAAAGCATTTTAAATTATTGTAATACACATTGGCGTTGGCGGATACAAAGTGGGGGTACCAAAACCAGATGTTTACTCCATAAAAAAAATGTACCTTTGAAAAATAACACTTAACCCGTAATGTGACGCAATCATTACAGCATTAAATATGAGTAATATGATTTAAATAGCTCGAAGAAAGTCTCTGCCTCTAGAAAAAATTCTGAATCCGCCACTGGCAATAACGAAAGAAGTTACTATTAAACATTACTTATTTTTTTTTCAAACCGTTGTGAAACCTCTTTCCACGACATTTTTTACCGTTTTGAAACCGCTCTAAATACTCGTGTCGTACTTATAGTTTCTCTGCAGCATCATTATGGTAATTTTGCTGCTCGATTTCCGTATTTACATATTGCAATATCGATTCTGTATCAGTTTTTATCAGCATTTTATTGAAGCAGTTTGCCTGCAGGGCTAACGTAAGCATCACACTTGGCCACAACAGTTCAACCGAGAATTTTAAACTTCAATAATGTAATTCGTTGTAGCCGTCTAGGCCTCAGTTATTATAATACCTAGATATTGCATGTCCGATAGGATAAACTGTTGTGTCTAAATTAATAATTTTGTAACACCTATGTACACAGGTCTGAGCAATAAAAAATATCTTATCTTATCTTAAGAACATGCGCGTGATCTTAGATGAGGATGAACACAGAAACTATCTACCTTCATAAACCCTATCTACCATTATTATTTTTCAAAAAAAAAGTCGAATAAAGTATTTTTGTGTTATATCGAAAAGTCCAAACGAAACCACGAGAAAAAATTAGCAAATCATAGCGTCCAGTAGGGCAAGCATGCGCACCACGACAAAGTCTTTTTGTTATGCAAGAACAGGACACTGCTACGATTATGTATATGTTTGTCTCATTTTTCACGACATGAAGAGTAGAGAAGATTTTGTTGTCTAAGATTTTTTCGTTAGTTATTTGCTCGTCTTTTCAATCAGTCGCACAAAATCACATATTCTTGAAATACTAGCGGTACCTTATGATTAATAATTCTAAGTAATCACGCTCTTTTTAATTCCATTTTTAGTTAAAATCCGTACAAATGAGCTCATAACACTTAATTTAAAATTAAACTCTAAATACAGAATAATTTTATCCGGGCGACAACACGAAAATGATTTATAATATTTACTATTATATTCTTAACAAAAAATGTTTGTGTCTGATTTATGCTAAAATAATTATATTCCATACTGGTTATATCTGGATATTTTTTATTACTCTGTTACACAATTAAAGTGCTGAGAGGATGATTCTGACTTTCTCGAGCCCAATAATTAAGTTAAATTAAATTTAAGATTACTGTAGAACAAAAGACTTCAACGAGCTCAAAAGTTGTTTTTTACTCACTTACTCACTGTTTAAGTACAAATAACTTACGCAAGTAAGGTATGCAGGGTTATTTTTATTTAACCTAAAACAAGCGCATTAATCCTTCTAACAGGCAGCTTCTCCATATCATATATAGCAACTTTTGTTCCACGGTTTTTCAAATAACCTAATCCATTCACAAAAATATATATTTAAAGTTTGTATTTTTTTTTTTATCTTTGCACTCGTATTTTCTACATTGTAAATAATCCTGTATTTAAGAGGATATTCCTTCCGCGAGGTTTCGGCGCATTCTTTGTAATGGTATGGTATTATAGCTGTCGCTCTGTTTCTTGTGCGTGCGATAGAGAGAGTTAGTGAATTTTCTTAACTTTTTGGGAAATTAGCATTTCGGGGGCAGTCTGTTTTCACCCCCTAAATCTTAACAAAATCATTTGTTTTTGATGTAAATAGTTACAACTAATTTTCTTCGTGTTTTCGACGCAAAAACTTTGTCACTTTAAGTGCCTATATACTTAGATATTGCGAAAAAAAATAAAAAAACTCACGTACAAGCATAGTTTTTCACGGTGTAGATAACATATAAAAAATCATCGAAATCGGATAGCGTTTAGGGGTGGGTCAGACTAGGATTTTTGTACTCTATTTACATACTCGGAAAGTTTTACCTATTCGTAATGAAATTAAAAATGGGAGGGAGCTTTTACTTTTCATTTACTTTAAGTCAGTTGAAATTTGTTAGTTATTTTTAAATAATTTACTGATTCAAAATTATTACTAAAAGAAAAATTGAAAACCCGACTGCATGATTTAGCCTATGTCATTTCGGACATAAAAAGGAATCCGACGACCTCTAACTCGTCAAAATCAGTCAAGCCGATTAAGATATTGAAAGTAATACAGGAACACACAAACATACATCCTTAGACACTTTGATACACCCAAAAAACATTACTCTTCTTCTTGGGCAGTCGGCGTATTAATCACACAATCATGAGCCATCAACAATCATGACTATGAGCCGAAAGGGATAATAGTACTCATAATTGTGAACAACTTTTTCTATGGGACCAACTCAGAAATCGAGAAAAAAAATCTGCTGTTCCATATATTTTGTCGAGTGTCATTGACATAATTTCTATGGAACAGCTGACATTTTTTACTCGATTTCAGGGTTGGTCCCATAGTAAAAGTTGTTCATAATGTTGCGCATAAGACCTTTTCGACTTAGCATAACCTTTCCTTATAATCCTGTATAGTAATGAAATGAAAATGAAATGAAAATGTATTTATTGCAGCAAACATGGTCCTTAACATGTTACAGAGAATAGTGCCTCATGTTTGGACGTTGCAAGCAGTAGTTTTATTAGTCATCCGCTAACCTGGGGCCTGGGGCCTGGGGCCTGGGGCCTGGGGCCTGGGGCCTGGGACTTGGGGCCTGGTGGCAATGGTCATTGCGTGCCGTCCCACTCGCGCCAACTTACTCGCACCATGCGAGCGAGCAGGATAGCAAACGAAGACCATCGCCACCAGAGTTACGGGATAAGGCCCCTGCACTGGGCCAGCGTGGTGGGTATGGTCCAGTCGACGGTAGGCCGATATCCCGCAAGGGATGTTAAAACGTTAAAAGGCTAATGCATAGTAGTTTTGTCATCGTGGATTTTCAGACTGACTTCTCAAAGTTATTTACCGCCGCTGACATCAGGGACCTTAGCTGGACTAAGAAGGAGGACGGGTGACATTTTAACGTTAAGGCGAGGACTGATCGTGATTTGAAATGAGTATTGTCCTTCTCAAAGTTCTAAGGTTTAAAGTTGAAAATCGCATATCATACTTGATCAGAAAACGGTAAATTGTAGATTTCATTGCTTTTTTGCCGATTATGGGAAATATACAAATCAAATAAAAAAACTACCTGGTTCGCCGTATAAACTACTAGCCTGGATATTTAATATGTAAAAGAAAATTTGTAGTTACCGCTGAAAATTCAGAGCATATGATTTCAGAACTAAGTCAGATTGATTTGTAACTAAGACAGATTTTCGAAATTTTATTCGGAATTATCGTAATTGTAGTTTTATTTTCTATCTCCAGTATTTTTTGCATCTGATCAAGTAATCTCGTCACTTCGAACAAAGGGATGAAAAATGCTACTTTTTGTTGTTTTGCGATTGGACCTCGCCTTAACAGATGACTTATTACAAAACTTAGTTCCGTTTTCGTCACTCCTGTAGCATTCGCAATAAAATGTATGTAGTAACATGTATTATGACAAGCTCATAATTCTTATAGTGCTGAGGTGCTGAGCTACAAATCAACAAGGCCGCAATTCTGGCCCACTCGATATTCTTTTATTCCCATCACTCAATAATAATACAATAATTTTTTTGGGTACAAATGTATTTAACACAAAAATTGATTGAATTCACTGGCTCTGAACTAGTAAAAACTGTGTTTCGGGAACCAGTGGCTTCTCCATTTATACTATGGTTAACAAAATAAGGAATCTATTTGATTAAATTTAATACTAGTAGTTCGCGGCGAACTGAGACCTCGCGCCCCTATATCTTCACAACCCCTGGACCAATTCAGCTCATATTTAACTTAAAAATTGTATTGAAATGAACTACTTGTCTACAAAATTTCATGAAGATCGGATCAACGGTTCGCAAGTTATCATCGGACACACAAACATACATACAAAAGCCGATTTGTCCAAGTAAACTCTGAGACCTTCGCTTCGCTCGGTCAATAACTTATAAAAGGTAAAATTAACTTTTGGAATGAGAATGAATATAAACTTATTATAATTTTTTAGAATTAGCCATGACATGATAGCTATGTTGAAACATTTTAATTATTTAATATATATGAATGTGACAGAACGAAATAATTGTTTAGGTACTTTTTTTGCGTAAATGAATAAAATATATACGTTGTGTTCCGGCAGCCTTACTTGAGAGCCAGTTCCGATTCCACACAAAAACATCGTTGTGGTCAAATGCCTAGCCTGCCTAAATAAAACATACAAACTAAAAGACACTACCTAAACTACTTAGCTTATTATATATATTTCTATTATTTTTTTATTACTTATATTTATCTACACTTATATCAGTACTCACGGGATATTGTAAACCCACGAATGTTGTAAGCAACAGCGAAAGTTTAAAAATAAATTTGTCTATTTTTTTTTGGCCACTGCCCCAGAATAGCCCCACTGAGTTAGGTAAAACCGAGAGTGACCGAGCAAACAGCGTAGTAGATTCGTGACACACTGACACACTGCGCTGTTACGTATATGTAAACAATTATTACCTTTTACTTCTAGAATATACATAAGCTTTAACGATTTGAGAGAGACATATATTTGATATATGGTTTTGTCTGCTTTAAAAATTGAGTGCAACATTTTCCAGTTTTTTTTTTGCAGTATAGGTAAATCTGTAACAAAAGCAAAAAGTTTGTCTGAAAGGAGATCGCTCTTAGTATATGACTTAAAAGTTACCAAAATTAAATAAGACATCTTATAAACCTTATTTCAGCGGAAAAACTACGTATTGGTCATTTTTAGACTACTAGCTGTTACCCGCGACTTCGTTTGGCGTGGACCTACAAGAAAAAATAGCCTATCTCCGTTTCCGAACCTTAAGCTATCCAAATTCAAAATTCGACTTATTCATTGAGATACAAACGGGTATATACACTATCATTTATCTCACACAATTTAAATAATAAACTAATTTCCTAATAAATATAAATATTGGTGGACGTTTTTCACACAGCGCCATCTAGCCCCAAACTATACAAGCTTGTACTACGGGAACCAGATAACTGATAGAATACATTTTTTTTAAATTTGTAAATACATACATAGAATACATAGAAACACCCAGACAAATAACAAACATCCATGTTCATCACACAAATGTTTGTCCTGGATAGATCGAACCCACAACCTGTAGATCAGAAGGCGGAAATCCACCCACGTAGCCACAAGGCTAGTCAAATACAAATAAAATAATAATGTAAATACTACAGTAATAAATAACTAATATCTAACTAATAAAAATGTCAAATTAAAACGTCAAATTTAAAATTAATATTTTATAATATAATCATCACAGTCAACAATTGAGTTATTGGCTCCCATTGGTCTGTTAAATTTCACAATGTCAAGAATATTTTCATTATAATGTTTCACTTGTCAAAAAAATATTAAAATCAGTGTTGGCGGAAAGGAGTGCATTGAGTTGGGGGTGGGTTGCGCATTAGCGGAGACATTAGACTGCACCACAGTGCGCTATATCGTAGCGTAAGCTATATCTATGCAAAAATTCAGGTCGATCCGTTCAGCCGCTTAGCCGCCATAATGCGACAAACACCCAAACTGAGACAGAGAGACAGGTTTACTATCGCATTTATAATAATAGTTAGGATGAACTTCCGCAAAATAACGCATGACACTTCAATCTACAGCTGCTTTGTCACATCTAGTTGTTACGCGTTATACATCTATAATATGACATACCTAACATGTCATGTAGCTCAATGTAGTGTATCGTCGTACCCAACATCCTGAATCACGCGTTACGCTTATGCTTACAGTATCACTAAATTCTATAAAAACACAGCCTTCTTCTATAATACATTAAAACTTAGATAGGTCATTGCCCTCACATTTGCTCTTGACCTAGCAAGATCGCGTGTCTTATCTATAACGCTGTGGCAAATAACCTTTGTCGTATGTTAAAGTTATGACAAGAATTCTCAAAGTGTAATAATGATGCCTATGGTTTTCTGTTTCATGGGTTGTAACATCTTTACAGGTTAAACCTTCTGTCCCCCAGTTCTTCGCCCACATGAGAGTAAACAAGATTTTTATTTCCTGTTGAAATACTTATTACACAACAATACAGTCTGAGATCCTCCTAAAAAAGCCCATTTATTTTGGCAAATAAAACCTGTAAAAGTTATTCTAACTAATATCATAAAAGCGAAGGAAACTCTCTGTCTGGGTGTTTGTCGCGTCATCACGGCTGATCCTGACTTTTTGGATAGATATAGCTTAAGGGTGGTAGATGGACATGGGCTTTTTTTTGTATGTCTAGGCGTACGAAGTCGCGGGTAACGGCTAGTAATAACAAAAATAAACAACAATACAACTCAATTCCATTAAAGGAAAAAAAAACATCATGTCAAAAATCAAAATTAAATTAAAAATAATCGAATACAATGTTAAAATTAGCAATGTTTATTATTATTCACACAGCTCAGTGGGCTTAGTGGTAGCTCAGTGGGGTACGCTCGCCCTACATTCGTGGGGTAGAGGATTCGAATCCGGGCGGGCCCGTACCATTGACTTCTTTGGAATTTACGTACGGATGTACCTGAGGAATGAGGAAACCTGTATATTTCCCTATGTGAATCCACCAACCTGCACTGAGCCAGCATGGTGGATATGGCCTAAACACCCTTCGACGGTAGGCTGATATCCCAGCAGTGGGACACAGGCTGATACAGATACAGAAAGTACAAATCTTAAGTAAACAGGTTGGTACTCGCTCGCGTGCTCCATCCTACACAACTTTATTGGTTAACGTCGGGCAGGGCAGGTATTTTGTGAAACGTAAAACACTAAAGTAGCACAAGCTACCTTTCAATCTTATTTAATAAATATGGTTCAGTATTATCTGAAAATCTATTATCACAATAACCCAATCAAAAAAAACTCTTTTGGATACAAAATCTCTATTCAGACTTAAGTACCTATTACCTAGCATAATTACCTAGCACGATAATTATAATAATAACGAACAAAAGGTCCAACTGCTATCGCCAAACAGCGCCACCAACTTATCTGTGAAGTTGGCAAAATTATGGAAGCAAATATTTCTACGGGCAGCTTACAGATTTGCTTAGGAAATTCGATAGTGGCATTCCCACTCAATTGTCAAAAATGAGTTGGTCACAGACTCTTAATTAATTCACTTCAAGGCTGGAATATCTATTTGGTAGATTTTTAAAACAATTCTCTCCCGTGTCCTTTCATTTTCCGCTCTTTTGGACTTAATTTTACTTCAGTATTCGTTTTTTACTTTTCTGCCCTCTAGAGGCTCTTTTCACCGATATTATGCCGAACCTCTGCGAACAATTGCATGTTGAAAGTTGAACAGACTTTTTTTGTCATCGGGATTTTTCTGAATGTTTCGTGGTTTGTGTTCGTGATACTGAAAATTAAAGTTAAACTGGATTGTAATTTCTTTATATTGGATCTCTTTGTATTTTGGCAGATAGCAGGTATTTACTGCTCGGTAGCACCCCTTCCTCGATACTATTGACGATCGGGAAAAAAAAGTTCCTTTCGTACGCTAGTATATTTTCCCGCTCGTTCACAATGTGCAGTAAGAAATTTGTGTTCCGCGGCACACTTTTTGTGTATAAATGTGGTGTGTTGTCTATTATCGCACTCATATCTAAATGTAGGTCTAAGATACATGTTTTGTTTGGTGTACAACATTTGTAGTATCAGTGTGTGGTGCGCCTTAAAACCTTTAGCGTTGGCGCTATTTTAACGCTCTCTACAAGTATGTTTATACGAACGCTTTAAAATCACTTGTCATGCGTCTCGCTGCAGTATCACGTGAAAAGAATTTCTCGAAATGACTTGTAGTAGCAGTATGTGTTACAAAAAGGCGGAAAGGAAGCAAAAAGCATTCTGGATGCATCCCCTGAATGACAAGTACCTATTAGCGGACAATCCATAAAATTTTGTGAAGATTTAAGGCAGTATTTGTTCAGTTTTTTTTAAAGAATTATCATATATATATTTATAGAAAAATGCCTAGATTTTTCACTTCTATAAATCCACCAAGCAACCTACGATGACTTTGACATCGAGACGACTGTACGATGACAAGGTCTGACGTCGGACGATGTTTCGTTCAAGCGTCGGACAGTCGATCTGATCGCAGCGCGAGCGCTTTTTTAGCGCTCGTTTGAATAGAAGCATGGAGTGCCATACGTTTCATTCGACGCTCAACGATCAAAGACGTAGTATTCATATTCTCTTTGGCTCAAAGTAAGAAGAAGAAAAAAACATGGCGGTAAAAAAAGCGCTGCCGTGTTCCCGTTTGTTCCATTTTAACGTTTTTAGCGCGCGTTGAAAAAGCCCACGTGCGAATGAGGCCGAGGTACTTAGTAGTATTTAAGAGGTGAATATTAGAGGTAAAAGAAGGTTTTATTTGTTTCCAATACCGTTGCACCTTGTCTTGCGCAAAGGGGACGAAACGTACTTGACACATAATAAATATTTTAATAGTACTAAGGTAAATTACTGCAGCGGAAGCCAAAAGGGACTTTTTTGGACGAACGGGAAAACGCGGGCCAAGTAATAGCCGAGGCCAGTCTATAAAATAAGCACTCGTTGCTTTGTTACTGAAAGGTGTGGAAATATTAAAGATATGTATGTACATTGTACATTATGAACAACTTTTATTATAGGACCAACCATGAAACCGCGCAAAAAAAATACAACTGTTCCATACATTTTGTCGAGTGTCATTTTTCTATGGAACAGTAGATTTTTTTTCGCTGTTTCAATGTTGTTCCCATAACAAAAGTTGTTCATAATGATGAGCACATACATGCCTTTCAATATTGTTGCACCATTCAGTAACACCTTGTATAATAATAATAAATGATAGTAATGATAGTTGTAATTTGCATGAATAAATAAAATAAAATAAAAAATATTGTATTCAAACATGGCGTGTGTTTTAATGTAAAATTTGCAAAAATATTTGGATTTATTTGATCACGTTAGCAACCGAATTTAGGAAGATATTTGTCATTTTCCAATGATTATGGCTAGTTTAATACTACGAGCTTGACTCCAGTTACAGTCAATCTGTAAATGTCTATATTTTAAAACCTTAGGTGCATGCATTTGCTTGTTTTTAGTGGAGAAAACTTTATCAAACCGTTTTGCACATAATAAGTACGTACTAAAAGATTTTAGAGGAGACACAAATAATTAAAACTTAATAGACGAATTTCCACGAAAAATGTTCTTCAAGTTATAGACTCATTAAATATTATGTAATATATATTTTTGTGTGACATTCAGCCTTCAGATTCGCGTAACTTTTTTGTTTTACGGTTACAAAAAAAACCTATAAACACAAAAACACACAGTGTGACCTCGGAGTAGAGCACGACTCGCTGTACAATTGGTTTAGGAAAAAAGCTGAACGCTTTCTCATGATCATTTGAGTTCCACTCTAGCAATCTACATACAGATAAGTCTCTCTTTCTGTGTGGTAAAAACTCTCAAATCGTAAGAACCATTACAAAATTGATCCCCAAAATTATTGATGAGATAGGAGTACGTCACTTATCAGAAAATGATTGGCACTTGACGTTGTTTTGGCATGTTTCTTACTCCTTTTGAATATTTTATGATGTAAAAGTGCTGTTGCCAAACTTTCGGTACCTACCGGTTGTCCTTTTCAGTAGATCGGTGTGTTCTTGGTTACCTTGGCATCAAAATGTGGTAGGCAAGCACGTGTCGAGTCTGTAACCCCCCCCTTTTTTTTTGTTGATGAGGGAAATCTTCAAAGGACACTTGACTGCATAGAAGTGCATGTCTCTTTGCCACAGAAAAAAAGTATCGAAAATTAAGTATTACTCATGAAGAAAAAGGACAAAGGTATATTATTTTTGTCTCGTCGCGTATTTTCAGTTTTGTCAAAAGAGACTGCAATTCCACTGCACCGATTCGTCGGAAATTGGTAATGGCAATCGTGATTCGTAGATATCAAGGATCTGCAGTTCCACTGCATCCTGATTGGTCGAAAATTTGTAATGGTCATTGTGATTGGTTGTTGATATAAATGATGTTTTGTCTCATGTGGGCACGCTAATCCATGTTTACCTATACTTTATTTAAGGGTAAGGGATACCGAAACCGTATTCTTAGAATCCGGGCCAGGGTCACGATTCTGTACTACCATAAAAATTGCTTGCAATATTCAGTAGCAATGTATGAAAAATTGAATTGCTCCCCCATCGAGCTTAAATGAAAACTGCATTTAATATAATTCCTAACTTCCTAACTCATTTTATAATTCAAAAGAGAAATATAGCCGCAGTCGTACCAGGACCAATAGACTTCGAGGTATGAAATAAATACGTTTGTCTCCAGGAAAAAATCATCGCTTGAGCGATTCAGAGCTCCCCACGTTACATTACAACTGTCAATCCATACAAAACGTCAAAAAATGCACAAAAATTGATCTGAACGTCATCTAGCGAACTATAGGAAGTAACTTTGTCTCTCTGTCTGGATGTTTGTCGGGTTATCGCGGCGAAACGGCTGGATGGATAACCTAGACCTAACTGTTGTACAATTTTCAAAACAATTGTTGCCATTCTTATCTCACACTTTGGAATGAAAAGAGATGCAGGTAATTTTAGTCCAGTAAGATTCGTTTCGTTTAGAAAGTGGAAGAATTTTAGTACATTATAGCACAATGCAGGTAGGCGCTCTTTTGAGTACTTTTTTTTTGTTTCTTTATATTATATTTAGCTACAGTACGTAGCTAGGCCATTAAAAAAAACTAAGCCCGTAATGGCAACACAAATAAAAAATAAACACCAAATATTGTAATTCGCGACCTGTTTGTCGTTTGTAGCAATAATTATTCGTCCGAAACAGTAGCAGATGTTACACGACCATTACATAACACTCAATGGAGCGTAACATAATTTCGTTTCCCGCCAAAACTAGGCGTTACTATCGAAATCATCTCAACAAGGCAACGGTCATCGCATACAGCCAGTTACTTTCACTAACTATTATAATTCTTTTTTTGCAGGCAGCCAACCTGAGGTGGCGAGACATTCAGTGCATTTCTTAAACGGACAGTGCTGTGTGAATATAAAAGTGAATGACTTTATTTTACTGTTTTTTTTAAAAACGTTCGATTTTTATCCGTGAACGTGCGTGGCTGGTTGACAATATGGTGAGTTTTTAAAAAATATTTTTTTAGTTTAATATAACATCCTGTATTCAGCCACGCAGTACGTTTCGATATTTTTTTTAAATTATTACGTAACCAACGCTTTCTCCATGACCTTGACATTGAAAACTTCTTAAGTTTGTTTACAAACATTGAAGAAAGTTCGACTGCCATCTAAGCGGCTTATGATGTATGCGAAATGGTATTGTCTTAGCTTATGACCCAAAAACGGTTTTTCGTAACGCTTATTCGTTCTAGCTTTTGTAGTTAAATCGTTTGATGTATTAACAAAAGTGATACAAGATAATCGATTATAAACCTACATAACAAACATATGCAGCGCTATGGAAGTCGAGTCTGGTGCAAAATTCACGAAAAAAGTGTCTTGTCCCTATAATTATAAATTAGCTACATTTTAGAAATGCCAACACAGTAATTTAAGTCCCTTTGTCGTTATAACAAACTGCTTTAACATTTAATTTTGTAGTCGAATTGCAAAGCTTATTATATAGCTTACGGTTCGGTATTTTATCAGTTTTTTTGAAACTCAAATTATTTGTAACTAGTATAGATCGTTAAAATTAAAACGCTTAACTATATCTGCAAACTGAAGTAATTTTATTATAAAGTTTTTAACCGACTTTCAAAAAAGCAGGAGGTTCTCAAGTCGACTGTTTTTTTATTGTCGTTGTTTTTTTAGATGCAACCAATTTCTAAATTAATTTAAATAACTAATAGAATTCCGTTTGAGTTTTTTCAAATGGTCAGTGTTTCATAGATTTTCCCGTGATTTTTAATTATTTTTATATATTATTTTTCCTTATTATTTTTTTGCTTAAAAGTTTGAAATCCAGCCACAATGCCATATACTTAATTAATGGCACGAAAACAATCAGAGCGATTAGTGTAACGGCCGCACTCAGGATTACCTAAGCTAAGGCGGAGTTAGATGGTTCACTTTTGCTTTCATTTTCGATGCTTCATCGGAAATGTATACTTAATAATTGGTATAAAAACAATCAGCGATTAGTCTAACGGCTGCACTAAGGATTACGTAAACTAAGGCGGAATTAGAGGGTTCATTTTTGTTTCGATGAAGCATCGAAAATGAACTGTCTAAGTAAGACATTTCATCTGTCATTATTGATGTGCCTTTGTGATGAAAATAACGAACAACCCGCTTTCATCGGCATCGGTGTTTCGTCGGTCATTATCAACTTGTCTCCCGGAAATTGTGAGAAAATGAATGGAAAAATTGGAAAAAGCTTGACTTTACATTCACTTTGTATATAACGTGTATATAAAAGAATTCGTTCACTGTTCATCATTCATTAAAGGTGACTTTGGACACTTTGGATGAACTGTCTAATTCCGACAAGGCGTAAAGCTTTAAGTAAATTTTTATTGAATATATTTACTTAGTGAAAGATGAAAATCTTTACTTAAACGTCTCTGGTTGCGGCCGTAATTTAATTTCTGATTGTTTTCATGCCATTAATTAAGGTTTCCTTATCTCTTCCGCATAAATATTTCGTGGTGGCAGTCTCTCCTATTAATGGGTGGTTAGCATCCTAAGCACCCATTGTGGGTCGCGATAAATAGTCCCAATAACGAGCGGAAATGTAATTATTAGAATTGTAGGCAGCTATTGTATACGTTGAAGACGCATCGAATCCTTTTTGGGGGACAAAACAACAGGCGGTCTTTGATGCAAACGCACGAGGTACAATGGGTGGTTTGACAACAAATGGATATATTATAATCTAACTAAGGTCCAATTTTTTGGAAAGATACTCGCCTGAATTCTGATACAGGTTATGTGGTATTCTACTCACTAATGCCTAATGCCAAAATAGAATGGAAAAAAAACAAGGTACCTATTATTTTTTTAGTCTTGTGAACGTTAAAATTTTCATCTGCTGGAAATCTTTTGCTCTTCGATGTTTTTCTGTTAAATTTTGGGTCAATACAGTGGTACCTGTGTCGAGTTGTATAACATTTCAAGTAAATCGTAATATTTCACAATAAAAAACTAATCACAGTTTAAGTAAAAAATTCAGTCACGGTCCAGTCCAAGTCATGCATCAGTAAAGTGATGGATGATCTACAAGGAGCTTCCTCGGATTTGTGGAAGCAACACGAAAAGCCACAATATATAGTAAAACAAAATAAAATGAACAGTAAAAACAAATATTTTTTTTGAAAAAAAAATATACAAATATTTGTTTGTTTATATTTCCAAAACCCAACTTCAAAAACCGTTACGCTAACATATTAATAACACATTTAAGCTATATAACACTGGAACAGGTTTTAATTTGCTGACCCTGCACAAGACGATATCCTGTATCGCAGAGACTACGATTTCTAAAAGTGATGGTACGGCGCGGTATAAGATTACTGCAAAGTTTGACTGGGATGTGAGTGGGTAGGTGGTAAGGGTGAGCTGAAGTTGATGTTCCAATAAATTTTGACGCCGGCTTCATGAATTCTCAGAACCTTGGAGGAAGAATCCTTTTCTAAATAACCTTGGAGTAAAAGTCATTTTTGAGAGCCTCGGAGTAAGAGTGGCTAGACCAGCAGTACGGCCTGACCAGCTCCGTATATCGATGCCACATGTATGACGAAGCATCACTTGAGAATGGCTGGATCGACTTCAATGATTTCTTTTTTGTTGTGTTCGTAATTGACGGAAAAAGGTTTTCGAGGAGGCTGAATCCCGAGCTAAGTCGCAGGCTTCAGCTAGTTATCAATAAAATTATCAATATCGGTTTTCCCCCACTTGTTCACGTTAACCAACACAGTTTTATGGCTCCTATAAGAACAATTTAACCTTATAAGACATTCCTAAGCACGTCTGCTTCTGTGTCAGATGGCAACTCTATTAGCTTTTGATATGCACCTTGCCAATCGTTACCTAAAGTTAGCATTCGATAAGCCATGCCGGCCTTCGCCCTAGTGCAGACTATAGCATAAACGCTCTTACAGCCAACACAAGGTTTTCCTATATCAAACTATACTTTGAAATAAACTCTTAACTTAATATTACTTATTCCATGATTTTCTCTTATGCTTTGCTCACTTATGTTTTGCACTAATAATAGTGTATTTAGCCAGTGTCAAGTTGTGTGTGTTAAAAGTGAAATTTCAGACATAGTCTTCAAGTCCAACTAGATATTTATTTGCAGAAGATTTCTTATTAATTTTGAAGAAGTAAAATTTTTGAAGAAATAATGTAAGGCTGAATGCGGTTTTGTATGCAGGTTAGGATCGTTCCGAGTCCTTGCTTTAAGCTTTGAAATTTCACTTTAAGTGCCCATAACAATAATATATAAGATATTATTATATTTATAACATAATAATATATAAGATATTGCGAAATTAAAAAAAAAAAAAACAAACATACAAGCATAGTTTTTCACGGTGTAGATAACATAAAAGAACATCGAAATCGGATAAGGTTTAGGGGTGGGTATCAGACTAGGCTTTTTGTATGGACGGGACGACGGTATACTCTATTCTTAAGCTTTTAAAATAACTTTAGAGACTAACGTTATTCACAACGACAGAACTGTTTTGCTATCTGTATATTCATAAGATTAAAAATCTTAGATTGTTGAGCCCTGCCATCTTGACCCGACTGGTCAGACCGAGAGTAATGTTTTTAGGTATATGTAATTATATATATATATAGTATTAGTATATGGTATATGTATCCTCCATTGGTCGAGCTCTGTTTTTTTTTACATAGGTGGAATTTTCTGTATGAACATTTTTAGAAAATCAACCCCTGAAAAGGTGAAATGGGGGTTTTGAAATGAATGTAGCCTGTGCAAGCGAAGCCGTGCGGGCAAGCTAGTAAATAAATAAAAGTGATGTGGGGTGAAGTGTGAGTGAAAACGTCTAAGAAGGTGAAAAGAGATGGTTATTTTTTTGTTAATTTCTGTTTTTCACTCGGCATCTTTCATTTGAAGTGAAACATCTGAGCACAAGATAAATCAAAAGACACGAATGCATTAATAAGTGAATCAACTCCAACGATTTTGGATTTCGGCATGCGCATCATTCACTTGCGCTCCGAATGAACGAAAATGTAACGTCTAAGCGCAAAGAGAACGTTCACTCGGGTTCGGCCATTTTGTCTCGCGTCCTATAGCGGACGGACGCCACCGCGTACTTATTTTAAGGTATTCTGGCGACAATATGGTGTTCAAGTGGAACGAAGAAAACACGCTGCTGTTTTTGGAGCATTTCAAAAATTATCAATGTCTTTGGAACCATAGACTTGACGAACACAAAGACAAAGTAATGCGGGCCAATGCTATAAAATATCTAATTAGAGATTTGAACTTAGATGTGACTGCAGAAGATATTAAACACAAAATAAAGACAATAAGAACCCGCTATACAACAGAGCTTACTAAAATTAAGCAATCAAATAGTTGCTCTCCCGATGATGTGTATGTACCTTCTCTGTACTGGTTTAAACATGCAGAATTTTTAAGCACTGTATGCGTTCCAAGGAAGTATTTGGCGAATCTCGTAAGTACCTATTTTTTTCTGTAAGCATGTATGTTTCGGTTTCGAATTAAATTTCAGTGCAGATAGGAAGAGGGCAGAGAATAAATTCAGTGGCGTATCGTATGTGAATCCATCCGGCACCGGGCTTGCATGGTGGAATATGGTCCAGCCACCCTTCGCGGGTAGGCTATATCCCAGCAGTGGGATAATAATGGCTGATGCAGAGAGGTATATAAGGTAAATGCGCTTAATATCGGCCCCTGCCTAATATATCGGACGTCTCATTTAATTTAATTACCTATGGAATTAAAAAGATATATAAATTAAATTTATATTCTTTATTAGGATCATAATTATCTTTCAATATTATAAATGAATGTTTATGGGTTTATTTAGTATAATAACCTTGTAAGAGCTTGGTGCAATGGCAGAGGTTTGTTCTCAATGATGTTGCGCAGAATGTAAATTACATTGTCTTCTTATCATGTTCCATTGCCACGGTACAGTGTGTGTAGTGACAAACTTTTCTGCGTATGTATCTCAAGCGCAGCAGGCAGCTTCAGAGTAATTTCTTGAATTGCTTCGAGGTACATCGCTTAATGTTTTAGATGATATTTCTCTCCATTATTATTTATTTATTTTATTTATTATTTATTTTCCTGGGATAATACATCCAGCGTCTCTCTCATTGGCAACTTGATATCGTTTTGTTACGTAATCTGTTGATATTTTTCTGAAACAGTTGTGGAGCGCCCATGTCGTTTTTACAAGTTGTTCAAATTTAGGCACTGACAACGAATAGGCTTTTCAAAGAGTAATTTTGATACTAATAGTACGCCAAAAGTGTTTTCAACCACGCGTTGAGCCCTCGACAGGAGATAGTTATATTTTTTTTTGTTTATTTCCAAATTCTCTACTACTATATGGTTTGAAAATATTGGTTCCTAAAGGAAGGGCGTAATCAGCTACAAATACACAGTGAGACGTTAAGTAAACCCGAGGATAAAGCTTCATTGAATGTTGATTTTTTAAAAATCGTTTGGCTTTCCATTTGTTCCAACATCTATATAAATAAAATTACATGTCGCATCTACAACTAAAAATAGATGAATGCTGAAATGTTTCATATAATCTAAATAATAAGAGCCAAAATTTCTGGCACATCTTACATATATATTCACTAATTTTCCATCCATCGCAACGTTAATTCTAAAGTACGTAGTAGTCTTCTTTATTTTCATTTATAACATGTAACAATAAATACATTAAATTTCCAGGTTATTCCAGTAAATACGAAGGATACAGAACTTAAGCCACAAGATAATACAGACACAAGAGAGCAAAATAATTCTCAAGCTGCTAGTAGTGGAAAGAAGACACAACATTTTATTGTAAAGCCGATCAAACGCAAGAGACGAAATGATATCCCGATTGACAGAGCTATCAAAGAATTAAAAACAATAAGTGAGCAAACCAAAGTCGAACCTGAACACGAATTTGATTTGTTTTGCAGAAGTTTAGCATTACAATTGAAGAAAATGCCCCTCGAAAGGGCATTAATATGTCAAGAAAAACTTCAATCTGTTATGATTCAGGAACGACTATCACAAATTTCTTCAATATCTTCGCTTGAATAAATTTGTTCCGAAGCAAACTCTCAATCCCCATATTCTATCAACCAGTCACCTCAATATGAGAAAAAAAATAACACCACATCAACATCGCTACCACAGCACCGAAAGAGTCAACGGTATCTGTGCCCATGACTTCTCCACAAGTTATGGATCTCGAAATATCGACACAAGAGGAAGACAACATATTCACACGGATCTTCAAAGTATTATGTGAATATACAATACTCTTACTAACACCCCCTCCATTTTTTTTTCTTTTAACTTGACATAACTTTTAAATCTGCTACTATATTTAATATGTATCATACACCCAATTAATTTAAAATATGGACCACTTCAACCGTAAATGCTAAATGCTGCAAGAATTTGTCTATTCTTGATTATACGATTCTTACAAAGAATATAATATGTTTCAATTATATATAGCTGTTTAATTTCATAGATAACTGACAGAGCGAGAAGGTCTCAGCTTTTACGGGAGCAAATTGGCAGCTGTATGTAAGTTTATATTTTTGTATGTATATTTGTCCGACGATAACTTAAGGCCTGTTAATCCGGCCGGTATTAGGCGGGCGGGCCGATATTCGGCGCATTTACCTTACGGTGTATCCTACTCGCTTCTTATCCTATCTTGCTAATAATTATGATAAAAGCGTAAGTTTTTGTGTGTTTGTTTCCGTTCAACTCAGTGAAATTTATAAATATTTTAAAGTTTATTTATTTATTTATTCATTAAAACAATACACTATCATTACAGGAGATTCCCTAATACAATAGAGTAGCTAAGGTATTAAATTAAATGTATATATATTATTATATTATGTCATCAATATAAAAAATTGTCAGAAGCATTACATTAACATAAATTATATACGAACTCGCTCTGTGAACTGTGGAATATTTCAATGTTTTCCGCCACTCGGTTTAGTGTTTGTATGGTGTTAGTTAGTTAGCAAAAGTTAAGTTCCAAAACAATCTCCCTTACCAAGGTACCTCAGTATTATTTGAAGTTATATTAGTGCAGGTATACTCTCTCATCATAGCATCTTCTTTCCTCATTAACGGAGTAACAAGTAGTAGAAGATGGTTAATCCATTCAAAGATGATTGGAGTTGGATTGGAGTATGATCTAAGGTTGCCTGGAAGAGATCGCTTTAAGCGATTAGGCCGCCAATTGTTACACTAGTTTTAAGTAGATTTTTGTATTATGCATGTAATTTCTGGTGTGAACAATAAAGAGTTATCTATCTATCTATCTATCTATCCAGAATCTTCATTGGCTAATTCTTTTATATATGGTATTCTGACGCTCCCAAGATCAAAAAACATAGATTACAACGATCTTCTTTTAATCTATGGTCGGACTCACCAGCGTTTGTTTTTTTGCTTCTTTTTGACAAATCATCACATACCAAACTAAAGGTCTAGCTGCATGGCCTGACCTGACATCGTTTGAAAGAGATGGCTATATATATGTTTCTGGGGGAGCGAAAGGGAGAAGCTATAACCTTAATAGATCGTTTCTTTTGCTCCCGTGAAATTCAAATCTAGCTGTCCCTTTCAGGTCAGGCCATGCATAGACTCCCTAATTCCATTGCGCACAACTTCGTTTGACGATATTATCGAGAAAAAGAGCGGATGACGCTCATTTACTTTGTGTCGTGTGAAAAATGAAAGAACAATAACATTAATTCGAGTGAGCAATGAGCATTCACCCGAGTGAACCGCCCGATTCCACATTGAGAAAATTTATTATGGAATTCGATAGCTCCGTCGAATTCTGTGCAAATGTTGAATTTCAAAATTGATTTGTTTTTCGATGAATTTTTTTTACGGACGTATCGCTGCGTTCGTTACGTGCGTTTATATCATACGTACGTGTATTACGTACCTACAGCGTAAAACATTGGTTAATCGCTAAATCTTATTATGACCTTAGACTTGTAGTTCGCGGCGAACTGTGACCTCGCGACCCCTATATCTTCACAACCCCTGGACTGATTCAGCTCATATTCGAACTTAATTTTTTTATTGAAATGAACTACTTGTCTACAATATTTTATGAAGATTGGATCAACGGTTCGCAAGTTATCATCGGACAAATATACACACAAATATACAAACATACATACATACAATACAATACAAACAAACAATACATACAAATATACATACATACAAATGCCAATTTGTCCTAGTAAACTCTGAGACCTTCGCTTCGCTCGGTCAAATATTTTGAAGTAAATATAGATTATTAGTAAGTAAGGTACTAATAATTACCATTTAAGTAATATTTTTGTTAAGGACTTAATTGTTTATGTAATTATAATACGGCTTAATTTATACAAGGCTTATAATTATTTATTTTTACAATTTGTAACATTCTATGTTCGTGATGAACAAAACTGTTTCGTTTTTAATAAAACGGGAATACTCACGTTAAATTGAGTCGGTTATTCCGACTATAGTTTCGATCACATTCGGTGACCTTTATCAAGGAATGCTCAGCGAGACACGCGCGCGACCTCGTCTTGCCTTGCACTCAATAGTAACAAGGAGTTTATACAATAAAGTTTTCCTGATTCTGATTCTGATACGTGGGTTTTTTTTTAACGGACCTTATTCATTCACCCCCATAAAATTATATTGACTTGTTCCCACAAGTCAATATCACAAGATCTCCAAGCATTTGAAGGTTGCCTATATTTTTATTAGGAATTTGTAATTTTTCATCAATAAAGTCACATAACCTGTGAGGTTTGGACCGTGGTCATTGTTATTAGGTTTTTTTAATGATTGACAGGCTGGGCGTGACCGCAACTCACCTGATATTGGGTGTTGTGGTCGAAGATGGTAAACACCTAGTATTTCTTTTTGCTCATGAAATTCACTAGAAAATTGCGCTTCAATCCGCTATTTCTTGGCGGTTGAATAACTGGTGAATGTGTGGTACTTACTTTGCCAGGCAAGACTCTGCAAAAAATTCCTACCACTACAAAAAGTGAGATACTAATGAGATATCTCATACTAATGATATGATGATATGAGATATCTCGAAGCTGGCTGATAATCATGAGCATATGATATAGTATATCCCAGTCAATTTAGCGTTTGATCCGGAAGTAATTACTAACAGGATTTTATTTTCTGTTAATAATTATAAAATCTATCTCTCATATTAATATACAATAATTAATCATAATGCGTATCCGGAACAGAATCAATTTTTTTATTTTGGATATCGTCTCTATTTGCGCTATGTTACAGTCTATTTCAGATGACGATCATAAGCAAGGCAGTGAGTCATCGGCGACGGTATTGTATTTAATTCATATTCATATTATTTATTTGCGTATTATTTATTGGCTCAAGCATAAATGCTTTTTCTATTTTCCGTACCTCCGGTCTGTTTAATTAATTTAATATTGATTCTACGTCAGCAAATTATACCAAAGACAATTTAATATTTGTATTATGAATTTCAGGGTCCTCCATACTAAGTCCCGTTACATGACTGGACTAGGCTATTCATTGATTCCAATCAACCTAATGAAGTCATAAATAACAATTACACAAAACACTAGCAATTACCCTGTGATATAACTTTTTATATCAAAACATAATTTTATCTCAACTGGATCGATTGCGAAACTTCCTGCTTTTAACTAAAAACCACCCTTACTGCTGCAAAAATAAAGTCGAAAATAAATTTGCGAATTTTATACATCCGTATGTCAGGCTGTTGGATAAATATTGGGCTCTATGTACTGCGTGGTAAAGTAGAGATTATTTGGTTTGGGAAGGTGTTAAGCAACGGCGAAAGTATGAGTCGGAAGTGCCTTACATATTTTTTACTCTCACTATGCGGTCACGGTCGAGTATTTCTGTACGAGTTACGTTTATAGAATTCCGGATCGGAACAATGGTAACCTCTGATGGGTTCGCGAATTATCTTTGCATTCAAAATCATTGAAAGCAAAGTAACGTTTTCTCCACGGTGATGAGCGGAACGCAGAATGCATTATCCGGAGCACCAGCGCCCTGTCATAGCATACTTGATAGTTAATGATAGACTACTTTCATCATCATCATCAGCCTGAAGATCAAAGGCCTTAGACCGCCACACTGAATGACAGTTTACCCGGTTACCCGGGACCTTCAAAATGTCGTCATTCCACCTAGTGGGAGGCCTGCCTACGCTGCTTCTTCCAGGTCGTGGTTGCCACTCAACAGACTACTTTAGCTTGATTTATTTCCACGTCAATTTTTTCACGAAAAAACTAAACTCTTTTTATGGCTTCGTTGTCAAAAACACAGAAGTTTTTTTGAAGAAACAAACTATGAACTTGGAGCACTTGGTACCACTTGACCACTTGAACACCACTCCACCACTTCCACCTCCACCACTCCACTCCTCCACTTGACTTGAACCACTACGAACTATTTTTCTCTCTTATATTTTCTGCTGCCATAGTCGCCAAGCCGCCTGCCAAGCGTGGAGATTTTGGCAACCACCCCAATAGGCCGAGGCTTCGTCCAGTAGTCGACGACTAAGAGCTGATAAGAATAATTTATTTATATCTGAAAATAAAATTATTTGATTGGATTTTGATTCACCATACTGTGTGAGGAGTACTATACAGATTACATAGTTTTAGCATAGTTTTACCTTCTTACTTTCTCCAATTTCCTTATTGCACCTCTGCACTGCGTGTGTGTTGTTTAATAGCACTTGCCAATAATATGTATATATAAAAATATGTGTATTATAATCTGGGTGTCTTCAAGTCGCGAGTGAATCGGTTCGGATAGGCTGCATCCTCGTTTACCATCAGATGTGATGGCAGTCAAACGCAAGCCTATAAATAATAATAAAAAAAATGTGATATATGTCTTTATTACATTAATATTTTAATTATTTTTGTTTGTTTTCGTGTCTAACCCCCGAATACTGAAACGTTTGTTAACTTTGACGACAGATTAAGTCTGTTGCTGCCTTTGTCATTTGCTTAGTGCCAGACAAAGGCAGCATTAGAATTAATCTGTTGTCAAAGTTAACTAGCGTTTCAGTATTTGGGGGTTAGTACAGTAATGTACCGTGCGGTATCAGCCGTTGACGTCACCGCCGGTGCCAGCAGCGCTGGTTGTTCGCAACCAGTATTATGCTGAGTTGGAACCGAGTTGGCGAATAAAAAAGTTAAATTAGTATGATAGTACCTTATTTTTTTGCTTTTTAGTACATAATGTTTTTTCTCTACAAATAAATATTTGTCTATTGTCTAAGCTCTGTTAATTGATTGCTATTCACAGAGAAGCTCATAGTCACAGGTCAGAGGTAAACAACCCGATATGCAAAGCCATCTAAATCTAATTTGAATTAGTTTACAACTCATGAACTCAATACAATTATTTACCGAGCGAAGCGAATCTCTTAAAGTCCAAAGGAACAAGTTGGCCTTTGTATGATGTATGTTTGTACGACGATGTTAAGAACCGTTGATCCGATATTCATGAAATTTCGTAGTTCATTTTAATACAATCAACAAGCCTTATGGCTCAGTGGAAGGATTTCCGCCTTCTGAGTTGTAGGTTGTGGGTTCGATTCCCACCCAAGACAAACATTTTTGTAATGAACATGGATGTTTGTTCTTTGTCTGGGTATTTCTATGTATTCTATGTATGTATTTACAAAACAAAAAGTATATAATTATGTATTCTATAAGTTATCTGGTTCCCATAGTACAAGCTTGCTTAGTAAGATAGATAGATAGATTAACTCTTTATTATTCACACAAAATTTAACATAATTTCAAAACAGGCTTAATAACTAGTGCAACAACTGGCGGCCTTATCGCTGAAAGCGATCTCTTCCAGGCAACCATAGGATGGAGAGGATTCATAAAAAGAGGTAGAAGACAGGGTGTGTTAGTTTGGGGCTAGATGGCGTTGTGTGTCAAAAACGTCCACCAATATTTATTATTACTTATTTTTAATTTAAAGTCCGATTTATGAGCAAAATCAGTCGACGGGTTGAGAAGTTATATGGCTCGTGAGGTATAATTTCAGCACGAACAACTATTACGTGCTAACAACTGAGTACGCCACAGATTTGAAATTGGCAACACATATAGAAAAAACTAAAGCAATCACAAGTAGAAAGAGATTAATCAGAGCAATCACAATGCTTGTGCAAGGCTGAGTTTGTTAATATCTCTATCATTGACTGAGTGAGCGAAGCGAATGATAGGTCTCAACCAAATTTGCTTTCATCTGTCCGTATGTTGATACTAGCGTACAAGTCGTAGTTTTCAAACCAATCTTAACGAAAATTGGTATATAACGATTTAATAAAAAAGAAAGCGTTGGCGTTTGATTGTATTTCACCCAAAAACGGAGGGAAATTTGCTGCTGCGCAATTTAGATAATATTTGGCAGAAATATTAAGAATTTCGAATATGAGCAAAATCAGCCAAGAGGTTGTCAAGATATAAGGTCGTTTAGGTCTCAGTTCGGGACAAACTATTCCTACGTATAAACGCAACCGTCATCCACAAAAGCAATTTCAACCTTAGCACCGTAATAGTACGATACATCGCACAGACAAATAAAACCATGAAATTATAGAATTACGGTTTTGCAAAAAGGTTTGTGCTCGTGAGGTCTACTGTCTACTGTTCACAGAACAACTGGTAGAGTTTTGGCGGGAACGTGAAGAATTCATGTCGCGTCATTTTTTTATTTTCCAAAACTTGGTGATTTTTTATCCGTTAAGTGTTCGTGAACATACACGAGTATTGGTGAATGGTATAATGTCGTGAAACGTGAATATTCGTGTTGTTTCCAAAACTCCATAGAAGGCTCTAGTAAAGTTTTCACCACTTTACTGGGGCATGACTTGGACTTGACCGTGATTTGATTTGCTCGCCTTTAATGTGACTATGACTCGTTTGATAATATTTAATAATAACTTAATAATAAAAAAACTTGAAAATATATATGTATACTTGACACTGACAAATGTATAAGACGTGCGACGCCAAAATCCTCTTAGGAGGAAAGAGGAAAAAAAAACAACTGGTACTTATAGGTATGTCTCATACGTCTTATATCTTTTCAACCATTACATAGGTTATATTTTAAGCCTCTCATCTACCGGGACTATTTTTACTCTTTAGGTCCCATTTTGCAATCACGGTTCTATCGAATACACCTATTACAGTTTACTCTAATTGGTTCATTGCTAGGCGCGACTAGGCGTTACCTTGAGATAGCCAATGAGAACGCTTGGTCGTAGTCCCCACGCCACGACCCCACTTTCCATTAACTTTGGTTTTCGTTGGAACAACGATCTCGTAATGCGGAATCTATATTTGTATAATCTGTGTCTCCAAGTAGTCTTAAGTAAGCTAACTGTAGCTTGCGTTGTTTAACTTCTATCAAGTTAGGCCCTCAAAATTGACTAGAGTTAAGCTCATGCACGACTCTCTTTAGACAACTTCCATCTTGCCCGGAAGCTTTTAAAAAATACGGCAGGTATGCCATCAATGTTAGCCTCATAGTTTTTTTTTTTTTTTCTTTTTAATCAAGCGCTATGCAAAACGCACTTTAACTTAACAAATATATTGTATGCATAAAACCTCAACAGTGAACCTAGCTTATATATTAAGATATTATTGTATTATAATTATGTAGGAAGTGTCAGGGCTAGAGAGCCAATCGAGATGACCAATGAAGCGGCCTTCTTTCTTAGTATTTTATATTAAATACTTATTATTTAAAATATTGATTGTAAGAGCAAGAGAACTCGTAACACGAAATGTCTTCATCCAAATTGTCACGCTTCCTATGGATCATTAAACTTCGTGAACCATTAAGCAATAAGCAAAGACAAAAGTGAAAAACGGCGGACACTAACCAAACGACAATAAAACCAAATTCTTGGAAAATATACAAAAAAAAAACTGATTTCCGAAACGTTTTGAATTGTCGCGACTAAGTTTATTAATAATTTTAGCAAATTTTTATATTTTATTAAAATCGTGTTTTCAATACTTCGTGATAAAATAATATATATAGAAGTTTTTGAATCCACGTTCAGCGGGCTTATCCCGTAACTCTGAAAGCGGTAGTGATAGTGCGCGAGTGGGACCGCGCATAATGCGATTAAGTTGGTACGAGCGGGATGGCATGCTCTCGCAATCAGAATCACGAACGTTTCAAAGTTAGAGTATAAGCCCGCTGGTCGGGTGGCATCAAATAAAGACTGTGACTTTATTTAAAGTGGAACTCAAATGCCCGTCCGAAATTTCCGAACAGTTGCGTCCCAGTATGTCTATAAGGTACTCGAAATATTAGCGACTAACAGTAAAAAGAATATGAAGTATATACTCTTAACCGCTCACAAACAAAGTCAGTGTGCGACTGGGTAAACTTCTGGTAAACTTCACACTTAATATTATATTAACCTCATGTTGAGTTCAGAGTTCGTTTACCTTGGAAAAAAATTGTCTTAGCAAAATAGTCTCCTAGACCTATACTTCTATCAAATTATATCATAAAAGTGGGTATTACGTTGGGTATAGTCATATAATCATTTTTGAATCATAATCGAGTCTTGACACGGTCTTCTCAACTTATTTTTAATCTTATTTATAACGTCCGCTTCTATTAGTTTGCTCATCGCTGATTCGTGATACTTCGTTAACAAAGCTAAGAATTAAACATTATTCTAGTTGGCGACAGCGACATCAGAAGGCGGTTATCCACCCACTGAGCCACTAGGCTAGTCAGAATACGTACAGATACCTATAAATACGTATAGAATGCCGTACACATTTTTAAATTTGATATTTCCGTACCTCGCTCACTGACTCTGCAATAAAATGGCAGTAAAATTCTACTTCCATCTCTGTAACGTAGCAACCATAAATATAACATGGCGGTTTTTTCACCCCATTGGCTTTTCACCCTTATTTTTCCCAAGACTCCAGTCCAACTCCAGTTTCCGAACTATTTGTGGTTCTTTTGATGTAGAAACTGTATTTATCGTGTTTTTAATGGTTACTTTATGTTTGTCGGGAAAGTGTTTTTCTTTGACTGAGCGACCAACTTATAAGTAGAGCTGAGGGGGGAATAACAATCGAATTTCTGAATACACTCCCATGGAAAATTTTAGTTCCATAACTTGGACAACTCTGAAAATGTGTTGGTTGTTCAACGTTAATCCGTCATAACGACAGATAAAAGAGTGATAGCTGAATACGTAGTGAAAGAAGAAGACGCTCAATATCGTAAGAAACAGCTAGGCTTGCTTTTCAGGGCCAGGTTTATATATTTTTGAACTACAGCCAATTTAGACAGATCGATGTGTTCGATACAACAACTTTATTAACCTGATCAAAATGTAACTTTTTTTTTTAGATAAATAGGTACAAGATTTCATTTTTGTATATTTTCTGTGATTGGTTACGCATGTAACGTACCCAATCTAAACCTCAACCAAAATATAAATTTAGTTTGTCAATCTTAATGGTAGCTATATGCTTACTCTCACTATCAGTAACAGGGTCCAGTACCCATAGAATTAACACAATTAAGGCATCGATAGCCATTGATATGCAACGCAAATCTACTGTGGGTAATTAAGTAGGTAGGTACATGGTTACTTTCACCATGGATGTAAAGGATGGTAATGGTACGCATCGAACACGTAGTTTGATTTATAAGTAATGGCTAACCATTGAAGTTGATGATCATTGCTTATTACTTTATTTTATTTTGCATGGAAAACCAACAGCTTAAATAATAAAGTAGAAATATAGTTAATGGGTACACAAAAGCCTAAACAGTTCTCGCTTAGAGATACCTGATACCCATTCAGTTTTTCCACCGAAATATAATCTTGGCTGCTTCAAACGAAGGGTGAATAGAATCCTCAAAGGTAGGCAGCGCACTGACAATGCCCCTGGTATTGGAGGTGTCCATAGGCGGCGGTGACCACTTACCATAAGGAGACCCGTCGCTTGTTTGCAACCAATTAAATTAAAAAAAAAACATCTAAATGCCCTGTTACAACACCAGCGTAATATTAGTATTTAGACAGCGCTTTCAAACTGAGCGAGACTGGGCGAGAGCATGGAAATGGTAAGTATTCAAGTATTTTAATAAAGTCGGAAGTCTTTTTATCGAAGTACTTTACTGTTTCCTTGATTTCGTCCCGTTACCCGCTCAATTCGAAAATAAGTCTTTTGTCTAGCTTTTGTACTAATTATTTTCATGGACGACAGAGACTGCAAGGCGGTGGCGGTTTTAAAAGCACCCCGAAATGGCTCCTCGTTGTCGAAATTCGTATTCATTTGTACGAATGCACAATGTGTATTCATCATAATTATGTCTACTGAAGCAAAATAGTATTCTTGGGCTGATGGTACAGCGAACTTTCCTTTGTTTTGAGAATTTCCATTCGCATGGAAATGTGAAGGAAATGAACATGCACTGGGTCAGGCCTGTGTCCCAGCAGTGGGAACATGATGGCTGATAATGGTGATGATGGAATATAAATGACGTCATTATTGTATCATACGCTACTTGTATTTTGAGATTAGCTTTTCTTCCTTGAGACTTGAGATGACATCCACCTGAGACAAAAGAAAACTCTTATTGTGTCATAGAAAACACACGTGTATACAAATTGCGTGTTTTTGTTATACTCTGCAACTGTATACGATATTTAAAATATTTTTTACATAAGACCATTATAAAAAAGAGACACTGTTATATGATATAGTGTCTCTGGTTCGATTAATAAAATGTAATCAGAGACACAGTCAAAAGGTGTCTATGGTTAGATTGGTTTATTAGATCGATCTGCTTTAAATGCTTAAATTTAATCTAACCGAGACACTTTCAGTCAATGGTATCTGTGGTCATATTAAACAGAATAGATTATTTTTATTCCTCCCGGAATGAAGAAAAAAGAATCAATTAAGATTTACTCAGTTGACGGGCTGGTGAAATGAAAACTTCAGCTGTTCAGGTGGGCGTTATCTTTGACAGGGTAATTGCTATTTTATTTTCGAAGTTTCAGAAAGTAAAACATCTCTGTTTGAAGGTCTTACTTTGGACTTACTTTTACCTGGATACTTTGTTATTGATTAGGGATATCGTGCACTATCATAATACTACCAATCACCGTAAAGTCCAGCTTCTGTAACTACATGTTACTATCATTGTGCTTTGTTGATATTTTTGTTTGTCGTATAAATGTAAATTCTTTTTTTTTTTCATTGTTTAAATAATGAAAAAATGGTTTAATATTTTAATATATTTGGTAATAAGAAGGCGACTAAGTTATATCTCTTGACTTGTAAATTTTATAATGAAAATGAAATAATCCGTATCTGATTCATATAAAAATAAAATAACTTGTGAAAATACAATGTCGCCCATCGGCAAGTGACCGCTCAAAAAAGGGCTTATAGTACTCATCATTATGAACAACTTTTACTATGGGACCAAACCTGAAATCGAGAAAAAAATATCTGCTGTTCCATAGAAAAATGTCAATGACAATCGACAAAATGTCAGGGTAGTAGTGTATACGACTTTTAGATTTAAAAAAAGAAAAACAAATCAGAAAAATCTAAAGCAAGCATATTCACAGTAAAAGCTAGTATCCCCTTCCCTAGTACCTTCCATTAAACGACTCTCATGGATATTACCCGTCATTGTTAAGCATCGTGTTAGATAATAGAGATGGTTGTATTTAGTGCGACCCTATTATAGGACAGTATTAGAGTTTCATATGGACAGGCTTTGATATTTGGAAACTGTGAAAGCGGGCTTTTCAATCAATAAGGTGTCAGGTTATCGTCGTACGGTCGGTCCTGAAAGTCATGTAACTACAGGCACATATGGGACATGCACTCCTAACAATATGAACGCTAGCACCACCTACATAAGCAAGCTTACGTCTATGTACGAAAACACACACGTGAATCCCTCACAAGCAGTTATTTATGGTTACTAAAAAACCACTACTGACTCGATTGGCGTTGGCAATTATTTGAATCGTGCAAACAAAAGCAAACGAATAGATAGAACGAATCACAGATCACACTGGATACCGCATTACGAGATTCGTTGTTCCTACAAAAAGTCACCAAAGTTTGAGGAAGGCGCGGGTCGCGGCGAGTGCGACCAAGCGTTCTCAAGGTTACGCCTACTCGCGCCTAACAATCAACAAATCAGAGTAATTTCTTATAAGTGTATTTAGACTGATGCGTGGTGCGCTTCGGGCGTCCTGAATGTAGAATCTAGGGTGTGATCTGTGGAATAAATAGAGGCTGAGATATGTTGAATTGGCGAGGGCAAGGAGTGGCCGTAGGTAATACTTATATATGGTACTAGCTGTTACCCGCGAATTCGTTCGCGTGGAACTTTAAAAAAAATAAGTAGCCTATGTTAGTCTCCAGGTGCCAGATCGATCCGTTCCGATCCGTGATAAAGCGACGAACACCCAGACAGAGTTACTTTCGAATTTATGATATTATTTAGCAAGTTAGGATTAGGATTCTGAGCTAGAGGTAAGAATGGATAAAGCACTCTGAGTTTAAACATTTTATGTAAATATTATTTCATGTTACTGAGATTTATATACACATTCACACTTTTAGAAGATATGATATGCTACTGTTAACATAGGAGCAGGTCACTCGCCTCACTATTACTTACGGACAGACTATTATTAACAGTTCTATTCAAGATTTCATATCTCTTTACGCTCAGTAATTTCACTTCGAGCATTGCCCGTAAAATCCGGCACGGATACAGTAATGGTTAACACTACGGTTGAATACCTGGCAAAAGTACCATTTGCCATTTGTCTACACTCGTGTCGATCACCATTATTACACATTGACACTCAAAATAACAAAAATGGATAATAGTATACCTAATACCGCGCCGCGTTAATTTCGTGTTGAATCCAAAAAATCCGATGCTGTGTTCAGTCTGTGCTCAAGTTTCTATAGCTCCTCGTTAGTTACATAAGTTGAATTTTCGGTTATTACACGAAAACTTTCTTTCTACAAACCTTTCTGAAGTACAAAGTTTTCTCGCGCAAGATAAATTTAGAGAGTCTAAAACTTTCCGCCTGGAAATGAAAGCCAATCAAACGCAAAGTTTTTAAGTTGTTAAAGAAACTGAAATAATTTATAAACGGTATCACGGCTAATGGCTGAATTTACTGTTTATGTTGCTTAATGCTTTAAGATAGACTAAGTTACCTTCGCTATACAGCAAATTAAAAAAAATAGATTGTCCGTAGTTAATATTAATAGTAACACTTTTCGTTATCATTTCGTACAAGGGTTTCTGATTTCTCGAACTTTTTTTCGCCGAGTTTCGAGAATTCTCGAGGCTGATTTCTCGTACCCTCTTGGGTCTCGAGTCTTTTTTATAAAAACCGTTAAAAATTGTTGAGCTTTAATTTAAAAAAGCAATAATTTTAATCTGTGATATTCTTATTCCACCACAAATATTACTTTCTAGTATTTGGTACCTCTTATTTAGGTGCATAAGGAAAGGAACAATAGTTAAAATATTCTTACATAATAAAATATTCAAAACGTAGTACTTGACTAATATGTTAGGAACAGATTACTATGTGCACGCAAATTAACAACTTTTGGGGACAACATGTAACATCGGCTTATATTAGCGTGGGCGTGGGAGTGGGAACTATTTTTAAGACATATTAATTACACCAATCAATCAATCCCCAAAAGAAAGCGAGAGTCCTCGAGTTTCGTTCATTTTTTCTCGTCTCGAATGACGCCAAATTTCTCGTGTTTTCTCGAGTTCGAGAAAACTCTCTCGAGCAGAAACCCTACTCCGTACTCTTTCACTTCTATTTACATTCTTATAATATTATACGAAACTGAACCGATTTTGATGCAAAGTAGTGTAAATCATGAACGGAATACTTTAAGGGCTCACACCACAGATTACCACTATAGATTCTGCACTCAGGACGATCGAAGCACGTCTGGCGACACCTACAAAAATTCACTCTTATTCGTTAATTGTAAGGGTAAACTTGAGTTAACGGATGAGAGCGCTTGGTCTCAATCCCCGCTATCTGCGCTTTCCTCCAATTTAGATACGTTTTTGTCGGAACAGCAATCTTGTAATGCTGCGATATCAATAGGCCCTAAGCCTAAACGTATACGTCCGCTCGGTCGGTACTGACGTGTGGGGGTCGTTGACATCTAGCGTCAGCTGATATTTTATTTGTATTGCGGACTTTAAAAAACAAAGAAAAAGAATAAATTTTTCTTTCTTTCGTTCTTGTGTAATTAATAAAACGTAATAAAAACCTTTTCTTAAAGACAGTATCCTATTGTTGACAAAAATGAATCGGTGGGGATAATTGGAAGTGAATTTCCATGAACGTTGGTAGGGACTAGTGGAATACCATGTTTTTTGTAGTGTCGTGTCATAATTACTTTTTTTAAACGCGAATAAGTCCGTGCTTGATTACCAACTCGCTTGTTGGTAAGCGATGATGTGGTCGAAGATGAAGTACGCAGACTTAGAAGATACCTATTCACTCTGACCTTGATAACCCCTAGTGTATCTCTCAGGATATAAGGAAGCGGCAGTTTATTGCCACTCCTTGGCTGTATGGATTAAGGGGGCCTCGTTTTATTGACTGTAGAATACCATTGCCAATGTAGTATAACAATTTTCATGGTATTGTCTTTTTCTTTTGGCGAAGGAAAAGGAAAACATTTGGTATTTTTTTCTGCCTTTTCCTGAGCCAAATTAAAATAATAATAACTTGAAAATTGTTACAAAAGATTGGCAATGGTATTCTAAAATCAAGATCATTTTATTTTTAAATTTCTTCTCTGTTATATTTACATCAGAAAATAAAATAAAGTGCGAACGAGACAGCGAGAACCAGTAAAAACGTTATTCAAAACGTTTTGTACGTATCCAAGAGAAATTAACAATCTAAGGATGGTAGCTTCTGCGGCACCACTACCACCCACTGATGTGGTACTACTATGAATATGAAAAATAGAAATTCACAAGTAAAACTGCTTGTCAGAGCATTTCATTTCCAATTGGGCATTACAAAGGGTTTTTTCTTTGGATAGGACTGCCCAGACTTGGTAAGGCCGTACAAAATCCGATACGAACTACGCTAATCAGACCTGTGCGAATTATAGGTATTAATTAGGATTATATAAGTGTAATAAATACACTATAATCACCTCTTTAATTATCTCAGGCGTGCTTTTATTATAAACTGTACCATCACCGCTAAGTACGCCGTGTACTGGTTTTATCAAAGACCGGTTAAATCGAAGTATGGTAGCCGCTCTCCGCGTACCTATCGAAAGTTACCGATATCGAGTGACATATAACCAGTCTCCTATATCTTCCTCGATTACGTGATGCTTTCGCCATGTTACGGTAAGTAACGGTATGTTACGGTAACTATGAGTAGTGAAGATTATACAAGATTATTATTATATTTATAGGTTGAAACTAAAACCCGACTACATCAATACGCATTTTTGCTTCATCATCATCATCCACAGCCTTCTTTATCCCACTGCTGGGTATAGGCCTCTCTCTTGCTGTGCCATCTGCTGTGCATTTTTGCTTGCAAAATCATAAATCTTATAAAAAAATATGTACTAAAAATGTGCTAAAGCCCTTTGATTTAATATCCAACAAGGCACAATATTTTTTTTTATGGCTTTATGTCCTCTAGAGTGCGGCATATTCAATTTATATGAGTCGTCACATAGCCTATAACCAGCAGACGATCAAGACTTCAAATGATATCTTATTTGTCAAATTATGATAAGTAGCTTAGAAGTTAATAAGCTTTTAAGCCGTTGATGCCTTTCAAACTTTGTGAAAAAGTTCAGAAATACCAATTCGCGTTAACCTTTGACTTGCTGCGAGGTCGCTCGCGTTTCAAGGGAGTCAAGTCGAAATTGTAGGCATTCTTCTCCAATTTCATGACAATTCCCATTAATTATTTCGCAGGAAGTAGATTCGAATCTGCCTTGTTTTATGGTGAAAAGGACGGAAGGCGACCGTGGCACAGTTTCATTTTGGGGAAGTAAACATGAATATAAAAATCTAGGTTGTTGGAAATGGCCTATGAGATGAATAAGTGTAATAAAATATTATTTTAGCTTGTTTATTGCGGACTCTTTACTCAAGCAAAGATAATCTAAGGCACGAATAACTACAATTTTTCAGAAATGAAATGAAATTTATTATCAACAAACGTCGTAATAAATATTGTACAGAAATTATATTTGCATAAAAAGTCTTGGTGTAGGTACGTGGAGTGCATTGGTACCCAAACTAGGAAAACCTGTGAGATGGCGTACCAACACCTTCCGCCGAACAGAGTAGGTGGGTCATATATGACTCCTAAAAATTATAACAGGATAACTATTTTAAAAAGACATGGAAAATGTTAAGAGATGTTTAGTAAGTGCAAATGAGTAAGTACCTGTATTGGTTAAATGTATGCCCTCAGTTTATGTTTTGATTAGGAGGGGCGTAGGCATTTTCTGGAATTATGATATAACTACTAGGACTATATATATAGAAATATCAAATAATATAAGTACTCTGTACGCCAGTGTATCGGTAATTGGTTCACGCGCGAAGTAAGATTTACTATACAAGCGTACAAGAATTAAATAAATCACAAGAAATATCAAATTATGTAATCTAGAAGCTTGACAAGGTCAGATTGAGTAAGTATATTCTAGGTCTACGTGTTTCTACTACGGGCAAATTAGGATTTATGGGCTCACATGACGACATAACAATGTTTTTATTGCATTTTATTAGTGTGTAATACACGACATTCTCATCTCTGTGTATGTGGGTCTGTGGAAATCGCACACTGTGCGTTTTACGCGATCCTTTTTGCCTCACACCTGCAAATTGTGGAATGAGCTTCCATCAGCGGTTTTTCCGAGTAACTACAACATGGGGTTCTTTAAAAGGGCTGTTAATAGAGTCTTTAAAGGTCGGCAACGTATCTGTGATGCCCCTGATACAGGTATCCATAGGCGACGGTGGTCGCTTACCTTCAGGCGGCCCGTCTGCTTGTTTGCCACCTATGGAATAAAAAAAAAATGCTTGTAGAAATACTACGCAGCTGTTTGCAAAACATGGGATTACCGAAGTTTTACACAACATGTGTTATGATTTATTGTAAGTGACAACATGAATTATGTTACTTGCAATAAATTACAAATTTGCACAAGTATGCAAAATGCTTTTGAATATTAGAAAAGTATTATATTATTAAAAGTATTATTGTATATTGATAGGTAACTAATTAGGAAACAATTTATGACAAGGATATTAGGAACTTAGGACTTTAGGAGAAACACAAACATTAAAAAAAAAAAGATCCTTGCCCCCGAATACTGAAACGTTTGTTTACTTTGACGACAGATTAAGTCTATTGCTGCCTTTGTCATTTGCTTAGTGCCAGACAAAGACAGTATTAGAAGTAATCTGTTGTCAAAGTTAACAAACGTTTCAGTATTTGGGGGTAAGTATTTTACACCTTTGACCCCGCCGATCCGCCGAACCAATTTGCTGTCAGAAGCAGTCTGAAACGACGTCCTAGCGCGCGTCACATCTCTTTGAATAAGTTTGCGTTTTGATCAGTCATTCAGATAATTGAGTGCTTTTTCCGTATTGTACATGCGGTATTAAGAATAACACAATAATATACTACGTATAAACATGTGTTCAACCGATCCCGTCGCATCGTCGGACACAGCAATTTAGAAGATATAATAAATGAATAAATATTAGTGGACGTTTTTTAAACACAACGCCATCTAGCCCCAAACTAACCAGATAACTGATAGAGTACATAAATACTAGTACTTTTTTTCGCTTTGCTGTCCCGATGCTTGGCAAAGGTCCCCCACAGCCTTCCACAAATCCTGGTCCTTTGCTGCCTCCTGCGAAAAGTAACAAGATCGTGACGCCATCGTTGTTTCGTGTCGTTTACCCTCATTATATTACTGTAACATATAACAACTAAGCGTAAATCTATATTACCTCACATATACGTATATCATATTATCTGGTATACTCGTAATTAATTACCTTAATAGGTACTAGGCTTATGTAATTATAAGGTAATTATTTTGTTATTGCATTGACGGTCTCCGATGAACCTTGTACTAGATGTGAGACACTTTTTATGCAAGTATACATTCACGTACGTTATACGTAGCTCGTAGACATTATGATTAATATTTTTTTCTGATACAAAATTATTAATATTGATAAGTTTTTGAGTATTAATAGAGAATAGAGAATATTGAGTATTTCAAAGGGAGAAGTTAAATAGTTGTGCTAAGGGAATAACGTAGGTTTTCATACAGAGTTGTTGGCGGTGCTGAGGCTGTGCCTTCGGGCAAAGTTATCTATTTCGCACATTTTCTACTTTTTTGAATGAGGAAATATAAAAAAGAATTGAACAGACCTTAGAATAACATTCACGTGTTTTAAGGCTTAACATAAGAAGAAAGAAATTGACATCAAAGTTCTGCAGATGACTCGGTAAAAACAACACACAATAATCTGGACAGGACCTAATATTTGTGTGATGAACATGGATGTTTGTTCTTCTTTGTCTGGGTATTTCTATGAATTCTATGTATGTATTTACAAAAAAGAGTATTTATGTATTCTATCAGTTATCTGGTTCCCAAAGTACAAGCTTGCTTAGTTTGGGGCTAGATGGCGTTGTGTGTGAAAAACGTCCACCAATATTTAGTTATTTTATCTTCTAATTTGCTGTGCCCGACGACGCCAACTCCTTTATATACGTAGTATATTATTGTGTTTTTCTTAACACCCCATGTACAATACGGAAGGCAATCATTTATCCGAATGACTTTGATCAAAATGCAAGCATATTTAATGAGGGGTTTTCCAAAAAAAAAGAAATCCTGATAATCAAAATACCCAATAGATGGCGTTAGATGTACCTTGAGGTTTTGCTGTCACTGTCAAGACATGAAAGACAATAAAATGTACGTGTGACTTTTTTCTCTCGTGTTTTTTGGCTCCACATTTGTATTTAGACAATTTCAAGTAATGTAACTATGTATTTGACTTCATATGATGGCAAAATTTACGATTTCAAAAATAAACATAAAATATTTCGACAGAAATGACAATGACAGGTAAAACTATAGGACTATTACGCCATCTAGTAAGTATTTTAGAACTTTTTTTTTTTTGGAAAACGCCTCATTAGATGTGACGCGCTCTAGGACATAGTTTCAGACTACTTCTGTCAGCAAACAGGGTCGGCAGATCGGCGGGGTCAAAGGTTTTAGATGCTAAAGATCTTTTTTTTAATGTTTGAGTTTCTCCTAAAGTATTTAAGTATTTCCGTCATCTAACCAATCCTGTATATAATTTATGCTATGTGGCTAATCTTATAACTTTAAATCGTATATATTATGAAGACCAACATTTTTTTTGTATTTTCAGTGTAGTAAGGTCACTGCAGGCCGATGCTAGAGTAAGCGATGTTATTTCTGTACTCTTTCCATATTTTCCAACTAAATGGGTAAAAAGATATTTATTGTCAGAGAATAAAGCTCACTGAACTTTCAGTATGGATAAATAAAATCAAAATGCTTGCTCGAGATAGAGTTTATTGTCTACTGAATGTCCGCGAAACATTGGATTTTACAGCGACGATCCGACACGCCAGAGTGAAGCCCTCCCATGGGTTTTGTAACACTTTATTCTGTCCGTGAAGTATATAAAACGAAAATTACGTTTCGTGAAAAGGATTAATAAGCTTTTAAATGTGGCTGCATTGTAGGAAATAAATAAAAGCGTAGATAAGGCTACCTCGGTTTTACCTCGCAATAATATCTTTGTACCATTAATTACCTATATAAATCAAAGATTCTTATTGACATACAGAAACACAATGATTATCAAAATTAGGTACAATCATTATTGTATATAGATAATACCGTTCACAATATGTCTCGTCACATAAAAAAAAAATGCTTTGCTGTAAAGTTGTACAGTTGTATTATAAACAGATTCAGAATAACACGAGGTCTATGCTCTATGCTATATCTGTGCCTATTTCTTATTTAATTTTTTTTTTCCGGCTCAGTTGACAAGCTGTCACGACCTTCAAATGCCTCTAATTTATCATTTGTTTTGATGAACAGTGCAAGAACGAATTAGGAAGTAAAGTGATTATTCCATTCTTTATCTCACAATGGATCATAACAGCCATAATTACTTGTTCGAATACAATGCCGGAAAAAAATAAAAAAAATGTCGTCGACCGAAAATGTCGAAGTTGACTTACTCAGACTTATTCATTAATTCAGAGAAAATTGAGGAAAGGGAAGTAGATAGACGTAGTGACGTCACTCATCCTACAACTCGCCATGCTCCTCGCCTTGCCCGCCGCTCATGATGTTGTCGGTCGGCGCGCGAGTCAAAGGACTGACGATATAGATAGAAAGAGAGAGCAATGGCAAAGCGATAAATAGCGCCTTTAAAACGCCAATAAGACATGGTACAGACAGTCAAACAAATCCACAGATCTATCAGCAGTATTTGATTGTGACTGGGGAGTTGCGTGATATCTTCTCATCCAAAATCCCGCAGTGCCCGAAGACCAGGATCTTGAATCAATATTTGTGCCAGTGATGACATATGGAACTGAAACGTGGTTTTTAACTGCTGGACTTTTGGAGAAACTCAAAGTCACACAGCGGGCAATGGTGCTTGGTGCTTGGTGCCATGCTTGGAGTTTCTATGCGTGATAAAATTCGAAACGAGGATATTCGCCGAAGAAACAAAGTCTCGGCATAGCTCTCAGGGTGTGCAAGCTGAAATAGCAACGAGCAGGCCACATCGCTCGATGAACGGCGATAACCGATGGGGAAGAGTGGTTCTTGAGTGGCGACCACAATCCGGAAGATGCAGAGTAGGCAGATTTGCCATTAGGTGGACTGGGAATGTTTTGGGCAATCGGCAGATGCAAATGTCTAATTATCGTTCAGTGTGGCGCTTAAAGGGAGGCCTATTTGCAGCAGTAGACGTCTTACGGCTGATGATTATGATGATTGTGACTGAAAATCGCCACCACATAAAAAAATAAGTTTCATTTACGCCAAAGGTTAATAGCAATTTAATACAAATAGTTGCTCCCTTATGCGTTCGTTTGTAAACAAATTAAATTAATTAATTAGCATTGAAACGGGTCACGTGTTCTCACACAATTGTATGAGTTGTATGGGAGTCATTAAGCGGAGCCCGTGTTTGGATCAGACCACCATTGAGGGGTGTGTGAGCAGAATGCGAAATGAGGTGAGAATGTACCCAAATCTTTAAAATTAAAACGCAAGGAAAAATTTGTGAAAAGATTTGAAAATAAAATGTAAGAAAATAAGATAGGTTGATTTATTAAGTATATATATATATACAACAACAAAACAAAAAAGATGAAAATAGGGTAACTTATTTAGGCTAGGTTTCAGACCGGAAGAATTTGATATAATATCTACTAATTTTTTTTTTTTTTTTCTAATAAACACGTATCATGGTATGACTATTTTGAAGAGTCCTCCTGGAGAAGTACTTTGCCTTTTCCAGTTAAATAAGGCGCCGCCAAGCAGTAGTGTACAAACATTACTGAGTTCCGGATTGGGCAATGTTTCCAGAGAATATAAACAAATAAAAATATAAACAATGATAGAAAAACCGCTAGTATAATGGGTGGCCTTATCGCCTAAAGCGATTTCTTCCAGACAACCTTGAGATGGAAAGAATTATGAAAGAAAAACAATACGGTCGGTGGTGTAGATATTTCCATAAAAATATATATAATATAATATATG
Source organism: Apocheima hispidaria (assembly GCA_947579745.1). Classification (NCBI taxonomy): domain Eukaryota; kingdom Metazoa; phylum Arthropoda; class Insecta; order Lepidoptera; family Geometridae; genus Apocheima; species Apocheima hispidaria. The sequence goes on from OX388160.1 coordinate 11,899,844, forward strand.
AAAATACACGCATAGCATATTAATTATTACAATAAATTAATACTTTAAATACTTACATAATTACATACACCCCAAAAACATTACCCTCCTTCTTAGGCTGTCGGGTAAAAAATCGACCACTATGTAGTAGGTACTTAAAATAAACGTGAAGTTATGCGTCTAGTTCACCGAACTATAGGCTAATATTCAAGCAAATATTTATCAATGCTGGCTCATATTCTTTTTAGTTAATCATTCATTCTAAGTAATTGTTAAAAACGTGTCTATCTGTTGATCATTGCCATGGTAAGTTTTTTTTATAGATGTTTGCTAGAAATGTGTGAATCGCTTTGGCAGTAGATGGTTCCATTTACATAAACATTTTTAAACTGGGCAAATGCCTTTATTAACTAAACAAAAGACATACCAGCTAAAACAACCTACTTAGCCTATTACACAAAATTAACTTTTGGCCATTATAGGTCCAAATGCAAAAGCTCACTCCCAGTTGGCAGCTAATTCAGAATCCCGTCAATCCTTATGCTTTGCGCTAGATAAACGCCAGCATTTTGGCCACGCATAGCATCTACCATATCGCATATCGAGCTTGCAAGCTGAAGTGGCAATGGGCAGGCCACATCACTCGAGGAAACGATAACCGGTGGGTAAGAAAGGTTCTCGAGTGGCGACCAAGCACCAGAAAGCGCAGCGTAGGCAGGCCTCCCACTAGGTGGACTGATGTCATTGTGAAAGTCGCGGGTAACCGGTGGATGCGAGTGGCACGTCGTCGGTCGGTCTGGCGCTCTAAGGGGGAGGTCTATATTCAGCAGTGAAACGACTTCTTGCTGATGATGATAGCATCTACCAGCATCTGAGCAACTTTTCAATTACGGAGCTCAAGTGCAGGTGGAAACACATTGCGAGATGAACTAAAAGGATCACATAATTGTGACATAGAGGACCAATAAGACCAGTGCATTTATATTTATTCGGTATGAACGTCATGGCTTCATTCCATTCAGACCGATTGACCCCTAAATAGTAATGAAACAGGTATGGGTAGGTGTGAACTGTCGTGACGTTTTTAGCACTTGGTGGAAAGTACTAAATGATGTTATACCTATAGGTTAACTCAAATTTGACGAATTAGAGTTATTGTTTTGGGATCAAGAGTTACTTAATATACGGTTTCGGTCCCCTTGCCTATCGTAAGGGGACCTTTGGGCTTGTGGGTGATTAGAATTTGGTGTGCCCTTCAAGAACCAAGGAAGCCAACAGCGCACTGTAGTTCTTGCCTGGACACACCGGGCCAAACTTGCTTCTACCCAAGATTGTGGTAACCCACCCCTTTTACATGGCGGAAGCGTTTGCTCAGCAGCGGACGTTTTCTGGGTGACGATGATTACGATGTCCTTTGGGCTTGTGGGTGATTAGAATTTGGTGTGCCCTTCAAAAACCAAGGAAGCCAACAGCGCACTGTAGTTCTTGCCTGGACACACCGGGCCAAACTTGCTTCTACCCAAGATTATGGTAACCCACCCCTTTTACATGGCGGAGGCGTTTGCTCAGCAGCGGACGTTTTCTGGGTGACGATGATTACGATGTCCGAGGCAAAGTGATAGGGGGGTACCGGGGCGTTCCTATGCAGATTCTTGTACCCGTCATTAGGCACAGAAGACTCGAGAAGAGACTGAGAACTTCGCTTCACGCGCTGGTTAAATTAACACAAAACTAGAAATTCTGCACCCTATTCGCAGTTGCACTTGCAAATGATAATTGTATTAATAAATCTGACTTTATAATCAGCCAAAGCAAGAATTTTCTCCTGCAAATTAACTACCTCATCTAACTGGAATTTGCATTTCTTTCAAGAAGCTGAAGCTGCGGAAACGAATTAATGACACCTGCAGAAGTAAAGGAAATAAAATGAACTTAGCTTTCAGAGTGGCTTTCAGAATATGTCTTATTCTGAATGCTAAAGTTATCTAATAACCTAATAAGAGTCGCGTCAGGACGAAATTACCACCTATCCCGAAGTACTTGTAATTACACAATGTTTACTCAATTACTTATGGTACCCTCTAGGCTTATTGCTTACTGTATCTAGTCTGGACGTTCTAAGTAAAAGACCGCCTCGTGGAGCATAAATTGCGTAAGTGCCTAAATATGGTGTTGATTTATATAATTACAATAAAACAATATTGTTGGAAGGTTGTTGTTGAAATAAGCATTATGGGTTTTGTTATAAAAATATGTATGGAACGACTCATTCAATCAAGCTTCTAAAGCTAAAACTAGACGTAAAAACCTGAACTGGATTATAAGTATTTATGGTGGGAAGATGGTTCAAGCTGTATCTATCTCTCACAAATCTCTAGCCGCCGATAGTCCAAATGTTAAAGGCTAGGCAAGGCTAGTGCTTTGTGGCTCAGTGGAAGGATTTCCGCCTTCTGAGCTGCAGGCTGTGGATTCGATTCCCACCCAGGACAAACGGTTTTGTGATGAACAAAGATGGTTGATCTTTGTCTGGGTATTTCTATGTATGTGTTTACAAAAAAAAGTATATATGCATTCTATCAGTTATCTGGTTCTTCTAGTACAAGCTTGCTTAGTTTGAGGCTAGATGGCACTGTGTGTGAAAATCGTCCACCAATATTTATTTATTTATCTAGAAAGATCTCTATCAGGGGCTCTATTTCTGAATCGTTCGTATGATTTCGTACGAAAATATCATGTGAAATGAAAGATTCTCTATTGAAAGAAATAAAATTCGAATGGTTCAAACCACTCGTTGCGTTAGCGAGTGATATGATTATTTCAAATATGCACCCTAGGGACACACCATAGGGACTTCATTCGAAAGTCAGTCATTTCGAATGTTACAAGTGACACCATACGAGCGAAACATCATATGATCGATTCAAGGATTGAGCCCATGGTAATTGAATGAATCGGTATCGGTTATTTTGCGGTAAAAAAAATCTTCAAACTTGTAATAATAATGTAACCGCTGAAAAATCAGAGTACTTTGTTCCTGAACATTTTTTTAGAGGGTCATTTCAGCAATTTTTTGACTTATTATCAGACAGATTTTCAAAAATTTATTCGGTTATACGTATTTTTGAAAATATTTTCTAGCTTCGGTATTTTTTGCACCTGATTAACTAATGTCGTCTCTTCGAACTAGGCGCTGAAAAATGCTACTTTTTGCTTCTTTACGATTGGACCTCGCCTTAAACGGATATTTAGCGTATTTTCGTTACAAAATACACACGTATACATGCAGGCACTGACGTCTTATTATAGACATCAGTGACAGGCATCAATGTGTGTACGAGGCATCTTTAGGACAACGTTGACGTGATGACTCTTCGAGCACGCTGAGTATGAGTAGACGACCAGTGCGGACGGGGTATTTTTTACGAGTGACGATTCTGTTGGCTTCTACCGGCCTATAAAGCTTTACCGCACTTTTGGCGAACGCAGATGGCGTTGGGCCGACTAGCGCAAGGTCACTGCTCTACCCTTGCGGTGCGAACCTCGGCTTAGGCCTTCGCCCCAGAATACCCACTAGATTGTAAAAAAACTTTAAAGTTCTACGCCATCATCATCATCGACCATAAGAGGTCCACTGCTGAACATAGGCCTCCCCCCCTGAGCGCCACACCGAACGAAAACTTGCCACTTGCATCTAGCGGCTGCCCGCTACTTTGCAATGTCGTCAGTCCACCAGGTGGGAGGCCTGCATACGTCGCGTCTTCCGTGCTGCGTCCTGTCTACACCATATTGCACTGAAATTAAGAATTATTTTTGACCTAACTGCCTTCTCCAGTCCATTACTGCTTTCACTTTGGCATTAATATATTAATAAACTTTTTTTAACGGGTAAGTGCCTTTATTAACTAAAAAAATACACATGGACTACTACTACTTAGCCGACTACATAAAAAAATAACAGTTGGATTACCCAGATACCATGGAAGGTAAAAAATAAAATAAAATCTACTAACTAAATTATTAAGCCATCCTATGTTGATACATTACATTATCAGCCAGAATGTCCACTCCTGAACATAGACCTCCCCGTTGATAACCCATACTCTCTTCTCGATAACCCATACTCAAATAGAAACGCCGAATAAACAAATTGGACCCTCCCTCGGGCAAGTTTGCATATTTGTTGTTAGTGTAAAGTACACAATCTAAAGTAAGCAATTATTGGTCCAAATTATTGAATAGAAGGCCTCAGGCGCAGCTAACTTTTTGAATAAAAGCAGCCTTTATGAAATCGCGAAACTTTTGTCATCATCATCATCAGCCTAAAAGACGTCCACTGCTGAACTTGATTGGTTTTCATATTGCGACGTGTCTTTTATTGTCCTGCCTACTGCAGGAAAAGGTAAGTATCCGTTACAGAATACCTTGTTCGGGCGCTAACACTCCATAAACAGCTTTATATACACCTACCTAATTAGCTAATGCTTAAGGTTAGTATACCTACTTACCTATCTGTTTATGAATCAAATTATCACTTGTAAACAGCCATTTACTATGTGTACAACTATTTTATGAGACAAATAAACATTATTATTATTTCATTTATTTATTTTCTTTCTTAAATTTGTTTTTTTTTTAAATATTAATATAAAAACATAAATGCTATAAAAACCTAAACCTAGAGTCCCGCCGACAGCGAGGCAGGGCCCAAGCTACCGGCGGTTAGGGCTGCAGAGCGAGGAACCTGACAATGCGCGCCGTGTCAAGGATAGCTGCCCTCAGCATTAATATTATTATTGTCTCTATATCCGGAGTGTATAAGGTATATTTTGCAGTCAGATTTTGTGTTTAAATACGTGTTACATTATGTTGTTGTTTTTTATGAGCACGGGCGCAAGTAAGTATTATTAGTAATAGCTACTCTGTTGAAACCGTTCATTCGTTTGATAGTTACGTGATTATAAGGAAGCATGTACACTGTGCTGGCTTTCTATTAGTCTTGACCTTATGTTGCATCATTTATTGCTCTGAGTGATCTGTAGCGTGAGCGGCTATGGCCATTCGGACTGCGAAAATGTTCACAGCTGTCTCACTCGCGTGCATTGTAACTCATTTGTAAGTTTTTATAAATAGTCTGAATTTCCAAATACATAAACATAACAAATAATAAGCATACATAATCTATTCATAGGGTGGCCCATCGGCAAGTGACCGCCCGAAAAGGGCTTATAGTACTCATCATTAAAAACAACAACTACTACGGGACCAACCCTGAAATCGAGGAAAAAAAAACTGCTGCATACAGCATTTTGTTAGGTGTCATGGACATTTTTCTATGGAACAGCAGACTTTTTTTTCCTCGTTTTCAGGGTTGGTCCCATAGTAAAAGTTGTTCATAATGATGAGTACTATAAGCCCTTTTCAGGCGGTCACTTAACGATGAGCCACCCTGTATTGTAAATGTAAAAGAGCAAGACTTTTTTTTGTTTTTTCTTATATATTTTTATGTTACTTGGTGACGAGACGAGCAAGTCGCTAACCTGATGTTAAGGGCAAAAAACATCAGACAGCAACGAAGCTCGTGTCGTGTACTGAACACAGAAAATAAAGAAAGGCATGTCTTAGGACTTATCTAAAATCAACCCCTATAGGGGTGAAATGGGCTGTTTCATTTACTGTAGCCTATAGGCGAGCGAAGCCGTGCGGGCAAGCTAGTATACTTACATATTTGTACATTTACATTGCAAAAATACTTACACTTATACACCTCAAAACATTACCATCTTTCTTGGGCAGTCGGGTAAAATCCCGCCCACAGCTGACACGCAACGCTCACGTCCTCCGCGTCTGACATTCGGTCTGTTTGTGTTATTGCTTTCGTTTGAGCATAATGGTTTACCTACTTCTTTATTGCTGTTATAGCATCAATCGTAACATGAGTCATTCGTTTCACCCATAACACTTTAACGTAGACTCGTATGTGTGTCAATGGATACTCGACAAGTCGTCAACACAAGATTTAATTCGAATGAACATACATTTATATGAAATGGCAGGAGCAGCGGCAGCAACAGCGGAGACCCACAAAAGGCGGAAATATGAATCCCTTGGCGACGGGTACTTATTTCTGCCCTTTGGGATAGAAACATTGGGTCCTTGGGGTCCAAGCGGATGGCTACTCTTTAAAGATCAATCAATCAATCAATCATTTATTTTTACCAAACTTAGCCTATTACATACATACATGTAGGTAGGTAACTCGAACATTTTAACATTTTTTATCACTAATATTCTCTGCCTACCTGAGTTATACGAATTAAATTGTCTTGTAAACAGATTGTAATAAGCTTGAACTTGATAAGGATTCTCCCTACCCTCCGAACTAGATTAAACTGTGTCTCGGACGGCAGTTTTCCTCACGCTCGCATACATAGCAATGCGTAATAAGTGTAACAGAGACTAACGTATTAATAATCGTACGGAATGCAGTATTGTAGTATACATAAAAAAGTTAGATAATTTTACTATGAAGAAGTTAGATAATTGTTTTATATTAATAATTTTGAAAATTTACTTCGTTTCGTAGTGACTTAGCCGGATATTCATTAATTAACGATTAATGAGTAACATATCTTAAAATTTAAAAGTACAGTTTGTTTGTTTTTTTTTTTTAACTTTTTAAAAAAACTTTTTTTTTTTTTGGTGTACATTAAATGGTATGATAATTTTTTAAAGATCTTGCTAAGCGGTTGATAGAAAGAACAAACGACCAAAGGGCTGGTGCTTACCTCGGCCAGAGAATTAGCATTGCTATTCAACGAGGTAACGTCACCAACCTTTTGGGTACCTTGCCCGCGGATAGTGACCTGAGCTCTGTTTTTTATTTATAATTATTTTATATTAATTTTTGTTGTAATTTTAGCTCTTTTATTTAAGTTTAGATTGTAGTTAGAATAAATAGTATTAGTATAAATTGTTTATGTTTCTTTATGTTAATTACATTTATATGAAATCTTTCAGATAAGTCGACTGTCTGAATTTTTGTTCATTATCTGAAAGGTAATTTTCCTCAAATTCATTGTGAGCTTATATAAAGCTATATAAATAGATGAACACCAGATATTACATACCTAGAAATTAAAGCAAAATTATTTATCAAGGTTGCTTCAAAGGGGCAGGAAAAGTTCGGTTTAAATACAGTATTTATCTATGAAAACTGACTTGGTTTTGTAACATTTTGTTTTAATTAAACGGGGATACTCACGTTAAACTGAGTCGGTTATTCCGGCTATAAACTTGATCATATCCGTCGATCTTTAATGCTATGCTATAAAAGTGACGCTCGCGCGTTTTTTAGATTTCTATATCCATGTGCTTAGGCTTAGGCTTAGGCTAAGAAATGTCTGTCAGTCGCTAGAATTTTAATAAGTAGATGAGATAACAGTTAGTAATGCGTACTTGGTAGTGCGAAGTCGTGCTCTATGACTATTGAATGTTGTAATTGAGAACAATCACCATCAGTGCTATGTTTGGAGATATTTACGTATCTACTTGCTTACGAAATAATATGATTAAATTAAAAATATCGCGGTGTTTTATTTGCAGTTTTAAGCAGTTCAGATACAATTATTTTAATTTTAGGTTTATTTAGTTTTGATTTGTATTGAGCTTAGTTCATGTAAGCGTATAATCACACTAATATTATAAATGCGAAATTTTCTGTGTAAGTGTGTTTGTTCCCGTTAAACTCTGTAATGGCTGAACGGATTTGGACGAAATTTGGTATGGAGGTAGCTTATTCTCTAGATTAACACATAGGCTACTTTTTATACCAAAAAATTTTACCGTTCGTGGAAGATAGCGAGTGAAACCGCGGGGCGCTGCTAGTATAATAAAATTAAGCTGTGACATTGTAAAATAGTATAAAAGGTCGTGGTAATGATGATTATTAAGAGCCCTTTTCGGCTTAGCATACTATTTCCTTATAAATCTGTATATAGAAAAAAAAAAGAAACCATAGACATTTAAAAAAACTTAAAACTAGTGTACATAATAAGTTGCGGCCTTAAAGAGTAAAGATGAGCCTACATTTGGCAGACGCGAAGAAAGCTACGTAGTCGTATTTTTTCTACGTAAACGACAAAGAAATTGCATTTAAAAATTGCCGTTCCATACATTTCGTTTAAAGCGAATGGTATTTAATAGGAACAGCGGTGTTATTTCATAATTATGAGTACAATCTCCTTTCGGTTCAGTACTATTACGTGTATTCCTGCTTACAGTAAAGCTGCTGGATAACGTTTGTCCTTTCCAAACAAAAAATTAGGCACACATTCCCAAATAGATTGAACCTACTTGAACAAATAAATTCCCTTAACTGTAAAACAAAGTAGGTACACGTGCAATAAATTGAAGAACCCTCCGATTCTTTGTTTTGTTATTCAGATTTCTACCAATTTCATTATTTTTTGGTATTATACGGAACCTTCCTTTATTTTGTGCTGATAAAGAACACTTCACTGGGCTCAAAAGAAACGTGCACGGCTATCTTTTGACTACCTTTTTTAGGGGACGGTCGTTTTTCATCGGCCGGTCGGTTATTGTTTCAACAGTGTTTTGACTTATTTATGGAAATAGGATTTTCTTCTATTTTTCCAATTCTCGTGTTTGCGTAGTTTGTTGCGTCCTGTAGTTTTGACTGAGATGTTCAGATTTTTCTGCATTTTCGGTCATACTTCCGTGCAAACACTCTATTTTTTGCTATAATAAACGTTTGGCTCAGCTATCCGTGCCGGCGTGGCGTGGCGCCGCATTAATACCAAGATCGGAATTCGCTCACGCTACGCTGAAATACTGTATTTATAGCACCGAAACTCAGATTAACCGGTAAATAATGTTAAACAAAAAAAAAAAAAGTACGTGAATAAACCGAAATACATTCCATTCGGGGTCATGACATGACCTTAACCGATTAAGATAATTAGCCTGTTACCCAGCCTCGCTCACAACGACTGTAGTAAAAAAACTGGTTCCTACAAGTAGCTTGTTGGTGACAGATATAAATGACATAGCAATTAAAAAGGCCTCAATGAGAAAAGAAGTGATGGAAGCTGTGGAAGATGATGATGCAGGAGCTTTTTCTAAAATCGGGCTATTTAACCATGACCACAGCTGACGGAAGGCGATAAAAGGAAATAAAACCGCTTATATCGTCTCTGGAAGCGCCTAGAGATATAAAATTTTATCTGGTAGTAACTTAAAACAACAGAAAACCATACAAACGATTCAAAATTTTAAAACAATTTTGTCTTGTTTATGTCATATGTGCTGAAAAAAGTTCATCTATCTATTTATCTTATACCGCAGATAATACGTAGATACCGCATTCTGAGATCGTTGTTCAGACAAAAATTCAACAAAGTTCGGGGAAAGCGCAGGTTTCGGGGACAACCAAGCGATGTCATTTACATTTGGTTTTTCAGAGAGGGAATGTTTATGGGTATATTTTGGCAGATGCGGAGTGCGCTTCGATAGTGCAGATTGCGGAATCTAGGGGAGATCTGTTACTATGCTTATACTTACTTGGCTTCTTTCTTTTGCCCTCAGCGCGAATCCCGATGGCCAACGCTCTGCCTGGCGACATTGCTGGCGGCCTCGGCATGCGGCAGCGACATCCTGATGATCACCATGGGCGGCACCAAGTCGCACAAGATGCCCTTCTGGGAGCTGGCTAGAGGACTTATTGCTAGGTATGTTATGAGGAAAAATCTTTCAGTGATGGCCTTCATCATCATCCACAGCCTTCTTTATTCCACTGCTGGGTATAGGCCTTTCTCTTGCTGTGCCATCAGCCTCGGCCGAGGCCAGCTTTACTGTTGCCATTTCTAGCTAAAACGAAGAATAATATAAATTCGAATAAATCGCCCTTGTTAACTAAACAAAATACATACAAACTACCTTAACTACTTAGGCTGGGTACCATAATCCCAGTTAAAGTTACTTACAGTATAATTTAAATTAACTATAACTTTAACCTTAACCATGAAGTTTAGCCAGCGTGTGTTGCACCATCATATTTGTTGTTATAGTTACAGTTAACTTAGTAGGCTTTGTTTAACAGCTTAGCGTTTACTGTAACCTGCCAATCTTGCGTAGTTAATGTTACCGTTAAGTTACATCATTTTGACCATAGTTAAATGGTGCAACACATTTCTGCTTAACGGGAGTTTTAACTGCAGTTTGACTGTAATTTTAAGTTAATGTAGATTGCGCTATCTACAGTTAACTTAAAACTACAGTCATAACTGCAGTTAAAATCCAGCCTTAGGCTATTACACAAAACGAACAGTTTGATTACCCAGAGACCATTGAAGGTCGAAAGATAATCGAAATGTTCAAGCCCACCAGTTGGCAGCGTACTCAGCACGCTGGCGGCATCACTACGCTGAATGGCAATGCTTATAAATGCGTTGCGCCAGATCACAGATCACACCTAGATTCTGCACCTAGGTGCACTCGAAGCGCACCACGCATCAGTCTAAATACACTTATAAAAAATTACTCTGTTTGGTTGATTGTTAGGCGCGAGTAGGCGTAACCTTAAAATAGCTAATAAGAACGCTCGGTCGCACTCCCCGCGACCCGCGCCTTCCTCAAACTTTGGTGACTTTTTGTAGGAACAACGTGCGGGGCACATATCACACTAGATACCTAGTGTGATATGTGCCCCAGATATAAGTACGCCAACATTTTGGTTGGCGCTCCGATGACAATGAGATGAGCTCCCAGGGACTTAATGTCAATTAGACAATTTCGCTACAACAAATTGATGAGCTTCGGATTTTCAAACTATGCTATATCTTGTGCTATAGAAATCCCTCGCCTTGCCGCGTATAAGTAAAATATCAAATATCTCAGAGAAAATATAAGTTGTATCTAAGAGTAAGCTCTTTATACTTCCTTCTGGCAATCTTATTATAGTAAGTATCTATCTACCACGGATCATGAAAATGCATGCTATAAAAGTGGTCTGACAATTACGTCCATGAGTCTTATAGCGACTATAAAACCTTATTAGAAGACGTAACGCACCGTAAAATTGCACTACCGAGGGAACTATTTATGGTTTCGCCCTGAATTGACCTCGCGGTCGGACAGCAGCGCCTCCTTAGTAAACGATGAGCGTTCTGCGATCCCCGACCTGCCAAGGGCCAAGGAAATTTAAATTCATTAATAAAATAACTGCCCAATCGGGAAACGAACCCTGAACTTCCTGCTTATAAGGCAGACGCGCTAATAACTAAGCCAGGAAGATAGTCGAATGTAGAGTACATACTTACTTTCCTATATTTCAGACAACGCCAAGAAGTTACGAAAATCCTAGGCAACTCACCGAAAATACATTTAGACAATTATCGTAATCCAATCACATTCGGCAAATCAACTGACAACAATTATTATTCCACTCTGTTTACCGGTGATATCATCCAGCCAGCAGATCTAGCATAAGATGAAATTTTCTCTACTGTTTATGTCGTGGGAAAATAAGACAAAATAGCCGTCTCCTATTTTTATACGACAAAAAGACTTAGTAAATTTTGTCGTGGTGCGCATGCTATGCTGCTACACAAATAAGAATAAGAATAAGAATTATTTTATTGCAATACTGTGTACAAAGATGTTCTTAAAATAGAGATTAATGTTCCAACAGTGGACCCATATCGAGTGTGCAATTTAATATTACCTACTTAATGAAATAGTTATGTTCTTAATTAAATATTTTTACATTAGTAGGAACTATCGAAAACAAAATGGTTGTAATGAATTTAAAACTAGATAACAAAAGAGTATTTAAATAAACAAAAACTAATAAAGTAGAACAAACTATTCAAAAGATATTTTCCAAGGGTTTTCAAGGGTTATATTACTGCTTGCCCCGTATCTTCCGTGGGGAACTACGCTCCTGAGGTATTCTTATACACAAAAAGAGGGAAAAAACACTTTTGTAATATAGACGACAATTGTAAGCAATTCAATTCAATTGTAAGCAATTGGTAGACCAATTCAGGGACGGCGTGACGACATCCAAAAACTTTGCAGCAACACCAGCAGGGCTAGCATGCGCACAGCGACAAAATCTTTTTGTTATGCAAGAACAGGACACGGCTACGTCTATGTATACGCTTATCTAATTTTTCACGACATGAAGAGTAGAGAAAATTTTGTCGCAGTGCGCATGCTAGCCCTGCTGGACGAGATTAACACAGGGAGCAGGCTTATGCTCTGCAGTGGGCTAAATAAGTTGCCGATGATGATGATAGACGACATTGTTTTTCTGTGAAAAAAATAATGGATATCTTATAAAATAATAACAATGTTGTTTGAGGATTATAGAGGCTTTTGTCACGTATTTAATTTCCTTGGGAGTACAAAGTTATTAGACTGACCTTAGGGCCGGTTGTTAGAAACGTCAGTCGTTAATTTCACGATGCGTATCTTGAATAGTTAGTGGCTTTAAGTAAGATCGTCTAACCTGTGGATGCCAACACTAGCTTTAGTTTCTGTTTTCTGGCGGCGCAGGTAAGTTTAAATTATCGATTTGCAGTAAATTTTCTAGTATTAGCAAAGAGTAATTTTTCTGTGAATTTATTCACACTTTACTATGTATACTTATAAAGATTTATTTTTAAGTCGTTGACTGTTACTATTTAAGTAAAACTCGCTTCTTAATTTCATGTAGTCTGCACCTATAATTGTGGTGACGCTTAGCCTGTTTCCATTGCTTGCCTCCTTCTTTGTTACAATGACGCACTTCATGTTGGTGTCTATTAAATAAATAAAGGCATTAAATCACAAGTGTTCAATGGTGTAATCTTTATGCCAAAAGCTTTGTTTTTATTTTATTTTATTTTTTTAGGTTTTACACGACTGACCAAAAATAGTGTCATTGATATATTTTAACAATAACAGAAATACGGGGTTATTAGTAACTAGCGCAAAACCTTTCGTAGGTAGCTTCCATACACCATACCTGACAACTTCTGTTCCCTGACTTTTAGTCATTCGTAGTTTTTTTCTCACAAAATAAAAACAATACCTTTTCAATTATGGATTCAAATGACAATAAGATTACGCGGTTTCAAATGAGAAGGAAGAATGCCTGAGTCATTGTTAAAGCCAAAAGTTTCACAGAAATTAAAAATCTCTAGAGGAAAGGAAAGGTAAAAAAAACAAAATCGCTTCGTGGAAAACCCTTATAGTCTATAAAAAAAACCTAAAATTCTTCCTCAAAAAACAACTCGAAACAGATTTGCTTCACGAGGTTAACTCCCCTGTTAAAAATAAGCAGACTTAACCTTATTTCAAAATAAACTACTGTCTGACTCGTATTTACGTACTATATTCCTGTAAGTACTACCCTATTCCGGAGGACGGGTAGTGAGCGGTGAGCGTTCTGCGATCCGCAAACCGCCTGCCAAGCGTTTGGGATAAGTGCAATCCGCTCTTCCCACCAGTGGAGTAGCTTGTCTTAGACGGGGCCTGTATCAAAATTTGTTGATATCTCTCTTATGAGGATTACGCAAAGATACTTACATCATGTTGCATATTTTATACTTATTATACATATACTTACTAATATTATACTTAACAAATTATATCATTACCTATATATTTAATATATTTTTTACAATTTATAAATATTTAATACATCAATTTTACTTAGATTTTACTTATTTTTGACTTTTAATTTTACTTATTCTAACACTACCAAAAATATGAAACCCACAGTTTTAGCCTACTTTCCTAAACCCAATCAAACTTGTATTGTTCGCCGCACCACTCCATATTTTTAGTAAACGCTACACGTGTAGCCCCTGAGACACATGTTTTTTCTAATGCAGGGTCTACAGGCACCTTTTTCAAAAATATCTGTGTGAAGTAATAACTATCGCTTTTTTTTTGCAAGCATTACTTAGGATGTTGTAACTGGATTTTTGGACAATAAAATATTTGTTTTTGTATTTTGTAATAGTAAATAGTGCGACCAAGTTGATTTTAATATCTTGATTCGCAAACGGTAGTGGAAAGAGCAATACCAAGGTTCAGCATTTCTTCAGCCGCGTCTAGTTGTTTGTTTGTTCTCTAGCAATGAAATAATGTGGGTGATGGTGATGGTGATGACATTTCTTATTCCTATTTCAGAGGCCACAACATCACCTTCATCAGCGCGTTTCCCCCAGACTTCCACATAGCCGGACTGGAAGAGATAGCTCCCGAAGGCCTGGTCTCCTACGTAAAGGGCTTCATGTCCCAAGACCTGGTGGGTGCCAAGATGAGAGGGGAGGAACCAGTGCCTGTTGGGGATATTCTCCGGTATGGTTATGAGGTAGGTGGAATTATTTTTCTTTTATTTTCTTCTTTCTTTTCCGACTTCGCAAGAATTCTATGTTTTTGTGTTTCTATTGTTCCTATCTCCCTATCTAAATGGCTTGAAAGATATTGACGAGTTTCGGGGTTTCGTTGGAGTCCGTATCCGTATCCGGCGGAGTGTAATAGGCTACGGGCTTGCAGTCGGGTTTTTTGTTTTTCATCGAATAATAATATTTGTTCTGAAGATCGATCTAGTCCGCCAAATTAAATGTTATAAAAATAAGTATAGGTATATAAAGCATTTTATAATAATATATAAACAAATACACATATAGCATAAGCATTTTGGAAATTCACGCTTAATGATTTTATGTCTTCAATATTGTAAAAATGTAGGTTAGCGAATCAGGACCTTATCCACAAAAAAAATTTCGAGTAAGGACGAGAAAACACTCAAGCCCTTGAAGCCCGTTACTTCGTAACCTTTCTTAATTTGATGATTTCCAGGCTTGCGACGCCTTCCTATCGGACTTTGAGACGCGCTCCTTCATAAGATCTAGAAGGAACTTCGATCTCATGATCCTCGACGGCACCTACCCCGAATGCGCGCTGGGCATCGTCTACAGCTTCAAAGTGCCCTTCATGTACATCAACACTGTGGGCTTCTACGCTATGCCTCAGAGCAACTCGGGCAGTCCAGCTCCCTTCTCTGTGACGCCGTTCTTTGGGAAAGGTTTTACGGATAACATGGGGTTCATAGACAGAACGCTCAACGCGGCTTGGCATGTGGGTAAGTGTGCAAATAAATAAATAATTTGATTTGGTACTGCATCTCTGTCATTTACTTGTAAGTCTTGAACAATGGAACAGATAAAACTTTACACTCATCCTAAATCTTGCGCGTGCGCGGGTGCGGGCGCAATTTCGCATTTACATTGGCCGCTAGGCGTTTGCGCGGGTTCCCGTGTGACTAACCTGAAACCGCGAGCGAAACGCGTGCATTGCCGCTAGTTCGACGTGAGCACACACAAACAACACGTTTGATATTGCTGAGAGCGGCAGTCGCGAGCTTGCCTGCAACTACCACCGCCCCTATGTTTTGTACGTGAGCTATTGCATAGGATTCCATAATTATGTTTGACATATCGCGCACGCGCCCGCGCCCTCGCCCGCTAGTTAACGTGGGTAAGCTTTGAGAGTTGGCTTCCCTAATTATGTTAAGCTCCCTAAGACTCTTCACCAGTTTATATTTTCATCCAGGTACAATATCGATGCACGCCGTCAGCGTGACGGTTTTGCAAAACGTACTGCGGCGTCACTTCGGCCAGCAGATGCCTCACGTGTACGACATGGCTAAGAATGTCAGCTTCATTCTCCAGAACGGGCATTACTCCGTGTCATATCCACGCCCGTACCTACCCAATGTTGCTGAGGTGGCTTGCATACATTGCAGGGAACCGAAGAGACTGGATCCAGTAAGAACATTTTTGTTAACAGGCCTTCCCGATGCAAGCACGAAGCGCTTATCCTTGAAACCCGCAGTCAGAGCCGCTTTAATATCTAACCTAATGATAGCAAAAGTGACAGAGCGATCACTCTCGCCTTCTCGTGTTTCGCGCTGGTAGGGTAGATACCCTCCGCTTTGCGTCCTAAAATTAATTTTATTGTAGCGTTGCGAGAGTTCCTTTTTTATTTAATTGTCATCTCGGAGTGACCTTTCTGATGTTGTACTATAATTTAATCTGTGGCTGCAAACTAACATGCTGTAAAATTAAATTAAATTGTTGATTGAAATGAACAAGCTAACGTAAAAATACTGTTTTAGACTTTCGCGGTTGTTTACTATATTTAAATTGGTACTCAGTCAGTCTCAGTATCACTATCAGTATCGTGGTAAATATCCCGTGAGTACTTATTTAAATCTAGTTAAAAATAGTTCTTAATTTCCAAACATTACTAGGTATTATTGTTGTAATTAATCTACATCACTGAAATATTTAAAAAAAAAAGTGAAGCACAAAGTAGCTACCTTAAAATAGTACAGGCATTAAGACCCCTATAAAAATATCAGCCGTTGCTATTGGAGTATACTCTGTTTCTTATCTGCCTTAGTTTCAAAAACGAACTCCTTCTATTCCCGTCCTTTGTTTTATGTTTATACTCATACAACAATAATGGTATAATCCGCCGACAAGACAATTTCCCATAAAACAGTGAGCAATAAGGTTTACTTATATACCTCTTACCAATTTCTTCGTAAACTCAGCACCGTTTCTGAGGCTGTTAGGGTTAGGCAATCAAGGAAGAAACCGTTTAAACCAAGAAAACAGGAAAATACCTTTCAGAGAATCGGTTCAAAGGAGGCTGCAGTTTTTTTCGGGAAAAGTTTCGTGGAACGAAGTATTTTTGTTGTAACTAGGGAAAGTTTATTTTTATGAAGTCTTAAAATTTAAATTTATTTTTTTGGCCGAGGGGGAAATCTGCTCCTTTTTGGACGAGGGGGAGTAACCCGACTTCTTTGGGGTGCAACCAGGCTATGCGGGAATATACCTAATAGAACCCCTGCCTGCCTGCCTTGGTGCTTGACCAAAGGCTCCGGGATTTCCTAATCAACATGAAAATTAGTATTAGAAATTTTAAATCTATACTTTTAAAACTGTCACGAGGGGATTACTGTACCGGCGCTCGTGCTATACAGCAGACCTACCTCTCACAACAAATCCTACCTCTATTTCAGGAAATCGATGAATGGATATCTGGCGCCGGCGACACAGGATTCATCTTTATATCCATGGGCTCTTCAGTGAGAACCAGCAACATGCCCCTATCGGTCCACCGTCTGTTTGTCAACGCTCTAGGAAGACTTCCTCAGAGGGTGCTGTGGAAGCAAGATGCTGAGCAGAACTTGACCGATATACCGTCAAACGTGAAGCTCTTCAAGTGGTTGCCGCAGCAGGATTTGCTTGGTAAGTTGATAAGTTAAAGATGTTAGAAGCAACAGGCCTGCTTGAATGAACTTAAATTAGCTTCAGTAGGGCTAGAATGATTTACGGACTGGATAATTCGTACCTTTAGGACCTTAATAGAGGTCAATGATGATGGAACGCGTGGGTCCGGGTGAAGTTTAGAAACTCCACACATGATCATCAAAAAAAAAATAAGGATGAAAAAATCCCGTGAAAACTAAAATCCGTTGAAGCTGGCAGGTGACGGACCAGCGCCAGCTGTTCACAGCCGGCATCATGCTGAGGTGGGGCCGGTTCGTGACAAAAAAAAACATAATTGAAGGTTTTTTTATGTATTTTTTTTTTGTTTCGTTTTTGTGACAAACAAATAATTGTCTATGGTCTATTTAAATCCATTGTTAAGCTGTTTTTTATTTTATTTTTTGATATAAGTCATACTAACCGTTACACGGCTACAACAAGTATATTTTTATCCTTGAAAGACCACAAAATAAGTTTTTGCGCTGTGTGTATAAGGCCAAAATACTAAACTCATATTATGAGTATGACGTAACTTGCATCCACCACCACCTGTTGCCTGTTAAGATTAGAAGAGAGGTGCTGATCTTATTTTCTTGTACAGTATTGTTTTTTAATGGAATATGGTGATCGTAATTTATGGCCAAAATTGGTTTAGTGACTCCTTTAAGATCAGCACCACGCAGAAATGACCTTCAGCTATACACCCCACGTTTTGACACAATCATTTTATTCTTATCCGTACATCTATTAACTTTAACTATTCTAATTATGTTGATTTATTTATGACGAAGCAGATCACTTTGAAAAACATGATTTCTAAAAAATTATTTGATATAAATTCTCTGAAATTAATACGATTTATCTCATAATGTAGTCATTACTATGGAAGCTAGTTGCTAACTAGGTTCTATACAGCGGCACAAGCTATTAAATCTAGGAACACTTTTTTTTCGATATGATAATGCAGCTTGGAACATTATTTTTATCTAGGTACTCCGTTTGCGAAACATGATTTGATAAAACTGATGTCTCTGCGTCCCCAGAATTCTTGCTACTCGAAATTGTTACATGGAATACTTTGTTGTCGGTTTTTTAAACTCAAAACTTGTTATTTTTTATTTGTTATAAGAAAAAATATCGGTCGTTAAACTTTACAAAATGCTTTTGTGACACAAAAGAAACGCTTTGTATCATTCATTACTTACTGTCAGTTAACTGTTCTGTAATCGCTTGCATTGTCTGTAAGAAGCAACTCTAGCCTAAGGACACTAAGATAACAAGCAGTTATTATGCAAAAGCAAATTGTAAAACATCTGAACATGCGAACAATACATACAATTAGAGCAGCCATTATGCTTACTACGACAATATACGAGTCTCAAGAAACCTCTGAAATAAAGCCCTCTGAAATTATCATGTTAGGGTAAGATTGCACTAAGATACAAGGCGCGACATATCGTTTCAACTGCTGCTTTTCAACTGGCTTGCCGGTAGCGCCACAGTTTTGTAGTTTTCTATATTATGTATTGGAACCTGATCTGATGTATCTATCTGTCTACAGCAAAAAGATAAATAATTTACAAGAAAAAAAAACACTAGTTGTTTTGTGAACATAACCAAAAAAAATAAACTATTAAAGCGTTTTTGAGATGTCCGCATAGTCAAACATAGAACAGTTTGGTTTCAAACCAATGGACCATACCATACGTATTTTAAGAACGCACCTAAGCCACATAATTGTGTGCACGACTACGACTTTAGTCTAATAAATATTTTCTCGAGCTGTAACACGACACATAATAAATCTTAGTGTAGTTTACCTTTGATTTAATTAAACGCAAATAACAGACTTTGTTTAACCCTCCAGGTTGTAGTTAAAAGTAGACGCTTTTACTCTGTCATTATGTCCGATAGGTCAGAAGGCCGGACATTATTATACATATGCACGACCTATAAGATAATATTACTAACCTAGTCGTTAATTTCCGTAGCATTGTAAACGACTGTAACATTCTGACCCTTGCTAGACAGGTCGTTGATTCTAGAAATTAAATCTCTTTTCATGTTGATTAAACCCTTTGGTGAATTATACCCCTGCATTGTTAGGGTTATTAAATGTTATGATCTAGGGAATATAACTTTAGGAGCTAGATTGGACGTTTTCGTTTTATTTTGCTTTGAAAGTTTCAAATTATAGAGCTCTTTTGGGACGAGTGCTATGATTAAGATCCATTTGTTTTGAGTTTGAATAGATATTACGGCTCTTAATTTAACTTCAGAATCTAAATTACCTAGTAATTAAATTGAGTTCCTTGAGCCTCTTTTCTGCAAGCTAATAACTGATTATTCGGCCACAAACTTTTAATAGTTTCTATAATTTACAGATGGCTTCGATGACAGTAAATAGATCACTATAGTTAAATTATAATAGTACCATTGAGCTGATCTAATGATAAGGATTCAGAGGATTCAGATTCACATCTTATAATAGAACAGTCAAGATTGTGCTTATTTGTTTTGTTATCATGAAAAGTCTGATACTCCACTAGCTCCCATCACTCTCCCTTCACGACCCCGTTCTCGCTCTTATCCCGTTCCCACCTCTTTCCCGTCAACCTTTGTCCCTTTTCCATTCCATTCTCATCTTTTTTCCGCTTAGCTGCCGTCCTGATTCTGTAACGCTTCCTTAGCGTCCCAACATTTGTCCTGCTCACCCCATCCTTCTCCTTTCCAACCATCCAGAATTTTATGAATTTTATTTTTTGTGTCAAATACTCAAGAGTATCTCTTTACAGGTCATCCGAAGATTAAAGCTTTCGTAACCCATGGGGGTCTACTCAGCATGTTTGAGACAGTCTACCACGGAGTGCCAATCATTACCATTCCGGTTTTCTGCGATCACGATGCCAATGCAGCAAAGGCAGAAGTAGACGGCTACGCGAAAAAACTGGAGCTCCAAGGCCTCACTTCGGCAAAACTATACAACGCCATCAAAGAAGTGATCACAGAACCGAAATACAAGACAGAAGTGAAAAAGAGACAACTATACCTTCGCGATCAGAAAGAATCTCCTTTAGAACGAGCAGTTTACTGGACAGAGTACGTTATAAGACACAAAGGAGCATACCACTTACAATCACCAGCAAAAGATCTCACTTTCTTCCAATATTACATGTTCGATGTTATTTTATTTGTTATGTTTTTATTGGTTGCATTTTATGCACTTATTTCTTTTGTGATAAGGTGCGGTATTAAAAGGTTAGCAGATTTTGTTGAGAGCAGACAAATAAAGATATTGGTGAAGCAGAAAGGTTTGTTGCGCGCGAAAATATCTGTGAATCATACAAAGTTGAAAAAAGATCTTTAAAAGACTTCACTTAGAATTAGTTACAGCAAAGCCTGTGGGTACGCTTGTAGAGTTTTTGTGAACAGAGCGCATGTCAGGGATCAGTATGACTACATAATTATTGAATACGCATTATTAAAAGGGCATCTGTCTCACTTGCGCTTATTAAGACTCTGATAAATAGACTAACGAAACGTATATTTTTTCCGCAAATTCAAACTACTTTTTGTGATGTCAAAAAATGATGGCTTTGGTAAGACCTTCCTTTGCTTTGACCTGAACATAATATTTTTGATCGATAAGTCTAAGATAAAGATAGAAAATTTTTTGTACGTATGCGTACCTACTTATACTTACGTAATATGGTTAATTGGTTGGAATGATTTTTACATCAATGAATTTATTGTGATTTATGTTTCACGCTACGAGTGATAAAAGAAAATGCTAGATATGACCTCTTACCACTGGACTTGAACATGGTTTTATTAATAAGTGATAAATAATTGATTAACAACAAAATTAAAAAGTTTTTTGCTTCCGTATCAAACGCTAAAAAGGAATCCCTATTAAAATAAGGGCTTATTTGCGCTAAACCAAACGAGCGAGTCTAACTCGCTTTTTGCGAATTTATTTTCTTGTTAAGATGCATTAGGTTTATGTTTTTATTATGTTAGTTGTGAAATCATGATTGTTTGACTGATATTAATCATAACGAAATCTATTTTTGTAAACCTATTTTGCATTAGAAAAAACTTCCTTGTTTGGGCAGTCGAGTAAAATATTGTTTCAATGGGTACAATGCCTATGTTTGGAACCGAACCATACAAATATTATGGTTATAAAGTTACCGTACTAGACGATAAGCTAGAATTAATATACGTATCTAAAAGATATTGCGCATAATATACATTGTATAAACCTCTTATGTGGGCAAGTCTATTCGTATGAGTTACCATTATTAATTTAAGTGTTAAAAAATTATTTTATTGTAAATATGTTAAAAATAAAGTAAATGTTAAAATAAGGTTCGAATATAATAAAGCATATATTTTATAATTGTAAAAAAATATATTATCTTTTGTAGTTTATGGACTGTGATAAAGGATTCATAAACAAGATTAATTATGGCATTGGTACTTAGTTTACTTACCTTCCTGTCAAAAGACCAAATTAAAATATAATTTTATATAAATCGTAGACATTGATCTAGTATACACCAATATTAATCAATGTTAATGGGTAAAATGTATACTAAAATAATGAAAAATAAACGCCTTTTTGTTAGACCAAAGGTTTTTATTTGTATCCTTACGAAAAAATAAACATTTTCGTGCTAATTATTATTTATTTAATTATAATTTTTATAGGTTTAAACTCTAGACATGAAGTAAAAACAAAAACTACCTAAATAAAAGTTAAAGGCGCGTTCGGCGGGAAGGAGAGGTGGCTTTTTTCAATTGTTCCATAATACCCTCTTTGAAGGTATATCTGTGTCTCTCCATAGTTAGTTATGATATGTATAGTGCCAGTCTGTGTATGATTTATGAATTATAAATTAAAATATATCTGCTTTGGTTCTGGGTGTCGTTTGGGAATGCGTCTTTATGTGTGTTCCATGGCATCCCCGACACAGGGAATCCTATGAGTGTACCTTGCAACTACTTCAATGTATTACTGCCCACAAAGGCATTGCCACTAGTTACGTGTTTCGGCCGCATTGAAAAACGCATAGAGCTGATTCAATGCAGCGACTTTTCGATCAGGTCGTCGGGTCGGGTTTGTAAAATGGCCAATAGTTATTAAATGCGGTGGATTCTACAATTTGGCTGCGAAACATTCTTACGCAGAGTTGTGACGGATTGTCCTCAGGTGCTTTGCGGCTGGCGCAGCGGCGGATGAATTCTTGGACCGAGGTATGTACCTAAATATGGCGTATCTTCACTCCGTTTTTGTAAAATCGCATCTTCATTCCGCATTGATGAAAACTGTGCTTTAAACATGACAGTGACGCACCCTGAATTAAAAGTGGTAGTTTGTTCAAATTATCTCGTCCCTCAAACGCAATCCTGTAGTTGCATATTTTACGACACTTGAAAATCTATTTTTATTAATTATAAAGTGTCTGGTTAGATAACGGACATACTCTTGTATACCATAAGTAGTACTCGTCATTATGCAAATCTATTACACTGGGACTAAGCCTGAAATCTCGAAGGAATAATTAGCTGTTTCATGGAAAAATTACATTCAATCTGTTTTGTATTGAATAACTGAGGAATTTCTAGGTTGGGCCGATAGTAAAAGTTGTTCGTAATTATGATTATAACGATATCCAGAACATTTTTGTCGTCTAACATCCAATATATGTTAAAAAAATATTTTTTACAGTTTGTTCCTAAATATTATTGAGACTAAATTAAACACTCAAGAAAAAAAACAAGTGTTAACTACTTAGATAATTATGAATGTCACATTTGTTTAGAACTTTTATTTTTGCTACAAAAATATGTAATTTAGAGTTTCAAAGACTCTGTGCCACGTTAATTGAACAAGTTTTCCATCTAAACATGTACAGTGCTTGTCAAAAATTTGAATTAACTTTTAATAAAACTTCTGTAAAACAAGTGAAAAATGACTAGAGTACGTAAACTTAACAAATAATAACAAAAATATTTTTTGGAGTACAACAACAAGCCCCAGAATTGATTTCTGATAGAATAGTTTCAATCTGATGTCACTGAAGATTAGCAAAACATAATTTATAACTAAAATCGTGAAGTATATGGCTGAAACAGAATGTAAAACCAGCGAGGGACTTAACTAAGACCGCTCTAACGAAATACAATTCTATGGTGCCCTGTCCAACCTTCTGACTAGTGTCATGTGGACCTGTCTCAACAGTCCTAGGCAGACCACACAGCACTGACGCCTCCAGCCCAGCAGTAGCGCCAGAAGACGTCGTAGAGTCGATTACATGTCGATTTTCGCAGGCGCCTGGCTCTGACCGATCACGCTTATGTCCTTTACGTAAGTAACAAGTTTAAAAGTTAGTAAATTAAAGAGCACATGGTATTGAATATGTTTCACGGGATAATGTAGCACTCTAGTGACAAATCCATACATGTATTTTAATGAACAATTCAGGTGGAATTTTGTAGTGCTTCTTAAGCAGAGTCCGTCTTTGGAATTACCACACATTGCTAGCTTTAACCGCCAAATAGTGGTTTGCAAATATTTATATATTAGATTATTATATAAGAATAAGAATAAATAATAAGAATTAATATAATATAATAAATAATGATAATTATTGTCCTAATTAAAATATATCGACAATCTTTACCTATATAAGATATTTTTATATAAGATATTTAACATCTTATATTTCGTGGTGACGAGTGCAAAGCTTTGCCTTGCAGGATTTAGGACGGTTAGCGTTTTTTGTTCTGGTATGGTTTAGTGTGAAAGTGTGATAGTTTGATTTATTTACCTTTTCCCCTTCTTCAGGCTTGACCTTGGTGACCTTGTTGTTCTCCCCAGAAGTAGCTATGCGCATAATGTCATCTGATTAAAATAGCAGTGTTATTACTTGCTCTGTCTTTGTTTGTTTTCCGTGAAGATAATAATAAGCCCTATTCATTGCACGTGACATAATTTTAAATTAAAAAAAAAAAACTTCACCAGAACCTCCAGAATATTAATTTGCTTCGTCATAGTCGCTTAACTATCATAATCGAGATTATCTTGGCGCCACCCGTGAAATACGTAGCATTGAGGAGTTTCGGTGGTCATCTTCATCAGTTCCACTCCAACAAACGATACTTTCTGAATGGAAATGCTTGGCTTGTTTGATGAAAATACCAAAACAGCTATATGCATGTCTATAGTATTTGAGGAGTTCCCTCAATTCTTCATGGATTCCATTATCAGAACTGGATTTTGATAAATATTGGACCACTCTGAAAGTATCTCTTTTCAAAACCAAAAACATTTATCCAAATCGATTTATATAAATGACGGAGGTAACAAATTTTGCTATGCGAGTATAATTTTTATATGTGCATTTTTATATGATGTGATAAGTTAATTTGTTTATGTGACAATATTTTATGAGAAACAACAATGCCCAAAGGGCCCAATGCTGTAAGGGTTTTTTGCTTAAAAATTATCGCCTTTACCTTTGAAATTGAAAACGACCCCGGCAATAGCGCCGATGGTGCCAAACGAGATCAACAACCAGCTTATCACACTGACCGCTCGCTTCGGTATGAACAGCTGCATCTTCAGCATCTTTACGAATGTCTTGTTCAGTGCCAGACCCTGGAAACAAAAGTACATATGCCAAGCTGGGTTTCCACTATGAAGTTTCATGGTTTTATGAAAACTAATTCTCTCGTCTCGTCTCGTTTTTTACTTCTTTGCCCGAGTGATATAACCTAGGGCTCTTCAAGATCAGAATTAATTATCAAGGTCTGAGTGCTACACCGTTAAACGAGGTCCTTTAGCAAGATGCGAGAGCGGAATTATACGCGATAAAAACATATCACTGGTAGCACACCTTCGCTGCGAAGCCATAGCCGCGAAATCGCTACTCGTTGTTATAAGAACCTAATATCGTGTTCCTACAGCAGAATTTCAAATGACAAACTTCAGACGATATAGATCTTTGGTTATTTGTCACTTACAACGTAGTTTGTAATTTGAAATTATGCTAAACGTAACACGATATAGGGTTCACATTTAATCTATAATAGTTAGGATAGGGTTAATAGGGTTTAAAATAATATTTGGTATTTAATTTCTGAGTGACACCACATGTTAACAAATTCTGTGCTTGCACGTAGATAAGAGAAGGACGATTCTATACATTAAGACGGTCCCTTTGTAGCCGCAGTATTTGCATTTTAATCACAGAATCTCGGTGTTTGCATATACATAGACGAGCAAGATGAATTTTGAATTTGTTGGATCAAGTCCAACGAAATGATAATCAAATCTTTAGACAACTGAGACCAAAATAAAGCGGAATAAATTTTAGAATCACATCAGAATTCATTCAAGTTTATTTTTACCCGTCTGCCCAAGAGGGAAGGAATTTGGGGTCAGTAAGGCTCAGTGAGGTTTGAGGGGTATGTATTTATGTATGTTTTGTTTTAATGGAATAAAACGGGAGTACTCACGTTAAATTGAGTCGGTTATTCTGACTAGTGCAAGGCAAGACGAGGTCACGCGCGTGTCTCGATTAGCATTCCTTGATAAAGGTCACCGAATGTGATCGAAACTATATTCGGAATAAACGACTCAATTTAACGTGAGTATTCCCGTTTAATTAAAACAAAATGTATCAAAACCACGTCAGTTTTCGTAGTATGTATGTTTGTTTATATTTATTTTTATATTTCCGGAGAAATAATTCAATGGCGTATGTGAATCCGCCAACACGCACTGGCCCAGCCTCGTCTTGCCTTGTACTACGGGCTGCGGCGCGTCACTCGCGTGACGTCAACGGCTGCTCTGCAGGTGCTATAAAGCTGCTCATTCGGTTATACATTTTTATAAAAATATTTCTTACCTCTTCAATCCAAAATATAGGTGCTATAGTGTCGGGTAGTTTCTTGAAATAATCTATTTTTTCCGTCTTCATGAGCTCAATGTTAAACTGTATCTTCTGCTTTGCCACCATCAGCGTGCCGGATATCTGTGAGCAATCAAGCATTATCAGTATACATTTCTATATTTTATGGTTAAAATCTTTCACTGCTACTGGCCTTTTGGAGAAACTCAGAGTCACACAGCGGGCAATGAAGAGAGCTATGCTCGGAGTGGGATAAAACCCGAAACTATAACCTTCACCGATGAACCAAAGTCACCGACATAGCTTTTACTGGTTGCAAGCTGTAGTGCCAATGGGCCGGCCACATCGCTAAAAGAACTGATAACAAAAGGAGAAGAAATGTTCTTGAGTGGTGACCATGAGGAAGACGTAGCTTAGGCATGCCTCCCACTGACAACATTGGCGACATTGTGAAAGCCGCCTGATACCGCAAATGATAGATTGTCGCCCAGTGTGGTGGTCTACTCATTTTGTCGTGCAAAAACAGGACACAGCTACGATTATGCTATGTACTTGTACACGTTTGTCTCAGTTTCGCACGACGTAAAAGGAAGAAGATTTTGTCGAGGCGCGCACAATATGTATGGTAGGCCTGCAGGGCGCAGCTGTCAATAAATATCTAAGTTAAATAACCAACGCCCTTCGGAGTCAGTCCAACGTCATGAATACCTGTTATATTTAAGAAATACTCTCAATTCCTCATAGAACCCGTTATCAGAACTGGATTTTAATAAAAACGGGACCAATCTGGAATTGTATCCATTCAAATAAAAATAAAAATAAACGTAATCGGTTTATAAATGACGGAGTTCTGAGGAAGCAAACAAAAAAAAGTCGTATTAACAACTTTTTTTGTTTTGTTTTTGAATTTAGTTAAAAAAAGATAAAAAGGCTTAAAAACTAGAGTAATAATTGGTGGCCTTCGCGATGTCTTCTAGACAATCTTAAGATGAAGGGAGTTTTTGAAGGGCAATGTTCCCAGAGTAATTACTGGGTATAAAGAGTCATCTAATATCTCATGGTGATGAGGTATGGTGCATTGCCGTTCATGGTTTCGAAGTTCAAAATTCTGGATAGCACTGAACTGTTATGGGCAGACTTGCTCGTCTCGTCATCAAGTACATAAAAAAAATCATAAAAGAAGGTGTGCACTGATTGAGGTACCGAAAAAAATATATTTGTAGATAAATTTCTAAGGAAGTGAATTATGTCCGGGGTTCTTTTAATGCGCAGTTAATCTATTTATATTTTAAAATAACCCTATTTTTCCTGATCACGCTGTAACTTGAGAAAGGCTGGACCGATTTTGATGATTTCTTTTTTGTTATGTTCGTGATTGTGAGGACAAGGTTTTTATAAAGAGTTTACCGAGGCCGAAAGCCGAGCTTCATCAGCTAGTAAGAAATAAAAATATGTATACCGGTTCGAAGTCAATCACCATCGCATGTTCGTCTACATTGGGGTTAAGTCCCTTCACGTCGTTCAGCAAATTCGGGTCACAGTCCAGGAAATGTGGCAGAGAAGCGTACATCGGAGCTTTGAGGCACTTCATCAGGTCCATCAAACCTGAGATTTAATAGCGTTTAGATTTTAAAGCAATGACAGGTTGGCACAGTATTGGTATACCGTTGACAGTTTTCATATTCATTCATTCAGTTCATTCAGGGCGTGTTTTGTATCCCAGCAATGAACATACAATGAGCTACCGATGAAGGAAATAATCGTGAGGAAACTAGTGGCACTTGTACTTTCTAGTCACAGATCACACTAGATACCGCATTACGAGATTCGTTGTTCCTACAAAAAGTCACCAAAGCTTGAGAAAGGCGCGGGTCGCGGGGAGTGCGACCAAGCATTCTCGTTGGCTATCTCGAGGTTACGCCTACTTGCGTCTAACAATCAACCAATCAGAGTAATTTCTTATAAGTGTATTTAGACTGATGCATGGTGCGTTTCGAGCGTCCTGAATGCAGAATCTAGGGTGGGATCTGTGTTTCTAATACAATAAGTTAGGCATCAGTCGCCAAGCACCTAACGATGTATTCTGGCAGCCTCGAAAGCCAATTCCCATTTCATGCTACTCGATGAATTCGTAACTTAAAATATTGGGGTACGTAGTATCGCTATCGCGACGCTCACGTTTTGTTTTTTGCCTGGAAACGTCTTTTTTCGGTCGTCAGGTATAGTATACATAAAGTGAAAAGAAATGTCATCTCGATCCCTAAGAATATGAAGGACCATAGTGCCCCGCGTATCAGAATCTTGAGGTGTTTCATTTGTGTTCGGTGTGGTTCATCTATATCCATCTGTATCGGTTCTGTTACAACATAGCCTCTGGAGTGGTCGACGCAATTGATGGCCCTACAATACTGTCCAACTGCCCCAGCGCTTACGAAGGCGCCTCACTTGTTTTGTTGAAATATAATTGCTACACATTGTATGAGCATCACACGTTACTACTTTTTACTTATAAACTTATGTTGCCTGGAAGAAATCGCTTTAGGCGATAAGGCCGCCCATTATACTGCCGTATATATAATTATTGTTTAATTTTAATTTTAATTGTATTTTCAGTGTTTAATAAAGTTATATTGTATTGTATTGTATTTTTTGCGACGACAAACGTGTTTACCGCTTTCTCTTAGTAAGCCTTTTTAAAAACTTTTACGCCTTTATCAAGTTGAAGGTGTGTTGAAGATCGGAATAAAAGAATAGGCAAACATTAGAAGAAGAAATTATATTTTAATCCCATGGCCAGACGGCTATTATAGCTATATAGAATACCTACATATGTATATATAAGCTTACCTTTAGGTGGGCATTTATCAGGGGCATCACAAAAGCAGTTCAGTTCAGGATCGTTGGCAAGGTCGCCAATGTTGACCGTGTATCGGTTTGTCTTGACGCCCTTATAGGAAGTCTTCTTCTGGAACCACGGCTTGAAAGACCTAGGAAATGATAAAATGGTGGTCAATAACAAAATGTAAAATGAAAGTCTGTATAAACATAGTTTTAGACTTTCATGGTTATTTATTACATTACTATTAGTACTCATGGTATATTTACCACGTATTTTATTTTTATTGAGATCTCTATATTTCGGCACAGTCTACCCGTGAACAATGAACATGGCGCATGCAACTGTGCCGAAATATCGGGAACTCAATAAAACTAAAAATCGTGGTAAATATCCCGTGAGTACTAAGACTAAAGTCTATATATTTGCTTCGTCTCCTGCATTTTTATTCAAAAACTCTGGAAAACTAAAGGACACCACTACACTTCTGAGTGTTCCGTTTGACGACGGACTTATTGTAGGTTATCATTTTGATAAGCTTTTACAGTAGGACTAAACACTGAAATCGCGAAATAAAAAATCAGATGCCGAAAGTTTGTCAAACCGTCTAGTACGGGTACCAGGAAGCCAGATACTATTAAGGCGACATAATATTTGAGATATATTTCATTTGAGAGGGTGAAAGGTTCTACTTTCAATTTGTTTTATCTATCGAGCGAAGTAATTCATATCGTGTACTGGTATGAACTTTTGACTAGATAAGAGTCTTCAGAAGCCTATGTATATTTTTTTTAATTGGAAACTTTAAGAATTCTTATTAAAAACTTTGGCCGAAAAGAGCTCTTTTTGGCATTTTCCGAACTAGAAGAATCTTAAGGGATGTAAAGGTCAAACCTGCATAATTCGCCTGAGAACGAGGCCAGCCGATCCTTCTGAGTCAGGAACGGTGGGAACACAGTGCCGTCAGTTCCGGAGTAATTATTACAGGAGTCCCTCCAGATCTTCATGTGAGGATTACCGTCGATGGCAACGACTGAACCCACTTCCATTACGTTCTTGATACCACGCTTTACTGTGACCACGTGAGGGTCTACAGAATTGTTGCGCTGAAACATAACAGGATTGCTATTTCACCCGGAAAATGTAAGGATCTCAGCTGATCCTAGGCAGTATAAAAGTAAGCAATAAATAAATATTGGTGGACGTTTTTCACACACAGTGCCATCTAGTCCCAAACTAAGCAAGCTTGTACTATTACTTGTTGTACTATGGGAACCAGATAACTGATAGAATACATAAAAAAATATTTTTTGTAAATACATTCATAGAATACATGGAAACACCCAGACAAAGAATAAACATCTAAGTTCATCACAAAAGTGTTTGTCCTGGGTGGGAATCGAACCCACGTCCTACAGTTCAGAAGGCGGAAATCCTCCCACTGAGCCACAAGGCTAGTAGTTGCAAAAATCACGAGGAATACGGGAATTAATGGTTTGACTCTGCGATGAGTCGAACGAATACGAATAATTGGAAAAACCCATCGAGTCTTTGTTTGAGTTTAGGATTGTTGATTCCTTACCGGGCAAAGGAACGCTAGCTCGTGACTAGAGTAAGTCAACCTTCAAAAGGTGAGTTGACCTGAATCGCGAGCTGTACACGGAATCATGAGCTTGTCCCGAGGTAAGCTTGTACTTGCGATGCCGGTACTGAATAGTGAGCATTGCAGTATGAAAATAGAAATAATATTGAACGGCAGGAGGTTAGGCGAAAACAAAACTGGCCCCAAGTGATGTGTGATGTGACCGTAAGCCTGAATTCAAGTTGAATCTACCATCTAAGGAGTAATTAAGGAGTAGTGATTTAAAAACGATATTGTTTATATTACTTAAAATATAATAGACCTATAATTGGCTGTTTTATAAAATGTATCTATGTTCATTAATTTGTATTACTGTGCTGTTGGTCTTAAATAAAAAAAAATCTTAGAAATTTTAGAATTTTAAAAAGCCATAACTACTCATTAGCTATTGGAGTTGAGTACCAAATTTAAATTACCTAATTAAAATTAAGAACGCTTACCCCCAAACACTGAAACGTCTGTTAGCTTTGAGAACAGATTAATTCTAATACTGCCTTTGTCTGGCACTAAGCAAATGACAAAGACAGCAATAGACTGAATCGGTCGTCAAAGTTAACACCGTTTCAGTATTCGGGGGTTATAGTTCCACTGTGTAAACACAGAAATCTACTCTGGTATCTGGTTTGGGTCACGAGCTGAAGAAAATGTAGTATCAATTTGCATACAAACGATGCCCCTTCGGCTGCTTACGAAACCTGAGCTACGTAATCAGTGCCGTACAAAGACTACCAGGAACATAATTACCAGGAAAATTACCAGGATTACATGAAAGGGTAGGTTGTGCTATCCGATTCACACTCGGAATAGTTTATTGGGACGCCCCAAAGGAGATCGCTTGCTCTACCGTCGACAGTGTGTCAATTATGGCCCGACCACATCGAATCCTGTTTCTCCCGTCATTGAATATACTAATATTCCCTCGACGCAATGCAATTTGGTATGCTCTTAACACGTGTCTTATTTGCTAAGAGCTCAAAATTATACTTGGCTTTATGCATGCATATAATAAAGCATTACCCGATACATTTTAGACAAATAACATTCGTTATCTCGAGAAAGAACATTAGAAAGTCTTTATTAGTACATAAAATGATGTACAAATATATAATTTAAGACCTTTGTACACGTCTTAGTAGCAAATAGAAAATATGAATATGAATTTCACATTTACAATTTCACCCAATTACACAGAAAATCTGTTTAAGCTTATCTCAACAGATTATCGAACTGACAAAATATATACCTAATATATATAATTTCCAAAGCATCTAAACACTGCAAGTTTAATTATTAAATCCTTCCCTATAAAAAATGTTTAAAACGAAAATGTTTCATATGTTCTAAAAACGTGGAAAGTTACAAATTCCTAATTTAATTACAAATTCTCCCTATTATATGGGGCCAGTAAATACCATAAAGTTAAGAAATACTCAATATTACATTATCACCATATTTTGATATTGTGTAAAAGAGATATTGTGAGCCACGTGACGTAGAATATCTCACAAACAACTGACGAAAATTGTTGTATTAATTTTAAAAAACCTATTCAATGATGCACAGGGAATGAAAAACAAAACATGTTTCATCTCCACTCTTTTTTTAAATGAGATCCCATGCATTGGTCCGTAATGTCGTGGAACCGAATTTGGGCACTTTGGTTCATAAAATGTAGAAATCATTTTCTGAGACAGACAGATGGACGGACGAGCCGGGCAGATGTACGGACGTACGGATCCTATAAGGGAACCATCCCATATGGAAACCATTATAGGATGGTTCTTGTTGAACTACGGAAAGAAACGAAATACGAAGCTAGACATCCATTACCTTCCCAAATAATGAGAACCGAATCTGACTGTTAGCTTCTAACTGAAACACTGATATGTCATCTTTCTTAAACGCGGAGCAAACTGCTTTCGGCGCAAACTCCTTCGTGTCACAGTTGATCATGACGCCTCGAAACAGGACGTCCAGCGCCTTGACTCGCATAAACACGTCGCTAGCGTTGTCAAAGAGGCTTTTGACAGCCTTCCCGATCATGGACAACAACGCAGGGTTGGTACGGCTTGTAGCTACGACAGTACCCTGGAAATATATTTTTTTAATTTTAAAATTTCGTTTATTTTTTTGGTGATAAAGTGTGCGAGACCTTTTGTGCGTCAAAATAGAAAACAGGACTGTATGGCGCAGCGGTGCAATACATATCTCTGTCTCACTGAATCCGATAGCATTAGACATAGAAACATAAAAATATAAATATCATTCTGATTTCCAGTTAGCTTTTTATTCGTTACGCTCTTGACAGAGTGGTCGTGGTACTGCAGGCCAAATATGATCCGCTTAACAATATTGCGCCTCACTTCTCGACTAGCAGTCATACTGATACATTCATTCAAGAGCCCACCCAAAGCAACTTCTAGCTTCCAGCAAGAAGTGTCATTTTGGATTTTGGAGGATACAAGGAGAGTTTTCGAGGCGGCAACCCAGGCGGGAGAGACAAACCTCCGAATACTGAAAAGTACGTTAACTTTGCCAACAGATTAATT
Source organism: Apocheima hispidaria (assembly GCA_947579745.1). Classification (NCBI taxonomy): domain Eukaryota; kingdom Metazoa; phylum Arthropoda; class Insecta; order Lepidoptera; family Geometridae; genus Apocheima; species Apocheima hispidaria. The sequence goes on from OX388160.1 coordinate 11,933,125, forward strand.
ATAATACTACATTTATCTGGCACTAAGCAAATGACAAAGGCATCCATAGGATTAATCTGCCGTCAAAGTTAACAAACGTTTCAGTATTCAGGGGAAAGCAACATACATGTTTCTTACTTTCTCAGAAGCACTGATTTCTCCGGGTATTAGAGCGGCGAGCCACTGCTTTAGACTCAGACGGTAAAATAATACTCCGGTGCTCCCCAAAAACAGTTTTTTTTTGTTGCCTGGTCCAAAACAACTTTTTTGTAAACGAACATCACGTCAGATTATATACGGGGAAGTAGCTCTCCTATCAATTTTCCAACAGTGGACATATCTACCAGAACAAGTGGGTGCGGCATCACGATGGTTTCCTCGCCCGTCAGTCCAGGTCCAGACAGCTCCGGCTTAAATAGGAAGAGGTCTTTCTTCTTGTAAGTGATAGTGTCATTTTCTTCATGGTCTTCGATCTCCACTTTGACCTTCCATTCCCTGGTGAGAAAGGTTGTGAGAGCGTAATCTATGGGATTCTTTAATTTAATGGTAATTTTTTTACATTAAATACTTTTTGATATATTTTTCTCACAGAGACGGGTGACCTAAGACATATGTAATTTTTTAACTAAGTTTGGATAAAAACGTATTCATATTTATTTTAGCATACATCTACCAACTAAGTACATTTAGTTGGTAGATTTACACTTTGGTCACAATTGTGGACCCCGTCGCTGCAGCTAAAAAAGTAGAAGAGAAGAGAGAGGGACAGCAGTAACTTTAATGTTTTAGTTATGTAACAGTACTATATATTTATATCTGTTAGGTACTCATCTAAGGAGTAATATACTTTATTTATTTTACTAAAAACTGTTGAAGCAATTTATAAAAATGTTTATCTCGCGATTCGTGTTTTATTGAGATCGGTAATCTGTTATATATTTTGATGGCCATTACAAAGGGGCTGGTTGAGTGAAGTGTGAGACGTGAAGCTGGTAACATGAATTTGTTTTTGTAGAAGTCAATTAAGGTAGGTAGGTAGGTAAGTCAATTTCCCGTTAGTCCTATTGTTTTTGAAATTCGCAACTTATAAAATTGGGCTTCTAATTTTTTTTCCGACTGCCCAAGAAGAAAGGTAGTGTTTTGGGGTTTGTTATTGTATGTTGTTGTTATTGTTCTTATTTAGGTTTTTCCTCATTTCATTTTAATTATTTTATTTTACAGCGAACAAAACAAAAAAAAATATATTGAGATCGGACTAGTCATTTTCGAGTTTTAGGGAGACTAACGCACGGCAATTGAATTTTAAATATTACTAGCTGATGCCCGCGAAGCTCGACCTTCGGCTTCGCTAAACTCTTCATACAAACCTTGTCCTCGCAATTATGAACACAATAAAAAATAAATCATCAAAATCGGTCCAGCTTTTCTCAAGATAGCGTGAGTACCAGAAAAAATAGGGGTTCATTTTTATATATATATATATAGACTAACCGTGGAGCATGTGCTACTGCACTGCAAGGCCACAGAGGACATACGAGTTAGGTCGGGACTCCTTCAAGAATCTCAACACCAAGTCTCCACTAGCATAACATCCGACGAAACAGGAGTGGAACAGCGACCCAAGGCCGTGCTCCGTTACTTTAAAGAGCTGGGCTGGTTTGGGTAGGCTGGCAGCGGGGCAAATGCACAAAACACCCTTAGCAGGACGTCAGTGCTAGTCTTATCACCCCATTTAGAATTAGAATTAGCCGTTTATTTTTATTTTACATTATTACCCGCGACTTCGTTTGCGTATACATACAAAAAAAAAAAGCTATGTCCCTCTCCGACCCTTAAATGGAAAAATTCAGACCGATCTTCCGCCCCTGAATTATATATATGGAAAAATTTAGGCCGATCCGTTCAGCCGTTTAGCCCTGATAACACGACAAACGCCCAGACAGAGAGACGAGAGACAGAGAGACAGAGTGACATAGTCAATTTCGCATTTATAATATTAGTTAGAAAATATGTATTGAAATCGCAAATATTTACTACTACTAATTATGCAACTTCTTACTTATTTCATGAAGATATTCTTTCATAATGATCGCCTCAACGGTTCGCAAGTTCTCGACAAATACATTTTCCACAAACATACAAATGTGCAAACATAATTATGCAACAAACGCCGACTTGTTCTCTTAGACTCTGTGGCTTCGTCGCAGAATGTCCCTTTCGCAAAGGGACCTTCGATTAGCTCGGTTAATTATACGGAAGTATTTACTCAATTTTAGAGAGGTATATAAGTACTCTGGGGTATAATAGGTGTTCGTAGATGATTTACAATTCAGATTAAACAATTTTCAGAATTTCAAAAGATCACTTACGCCCAAGAAGTTATGGAGATTTGTTTACAAAGGCGATGAGCTATAATTAGTTTTGACTTTGAATGGTTTAGGTTGCGAGATGAGAAAGTCAAGCAAATTATGGTATATACGTCATAATTAAAGGCAAAGAAGTTTATACTACTTACGTTTATAACTAGGAGATTGCTTCGAACTGACATATCGCGAGCCCTAAAACTTACAATCCCTAAAACGATTTGGCTAACATTGTAACTTGAACATTGTATTGGAATAAACTACATGTTAACAAAATTTTATGGATGTATATGTATGGAAGCATTAAACCGTCTGAATCTTAACAAGTTTTACCGTTTCATACTTAGCTTATTTAAAACCACCTCTTTCTGAAATGGTTACAAACGCGCATGGAAGAAATGGAAAAATACTCACATGTGCATTTTAAATAAAGGGATGTCAAGTTGTTTGATATCGGTGACAACTTAGTCCGACCCTGTTATTTTTATCGATATTTTATTGAATTATTCACTCAATAAGTGGTTCTCTATAAAAAGAGGCGTGATCCATAAAAAGGCCGGAGCAGAAAATTGCCTCTAATTTCCAAATTACTTTTAAATATTTATTACAAGAATTGTGAAAATATTATGATGTCAACATAAGGCTGCTTTTCTACCAGAGATGACGAAGCTATGTTTTTTATATAGAGGGATGGTGAGTGGCGAGTGGTGTAGCATCCGATGCACCCATTAGCTCGAGTCGTGCATCTTCTAGCACATATCACCCAGTCCGATATATTTCCACTAATGCTAAGATATATCTTAGCATTAGTGGAAATGGTCACATAGCTTCGTAGCTTAATTACCTCGTTCATAGCTTAGCTGCATAGCACAACTCTGGTGGAAAGGCACCCTAAGTTTTATATAATTATTTCCCCCACTTACTAACGACTGCAAAAATTAACTGGAAACTGTGACTTTTTATTCAGAAACGTCCAATTAGCATTTAGCGACTGACTAAAGTTAAGGTAGGCAGTAAGGAAGATAAGGCCTAGTCCACAATTGAATAGGATATTGAGCTCTCCTCTAGAACTTCGCAAATTACAGCTCAATGCAATAACTGGAATTGTATTAGTCAAAATGGGCCTTGCCTTATTTTTAGTATAAAAGCGAAACGTTGATTAATACGTAGCATATAAGTTTGTAAAAGCAAAACATAAGGATTATATTATAATAAGATAAAAATCTATAATTATTATTAAAAAAACTCATTAAAATTGGTCAAGCCGTTTAGGCAGTAACCGTTTAGGCAGAGGTAATACAGAAACACACAAACATACATTTATATACTTACAGACAGACCCCAAAAATATTACCCTACTTCTTTGGTAATAACCGAGAGTATATTTACAGTATATTGTTGTGGATACATTTTTATACAATTTGCCTATCCTATTAATAGGCAAATTAAGTCTAAAGTATTTTATTTTAAAGTATGTCCTATGGAGTAACAATTGGAGTAAATGCAAAAACAAAACGGACCCTCACTTGAGCCGAGCTAATATCTTAACAAAGGACACTTTTTAATATAGATTTATGAATAAATCATTATTTGTCGAAATTTTCCCCAAAAAATATTTATCATAGACTCAAAACATCAAATGCAAAATACTTACTCAAAATAGTACGGTCCGATTTCCTTAACAATCGGCAAGGCTCCATTCTGGATGTCCTCGACGTTGGTGTAGTTAAAGAAGTAAATCTTGAAGTCTAGGGCAAAGGGTATAGTCTCCCACATCTGGCGCACGTCCGTCTTCTTGGATAGAGCCATTTCCTGGATAAAGGAAAAGTTAAGACAGATTGAACCTTAAACTATAAATACATGCGATAGACCGCAAAGCGCGCTTTGAGGTCTTCTAAAACTTTTCCAGGTAACTTGCTCTGCATCAGTCCTTTCACATCCCACTACTGGGATATCAGCCTACCCTCGAGGGGTGATTACACCCAGTGCGGGTTGGCGGATTTACACACGCCATCGTAATTCTTCTCCGAAAATATGCAGGTTTCCTCGCGATGTTTTTCTTCACCGAAAAGCCAGATTTATGCGTAAGTAAATACCAAAGAACTCATTGGCGGAATCGAAACCGCGACCCGACGATTGTGAGGCGAGTGTGCTCCCACTCAGTTACCACCGCTTCCCACACTCTGCTACCTACAACAATACACAATACTCACACACACTCACGACTCACTCGGCTCGGCGCTCACTCTTCCGTAAGTGTGTTGTTTTTAAGCTACCTTTTTAATCATCATCATCATCAGCCGGAAGACGTTCACTGCTGCATATAGGTGCAGCCCTGGAGTATTGCCCTTAGAGCGCAATACTCAAAAAATGACATTTGCGGCCACCGGTTGCTCTCGACTTTCACATTGTATCAGTCTATCTAGTTGGAGTCCTCCTACGCTGCGTCTTACGGTTCGTAATCGCCACTCAACCAACTCGCGACGCCCGGCGGACGCCGCGCGCTAGTGTGGGTGACAGGTCCACACCAGATTACATTCTTGTTGCTCGCTGCGTATGCCGGCCGGCCGCGTAATAACTGGATATTTATATTTTGCCTACCCTCAAAGGCTCGTCTCTTCCAAATAAAATATTTACATTCGTTTTTTAAATATAAAACCTTTACTAAAGTTTATATAATATTAGTTTTAGTGATCAAAATAAGTTTTGAAATTTATGTTTTTCCAATTATTTTTTCCATTTACTTATTATCCTTTCTATAAGTTTTGAATCAGCTTACCGCTTACAAAACAGTGCATTATAGTTACCACTGATTGTACTTCTAGGATTCTATAATATACACTAGTGATTGTGCATGTTTGATTTAATATTATGTCTTAATAAAGATATTAAAAATTAAAAAAAAAAAAAAAATGGCCACTCAAGAACCTTTCTTCCCTATCGTCTATCAGCCTTTCCAAACGCGAGAAAAAAATATCGTAAATACGCTTGGTTTTATAATCAGCTTTTATCGTTTAATTAGTCGTGTTGATAGGGAAGGGACCACAACGGTTGAATGGGGAGCCTTTATGTTTTTGAAACCAATATATGATAATGATACCTATGGCCTTGACCAAATTGCTCTCATAAATCGACATACGTTCCCCAATAACCAGAAATCCCGAAAATCGGCACATAACCATCGCCATTTGGTAACAAAGCGTTTTTATTTCCCAGTACCTGAAGTGGCAGCTCAAATATATCCCATGATCATCGATTATTGAACGATAAATCAGGAAGGTCGCACAGCTGCGTCCAGACGTAGGCTTCCTTATGATAAACAATTTGTATGGCGTAGACCACACTGATAGTCTATTTCGATGCCATATGGTGGTTTTGCTATTCGTTTTTACCCGACTGCCCAAGAAAGAGAGTAAAGTTTTTGGGGTGTGTATGTTTGTTTGTGTGTTCATATATATTATCTCCTGTATCCTACACGGCTTGACCGATTTTGACGTGTGCGGTGTTGTGGGATTCGTCACTACATCTGGAGTGACAGGCTACATTTCGCAGTCGGGTGTTTTTGGTTTTCTTTTACTAATATTGTTATGAAAAACAAAATTTTTAAAAGGAAAATTGTCTGAAACCACTGTACTATCTGTAGTCGTGAAACCACGACTATTTCGCATAGGTAATAAGATTATAAGCAAAGTATTTCATCGTATCGGGACATTGCGATGTACTGCACATTTGAATTTCCCATTTTATTGGTGATTGCTTTGTCAAATTTCTGTCAGTCACTGTCTAAAATACGATAAAAACCCTGTTCTCTTACTTTACTAAACTACACTAAATACTCGTATAGACATATTACAAACTAACAGTTATACATACTGCTGGGTACTTTTGGTCAGGGTCCGGTTCGCGGGGGACTTTTAGAGTAGAATAAGATATTTAAAGTTTGACGAATTATTTTTCTAATATTTGAATCTGTAATTATTTGTAACTTGTATTCTAATTTAAATAAACATTAAAATGATATTGTTACATAATATTAAATAAGCATCAAGCATCTGAAACCTACAAAATCTGCCGCCGATAAGATGTATATCGGAAAGATTCCACGGCTATTCCCAGATTACGTACTCCATCATACGCATGTGTCAACATCAAGACGTGACGTGACGTGACTTCACCCTCCGCATGATACATTCAAAAAGAAAACGCGTATAAACTTGCATTAAAACTTTTTCAGTTTCTCTCATTATGATGGACCTTTTCAATGGAATTTTCAAGTCAAACGAGGAAAGTTCCAAGAGATAGATAAAAAGTAAAAGCGCTTATTCAGAAAAACCTCAAAAAAGCTTTGTTAAGCTTTGTTATATTAAATGGTTAGGCATTTGAGACGAATTGGGTCTAACGAGATTCGATTCAATGTATATTGCGTAATTGGTCATGGTCAGGAATAGGTCGTTCAAAGGATGTATTATTATTTATAAGAGAGCGATTAAGATATTCTTTTATTTCTGGAAGAGATTGCTTTCAGCGATAAAACCGCTAGTTGTAACACTGCTTTTTAAATTTATTTTATAAGTTGGCGAACAATCTGTCTATATAAATTATCTGATCTGCCGATGCTGATCTTTATGGTACGTCTGCTCAAGAGCGGAAAGTCTAGGGTTCGATTGCCGGCCAGGCTGATGTTTGATTGATGAATTTAATATTATATATAAAAAATAGTAGCACTACCCGCGACTTTGTTCGCATGGAGCTACAAAAAAAAGTAGCCTATGTCCTATACCTACCCTTAAGCTATATCTATGCAAAAATTCAGGTCTATCCGTCCCGCCGTTTAGCCGTGATAACGAGACAGACACCCAGATAGAGAGACAGAGAGACGGAGAAACAGAGAGACAGATAGACGATGAAAAGGATTAACGATGAATTTAATATCTGCTCTGGGTCTAGATGTTAGGTTGTCCTTGTCTTTATGTGTGTGTTTCATGGTTTGGGCCAGCACAGGGATCCTAGTGGAGAGTATTAAGTGTGAAATGAAAAAGATATAATAATTATAATCTCATTCACAATCTGTAAGAACAGTTAATCAACAGCCAATGTTGTGCGTGCATCTTGGAAAATGGCATGATTCGAATTGATTCCTTTTTTTTTTTACGAAATAGTTGAGAGGCTACTTGGCTGATTTGGCTTAAGGATAAGGTGAAGTGGCAGTGGGCGAGCTATATCTGCTGCAGAACCGATAATCGTTGTGGTAGAAATGTTCCAGAAAAGAAATTACTGACAAGCAATCCGTAGCGAGCAGTGGGATGAAGTACAACCCACCTTTTTTAACTGATGCTTGAGAATCGCGGGAAATATGACCCATCCGAAGAGGATGCCAAATAGGCCTGCTCCGCCCGAAATCGCCGCATACTTGAGAGGTTTCGGAAGCATCATTCCAAAGTCTTATAAATCTGGAAAAAATAAATTAATATTACCAACTGCTGTGCTTTCAGTCTTCAAGGCTGTTGAAGACTACTGAAGTCCCGCAACTGAACACCGCTGTCTTACAAAAGCTGCTGCCGTGAACTGAACGATCCAAATTCTACATTCTTGTCTTCTTAAATAGAGTTCAGAATATAGAAATGTTTGTCGGCCGAACTAAAAATCGGCTTAAGCTCATGCCGCCATACATTTTCGGATAACTCGTCCGATAGCCTCTCAGAGGAAGCTGTTTAAGGGTCAAAGTCGAATGGGCGGGACTCAACTAAAGCGTCTAGTGCTTTAGGGCCGACCAACCTGAATTAGCTATCTCATTCGCACATTTTCAACATTTTTAAATACAATAATTACAGAGAAAAAAAATTAAAAAATTGATCTATTAAATTAATATTTTTACAGTACCATTATCAATGTTTTTCCAAATTTTATGTTACTATTTTTATTTTGGCGAAGGAGAAGGGTTTTTTTTTCTATATTTTATGCAATTTTTATATAAAAAAGGTGAAAATACTGTGTAATCGGATCAACGGTTCTCAAGTTATCGTAGTACAAGTTTTATATACATAAAAACACCAATTTGTCCTGCTGTAGTGGTAGGACTCTTTTGCAGAGTCTGTCTGTCAGGAAGTACCACACCTTTGGAGTATACAACCGCCAAACAATAGTGTACAAACATTCTGTGTTCCGGATGAATGACAATGTTTCCAGCAAAATCTCTGTGCGTAAAGAGGTTTAACATCTAATATATCTGGATAATGAGCGCAGTGCATTGCAGCGCATGGTTTTTGAACTGTTAAAGTTCAAAACTGGCACTTATTGTTATGCGGACAAGCGTGACGCTTTACATCAAACGACTTGCTTGTCTCGTCATCCAGTAGAATAAAAAAAGACGTAGACTTTGAGACCTTCGCTTCGTTCGGTCGATAAGATGTTGTTGAGCAATTTTACCGTCAGGCAAATTTGCTCGTGCCATTATAAAATAAAAATTATGTTAGTATTAATCCAGCTGCAGTTGCGTTTCCGATCAATAGTTTGAATCAGAAAGCCAATGTGCGTCGGTTCCCATGAGCTTGGGGAAATTGCAACGCCTCACAGAGTGAACTAGAGGCCGTAGTCTTGGCATAGTCAAGTTCAGTTATGACGTCTCATAACTAAGGTCTTTTTTGCAATGCAATTTACTGCAGATATGTAATCATCATTATAATGAACACGGTATAGTCAAGCGTCCAATTGTGGAAGCTAAAAACAGCTTTTTGCCGCTGAGCTTTAAGGTCGCGCTGCCGGGCAAAGTTATTGCACAGACGCATTTTCAAAAAAAATTAAGATAAGAAAATTACCACAGTGGGTATTTAAAAAAAGGCATTTTTCTTTAAAACCACATTGTACATCATCATTATCTAGTTAGGTTCTGGCCGAAAGAATCTGATATGTTTTTGAATATGTCTCTCCTTTGCTCTGAGGAGATCTTGACAAATGGCGTGACTTTTGACTCCATACGGAATTTTTTTGCTGCGTACTATCAGGTATGCATGCAGTGTCAAGTAGAGTCACGTAATCGCCCGAGGAAATGGTATGAAAAATGTCCTCAAGGGTGAAATTTACGTTTATGACAGATATAGTTCTTGTCATAAAGATATCATATTCCGTAGATTTGCCCGCTCGAATCTCACGGGAACAGAACATATACAGAACAAAAAATATTACCGGATAAAAAATATCTTTACCTACCATTGGTTAACTTATAGTCCTACTCTGACTGATACATACATAAATACATACATCTTCAGTCGTCTCGCTCGCACTTTTACAATATTAAGGATATAAAATCACAAAGTTATAACAATATTACATAAATAAATAAATAATATTAAAAAATAATATGTATAGTAAATTTCATTTATGTATCTTTTAATTTGACGGAGATAGAAAAGAAAGCTTTTTTGATCTCTGCCGTCAAATTAAAAGTGCAGTCCATTAAGTATTCATGAAATTTCGTGTTGCTTCCAAAACTTAGTAAAAAAAAATGTACAAAAAATTGTATTCATGTTTGTGTTAAATATTTAAAAAAAAATAGGATATGCACGAGTGCAACCTATATACGATTCAAAGAAAAGCTGTGTAGCCACAGTCTGCGTTAATTAAAATTGAGAACACGGCCGGCCCGCCAAAACATTCATGTACAATAAATTACATAATTCAACAACCGAACCAAATCATAGTAAATTTAAACACCATTTATTTTAAAGTTATCCTTTCTACAAATTTCAGTCAATGAAATTCTGGGAATCCCTATTTTTGTTTAAACAACAAACGGAGCAAGCATAATAAACACCTACTTGTCATAATATTAATAAATCGTTTAAATAATTAATTAGTTTTCATTAATTCATTAATTTAACTATAAACAAAACAATTATTAAAATTTAATTTGAAATATACTTCTGTACTTGCCTGTAATATTCAATATTATTTTAGGGCTAAATATTTCCGATTGCTGAGTATTTGTCCGAAATTTTATAAGCAAGCAGTTCACTTCAATACATTTATTTTTAAATCTACACATCAGCTCTTAGACGTCCACTGCTGGCCGAAGGCTCCCCCATATTGGAGGTGGTTGCCTGATCCGCGCGCTTGGCAGGTGGCTTGGGGATCGAACACCAAGGCGGTCGAAGGTTTATGAAGACACAATTCAGGAGGGACAACTAATTTAAATAATAAGTTAATCATAAATACGTACAAGTGCAGGTCCGTTCACTAAGAAGGCTAATAGAAAACTTGGTATGGTATTGCAATGACTGTTATTGGAAAGGCAGAATGGGTACAGGCGCTGGAGAAAGTGGATTTTTACTAAAACACTAAAAGGAAAAATAAATAAAAAAATAAAAAGGTATGTTCTCATAGGTATTTCTACCTTCCGAAAAAAGATTACAGTGCTTAAAAAAAAACTCGAAAACAATATTTTTGCCTTCTGCTTCGTCAAAATTAAAATAGTAACTTTCATTAGGGAAGCGAGCCATTGGCGTCAATTCCACGTAAACTCACTTAGTAAACACTAAACTTAGATCTATTGCTATCTTTTACTAATAGAAACACAAGAAAGAGATAACATGCATTTCAGTGCTGTCAAATAAGTCAGATCTTAGTTCACCATACAAGCTTAGACGAGACCGGAGTGGGTGCCGACTTAAAACAAGTTCTGTGTCGCTAGTGCACGTTGTCGATGCCATTAATTTTTAACGCTCTTTCAAGTAAGAAGGAACGTGGGAGTCCGGCACAAGATAAGGAGCAACAAATTTTACATATAAACATTAATTAAGGTCTGCAATAATGTACTTGATGTTGTAAAAAATCATGGAACAAAAGTATGATTCAGAGAAGCCGCTTGCGAGAGGTTTTAGGAACTCTGCAGACCTAGCACGGGCGCCGGGATAAAGAACATACTGAATAAAAGGCGCGTCTAGTGGCGCAAGTGTATCGTAGTAATCCTTTCAGAAAAAGTCTTCTGAACACCTGTACCTGAACACGATGGATGTATATCCACCGTAGTATCCAGTATAACCAGCGGGCATAAAGTTTCGCCCTCGTTCGTACGTGAACAGAATAAACGACAGTAACCAATAATACATCATATTAATATAACATCTTCATCGACTATCCATTGTTTTTCATGCTATGTATTAGACTAGACTTATCTCGCGGGTCTACCTGCCTTCTTAGTTCATTTTCAAGCAATTTTCAACTAGCATGATATTTTAGTGACATTTAGTTTTTGTATTTGTAATGTATATGATTGTGTGTTCCTTTAGTACCTCCTGTAGCCTAAGCGCCTTGAGTTTTTCTGAGTGGGATGTCGTTGAATTCCTCTTTACGTCCGAAATAACTTTTGCTTATAACTTTGCAGTTGGGTATTTTGTTTCTTTTAATAATACTAGTAGTTCGCGCCGAACTGAGACCTCGCGACCCCTTTATCTTCACAACCCCTGTACCGATTCAGCTCATATTCGAATTTAAATTTTTAATTGAAATGGACTACTTGCCTACAAAATTTCATGAAGATCGGATCAACGGTTCGCAAGTTATCATCGGACAAATATACACACAAACATACATACAAATGCCGATTTGTCCCAGTAAACTCTGAGACCTTCGCTTCGCTTGGTCAATTACACGTCAAGGGTTTTGTGGCCAGGCTTCACTTGTTTTTCCATTACACAGCATGCAAAATATGCAGGTAAAGTGGGTTAGTTTTGAAGTGGAGTAGCCCAGAAATAACAATAGCACCGTTGTAACGTGATTCAGGAAGAGATTGCTTTCAATTCAAGGGCTTATTAAGTCCTTGTAAATTATCCTTTTAAGCCCTTGTAAATTAACTATTTGAGTTCCTCAACTAGAATCTAAAATATGTACTAATCCAATAACTTTACTTTTGCAAGGTCGTTGGACAAAAATAGCAAAATGTTTATTACTTTGAAAGTTTTTGGCCTAAGATTACTTTCTTCAAATATTTAATCTGCCCCCACTCTCTCTTAGGTATTGTGAATAATATGAATTAAACTTAAATATATATTTTTTAGTTCAAGCTGGCGATCCGTGGTTTGTAGACAATCTTACTGGAGCTGAAGTCTTACCTGGATAAAATGTAGAATACCTATGTCACTCTTTGGCCTTTTACCTGTACCCATGTAATAAACACTTGCTCTGTTGTTGCATGCATGAGGAACATGTAAGCCAATAAACCAACAAACTCACTTTCACATTTATAATATTAGTAAAAAATTGGTACTTCTGTAAATTGGACCCGGGTGTGGCTTATTGAATCATCCCCCCCCCCCCCTCGCGAAAGTGCGAGGCCTGGTTCCTTCAGTGGACGTCTACTGGCTGATGATGATCATGACTTCTGTGAATGCTGTGTATTTTGTTTAAAATCTATAATTTAAGTAACTAATAAGGAAGAAGAATACATATTAATTTTTATTTTATTTATTTATTAGGTACACACAACAGATCACCGATGATACATTATATAATAATTTTATGAAAGTTCTATTCGAATCCGCGATCCAAACCGTGAGCACACAACATGGTTATAACAGCGATTACTTGCTAGACTAATTGCGTTACAGAATACATAAAAATTATACGAATACATACTCAATTAAATGAATTAATCAATTAGAATCTCAATTAATTAAATTAATATGTTGAAGATTGAATATGTCTATTATATAAAGCCTTTATGATACCGCTTATGATAGAGACGTGAAATTTGAAACCAAAATAAATGGTCCTCCTAAAAATAATCTATGTGAAAAATAAGAACGGATTTTGCTAAATTCCACCTATATGGATAAAATGGAACCCCAAAATTTGTATGGAAATAAGAGGTTTTTTCATTGTAGCCTAACTAAATTCTAAACTAATTTTTACATTACTAACCTAACCTAACTAAGCCAGGAGTCAGGACCAATAAAGCTTCGAGGTATAAAAATGAATACGTTCGTCTCAAGGAAGAAACTGCGCTTGCGCGATTCAGAACTCCCTACATTACAGCTGTCAGTCCATACAAAGCATCAAAAAATGCACAAAAAGGATAAACGCTGTAACGTTACGCCCTCTAGAGGGGGGACGTAAGGTCAAGTTATCTAGGACCTAGAAACCTACCTATGGGAGGACCCTAAAATTGAGGAAAAAACCAAAAGGGACACAACGCCATGTAGCGAACTATGCCCCGAATACTGAAACGTTTGTTAACTTTGACAACAGATTAATTCTAATACTGCCATTGTCTGGCACTAAGCAAATGACAAAGGCAGCAATAGACTTATCGTCAAAGTTAACAAACGTTTCAGTATTCGGGGGTATAGGAAGTAGCTTTGTATCCCTGTCTGGATGTTTGTCGCGTTATCACGGTTAAACTGCTGAACGGATCTTGATAAGAAGTTACTGTATATCACAAAGACGGACATAGGATACTTTTTTAATGTCCATGCGAACGAAGTCACGGATAGCAACTAGTAAAAAATAAAGGAAGACATATCTCAAGATTTTTCAAAAATCAACCCAAAAGGATGTGAAATGGGATGTTTTATTGTTTCATACTTTTATTGCCTATGCGAGTGAAACATCCGCCTTGGGGCAAACTAATTATTATTTTATAAAGAACTCCTAATAAAATTATATGAATACAAATCAAACTAAATTTATAAACTTCAATTAACACAAACCTTTTTTTTCTGACCACTAATATATCTGAATATCAAAGTTATAAATTGTCGAGAAATGAAGGGTTAGGGCGCTAAATAATTTATGAGTTTGGTGTCAAATAGGACACTTCTATAATGACTTTATTATCATAAAACATTTTCTGTAAATAACACCCTACTACCCTAATAATGATACAAAATATAATTATGAGATGTTAGCTATACATTTGAAAAAAAATATTCCTCTAAAATATACTCAATACTCTCTCTGTCTGGGTGTTTGTCGCGTTATCACGACTGAACGGATAGACCTGGATTTTTGCAGCATCAGAATAGCTCAGTATGCAATGTTTCCAGCGTAATTACTGGACATACAGAGATTTAACATCTAACATCTCAGGGTGACGAGCGCAGTGCCTTGCCTTTGAACTGTTGAAGTTCAAAATTCTGGGTGGCACTTAACTGTTATGGGCAAGCGTGACGCTTAACATCAGGTGAGCGACTTGCTCGTCTTGCCACCGAGTAACATAAAAAAAAAACACAAAAATGAGCGATTTTTTTGTGTATGTGGCAACACCGCACCTCTCAAAAATTATTCGAAAACAATTAGTTATTTTCAAGTAACATTTTGATTCTAAAATAAATACCGAAACAACCACGAGCAAATGGGTTATCTTGCGAAGATAACAATTACCCAGTCCTAAAAACGCCATCTACTTATATAGAAAGTAATTCTGTCTCTCTACCTATCGTTTGTTATATTACCTTTTCACTACATACTGAGCGGCTGTACTGATTTTGATGACAATTTAAATGGCTATACAGTCTGAATATGAATCATGAGGACGGACATAGGCAACTTTTTAAAATGAAAAAACAAATTGAAATACGCGGGCGAAGCCGCAGGTGAAAACCAGTAAAATAATAAGCAAGGCAATGTAATAACAAGTTTTTTTGTGTTCGCTATTGCCACAGAATAAATAATAGTATACTTATACAGATACACTTATACAATTACTCTGAGAAGAATATTTCATAAACGGAGACTCTCATCATCATTATCATCATAAGCTATGCTTCAAAATAAAGAATAATGGTATTCTAAAAATACTAGTAGTTCGCGCCGAACTGAGACCTCGCGACCCCTATATCTTCACAACCCCTGGACCGATTCAGCTCATATTCGAACTTAAATATTGTATTGAAATGAACTACTTGCCTACGAAATTTCATGAAGATCCGATCAACGGTTCGCAAGTTATCATCGGACAAATATACACACAAACATACAAACATACATACAAATGCCGATTTGTCCCAGTAAACTCTAAGACCTTCGCTTCGCTCGGTCAATTAAATGTTTTTTTTTTAAATTGACTTTCTGTAATTTTTATATTAAAAAATGTCGATATAGTGCGAACGAGATAGCGACAATCAGGGAAGCTCAACGCTTGCCCTCGCTGTGTGATTTAGGCCTGCCTCAGCCCACATTTTAACGTAGTTATTCCATAGCAAATTAATTAATTAATACCATTTCCCATGAGACATACGATTTTTTACTAATTTTTCAATTTGTTCATTCCACAGATTATATATAGATACCGCATCACGAGATCATTGCTCCGGCAAAACTTATCAAAGTTGGAGGACAGTGCGGGTTGCGGGTACTGCGACCAATCGTTCTCATCTGCTATCTCAAGGTTACGCCTATTCGCATCTAGCAATATCCCAGTCAGAGTAACTTTATAGGTGTATTTTGCTCAGCTAAATGAATATGTTTTTTGTTTTTATTTTGTAATAGCATTGTGTATATTGTTTAATTAGACTATTTAAAAATTTGTAAATGGCGCGAACTAGTTGTCTACTCAAACCTTAATTAGGTTTTAAGACAACCTATGATGTGGAAATATTGTAAATTTTTGGTATTAAATAAAAAAAAATAAAAAAACTATGTGTGGTACGCTTCTATCGTCCTCAGTGCGGTATCTAGGGGTGATCTGTAGTTAATTTCTTCGTAAGTATAAGCATACCTTCAAAAGCTAATAAGAAGGTCAACTAAGTAACGAATAATTAAAGAAAAAGTAATTTTAGAGTTTTTATTACGACGAAACAGTTTTATAATTGTTACAGCTTGTGACTATCCTTAATTACACGCCATCATAAATTAGCTCTAATTAAAATTTGATTAGATGAAAGCGTGGAACCTTTTTTTGAATTTCTTTTTTACGTTTGACCTGGCCTTTCTGGATGGTAGACATGTTTACGAAGAAGAGATTTACCCGACTGCCAACGAAGAAGGGTAATGTTTTTGGGATGTATGTAATTTTAAGCTTATAACTAAGTATATTTATGTGTGCCTATATTACCTCCTGCAGCCTAAACAGCTTGACCGATTTTGACGAGTGAGGTGTCGTTGGATTCCTCTTTACGCATAGGCTCGTTTTGCAGTCGGGTTATATTGTTTTTATTTTATAATATTACTACAAACGCTGTATTTATTAAGTAGCCATCTTGCCTTTGGTGAAACTGAAGATTTTCGTCTTCTGCCAAGCGTGTAGCCCGGATCAAGACAAAGTACGTTTTGTTTTTTTTTTATGTAACTGTGTGCTGTGCCAGGAGACGAGCAAGTCGCTCGCCTGATGGTAAGCGTCACGCTTGCCCATAACAGTTCAATGCCATCCAGAATGTTTAACTATAGCAGTTAAAACAGCGTGGCATTGTCCTGCGCTCCTCGCTCTCAGTGTTAGATTCTAAATCTCTTTATACTCAGTAATTACAACAAAAACATTGCCCACCGTCCGAAGCACAGTACTGTTTGTAAACTACTGCTTGACGGTTGAATAACAAATGTGTGGTACTTCTCCAAGCAGATTCTGCAAAAGAGACCAATACTACATAGTAAACTGCAATAGGTTTTTTGGTGTTTTTGTAATTCTGAGTGGCACTAAACTGTTATGACGAAGGTGACGCTAATTACTGGCGAGCGACTCACTCGTATACTTTTTTTTTTAGTCTTTATTTTCTTGAAGGGGTTTTGTAACCCCCGTAACCCCCCCCTAACAGACAAAGGAACATGTTATACTCTAGCTGCGCCCCGCGGCTTCACCCGCTTTTCTACAGAAACCGAATAGTTTTCCGGGATAAAAAGCGTATGTGTTAATCCAGGGTGTAAGCTACCTCCATACCAAATTTCATTCAAATCCGTTCAGCAGCTACAGAGCCGGGAACAAACACACTTACACACTTACAAACTTTCGCATTTATAATATTAGTGTGATAAATCAATACTTATAATTCACGTTACTTGAATGAAGAGTAAAATTATTTTTCTCGTCATTAATTACTAATTAAATACACAAAATCTATTTCAGTTTCAAATGTTCCAGTTTGTGTCCAACCGCCATGAAAATATTTTCCACTGTGCACGGGTTTTCTGAAAATAAACAAAATGCTTAAAATTACAAGGTACAATCGTTGTGAAGGCGAGATTGTGGGAAGATACCCTTTGCCAAACAGGGTTACAAGGAACGGTGTTAATGGAAAGGGCCTCATTTGACAGGGCCCGTACCGTAAAGTCTTTATTGCAATGAATGTTAGGTTCAGCACCCGAAGCCGGGCGACCACGAACCGTATTGCCATGCGATAAGGTTCAAGGTACGCCAGCGTCAGCGGCTGCACCTAAAAATCACTTCAATATGGACTTTACGGTACGGGCCATCCTTTCTAGTAGTTCGCGGCGAACTAAGAACTTGCAGACTTTATTACTTCACAACTCACTTTATTTCATATTTGTACTTAAAAATTATATTGAAATGAACTACTTGCCTACAAAAAATCATGAAGCCTCCCACTAGGAGGACCGACGATATTGTGAAATTCGCGAGCAACCGCGCTGGATGCAAGTGGCACGTTGTCGGTTGATGTGGCGGTCTAAGAGGGAGGCCTGTGTTCTAAGGGAGACCAGTGGACATCTGGCTGATTATGATGGATGAAATCAACGGTTCGCAAGTTATCGTCGGACAAATATATACATACAAACATACATATGCCGACTTACTACCGTAGAGTCTGAAACTTTCGCTTCGCTCGGTCGATGAACGACTTTTATTATATACCGAGAGACCAAATATGAAATCGTTGAAAAATAACAGCTTTTTATAGAGTTCGTTGAGTCAATGAAAACTATTACCATCAATGGAACAGCTTGCTTAATTGTAATGTAATTCTAAATCCAGTTCGGGACTTTTAATTTTCGTGATTTCAGGTGGTTTTACCCGACTACGATAAAGGACCCGTGGGGGACGGACTAATTCTGTACTAATTACTACTATGGTACGGTATGGTACTATATGGGATACTTATATAAGGTTGTTTACTATGAGGCATTGAGCAACACAGGGCTCCGGGTTCGGGCCGGCACCGTGTTGCTCAATGACAATGAGGTCCCTTCGGTTAGTAATACCTCGTAAAATATCGTTCCTTGGAACCCGGTATTAATATTATAAGAGGTATATCAGTATAACTATCTCGGTTCGTCCCCCGTGTCGGAAAATCACAGAAGGCGGTAGGAAACTGCCTAAAGCCTAAACTTTAAAAGTTAGGTATTCGCATGGGATGATCAGAAAGTTCCCACCAACTTGAATTGCTGTTTCATCGTGCTTGGAATACTAAATCATGGCCGACTTTCGATGAATGTTTAAAATAATTCAGAATAAAGTCCATATGTATACATTACTTTTGTTTCATTTTTTTCATGCTATTTGTGTATTTGTTACGAATGAGTTAGCTTGGGTTTTTATTCGCAGATTAAAGCACTAGCGACAGCTTATGTCCTTATCAGTACTACAATAGAGTTACTCATCTTTTTATTTCTTATCTTTATCATTTTTATGGACATTAGCATTCTTAGTAGTTCTTAGTTATTTCTCTATAGCAAGAAATTTGATGGAAATCCGGCATCGCCCTGAATATAATTTGGAACCATAAGTTTTTCCAGACTCTAAACTACCTATTTCCCAAACTGAATTTCAATCCTTCAGCTGAAGCTGTTTCGATTAACAAATACATTAAAAATGTTAAAATGTTATTTTTCGAAAGAGGATATAGGGTATTTTTTCCAAATGAAGTCAGAAAAAACTTATATATTGCTGGGCACTACCTACGTTAAAAATAGGGTGTACATAGGTACCTATTTCAACCCAGCTATCTTCGTATCCTGCGTCCAAACGCGCCGAGCGTACAGCCTCTCTGACCGCATGAGTGAACACTGTAGCCAGACATAGCGCAGGCTCGCCTGTCGCTGGAAACAAAAAACAGTTTTATTATTATTTTCCCTCCCGCCGCATGCCAAAAACACAATACGCCAACACGTAAAACGCCAAATTCGCTTAGCCGCTTAAATAAAACTTCAAATCGACGTAACACCAAAATGCCAAGTACTCACAGCACACACAGTACAACAGTTTTAAAGACTTCATAATATTTTAGAACGGACTTCGACATTCTAGCAAAGTCCCTTAATGCATGTGCTAAATGAAATTGTAACATGTTATGTTCTAACTATTGCAAATGCAATGTTGCAAAAGTATTTTTAAATTTTTAATTTGATGTAAATAAATAGAGAGAGTGAGAGAGAGAGAGAGAGAGAGAGAGAGAGGGAGGGAGAGAGAGCGCGTCAATCAAAACTGTTGTAGAAGAATTGTAATTTTTAGTGAATTGACTGGTAATCTTTACCTACTATTTGTTTTACCTTTTGACTGTAAGATGCCGACTTCATTCCTTGCTCCCCTTCGGAAGTAGATCCTCATGTCTGCAGGTATATCCTTTATACCTGGTATTTTGTAAGTCCAGGTCCTGTCAGTAAGAAGTTTTCCATTGGACTTATCGAATACGAGCTTCTCTGCTGTCCAATAACCAAGACCCATGATGAAAGCACCTTCGATCTGATAATAATCAAAATATTACAATAACTTAGAAAAGTCTGCGAGAAAAATCTGCATTTTGTCGCATAATATCTATTTATTTATGTAATTATTTATTATTATTTATCTGTATGAGTTTGGTCATAAATAGATTATTTTTGAAGATGGTGGCCAACTTACTTGTGCAACGTCAATTTCAGGGCTCAGACTCCTTCCAGTATCTTCCAAAATATCAACTCTTAACACATCATGATTTCCCGTCAAAATATCTACTTCTACCTCCATAATACCAACAGCATACACATAATAAGTTTTCAGGCCATCCTTTTTCACGGCAACCATGTACGATGCTTGTAAATCCACTTCTGCTTTGTAAGCTGCATCTATTACATCTTCCCATTTAGGTTTGTCTTTCTTGAATGGTTCCAATCTTTTGTTTAAGATATCACAAGCTTTTACCACCGCTAGGGCTACGCATTCACTGCCTATGCTTCCACCTGTGACCATAGCGTTTGGAGATGTAAAACTAGCGCTGGGCTTAACGCTAATTTTTTCTAAAGAAACACCAAGCATGTAAGCGCAAACTTGAGCTGCTTTAGTGTTGATACCTTGCCCCATTTCGATCCCTCCGTGAGTGATAACAACTGTTCCATCTCCATGGTAAATACTTATAAGCGCGTTGTAGTTTCCTGTATAAAATATGTCAATTGACAATGGCACTAGTTTTATAGCTCGCTTTCTCCAACGATTATTTGTATTGAAATATGTTACTTCTTTTTTTCTATTATCGTAGTCTGCATCTTTTTTGAGCTGGTCAATCATTTCGGGGATAGGATAATCACGTTCTTTATTTATATTTTTAAGTCTTACATCAAGTGGATCTTTCCCTGTATGATATGCAATCTTTTCCATCACGTGTTCCACCATAGCTACACCTTCGGTGGAGTCTAAAAATATAATAATTGAATTGTGAAACAAAAAATATCGAATTACAAATAATATATTAAAGGTAGCTTTGTAGCTTTCTTACATGGAGCTCGACACCAGGTATTTGATGCGATGTCAGTAGCCACACTATTGGTAGATACTTTCCATCTCTTGTGTTCGTAACTATTATAGAAACCTTGTAATGTAAGAGGAGTAAGTGATTCGTTAAGAGAATGTCCTAGATTTTGGTAGATCTCATTCTTTAAATACTGGATAACTCCATCTTTATTTACTCCGACCTTAAAAATACAAGTATATAAGAAATTAAAAAGTTGGATCATTATGTACTTTGATACTATTGATCATAAAAATAATTATGAAAATGGATCTACTAGACTCACCTCATATTTACAGCTGGTCCCGATTCGTTTTCCTATCATCTTCATGTTAGTCATCAGTGGCAATATGAATCTACAAGTTCTTCCAAGCAGATGCGACACAAGAGCTGCAGAACACGCTATTTGTGATGAGCGAGAAATTTTTCCACCATATCCTCCGCCTACGCGCCTAACTATAACGTTAATGCTAGAAAATGAGAAGTCACAATATAAAACTAAGATTTAGAAAGAACGCCCTGAATGCAAGGTAGCAAGGTTGCGAGGTCGCACGCATGTCACGCTTGTAAAACTTCTTGAAAAAGATGTGATCGAAACGAGACGGAATAACGACTTAATTTAACGTGAATGTTCCCATACATACAATAATTTTGTGAAAGATTGTAGTTTTTGATGAAAATATTCCAAATGCTTGACACAAGAAATTATGTATTGTGATAAAATATTGCGATGCATATAAAAAATATTACCTGTTCTCGGGGACGTTCAAGCAGCGAGCGACAGCAATATTAGTCAAGTCGAGCCATTGGGTGGAAGAGTAAACTTCCATCCCATCTTCAGTTGGCTTCACTACACAAGTTTGTGGTTCCATATAATAGTGATACTGAGACTCCATATTCATTTCTCCGTATATCACTTGTTTAACATCATTGCCTACTTCAGTAGGTTCAACACTAATATCTTGTCTCACTCTTTTGTCTTTATATGGCGAATTTAATACGTCATCAATGCTTATTAGTGGACTTTTACTACTTATTTTACTGTACTTCACTGTTACCAGCGTAGCAGCTTTGCTTGCAATTTTTTCTGAATCAGCTACCAGGATACCAGCAGGTTGACCGTAAAATTTTACTTCTTTTTCGCATAAAATTTCTTCTGCCCGGTCCAATATAGGAGGAACAAAAGCTGGTGTAAAATCGTTTTTCCCAGGAATGTCTTTGGCTGTGTAAAATGTTATAACTCCTGGTATTTTCTAGAAATAAATACTTTTTTTTGTAATCTAATTTGATAAAATATATAATAAGAAACAAAGCTCAATTTTGGCTTACCAGTGCATCGGCTGTATCAAAACCTACTATTATACTTCCAGGTATCGTATCAGCGGTGACAAAAGCTGCAAAAACTTCATTGGTTTGTGCTGGAAGATCATTTGCAAATGCGGCTTCACCGCTACACTGGACCAGAGCCTCCAACTTTGGTACTGGTTGGTTTAGAGGCCATATGTCTTTATCTGTTTCAA
Organism: Apocheima hispidaria; assembly: GCA_947579745.1. NCBI lineage: Eukaryota > Metazoa > Arthropoda > Insecta > Lepidoptera > Geometridae > Apocheima > Apocheima hispidaria. The sequence goes on from OX388160.1 coordinate 11,955,631, forward strand.
ACGATTGTGAGCCTTTAGATATATGCCTCTTTATTGCTTCTCCTCCTGATCTATATTTTGGATTAAGTTTATCTTCTGGACAAAGGCTTAAAATTGCCTGAAAACAATATTTTGAGAAAGTTTGATAAGGTAATTTGCACCATAGTTTAATATGATGACGTACATAATCGTGGGAAGACGGAGCGAAATACTTAATTTAAACACGTTAGAAAATATGCCGATACACAAAATAAATATAAATATTACGGGTAGTATACTACCTTAGTAGTATCACGGCCCGAAATTCCAATTGTGTAAACCACAATGCCAATAATGTGCCACAATTTTACGCTGCGTTGATCATTCATGATTTAAAAACATAGTATGACAAAAAAAATCTTCATATAAAGAACTTATTAACCCACTTTATTTATTTTTCTTACCTTGTAATACAAATTAATTGCCAGAAATCTTCTATAACGAGCCGATGGTTCGGGAGGCGCTTCTACCGCTACAATATCCTGCGATAGGCTTTCTAATGCCAACTTTAAAGTCTCTTCTGTGTATGGATCCTTGCCAGCTAGTACAGCTTCAGTCTTCCTCGCATGGATAAAGGTAGGTGATATGCTGCCGTAGACAACTGTGGCTTTGTCAAGCAAGTTTGAGTTTTCACGGAATTTAAATAAGAAGCCAGCGTTTACGACCGCATGAGCGTTTTGAGAACGTGGCATTATCTGTAAAAGCATTTAAAATGTAAAGAAGGTAGGCGTTTCAAATGAATGTTTGAAAAATAAGTATAATATAATATTGTTATTTGATGTAACGAATATTCTCATACTTTTAGCAGCAAGTTAACATAATCAGGTGCAGCAATAATTTGCAGTACGTTTCCCTGTATTGGAAACACACAAAGACACGAACCACTAACACTCATACCAAGACATTTAAATTCATCATTCATGAAATTGCAGGAGCAATTGCGAACTAAATCAGTTACCATTTTAAAGTAATCAGTAAGTAAGTAAGTAAGTCAGTAAGAATCAGTGGAGAAATTGCGTTAATAGGACAGGAAGTCCATGATGGAGCCTGGTTCGACAGGCTTTGTGTAAAAAGAGCGAGACGGCACAACAACGACCGTTGATTATTTAGCCACCAACGAACGTATCCTCAACATACCACAGATGTTTCAATCGTCTGCAACAGACGTCTAAGGCCAGTTGTAGTACCACTGGAAGCTAAATTTAATAAAGGAACTTTATCAAAATAAAATTTAACCAATACCTTGTACGTTTTCACCACGCAGCATTTAGATAATGGCGGTAGCAAAACATTCAAAATAATTTTGCCTTTCATGTTGGTAAGCAGGAAATCCGGGAACGTCACTATCTGAGTTCTATTAACGCCTTCAGCTAAAACAAGTGAAGATATCTGAAATAACCTGAACGTGCCACAACTTGCTAATGCTCCAACACATTTGTGAATTTTAAGCAAAACGTAAAACAGGGTATGCATCCTCGAATTTTCAGTTTTTATTTAATTTTTAATAGCTAGCTTTCATGACTTTGTTACTTAGTTTGGGAATAAATGACTAAAGGAGAAGAAAATTTTTTCTTCAGATGCATTTAAGGCTGCATTACTTTGGGGCCTACACTGTCGATAACGTAACAAACACCCAGACAGAGAGACAGAAAGACAGATAGACAGAGTTACTTTCGCATCTTTAATATTAGTTAGGATTAGGATACTTGTGTCAGAGATATCTTACCGACAGTCATCATAGCTCCGACAGTTTCAAAGAGCAGGAACAAATCCGACTGGAACTCATTGTTCAAATATTTCAAGAAAAGGTTCCCTCCAATGGTTCCTATCTGTAAATAATTCCAGTGATTACTTCAATGATTACTTTCACATAGTCTGTGGGTAGCTGTGAATATTTTCAGTGGTGTTGTTGTATGATTGTCTTCCTTCTTCTTTCTTGTATTTTCACTATCTTTCATGTTCTTACATCTTCAACGAGACATGGATAAGGTCGTTGAGTGGTGTCGGAGGAACAAATTGCAGTTTAACGTGGACAAATGCTCCATAATAACATTCAGTAGAGCGACGACACCACACAAATACAACTACAAGTTAGACGAAACGCAGTTGAAGCGAGTGGAAACGGTTAGGGATCTTGGGGTTCGTCTGGACACGGAGTTGAGGTTCAGAGGTCATGTTGTTAATGTATGTAAAAAGGCGTACAGAATGCTGGGATTCATTTTACGCCGAGCGAATAGTTTTACAAACGACAGGGCCCTAACATCAATGTATGATGCACTGGTCAGAAGCCAGCTGGAGAACGCCGCTTCAGTATGGGCTCCTCATGAAGCTAAATATAGTTTAATGTTGGAGCGCATACAGAACAAGTTCACTAGGTACCTGTACTGGAAGAGACATGGCGTCTACCCTTTCTATCCCTTGATGTATCCAACCTTGTTCGTTTTGGGCATGGTTGGGTATAACAAGTTGGAAATAAGGAGGGATGTGGCGCTTGCTGTGTATGTGATAAAGATATTTCGGGGGATCATGACCAATCAGACAATCTTAAAGATGATGAGACTGTGCGTGCCAGACGAGTACTTGAGGCGGCGCAGGCAGCCGCCGCTGTTCGCGGTGCCTCGCGGAAGGACTAACCTGCTCAGCAAAGCGCCATTGACTAACACCATACAAACACTAAACCGAGTGGCGGAAAACATTGACATATTCCACTGTTCACAGAGCGAGTTCGTAAGTGCTACACTATATAATTTATGTTATTGTAATGTTTCTGACAATTTTTTATATTGATGACTAATAATAATGACTAATAATAAACTTGATAATTTATATACATTTAATTTAATATCTTAGCTACTCTATTGTATTAGGGAATCTCCTGTAATGATAGTGTATTGTTTTAATAATAAATAAATAAATAAATAAATGTTTTAAACATAGATTCCAAAATTAGGAGCTTTACGTTCTATCTGTGGATTTAACTGAACATTGTATTTTGTAAAATGTAAGAGCCTGATCCCTCACACTCTATCTCGTTAAGACATTTTCAAAAAATTTGAAGATAAAAAAAAACAGTTAACTTTAGAATAACAATGTTAATGTTCTAAAGACATTTTTAATTTAATATTTTCTACTTTGGCGAAGAAAACTTAATTTGATTTCTGCATAAAAAATATTTTCCTTCTCCTTCGCTAAAATAAAAAATAATGACGATTGCTATAATATATTGACAAATTGTATTCTAAAAGTAACGGACTGTTTTATTAATCCTAAATTCTTACTCAGTGATTTTTAATCTTCAATAGAATAGAATATATTTATTGGCCTTGTAACTAACTTTAACTTAAACTTTAAACTTTAAAGTCTTCTTACAACATTGGACAATTTATAAATAAGAAATATTAGTAAATTTCACATGTAATATAATCAATCTAGTTCCACCAGAATAAAATATAAAATAAGTATTGTAATTTTTAAAATTCTAATAATAAAATTAATATCACACAAGGGGATTCCAAAATAATAGCTATAATTATTGTATTAATGTCAACTATAGTATTCTAATCAAATAAGAATGAAGATTAATTCAGACGAAATTTCATAAATTCATTTGTTGTGTAAACAGGGTTCACCTCAAAGAAATGTTTTATTTTTCTTTTGAAATCATTGGCATTTAGTTTGGTTATACCTTGCGGCAATTTATTGAACATACAGATTTTATTATATATCCCTTGCTTTTGTACTTTCTTTAATCTGTTAAAAAGTTTATACATTTCATCATAATTTCGACACTTACACATGAACTTGTTTTTGGGTTTGCTTAATTTTTCTTTTTATTCACAAATTTCTAGAATACATTTATAGATATATAAAGAGATAGCATTCATATTTTTGTTATCTTTGAAACGCTGTCTAACTGATGTGCGTTTCCTTAATCTTAACATTATTTTAGTTGCTCTTTCCTGCGTCCTTAAAACCTTCGACATGTCAGCTCCGTTGCCCCAAACAGTAACAGAATATATATGTGCGTAAAATACGGAAAGAATGGCAGACTTATCAAGCAATGGCTTAACTTTAAGTAGTTCATAGTTAACATTAGCCAGTTGTCTGCACAGTTTTTTAATATGGCCAGTATGGTTTAATGTTTAATCAATCGTGTAACCAAGAAATACATTTTCTTTAGCACCCATCTGATATTTACTGCTCTTCCTTGAATAATGTTGAAAATGTGTGAAAGAGATAGCTCTGGTCAGGAGCGCAGCCTTAACAGATTAATTAACAGAACTGTTGTAATTTACTGATAGCTGTATTTGGACAGATTCTCTAGTTTACGAAAAATATTAAAAAATACTCGCATCAAATTGACCAGACTAATAAACAGAGTATATTATATAAACTATAAACATAAACTATTAACAGAGTAATAAAGCAATTAAAACTTCGAAATAAAAATTGTAAGCTTTATTAGTAAAACGATTTTAAAGTGCTTAAATAAAATGTAAGTCTTGTACAAAGTATTGCCTAGGTACCAAATAATATTATTTTATCTATGCTATGTACACATAGTGCGGTTAAAAATTGAAGTGCTTTGAAACGAAAACATTTTAACCAAACAGACAGAGCGACTCTCATAAAGTACAAACCTGAAAGAGGTTCATTGAACTCATCATTACGTTTTTTTTACTAGGTATGAGACCAATATTGAAATCGCGAACAAAATATATTTTCCATACAATGTGTCGAGTGTAATTGACATTTCAATATGAAAAGTAAAAAAATATTGCTGTTTCTTACTTTTTTAATGACCGTTAGAAGCGAAGGTTTGGGATTTGTAGGGAAGGGTTGTATGTTAAATTAAAAAGGCCTGTCTTACCCCCGAATACTGAAACGTTTGTTAACTTTGACGACAGATTAAGTCGATTGCTGTGTTTGTCATTTACTTAGTGCCAGGCAAAGGCAGTATTAGAATTAATCTGTTGTTAAAGTTAACAAACGTTTCAGTATTCGGGGGTCAATCTCGCTGTTCCACCTCTTAGCTTACAAGATATAGATATACAAATGTTTGTACATAACAAGAGAGAACAAAAGAAAGAAGAAAAGAGAAGAGATATGTTTTCATAATAATTGCAATATTTTTAGTGGTTAAACAAACTTACCTTGTGACGTTTGACCATAATTATGCGAACCGTTGCATCCGAAGAAATTTAATATTCACTTAGTAGTCCACTCTTCAATGTACTGGGCACCTAGCACAATTTTAGAGCTAAAATAAAAAGTATGAATTTAAATGACGCCCATACTGTCACTGTCATTTACCGCCACTGACAGCCACCTCCCGCGCTGTCACCTCATTTCTTTAGAGCTATAAGTAATTTCGCAAAATTATTGGGGAAACGAACTTGGTATTTGGCAGTTCCGGGTTTGGGCGGGTTGTAAATTTCTTCGGATGCAACGGTTCGCATAATTATGGTCAAACGTCACAAGGTAAGTTTGTTTAACCACTAATTATACGGAACCGTTGCATCCTCGAAATTTAATATTCACTTAGTAGGATGTTTAGAGAATATTGCGAAATTATTAATATTTTGTTGTTATTTAAAAAAATCTCAGTAATTATACAAAAAAAATATCTTGTTTTATTTGAATCAAAATTAAATACAGATTCTGCAAAGGCGCAATCGTCACTGACGGAAGTTAATAAGCGATTATAAAATTTGGCAAATGTTAAGCTATTTCCCGACCAGCCTGCGCATTTTTTTATATGGTCTATTGACATTCCTTGTTTATGAGCAGTTGAAGTTGTCGAGTGGCGAGTACTAAAAGCGGAAAAAAAAATCTGTGTTAATACCACTCTCGCTCATGATATGTTTGATCCACCTACTAATAGTGGAGGGACTCGCATTATGATGGGCTTTTTGGTTGTTAAAAAAAAGCCTTTCTGTGTTTGGCCTTCTAATTGAAAACACTTTGTGGCTTCTATGTACGATTAGAGTGTCTTTGCAGGACAAATTTCTATCCTATCAGGGAAGAATGGTATCAAAATATGTGGTATTGATTGATCACTAACTCTATGGTAGAACCATTAAGTATTATGTTACTTAATCGGTAGTACTTAGTGTCTGAACTCGTTGTCCTGAAGACAATGCAAGTAACACTGCGAATTTTTTCATGATTTCAGCTAAGACTAAGCCTTAATTTGGAAAGAGATTGGAAACAAAATTTAAAATCACGTTAGGATCCCATGTAGTTTGATATCGAGGAAGAACTAGGCCTTGATCTAAAAACCCCTCTCAGAAATCGGACAACTAGGGCGTTCTCACTAAATGTCTTACCAAATAGTAAGGCTAAAGCTGAACGGTAGATATTTAAGCTAGAGTAGCTAGCCCCGCTTTTATATCCGTGAGCTAAAAACTTTAACAAGAACGGCAAGTTATTCGAAAAAGGATCACTGTTTCTTGTTTTACAGAAAAGCCACCTTTTTTAATGACACATTGTATTGTTTCAATGAATTTTGAGAGAGACGAGATCATAATATCGATTGTTTCTGAATGTAGCGAGTGTCGTGTGAAGGCTGACCTGATAATAGATATGATACCAGGGTAAGAGTCTTCCATCGAGCATGAGGTTCCCTGCAAGGAGACAGTAATAGTTTATCTTCCGGGTGAAAATATATCGGTTCACTGCATGCTAAGGACTGGAACAAGGGATACCAGGGCTAACTTGTCCAGTAGGGCACTACCATGATTCCCGTAGCCCCATCATTTATAATTTTTCAATATAAAATGGAGGAAACGCGTAAAAGAAGAAATAAACTTCAATCTATTGTAAGCGCATCAATATTGTAAGCGGATGGATCTCTCTTCCAAGATATGTATTTATCATATTTAGTGTTAAAACGTGACGCACAAAGATCAAACTGGCTCTCTGAATTTTTCAACAATTGAATTGAACGCCCTAGAAGACAAATTCCATTCTGCATCAAAGTTAGTACGCCTAGACTCGTCATCGGCTTCTTTATTTAAATGACTGAATTGAATACCGCCCATTCTATTAATTTATGAAATGGCAACTGTGTTATCTATTCTAAGCAAAATTTTGGTATTTCGCATTTTATTAGCAAAACATTTAAGGCCTATGTATGCTGCCTTTAATTCTGATAAAATAATATGACACTTAGACTCGTCCGAGTCCAAAATCCATGAGATCGTTCATTGTTACATACAATGACACCCCAACCGGTCAAACTAGAATCTGAAAAAAATTGGCAAGTGTAACGCGCGTTTCTAACAGGATTAGTCGTAATCATTATTTGTCATTCCCATCACAAGAAGTCTTCTTTTAGTATTTTACTTAACATCATCTTGCAGTCGTAGTTTTCATTGGATTGTCGCAAATCTAGATATTTATCCCTTTCGAATAGCTTAGTATACATCCATCCATAAGTTATAGCTGGACAGGCAGAGGTAAGTACCCCGAGAAATTTAGCTTATTCTCGAATGACAATGATTTTTTTACTAGATAAATAAATAAATAAATAAATATCTGGGACATTATTGCACACACGGTCATCTGACCCCAAACTAAGCAAAGCTTGTAATATGGCTGCCAGAGACTGATATACGTACATAGATATTTTTTTTAAATACATACTTATATAGATATTAACACCCAGACATAGAACAAACACAAATATTCATCACATAAATGTTTGTCCTAGATGGGAATCGAACCCACGCCCCCAAGCACAGAACGTAGGTTCACTACCAACTGAGCCACCGGGGCAGTCAATGATATGATATGATATGGGGATATGTGCCTGATTAATGTTAATATTTAATTATTTTTTCGATTGGTAGTCCTAGGTCATTTTAACTGAATTGAATTTAAAGCCTAAAAAGTTCAGACATTGCCTTGGCACAAGTTGACTTTTCTCGTAGATAATCACGAACCCTAATTGAACCAATAAATTTACTGTTTCAGTAACGCAGTTAAGACATTCATCATACAAGCCACCTAGGCAAAGAAAATCGTCTAAGTAATTTACTATCAATAGGCCTTTGCTTCTAAGAAAAGACACAACCGGCTTAAGAAGTTTGGTGAAAATGTACGGCGCTGACGATAGACCGAAAGGGAGGCATTGAAATTCAATTCGAATTTCAATCTTAAACATTTTCTTGACTCCTCGTGCATTTATAAAAAAATATGCATCAGCTTAGAGGCCGTTCGGTAGTCTTCTATTTTAAAATGGATTGATTCTACAAATTTATTAAGCGATTTGAGATTAAGAATAAACCTGAATTTTCAGTCTGATTTAGGTATTAGGAATATCTTAGATATGAACTGATCTGGTAAATCTTTGCAAAGTACCACGGCCCCCATTTGAAGTAATTTATTTATTTCTAAATGTAATTGATGTCGTTTGGGTTCGGAGATAGGTGTACTATGAAGTATTCCTTGAAAAACTGGTTTTATAACCTTTTATGACCTGTATAATATTATCATCGTTTCTAATTGAATTCCAATTTTTCAAGAAGTATTTTAATCTACCCGAGTATACCTCTATTGAGTTTTCGATTGTGATTTCGATTGTGTCCTCGATGGGGCTTGATAGCGGTTCAACATAGGAGCAGGTCGTCTCAAGGGCGGCGGGTATACCGGACGGCTTTTGGCTCCACCCTGCCTGTTCCCGCGATGAGCTTGACGGGGTGGGCCCTTCCAGTTTCCCTGCTGGTTAGTGGGATTTTTCAACGTCGAAACCTCTGTTGCGTTTGTTGTTTTTCGTAACTGAAGCCCAGATCTTTCAGCGGATTTAGAATCTTATCGGTGAGGTTGTCACCGAAGAGTAAAGAATCTCTTTTGACATTCTGTACAATATCAAGAATCTTCTTGTCCAATGTGTAGGTAATAAGTTTCCTACGATTTAATGTATTTTAGAAATGTAAATCCATAAAGATCTGATTTGTTTCTGATAATTGTTTGATTAATTCAATTTCGTCTATATTAGGATAAGTTCAATAAGAGAGGAAGTTAAACTAGTTAATGCTGCGATTCCAATTCCAAGCTGATTTTGTGCCTTTTCGAGGCGCTTATCGCGATTTCGGGTAGACTCGATCATTACCGCCGCTATTTCAGGGTTTAACTTCGGTGCATTCATCAACTGAAAATTTTCAGGCACAAGAATCTTTTCAGCGAGTGCTTTCTTTTGGTCTTTATTTAGGCCGTCACATAAGATGCGACCCCAACGTTCAGAGATTCCCGCCTGAATATTTGGCCCAAAAACTTCTTGTTTGCCTTTTGCTTCACCTAGCACTTCCAATATGCTGGCAGACAGAGTAGGGATCGGGAGATCAGCGCTGCTGATTGGCGGAGCGCTTGTGTTCAGTTGGCTAGTCGATGGCCCTGCTGCGGCTAAGTCTACCAAAGTATCGGGTAAAATACACTCTGCTTGAGGTGAGGCCTCATGGTGAACGTCGATGGCATGAACCGCAGACCGAATATTCCATTGAGAATCAGAGGAGTCGGTGTCGGATTCCATTACTTTCATAACAGAATCATTCTTCTTGGAAGAAGTATGAGCTGGAATCCTGCCGTCGTAGGCGCGCTCTGCAGAAACTATACAAAGCAATGGTTATGATCGCATCATAACACGAACTGCTTAGGATGTAATAAATGACCGTGATCGCATCACGGTACTCAAATAAAATGACTACGATCGCATCGCAGTACTTGAAAGTGCTCGACTATGATCGCGTCATAGTACCAAGGCACATAACTGAATGTAATATATTGGACACAAACACATAAACCGCCTTCTAATCGAACTACAAAGCCCTCTAATCACTGTGAACACTATTTATGTTCTCGATAAGAAAATACTCAAAAAATATGAGAATTGAGGGTAGATGTAAAAAGTTATATAATAAGTTATATTATTATGGAAACCACCGCCTAGATTTTTTTGTACGTGGAATATGTAATTATGCATATCAGTATGAATAGGTATGGAATAATGATATAGAAAGGCAGACAGATAAGTACTTGTACTTACCCTCGTCGCTGCTTTCAGAATTCTCGTACTGTCGTAAACGTTTCTCCAGTCTACGAATCTTTCTCTTGGTGTGATCTTGAGAACTTTTGCGTTTTCTTTTCCCCATTGCACTTGTACGTTGATAAACCGTAAGTAGAAAAAACTTCTAGCAGACAGTAAAGATAATTTAAGAATTTCGATGCTGCGATGCCCGCACAAGAAAAACGAATGAGGTGACAGCGCGGGAGGTGGCTGTCAGTGGCGGTAAATGACAGTGACAGTATGGGCGTCATTTAAATTCATACTTTTTATTTTAGCTCTAAAATTGTGCTAGGTGCCCAGTACATTGAAGAGTGGACTACTAAGTGAATATTAAATTTCGAGGATGCAACGGTTCCGTATAATTGAAATAGTGGATCGTAAAACGGAACATCGCGAAGTCTCAGTTCGGGGAGAACTATTTCTACTGAGTGACGAGTCGAGCAAGTCGCTAGCCTGATGGAAAGATCACGTTTCTCCAGAACACTAAAATGATACCCAGTATTTTAAATTTTACCAGCTCACAACCCTGCGTTAAAAAACTGATTTAAAATCTTAGGCAATACGCAACGTATTGCCTAAGATTTTAAATCAGTTTTTTCCCAGTAACTTAAACACAGTAATGATAGCACTGCAAGCATCGCGGATCATCTCGCCAACATCAGGCGAACATTGACCAAGTCGGCCAAGCTTACTCATGTCATGGGCCCCGATGTATACAATCACCTCCCTGAACACGTTACTATAGCTCCCAGTCTGCAAAGCTTCAAAACACGTCTACAACGTTGGCTTATTGAGCAAGCATTCTACAGCTATGGTGAATTTTATAAATTTCTAAGTTAATTGATTTAAATTTAATTTAATTTACATAGATTATGCCAAAATTATGATTTTATTTATTAAGTTTCACATGTAAATTGGCTTTACGAATTAAATGACTATGACTTTGAATAGCTTTCTACTTTGCTTGGCGGTTGAAAACCTGGCAAAAGTGTGGTGCTTCCTCAGACAGCTTCTGCAAAAGAGCCCACCACTAAATAAGCTTTACCACGGCCTGTGGCATTGTATAAAACTTACATTTCTCACTGGTATATGAGCCACTAGATCCATATGATCGTAAAGCTGCTTCAAATACGAAAACTCTTCTTTTGCTGCAGACAACGCTTGGAAAAGCGTCATCATGTCTGATAGAGACATTCCGGCTCCCATGACGAGGTTCACATCGAGAATGTAGCCTTTGAGCTCTGATACGTTGAATATGTCTATTACGTTTGGTGGGTACCCTTTTACGTGATAAACGCCTGAAAGAGAAAATACAATAGCTTACAGATCTTTTCTTTTGTATTCATATTACGATTTGGGATATTATATAACTTCAAACATGCTTTTTTTAAATCGATGCGTATTTTATAAGTAAGTTTTTAAATTCTGTATCAACTTCGATGACAAACAAGTTTGTTTTTGATCACCCCACAAACGCTGGGGAGTTTCATTCGTAGGTGGAGTTTTTCATATAATATTATAATCGCAAACAGTTCTGGGCCTTGGGAATTGGAGAGTCAAGAAAAGTTTTATGATAGTTTCGGACGCTCAAGTATTCCAGATTTGCTCCAAGGCATGTTTTTATCATGAATTTCGAAGGGTTGAACTTAAGAAGTTCATAGGTCATGACACTCTAGATTTCTGGATGTAAGATTTATTTATAGCTCAAGTTTAAGGCAGAACTATACTGACATATGTAGTAAAGTTTGAAAGTTTTTCATGACATTTCCTTTTGTTTTATAATCTTTTGTATGAATAAAGTGTGAAGATGACTGTGACCGATAAATTGCTAGGAGTAACCTTGCTACTACCATGTTAACATAGTAGCAGCATATAAATTATAGGCTATTACTAGTTACTTGGTGCAACAAAATACTGAACACTGTACACTGAATGGGAACGCTTTGTGGGCCTTGATATTTTGTGTCACAGTGATTCGTCCGCGCGCCCACGGCGTTTGCTATATCAAGTCCCTATGTCTCAGCACCGCAACCCGCGCCTTCCTTAAGTTTTAGTGTTTTTTTGTCGGATCTCATAATAAATTACTTAAATAAAGTTTCTACTTTCATATATCAGAGTTTGCTTTTGCACCAAAAGCTGTACTTATAATCGTTAGCTTTAGTATTTTTTTTCCATGTTTCAAGAGTCTTAAAGGATAAAGCCGTTTAAAATGAAACGTTCCAAGCAGCCTTGATGTTAAATCCTTTAGCGTGGTGCCTTTGAGCAGGGCTATAAACCACAGACAAAGAGGTGGCTTATCTTCATTCCTTGTTCCTTAAATTATAGATACTTGTACATGACGGAAGTAACAAAACTATGTTAGGTGCTTTGGGAGGTTTTTAATTAAGAGATAAATCTATCTAAGAAAGTTTCTTGATACAAGAGCACAAAACTCCAACAAAAAAAGAATGACGATGAGAAATAAAGTTTAGATTTCAATCTTGAGGAGGTTTTGAGCAAGTGAATAGGCCTAAAGAAACGTCTATTTATTTCGCCCTAAGTGTATCTTAAATTCAATTTATTTGAAATAAAATTTACCGAACCACTCAGGTAAGCTTCAAATAGTAGTTCAATAAGTGGTTCTAATTTCGTTAATCGTAATAGCTTTCATCGAGCATTAAGAGATGATTGCGTATTTATTTTTCTATTTTGGTTCTTGCTTAATAATATTTTGATCTTCGGAAATAAACTTATTTAATATTCTTATTAAAAAGAATTACTCAGGATTTTTTTTCCTCAGTGGGTGTCAAACTCTTAGGCAAAATCCGTATACTTATATTATTGATAAGTTGTAGAGCACACTCGTCTCATATATGTGGGATCGCGGGTTGGACGGGCAGGCGTCCACTGGATTTTCAGTGAAGGAAAACATCGTGAGGAAACCTACATATTTTCGGAGAAGAAATTCAATGGCATATGTGAATCCGCCAACCCACACTAGGCCAGATTGGTGGATATCGCCCAATCTTCCCTTCGAGGGTAGGACGATATCCCAATAGCGGGATTTTAAAATAGTGGCATTTATATAGTATTGGCCACACACCACTAATGCACATGTTGTACAGTGTACACAACAATAAACATTTATCGTAGACACACGAGTGCGCTAATAGACAACACACCAAAAAAACACAAACCACGTAACACAAATAAATGTTTTAACACTTCTGTCGGTCACTGTCGTTTGGTTATATTTTATTACGTATTTTATTATTATAATAATTGCTTATTTCAGTAAGTACTTCTTGGATTACAACTAGCAGTAGTTCATTTATTTATTTGTCAATAAAGTTCAGGCTCGTCTGTAAGAAAGAACCTAATCCTAACCTAATCTGAAAAATTGTGAGTTTCCACAACTTGATACTAACCTTGACCAGTATTTCCAGCAATCAGCTTATATTCGCCATTTTTCATTGCTTTAAACACATCTTCAAGTGTATATGTTCTGTACCATTTCTTCTTTGATGCATGCTCTAATTCCAACATCTTATTGTCCATAATAAATGTAAAATCATTAGGTTCTTGCTGCTTTTTTGAGCATTTCTTGTGGCGGCATGACGTCGCGCATTTTACTCCGCAAGGTTTGAGGATACCGAGGTCTTCGAGGTCAACGACTTTGTCTAAGAGACTCTGATCGGCGTCAGTCGCGAACGTCTTAAAGGCGTCTGCGATGGGTCTGTAGCCAGTACATCTGCACATGTTGCCGGCAAAAGAGTTCTCGATCTCTTTTGAAGTAAGTTTCTTGTTGCGAGATTTGTAGAGGCTACAAGAAAAATTGATTTCATCAGAATTGCCATTAAACATGTCAAGAGGAGACATTTCGGTACGCTACTGTTCCAATCGTGAGCCACCCTCATTCAGTATTCAGAACAGAGTATAGATATCTTACAACTATAAAAGCCTCTCATTTCATACGGTAAGATTACGTTTCGAGATCTGAGTACTTACAAGGTCGTTATTGCGATGATGCGCACAGCCGCCGACGCTGAGCGACCGTGAACGTTACCGTGCGGCGATACGATTCGCGGTCGCTCGGTGTCGGCGGCTGATCCTTACAATCATGGCAATAAGCACGCCATCACATCCGTCTATATCGTCAACAGTCAGCATGCGGAGGCTGAAGTTTGAAGAAGGTTTATAACCTCTTGATGAATATATGCTAAAAAAGAAGTCTGACCTGTACATATTCATGATCCAACCAGGTGTGCAGTACCCGCACTGCGTACCGTTGAAGTTTGCCAACCGTGTCTGGATATTATGATAGCCCATCGTCCGGTTACCAATCCCCTCTACTGTGGTCACTTCCCAGCCGTGACAAGATAGGACACAAACTAGACACTGCAAGGAAATAACAAATTACAATGTCAAGTCACGTAACGAAATTTGTCTTGACTTGATTTCGACCCTATTTTGTGGCACATATGATAATCTTGAAAATTGTATCTTTGCCGATGGTAGCATTACGTTAATTAATAAATTATAGTCAAACGCAAACGTGGTTCAGTGCAATTACTATGATCTACTGGTATAAGTATGTTTACTACATAATCTTAACCGAGTTGGTTACCTTCAATGAGCGTGGCATCATAATACCATAGATTTGTTTAATTACTCAGAAACTGGTGGCATCATGGATCATCAAGGATGAATTTAAGGTCCGTGCACACTCATCACTCACTTAAAGGTTAAGTATCATTTGCAAGTTTCCTTGTGTCGTAGAACACACCCTTACATAATTAATATCCAGACCCAGAATAGATTTTGAAATTTGTCACTAAGAAATCTGTTCGGCTGGGTGTGTATGGCCTGATCTTCGGCTTTCCCTTCCAGCCACTTACAACTATCCTACGTAAATCGTCACTCCATCAAGTTTCAGGGCGTTCTACGCCACGTTTGCCAATTCGCGAACACCAAAAAGAATTCTTAAGAAGTTTTAAGAAGGCACACGACGGACAGAAATATGAAATACTAAGCTCTGATAAATTCTTAACAAATTCTTACCGAGTTAACAGCGAACGTCTTGACAGTGTGGTCAGGCGGCAGGGGCGCCGTGACGGCGACCACGCAAGCGCCGCAGCCTCCTTCGTGGCACATCGCCTTCGTACCACGGAGGTCGGCGATATTTCTGATGTAGTCGTTCAACGATACCTCCGGCTCAAATCTCCCATCCACTAAAAATATACTCATTGATAGACAGGTTTGGGCTGAGGAGCCAATCAACTAGTCTCAGAGTGTTAGATTCACGATAAATCTCAATCCCCTTTCAATATATTTTTTTTAATCTGTGTGATTCTTCCTTATTTTATTTTTTTCATGTTTTAGCTTGTAAACGACGCCTTTAATTATTGACAGGCAAGTGCCTTTATTTAGTAAACAAAATACACATAAACTACAACTACATAGTTACTAAGTGGCTAATTACTTAGCTTACTACAAAAAAGTTGTATTACATAGAGAAAATAATAATCCAAATATTGAATCTATGGATTATAATGTTCTCCCACTGCTAATTGGCAGCATGAAATACTATAATGTATAATGTATGTGTATATATGTTTGTATAGATTCGCGTTTTTTTTTGTTCAATTCGGTTTATAAATGACGGAGGTCTGAGGTAACAAACATTTTTTTTAAAAAGTCGACTTGAGAACCTCCTTTTTTTTTGGAAGTCGGTTAAAAAGTGAATAGTGCAAGCGTGCTACATCGTCGGCCATATCGCCGCTTCCCATCAGGTAAGTTTCTTGTGGCAAAACGCATGCCAAGGATGACGTTATAGTATAGGGGTGGCAAATCTAATTTAACCCAAGATCTATTGTTTACTGACGAAACCCTAGGCGATTTACAATTACATATTTCTTGAAATTTTAAATGAAACAAATATGAAGTATTTTTTATTCTATTAAAAGGGAAAATATAAAATTGCCAGCAGGCCTAGAACGGGCGCCGAGATAAAATGTTGTCCACCATATTTTTCCCGAGAAAACGAGACGGATGTATGAAAAGAGACAAAATAACATCATGGAACAGCGATTGAAAACTGATACAAAATGATGCGCACAGCATTTGTTGCTAACGTTGCGTCATCAGTTTTACGTATTTCTTACAAATAAATATTATTATGAAGTATATTAAACTTATATTATGGTTTTAACCTTGCCACGATCAACCGGACTCATAGCCGCGATCGACCGGTTGGCCACCCCTGCTATAGTGGCCACGCATTATTTGTTGTATATTTTCTTACAATTATTGTTAAATATAATAGAATACACATGTATACATTCAATAGAATCATTCATCATTCAACATCAGATTTTTGACAATCTACATGGAGTGGCTCTGTAAACATTTGTATTTGGCTAATACCCGTGGGATCAGCTACGGGCCACGTGGCTAACAAGTCTGGAAGTTAAAGCGAAGTCTGGGATTCTCGGGGTGATTAACGGTATTTTTACACGTATACTTCTTTCTACACGTGAACGGATAATGGACTGTCCGATAAGAGCCCGAATATAAACATTAACTAAATTAGGCATCAGATAAAATGGTTTTGAATACACGTACTTATCTGTAGCATTAACAGTCCATACAACCAGTAGACTTATCATAATTATCTACCCATTCTCACGAAAATAATACACTCAATAGAGCCTAGAATTGAATCGAAGCCAATCAAAGGCGCAGATTTTATAATTTTTAGAAGCGCCCGATCGTAATCGCGTTTTATTATTATTTTTTCCGACTATAAGTGTGTAAGAATGGAAGTTTGTAAGTATGTATGTTTGTGTATTCCTATATTACGATGCTTGGCTGACTGATATTGACGAATAAATGGTTCCTTTTTATATCTGGAGTGACATAGGCTACAATTTGCAATCGGATATTTTGTTTCTTTTAATAATATTTCTCGTTTAAAGATATGTGTGATCTACTGGTTATGTTTTCTTTGGTCCCGATATTCCTTGTAGAGTACGTTTTGAAAGTTCACAAGATAATCAGAAAAAGCGCGGTCGACAACATTATATTTGTTATAATAAAATGAATCATACTTTACCTTCATGTTTTGTCCCGTTTATATGAAATGTTATTTTCGACATTCTATTATGTGAAACACCTGAAAATAGAGCAAAACTATTTTTATCTTTCAGTGATGGATCTTCATGTGACTATATCGCGTCTATATAAGTAGGTATTGATATCGTAGACTTAGATTATGTATGTTATGTTTTTATGTATAACTAGTTGTTACCAGTGACTTCGTTCACGTGGACATAAAAAAAGTATTCGATGTCCGTCTTTGTGATAAGCAGTAACTCCTTTTCAAATTCTATTATTAAGATCTATTCAGCCGTCTAGCCGTGATAATGCGACAAACATTCAGATAGAGAGACAAAGTTACTTTTTATAGTTCGCTAGATGGCGTTGATATTTTTGTATGGACTGACAGTTGTAATGTAGGGAGTTCTGAATCGCGCAAGCGAAGTTTTTTCCTCGAGACGAACGTATTCATTTTTATACCTCGAAGCTTTATTGGTCTTGATACGTCTGCGGCTATATTCCTCTGCATTATTATAATATTAGTTAGGATTATGTACTGATGATGATTAAGAACACATAGTAAAAATTAAAAAAAAACTATTAATTGAGAACTTTTTGTTCTTATACCTAAAGCACTAAGTTTGATAGTGCTACAACAAATTTTCATTATTTAGGTATCGTTTAGAAAAAAGAATATATAAAGCGTTTTGTATGATAGTGCCACAACTATTTTTGTTAAGTACCGTTTAAAAAACAGGATTTTATAATGCACTTAATTTGATAGTGCCGCAACTACCGTTTAAATAATTTTAAATAAAAAAAAGCGACCTCATAACAACTATTTGTTTCGTCATATTCGCTAAACTCTCATAATCGAGATTTTCTTGACGCCACCCATGAAATACGTATCACTAGTAGTTCGCCCCGAACTCACGATGTTAGGTTTAGGTTTAAGGATCAACGTTTCGTTCTTCGCGCGAAATTCAAATTATCTTGCGTTTTTTGTCAATTACAGCTTGATTACTCATCGTGGATTTATTGAAACCAATTTTGCGCCAATAAATAAGTTTTTTAAGAAATTACTGGTAAAATGATCACCTAGATAACATTGGTTTAGCTACAAATCTTAATACGCTGATTTTCATCTTGGTTTTTGGTTTATTGACAAATGTAGTTATACTAGCTTTCAACTTGAATGTTTGGTAGGTGTAATATCTTGAAACAATCTATTGATTATCGCAAAAGTAGCTTTCATGAAGCTACGATTAGTAATTTAGCTGTAATTGACGAAAAAGGCAAGAAAATTTGAATTTCGCGCGCTGAGAGAAACGTTGCACCTTAATGAACTTTATTATCAACAAAGACAACATTGTCACTTATATGATAACATAATCTAGCATAAAAAATGTACAAATTACTACAAATAATACAAATAAATAAATGCTGAAAGTAGGTAGGTAGGTATCTAAATTATTTCATTATTATCATTTATTGCATTTTGACAATATTTAGTTATTTGATATGATATGTTGAGCGAGTTATTTTTTTAAATGCGGGAAATGATTTTATATTTTTATATTTGAGGGTAGTTGGTTATAAGGTCGCGGTAGTAAGCATCGTCTTGCCGTAGTTTGTCCGATGCTTGTTCTGTTTTAGAAGGTTTTATTTCGCTTACCTACATAATGTACACTCTTCGTAATGTATAGATATATGATATGTTGTTCTTCCAAATCAAAACTTGTAAATCTTGTAATTGATTGTACGACAACTTTCAACGGTTTCAATCGAGTTGACATTTTAACAAAGCATATAACAACATATAGGTACTTAATGCATGGTTCCTATGACAGTAAATGATTATGATAACGCTGAGCTATTCTGATGCTGATTCTTTGGTACCTGCCTACTACGTACTATAGCGCTAGAAAAAAACCTTATTCGGGTAAATATACATATATGTTCGGGTTTGTTTCGTAGTAGGTATAAGTACCCAGGGCAAATAATACAACACAACGCATGGTCACAAAGCAAGCTCTACTATACCTAGATAACTGAACAAGAAGTTAAGCAAAAAAATAATGAAAAGTGGCCATGATAGACGATAACATCGCAATAATGTAATGCGGGTTCGCTTCTAGTACGTTAGTAGGTATATAATAGCTCAATGTTCGCCATAAAAAATAATATAATTATCTGTTATAAACAAAGCGTTGGCTATTTTACTACTAAACTTATTACACAGTTATTACCATAGATATGTGGTTATTACTTTTCAGCAACTGTATTGTATGGCAACGCCGCGTAAGGCAGGGCGCACACGCTACACAGTACACACATGCATGCATGCTCAAATATTATACTGCCTGTAATATTTGAGGAGTTCCCTCAATTCCTCATGGATCTCATTATCAGAATAGGATTTTGATAAAAATAGGACCAATCTGGAAGTATCTTCTTTCAAATACAAAAAGATTTTTCCAAATCATTTTATAAATGATGGAGTGCTGATGTACCAAATATTTAAAAAAAACGAATTGATAAAATCCTTTATTTAAAAAAGGCGCTTAAAAATGTTTTACAATGCACTTAGTTTGATTGTTGGTGCCGCAACTATTTTTAATTGTTTTTTTTTTAAACGTGATTTTAAGTACTTAAGTACTAAAGTTTTAAAGTACCGCAACAATTAAAAAAAAAAAAAATGATTTAAACATTTTTTCTGAATAAAAAAAATACTGTTTGTGTATGTACTTTATTTTAATATATTTTTTATTTTCTTTTACTCCCGCAATATTATACGCGATAAAAAAACCTCTACCGACGTAAAAACCCCACTTAAAATTACTAATTGTTTTTGTAGTTGGTATCTTTTGCAGTGTATTTCTGGGATAGTACAACATCTTAGCCAGTTTTTCAACCACCAACCAGTAGTTTGCAAAAAATACTGTGCATATTGGAGCGCAATGTTTCCAACGAAATTACTAAGCATAAGGAGCTAATATCTCAGGATTACGAGCGCAGTGCATTGCCGCGCAAGATTTTGAACTGTTGATGTTCAAAAGCCTGGTTGGCGCTGAACTATTATGGGCTATCGTGACGTTTACCATCAGGCAAGCGACTTGCCCGTCTCACACTCATTATCATAAAAAAACCTGACGTTCAAAACTGTAAAAAAAAAACCAGACTATACCTACGTACTTACATGCGAATCAAAACAATAATTACACTTTACGATTTGTTAGTTGTTGTGCCCATGATTCGATAATCAGGTACACGACTACATTCGCACAAAACTGTCCGAGTAATGATCAGGTTATGAAACAAGATGTACTCGATGAATAATCATTATACATAGTAAGTTCCGCGTGATTATATGCTGTCATCAAATTCAAAGGTCAAGCATGAGTTAAGAGAGAGATGGGTTCCGTCCTAGAACAAATTTTAATAATATTATCAAAAGAAAAAAAAACCCAACTGCAAAACTTCTTTGTGATACGGCGTGATACTAAGCTAAATCTCAGTTTTTTTTATGGAACCTGATGAAGATACGAGCAAGTCGCTCACCTGATGTTAAGCTCCACGCTTGCCCATTACAGTTCACTGCCATCCAGAATTTAGAACTTCAACAGTTCAAAACCACGAGCGGTAATGCACTGCGCTCGTCGCCCTGATATATTAGATGATAATTCTTTTTATGCCCAGTAATTACGTTAAAAACATTGCTCTTCAATCCGACAAACAGTACGGCTGGCACACTACTGCTTGGCAGTTAAGTAATTGGCAAAGGGACTCTGCAGAAGACCCCTGTAGGTTAAACGGTTTGAGCCATTTTGACGAGAGGTGTCGTTGGATTTCTCTTTACGCCCGCTATGTCAATAGGCTGCATTTTACAGTCGGTATTTCTTTTTAATTAAAAAATATTAATTACAGAAAAAAAACTACCCATTTCACATGTTCCTGTACAGGTAAATGAGGATGTTTTTTTAATGGTATTAATACCACGCTCCAGGCTAAAATATTTTCTTTCCCAATTTTTTAAAATAATTATTTCAAGAAAGAAAAAAAGTAAAAAGTATTTGAAAATTTAAAAAATATTAATTATTATTATTTATTAAATTATTATTATTAAATTTATTAAATTATTTATTATTATGATTATTTATTTTGGCAGAAGAGGAAAACAGAGGTTTAACATTTTGTTTATTCCTTCTTCTTCGTCAAAACAAATAGAATACGTCAAAATAAAATTTGCTTTTAAACATTGATATCGTTATTCTTTAATTAATGGACTGTTTAATTTTTTTTATTACCTCTTGATAATATATTTTCTATAAAAAAATTGAACATACGCGAACAAGATAGCCTGCAGAGAAGCCGAGTGAACCAAAAACAATAGATCTCAACAAGAGATCTCTAATCTACATAACGAATGAGGAGCACGGAACAGAAAAAACAATATATTTTTTTCAGTTTAGCTTCCTAATATCAGGTCAGTTTGCTGCCAAACAACAAAAGGGACAATAAAAGAACTGTGGACGCCACAAAGTGCGTCATGTTAATGTTGAATATGTTTGATAAGATAAAATGGTGGTAAACCATCGCCATCTGTATACATAAATTATTATAATTGAATGTATATCTACTCCAGGGCATAAACACACGTATTTATACCAATATCTTCAGCCTCTAAGGACGTACTTAATTGTATCTTTAGGTGTATTATCAATATATTGTTCCTGTACTGACCTGTACCTGTCCTGTACGGACAGTGTTCCTGTCCTGTGTATTCGATTTTTTTCAATGAGTAGTTTACCTTCGCCTTCTTGCGTTATACTCTAAAGACAGCGCAAACCAGAGCGTTCATGCTGTGCAATGTGCATAAAATGTAAGTGTCGTGGCTGTTTAAACCAAAAAAATGTAAATTTAAAATTTAAAAAGGTCTCTACTCGACTAGGAGAGAGCTGATGATCTTAAAACTGCTGACAGTTTTGTTTTAATCATAGTTATGAACACTTTGATCATGTCACCTTTCAAACACAAAAAAAATAATCAATAAAAAACGGTTCCTCTGTTTCGAGGCTTCATTTAATCTGAGGTTCTCGGGCTACGATGCCACAGACAGATACTTTAACTTGTAATAATTATAAACATTTAAATAAGTGTCTTTATAGTAGTAAATAAATATTAGCAATTTAAAGTACCTACGATAAATTGTTGTTCGCTCGTTAGGGGCAGACTTTCTTTTTGTTGAAACTTTCTTTTAATAAGGAGAATTCTGTGTATGTACCCTACCACAGAAAAGAGAAAGAAAAGATTTTTTCTCTTCTGTGTACCCTACCATCTATTATGAACACAGTTATACAAAAAAATATCTCTGATTCTGATACCGACGATTCTGTCGATAAAAATCTTTTGATGAGCGCTAGTTTCGCAAAAAAATCGAAAATGGCTCGACCGATTTGTTCTTTTTTTTTTGCCTCAATGGCTCAGAAAATAATTTTAATAAAAAAAAAAGACTCGAAAATAATATACTATCAGATGTTCTTGGCGGCACCCGTGAAGTACGTGTTATTACGGTGTTCCGGTGGCTATCTGTGGCTTTCTTCATCAGTTCTACTACATCAAATGATACTTTCTGAATGCAAATGCGTCAAGCATGCGTCCATGTTAATGAAAATTCCAAAATCGCTATATGATGTATGCCTATAATATTTGACGAGTTCCCTTAATTCCTCATGAAGTCCATTATCAGAACTAGATTTCGATAAAAATGAGACCAATTTGGAAGTAAATCCTTTCAAAAAAAATAACAAATTTCCAAATCGATTTATAAATGAAGGAGTTCGGAGGTAACAAACATTTAAAAAAACAGTCGACTTGAGACTCCTCCACCATCTAGTAAGAATAAATATGTAATATGTACGTTTAAACAGCTGTTGAAAATTCAAACAATCGGTTCAAAAAATTAGGTTTTTAATGTGGCATGAATATTTAACACGCTATCTGTGTTTAACATGTTTCGATGCGACTTCCGTTGACTTTCTTTTGTTTTTCCACTTGGTACGTAGGTATGCTATACCAATCATGGCTACTAAAATATATGTATGATATAATACTAGTAGTTCGCGCCGAACTGAGAACTCGCGACCCCTATATCTTCGCAACCCCTGGACCGATTCAGCTCATATTCGAATACATACAAAATTTTGTGAAGATCGGATCAACGGTTCGCAAGTTATCATCGGACAAATATACACGCAAACATACAAACATACATACAAATGCCGATTTGTCCCAGTAAACTCTGAGACCTTCGCTTCGCTCGGTCAAAAATAAAATAATACATTTACACGTCTTTTTATAAATTTTACTATTAATTGCAAAATAGGTTGTCATGACAACCTCTTGAGAAATATTGTTAATATTTTGGAGTGCATTTATTGTAATAAATATTATTATATATACATTATGTAGTTTATGCATTCATAAGTATTTAATACAATAATAATCATCGTCAATTGTTTTTTTTTTTTTAATTCAATTCATTAATTTTCAATTATTTTGGATTAAGATCATTTTGGTCGTGCTTTTGGTCTATGAAATAGAAAAAATTAATGCCAGTAAGGAGAATTCTGTGGGTTCAGTAAATAAGATAATCAATCAAATTTAACGCTTATGAAAGGCTTCAAATGCCAGCTAGATGTGTCTGGTGATGAGCGACAACTGTTATTTGTTGATTTAATTGAAATAAATCCGCCAAAAAGCGAAAACTCGCTTGTCGATGGTTCCGTATATAACGTATTTTAAAGAAACTTGGAACCCTTAAATTGCTAATAGGGCAATAAGATCAACATAGAAAAAGAACAGGACTGGACACCTCAGGCGGCGAAGCGGGAAGCGGCGCCGTAAAAAGTACGCGTGCGTACGCAACTTTTTCGTAAATACGCAAAATTAAAAAATTATGAAGTCGTGCTACTTCGTTTTATTTTTTCTGTATAGACATCATCATCATCAGCCCTAAGACGTCCACTGCTGAACATAGGCCATTTGCATCCATCGGTGTCCTGTGACTTTTACAATGTGTTTAGTCCGAGGCCTGCCTACGCCGCGTCTTCTGGTTTGTGGTTGCCACTCATTAGGATTTCTTCCCCATCGGTTATCGCTTCTTCGAGCGATGTGTCTTGCCCATTGCCACTTCAGCTTGCAAACCCTGAAAGCTTCGTCGGTGTTTCCTGTATACTGCAGCTAATTTCCTATCAGCCTGGATTAATTCAGATAAATAAAAAAAGGTTGTTTGAAAATCACAAATATAGCTTACAATAATTAGACCTAGAAAAAAAAAGATTTTTATAGGATACTAGTTATTATCCGCGACTTCATTCGCGTGGACATAAAAAAAGGACCCTATGCCCGTCTTTGTGATATACAGTAACTCCTTACCAAATTTTATCAAGATCCGTTCAGCCGTTTAGCCATGACATCGCGACAACATCCAGACAGAGAGACAAAGTTACTACCTATATTGCGCTAGATGGAGTTGATCTATTACTTTGTTTTTTTTTTACGTTTTGTATGGACTGACAGTTGTAATGTATCCCAACCAAGGATCTTGTATCACACTGGATAGAGTGATTCGTTTGGCGGCGTGTACACTTTCTGTTCGCGCGTTTAGTGAGTAGGGAAGTGAAAACTAGTGCAGAATCTATCGATAAAAATGTACACAGTGTACAAAACTAAGAATTTGTAAATTAAGAACACAATGTTTGCAAAAATATGTACTTTATTGAACATCGAAACTCGTAATTGCCATGTAAATAGTACGAATATATATATTATATATAGTAACTATGAAAGTTAATAAGTATCTACACCGTCTCCTAGTTTCTTTTATTCTTCCTAGTTTTTTAATTGACAGCCCAGTCATAAAACTAGATTTTTCAAAATGTTTTCAACAAAGTCGAGAGTATTTAGGTGGCTCCCAGTTTTCGCGCCTCACAGCCTTTATCCACTGATTTCTGATTTCCGGACATTTTGGAAACCTATAACAAAATGTTTTATTTTAATTAATTGTTTAACCATGACACAACATTGGTACAAATTATCATATATTTCAAGCCGCGAAAGCTTCAAAAAGATTAAAATTAATTATCGATAGAATACGTATCAAGCCGATTAAACGCGGAAAGGAATTAACAGTTCATGTTTCACTTAATGTAGTATATGTAGGATATTACAAGAATATTATTAGATAAATAACGACCAAATATCGACAAAGTTTGAAACGTGCAGTGGTACTTCACTAGCAGGAACACGTAAAACAATGCATTTATTTATCTTAAATTAATGCTTAAATTCATTACTAAATAACACTGCGTGATAGTTGTATGACTTCAAACATGTATATTCTTTAAGTGAAACGAATATTTAGCTATGATTCTGGTTATTTTAGGTAAAAAACGCTAAAAAGACTTACGCATGAAATGATAATTCTGGATCTTTTACTTCCCCTTTCGTTGTTCTCGATGCACAATACACAGCACAACACGCCATAATGCCACTATGTATAACAATATTAAGTATTCACAGCGATATTTTGATCCAATTTGCCTTTTTAGTAAGACGGGTCGCAATGTTGTGACCGACTAGTCGGTCAAAGTGGACACAGAGTGCGAGGTTGCCAATCTTACAATAGCTCTCTCGCTTACTCTATGCGACGACCCGTGAAATAAAAAGAGAAACATGACAATGTGAACGTCGGAGCGGCAACGTCTCATGGGTCTGTCCAGTATGATGCTTCGTCTAAGATCCCAACATTACAACTGTCAATACAAAGGTCTGAATCCCGCAAGCAAAGTTATTCCTCGAGACGAACGTATTCATTGTTATACCTCGAAGCTTTATTGGTCCTAATAAGACTGCGGCTATATTTCTCTGAATTATAATATTAGTTAGGATTAGGATTAGAATATCCATATTAATTCGTTCCTGAGAAAATTGGTCATAAAATATAGCTAGACAGACAATACGATTGCCTTATTATGATTTTGTTACGGAACCCTAAAAAACATTGTAAAAGCCCGATGGCTGTTTCAAAACATATAAATAAGTAAAGTTTAATTCATAAGACTGTTTACGTAGCCTTGATTGCAGCTGAAATCAACACAATATAGTCATTAGCCTCAGGGGCTGGCTCTCTGTAATTTTTATATAAAAAAATGTTGAAATGAGATAGCCGCATCAGGGGAGCCCGCTCTTATGTGATTCTCTTGAACTATCGAACAAAAAACTCTGTCTAGGTGTAAACAGCCACAAACAAGGAACTAACTTGCGTATTTTTGCGTCTACAAAAAGTCTGCAAAAAGTTGGCCAAACTAGTTCCGTTTGATGAGTAAAAACGCATCGTTTTGGTTTAACCGGTTTTTGAAGTGTATACAATTACTGTAGGTGATTAATCAAAAATTTTGGTATTTATTCTTTATTGCAACATCGTACACATTTTAGTTAAATTTTCAATTTAATTTCTACATTATTGCTTAGATGATAAGCACAGAATTCTCCCTATATAGTAGTATATAGTTCTTGTAGTGGTAGGGCTCTCTGGGTAGGGCTGCAGAGTCCGCCTGGGGAAGTACACCTTTGCCAGTTATTCAACCGCCAATCAGTAGTGAGCAAACATTACTGTGTTCCGGATTGAAGGACAATGTTTTCAGTGTAATTACTAGGCAGTAATACAGAGATTTAACATCTAACATCTCAGGGTGACGAGCGCAGTGCATTGCCGCGCAGAGTTTTGAACTGTTGAAGTTCGAAATTCTGGGTGGCACTGAACTGTTTTGGCCAAGCGTGACGCTTAACATCAGGTGAACGACTTGCTCGCCTCGTAACCGAGTAACATAAATAATATTAAAAAAAAAAAAAACTAAGCAACAGCGGCCACATCTCCTAAAGTCCGATAACGCCAATAGAGGCTAACAAAGTAGTAAAAAAAAAGAATACATCTTGCTGTTCATTTAAATAAATGAAATTGCCACAAGCGCAATCAAAATAATACACATTTTAATTTTAATTATCCAATTGGATGTTTCTAACTAAGACCATTGTATTGTTTCATTATCTGTCCCTAACCGCATAATAATATACCTAGCATATGAACAATTTTGGTACGTTCTAATTTGATGTCACATTACTGTAATGCAATTTCCGGTTGAGAGCAAAACTACCTTCTAATTTAATTTTTTGAACATGCTGTATTATTACAAACGCATTAGGCAAATGTTTACCATTGAAACGGATTACTTTGCTAAGTCATTTAGTTCGTCATTTGAAAACGCACCATAACTAAGAACTCGGAACAAATTCCAAAACTAAGTTTCCTATCTCGAATTTGGTACATGAGGTGATGTAAGTATCAAAATACTCGGCAATTAATAATTAAATAAATATTGGTTGACTTTTTTACACACAGCGCCATCTAGCCCCAAGCTAAGCAAACTTGTACTATGGGAACCAGAAAAATGTATTTTTTTTTTCACTTACATAGAATACATAGATACGACCAGCTCGAAGAACAAACATCCTTGTTCATCACACAAATGTTTGTCCAGGGTGGCAATCGAACCCACTACCTACAGCTCAGAAAGTAAAAATCCTCCCACTGAGCCACGAGGTTAGTCAAAAATTCGTGCTGAGCGTCACAACCTTCGCAGTGCGTTTGAATCGGTTTGAATAAAAATTCGTACACAAATAGCCCAAATGTCCACGACGTGTGGTGCCAGAAAAAACCAAGCGTGTGTTCTTGTTACTTGATTGTTACTCACGTCAAAGCTAGCCATGCTACACACATTTCTGAACCAGAAGTTTCGTCTAGATGGCGTTGCTGGGTTTCACAATATCCCTGTTGTTACTGATCTGGACGCCGTGCTCTTTTGACCATTGCTTTCAACAATAGTTGTGTTTTTTTTTAGTTGGAGATTTTGGCGGGACCGTGAAGAAGTCATGTCGCATGTATTATTTTACAAAACTTGTGTTATTTCGAGTGTGTTATTACACACTCGAAATTACACTTAATGGATAAAAATCCACCATTATAATGGTGGATTTTTATCGATTAAGTGTTCGTGAACGTGCACGAGTGTTGGTAAATAGTATTATGTTGTGAAACGTGACTCTTCGTGTTGTTTCCAAAACTGCATAGAAACACCTAGTAAAGTCTTCACCACTTTATTGGAGCATGACGTGAACTTGACCGTGACTTATTGTGCTTGACTTAGACTATGACTGAGTCTGATTTTAAACGAGAAATATTTGACTTTACTTGAAATACTTGACACTGGCTAAATACACAACGTAAGGAGCCAAAACATAAGAGAAAAATAAACTTCAAATTGAAATATTTGGTCTACTTGGAATTGTAGAGCCAAAACAGCACAGCTTTATAATAAACTACCCTCCGATTTAAAAAACATAAACTCTTCACGTATTTAAAACGAAACTCACTCATCATATTATAACAAATGTTTATTAATGAACTATTCTATCTATTTATCTAAGAATGCATTAATTGTGTACCTACCTTAACTAGAACAGACTTACAATATAATTTTTCTATGTAATTGATTCTCATGTAAGTGATAATTATTATCTTTATGAGAATAAATGTTTATTAAACCTAAACCAATCACGAAGGAAAGAAAATCTAAGGCCAAAACGTATATATGTAACAAATAGCGCCATATATGGCCTCCTTCGGAACTAGTTATTTTCGAAATTATTACCGTCGCTAAACAAGTCATCAAGAATATTTGTCTTGAAATCAAAATATTACATTTTGTAGTGTAATATATTATAGTGGTAGATTTTTTCCTTATTGCATTTTTTCTGGAATACCGTGCGCTTTGCTATGTCAAAAACGCTAGGTGATTTAAACTACCACATTATATCTCTTTACCATATTATATCTCTTTAGCACAAGATAGGCAGGTAACTGATAAGTTTATTTCCCGCAAGAGGACCCCTGTATTTTAAAAGCCTAATGGTTCTGGACTGATTCATATCCGAGGAAACTTTCTTGCCTTTTCTTCTAATTTCTTTGTGAAGTGTTTTTCTTCACACACTTATCCACTAAAACTTCACGTGACAAAGGGCCAAGAAAAAAAAAAAACTTCACATGACAGTAGGTAATAAATATTACAGGTAATGAGCGTGAGAGAGCAGCGGGCTTATCCTCTTGAAACGTTCGTGATTCTGATTGCGAGAGCATGCCATCCCGCTCGTTCCAACTTAGCCGCACTGAGCGCGGTCCCGCTCGCGCAATTCTCGCTATCGCTTTCAGAGTTACGCGATAAGCCCACTTGTCACACCGGGCTGGCTGTACAGGATCTATATTTCGGAATACAAAGTTTAGTTTCCTTGTTTTTATTTGTAGGGTACGTGGTGACGAGACGAGCAAGTCGTTAGCCTGATGTTAAGCTTCACGATTGCCCATAGCAGTCCACGAATTTTGGATTTCAACAGTTCAAAATCATGAGCGCCAATGCACTGCGCTCGCCGCCCTGAAATCAGTAATTACGCTGGAAGTATTGCCCTTCAATCTGGAACACAGTAATGGCTGCACACTACTGCTTGGCGGTTGAATAACTGGCAAAGATGTGGTACTTCACAAGGCGGACTCTGCAGAAGAGCCCTATCACTAAAACAATTTTTAGGGGTAATGTGTAATAGTGTGTAATAGAGTGAAAACAGTCGCGCTGTAAATAAATTTAATGAGTTCATTGTACTCAAGCTTCAAAAGAAATATTATTTTCAGCCACCGATTTATTTATTTTTTGATATGTCTTGCATTTTTTTTATTTTTCATGTTGACTTGTCATATATACAACCTTGTGTGCTTTGTAAAATTATTAAACCTTTTGAAATGTTACACAAAGCATGAACATGATAGTGATACTTTTAAAAAAACACGAGAGAGCGTAAAATACGTTATTTAATTTTTTGTAACAAACTCTGTGTTTAAATACAGTGAAATTAAGTGTATTATATGAAGGCGCAGGGGAGAGGCCGTTCATTAGAATATTCATCCTTGGGCGTGGACGTGATGCGGTGAAACAAAACGAACAACTACTCTGTTTTGTGCTCTCAAATTATTATAATTCTTCGTAACATAAAATAAATGGTCTATCAGTTGTGTCTTCTGTTCCAAAATCAAGTCTTATTTGTTGTAAAATCACTGTAATTGACGCGATGAACAGCGATTCGTCACAGACATGGTGCGCTGGCGGCTCCTCGATCAAAAGTGTGTTTCTTAAGATGGCCGCCCCGCTCCCATAGACGCGACCTTAGACGAAGCAGATCCATGGACGCGACCCTTCGCTAGAGTGGCTCTGACAGTGACAGGCCACTCTTGACGTTGACAAATTTAAAACTGGCGTCGGTGCGCCTTCATATACAACCTGATCCAACAAACAAAGTAAATAATGGGAATCACCCAAACGGAACGAATTGGCTAGATAAAAATCGCGATGGTTGTCATCGGAGGTCACCGCTGTAACTGTGGAGTTGGGGAAATTAATCTGCATCCTAGCTCTTAGCTAAAGTAATACATAATTAATTAGGTATAAGTCAATTTGTGATTTGCCTTGGTTTTACACGTAGTCATAATTATTCATAGATAGGTAAGCTTCAACTTTTCACCGTTCCTGCCAATGTCTTGTATTATAATTATTTAGGTAAGGTTTCAGTCTCATTTCGAACTTTATAACATGCCAATTTGAAGTTTGACGTTTACTGCTACCACCTTGACACTTTTGCCTTTTTTCTCATAAATTTTGGTTACAGTGTACTTAGCCAGTGTCAAGTTTTGTAATATAATATTTATCAAGTAAAGTAAAATATCTAACAATTATTTAAGGTTGTTTTATTAAAGAAAACCGCAAAATTGATTTGGAACAGGTTTCTCGTTTGAATTGTTTCAGCACTTGCTTAAAACTTTAATTACTGTGCTTATAGTATGAGTTACTGTGGTTAGTACTGTGTTTAAAACATAAGTTACTGTGGCTATTACCGTGCTTAAAACGTAAGTTACCGTGGTCATACTGCCTCTATTAAATGGTAATATAATGTCCTAACTGCAATTCAGACATTTTTCATTATGTCTAGATAATATTTTCAATGGTTAGATTGAATTGACATTCTGTTGGTAGTTAATAATAAATCTCTTGGGATAATATCATAGTGTATGTCCTAAAACTGCGACCAGAAGCACGGAGGACGAGCAGCAGCGTCGTCTTAGTAAATGGTGAACGTTCTGAGATCCAAAGCCACCTGGCAAGCGTGGGGATTATGGCAACCCACTCCATTTCTAAAGGGGATACCTTTCTTCAGCAGTGGACGACTTCTGGCTGATGATGACTTATGATCCTAAAAAAAGGAGATAACGCAATTTTTGGGTAAACACTGTATTAAACTTTTTCGACTTTTCGTATTAGGTATGCTTCCTTCTCGTAGCTCCGAGAAGGAAGCGTATTCCGATGATTTTTTTAAACGAAACAGAAAAACTACGATGTTACTGCTATATGATAGTAAAATCACATTACATAGTCGGTTTCAGTATGAAAAAATGCAAAAAAACTAATTCAAAGGCCATCATGTACATGATGATGTATTTCATGTACCTGTCGCAACCCTAAAAAATAAAAAACACCGATATATAGTTTCGAATATTCGTAAATAAATACCCGTAATCCTTACCCGTCCCGTAACTGATAAATCGTGTATGTTATTTCAATTAGAAGTAGCTACTTCCAGTTGTATTAAAAAAACTAGACATTTTATAAACATTTATTTCTATACAATGCATGTAACACGTTATTATAATATTGAAGTATCGCTTGAGCTGGTGTTATTGTTATATTGAAATTCTAAACGACAGCATTACTCATTTGAATAGTCATCTAGATAGCCGGTACTATATTTATACAAAAATATTATAAAATCACTCGACTAAATTGAGGTGTAGTGAAATGATCTGTCGTAAGTTTGTTCTTGTAATATTTTCATGAACTATTTTGTTAATTACCTTCTAAGGTAATTAACAAAGCGTCTCGCGGTGCGTTGCACGTTTTCTCCGTTTACGGAGAGGCGGCGTGTGACGCGCGTCGCACGCTCAAAGGTAGACCTATGAATCCGCGGGGCGTTATGCGGCGCGTAGAGAATGACGGGGTCTGCCGTGGCGACCGCTATTGGCAGTCTTCTTTGGTTATCTCTGCTGCGGCGCACGCGGCGGTGGCAGTAGCGTGCTCTGCCGCGAGTACCGCTAAATATCAAACAAATCACGCATGATCATGCTTCTACATGAGCACTCTCATACAAATTCATGATCTTTTTACTCATTTCATATTTTTAAAATGCAATTTATATGTTTTTATTTGACTGTGTTTATATATAACTTGATTTGTATTGAACATTGACTTGAATGTAATCAACTATAAATTTAATTGCATCTTTAATTAATTAATGTAATTGGTGTTTTGTACCGTTTTAATTAATATAAATAAATAAATTATAATTTATGTTTGATGTGACCGCGCAACGCGACGCTGCACGTACCACGCAACGCCCCGCGTCTCCCTGAACGAGCCTTTAATCAAGTTTTGATGGCACGTTCCAACTTTTTGCTAAATAATTAGACAACAATATTTGATTCAAAAAGGAATAATGTTCTTGGGTATTTTGTACTAATGTGCGCATAGGCAATTTTGTGTCTCTGCTTCGTTGAGCTTAAATTACTTAATAATAGAGCTGATTACTTGGTATTTTATTACAATGCTTTGTCTTATATGAATTGTTTAATTAGTCGCTTTGCCACTATAATCTTCCCTGTTTAGCGCCAACCTCGTCCATGTGTTTCTGCAAAATTTCTGTTATATTTCAAAATCACTCCTAAAAATATACTATAATAGTCACCTCCAAACGTCCAAAGACTACGTTTGTTGGTGACTATTTTCCTTCTTCAGGACAATACGTAGCGTTGGTAGTAATGTACCATGTACTAGGGGTCGGCCTTCACGCAGCTAACATACAACGCAGAAGCAGTGCGGGGTTCACCTTCCGGTCTATAATGGAGACCTTACTGCCTGGCGTCACACCGTTACTCAACGGCGAAACTAACAGATGTAAGTAATAGAAAAAAAACATGGCAATATCATGTCTGCGGTCCTAGTATTGAATAATTCCGCGAGCTGCTTGCCCGTGTCGATAGTAGTGCCAGAGCTATCTCAGTCGCATAATTATTTGCAAGTTTTTGTTGATGTTGTGAATTTATAAAAACTGTATGAATCAGAATGACTGAATTAATCAATAGATAGATAGATAACTCTATTTTTCACATCAGAAATGACATACATAAGACAAAAAAAAAACAACTCAAAACGAATGTAACAACTGGCGGCCTTATCGCTCATAAATATTTTAAGAAATATTATTTTAATATCTACTGAATCGACAGAAAACATCGAAAATATCCTCTTTTTATCGATACTGAATACACTGAGGAGTGGTTACAGTTGTCCATAGGCTGTGCTGAAGTCCACTTAGCTTACCATCGACAGGCACGCTTGCTTGTTAGCCACTATCGTTTATAAAAAAATAAATGAATGATACTCTGATTTAGGAATTATCTTTGACAAAATACTTTTATAATATTTTCTATCAACATCTTACTTTTCAGGTGAAGCCTTAAAGAGCATGTTTGGTATAACCTACGAGCAGATGCTTGCAAAAAACGCTACGTCTTTTCTAGAACAAATAAATCTTGACTACATCACCAAAAACGAAACTTTCAAATATAACGCTTCATCGGCTAAAAAGCTAAATAAACTTGCCAAAGATGCTAATAGTATTGTGGTCTTCGTACATGGGTTTATGGAGAGTTCGGACGGCATGATGGTCCAAGCTTTGGTTCCTGAGTTCTTGAAGCAAAAGGGCGTGATGCTGTTAGCTTTAGATGGAAAGAAGGTCATTTCGTTGGAGTATTTTAGATCATCAACGTATGCGAGATTTATTGGTGAACTGCTTGGCACGTTCTTGATTAATCTCATAGAAGGTAATCTTTAAATATTTCTAATTACATGGAAATAAAGCGGGGCAGGACACGTTACTAGGTTCAGAGATGACAGGTGGAGTAAGGCTGTAACAGAGTGGTGGCTGAGGCAAGGTAGGCGGAGCGTTGGTCGTCCAGCTGCGAGATGGGTCGATGATATCGTCACCGTCGCGGGTCGGATAAGGAAGGAAGATGATGATGATGATGATCAAATAACAATTTAAAACCTATCCAAAATCGAGATAAATAACTAATCGAATAAACCTCTACAAACAGACATCGTGTCCCAAATGCTGGCTGAGTTGCCACGTTGAATTGCAATGTTTTTTTTTCTTATTTCCATTTTACTATCCATTTTTTTAAATTAAATATAAAACTGCTTTGTCAATACTTTGCAGAACATAAGCACTGTTTAGATTTTTTGTGGTTTCTTAGTTTTAAAAGTAAAGTTATTAATTAATCATGGAATACATTAAGACAAAGATGCCAATCAGGTTGAATGAATAAACGGTTTACGGCGTAACTTTCGTCATGTCTCCAGGCGCACAACGAAGAGAATTGAGAAGAGACCAGAGTGATCGCTATGTCACTTTTGCACCCTTGAGGTTAGGTGTAAAAGAATGGGTTCAAGACTCGGCACTTCACCCTCGCAGTTAGAGAGGCCGTCTTTTGCCTAGTCGATGAGCGGCAGCAACTAGACGATGTCATGAACGTAATGTTTTTAATTTTTCAGATGGACAAGATCCTTCAAAGATTCACCTTATTGGACATAGCTTGGGAAGTCACATCGTAGGAAGAGCTGGCAAACACGTGCGAGACACCACTGGAAAGTTCATCGGAAGGATTACTGGTGACGTTTTCTTTTACCAAAAGTCGCTGATATTCACATGTTCCTAATGCTAATAATTGTGCTATTATCAAAGATCACAGATCCATGATCTGAGGATCAATGTCTCTTATGTTTGTAGCTACTGTGCCACACTTTACTCATAAACTAGCTAGGCGCTCTCTGTGTAAGCACTTCCGATGTGTTGTATTCACAATAAAAACAATGTGTTTAAAGAAAAGTAAGTAATGGAAGTGCTCTTTTGCTGAACACATTTTTTAAACCCTTAAATGGCTCATGCAATTGTTTTAATTTTCCAGGTCTAGACCCAGCGGGACCTTGCTTCAGCGCAGTTGGACCTGACGATAGATTGGACCAGTCGGACGCAGCCTTCGTAGACGTCATACATTCCAACGCTGGCCGTCTTGGCATGATAGATCCTATCGGTAATATTGCGTGAGTTTCTTATAACATTTTCTTATGTAAAACAACACGGGCTTAATCGAGATTTTCCACTTTTATGGCAATATTCTGATATGGGCGCATTTTCTGGGACAAAACTTAAAACAAAAAATTATTATGTGACGAGACGACTTGTCAGATTGTAAGGTTCATGCTTGCCCATAACAGTCCAGAGCCACCCAAAGTAAACAAAATAAGGTTCAATCGTTAAAGCTAGGCTTTTTATGATAACTAGCTATAAACGCCATCTATGGAGTAATTTGAAACTATTCCAACTATAGTTTCATTAAGGTACACAGAAATCATTATGCGTTTTGCAGGACATAAAGATTTCTACCCAAACGGAGGAAAGTCCCAGCCTGGATGCTTCTTCTTCATCTGTGACCACAGCAGAGCGTGGGAGCTGCTGACAGAGTCGATAAACTCACCAAAAGCATTTCCTGGTAAGATGGGTCTCGCATATTTATGTGAGGAATAATAATTAATGTCATTTTAACTGTTCTGACATAAGCCTCTTAGTACACCATCATTTCTAATCCAATCGATCTCAGCCACGTTTCAGCTAAGACCCTGACAATATCCAGTAAAGAAAGACGCAGGGTATGGTGATAAGCAGATAATCAATTTTAGTAATAATTGTGACAATAATTATAGGTCTGTATTTCATGTAAGAATAACAATAATTGACCGAGCTAAGCGAGGTCCCAGAGTCTACGGGAACAGATCGGCATTTGTATTTATTTTTGTATGTTTGTGTGTATATTTGTCCGACGATAAATTTTGCAGGCAAGTAGTTCATGTCACTACAATTTTCAAGTTCGAGTATCAGCATAATCGGTCAAGGGGTTGCAAAGATATAGGGGTCGAACGGAACAGAGAACAAAATCTGCAACAAATATTCGTTTCTAATAAAACATCCTAGATGGCGTACAATGCACTTAAAACGCAGTGGCGAGATCCGCCGACCAATAAGTACCAATAAGCCCGTACCAATAAGTTCTTTGGAAATTAAGTACGGATATACCACTGGCTTTTCGGTGCAGGAAAACACCGTGAGTAACCTGCATATTTCTGGAGAAGAAATTCGATGGCTTATGTGAATCCGCCAATCCTCACTGAACCAGCGTGGTGGATATGGCCCAATTGCCCTTTGATTGAGAGTAAAATTGAGAGTAGATTGAATTGAATTCCTAGCGTTCAATTAAGGGTAGGCCTATATCACAGCAGTGGGATGTTAAAAGGTTGAGGTAGTGTCTGTGAATTATTTTTTCCTATGGGACAGAATTAAGTAGCTTTTATGAAAAGTCATGAAACAAAAGTTGTTAAGTTTGCCGCTGGGAGCTGCCTGCGAGAGCTTTTGGGTTTATTTAAAATAACCATGTATACTTGGTCATATACAGATAAAATTACTAACATGAGTAGAGAAGGTTGCAGGATAGGTTTGTAATCAGGATGGGGCAAAGCAACTATTGGGTACAGTACGAACATAATGATTTCTCATTTAAATCCTCGATTCCTATTTGATCAAGTATCATGAGGAGTTCGAAGTAGGTCGAGAACAATCTGCCGCTGAATGACACCTACAGTAATAAGGCTGGTGCAGACCAAATGAAACGCTGCGCTGAGCGGTTTTTACTATAACACAAATATTTTCAACTAGCTTCCACCCGCTTCACCCGCGTATAAAACACAATTTCCCGTTTTCTCAGCAAATTGATATGCGCTTTTCAACTCTAAACCAAGAGGTTTGAGCGGGTGTACAACTCATTTCAAATCGCGATCAGGGACCCTATTCCTGTGCGCTCGAGATTATCTCGGTGACTGTCTCTCTAATTTAAAATTTAATGGGAGTGTGTGAGAGAGAGATAAAAATGTAATTTCTCCGAATAGGGGCCCTGCACGGCTGGCGTACGCACTGCGACAAAATCTAATATACTGATATCTAATTCTGATGTAGGTAGTTCTGACAAACGAAGTTTTTACTCGAGACGAACGTTTTCATTTTATACATCGAAGATTTGATTGGTCCTGTTACGACTTTGGCTTTACAGGGTTAGAAGCAAAGGGTATGCTAACCCGAAAAGGGCTCATAGTACTCATAGTTATGAACAAGTTTTACTATGGCATCAACCCTAAAATCGCGAAAAAAAATATCAGCTGTTCCATACATTTGTCGAGTGTGACTGACATTTTTTTATGGAACAGCTGTTATTTTCGCGATTTCCGGGTTGGTCCCATAGTAAAAGTTGTTCATAATGATGAGTACTATGAGCCCTTTTCGGTGTAGCATACCCTTTCTTATAGCCCTGTATTCCCCTGAATTATAATATTGATATGGAGGATATTCACTGTTCTTTTCTCTATGGCTTGCTCTCTGTTCTTAGGACAGCCCACACCGCCGATTCAAGGAGGTAGCTCCATTCGAAAACTCCATCCGCGCTTTGTTCGAAGTTGGCCTGGCCATTTGGAGAAACTCAGAGTCAAGAGTCACTTTTAGAGAGTGCTATGCTCGGAGTTTCTTTGCGCAATAAAATCCGGAAAGAGGGTAGTCGCCGAAGAGTCAAAGTCGCCGATATAGCTTTCACAGTTTGCAAGCTGACGTGGCAATGGGCAGGCCACATCGCTCGAAGAACCGATACCCGATGGAGAGGAAAGGTTCTTGAGTGGCGACCGCGAACCGGAAGATGTAGCGGAGACAGGCCTCCCACTAGGTGGACCAAAGACATTGTGAAATTCGCAGGCAATCGGTGGATGCAAGTGGCACGTTGTCGGTCGGTGTGGCGCTCTAAGGCGGAGCCTATTTCAGCAGTGGACGTCTTCTGGCTGATGATGATGTTAAGTCAGACCCCTTTTGCTTGCGAAAAAACCAATCAGCGCTGCGCTTAGCCCATCTGCAGCAGCCTTTACTTTGAATGAGTAATTAATTCCCAAGATCAATACCTATTGGTCGCAATGGAAAATATTTTTTGCAAAGAAATTCACGGAGTACCATTGTTCTACGACAATGACGCTCCGGTTGTGTTGAACTTACTGAGGATTTCCTGTGAAATAATTGGAAGGGTTTACAAGTATTGATTCGTGTAAATTTTAAGCTGTGGTATGCGTTAGAACCTTGGCAAATTTATATGGGAAAGGGAATTTGAAATTTGTATGGGTTCTATGAACCAGTAGCGTTTGTTGAATTGAGTAGCGATACTTCAACTATAATGCACTCTTGTGCAAAGGGGCATTAAAATCGGACCCAGCATTTTGACAAAAAATAAATTTTAGGATATGTTTCTGCTACATTTTTTGTTATGATAAAATAAAAATAACAAAAAAAAACAACTGCAAAATACTCTGAAAAAATGCACTTTCGTCTCTAGTCGTCGTCGGGATGCTCTTGGCACCACCCATGAAATACTTAATATCATTACGGAATTTCGATGGCCATCTGTGGTCTTCTTCATCAGTTCTACTTCACCATTATGATACTTTCTGAATGCAAAAGTTTGAATTGTTGATGAAAATACCAAAAATGTACGCCTAGAATATTTGAGTTTCCTCAATTCCTCATGAG
The DNA here is from genome assembly GCA_947579745.1 of Apocheima hispidaria. Classification (NCBI taxonomy): domain Eukaryota; kingdom Metazoa; phylum Arthropoda; class Insecta; order Lepidoptera; family Geometridae; genus Apocheima; species Apocheima hispidaria. The sequence continues at coordinate 11,994,731 of OX388160.1, forward strand.
TCCCATTATCAGAACTGGATTTTGATAGTAATGGGACTAATCTGGATGGATGATATCCTTTCAAAAAGCTGAAGAACCAAAGTCACCGATATAGCTTCCAGAGTTTGCAAGCTGAATGGGGCAGGCCACATCACTCGAAGAACTGATAACCCATGGGGGAGAAAGGTTCTTGAGTGGCGACCACGAACTGGAAGACTCAGACTAGGCAGGCAGGCTGAACGGATCAAGCTGATATTTTGCAAAGATATAGCTTAAGGATCGAAGACGGACATGAGCTACTTTATTGTGTAGTTCCACGCGAACGAATTCGCGGGTATCAGCTAGTTGTTAATATAAAATTTAAACGATTAATTATTTTTTCAGGCCGCAAATGCGAGAACTGGACATCGTTCAAGGAAGGTTACTGTCACAAGCGCGAGATAGCGCATTTAGGCTACCATTCTCAAGCTGGCACTTCCGGGGTCTACTTCCTTACCACTCGATTCTCATCACCTTATAGTTTAGGAGCCACTGGCAGCGGGTGACGAAGACAAATAAAATAAATCATTAAACATGTCTTTGGTTTCCTGGTTAGCTATCTATGATCTCTAAAGACGCACATGATCCGATTACGCGGTAGGGAAAACTTAATTGGACTTAAATTACATGTACATAAAAGGTAGAGACATTGGGTTTTGGGTCCTTGGGGACCCAAAACTCATGCCGGGAGCTCATCTTATTACCCGACTACGAAAAAGGAGGGTTATGATCAAAAATCTATCAGCAGGGCAAGTATGCGCACCGCGACAACACCTTGTCTACTCTTTTTGTCGTGAAAAATGAAACAAAGCTATATCATAATCGTAGCCGTGTCCTGTTCTTGCATAACAAAAATATTTTGTCGCGGTGCGCATGCTAGCAGCGCCTATGCGCCTGGTTTATGCAACGCGCCTATGTTCTGGTTCGAATATTGGTGAACGAATATTTGGTACAGATTAACAGAGAACAAAATCTGATTATGCTCATACTCGGACTTGAAAATTGTATTGTCATGAACTACTTGCCTGCAAAATTTATCGTATCTGGTGCAACGCATAAGCATTGGTTGCCATACAGTATAGTAATGCCGCCAGCAGGCTGGGTACGCTGCCAACTGGTCGATCGTAGACCGTCGATCGATCGTCGTCGATGATTTCTGGGTAATTCAAGGTAATTCTTGTTTTTATTGTTTGTGTTTTTATGTAGCAGGCTAAGTAGTTAAGGTAGCTTTAGTTTTTATGTATTTTATTTGTTTAGTTTATTGTAATTATTTTAATATTTAAGTTTGAATCCAATTCTGACAGCACACCGCAAGGAAAATAACTTACCTATTATCCTATTACATTACAATAGGTTTATTATAATAGTAATATGTAGGTATACTAGAAACAATGAAAGTACAAATTAAAACTTATTAAAAAACAAAATTGAAATTATTGACCGAGCGAAGCGAAGGTCTCAGGGTCTACGGGAGCAAACTGGCAGTTGTATGTATGTTTGTATGTTTAAGTATATGTTTGTATGTTTATTTTTCCGACGATAACTTAAGAACCGTTAATCACATCTTCATGAAATTTTGTAGGATAGTAGTTCATTTTAATACAATTTTTATGTTTGAATATGAGCTGAATCGGTCCAGGGATTGAGAGGAGTCGCGAGGTCTTAGTTCAGCGTGAACTACTAGTTATAAACTATTTACAGATAAAAAACAGAACTCAGGTCCGCAGGCATCGAGAACTCAAAAGGCTGGTGACGTTACCTCGTTGAATAGCAATGCTAATTCTCTGGCCGAGGTAAGCACCAGCCCTTTGGTCATTTGAAACAATTACTACACCAAAACGTCTAATTTTTATCTACAAAATGTATCTACTATAAACCTCTGAATTTCCTCAAAGGTTGTTAATTAAAAATTTAGGCAATTATCTTCATTGTGCCTTAGGAAACTTGTTTTAGTGCAAAAAATACAAAAGAAGAGACATTTCTTGTTAGGCTTTCAATTCAATTCCACATAAAAATCTTCCTTTGAATTGTTCTTTCAAAATTCTGAGGTGATATAAATATATCATCATCATCAGCCAGAAAACGGCCACTGACAAACAAGGGCTGTTAATAGTTAATAATTGGGGACGAACAATAAACATAAAAAAAAGTCTCAAAATAAGATTTTTAATCTACCTATCTAATGAGGTGCACTGTAAATAGAAAAATCACATTTTTATCAAATTTTTAAGTAGTCACCAACGTAAATACTGTAAGGCTGCGTTTTTAAGAAGTTCCACTCCGACAAATTTATTAAATAGAACTCATATTAGTAATATGGAATGTACCCAAAGTCCACGTCAGTACCGTCAGTCAACGTTTGCCTGTCAGGCAGGACTGCCAATCAGAACTGCCAACCTGTCAGGGTGTGAGCTTCGAGGTTGGTTAATGAATAATCCAGAAAGTGAAAATCACGAAATATGTAAGAAACTGTTTTTATTTCCCCATCACATAACCCTAGCGCATATAGATAGCGCATTACGAAATCTTTATTCCTATATAAACGCACCAAAGTTATGAAAGTGTAGGTTGCGGAGACTGAGACCACGCTTTAGATTTTCTATCTCAAGGTAACGCCTACTAGCCTATCAATGAACCAATGAGACTGAATATATGAAGTAATAATATAATAAGTATATTATGACCGACGCGTGGTGCGCTTCGATCGTTTAAAGTGCGGAATCTACAGGAGTAATCTGATACTTAATACCGCATCAATCTTAAAAAATAATAGCACTTGAAGAACAATGGAAATAAAATAAACCCTGTGTATATATATATATACAGAGAGAGACAGGTATATGCATGTATATATGCAAATCAGGTCGGTCCGTTCAGCCGCGTAATTAGCCGCGACAAACACCCAGAAAGAAAGAGAGAGAGAGAGAGAGATATATATATACGGACCGACCTGATTTGCATATATACATGCATATAGCTTAAGTATCGGAGACGGACATAGCCTTCTTTTTTTTCTGTTGGTCCGCGAACGAAGTCACGGGTAACAGCTAGTTTAATATAAATAACAGCGAAAAACCCACGATATTGCTCTACAAATTATGAAATAAGACACTTCCCGCTACACTTATTTTTCCACTAGTACTAATAATATTCTATTCTAGTCTAGATTCCAAGAAGGGCTATTATAATAAGAGCAATATACTTTACAAGAAATATCATAGTAATCCTGAATCACGTTGATAAAACCGTGGGTTCCACAAGGGTTCCAATAGGCAACAGGCTCCGGCAGCAAACTGTTTAAAGTTATACAGAATAACAATAAAATAAAATAAAAAAATAAATATTGGTGGACGTTTTTCACACAGCGCCTCTAGCCCCAAACTAAGCAAGCTTGTACTATGGGAACCAGATGACTGATAGAATATATAAATACTTTTATTTTTGTTGTAAATACGTACATAGAATACATAGAAACACCCAGACAAAGAACAAACATCCATGTTCATCACACAAATGCTTGTCCTGGGTGGGAATCGAACCCACAACCTACAGCTCAGAAGGTGGAAATCCGTCCACTGAGCCACAAGGCTAGTCAAAATAGCATTAACTTCCCTTGGTACTACTGGATCACTCGGTAGTTCTGCGGGTTTTTGTTTCACCCGTTTTTCTACTGGTAGTAATAATGGTAGTACCACGGGCAAGACGCATTCAATATATTATTGTATTTGATAATTTTAATGTGTGTGGGCTTAAAGTTCATACATTATAGTGTTTGTGAACGACAATAGTCATAGGACCAACTCTTAAATCAATTGTAACTAATATTATAATTCAGGAATATAGCCGCAGTCGTATTAGGCCCAATAAAACTTCGAGGTATAAAAATGAATATGTTCGTCTCGACGAAAAAACTTCGCTTGCGCGATTTAGAACTCCCTACATTATATGTGTCAGTATTACTCTTTGTGTCAGTCCATACAAAACGTCAAAAAATTCACAAAAATAGATCAACGCCATCTAGCGAACTATAGGAAGTAGCTTTGTCTCTCTGTCTGGATGTTTTTAGCGTTATCTCGCCACCAAACCGGAAAGAGTTAACGGCTGAACGGATCTTGATATTTCATAAGGAGTTACAGCATATCACAAAGACGGACATATGTTGTTTTTTTTATGTCCACCCGAACGAAGTCACGGGGGTAACAACTAGTGTTTTTATATCCAGACCATTGAAGTGTATGATTGTGCAGTGAAATATAAAACTTTTGATTGCCTGTCGTTTTGCTACAAAGACATTTTATAAAGTCTTGCTTTTATGTTAAATATATTATAGTAAGAAAAAAAATCGCGGGTCGATCCTGGACAAGATTGGCACAGGACTGGGATGAGTGGCGTACAAGAAGAGAGGCCTATGCTCAGCAGTGGGCAATTACGGGCTGAAAATGACGAAGAAAAGAAAATCTACACGAGAAGAATAACAATCTCATACAAAAAAGTGTACCCCCGAAAAATCTGTTTAAAACTAGATGGCGCAAATATCTTATTTATTTATACAATATGGATCCCCAAGAGAAGTATACATTACATTCACATATTATGACACATAGGCATCAAGCTGGGTACACCCCCATTTACAGGAGACCGCGTCATGCTCATGGAAGTTCGACTAGACAAAATTCAGAATATTTGTATGCTGTTTATAGAGTACAAAAGAGTTTAAATTGACCATTACTTTGGGTTAGCATTGGAAGTGGAAACATTAACTTGTTAGTCTAAATTATAGAATGAGAAGAGGTAACGTGTATGAAGCAAGTTAAAGCTAGGAAACTTCAAAAATATATTTAATTTTGGCAAACAATTGGCTACCCAACGAATTTTTATTCATACTAAAAGCACACAAAAGACACGTATGATGTCTCTGGTGTGTGGTGCACCTTAGTGTGCGTTCGGACTTAGTCTCCCGACTCGGCTTTTCGCTAAGCCTCAATATAAATTTAATTAACTAAGAAGTATAATATCAAGTAAGTAGGTATGTTAGATCAACGCGAGGGATTCCAGCACCTCTAGAAAAGTTTTAAACAAACAGAACCCTGAGAAAGCTTTCATTGTTACAGCTTTAATTGTTTAACTTGAGTTTAACTTAGAAATTATATACTAAGTTAACAAAGTCATTTGAGCGTGGTAACTGTCTTAGTGGAAAGTAGGTACTAGGTAGGGACAGGAAATGTTTCTTTTGAGCTATAGCTATTTTTAGCCTACTTCCAAAAAAAGAGGTTCTCAATTCGATTGAATATTTTTATTTTTTGTTTGCTACCTGAGCACTCCGTCATTTATGAAACGATTTGGAGTTTTTTTTTTGTAATTGAAAGGAAATATTTCCAGATTGATCCCACTTTTCCTTCAAAATTCTATACTGATAATGGATCTATAAGGAATTGAGGGAACTCCTCAAATATTATAGGCTTACAAATATAGCGATTTTGATATTTTCATCAACATGTCAAGCATTTACAATCCGAAAGTTATCAATTGGTGAAGAAAACCACAGATGGCCATAGGAACTCCTCAATGATACGTATTTCCAGGTGGCGGCGAATGACGAAGCAAATTTAATTGATTGGTTCTGATGATGACATTTTTTTATTTAAAAATAAATATAGTTTTTTTTTGGCTCCACACATAATTATTTTACACATTATTACAATTATTTAGCAAATGTACAGTTTGTTTATTTTTCATGAAAAGAGTAGTATTTCACAATAAAAATTAGTCTCAGTCTAAAAAAAAAAGTCTAAAAGTCAACGGAGTTTTGAAAAAAAACCACTAATTGCAAAGAAAATCTCTAATAGACAAGATACACCAATATCTACGATTTGCCCACAATCCTGAAAATTGAAGGTCACTTCATTGAAAATAAGTATTCTCATGAACACTCGAAAGAATACAAGTTTGGAAAATAATCCATAGCGGTGACATGTTTTTTTCACGTCGGCGTTAAAAACTCTTTTAACATTTTTCCATGGCTCCTTAATTTGCTCAAATTTTTGATTTGGCTAAAAGGCTTTTCACTTTTTCTTCAAAGGTCACAGGTCACATTCAAGATTTTTAATGGGCCATCTTACGGTTGTAACTGACATGCTCGAAGCTAGAAATAAAGCTCAATTCAAATTAAACTGGCCTATCTGGACCTAGTAGAAAAGTGTGGTCGTTACTCATGTAGGTAAATAAAATTTCCAATTACAAACATCGAATTCGCCTAACAATATTTTATTCCTATGAGAGATCATATAGGATCTTATCTTATCTTCCGTTTCTTTCACTTCTTATTTCATTGTTTTTCTTATTTATTATTTGCCACGGGCGAGACACAACGTAGCGCCATTGCTAATGCGGGCCTTTTTAATTTTTTGACACTTTATGTTGCATTCAGTTTCTTATATCCAAAACAGATGGCGTCGCAATCTTGAACTTGGACAGATATTACTTAAAGATTCAGACAACTTTAACGGATTATAATGATTGCAACACCAACTATTTTGGATAAAAGAAACTGAATGTAATGACATAACGGCCTTACTTATAAACATTGCTTAAATTTAATCTCCATCTCGTTTTCGCGCGTGACATTTTACGCAGTCACAAAGTAACAGAACATTTTAAGCGTTGATTAACTTGAGGAAAGTAAGGCCCAAAGTTTTAAAAGGAAAACTGATCATTCTGCCATACGGTTTACATTTTAATGTCAGGGCAGCCCAGACTGACGCGATGTAATGTGAATCCATCCATATACAGACAGAAGAAGATTAAAGACTGAAGGCCAATAAATAAAACATAGATTAAAATATCCTTGATCGCCGAATCGCCTTATGTACGAAATGTCACTTACTTATGGAAATTCTCATAAAGTTGGCTCAGAAAGGTACCACTTATGGTTAATGAAAAACATTTGGTAAGTATTCAAACAATACTGCCTAAAAAATTTAATGTAACTTATTGTTACTTTTATAAATGTTCAATTGTATATTTAAATAAATATTATTATTTAAGATTTTCATTTACATCATTCGCAGTTTAAATTTAATAAAGCTATGATCACAAATAGATATATATCTAGCTCGCTCTGAAACGCATGCATAATACCCTCGCGCTCATACTATAGGTAGTTTTGTTTTTTTTTGTGGCTGGGGTTTGTTTGGCCCCTGCGATGTGTCTGGCTGAGCACATATTGTTTTGAAATAGGCCACTAAACAACATGTATAAAAAATACAAGTAAAGCTTTAAAGCGTCTGCGGATGTTATAGCCGGCGGGAAGTGTCTGGCTGTGCTGAATATTATTTTGTAATAATATTCTACAAAACATAATGTAAAAAATCAGCCATTAAAATTTAAGTGAAGTGAGCCCTATTTTTGAGATGGAGAGAGCTATGCTCGGAGTTTCTTTGCGCGATAAAATCTGGAACGAGGATATTCGCCGAAGAACCAAAGTCACCGATATAGCTTTCAGAGTTTGCAAGCTGAAGTGGCAATGGGCAGGCCACAGCACTCGAGGAACCGTTTACCGGTGGGGAAGAAAGGTTCTTGAGTGGCGTCCACAAACCGGAAGACGCAGCTTAGGGAGGCCTCCCACTTGGTGGACCGACGACATTGTGAGAATTGTAGGCAACCGTGGCACATTGGCGGTGCACCGACCGCCAACGTGCCACGGTGCGCTCTAAGGAGAACGCCTATGTTCAGCTGTGGACGTATTATGGCTGATGATGATGATGATGACGAAGAGCCCTATTTTTACTTAAATTTGTTACTTTTTAACGCATTTTGTCTTTTAATAAAAAAATAAGTTACGTCTGGGGGTCCTGGGATCTTGGACTAATGCTATTCAGCGTGGAAATGCCGCCAGCAACCTGGCTTCGCTGCCAACGGGTTGTGACCTTGAACATTCGGATTATTCGGATTTTTCTTTAGACCTCCAATGGTGTCTGGGGTAATCCAACCGTAATTTGTTTAGTTGGTACGTATTTTGTTAAGTTAATAAAGGCACTTGACCGGTGTAAGATCTAAGTAATTTTGTCGGTTTTTTCTCCTATTTTGTATGAAAATATCCAAGGCCTGAATAAGTTTTACGCAACGATACTTGCATTAGACAGATATTGCGTGGGATAGGACAGCTGGAGGCAGTCCCGCCGGCGCGGGCCGGGAGGGATACACGACTCTAGAAAAACGTAACGTGATTGTGCAACGTAACATTGACTTTTTTAGGAAATAGGGATATTTCCTAAGCGAAGGAACCTGGCTTATTTATTTTGGTAGCACAGAATATCTATGATTGATAGGCTGTACTTATTTATTTATTTATTGAGATACGCCAACAGTGAACATATTTTACATTCTTATAACATATTTCTACGTGAGTACATGAAACTGATATGATTACCCTTTATAGGCATATACAACATTCGCCATATAGTGATTAGACAGGGAATTAAAAAAAAAAAGTTAACTATAATATAATCGGAATGTTAGTTAGAACATATAACATTATCTATGATAAAACTAAAATAAAACATCATAAATCAAAACATTATTTATCTCTGCTTAGAGACTTTACTGGTTTACTTTGTGAGGTAGGGCGATATAAACCCTTATACATGATTTGGTGTCAGTTGTGTATGCGAGAGGGGTGTGTGGGTATGAGAGAGTTTTTTTTTTTTTTTAATAGAACTGGAATACTCACGTCAAATTGAGTCGGTTATTCCGACTAGTTTCGATCACATTCGGTGACCTTTATCAAGGAATGCTCAGCGAGACACGCGCGTGACCTCGTCGCGTTAAAACAAAATGTATCAAAATCACGTCAGTTTTCATAGTAAAATTATATTAGTGTTTATTTGTGTGTATTCCATGGCATCTTCGACACAGAAGAGAAATCGACACAGTATGATGCGTTATTATTTATTTAAATACAACGCAAAGCACAGATAAAAAGTGCGAAAGTTACTTTCTGTTTAAGCATTTCTTATTCTTCGCTGAATAGTTTTAATGGAAATTGACGAGCTACCTGTTTATTGGTAACTTGTCTAATTTTATCAAAATCAAATTTTTTACGATATTACTAATAATATTTTTTAAGCTTTCGTTTTCGATATGAACATAGTATAATGCGAGGGAGCTATTTACTTGAATATAAAACGCCTGATAAGTCCCGTTAGATTTCTAAAGTGACGGTTTATTCAAAAATTCGCGAGGCGTCCGAACAAACATTTTAGTTTAAAAAAAAAAAAAAAACTAAATGGTTTGCTTGATACAATAAGTACAATATAACTTTATTATATACCAAAAAGACAATTAAACAAAAACGTAAAAAAATGTAATGGGCGTAATATCGACTAAAGCGATTTCTTCCAGACATCCTTTAAATGGACAGAATTATGGCTGATAAACTACGGTCGGTGGTGTAGATACATAAATATAAATAATTATTCATGTATATCTGAAAATACACATATAAACCTACTACCTATACATAAAAAATCAATTTATTTTATTATTATTAAAATTAAATAACATTAAATAGTAAATAAATTGAAATAAAACCTATGAAAAAAAAACATAAATATATATACAGCTTAAAACAAGCCCTAATCTAATAAACCGCTACCAGCAGGCATCGTGCCCAAAATGCTGGCCGAATTGCCGCGTTGAATAGCGATAAAATAATAATAATAATACATAAAATACATTTAATAGTAACCTATGTAGATTAAAGAACCATACGTTGATACGTATTACAGCTTTTCATATGAAAATCATGGCAATAAAAGAAAACGTGTTTCAATATGTTTCTCTTTACATTTTTATGGCACAATAAAATTACCCGTGAATCTGTACACAGTAGTAAGCAATTTACACGTACCTCGTGTTAGGCTAAAATTGCCTCTTTGTCATGAAAAACTGCTTCACGTAGGTTCAACAAATTTACTTTTATGACCTGATCATTTAGAAAATTATACGTATTATCTGCATCAGCTTTAAACATCCTATTGCTTTGATATCGGCCTACCCTCTAAGGGTGATTACGCCATTGAAATTCTTCTCCGGAAATATGCAGGTTTCCTCATGATGTTTTCTTTCACCGAAAAGCCAGTGGAAAGAACTCATTAGTACGGCCCCGCCCGGGTTCGAACCCGCGACCTTACGAATGTGAGGCGAGCATGCTCCCACTGAGCTATCACAACTTAAAAAAATAATTTGAAATTAGAAAATTATACGTTTTTTTTATTACAAAATATTTGTAAAATTTACTTAAGTTTAAATCTAAAATAAAATACTTATATATTTTTTTATCGGTTATACTTTATTGTAGGTTCAATTTAGTCGTTTCCTAAATGCTTGTTTCTAAATAAGGTTAGACAGGAATAAGAAGTTAAAAAAAAGTTTAAAATTAAATTAAAATAATGCTTGTACCCTGTATAGTAAAATAAAATTATGCAGAAGTCTTTCAAAATCTAAAACGTACGTTACTAATACTTATAGCTAAATACTCGTAAAATGAAGAGGGTGTTGAGCTGAACATTCGAGGAAACAAAAGATCTGCAAAAATATTTATATATATATCATCATCATAATCCAGAGGAATATAGACGCAGTCGTATCAGGACCAATAATAAAATATATAAATACACATTTGATTTCTAAACGTCACCCTAACCCACCAAACCCAGGGCCATTGCGGTTTCACCGCTACTTGCAAATAATTATTAAGCCCGTTATTAAAATAAAAATATCAATGACATAATTAAAAATAAATTAAACTCGAGAATTCATTAAAATAGTAACACTATACTGGTCAGTTCTTCGTTAGACTAAGCTTCATTATCCTTGTACGAGTTTCCGCTTTCAATGCTCTAAATTTGTTTTGTTGTCTTTTCGTGAACGTGAAGTTAGCGAAAACTATTTGTAGATTTATGAAAATCTATTTATTCAAAGCACGATAGTTGAAACTACTAATTTTACCGGGTTTTTCAGCTATAAAACTTCTAGGTATCTAGATAATTATGATTCTAAAAGTCTGATGATGACATGACGACGACATGAAAATGACGGATGTGACATGTTTTTAATTATTTTTTAACGACGTCTTAAAAAGTGTCCAATTTAAAGGTCGCCTCACCCGTGCACATCACCAAATTCAGAATTTTGTAATTGTTAAAATATTATGGTGGATAAAAAACACATACATATTATCATAACACTTCTTTGTACAAAAACCCTAAACCAATAATAAACCTGGAAGTAATTTTACATACAAAGTATAAGAATTCCAAGTACTCACCTTGAGTCGGTTATTTCCGCTTTAGTTTTGATCACATTCCGTAATATTTTTTAAAACAAAAAACGCGTGCTCGTGCGCGTCCGCGACTTGCATATTTTTTGGTCTTCTTTCATCATCCATCAGCATTCTTTGAAAAGGATCACCGCATGAGATTGAAACTACAGTCGGAGTAACCGACTCAATTTAACGCATGTTTCGTTATCGAGCCTACAGTAGAGCGCGACCTAGCAACTTTGCTGCCTCGTGCTGCCGCCGCCGCAGCCTCAGCGTCAGCAGAAGACACTAGGCTCGTGTGACGTACTCCATTAGATAGCTTTATAAAATATGTATTGAAATTAGTGTATACCTAGCATCGGTTGCACTCACTTGTACATTTAGTTATAATTTTAATTATAGAACGTACGTTTTTTTGGTTTGTTTGGTTTTTTGGTTTTGTATTGGTAGGGCTCTCTTGCAGAGTCCGGATTGAAGGGCAATGTTTCCAGCGTAATTACTGGGTATACAGAGTTTTAACATCTAACATCTCAGGGTGACGAGCAGTGCATTGCCGCGCATAGTTTTGAACTGTTGAATTTTAAAATTCTGGGTGGCACTGAACTGTTATGGGCAAGCGTGACGCTTAACGTCAGGTGAGCGACTCGTCTCGTCACCGAGAGACAAAAAAAATTTTAAAAAATATCCTCCGGCTGCGGCCTTCGTAATTCGCGTGTATTGAGTATTATTAAAATAATATATATTATGTCAAAACCACGTCAGTTTTCACAGTAGAATTCTAAATTACCAGTTTCCAAAAACGGTAACGGTTACAAAATTTCATTATGTAAGCACCTGATATGAATAGTTATCCAATTTCACATAACTTCCACCAGTATACATTTGGATACGTATTTACGTACGTAAATATTAATACTTCGCCCACATAAGTTACTATTATTAGCATGGCCGACTCGATGAAAATAATCAAAAATGTGGAAAATATATAAAAGAGAGACCTAAAAAGAAGTAACAGAAAACGAAAGTAGTATTCAAGTTTTAGTTTAGATCTGGGCCCGTACCGTGAGATGCTTATTGCGATGATTGTTAGGTTCAGCCGACAACGCTGCGCGACCGTACACCTTATCGCGCGGGGTTACGGTTCGTGGTCGCACAGCTTCGTAAGTACATACACTAAGGTAAAGTAATTTTCATGAAAGACTTCTCAGCCACAGGACGCGCGGCGCTATCATCGCGCGTTGAAAATGCGTCAACAAAGGAATTGGATTAGTTCCGACTGTTTGCCGCGTGACTTCTTTTATGAAAAGCACTCTACTTAATGTTTAAGACATTTGCCAATATAAACTTTGAGATGGCGTCGATTCTGTTGTTACACTCACCAAACTAAACTAATCTGACTGGCCTGTAATTATATGCATATCTTTTCATTTCAATATATGAGATAACGACAGCAATAATTTGAGCTCTTTCAAATTTGGTTTAGTTAAGAAATAGGTACAACAGAATTGACAACAGTTTCAAATTTTCTTCTCAATCACTTTGGCATGTTGCTAGTTCATTTTTAACCAACCGCGCCGTCGCTTTATTTTACATCATCAGGGGTACATCAGGGGTCCGAGCTTAGCCCCGTCATAATCATTCTGTATTAAAGGAGAGTGGGCGAATTAGGACTGATTTGTCCAATAAAAACGGGGCAATATTAAGAAAAAGCACATAAAAACCAAACAAACTAACTAAATTTTTGTTTTATTAAAACGGGAATACTCACCTTGAATTGAGTCGGTTATTCCGAATATAGTTTCGATCACATTCGGTGACCTTTATCAAGGAATGCAAAGCGAGACACGCGCGCGACCTCGTCTTGCCTTGCGCCGATAGGTTCATAGTAAAAAAAAAACTATCTAAACTAACTTGACCAAGTACTTTATATTATAAAAAAATATATCGAGAAATTTTCATGTAATCATATTTTCGAACTTAGCTAGCGATAGAACAAAAAACATTATAATTATCTCATCAACATAACGAATGAGATGCACGGATGCATGCAGATGCACATATTTTTTCAGTGTTATCTACTTATAATATACAGAAATCTTTTTATGAGACTAATAGCTATACAATATGTCATGGTGAGTAGACACGTATTTTATGGTTGACAGTCTACTAGGCTTTTGAGCAAAACTCAGCTGATGTTAAGTGACGGTGTGGTCGAAGATGGTTAACACATTTTGCCTGGAATGGGAACTGGCTCTCAAGAGAGGCTGCCGCAATACACCAACGTGCTTGGTGACAGATTTACAACTTACAAGTGGTAGCTAGCCAGCCGAGTACTAGAAAGTACCCAACCGTGTTTTCCTTCCCCGGTAGCTGAAGTTCATTGTAGGGATTTAATCAACGCCCTCCAGCGCTTGCGATCCGAACGCGCTAACCACTGAGCTACAATCTCTATATATAATTACACCAAACGCCATACAGTTTTGCCCAATGCCCTTTGTCTACTTCTGATCAAAGCGGTCGAAGGCATCTCCCGTACTCCACTGAGCTCGGTCTTCATGTATCTGCAATTAGTTTCTGTTCGCCACAGTCCGCTTTGTGCAGATGCACCGACCCGCGTGGCGTCCTGCTCAATACTCTTGCCTGATGTTTGCTCAGTCTGAGATAATTAAACGCTTACCTTAAAAATACGAGTAATTTTCAAAGCCAAAATTGTAGAGTGCTTTTTGTCAAGAGCCGAAACAGCTTTAATTAATTTTCCGCAAAGGTACCAAATGAATTTGCGAGCAGAAAAAACTCTTTTAAATACAACCACAGCGCTGGACGAGGTTCAATTGCGTTTATTGGCGGCTCGAAATTCGGAGGAATCTTTGGACGATCTAATTGAAGAGGTATGTGGCGTTTGGTATTTTGGGCATAGTATTTGCATGATAGAGGAGTGTCAACTGGTTTTAAGATCTCTGGCAACTGGCGTCAGGGGTTGTAAACTCTCCTAAGGATTACTTAGTATCCTGCCACTAAAAACGGATACCACTCTAGTAAAGTTTTCCCCAATGCTAAGTTACTTATTTCACCGCACAACCCTACTTTATTACAGTTTTTTTTTAAGTTGTATCGACAGACGTTTGGTTTGTCAAAGATTTTACTTGCCACTGTAACTTCCCGTGCTTAGCTAACTTTTGTTTCCAGTTTTTGTTTATGCTCTTTCAACGTTTTTGCCTACATATGGTTCGCTTGGAAAGCTTTACGATGACAAAAATAAGTGTTACGTAGAAACGCAAAAAGGATCACTTGCAGCGTTCCTTTTGCGAATTTGTGAGCAAAAGGTGCATTTTTAAGTCTTTTCGTCCACACTTTTCGGATGGTTAAAAACAGCTAATAACGCCAACGTAAACTGCTACTATTGACCTCACCTCGCGGTAGCAGGTGTGGACTTATTTTTTTGACATTTAGAGTACTAAATATTGGTGGACGTTTTTCACACACACCGCCATTTAGCCCCAAACTAACCAAGCTTGTACCTTGGAAATGAGATAGCTGATAGAATACATAAATACTTTTTTTTTGTTTAAAATTCATACATAGAATATATAGAAACACCCAAACACATAACAAACATCCATGTTCTTCACATAAATGAACTGGGTTTGTCCTGGGTGGGGATCGAACCCACAACTCACGGCTCAGAAGGCAGAAATCCTCCCACTGAGCCACAAGGCTAATCAATAATCCCAATCACATACAAAATCAAACGCAGCAGGAATCATTGCTTACAGACCTTGACATATTTCTTCGCCGCAAGTTATTTTAGCAAAAATGAAAAATATTTTCGCCGCTAATTATGACAATGCCAAAAACGCCACAACACGTTATCCGAACGCACATACGATTGTATCATCATCATTTATTATGTGCTACAAGATCAAAGATTCAAATCCTCGTGTCATCCTCACGCCCAAATGAATAAGTAAGGTAACTGCGTAGACCTCAACCGTAGGAGGGGATCGGGAATATGCATAAACAGAATATGCATGACTCCTATACTAATAAAAACGTGACTCTTAATTAATAGAATTTATGAGTCTCATCAGTTGATTACTTTATTATCTACTAGGTTGCCCGCACGACTTTGTTCGTATACGCTACAGTAATTTCAAAACCCCATTTCACCCCTTCAGGGGTTGATTTTCGAAAAATCCTGAGATATGTCGTTCTATATTTTTTATACTTAGTACACCAACCGTATAATTGGCGTAGCACCAAACATGTTTTAACTTCCATACAATCTTTGGGGGTCAATTTTACCCCTTAGATATGTTTCGCAATTTCGCAGAATCCGTTGTAAAAATTGTTCACCTAGACCTTCACAGGAGTATTGGGTCCAAATTGCACGTCTCTATCATAAGCGGTTTGGTCTGTTCGTTGATTCCTAGAAAAGAGCTTGTTCATACATACATAGATAACTAGCTGCATCCTGCGGTTTCACCCACTATTCTACAGGAACCTTTAAAGATTAATTTTGTTTCATTTTGCTAGCCTATGTGTCAATCCAGGGTATAAGCTACCTCCATACCAAATTTCAACCAAATTCGTTCATTCGTTACATATTTACATAGTTACACACTTACGCACATACTTTCGCATTTATAATATTATTGTGATAGAAATTCCTTAAATTGCAACTAGAACCACCGAAGGTTGAGCAGCTGCGTCCAATTAGTAAACAGTAAGCGTTCTGCGCTCCCCAAGCCGCCTGCCTATTGAGGGGATTATGGCACCGTCTTAATGGACAGCAGTGTTCAGTAGTAAAAGTCTTCTGACCGATGATGATGACAACGTAGTTGGTGCCTTGCTTAATTTGTTGGTAACTACCAACCAACCAAATGAAAAGTCAAGAAATATAGTCCTAATGTAATTTTCAAACCAAAGAAAAACGTCAACCATTATTTTTTTAATATTTTTTGTATTTATGTACAAACAGTTCAGACGATAAAATGCTGAACGAGGATATCGCCGAAGAAACTTGAGTCACCGACATAGCTCTCAGGGTTTGCAAGCTGAAGAGGCAATGGGAAGGACACATGGATCGAAGAACATATAACCGATGGGGAAGAAAGGTTCTAGAGAGGCAACCAAGAAATGAGGTAGCGCAGGCAGGCCTGAAACATGGTGGATCGACGACATTGTGAAAGTCACGGGCAAACTGGTGGATGCGAGTGGCAAGTTGTCGGTCGGTTTGGTGGTCTAAGGGGCGGGGGGTGTGTTCAGCAGTGGACGTCTTCCGGCTGATGATGATGATGATGCCAAACGGTTCTGATAATATAAGGAAGTAAGACGAAAATATAGCGGTGTCCCTTCTCCGTTTCACACATTTCATGCGAACATAATTTTATATGAGGATGTTGAAGTGTCATATCGGATTTAATTTAGGAATATTTGCCACGTCCTTTACGCAAGCTTTCGCCTGTAGACATATCTGAAGCTTTGCTTCATCGTCTTATATTTATGTAGTGTATAATATAAAATTCACAAGGATTTCGCAAATGTATTGAGCCAGAGGTTTTCCGTGAATTGTTTATGGGTTTCGTGAGATATGAAGGCTTATGTCTCAAATAGATTAACCTTAGAAAATATTTCAGTGGCCGAGTTATTTTCTTGTACATTTGTTCCAGAAATGTCTGTTTGAGAAAGACATCATCATCAGCCTTCTTTTTCGCACTGCTCAAATTAAATTGAATACTTTGTTTGCTCGTTAAACGGTAACATAGGTCTTGTGTTTGAATTCCCAATAACATACTGAGATTAGGCGTGCAGGAAAGCAGCTAATCAAGGCCTTACTTTGAGATGATGAAAAATGCCCTTCTTTTACTAGATTATTATATAAAGCTTCTTTTTTTTGTTTAACAGTTATTTCTGTCTCTTTATAGAGACAGTTAAAAAGAAGTATTGTAGTATTAGTAGTGGTGGTAGTGACTTCCTATTCTGTGTAAGTTACGACATATCGACCAAAGCTCTATTTTGGAAACGCTCTTATGATTTCGCACGAAAATAATATGCGAAATTAAAAATTTTCTAATTATAGAAAGCAAATTTGAATGGTTCAAACGGCTCGTTGCGTTGCCGAGTGATATGATTATTTAATAAAAAATAAAAAAAACTTTTGTTTGGGAATTCATTCTAAAGTCAGTCATTAATGTTACAAGTGATATCATACGAATGATTCAAAAAGAGAGCTCCAGAGTTGATTTAGTGACTGTCCATTAACTAAATGAACAACCTGTCTATCTGTACATGTACTTATTGCAACAAAGTAGAAAAAAACTCAATAATGTTTTAATGATCATTATTTAATTACAGATAAAGTATTTTTATTTGTAAGTAGTACAGGAATATGTTAAAATAGACAAATGTTAATCGTAATTCAAAAAGATATGTACAATTTAACAAATGTAACACGAAATATTTGACCGGTGGATAATGATCCAAATCAAAACTGGTAACATTTTCATAATAAAAGAAAATTGCGAAAGAACCTTACAGTAACTAATACACAAATCAACTTCAAAGTAAGTTTACCAGTTTTTTTTTCTTTTTTTAGGACTGATTATGTGACATAATCTAAAAACCATTAAATACTTATAAGATTCGATGACGTTAACTTAGTCTTAAAATTTATTGTCCATAATCTAAAAACAATTTGTGTAGAACATTTAATATAGGTACCTAATTATAATGTATAATTAATACTTTTATTTATATGTATATGGACAAAATTTCTCTATCGACTAAGCATATGCCAAAACAGAATTAAATACAATAATGACGTTGAAACAAGCATAATTTTTTCAAACTATTTTAATGAACACTGATGTTTTAATTTCTAGTAAGAAAAAATAAATCTTAAATAAATAATATGATGACGACATTTAATTGACAATCTAGATAAATTACGTAAGAATATTTAAATAGAAGCTAATTAAAAAAAAAAACATTACTCGATAGAACAATACTATTAATTTAAATTTGTCTAAATATTTAGCCTTCTAGCTAAACAGGTGTCTAAGCGTTGTTCTAAATTATTTTTGTGGTAAGACGGTAAGTAATACTTATAAAAGTTAGTTAAATTTAATGTGTTCTTAAAGTGCTCCGTCTCGTTTTCGTGAGTGACATTTCGCATCAGCGAGAAGTTGACAGGGCAGCTTAAGCGTTGATTAACTTTTAGTATCGTTTATAAGTAAAGCTACTTATAGTAAATCTACAAGCCTGGTTAAACTAACTAACCGACTGGTTAATCGTTTACTGTAAGAAAATGTTTGATGCTGATTTAAAAAAATTACATGACTTCTAATTGCTGGAGACTGAACGTTAGTTTATATAAATATAAAAGTTTACATAACGAGGCGTTTAAAAAAAAAAAATAGTCAAAAATACTTACTAGGTGGCGTAATAGTCCTATTTGTTTACCTGTCATTGTCAATTCTGTCGAAATATTTTGTTTAATTTTTAAATCTTAAATTTTGGCTCCACACATTGTATATTTATCCAGTGTCAACTATTGTAATATTTCAAATGAAGTCAAATACATAGTTACATTACTTGAAATTGTCTAAATACACGTGTGGAGCCAAAAAATACGAGAAAAAAAAGGCACAAGTAAATTTTTTTTGTCTTTCATGTCTTGACAGTGCCAGAAAAAGATCAAGTTACATCTAACGCCATTTATTGGGTATTACCAGGTTTTTGTTTTTTTTTGGAAATCGCCTCATTGTCATTCTAAGCCAAAATTAACAAGTTCGACAAATAATGCATAGCAATTGGTTACACTGCAAAGCTTTAATATATGCAAAAAATGGCTACTATATTAATAACCAATACTCTATTCCACATAGCATGATGCGACAAAGTGATATTTTTAATAAGTTGCGGCCACCTCATCGCAAAATAAAGTGTGTGTGTGTGTTTTGCACCCTAAAAAAAGGAAATCTTGATATAGGTACAAAAATATATTCACACACAATTGTGCGATGGGCTGGCCAAAATTCAGTAAAAACCAACGGTACCCACGCCATGATGTGGAATAGAGTATTGGTTATTCAAAATAAGATATGGTAATATCTAATAATATTTCAATTTGTGCGAATTCAGCGCTTTCTTATGAAATTACATAATTATATCCTAACAATTCCATTACATACAAGTTACTTAGACTCATTATGACACAAAAATAAATAATTTGTGTATATCAAATCGGGTTTTCTCGAGATTCTTAATAAATTTTCATTTTTTATCATCCCAAAAATATTTCTCTTAATTTTTAACTTGGCACTCGTATGTATATCACAGATCTTTGACTAAAACCATCATTCCAACCCAGGCACACACATGCGCAAATAAAGATACTTATCTACATATGTATTTAAAAAATAGATAACAAAAACACCATATCAAGCCTAAAAAAAACTACGCTTTAGAAATTCCGGTGAACCACTTCTACACTTCTTCCACTATTTCTGTGAACATAAGCACACCTGTGAACTTGATTGGCAAATCAATCCACATTTACAATACGATGAATATATTCGAGAATATACACGTATTTATTGTATTCAAAATATAATCTACTTTTGCTATACGACTAACTTTAAAATCGCAAAAAAAATAACATATGAATACACTGCTGTTTCACAGAAACAAGTCATTCAAAATCAACGTTGGGAAAAACTGATTTATCGGGTGGGTCCCGTAGTTAAAATTGTTCAAAATGAGTATATTGATACCCCCGAACATGGCCGTCATCTAACTAAACGTCAATGTATTAGCACGTGTGTGTTCTCGAGTTTTTACGTACTTACAATCATTTGAAAGCACCTCTTTGCCCTCTCGAAACAGGGTTGCTACTTACAGTCCATATTTTTCGATCCCATCTATAATAATTTAACATTAATTTGAGATTGTTCCCTTATCGTGGTCCGAATAGCGAAGCTACAGTTCGTCCTCGTTGTCGGCTTTCTCGCTACGATTGCACAAATAACTTTTGATGCCGTCCTTATTCAGTTTAGTGTCTGGCTCAAAAAGTTTGTTGATAGTCTCCTTAAAAAAACCCTTAGGCTGTATTACGGACTCTAATTTCGTTTCGACGGACAACTTTCTTTTTTTACGGCCAGTGTCATGCGAATACCGGCTAAGGTCTAAAGAGAAACTTTGCCGTATCACTTTTGGGTTTCCTAAGTTTGGGTATTCTTTATTAGTTGCAAAGTTGTCTTTTCCAATTTCATCGGTGGAGTGTTCTTCGTATCCATCGTTGCCCGTCCCGCGATTGTTTTCGTCGTCGTCATGTCTAAATTTAGTGAACAGCAATTTCTCGTTGTCCATAAAAATGAGAACGGGTGATCTTTCATTAATTACTTTGCAGGAAGCCCCGAAGAGTTCAAGTTTGTTTTGGCTGCTAGAGTCATCGTTATAAATTGTTTCTCCCGATCGTTCGGTGTCGGATGTCTTGTTTTCTTGTATAGTCTTGAGTTCGGGGTTCTTGGTGACGGTTCGTTGAACTTCCTTGTTCATAACCTCCGAGGCTTCATCTGTGAGGACTATTTTCTTATCTTTTATCTTAGATAATTGTACACTGGGAGTATCTGTTGAATTCATTCGGGTATTTAGGCTTGACATTTTGTGAGCGGGTGACATCAAGGTGTTATTGTATTTTTCCGTCCTTGTAGAATCTTTCCCTTTGGTGTGAATTCCGAAGATTCGTTTTATTGACTGACGAAACTGCAAGTGTAAAACAATTTTGTTAGATATTCGTAAATGGGTACGAAAACAGTTTATGACAATTGGAGGCAGCACGGACAGCACGCACGGTTATCAAATTCTGACTTGGGTATGCGTCGACAGCTTCGTATGTTTTGTTAATGGCGCATAGTAGGTTATAAGACCTTTACCAGATTATCCGACTGTAGTTAGGTCAGTGTGAAAAAAAAGGATTTAAAGGGTCTGCTGTATTTTAGTTACTAATTCGACATAATTACATCTTTACATCCATCCATCATCATTATAGTGGCTAATCGATGGCTCAAAGGTCTTTGGGAGGCCAAATAATCGTATCTGTGATAAGAGTGTCAAACTTTTACGTAATTACATACATACGTACATACACATATAAAATAGACTGTCAAACTCATAACACTCCCTTTTTCGTAGTCTGGTAAAAACATCAACAAAAAAAAAAAACTAGAGTAGTAGACAGTATAAAATAAACTATAAATACATAGCTGCACTTACTTGCGTGTTCATTCCTACGTAGATCAGTGGGTTGTAGCAAATCGAGCTCTTGGCGACCAAAGCTGGAAAAACGCTAGCTCCAGGCGTCACCTGTGCAGATGTAAGAAAAACTTTATGAAAAGAAATCAAGGTTACTTATATCTTAGCGTGTAAGGCGCACCATACACCAATGACACATTTTTGTGCAGTAAGACAAAAGTGTTACGCCGCACACCTTTAGGACAAGAATGTGGAGTTTTTTTTTTTTTTTAGTCTGTGACGAGATTAGCAATACGCTCACCTGATGTTAAGAGTCACGCTTACCCATGACAGTTCTGTGCCACCCAGAATTTTGAACTTCAACAGTTCAAAACCATGCGCGGCAATGCACTGCGCTCGTCACCCTGAGATGTTAGATGTTAAATCTCTGTATGCCCGGTAATTACGGTGTGCTTTCTATTAGCACTCTCATTGAAATATAGGTATGCGATAATTGTGTCTACGATAAATGTGCGATGCACAACATTTGTAGTATTGGTGTGTGGTGCCGCAAAGAATACTAGCAAATAGATGGATAGATAGATAGATAGATAGATAACTCTTTATTGTTCACACCAGAAATAACATACAAATGACCAAAAAAAAAACAACTTAAAACTATTGTAACAACTGGCGGCCTTATCGCTTAAAGCGATCCCTTCCAGGCAACCTTAGCAAGGAGAGGATTTGTATGGAAGAGGTAAGGGACGGGGTGTGCTATTAATAAGGGATAATGCTAGACGCAAAAAATAATAACATATATAATAATAATAATATAGACTACATACCTACTGAAAAAATAGTTATATAATAAATATATACTACTTACTAATACTACAAAAATACATACCTAAATATTAAGAATAATATACATACACACACATACATATTTATAAGCATAAAGTGAGCACGACGATGCAGCAGCTATTCCGAGATATAGTGAAGCTTAACTCGACACTTAAAGATAGTTTAATATATGCCTTCTAGGGTTCACTAACTCGACACTAGGGGATGGACATGGACACGCGAGTGTTCAGTTGGTGAAACTCAAACTAAGTATCACTTATTATTTCGTCACCTGTACACGCTAAGATTTTCACGCGTGTCCTGAGTGCTTAGTGCGAGTTTTCCAAATGCGTTTACTTTCTCGATCGCGTTAACGTTAACTATATTGTATGAAATAAGAGCAGCGCCATCTAGCGTCATCTAGAAAATTATAGTTAACGTAAACGCGATCGAATAGGTAAACGCAATTAGAAAAGCACTCGCCATCAGATAGTTCTTGAACCTTGGTTTTCGAGCGGGACGTTTTCTTTCGAATTTAAAACTTATAAGTGCGTTCCATTGTTTCTCCTTTAACATTTGTGGGCCTTACTCATAAACGTTGCTTAACTCTTATGCATTTGCTTAGCAGCTTCTTAGCCAGAATCTCACTTATAAACGCGTCTTAGCGTTAAGAAAAGGAAGAAGAGGAGTTGGTCAAAATTAACCAACGTCGTTCAGCATTTAAAAACTATAAGTATTTACATTATTATCTAAACTTAAAAATACAAACTAAAACTAGATACAAAATTAAAATAAATACTTAAATAAATTAAATCTAAAATATCTACAAATAAAAAACCGCATTTAGGTCGCTGTGTGCGGGTAAGGTGCCCAACAAGCTGGCGACATTACTCCGTTGAATAGCCAAACTCACCCTTGACCGAGGTAAGCGCCAGCTCTTTGGTCACCTGTAATTTCGACTAGGCGCCTGGACAGATCCTTTATTAAACAACGGGCGGCCGGACCCCAAGGTATATGTACGGAAGGAATATGTATCCCTCGCTGAGCGATTCATATTTCCTCCGTTTGAGGTTATCCGCCATAGGTATTTTGATTATAATCATCGCTCTAAATAAAGTGCCCGAAAAATATTTTACTGCAAAGATGCTGCTTTGAGAACTTCACAATTCATATTATAAATGCGAAAGTTTGTGTGTACTTGTGTATGTCTGTAAGTATGTATGTAAGTGTGTTTGTTCCCGTTCAACTCTTTAACGGCTGGACGGATTTGGATGAAATTTGTCATGGAAGCAGCTTATTACCTGGATTAACACGCTACTTTTTATCCCGAAAAATATTAATAAAATTAACCTTTCCTGTAGAATAGCCGGTAAAACCGTGGGGCACAGCTAGTATAACAATAAATACTAAACTTCCTTTTAAATCCAAGGTCTTGCGATACAGACGCAGAAACAGGCCCATGTCATAATTTATTCACAGCTAGGCCTTTGTTTAGCGTTTAACGGTCAAAACTCACTTGAACACACTGCATTATAAGCTATCGAATAAAATGTTGAAATGATGTAATTATTGTAAACTTTTTTTAATTCTTTAACCTTATGTTTGGTTTTAATCTCTTAACCTTTTTTAATATGCAGACAGACAGGCAGTCATAAGATGTTTTTTATCCTGAAAATCACGTGAAAGCTGGAAGATGCAGCGCAAAGCGCAGTATAAAATTCTAATTCTACTTGAATCTACAATTTCTCGCCGTTTAGGCACCTTTCAAATCTAAGTAACACACTTGCACGGGTTTGAGGCGAAAAACCACTATAAGTTTATTATAGTCTCGACTTTGATTCCATAGTACTTAAGGTTTTATAAAAGCAAAAACAAATGTGCCAAAGGTTACGTGAAACTGTCAAAATACGCAACATAAAATATGAAAGTGGCAACGGCTGAATTACTAAACCGTATTATGAGATCTTTAGGGCGATCTGAAGTGGCAATGGGCAGGCAACATCACTCGAGGAACCGATAACCGGTGGGGAAGAAAGGTTCTTGAGTGGCGACCACGAACCGGAAGACGCAGTGTAGATAGGCCTTCCACTAGGTGAACCGACGACATTCTGAAAGTCGCGGGCAACCGGTGGATGCAAGTGGCCCGTTGTCGGTCGGTGTGGCGCTCTATGGGGGAGGCCTATGTTCAGCAGTGGACGTCTTATGGCTGATGATGATGATGATAGTTGAAAGGTGCAAGAATATTGAAAGGTATTTATGTACTCATCATTATAAACAACTTTTACTCTTGGATCGATCCTGAAATAACGAAAAAAACAGCTGTTCCATAGAAAAACGTCAATGACACTCAACAAAATGTATGGAACAGATTAGATTGGTTTTCTTTCCGATTTCAGGGTTGGTCCCATAAAAGTTAATTATTCATAATGATGAATACATAAACATACAAAAAAAATGTTATATGTTATATGTTCTAACTAACATTCCGTTTATATTACAGTTTACATTATTTTATTTCCCTGTCTAATCAGTATTTATGGCGAATGTTGTATACCTATGCCTATACTCACGTAGAAATATATTACAAGAATGTAAAATATGCTCACTGTTGGCGTATCTCAATAAATAAATAAACATACCTTTAAATATTGTTTCAGCTTTTAGTAAAACTCTGTATATTATATACATAGCCATATTATATCAATAACATAACATATATCACTTACTTTATAGGTTGCACTAGCTTGCTATTCTGTCTTGAAAATGTTGGTTCGTGTCATCATAGTAAGTTTTGACCATTGAGCTATTTTAATGCAGAGACGGAGTGCTCAAAGATATTGCAGGAATACCGAATAGGGATATCCGTTTCATTGAAGTAGGTGAATTGCCTCGAGCGCGTGGCACAGCATCTAGTCTAGATTTATAGCCTTTGTATAGTTGGTTCTAATGAGACTTCCGTTGCGAAGTTAGACACATTCGTGCCTCAGTACGGAAATCGAGTAATTTTCACGCATTGGCAATGTGAAACAAGTTTGCCTCATAAATTTTATAATGACAATCAGAACGTACTAACATTATCTATTATTAAAATTGATTTGAGATTGAAAAATCCAGATATAAGCAACTGTTTTAGAATTTCGAGGTTGTTTTGCGGGTGTGTAATAAAACAAATTGTGGTAGATATATCCCGTGAGTTCTAATTAAATGTGATTCACAATTAGACAAACATTAAATTTTTCATACCTTTATAGGCCGAGCAATGATTAATTTGATACTGCATGTTATGATTGATGATATGATTATGTTTGATTGGCGGATACCAATCACAGATGTAGCTGGTTCACCCATTTCTAGCTAATATATTCAAAAGAATAAGGCTCCCATCGGCAAGATAATGATCAAACTACAATACATCATCATCATCAGCCATAAGACATCCACTTCTGAACAAAGGCCTATCCCATAGAAAAGGGTTGCCACAATCCCCAAGCTTGGCAGGTAGCTTGAGGCAAACTACAATTAAAATGATCAAAATGAGAGCTTCATTGCCACTATGGTTGTACGAGCATCACATATTATTGACGCACTGATTTTTTTTCGAAGGTGCGTTGTATTGAAAAAAAATGTAATTTCTGTCAATTATGTAAATACACACTCTTTCTTCATCACCAAGTAAAGTCCCAAGTAAGCTTATCGCTGGATAAAGTGTGTGGCTACTGCCTGGAAACTAGCCGTACTAAGTACAGTTTCAAAATGTCTTATTAGCTCGAACAGACACAAAAACTGCTACTTGGGACTTTTACTCGCCAGTTACCACTAATTAGAATGTTAGCTAACCAACACCTAACTTTGGGAAGATGAAAATATATGCTCTAAGACAAGCACTACAGGCAAATGTTCGAATGTGCACGCAAACAAAAATGAAAATTGTCTTATTTCTGTAGCCAAAAGTTGCATAACTAAAGCTAAGTTGGGATCTTCTAGTAAATAAAAGTGCCTGTGTCAGAAGACCCCGCTTTTCCATATCCATTAAAGTAAATTTATAATTTTATTTTTACGAAACATTATTAAGTTTTTTTATGTGTTTTAGTAAATAAGTAGATAATTATTTTTAAGATTGTAATCTATTTGTTACTGTGTGTGGGGTGCGTGAAGGTGAGGGTGAGTGCGAGTAAGAGAGAGAGTGGGAGAATGTGTGTGTGTATGTGAGTATCATCACTGCGATACTCAAGTCCTCGTAAGAGTCACGGTTCGCAGCAATGACACGTGTGTATGTGCACATCGTAGGTTTTTTTTTTACTTACAATGCCCTCAGTGGCGAACTGCTCCATGAGCGCGACAACCGAGTAGGGTGTCCAGGCGACGGTGAAAGAAATAATCATTATAAACACCATGGCTGTGGCCCGGGCTTCGGCCCTGCTTACGCGCCCGAGCCGCTGCGAGTTCTGCGAAACAAAACAAGACATTAAAAAGACCGGCCGAGTGCGCTCCGTAGAAACTTAAGAATAGAGTATACAGCTCTTATCTGTCCCGGGGAGAGCTGAAGCGTGGGGCTGAAGGCTCCGATGGTGCGTCCCGTGTGCCTTGGTGCTCCAAGCACTAAGGCAGACTACAGGGGGGTGCTACAGGATATAATCCCACATAACCTGGCTGCACCCCAAAAGCTTTCACTACTGCCAACTGAAGTTTGAGTTTCAGGGGTTCTTATGCTTCGTTGAAAGATGTAGAACACAACAATTGCCGTTACACTGATTCCCAGTTAGCAGTTACCTTTTTGAGCGTCCTGATGATGTTCACGTAACTGAAGGTGATGACTCCTAGCGGCACGATCTGTCCCATCGCGAACAGGAACATGATATATGTAAGCGAGTTCATCGACTGCTCGTGCCAGTTTACAGAACAGCTGCGGACAAGGACGACGAGGTGAAGATTTGTATTATTTTTCTCCCCATTACATTTGTTTACTAAACAAAATACATACAAACTAAAACTACTTAGCTTACTTCATAAAAGGAGCAGTTGGAAATAGCTCTCCGGGTAATAGCACGCGCTTCACACTAATATTATAAATGCGAAAGTTTGTGAGTAAGTGTGTACAAGTATGTAAGTAAGGCTAAGTGTGTTTGTTCCCGTTCAACTCTGTAACGGCTGAACGGATTCGGATGATATAGGCTACTTTTTATCCCGAAAAAATTTCGTTTTTTTTCCGAAATATAACCATTTCTGTAGAATAGCTAAAACCGGGGGGCGCAACTAGTAATATATATATTATTTTTTTTGCAAACTACCTTCACTACTAAGCATGTAACACAAAACGAACAGTTCGATTACACAGATACTATTGAAGGTCCAAAGATAATCACAATATTAAGCCCACCACCAGCTGGCAGCGTACCTTGCATGGCACCACCATTCAGTTTGACAGTGGACGTAGGGTATCGTTATACAAGTAACTTATTACTAGTAAGTGGCACCAAACTGAGACCTCGCAACAACACTGGAGAAGTACAAAAATGGATCCTAAGTGGTTTTTGTTTGCAGACAAAGAATAAACATCCATGTTCATTACATAAATGTTTGTCCTGAGTGAGAATCGAACCCACAACTTACAGCTCACAAGGTGGAAATCCACCCACTGAGCCACAAGGCTAGTCAAATATAGGTATATATCGGGTAAGGAAATATAAAAAATACTATTACGATTTTCAACCAACTTTGTTGATTTCTATTACGCTTTATATCAATGGTGATACGTAATGGAACCTCGTGTTTGCTATCACTTATACAAGCATAATTACATTATTATATTACAGGCCGATTAGTTTTTTACGTCGGCTAAGGAAAATAATAAATCATTATTAGTAAAGTAAATTTTAATTAAACATATGTTAAATTGTTGGAGCTACAGATAGCCCTCTATGCCGAGGCTGTCTGCAGGAAGACGAGACCGTGGAGCATGTGCTACTGCACTGCAGGGCCACAGAGAACATACGAGTTAGGTCGGGACTCCTTCAAGAATCTCAACAACAAGTCTCCAATAATTTTAGCGAGACTAACGCACGGTAATTGATTTTTTGTATATTACTAGCTGATGCCCGCGAATCTCGGCTTTCGGCCTCGCTAAGCTCTTCCTACAAACCTTGTCCTCACAATTACGAACACAACAAAAAAGAAATCATCAAAATCGGTCCAGCCTTTCTCAAGTTATAACGTGAGTACCAGGAAAATTGGGGTTCATTTTTATATATATATATAGACTAGCCGTGGAGCATGTGCTACTGCACTGCAAGGCCACAGAGAACATACGAGTTAGGTCGGGACTCCTTCAAGAATCTCAACACCAAGTCTCCAATAGCATAACATCTGACGAAACAGGAGTGGAACAGCGACCCAAGGCCGTGCTCCGTTACTTTAAGGAGCTGGGCTGGTTTGGGTACGCTGGCAGCGGGGTAAATGCACAAAACACCCTTAGCGGGACGTCAGTGCATGTCTTATCACCCCCAATTAGAGTTAGAATTGTATGTTAAATTCTTAATGTGCAATGGACTTTGTTGTCCGAAAATAAATACATTTTGATTTTGATTAGATTTGATTATTAGATAATAATAATTGTAATTGTCTCAACTTTTAAGTTTGCAATTTATAAATGCCTTAGTTAAGAAAACATGTATTTTCCGCATTGTATTGACGATATAGAGATTAAATCACTTTCAAAAGTTCTTCCATAATAAGCACAGGACAATTTCTTTTGTGATATATTTTCTCGTGAAAAAGAGTTTCTGTCTATATTTTTTGCGATCCTGAAACGCCTGCCAAGCGTGGGGATTATAGCAATACCCTTCATTTTCTAAAGGGACGCCTATGTTCAGTGGACGTCTTCTCGTCTTTTGGCTGATGATGATGATGACCCCGGAAGCTGGGTCAAAGTTACAGCATCAAATTTTTGTTCACGTCTCAGAAAGGTTGCGTCGACACACGCCAATTATTTAAGTCATAGCGTACGTCGTTTGATAAAACACAATTTTGGTGTTCCGTGAAGGAAAGATGTTCAAGGATATTTTTGGTAAGAATTTCCCCATTGTGTATTTATGGACATTTTTAGCTTTGGGTTGTTTGTTTTGAATATATGTAGCTTTGCTTAGTTGTCGTGTTATTGAGTAACGATAGCCTTTGAATTCAGCTCACCTCTAAAAACAGACTATTTCTTGCCAGTTACTCAACCGCCAAGCAGTATTGTGCAAACATTACTGTGTTGCGGATTGAAGGGAAATGTTTCCAGATAATTTCCTGAGCATAAAGATATTTTACTTTTAATATCTCTGTATGACAAGTATAGTGCATTACCGCGCATGGGTTGAATTGGAGTTGCTAGTCTCATTACACAGTAGCTTATAATTTTTTTAAACTGCCTTTATGAACTAAACAAAACACATACCTATAAACTA
The DNA here is from genome assembly GCA_947579745.1 of Apocheima hispidaria. Classification (NCBI taxonomy): domain Eukaryota; kingdom Metazoa; phylum Arthropoda; class Insecta; order Lepidoptera; family Geometridae; genus Apocheima; species Apocheima hispidaria. The sequence goes on from OX388160.1 coordinate 12,024,593, forward strand.
AATAAAACTTCTTAGCTTACTATACAAAACGAATAGTTGGATTACAGACTTATTGTAATTAATAAACAAAATTCAATGTGAAACTGAATAGAAATTCCATTAATATCACGAACAAACAATTCCAAAATTTAAGCCTATGTGGCTCAAACTTAAGCTAACACACATAACTCATTTGGAGGAGTTTTGGCGGGAACGTGAAGAATTCATGTCGCGTCACTTTATTACTTTCCAAAACTTGTGTTATTTCGAGTGTTAATGTGTAAAAACGGTGAAATCATCATCATTATTCAGTAGACATCTAGTGGTGAACAAAGCCCCCTTAGAGCTCCATACTGAGCCTGCCAATTGCCCCCGAGAAATGAAAAATCACAATGCTGGTAAAGCAGAGAAAAAATAAATCACGATAACTCGAAAACGAAACCAAGGTTAGCAAGAAGACAAAACCAATGTATGCAATTGAAATAAAACTTGCCAATTAAAACTCACCCTACCTCAAACTCACCCCAGTTTTGTTCTTTCTCAAATCCAATTCGCAACCTTCATCCCTTGTACAATAATTTACAATACACCCCTGTCAGTTGTCACAATTGATAGCAAACGCGTAGCGAGACGTGCGTATATTTTCATTGAACGAAACTCGGCACTGTATCACTGGATTTTCTCAATTGGTGTGAATGATTTATCATTGAATTTTCTCTTTGAAACATTGGCAGTATAGAGTGAGCCAATGTGATCGATTGTCATATCAGCTCGTAGCGCAGTCGTAGCTCGTAGCGCAGTTAGTAACTTTGCTCGTAACTATAAGCTACGTTACTTGTGCCACTAGCTACGACTACGCTACGAGATAAAAATGCATCTTCTTAGACCACAACAAATAAAACCACTTGGCCCTTAGGTCATTCAGAGGTCAAAATTGCTGATACGAAAATATTTACGTTGATGTAATATTTGTCCTATCCGATCGTGTCAAAGCAGTAAGGAGGCGAACGAAGTTTTATTTTTTATTTTTAAAACATTGTACCGAAGAGTGCCGTAATGTCGTGCCATAGCTTTTATCCCGGAAACATGATCGGTTTTATGTTTTTATATTGCCCATGAGAGTGCAATTCCAAAAACTTATAAAGTGAGTACAAGTATGTTTTACTTTTTATTGAACTGGATGATCAGTTAGACATATTCTTTTATTATTCTTTGATATTGTTTTACTCATCATTACGAACAACTTTTACTATGGGACCAAACATGAAATTGCCAAATCTACATGAAACAGCTGTTCCTTATATTTATTCCTCTATAAAATTGCTGACTATTATTTCGACGACATGTTATCTGATATTATCGACCTTGATGACGTTATGATTCCTGATTTTAGAGGTCTCGTTCACGTTACGATACCTGATATTAGACGTCTGGTTGACGTAATGCTGCATGATATTAGAGGTCTCGTTGTCGTCATGTTTCCTGATATTAGCGGCCTCGTTAACTTTATGATACCTGATATTATTAACGTCGTTGACGTTATGATTCCTAATATTAGAGGCCTTATTGACGTCATGTTACCTGATATTAGCGGCCTCGTTGACGACATGCTACCTGATATTAGCGGTCACGTTGACGCCATGTCACCTGATATTAGCGGTCACGTTGACGCCATGTCACCTGATATTAGCGGCCTCGTTAGCGTCATGTTACCTGATATTAGCGGCCTCGTTGACGTAGTTTCCCCAGCCCATAAGCGGCGGCGTGGTGAGTGCGAGTGAATACGACCAGATGAACAGGATAGAAAGTACGGCGCCCTTGGAACTCAGGTGACGCGAGCTCAGCGGCCGCGTCACCATCAGATACCGCTCGAATGATATCACTGTCAGCGTCGTTATTGATGTTATGCCTGGAACAAAAATCACTTTTTACCTGACTGCCCAAGGAGAACAAGTATGTTACTATGAAATTTTTATTTTATATTAAAACGGTAAAGAATACTCTCCACACTAAACCCATCAGCAGGCCTAGCACGGGCGCCGGGATAAAGTCCACCAGTTTTGTCTTCGCGTCAACGTGACAAAACTAGAATATGGATACATCCGTCTCGTTCTCGCGGGATAAGAATGTTGGACAAAATTGTATCCCATTGCCGAGATTAGGCTCCTGAACGTATTATTTTCTTGAGATGGAAATAAGTTTCAATTGTCTACTGATTATAATATGGTCTGTGGTTTCGGCAAACTTACTTATTGTGAACTAATCACCACGCTGCACTAGCACTCTATGGTAAGGTGTAACGAAGAATATTTTTCTTTGAAGTTTTTCACAAACTTTATAAATGATTTTACTATGAAAACTGACGTGGTTTTGACACATTTTGTTTTAATAAAACGGGAATTAGTGCAGCTGTAGTTGATTAAATGTTTGCATAGAAACGCCACCATGTCAATTCGATTGCAGGTCGAGAGCACGAAACCAATCCAATTGCAGAAAGACGTGAGACAGGGAGACGTTATTTCTCCGAAACTGTTCACGAACGCATTGGAGGACGATTTCAAGCTCTTGGACTGAAACATATTCGGCAGCAACATTAATTGCGAATACATCAATCACCTTCGTTTTGCCGATGATATTGTAATCATGGCCGAGTCGGTAGAGGACCTCAAAAATATGCTCAACGAAATCAGTAGTGTCTCTCAGCAGACGGGTCTTAGAATGAACATGGACAAGACGAAACTCATGTCAAATGCCCATATGTTGTACCCGTACCGGTAGTATTTGGGAACGATACGCACGAAGTTGTTGACCATTATAAACCAACTTCGACAAAGAGGTCGCCGGAAGAATCAAACTCGGATGGGCAGCGTTCGGGAAATTGCGTGATATCTTCTTTTCCAAAATCCATCAGTGCATGAAAACAAGGGTCTTCAATGTGCGTTGACAGTGATAACATATGGAACTGAAACGTGATCCTTGACTACAGAGAAACGCAGAGTCACACAGCGGGCAATGGAGAGAGGAACGTGGAAATTCGCCGAAGAACCAAAGTCACCGATATAACTTTCAGAGCTTGCAAGCTAAAGTGGTAATGGGCAGGCCATATCACTCGGAGAACCGATAACCGACGGGGAAGAAAGGTTCTTGAGTGGCGATAACGAATTGGAAGACGCAGCGTAGGCAGGCCTTCCACTAGGTGGACTGACGACATTGTGAAAGTCGCGGGCAACCGATGGATGCGAGTGGCACGTTTATAGGCTGAATGTGGCCTATAATTTTATTTGTTTGATTTTACTTGCGGATAGTTGCGGAATAGTAAACACTGAAGTTTTATGTACAAATATATATATTTAATAATTTTTTATTGTTGGTCGAATTATTAATCTATTGCGTTTTTATGTCAATTGTCAAAACTCTGTCTTTTGTTTCTTACCGGCCAGCACCATCGGCGCTGGCGGTAGAAACTAACAATTATATATAAAACCTACATAGACGTGATAAATAGTTTATAATGTACATGAATATATTATTTACAATAAATATAAAAATTATACAACTAAAACTAATTATTTATATGATGAGTACGCCACATCACCCCCTTCCAGAGACCGTCAAGGGCGATAATAGTCAGGGAACCGCACAGTGCGTCCGGAACGAGTGGTCTTTTCGGCTGGTACTGGAAGAGGCGATGGTGGTGGTATCGCTGTTTGTACAGTGGTGTCGTTGTTGGAAGTGTGTGATAGTATGTAGGCCGGTTTTAATCGGTCTGCAGATACTTTCACAACTTTTCCTTTGACACGGATCTTAAAAACTTTATCATCTCTATCAACGACTTCGTGAGGGCCTGTATATGCCGGCTGTAGGGCTCGTCTTAATGCGTCTTCCCTGAGAAAGACGTGGGAACAAGTCGACAAATCCTTGTACACAAAGACCTTGTTGAACGAGTGATGAGCTGTCGGGACTGGCTTTATGTTGTTAGCAAAGGCTCTGATGCGTGCTGAGAATTCAGTGATATCTGCTGTTTCAGAGTCTTTGCCAACATTATGGCTTAGGAATTCCCCCGGTAGGCGTAGAGGTTCACCATAAACCAACTCGGCTGAAGACATTTGAAGATCCTCCTTTAGTGAACTTCTGATGCCAAGCAGCACAAGAGGTAGTGCCTCTGTCCAACTGCTATCTGCGTGACACATAATGGCCGTTTTCAATTGTCGATGAAAACGTTCGACGAGGCCATTGCATTGTGCATGATAGGCGGTAGTCTGTCGGTGTCTAAAGCCAATAATTTTGGATAGCTCACTGAACAGGGCGGATGTAAATTGAGCACCACGGTCTGTCACAATGTCTGTCGGGCATCCGAAACGTGCTATCCAGCCACTTAGAAGCGCTTTAGCCACCGTCTCCGCTGTCATATCCTGCAGTGGAATTACCTCCGGCCATCGTGTGAATCTATCAACACATGTAAGACAGTATCGGTACCCCTGGGAAATAGGCAACGGTCCAATCAGATCGATGTGTATATTTTTAAATCTGGCTTGAGGCAGTTGAAAAGTACCTAGTGGTGTTGAGACATGGCGTGTTACCTTAGAACGCTGGCATGCTAGACAAGAACGAGATAAATCCTTGCAATCTTTTCGCATACTGGGCCAAACGTAGCGATCGGATACAAGCTTCGTTGTTGCATTAGCACCAGGGTGGTTAAAAGAATGCAAGTTCTCAAAAACTTGTCGCCGCATATCCTTGGTGACGTACGGTCTAAGATTGTTAGTGCTCTCGTCGCAGTACAGTTCAGTACGAGATCCCGGCAGTTTAACTCTCTTCAGGCGCAAAGACGAGTCACTCGCCAAGAGCTCTTTCAGTTCATGATCATCAGTTTGCAGTTGGGCAAGCTTTTCAAGGTCGATGGGTTGAGCGATTGCATCAACGCGTGAGAGTGCATCAGCCACAACATTGTCCTTCCCTGAAATGTGCCTAATGTCAGTCGTAAACTGCGAGATAAAATCTAAGTGTCTGAACTGTCGAGGTGAGCACTTTTCTTTCCTTGAGTGGAAAGCAAAAGAAATGGGTTTGTGGTCTGTAAAGATGGTGAAATCTCTTGCCTCTACCATATGACGGAAGTATTTTACAGCCTCATAGATAGCGAGGAGTTCCCTATCATACGGCGAGTACTTCTGCTGGCAAGGAGACAGTTTTCGGGAGAAGAACGCCAGAGGCTCCCACATGTGGTCCTTGAGCTGTTGCAAAACAGCATCCATCGATGTATCCGAAGCATCAGTTACGATGGCCAGCTTTGCTTGGCTGTCAGGATGTGCAAGTAGGGTGGCTTGGCAGAGGCTCTCCTTGCATGCTTTAAAAGCTGCGTCTTCTTTATCCGAGAAGTGCACAGGATGTGAACCTTTTTCGGAATCCGTGAGCAGTGCATTGAGTGGAGCTTGATGCTGTGCGGCGCCAGGGATGAACCTCCGGTAAAAGTTCATCCCTAGAAACCTTCGTAGCTCCTTGACAGTTTTCGGCGCTGGAAAGTTAGCAATGGCTTCAGCTTTTTCGGGCAGTGGCTTAGTACCTGCTGCTGAAATGCTGTAACCAAGAAAAGTTATTTCCTGAACGCCGAAAACGCACTTGTTTGTATTGATAACCATGCCATATTCTCTGAGCCTGGTGAAGAGGATATGAAGGTGCTTTTCATGTAATTGACGATCCTTTGAAAAGCACAAGAAATCGTCGAGAAAAGGAAAGCAGAAATCCTCCAGTCCCCGAAGCATTTCATCTACAAATCGTTGAAATGTTTGACCGGCATTACGAAGTCCGAACGTCATGTACGGAAATTCGTAAAGGCCGAACGGTGTTGTGATTGCGGTCTTGGGAATATCGTCTGGATTTGTCGGTATCTGGTTATAGGCCTTGACGAGGTCGATGACAGAGAAAATCTGACAACCAGAGAGAGCGTGAGAAAAATCGTGAATGTGACGAATGGGATATCTATCCGGTACAGTCCTAGCGTTGAGCATTCTGTAGTCACCGCAAGGGCGCCACCCGTTATTCTTCTTGGGCGCGAGGTGCAGTGGTGATGACCAGGGCGAATTTGAAGGTCTAGCAGTACCATTTTTCAACATCTCCGCAAATTCATCTTTCGCGATTTTCAGTTTGTCCGGTGCCAGTCGTCGTGGCGTGCAGCTTACCGGTGGACCTACGGTCGTCTTAATGTGGTGCATGGTGTTATGCTTTAAGACTCGGTGAACACCAGAAGGTCGGGTAATCTCAGGATACTGGTTGAGTATTTCGTGATATATCGAGGTACCCGATACAACTTTCACCGACGATATGCTTCCAGTCGACGAAACAGGTGACGCCGGGGACGAGAGGCTTGTAGTGTTGTCGATTAGGCGTTGGTTGCGACAGTCAACGACGAGGTTGTAGTATGACAAAAAATCAACGCCGATTATAGCCTTCGTCACGTCCGCTACAATAAATCGCCAGGGAAAGTCTCGGCGCAAGCCTAGGTTCAGCACTAGATGAGCGTAGCCGTAAGTAAAAATAGGCGTACCGTTCGCTGCGCACAGCTGGTAATCCGTTTTCTCTCGGCGTTCTCTGAGTGCAGATCGGGGGTAGACGCATACATCGCTGCCGGTGTCGACGAGGAACTGCATCTTAGTGGCGCCATCTGTGAGAAATAGGCGACCAGTAGAGTGGCAATCGGTCGTCGCCATTACCGACTGCTTCTTGCATTTCCCGACTGCGAGTCGCACTTACTTCCGTCCGTACTGAAGTCGCACGGCTTCACGCACTTACTTGCATCCGTACCAAACTTACTGTGGTACCAACATACTGGAAACTTTCGGTAATTTGACTGCGAGCGAGTAGAGGCGGAATTACGTCGCGTATTCTTGCTTGAACGATTCGGCGAACGTGACTGTCTGTTTACCTGCGCGGTCAATGCTTGTACCTGTCTTGTTAGTTCGGCGATCTGGCGAGTCATGTCATCGATGGAGCTTCCCGGTGTGGTACTAGATGTAGAAGCAACCTGGGCTGTGGGGACGACGTCATGTATGCGATCGGCAAGTTCTGCCAGCACGTCGAGTGATGACGTCATCTGTGACGCAATGATGGTCTGCGTGCTGTTCGGTAGGCGGCTGGCCCAAATCGTGCGCAGAAAGTCTTCTGGAACTCCAGGGCCTGCTAGGTGTCGTAGGTGACGCAAGAACTGAGAAGGCTTACGGTCACCTAGCTCCTCATGAGTTAATAATTGTTTTACCTTCTTTTCTCTTGTCGCGGACAAACGCTTAATTAATTCATGTTTCAGTTTTTCATACTTTTCTGTCTCTGGCGGGCTGATGATAATATCTTCGACCTCGGTTGCGTATCGCGGGTCAAGCTGGCCAATGACATAGTAAAACTTCGTACTATCCGCTGTGATGTTAGATATTGCGAATTGGCCATCAATTTGGGCGAACCAAATGGCTGGTTTTTCGGGCCAAAACGGCGGAATTCGCACACCAACTCGGAACACGTCGACGTCTTTCTGCTTCGTGGAATTAAAATCAGCGGCAGTGCTATCATGCTCATGATGAATCGGCGGCGTTCTGACTTTCGTCGGTGGAGTGCGGTCCATAGTGGGTGATCAATTTGTTGGTCACAGATCACGTCGGGGTCACCAATTTATAGGCTGAATGTGGCCTATAATTTTATTTGTTTGATTTTACTTGCGGATAGTTGCGGAATAGTAAACACTGAAGTTTTATGTACAAATATATATATTTAATAATTTTTTATTGTTGGTCGAATTATTAATCTATTGCGTTTTTATGTCAATTGTCAAAACTCTGTCTTTTGTTTCTTACCGGCCAGCACCATCGGCGCTGGCGGTAGAAACTAACAATTATATATAAAACCTACATAGACGTGATAAATAGTTTATAATGTACATGAATATATTATTTACAATAAATATAAAAATTATACAACTAAAACTAATTATTTATATGATGAGTACGCCACACGTTGTCGGTCGATGTGGCGCTCTAAGGGGGGGGGCCGATATTCAGCAGTGGATGTCTTCTGGCTGATAGTGAGTATTGGTGAAGTTTACCACTAGGCCAATTGGGTAAGGGAAATGTCCAAAGCTCTTTCTTTTAGAAATAAGTATTAATGTTGTCGCACACAAGATCGACTAGACAACGCGTATGTAGTTGCCTTTTTAGTTTTTTAATAATAATTAGTCTGTCTAGATGTTATTTTATAATTTTATTCCGTAATGCCATGAACCCAAACAATCGAAGTTAGGTAGGTTCATGTCATAAAAGAATAAAATGATCGAAAAATAATATTCTTTTAACCGCAAAATTTAATTTCAACCAAATCAGGTCAAAGCAATCTATACCTTCCATTAGACATTGTATCCGATATTTGATTCAATTTAAATAACACGAAAATGTAGACTTCAAAGGCGTTGCTATAAAATTGAAATATTTGGGAGATCTGCTAGTAATTATGGCGAAACTTGAAGTTTTGGCGGGAACGTGAAGAGCTCATATTGCGTATTACTTTCCAACTTTCAAACTTGTGTTGTTACGAGTGTTTATGTGTAAAAACGGTGAGTTATTTCATTAGTTATCACACAATGTCGTGAAACGTGACATTTCGTATTGTTTCCAAACTCCATAGAAACCTTTAGTAAAGTATCCATCGCCTTACTAGGGCATGAATTGGAGGCCACCGGGGGGGTTTTAGTGGGTATAACCCCACATAACCCGGCTGCACCCCAAAGCAGTCGGGTATCTTGTGAAGATTTCACCCTAGCAAAAAAAAAAGTGCATGAATTTGACTTGACCGTGACTTACTTTGCTTAACTTAGGACTATGACTGAGACTTATTTTTGTTGTGATATGTTGTGGTTCACTTGAAACAATAGGAAAACTTGAGACTGGCTAAATACACAAAGTGTGGAGCCAAAACATAAGAAAAGAAAGGCGAAACAAGCACCTCAATTCCACCGCTTCCACATCTTTTGCTTTATTTTGTTTTTCTTACTAGATTTTTTTGTGAAATAAATATAATTATGTTTTTTAGTTCATATACGAACGCACAAACATATTATATCCTTACTAATGTACATATTATGTACTTGCATACGTCTCAGCTTCAGCCTTTAAACTTCCCACTGTTGAGATATCACCCTACTCCTATCGCCTACCCTCGAAGGGTGATTGGTCCATGCCAACCCGCACTAAGCCAGCGGGCTTAGTGCGGGTTGGCAGATTCACATACGCCTCATTCCTCTCAGAAAAATATGCAGGGTTCCTCACGATGTTTTCGTTTACTGAAAAGCTAGTGATATCCGTCCCACTAGGTGCACTGACGACATTTTGAAGGTCGCGGGTAGCCGGTGGAACGGGCAAGTTTCAAATTGTCGTTTAGTGTAGCGGGAGGCCTTTGTTCAGCAGTGGACATCTTCAGGCTGTTGATGATGATGATTATGATGATATATATCCGTACGTAAGTTCCAAAAAAACTCATTGGTACGGGCCCGCCCGGGTTCGAACCCACGACCCCACGAATGTAAGGCGAGCATGCTCCCACTAATTTTCCATTTTCTATTTATACATACTACCTAAAAACAATACCCTCCTTCTTGGGCAGTCGGGTAAAAGCAAAAGTTTATTTTAAGTTATGTGCCTCTATTTTAGGTACATTTCGTAACGACGCGCGACGGGATGAAGGCCATATTTTGATAACTGCAAAATCAAAGATGTCAACAATAAATAATGATGTAATCCTAGTAGGGCAAAATTAAAATATGAAAATAAGACTCTGAGCAAAGACGTAAACAATAATAGGGAGGAGGCTGCGGCGCCGAGCCACGAAATTAATATATTTTGAGGATTTGATATTAGTCCTTTCCGTGTCCAATTCTCTCATTTCATTCTATTAGCACAAAAAAATGCTATATTTCACGCCATGGACATGATTTTTCACTTCCGTTTGCACGAACGTCGCCGGGATTAAAGCTTGCGTTGCATTCAAAAGGAAAAATGAGTAAATTTATTGTACAGCGTGGTCCATCGGCAAGTGACCGCCTGAGAAGGGCTTCTAGTACTCATAATTATTAAAAACTTTTACTATGGGACCAACCTTGAAATCGAGAAAAAAAATCTGCTGTTCCATACATTTCGTCGAGTTTCATTGACATTTTTCTATGGAACGGCAGTTTTTTTTTTCGGTTTTTATTCAATAATTGTTCATGAACGTGCACGAATGTTGGTGAATAGTACCTATAATTATAATTGTCAAGCGTGACTCTTCGTGTTGTTTCCAAAACTCCATAGAAACCTCTAGTAAAGTCTCCACCACTTTACTGGGGCGTGACGTGGACTTGACCGTGACTTACTTTGCTTGACTTCGACTATGACTGAGACTTATTTTAATTGTGAAATATTTGACATCACTTGAAATATTACAATACTTGACACTGGCTAAATACACAACGTGTGGAGCCAAAACATAAGAGCAAAAAGCTCGCGCCCATGTACGACATCTTATGAAGTCAGGCGTAACATCTCGATGTATGTATCGTATTATAACGACCCTAAGGTTAAAATTGCTTAGTAAATGACTGGATGACGATTGCTTTCTCTGTCTACGGATCTCGCCACCGCGTTTTAAGGGCATAGTTGTGAAATATTTGACTTCATTTCAAATATTACAATATGTACTTGACACTGGCTAAATACACAACGTGTGGAGGCAATACATAAGCGAAAAAAATACTATTTATAAACTCGTACGTACTAATAAAGTCGTTTTATTTTGTGTTATAAAACTAAAAATGTTTCACTTAAAATATGTTAACAATATTTTAATAGCTAGTTTATTCCGTGACCGACTAACCTTCACACTGCTCTGTCACACTATTCATACTTAATTATATTGTGTAATTAGTTACTTTGATATACATACCAGGGTCGACGCGCATTCAACACGCAAACGACTGAAACTTGTTTCATAACTATTTAAATGTGTAATTTACATCAAGGATTAATGGTGTTATTGAGGTTACGACCGAAACGGGAAAACTAACTTATGCACCAGGAAACCCTTGCAGAAAAAAAGTCTATCGTAAAAGATGATGTCGAAGGTCTATTAAAAATGTTATTTTTTTTTACTGTTTTGGCACCACTTGTATTTAGCTGATGTTACTTATCAGATTGTAATACCAGTTTTTTCCAAGTAAATGAAAATTTTACGAGCCTATTTTGTTCTTTTGTTTGGTTTTGGCACAGACCATTCGTATTGGAAATCTGTGGGTAATGTTTCATTGCAGTAAATAACTAAAACTAGCGAACGACCTGAGCTTGGTATCAGCTGTGTTAAATTGCTCAAAATTTTAATTACCGAGGACCGAAAAAAATGAAAAAATACACACATCATTTTTTTAACCTACTTATTAACGAATAATTGCATTTATTATTACCTAATATCCTGTTGGCTTGACAAAGAATGTAAAAATTTAAGAAAATACCAGTTTTTACCCGACAGCCCAAGAAGGAGGTAATTTATATAACAAAAAAAGTATAAAGTCTATCCTCCAGACATAAATAAATAAATAAATAAATAACTAAATATCTGGGACATTATTGCACACACGGTCATCTGACCCCAAACTAAGCAAAGCTTGTAATATGGCTGCCAGAGACTGATATACGTACATAGATATTTTTAAATACATACTTATATAGATATTAACACCCAGACATAGAACAAACACGAATATTCAACACATAAATGTTTGTCCTAGATGGGAATCGAACCCACGCCCCCAAACACAGTAGGTAGGTTCACTACCAACTGAGCTACCGGGGCAGTCAAAAATATACAATATTGAAATTGAAAAATCTACAATGTAACAACTCCATAATAATTACTTGTATAAGAGTTGCTATACATGGCCTGACCTGACATCGTGTGAAAGAGATGGCTATATATAAGTTTCTTGGGGAGCGAAAGGGAGAAGATATAACCTTAATAGTTTGTTTCTTTTGCTCCCGTGAAATTCAAGTCTAGCTGTCCCTTTCACACGACGTCAGATCAGGTCATGTATAGCCACTCTTAATCCTATGAAATATACAGAGGAAGGTTTTGAACGAAATGGAAAATTTAGAATAATTTAGAATTTAGTGACAGATACCCTAAATTTTGCGCTCTGTAAATGTCTATATATTTCTCGTGGACCGCATGAAATAATCAAATCACTAATTTTTCGTAGCCCAGCTTACTGCATAGTAAGAAACGTCAAAAGATCAGACGCCACCAAGTGATTCCGATTGTTCCGGCCGGTTGCATGCGGACAAGTTACCTTAATAAGTTACCAGAATAGAGCATTTTACAGCTAAGCTGTTTGAAAGCAGCATAAACAATTTACATAGATAGCTTTATTTTATAGCAGTTTTATGTAAAATGTAAGAAATTAATACCCGACCTAGAGGCACGATCGATATATACGCGGTTACTGTTATGGAGGGCTACGGAATTCAGACACGGAAGCTATAGAGGTCTATGAAGCATTACCGCGATCGCGAGGTAAGCCAGCGAGTTTTCTCGCGATACGCGTGATATCGCAGTTCCTGCAAAAAATATATTGGAAAGGGTGTAAATAGTCTTTTTACCAGTTTTACTATGAAACATTTGGCCCCATTTTTTGTTTTAATAATACGGGAATCAAGTTAAATTGTTAGTAAATAGTATGAAAAATAAATTCATTTTCATTCAACTACTTCTCATTTTGATTCACACTACATTTTTTTATTTTTTTTTATTATATGATTGACTATGCATACTTTCTGTATTGCTCGTATTGTATGTTTGTGTGTTCCTATATGGCTTGACCGATTTTGAGGTCTCTTTGAGTTCCCCTTGATGCATAGAGTGACATAGGCTACATTTTGCAGTCGGGTTTTGTTATTTTATTAATAATACTTGTTTACTTTATTTCAACGAATCATTCCCAAGGGAAGATATAAATGGAATATTGCCAATAAAAAAGATCTACTCTTCAAAAACCCAAAATAACAGAAACACTTAGGAAAATGGTTCGTGGTTCCCCAATAAACCAACCGACACGTTATTCCCCATAAATATAAAGACCATACCGCAATAAAAAAGAGGAAAACCATAACGGCTTGTACGGCTTGCGAGATGTTATTTCCATCAGGGTTAGAGAAACAACTACCCTAATGATCTATGCACAAGATTCGACTTATTTCTTATTCCAATTCGTTACGCTCTTGACAAAGCGTTCCTAATCGTCACAAGTTGTGGACGGCAGCGGCAGATGTGATTTGCCTCACTATGTTTATCGCTACCTTTGTCGACTAGCAGTCATCCTAGCATTACCATCCGTCTTGGGCCACAGATCACACTAGATACCGCATTACAAGATTCGTTGTTCCTACAAAAAGTCACCAAAGTTTGAGGTAGGCGCGGGTAGCGGGGAATGCGACCAAGTTTTCTCATTGGCTATCTCAAGGTTAAGCCTACTCGCGCCTAACAGTCAATCAATATGAGCAATTTCGTATAAGTGTATTTAGACTGTTGCGTGGTGAGCTTCGAACATCCTCAATGCAGAATCTAGTGTGATCGGTGTCTTGGGCAGTCTTGTTGGAAAATCTTGGGGTACAGCCGGGTTATGTGGGATTGTACCCACTAACACCCCGCACCCCCCTCTCCCCCCTCCTGAGCTCTCAGCACTGTGCTTTGGCTCCTCCCGGGTCAGATACGAGCTGTCCTAACAGGTCTCCACCAACGACAACGCCAGCCACTCGACGTTGTCATCCTCCATGGCCTCCAACTCACCTTCGCCCGCGCGGTAAGTATCGCGGTTGCGGCCGCCGAGTGAACTAGCTGTTCTTGGCTAAAATGTGTGTTTGTGGATGGTTATGGCCCCACTTCTGACCATCCTCGAGCCCAGATTCTGGGGCAGTCTGGTAAAAATATAACACGAATTTAATTTCAGTCACAAAAGTGATTTATTATTTTTACCAAACTCAGGTAAACCTTTGCTTAGATTAACCTACTTGATAAACTGTTTTGTTTTATGTATAATTATAAAAGAATAATACAAATAAAATTTGAGCCACTTGTTATTATTAAGAACTCGAAAAACATTATCCTACCCAAACAAAATCTCTAAAATTAAGGATACTTTCAAAAACACGATACCAACGCAATTTTCTTTAATTAAATAATTATTTATTAATATTTTTACAGGTTCTAAAACATTGTTAATTTTAATCATTGAAATGAGAAACGTAATAATGCTTAACATTAAACCATCCATTTTCATAGCGCTGAATTGTGAAACTTTGTGAAAGTAGGCACTTCTAAATAGTGACGAGATGTAGATTATAACGGAGTACAGGGATTGAGAGTGGCTATACATGGCCTGATCGTGTGAAAGAGATGGCTATATATAAGTTTCTAGGGGAGCGAAAGGGAGAAGCTATAAACTTGATAGTTTGTTTCTTTTTCTCCCGTGAAATACAAGTCTAACTGTCCCTTTCACACGATGTTAGGTCAGGCCATTTATAGCCACTCTTAGGCTAAAAAGAGCTCATTTTACTCTCTTAATGGACAACTTTTAAGGTGTCTATACATGGCCTGACCTGACATCGTGTGAAAGGAACAGCTAGATTTGAATTTCACGGGAGCAAAAGAAACAAACTATTAAGGTATAGCTTCTCCCTTTCGCTCCCCCAGAAACTTATATATAGCCATCTCTTTCAAACGATGTCAGGTCAGGCCATGTAGCGAGGCCTTTACTACTAACTAACCACGCAATCACGAAACCCGCGTAGCTATTATATAATATTATATATTGAAGATGCTATAATTATAGCATACTTAATTATCTATGAAGTAGCGCCACTGCTGAAATGCGTCGCTCAGTCAGCGCGCGAAATTCAAATTTTCTTGCGTTTTTTTATCAATCAAAGCTTAATTATTACCTATTACTCATCGTAGGTTCATGAAAACTAATTTTGCGATAATAAATAGATCGTTTCAAGACCAAGATAAAAATTACACCAACCAAAAATTCAAGTTGAAAGCTAGTATAAGTACATTTGTCACTAAACCAAAAACCAAGATGAAAATCAGCTTATTGAGATTTCTAGCTAAACCAATGTTATCTAGGTGATCATTTTACCAGTAATTTCTTAAAACAACTTATTTATTGGCGCAAAATTGGTTTCATTAAACCCACGATGAGTAATTAAGCCGTATTGACAAAAAACGCAAGAAAAAATTAAATTTCGCGCAAGCGAAAAGAAGTATCAATAAAACTTGCAAATAAAGTATCTAAATTCTTATTAAATTAGGTATTCTAAGGTAAAGTTACTAGGTATATATACTCCTCTCTGTATAATCTCAGAGTAACTAAGAGGGTCAGACAAGTTAAACCAAGCTAACAGATCTGTGCCCCCTAATTGGACAAGTTGAGAATGTGTAAATTATGTTGAGTTCATCACACAGACCATAACGTACCTATTCAGCTCGTATTTAATCATACCTTATAAGAAAATCATTATCATCTGTCCTTGTCATTATAATAATATCTTCTGTTGGTTGATGTCGTAATCCACACGCGTGACAGGCGGCTCGTTAATCGCAGCACACTCACTATCCCCTGGTGGTTCTGGTCGGAGTTTAAGGACCAAGAAAAAGATATCGCTCAAAATAGCAAATGTGAAATCCAAACTCGCCAATTGATCAACTGTTATTGGCCGGCTCCGTTGTGGGGGGCATAAGACCGTGTTATGCCATAATCCCCACACTTGCCAGACGGCTTGGGGATCGCAGAACGCTAACCGTTTGCTAAGAGGATCGCGGTCAACTGGGGGATGCAAGTGGCACGTTGTCGGTCGGTGTGGTGGTCTAACCTCTCCTTCAGCAGTAGACGTCTTCTGGCTGATGATGATGATGATGGCCGGCTCCGCGCCAATCCTAGACCCAGATTGAAAGAATAATTTTTGTGCCACCCAATCGCAAGCGTAACAGATTACCTCGTCCCCCGCCCGTCGTATCGTGGTGAGCTGCTCTTTAAAGAGGATGTATTTGCATGCGCAATCCTCTGGTTCTATTGTCCGTGGTTTGCCGAGAACTAACATGATGACTGGACAAGATCATGCTAGTGTAATCAAGCTAACATAATATTATGGTTGCTCATGTTTGATGGTTAATTAACGAGAGGTTTCCATGGAACGTTACATTTTGAAGTTACAAGTTATTAGTTTTGCCCGTTTTGTGCAAGCTTTACGATAGTTTTATGTATCCAATATTATTAAAATAAAAGACGCTTTAAGTTTATTTCTGCCCCGAGTCTGTAATAGCTATGACAGGTTTCAGCATCTAGCTGTACCCTGCGGTTACTCCCGCGGTTTTAATTTTTACAAGCTATTATTTAACTTGCAACTCAATTTTAGACCAGTTCCCCTTGTTCAATTGAGTTTAAATTTTGCATGCCTGTCAAGTGCCAATGACAATACAATAGTATAACAGTGACTTGAGAAGACGATGATGATGGTGGAAAACGGACCTCCTCAGTAACTAACAGTGGATTGATGTAGTTTGGACTCATTTTTGATCAGCTTACAGTACCAATAACGGATTTTATAAAAGCTTGTAAAAGAAAAGAAAGATAATATTTTTGCAACAAGGTAGGTGCAAGGGTAGGCAGGTGCGCAATATAAAATAACTATGCTAATCAATGTTATGTGTCATAAAAATGACCTCAAGTCAGCATAATGCCGTTTAGCAAACATCGCTGATCTTCCGTTCTTGTCTGGATTATATTTTCCACAAAAACTTATTCCTTAATGACCCCCAGTATTGAGGCAAATTAAACAAAAACAATATTTTTATAAACAAACTCTCTAACTCTTCTCGGGCTTAAAAATTTGTTTTTATTAATTTTATTTTACTTAAATAGTTAAAAAATTAAGTAAAAGTAATGAATGCTGTGCTTCTCTCAATAAATAACGCATTTTGTTTAAATTTAGTGTAAGATTATAGTGTTAGTATTGAGGTGTTAGTATTATAAATGAGAAACCTTAATAAAAAAATAAAAAAAGTTAAAACGTTTTTGGGCAATTGATTTTTATATGATTTGACAATTGGTACTCACACAATTCACCCCTAGTTTCCGAATTCAGGACGATCGAAACGAAGCCCACATCGGTCAAAATACACCTATGATATTTACTCTCACAGGCGCAAGTAGGCGTAACCTTGAGATACGCTTGATCGCAGTCCCCGCAGCCAGTGCTTAGCTCCAACTTTGGTAAGTTTTTCTAGGAACAACGATCTCCAATGCGGTATCTGTATAATTATAATCTGAACACAACGTAGATGCTTGACAACAAATTTTCTACATGAGGCTAGTAGCGTCGTCAGCCAAGTACTAGAAAGTACCCTACCACCATGTTATGGTTTCCTCACGATGTTTCCTCAACCTCATTGTCGATGCAGCTTGCGATCGAGACGCGCTACCTACTGAGCAACTCTGAGTACATCACTGTGAAATATCCACCTAGACGCAAAATACAGCTTTACAACGCCAAACGTAAGATTCAAAAATACTTACCCAACAGGGCCATAAAGAATCCGTAGAGCACGCACATCGTGTGCCCGAAGATCCAGCGGTGGAAGAGCGCCGATATCAAAGTGAACGGGTTCCCCAGCACCGACACCGAGAAGTCAGAGCACACCAGGTTGAACAGGATGATGTTAAGTGGAGTCCAGAGCTGGAAATAAGATATGAGATTAATTTATCAACCAAATTAATTATATCACAGTGACTGGCAGAGGCATCTCGTGATTTAAATCGCCTTTACTTTACTCAAAGGATTGCAATCGCAATTCACTGCGGCTATTCGGTCAGCTATTTGGGCACGATGCCTTTCCTACAATACAATATAACTTTATATATACACCAAAACAGACAAACTTAAAAAACAATAATATTTAAAAAACGGTAGTATAATGGGCGGCCTTATCGCCTAAAGCGATTTCTTCCAGACAACCTTTGGATGGACAGAATTATGACTTATATACTACGGTCGGTGGTGTAGATACATAAAAAAAAAATGAAAATACATATATAAACCTACTACCTACATAAAATACATACGATAAATACAAACTATATAAATGTAAAATATAAACTTTAAAACTAATAATACATAATTATACATACGTACCAATTAACACACAGAAAGATAATGTTTATAAACGAGGTTTTTAAATATAGAAAGAGATTTAGCCTGCCTGATACACTATATACCTAGCGGCTTATTATAGTTTTAATTTGTTTTCTATGTCCTTATATACGTATAATATCTCGCCAATTCAATCCAATCCAATTACCATTCTATTACCAAGCTCGTTTCTGCATTTTCTAAAGAAGGAACAAAACCATTCAATAATTCCCGAAGTTAATGAAAATTAATACGACCGCGCTCGTGTTTGAATCTATATTTAACTTGGAATCGGTACTTTGATACCGGAAAGGTAAATGTTACGCAATCATTTAGCTTTCCTTTTTCAATTAGTAACGATTTGTTTTTCTCGTATGTATGTTTTCAAGGTTATGAAATAACTGAAAAAAAATATGATTTGTCCGTGCACTTCTTTATTCACGAATAGATTAGAGATCGAAATGTTGAGATATATTTTTTTCTGCACTATCATTTAATACAGCGTAGAGAGAAAACATTACGATTACACGACATGTTTTCGATAAAAACACATTGAAAAGATGACGATTTACGCACATTTTTTGGAAGGTCTCCTTACCCCTACCCACAGATCACACTAGATGCCGCATCACGAGATTCGTTGTTCCTACAAAAAGTCACCAAAGTTTGAGGACGGCGCGGGTCGCGGGGAGTGCGACCAAACGTTCTCATTGGCTATCTCAAGACTACGCCTACTCGCGCCTAACAATCAACCAATCAGAGTAATTTCTTATAAGTGTATTTAGACTGATGCGTGGTGCGCTTCGAGCGTCCTGAATGTAGAATCTAGGGTGTGATCTGTGCCCCTACCTTATAGTCAAGTAATTATTACTCTAATTGTGAGGTAATAATAATATCTACGATAAAAAAACACAGAATTTCGATTGATTTCCTGGTTTAGATGTTACTAGCATGCCTGCCCGGCTTCGCTCGCATATAACAAGAAAGCTTTAAAGAAACTAATGTTTTACAGAATATACCGGAGCAAATTAAGAATTTTTGCGAGAGGCACTACAGTACCTGCTACAGTATTCATTAAAGTAGGCTCCTCGTGCTATTTTCGTAAATAATCCAATATTATAATAACTAATCATCTCATTTATATTAGGAAACCTAGATAATAATATATACTACTTAGTTATCATTACTTAATTACACAATAATAAACCTACATGTACAGTACATATTAACTACCTAATAAAATGTTCACAATGAGAGTTACACTCTGCCTACAAACTGCAATGCAGTTTGGCATGTATGTTTAATTATAGAGAAACAAATAAAAAAACATCCTTTCAATACTTTTAGGGGTTGATTTTCATTAAATCCTATAAAAATATATTTACAAAATTTACAAAATGAGTATCATGGGCTCAGCATGAAAAAATATTTTATATCCATACAAAACTCCGGAGGTCCATTTTACCCCTTTAGAGGTGGAATTTCACAATATCCGTTATTATTGTCCACCTTGTCTATTTGAGGACAATTAGGTTTGAATTGCACGTTTTTATGATAAGCTGTGGTCTGTACGATAATCATAAAGCGCATGTTCTTGTATATACTACTCTGTCAAGAAAGTACTGGGAAAAGGTCAATGATACACTAAATTTAATTTATTCTTCCAAATTTATTTTATCGCCTCCAAGTTTGTTCCTTCAGAAATTATACACTTAGTTTAATTATACACTCCAAGTTTTTTTTTTTTTTTTTTTTCGTCGAAATGATTTTTTAACGCTTTATCCTGAATTGAGTTCAGTTCTCGCCCGAATTCTCTTTTATGTCTTCTACCGAATGAAAACCGGTGCCACGAAGTGGTAATTTCTGTTTAGGAAAATAAAGAAGTCGGCTGGACTCATATCTGGGGAATAACGTGGTTTGTTGATGGCATTTGTTGAATTTTTGGTCAAAAATTCGTTCGCAATGCTGGGGCGCATTGTCGTGGTGCATAATTCAAGTTTTTTTGGCCATTATGAAATACACAACTCACATTAGAGATGATCCAACAAAAAAAAAACTTTGTATATTTTAATCTAAATGACTCAAACAAGACAAGACGTAAGCCAGTAACGTAAGCCTACGTTTTTCTGTCCTAGATTCTACATTCAATTTTTTAAATTACGCTTGTTGACTTGAGTTTTTCTTTCTTTTTGAAGAAGAAAATTGAGTTAATGATACAGAACGCTTCTTTGGCTGACAAAGAAGCGTTTATTAATTATTTTTTTTAGGATTTTTTGTGGGTTGACATGTTATTGCTTATCAGTATCCGTACATGCCAGTATTAGCTTTAAGTTAAAATATTACATCTGTTACTTAAGCCTAGCGCTTATTAGAATAAAATAAAATAATAAACTCTGCGCCAAAATGGAAAATAGTTGTGCCTAACTAGCAACAAAAAAGAATTTGAAACCATAAACAACTGATCAAATCCCGATACTTTTTTGACAGAATGTATATTTATGTAGATTAGCAGCTATCTCATTTTTTGACTAACGCTCGGCTAAAGCAATTTTTATCTGCATGCGAAAGTATATAGCGCTATCTTTTTCTCTAGTATGGGAACATTGTACTTAGGTAGTTTTGAAATGGATGGGTAAATTCGTTTTTTTTTTTTTTCAAAACACGTCTTAATATTTGTGTATGCTAATGATAATCCGTGCTGTTTAAAAATTAAGAGCTCTTTTCAGAATTTATCGTGGCCTTATTTATGAAGCTAAATATAAACAGCCATAAAATTGATACCAATCACCTAACGTGCCCTCAGTCGAGTGTTCCAAAACAATATTCAAGAAAAAATGCGAACAAAAGTGATTCCTTCCAAAGCCAATGAGTTTGAAGCAAACTTTTTGAGGTATTCTTGACCTTTCCTGAGGAAGGCAATCAATAATATCGAGAGGGTCAAGTGTTCTTCGATAAGCATCTGTCTAAAGCACATATTGGAAACCCCCGGTCCGCAAGCTTGGTGCGGCCTGCCGCATGCCGCGGCGTTTGATCCGGTCCGCGGAACACTTCACATGGAGTTTAGGTACATCCACCGAACGAGTAGAGCCATAGACAATTATATAAAAATGTTGGCCACAGTAGAAACTGTTTTTTTTTTGTTTTTTTTTTATGCCATAGGTGGCAAACAAGCAGACGGGCCGCCTGATGGTAAGCGATCACCGTCGCCTATGCACACCAGGGGCATCACCTATGCACCTGCATATGCACCTGTAACACCAGGGGCATCACAGATACGCTGCCGACCTTTAAAAATGTTTTTTTGTAATTGTTGTAGTTTGTGTATAACCAATTCAGCGAAGATATTCAACATCGTCTATTATTAACAAACCATAGTGTTGCCAATACAAAAATAGCACATCTTAGCTCCCTGCTCATAGCTTTATAAACTTTCGAAACTTTGGCCCGCGACTATCCAAAGGTTACCCACCCCTGGTCTAAAGCATTAGGTACTTTTGTGAAGCACCACTGGAATCAGGTAGGTACGTAAACTGCGAGGTGGGCTGTACTGCTTTACTTAGTATGAAAAGAAGTGGCATTACGGGCGTTTATTGTGCATTCGAGTATAATTTACAGAGCGAAGCGGGTTAGGGTACATCTCGCCCGTTCGCAATCTGGGCAAGATGACCACTTTTTTAAATGGCTATGCGCAAGTCCCGGATTCTACGGTAACAATTCGGCGCTTGCATATATAATAGTAAGTTTTAAGTACGAGCAAAAAAAAAAGTATTATTGTAAATATTATTAGCACAGTTCTCTTTGTAAAGGGTGAGAGTTCTACAATCCGGCCAAGCACGGGGATTATGGGAAGGCAAAACGTCCTGGCAGATTGTCATTCAGTATGGCGCTCTTAAGCGGGAGGTCTTTGTTTAGCTATAGACGTCTTCTAGCTGATGATGATAAAATACTATTATTTAGATGTACGTAATCTTTTAAAATTGACAATGCCATTTATTATTTTCAGTGGCAATAGGCAGGCCACATCGCTCAAAAAACCGATAGGTAAGAAAGGTTCTAGAGTGGCAACCACGAGATGGAAGACGCAGCGTAGGTGGCCTACCACTATGTGGACTGACGACATTTTGAAGGTCGCCGGTTGATGCAAGTGGCAAATTGTGCAGTGAGGCGGTCTAAGGGGAGGCCTTTGTTCCGCAGTACACGTCTTCAGGCAGTTGTTTGATGAAACTTTTAAAATTGGTTATAGAATAGAATAGAATAATTTATTGGCCTTATAACATTGGTAGTTACACTGGGCAAGTCACATTTACAAAATATTTAGTTCATAATTACATAATTTCAAATATCTAATCATAAACCACAACAAAAAATAAGTACTAATAATAATTAATTTGATAAAAAAAAATAGTTTTATTTCATGATTGTAACTGTAACGTGAACATGTAACTTCTTGTTATAAATATATTCATACATACGTATGAATAGTTTTACAGCCATTATATTGTAGTTGTTTTTTGCTTATTATAGCATACAAGTTTCTCTAAAAAGCCTACACTTGGAATACTACGAGGTAAATGAACATTGTATTGTTAGATTTCTTGAGTAACTAGATCTTGAATGAAACTCTTTCCGCCTACATTTAATTGCCTTAAGCGCTCAGAATCAGAAAACGTGAAAATGTGTCTTTCGACAATTATTGTTCGTGATCGGATGTCGCCGCGTTTCTCCCGCATACCTGTATCGGAAAAACAGAACAACGAGCCATGTTGTCAAAAATTTGGAAGTTTGGACGTTTTGCGCTATTGACGTTTCGGTCTTTGGTCCTTGCGAGCTTTAGACATTTTGCTCCTTGGTCAATGTACGCCTCGAACTTAGCACTCCTTGGACATTTTACTCTTTTGACAATTTGAGTCTCTTTGTCATTTTGCTATTTTGACGTTGTGCTACTATATTAAAATTCCGACCTACAGTGAGTAATGGGGATCAACGAGTGTAAAGCGATATTATTATTTATTATTATAATAATACAAAATTCACCTCTACAAATATTTACATCGGGCATACAAGTAGGTCGCTAAAATCCTAAATATACTAATTCCGTAAGAGATATCTAGACCTACGTAAACATTTTGATCATTGCGTATGTTTGTATTGGGCTTGACCTCAACAAATATTTACCTAATTGGTTACCTCTGCAAACAATTAATAATTAAGTATAAAATAACCAACCGGTGCCCTGCCTTTAAATACATATACATTATACAGGCTGGTCCAAACGGTGACGTCAATCCGAAAAATTTCGGTTCCTCATAACAAGGGCTTCACGAAAAAAACCAATATAAATGTATCTAAAATAAATGTCCAATATATATGTATGTTGTAAGATTACTAAATTACCTGTCGATCCTTAAACATGAGCAGGATCACCATCAGATTGAGGAAGAACCCGAAGAACCCGATAAGAAAAAGCACGAAGGCGGAGACTACGTATCCCCACCGCGGCATAAGCAGCGGGAACCCTTCCTCATACGCCCGCACCACGGAGGCGTTGATTTGCTCCGGATATGACGTCATGATGACGTTACCCCACTACACTCATCTCTGCGGTCAGAAAAAACCCGGTACCTGAAATCAATGAAAGGAATATTGTAGTTCTAGCAAAATTTATTGTTTGGGCATCTGCCTTTATTCATTATCATCGGCCAGAAGCCGTCCATACTGAACAAAGGCTAAGTGTAAGAGATATTTTTCTTTAAAAGTTAACGTTATTATTAAAATATGTTATTACTAGTAGTTCGCGCCGAACTGAGACCTCGCGACTCCTATATCTTCCCAACCCCTAGAGCGATTCAGCTCATATTCGAACTTAAAAGTGGTATTGAAATGAACTATACTTGCTTACAAAATTTCATTAAGATCGGATCAACGGTTCGCAAGTTATCATCGGACAAATATACATACAAATGCCAATTTGTCCCAGTAAACTCTGAGACCTTCGCTTCGCTCGGTCAATTAAAGTAAAAAGTTCCTTAATACTTTTATTAAGAAAACTGACGTGGTTTTGACACATTTTGTTCTAATAAAAAGGGAATACTCACGTTAAATGGAGTCAGGTTATTCCGACTATAGAACGTGAGTAACGTTAACGAGAGTATTCCCGTTTTATTAAAACAAAATGTACCTTAATATTGTCCACCAAAAGTATATATTAATATGATGAGAAGACTTCCTCGTCGGAAGTACGGGGAAATCGCGTTATTTCCTTAGGGACTAGGGACTTAGGGCCTTTCGGACTGTCGCTTTATTCAGTTGTTTTAGGATATCTCTTCGATTCAGATATTCCATGTGTTTAATCAAACGAAAACCGAATACAATTCATCATTTCGGAAATTAAAGGCGCAAAATACCCTTGAACCACAGACAAGGTTCCATTTAATTTGTGTGCTGACCAAATAATTAATTTAAATGCCATATCAAATGACATGGGATGAAGGGAAATGGGACTGGGCGGGATTCGGCAGATAAATTAGTGTCAAGGGTGCGGGAGACTTCGAACGACATGAGAACTGCCACCTTGTTTTATGTGGTCGCGGTACACATATCAAATCGAGCCGTTCAGTTTATTCTGCAGCGTATACTAATCAGCGTCATAACAGCATCGCTTCCTCTCAGTAGCGGATCGGATGTATTTTGGGAGGGACTGAGAGTCGGTTTCGTCGAGCTATCAAGCAAATCACATTAAACACCAAATTCACAAACATGTTTAGTTTATTGCTGTTATGATTGCGTCACTTTACTTATGGGGCTTGTTATATGTTTTCTACTGACATCAGGTGACCAAAGAGCTGGCGCTTACCTCGGTCAAAGGGTGAGTTTGGCTATTCAACGGGGTAATGTCACCAGCTTTTTGGGCACCTTACCCGTAGACAGCGACCTAAATGCGGTTTTTTATTTCTAAATATTTTAGACTTAATTTATTTAAGTATTTATTTTAATTTTGTTTCTAGTTTTAGTTTGTATATTTAAGTTTAGATTATAATATATATTATAGACATCACTATTCTCCGTAGATACTTTTGTCCAAAATATGTTATTGTGGGCGTCAGCCCCTTGGCCTGCTCTCCTGTATCAGCCACTGCCTCCGCATCTAAACGTTCGTGGGTCGTGTCGACACATGGACAGGACGGCGCGGCGGAAGGCCAACGCCACGCTACCGCCTTTACGATTAGCCTTCGACCCCGATCCTCTTGAGACTTGAAGACGATGGCCAGAAAGGAAGGAAAGGAAGATGTCCTTCGTCGAGAAGGAGTTTTAAATCGCTAGCACAAGAGCCGTATAATGAAAACCTAATTCCTACTTATTTTTTATACTTCTTTAAATTTAAAATTAGCAGCGGATTTTGTTTTCTGAAAACAAATCCTTTGTGAATGAAAGGTCTCGCAAAATCTCGCGCGCAAAGATATAAAAATAAACGAGACATATTAACTGAATCAGCCTTAATTGTTAGTCGCGTCCATATAGTTGTCTCGCTCGCGCATTATCACATTATTGAACATAAGATCACTAAGAAGTGTGAATTTCTAAAAAGTATATGTTTTGTCTATTTAGAGCAAGATTACAAAAATACTCTTGATAAATTTTAACCAAAAATGTTGGATCTTGCTGTCCTATTAGCAAATGACTCCTGACGAATCAATGCTAACCCAAAAATAATAAATGACCACCAAAATTTTACCACCAAAAAAACGCTCGGCTCACGAGTTGTTTGTCGCAGTTCAACCTAATCTAATGTTCGGGGATACTATATTAATGCATTTTTTGGTTATATGCCTACATTTGATATCAATTATATTGCTTTATTTTATTTATGTAAACTAGTTGTTACCCGCGACTTCGTTCGCGTGAACATAAAAAAAAGTATCCTACGTCCGTCTTTGTGATGTACAGGAACTCCTTATTACGTTTTATCAAGATCCGTTTAGCCGTTTAGCCGTGATAACGCGACAAACATCCAGACAGAGAGATAGAGTTACTTCCTATAGTTCGACTAGTAGTCGTAATGTAGGGAGTTCTGAATCGCGCAAGCAAAGTTTTTTCCTCGAGACGAACGTATTCAATTTCATACCCCGTAGCTTTAGTAGTCCTGATGCCACTGCGGCTAGTTTCCTCTGAATTCAGATATAATTATAATATATAATATAATATTATGATATGATTTTAATAAATAATTATTTGAATTAGTAGTTAGGATTCACTCGCTAAGATTTGGTGATCGCTTACTAAAATTGGTCTTCGATTAATATTTGTGGAGTATTAGTATATTTTTTGTGGTTAGAGAGCTTAGAGTCTCAAAATACTTATTGGTGGTCATTATATTTATTCCCATATGATTTTGCTTCCCACGCTGGCATTGAAGTATGTCTCAAAGGTGGTTTCCGAGAACTTGACAACATAATACCTTTTCAGCCCTTCATGAATACCATAATTACAGAGGTAAAGGTTACCTTTTACCGACCTAGGCGCCACCTTCGCCTATCCATAAGTAAGTAATGCTTCATCTAACTTTAGGCACTCGTGCCTAAAGTACGACACAACATACTCGTATGTTGTGTCGGTGAAAATTATACGACAGACATAATCTAGATAATATCACAATCCTAACTAATATTATAATTCAGAGAAATATAGCCGGAATCGTATCAGGCCCAAAAAAGCTTCGAGGTATGAAAATGCACAAAAATTGATCAGCGCCATCTAGCGAACTATAGGAAGTAGCTTTGTCTATCAGTCTGGATGTTTGTCGCGTTATCACGGCTAAACAGCTGAAGCTGAACAGCAGCTTGATATGATAAGGAGTTACTGTATATCACAAAGGCGGATATAGGATAGTTGTTTTATGTCCACGCGAACGAAGTCGCGGGTAGAACCAGTATACATATAAATAGAAAAAATGTTACGTACACACTGACGAAAATAAGCAGTCGCTGGCGCCAGAGACTGGCATCGTGTATATCAGCCTTTATTGTATTGTATTGTATAACGACCAATGCCTGAGCAAAATCGTAGATAAGTATGCTTTTATGCCTATAGCCCTAAAGAAGGTAATTAAAAATAAGATAAACTTTTCAGTGAACCTCATTTAAGGTGAATCGTTTCGCTCAGCGCGCGAAATTCAAATTTTGTTGCGTTTTTTGTCAATTACAGCTTAATTACTCATCGTTGGTTCATGAAAACTAATTTTGCGATAATAAATAGATTGTTTCAAGAAATTACACCAACCAAAAATTCAAGTTGAAAGCTAGTATTAGTACACTTCTCACTAAACCAAAAACCAAGATGAAAATCAGCTTATTGAGATTTGTAGCTAAACCAATGTTATCTAGGTGACCATTTTACCCGTAATTTCTTAAAACAACTTATTTATTGGCGCAAAATTGGTTTCAATAAATCCAGGATGAGTAATTAAGCTGTAATTGACAATAAACGCAAGAAAATTTTGAATTTCGCGCGATCAGCGAAACGTTGCACCTTAAGAGGATAGTCCCTTCCGCGAGGCTATGGCGTTTTCGATATTTGAAACTGTATAGCTGTTGCTCTGTTTCTCGTGCGTGCATTAGAGAGAGTTAGTATGTTATGGTTTTTTAATAACAACTACTTCTCTTCGTTGTATTTTTAACGCATAAAATTGACACTTTAAATGCCTATAACAACGAAGAAATTTAGATTAGATATTTAAAAAAAAACACACACACAAGCATAGTTTTCCAGGGTGTAAATAACATAAAATAATCATCGAAATCGGACAACATTTAGGGGTGTATACTCTATTAAATCCTATTTTGAGATAATAATTATACGTATTTTTAACATGGAAAACATGGTTAAATGACATTTTATCGATTAAAAAAAGCATTGAAAAGACACATTTTTCGCCCTACCCTAATTACGTTGGGCTGCCGTTGAGGATGCAAAGAAATACCGAAATGGTCTTAATAATTATTTAATTAATAAAAATTATCAAATTAAATTACAAGTGACGATTGTTCGAAGTATGAATCAAAAGTGACTTAATAAAACAATAATAAAATTAATCTTAAAAATATATCGCAACCGATGAGGAATTTCAATGAAGCACAATGGGAAGATTCTCGGTATCGCCCGGTGCTCGAGAGCCTTGCGAAACAGCGCCGGCTTCCCGGAAAGTATTGATATTCGTCATGATGTACCAATCTCTTAACATCTCCCTCCACAAGATCAGCAACTATTTGAAGACTTTCGTCGAGAATAGTGCGGATAGACACGTAGGGTCTCTGGAGCTGCTATCTTTGACTTCTTGCTTGTTCTGTGCTTCATCCACAATATTATTTTGGGACTTGGTTTCATAATTGTTCCTTCGTAGAAGTTTTCGACGAATTAGTATAGCGATGATAATAAGTACTAATACACCAAGTAGCACGTAGACGGGTATAGTAGTGTGGTAGATACTGTCTATGTTGGTGGATCCCAAAGTCATTGGTTCTTGTAAGGCAATCTTAGAGTTTGTTGAGTGTAGATGGCTCAAGTCGATAGTGTTCAATTTCAAGGTCTTCTTCGCAGGTAATATATAAGGGTCTTCTTTATTGATTTCTATATTCAAAATGTTCAATATCTGTCCTTTAACTTGGTCATGGTAGTTATTAGTAGTGAATGCTGGGGTGTGTAGAGCGCATCCCTTTGGCGTGATGGCTAGGTAGCTGCCTTGCAACATTTTATATTGGGTTTCAGAGCAGGTCAACTGAACTTTGGTTAATTTGGGAAAGCTCAGTACGTAGTGTCGGTCATCCAACTGTTCCATAGCTTCAGACGACAGGATTACTGAAGTGAATCGGCAGGACTCATGGATGTGCTGCTGAAGTATAAGTTGTTGAATACAATCCGATTGTTCCCCGTAGTGGCGGCTTAAGTTGTCTTCACAAAGGTGACCGTGGTTATACTTCGGACATTCTGTCTCCATGTACAATAGACCTTTCTCGTGAATTGCTACATAAGGATAGGCAGGTATCAGGATTTTATTATCACGATTAGGGGCTAAGGACAATCTGTATAGGATATAGTTAGTAGGGCAGACAACTGGAAACTTAATTACCAAGATTATATCATTACCATTATAATAGTATCCTAGTTTCAATATATCGAAATATTCCCTAAAACTAATATCTAAAATTAACTCTTTATTGTATAAAATCTTTAGTTTATTTAACATAAGCTTAAACGTATCATAGCTAACAGCTGAATGGTGAATACTTCCAGCTCGAATAAATGCCAGTAAGTTTTGTAATTTCCTGAACTCGCTAGACAAATTGTCTATGTCATCTCCAAGTATAGAAAGCAACTGAGCTAAATGAAAATACTTTATCATGTCTGTTTCATGATTAACGTCGCTCACTAGGATTGAATTGATAATTTTTCCAATTTTACTTTGGTTCTCAACAATGTTGTTCGTAACGTTTGAGTTATTCGAGACCCATTGTTTGCTTAAGCTCATTTGATGGTTTAATTCAGTGGCTAAATTGTTTTCATTATGCTTAAGAATTGCAATGGCATTGTCGTACTTTAATGCATCTGTATAGTCTAAATTCCCGGAAATACTTTTTATGACAGAACCAAGACCGTCTATGAGACCTCTTTTTACACGCTTTGATTCGAAAGTGGCTAGTTGTCCTAATATTTCGTCTAGTTTTGTTTCTAAATACTTGACGTGAGGAGCATAGAGTGACGACGTTTTCCTATTCAATTGTGGTATTAGATCATGCAATTGTTCCCTAACATATTCTATTTTAGTTCGTACGTCATCCAAATTTATCGTTTGAACAAAGGAGTGGAAGTGTGAGATAACTCTGGTGGGTCCTAAGTTGAAGGGGAGGATACCTGGTCCATCTTTAAGACTTTCAAGTTTTATCTCGTCTGCTTGGGCCGGCTTCAGGCCTTGGGCCAACATCAGAACGAGCAGTATTTTCAGTGTCCTGCAACAAACGAGCACTATTAGGTACCCGTTTTAAGCGAGACTTGGGTACAAGTCCTCTTTTGTTTTTAGTATAAATGTGAATGGGCAGGTCTGCTAATACTGTGTCGTGCGTATAGCGAGCTGCTAATTTTTGTCTATTGGCCAAAGGATTTTTAATATAGATCTGTTGGTTGGGTGCATGCCCTTGCTCTGGTTCTCGATCTTTATTAATGTTCTCGGTTATTTCAGTACGGCGATGGAGTGCAGTTTCATTAATTATTTCGTAAACCTTTGACATGCGTTTACGATGATCCTGCATATACTCTTGCAGTAGGTGCTCTGCTACGTTCATATCTAAAGGATCTCTGGGATCTAAGTGGCCAGTTATAATATCAATCGGTCGACATTTTGTGAAACTGTGTATTGAGCTATTGTAAGCTAGCACAGCGTAAGTCATAAGGTTGGTGACTGATTCATTTCGATGTTCTAGTTTTAAGATACGCAAATGCTCTAATAAGGTAGAATGTAGGCGTTCTATCATTCCGTTTTCGTTAGGCGTGTTGGGGCATGTTTTATGGTGGTGAATTTTATGCAACCTATTGAATTCTAGAAATAGCTGATTTGTAAATTCGGGGCCATTATCCGTGACATATCTCAAAGCCATGCCATGATGTGAAGAGAACTTTAATAAAGCTTGAATTACGCTAACAGCTGTTGCATCTCTCAGGAAATATGCTTGAGCATACTTCGAGAATGCATCGATTATAGTTAGGTATTTGTGAGAATCAACGCTAAGTAGATCTAGATGAACTACTTCGAAAGGCTTTGTCGGCGGTGGTACAATTTCGAATCTCTGTCTTACTGGATTACGGTCGTATTTGGCTTGGCCGCAAATCGTACACTCGTTGATGTACTTTGTAACATGTTCCTTCATTTTAGGCCAGTAGTACTTGCGTGAGAGAGCTAAATAGCATTCATTGATTCCTCTATGATTAGTTTTTCCTTCGTGGTAGTTCTTGATGTTTTCCTGCTGCTTTAGATGGTTTTTAACATTTTCAATTTCACACTTGCAAAGAACTAGATTCATAGCTGAATTTTTAAAACTTCTTTGTATGACTGGTATGATAGAATACATTTCTAGCGTGGGATTGATTAATATTCCTGTCTTTACTTTTGGGTTCACGTATTCTTTGATTGCATCTATTACGTCTTGTTCCAAGTTTGATTTGGATATTTGAATGCATGTTCTGGTATGGGACTCGAAAGGCTTAGACACTTTGGGTCTACTTTTAATATCGCCAACAACGTTGAATATTATCTGCTTGCTGAATCTATTGAGTGGATCATCAGTGATAGGTACTTCTAGGATAGGATTTTCAGAATCACTATGAACACTGTCAGTCCTAGAGTTATCGGTTCTTTCGGTATCAGATTTGTCTGAGGTGTTAACTACGATTGAACTAGATTCCTCATTACAAATTTCAATACGCGATAGGGCATCGGCATTGGTATTAATTTTTCCTGGTTTATAAATGACTGTGTAGTCGTATTCACTGAGGCGTAGTCTCCATCGTGTTAAACGGGAATTGGGTTCTTTGATGTTCATTACCCATTGCAAGGGACGGTGGTCTGTTAGAATCTTAAATTTCCTGCCAAATAGATATGGCCGGAAGTATTTTGTTGCCCACACGATAGCTAGTAATTCTTTCTCTATCGTGCTGTAGTTTATCTCACTGGTATTAAGTGTTCTAGAGGCGTATGCTATTGGTTTATCAGAGCCGATAGCACCTTGTGAAAGGACAGCTCCGATAGCTAAATTTGAAGCGTCTGTAGTGAGAATAAATTCTCTAGTGAAATCCGGGTATTGAAGGATTGGATCGTTCACTAGCAAAGTTTTGCATTTCTCAAAGCATTGGATATAGTTTTGATCTATGACAATTTTGGAACCTTTCTTTAAGCATTGAGTCATAGGCTTGGTTATTTTAGCAAAATCTGGTATAAACTTCCTATAATAACCAAGTAATCCTAGAAATCGTTTAATTTCTGTCGGAGTTTTTGGTAAGGGGTAGTTTTTAATCGCCTTTATTTTGTCAGGGTTAGGTTTTATACCGTCTTTACCTATAACGTGTCCAAGGTATGCTGTTTCTAACTTTAGGAATTCTGATTTATCCATTTGTATTTTAAAGTTGGAGTCGCGTAGTTTTTGAAAGACTTTTTCAAGATTGATCATGTGTTCTTGAAGCGATGTACTAAATACCATTATATCATCTAGATAAACTAGACAAATGGTATTCTGAAGCTCTCTTAGGACATTATCCATGACTCTCTGAAAAGTAGATGGACTATTCTTGAGACCCATTGGCATACGTAGAAATTCAAAATGACCATGTTCTACGTTAAAAGCGGTCTTCGGGATGTCCTGAGGGTTCATTTCAACTTGATAAAACCCACTAGCGAGGTCTAGAGTTGTAAAGTACTGACAATTACCTAATTTGTCTAGGACATCGGCTATGTTCGGAATTGGGTACTTATCGTCGATGGTTTTTTCGTTGACCTTTCTGAAGTCTACCACTATACGCCATTTTGTTTTTCCTGATGCATCGGGTTTTTTTGCTACGATCCAAATGGGAGAACTCCAGGCGGAAGTTGAAGGTCTAATTATTCCTTGTTCCAACATTTTACCCATCTGTTCTTGTACTTCTTGTCTGTGAATATAAGGGTATCTGTAATTTTTTGTGTAGACTGGGACCTCATCAGTGGTTTTGATCGAATGTTTAATTTTATTTGTGAAAGATAATGGCTCGCTTTCTATATAGAAAACGTCTGAATATTGTGAACAGAGTATTTCTAAGTTCATACGTTCTTCTGCGTTTAAATGGTTTGTGCGGAGCCGTGAGAGTACTTCTTTGACGCGTTGTGGTTGTTTCTCGGGAGGTACACATTCGATGTTATGTACCTCGGCAGTGACTGCTTGATGCATCGAAAATATAACGTCACTTCGACTAGGATTTTTGACTTCAACTAGTCCTCTACTATTCGATACACTAGTCAAACATTCGCCTATGATACAGTTCGAAATGTTTTGTTCTTCTATGAACGCATCTCCGTCATGAACGTTAATCGGAATCCTAAGAAGTTTAGAAGTGTTTGCCGGTATAATATCTTCATACAAATTCGCGTTGCGTGAGTCATAAACCTTGATTGGATTCGAGGCGGTTTTAGTTCTAAGTACTTTATTTCTAAAGTCTATAACTGCCTTCCATTTATCTAACAAGTCCGTACCGATAAGACCATCGAAATAGTCGTGAAACTTGTAGACGTAAAACGTCGAGTCGCCTGTGTCGTTAAATTCGTTAAAGCTAGGCAACGTGATAGAATAGTCGCTTCTAGTTTTAGCGTGCACATTGCAAACTTCGAACGGGTCGTAGTTCACTGGAAAGTCGCTAAAGTATTGTTCGACTGCTGCGGGACTTAAGAACGATTGATTGGCTCCCGTATCTATAAGAAGTTTTAAGGGTGGTGATGAAATTTGAATGTACGGAAGTTGTCGTTGCGTTTGCAGATTAATTTCTATTTTGAGGTGTCGGATGTCGGAGCCTTGGGAAAATCCTGCTCAGTACTGTTGACGTCCGTGACATTGACATGAGATGTCTCTGCGGGATATTCCATATATTCCTGAAGGGAATATTCATCTGGCTGATATTCGGCGTACTCATAGTTGTCATAGCAGGGTTCATAGTACTCGGCGTACTCAGCGTATGTAGGGTCGCTCATGCAATCGTTGTAGTTCATTTCCCTACTCTTGAGGTAGTTCGTAGGAGGTGGATTTCCTGATTTTAGCCAGTTATGACCCATGAGTGCTGGCGGTGTTGGCGGCAGTGGCCGTGAAACAAAGTGACTGACGCCACTCATTGGGCGCGCCTGGTTAAAGGCTGGCTGATTAGGACGCGAGGCCATTTGGAACCTATTAAATTGGGGATTATAATTTGATGGCAGCGATCTGAAGATTTGCTGTGTGCGTGTTGGACCAAATTGACGGGGCTGGTAAAGATTTTGTCTCCACTGAGGTGCGGGTTGTGGTGTAAATTGCGGGCGCGAGGGACCTGGCATACCAAAATTAAAAGGTCTAGGCGCGGGCATAGAAAAAGGTTCACTTTTGTAAGGGCTTATGAAGTGGTTTGGGACCTGCATGGAATTTATAAATTTCCTATCAGGCAACCGGTGGTTCCTATTCTGTAAGTACATAGTGTTCGTTTCTTCATGAACGAATTCTAATGCCTTTTCGATTGTTTCGGGACGCATGCAACGTATTCGCGATCCTAGGGGATCGTTTAATCCGCGCACGTAAGCTTGTAGAGTAAGCTTACAATAAAGATCTCGCTTAGCGCTTACTGTAGTCGCGACAGGATCATGGAGGGTTATGTATGTCATAATGGTGCTGAATAAATTTTGACAACGCTCGTAGAATTCTTGGGCAGTACTAGAACCTTGAGTAAGAATAGCTAGGTCATTGTATAAAGCGGTCTCATCTCGCTGATCTGAAAAGTTGTTCACTAAAGCACTACGAATGCCATTCCAGTCACTAGGAAGTCCGTTTGAATTAATTAATCGGGCGGCAGAACCCACAACTTTATTGAGAATTCCATTAATAAGAGCGCATTTGGTCAATTCTGTGCCTCCTTGACCACAAAACTGCTGTACTAGTTGGTCGCAAAGATTTATAAACCTGGTTAATACATTCGGATTCCCATCAAACTCCGGTACTAATCTTAAGGATTTATAAATTATGTCGAGTTCGGACATGTCTATTATTTCTTCTATGTTATCTAAATTAATATTTCTTTTAATGTCTAAGAATGCTTGTCTATTACTATTAACTATTCTAGGAACCTTAGATTTTCTTAAATGAAAAATCTTGGTAAACTTGTTAGTACGGCTAGGAAAGACTAAGGCTAGGAAATGAGCAACCACTAAAAATAATCTAGAGTACTCACATTAATATATTTCGGTCTCTTTGCTTTATCGATATCCGGATTCCTCTGGTGCAGCACGACGTAGATTCGGATGCTTCTTGTAGTGGCTAGATAAGCCACACGGGCGGCTTGCGTTGCTATACGGAAATCTTCACGAAACCGACCGCGAGCATCCTACCGACTGCGCCAATTACGTTGGGCTGCCGTTGAGGATGCAAAGAAATACCGAAATGGTCTTAATAATTATTTAATTAATAAAAATTATCAAATTAAATTACAAGTGACGATTGTTCGAAGTATGAATCAAAAGTGACTTAATAAAACAATAATAAAATTAATCTTAAAAATATATCGCAACCGATGAGGAATTTCAATGAAGCACAATGGGAAGATTCTCGGTATCGCCCGGTGCTCGAGAGCCTTGCGAAACAGCGCCGGCTTCCCGGAAAGTATTGATATTCGTCATGATGTACCAATCTCTTAACACCCTAGTGTTCATGGTAGGATAGAATAGAAAATATTTTTGATTGGTTTCCTTGTTTAGATGTAATTAGCATATATCAGATTTTTTGACTAGCGCGCCCTAAAGCCATCACTTTCCACCTGCGCGCGAAAGTGTATAGCGCTATCTTGTTCTCAAAATAGCCACTAACAGCACAAGCGCAGTGAAATATTCCCTTGAGATAAAACGCCTGGGAAACGCCAACCCTCTATCATACACCGACATAAAATGTGTAAACATTATTGAGTTCCGGATTGAAGAAAAATAAGCATAAACATATTTACTATCTAATATCTCAGGGTGACGAACGCAGTGTATTGCCGCGCAGGGTTTTGAACTGTTGAAGCTTAAAAATCTGTTTAGCACTGACCTGTTAACGGCAAGTTTGACGCTTACCATCGGGCAAGCGACTTGCTTGTTTCGTCAAAAGTTTCCATTTAAAAAGAGAATTAAATAAAATTACCACAAAAAAAAATTTTAGACATCCTTTAAAAAAAACAGTATTTTTTTCACGCATCGCAACAAATAGGCCATTTGATAATTTTTTGAAAATAAGACGAGGTCCGTTTCCCCTCGAACGCAATATCTCAACCACAAACGGCTTACCGAGACGAGATAGGCCGCCGAGTAAACAATTCATATTAATATAATAGCAATTCTGTCCTCACGAGCCACATTCCTCAAGCGTACCCGTGCACACCCGACTGCACAAGATGAAGGGTAATGTTTTGGGGTGTACGTACGGATGTACCACTGTCTTTTCGGTGAAGGAAAATATTGTGAGTAAAACTCCATATTTCCGGAGAGGAAATTCGATGGCGTATGTGAATCCGCCAACCTGCATTGGGCCAGCGCGCTGGATATGGCCTAATCACTTTCGAGAGTAGACCGATATCCCAACAGTGGGATGTTAAAAGGTTAATGCAGAGATACATACTAACTGGCATGACTTTTTGTATACATCTACCTTGCTCGGGGCGTTACTAATGAGAGTGTATATAATGTGTATTTTTACCGATACGTAGTGTGCTTCAATAGTCTTGATTGCAGAATCTATAGGCGGCAATCTGTGGCCAAAGAAATAAACCGTTTTCGTACGGTATAGCATCGCATCGTTTTCTTATTTGACGCCTCAGTAGGACTATGAGTCGGAGCGCATAGATATGTAACTCGATAGTGTGTTACTATTTTGCGGTGCTATTGCGGTTTGTCCTGGCCTACTCGAGTAACAGCATCATCATCAGCCAGAACATGTCCACTGCTGACCAAATGTATCCCCGTTAGAGCGTCAGATTGAACAACAATCTGTCATTTTCATCCACAGGTTTCCGCGACTTTCATAATATCGTCAGTGCACGTAGCGGGAGGCCTATCTAAGCTGCGTCTTTCAGTTCGTGGTCACCTCTCAAGCATTCTTCCCCATTCGTTCTCTGAGTGATGTGGCCTGCCCATTGTCACATCAGCTTGCTAAACCTGAAAGCTATGTCTGAGAGCTTGATTTTTCGGCGAATATCGAATATTAGTTGTGAAATATTTGACTTCACTTAAAATATAACGATACTTGACACTGGCAAAATACACAACGTGTGGAGACAAAATATAAGAGAAAAAAATTGTGTTTTTTTTTTATTTATTATTATAGAAAACACTCTACTGCTTTAAATTAAGATTTAAAATTTAACGTCGAGTTGCACATCACCTAGCCGACGCCCTATGAGAGAAGAAACACTTTAGTCACGTTCCAATAACTTCTCTTTGACTTCTGCCGGCTTATTTCTTAATTTAGCCGTAATACTAA
Source organism: Apocheima hispidaria (assembly GCA_947579745.1). Classification (NCBI taxonomy): domain Eukaryota; kingdom Metazoa; phylum Arthropoda; class Insecta; order Lepidoptera; family Geometridae; genus Apocheima; species Apocheima hispidaria. The sequence goes on from OX388160.1 coordinate 12,062,067, forward strand.
CTTTATTTCGATTAATTTGGACGGCTCTTAGAAACAATCTGCCTCTTGTTTTCCCATTTAATGAAGTGAACCCATTATAAATCACCTTGAGCTATTATTGAAGTAGAACAATTCGTAAAGCTTAGTTTGTATTAGCAAGTTGATGAGAGACCATCTTGCCCTTAGGGTTAAGAACTCTGTTAACGAAAAAGGTGATACCGAGCGGGAAGTACGCGAAGTGTGAACGAGCAGGAAAATATAGTAGCGTTCGTCAACACTGTGACAGAACGGATCTTGACTCGGATCTTGACAGACTCGCTAGTAAATTTTTCCACTGCCAATGTAACCTAAATTTAATTTAAACTATTTTGTACTCTGCAGGCAGCAAAAAATATTTTCATTTTAGTTTAGTCTAGTCGAACCTCCATGAGCACGACGTGGTCTCCTGTAATTGGGGGTGCACCCAGCTTGATGCCTATGTTTCAGAATGTGAATGTAATGTGTAACTTCTGTTGGGGATCCATATTCTATAAAATAAAATAAAATAAAAATAAATAAAAATCTTTTTTGTCACGAACCAAATGTATGGATCAGCAGATTTTTTCGTGTTGGTGACCTTGTTCATTTGGTAAGTGTTGAGGTTTCTAAGCACTCAGTTACTGCTGATAAACCTCTCTAAATACACCCTGTAGGTATAGCTAGGAATATAACATAAGCTCGAGTCAATACAGAACAATCTACTATATCGGCACATTGCTTAAAACTGATGTAAAAAGAACTATAACTACTAATACTTTTATCATAATTATAATGAGGCGTTTTCCAAAAAAAAAGAAATCCTGGTAATAAAAGTACCCAATAGATGGCGTTAGATGTACCTTGAGGTTTTTCTGTCACTGTCAAGACATGAAAGACTAAAAAATGTACGTGTGCCTTTATTTTTCTCGTGTTTTTAGCTTCACATGTGTATTTAGACAATTTCAAGTAATGTAACTATGTATTTGACTTCATTTGAAATATTACAATAGTTGACACTGTTGTTGTCCACACAACATGTGGAGCCAAAATTTACGATTTAAAAAATAAAAATAAAATATTTCGACAGAAATGACAATGACAGGTAAAACGATAGGATTATTACGCCATCTAGTAAGTATTTTAGTACTATTTTTTTTTTGATAACGCCTCATTGGGCGCTGGAACGGCGCTATAGTTATAGTGCGCGAGCGGGACCGCGCATAGTGCGACTATGTTAGTACGAGCGGGATGGCATGCTCTCGCAATCAGAATCACGAACGTTTCAAAGTTAGAGGATAAGCCCGCAGGTCACGAGACTCAAGTGGAGATGGGCTACACTTGACAAGAAGGGAAGACGGAAGGTGGACCAAGGCAGCCACAGAGTGGTGGCCACGGAAATGATAGCGACCACCTGGCAGACCTCCGGCTTACTGGTCGGACGAAATCGCTAAAGCAGCAGGGGGAAGCTATGGAAGAGAATGGCACAGTACCCGAACAGATATGGAGCTATGGCTATACACACCAGGGTGGGAAATGGTTGATGACGACGATAACGATAATTATAAGTAATTATGATTCATAATACATATACGTTATCACGACAAAGTACGAGTTGGTAGATCTTGGATTAGATACCTCTTTTCTTTTATGTTTTGGCTCCACACTTTGTGTATTTAGCCAGTGTCATGTATTGTAATATTTCAAGTGAAGTCAAATATTTCACAATCAATAAGTCTCAGTCATAGTCTAAGTCAAGCAAAGTGTTTAATCTAAGAGATAGATAGTTTGCATGAAATTCAGAAAATTCGTTGTCAAATTTTGAAGTACTCTAAATTCTAAGTACAACAATATAGGTCAAATGAAAGAGAGGTATCTCTTTTATTGCGAGATATTTTCGTATATCCAATGAAATACGAAACATTCCATCCCATCGCATCCAAAGCGCGTCAAACGACGTTTTGTAATATTATTCGAAACAAAAAGGTCGGTTCTAAAACTTTTATAATAATCTATAGAATAAAACTACTATCAATCAAACTTTTAGTTATGGACTGTATGATAGAAGGGTAGCAATACATACCAATTTAGAATACTGATATATTTACAAGAAACAATAATGATATACTTGATAAATAATAATTTACTTTATCAATAAAACTTTTTATTATATAATGGCCGCAATTCCGCAATTTTTTTGCAATTCTTACTAAACGTAATTAAGCTATCGCTGTCTTTTACTAAATAGTAACACAAGATAGAGATGGCATGAATTATAGTGCTGTCAAATTAGTCAGATCTTAGTTCTCCATACAAACTTAGACGAGACCGTAGCGGGTGCCGATTTAAAACAAGTTTTAAGTGTCGCTAGTGTACCTTTTTTTCGCGGCTTTATTAGGAAAACTCGTTTGACAGAACTAAAATGCATGCTATCTTTCTCTTGCGTTTCTATTAGTAAAAGACAGCAATAGCACTAAGTTTGGTTTAGCGGGAATCGACTCCAATGTATGATAGAAGGGTAGCAATACATACCAATTTAAAATACTGATGTATTTACAAGAAAAAAAAATTATGTACTTGATAAATAATAATTATTTATGTAATTATTATTTATTTTTTATTGATAAATAATAATTATTTATGTAATTATTATTTATCAAGTAAGTGCTAAGCTTACCACGTTAACTAACAGGCGCGGGCGCAAAATGGAAATGGTGAAATGGAGTGCATTGCCAATTCACTGCGCATGGCGAGCGCAGTGCATTGCCGCACATGGTTTTGAACTGTTGAAGTTCAAATTCTGGGTGACACAGCTGTTATAGGCAAAGGTGAGCGACATGTTCACCTCGTTACTCATTACCATTAAAAAAAACCTGAAAGCGACTAAAGACTAACTAGACATTGTAATAATTAATTGATGAAGGGGTATCCCACCGTTTTAATTAATAAATTTGTCAATGTGTTTGAAATTATGAAGGGCTTATTAATAGTTCCACGTGTGTGGCTCTTAAATTAAAGCTTTGCTGATGAGCCATCTACGATATTAGTTACATTTCATTCATTAATTCATCCATTTCTTATTAGTGTGTAATTGTTGAAGTAAAACAGTGGGTTTAAGGCGAGGTCCAATCGCAGAACAACAAAAAGTAGCATTTTTCAGCGCTTTGTTAAACGAGATTAATTATTCAGGTGCAAAAATACTGCAGATAGAAAATAAAACTGAAATTAATAAATAAATTAATTTAACCGAATAAAATTTCGAAAATCTGTCTTAGTTACAAAATAAAAAATCGCAAAATGACCCCATGAAAAACCCTTCTGAAATCAAATGCTCTGAATTTTCAGCAGTAACTACAAATTTTCTTTTACGAATTAAATATCCAGGCTAGTGGTTTATACGGCGAACCAGGTAGTTTTTTATTAGATTTGTATATTTCTGATAATCGGCAAAAAAGCAACAATTTACCGTTTTCTCATCAAGTATGATATGCGATTTTCAACTTTAAACCTTAGAACTTTGAGTGGGACAATACTCATTTCAAATCACGATCAGTCCTCGCCTTAAACGGTATTTATAAAATCTTATAGTAGCAAGCATGGCAAGCGGAGTATTGTTCGTCCAATAAGCGCAGAGTAATTTTTTTATTGCTTCATAAAAAAGCTATTTCAAAATAAAAACTATCAAAGAAAAAAAACATAAATTGAAAAGACATAATCATTTTATTTTGAAGTCGTGGAGGCTCAGTGGGAGCATGCTCGCCTCATATTCATGGGCTCGCGGGCTCGAACCCGGGCGGGCCCGTACCAATAAGTTGCTTGGAACTTACCTACGTACGGATATACCACTAGCGTTTCGGTGAAAGAAAACGTCGTAAGGAATCCCAGACCGCACTGGGCCAGCGTGGCGGATATATGCCACAATCATGATTGTTAAAAGGAATTTAATGAACGGATTTCAATGAAATTTGGTATGGAGGTAGCTTACACCCTGGATTAACACATATGCTACTTTTTATCCCGGAAAATATTCGGTTTCTGAAGAATAGCGAGTGAAACCGCGGGGCGCAGCTAGTATGTATGAGTATATACATCATATATTATGATTTCACCTGCTATTCTTATATTATATATATAAAATCTTATATAATTCGCTATATATATAAGAAGATAGATGTCATCATAGGTATTGCCAATTTAAAAAGAAGTTTCGTCCCACGTTTCCTTAATTCACATCCGCGCAAGCAAGGCAGGAATTAGACCGGAAATACTCTATCGGTGACCTAAATGCAAGGAACAGTTGGAAATAAATTAAATTTATTTGCAATCTTCGTAGTTTCCAAGTTCCTCTGTAGCTTTGTGCTTTGTCAAAGCCGGAAACCGATGAAGTAAAAGACTGGTAGATATATTACTTTTCAATTTCTGAATGTATACCTATGCGAAACATTTGATGTCGGAGAAAACTAGAAGTTTGAATTTTTATTTTTACCCGACTGCCCAAAAAGTAGAGTCTACGTCAGCCTTTAAACATCCCACATGAGATATCAGCCTACCCTCGAAGGATGATTGGGCCATATCCACGACGCTGGCCCAGTGCGGATTGGCGGATTCACATACGCCATCGATATTTTTCTCCTGAAATATGTAGGTTTCCTCACAATGTTTTCCTTCACTCATATTATAAGCGCTAATATAACTCTGTCTCTCTGTCCGGGTGTTTGTCGCGCTATCATACCTAAACGGCTGAACAAATCGACCTGAATTTTTGCACAAATATAGCTTAAGTAGATAAGCAAGTAAGTGTTCCTGTGCAGCTCTGTAACGGCTGAACGGATTTAGATGAAATTTGGTATGAAAGTATTATTAGTATTATTATTAGTATTATTAGTATTATTCCCTGAAAAATTCACCGCTGTAGAATAGCGGATGAAACCGCGGGTGCAGCTAGTAAGATATAAATCGATATTATAGGAAGAACACAAATCATCAAGAACAATATCAGAACTGACAGCTTTCCTGACCAAAATATTGCCAGTTCGGCTTTAGGGAGCTTTCGGTATAATTACAGGGAAGTTCATGCCTTATCGATATAGTGCGATGATGTGCGAATAGATGTGTCATTACGGTCCCGAGACAATGAATCTATGAGACGTAGTTGTAGGTATTTATTTATTTATTTAAGTATACATTGCCACATAATGCGTAATGGTAACATTTTTAGAATGTATTAAATTGCACATTATACCCTGTTATAGGGTGTTGCAAACAGTATTATTGCCTACATACTAAAAAAGTAAAACTACCTATTAATAAATATACAAATACAGAATAACACAGAAAACTTATACGACTTATAACTAAAATTTATAAATTATTGTCCTCCAAAAAATTCTTCTATAATTATAATAGCATTTTTTTTATTAATAAATGTTTTAGCTTCTTTTGGAATTTTCTAGGGTTTATCTCGTCTTATATCTGTAGGTGGTTAAATATTTTGATCATCAATAACAATATATTCGGGATAAAGGTTTCAGGTAGGTCAAGTTATCATCTGATAAAAAATCTATTCATAAAGAACAACGAAGTTTACTTCTTTGATGTAAATTCAAGCCGTGCTGACATATTACTTTCTAAGCAAAAGTATAATACATGCATTCGTCAAGAAAACAATGTTATGTTCTACAATAGTTCATTCTATACTTCAATAATAATAATAATAATAATAATATAATTATACAGTGATATAATAATATAATATAAATAATATAATAATAATAATATTGTAAAAATTGTAGCAAGTTGACGAGTCCATAATGGAAGCATTCTTAACTTTTTTATATTATGTAATTGTTAAGAACGCAACTGTATGACAATAAAGAATATTCATTCATTCATTCATTCATTCTGGTATTAAAATTTATACCACAGAATTTAAGACATTAAAAATATCCCAGTTTAAATTTTAATTAAAGACATAGTTATTATCGAAAGTTTATTAGAAATTTAGGGAATATTTTGATGACAATTAAATTTCAAATTCAATAGACAATAGAAAATTAATGTAAATAAATATTTTTATAATAAGGTTAATAGTTTTGGTTAAGTTGATAATTCAATTATAGTAGCTAGGTAATGTTAAATATTGTACGCCCGCAATGGGTAAGCTGTTGAAACGAATTATTAATTATTAACAAGAACACCTTTTGTATACAGTGTAGCCCACAGAAGAGAAAAAAAAATACTTCCTCTTTTCTGTGGTGTATACAATAAAGTATTCTGATTCTGATTCTGAAAGGATTTGTATTTGTACTCACAACAAATTCAAATACAAAATATTTATTGGGCAAAAACTTAGCATTGCCATCCAGCGTGGCAATGCTGCCAGCATTCTGGCCACCCTCCCCTCCACCAAGGGGGCTTGTAGATTAGGTTTTTATAATTTAAGTTGTTTTAAATTTAATTAGGGTAGACAGGTTATATTTTATTGTAAATATGTATATAATTCCTTATTTTACCTGTAAATGATTAAGTTAGTATTGTTACAAAGTAACTCCTTTGTCCAGTAAAACAAACTTGTCAAATATTTATTTTGCGGAGACATGGGGAACATGTAGTTGTTAACATAGTTACACGATTGAGACCACGGGACCACCATGCTCTAGTAGAATGGCATGCAAAATTATTAACATTATCTAGATGGTTAAATTATCAAAATGAAAACTATTTTAATTATTTAGATTATTAAATTACACAAAATTGAATATCAAAATAATTCAATTCATCATATAGCTGACAAATTGTGATTTAAAAATGTATTAATTGAATAATTATCATCATCATCATAGTCGTTTTCAGTCCGTAATCGCAGACTGCAGAGCATTGGCCTCTTGTACGCCTTATATCGGTCCTGCGCCAATCTGGGCCCGTACCGTGAGGTGCTTATTGCGATGATGGTTAAGTTCAGCCGACGACGCTGCGCGACCATATACCTTATCGCGCGGCGATACGTTTCGTGGTCGCGCAGCGTCACCGTCTGAACCTAACAATCATCGCAATATGCATATTACTATACCTCACGGTACGAGCCCTGGTCCAGATTTGAACCGCGGGTCGAATTGAATAATGTCCTTTCAATTAATTACTTCATAAGCCTACGTTTGTAAAATGTCAATTTGCTTGCGGGAGCTGGACTGCTCGGAGTATATACGCAAATCTATAATAACACTTAGCTTTGTAATAAGATTCGTTGGTATATTCCTTTTGTAAAGTCTTTAGTTTTTATATTCAGTTTCAGTTGATAAATATAATTGTAAAATTCGATAAAAGGCACGGACCCCGGAGGCCGTGGAGTAATATTGTTTGAAATAAAAAATAAATAAATAAAAAATGTCATTTTAATCTATTTATTTTAAATTTTGCGTTACTTTTTGTGGTATTAACACTGTAGTTCAATCATTTATCTGTAGGTAAGTAAGTTCTTGAAGGCCGAGCGGCTAGGTCTGATGACAGTTTCTAGGCCGCTTGAACGCCTCTGATGGCTTAGCGATTATCACAAGCAACCGGTACCGACAATCCGAATCAAGGTAGCGCTCAGTTGTAAATGCCAAACGCAGGCACTAATCCGAAGACTGATCGGATACAAACACCTAAGTCGAGCAACGCTTTAAACGCTAGCTACTACCCACTTCACTTCTCAGTTATTAGTTAATCAATAATTCATAGTTAGTGCGAGAAGCCATCGGAGCTCTGGAACTATACTGTGTTGAAGTGACATTTTTTGCCAAAGAATTAAAAAAAAACAAATCAAGAACGAATATCATCAAAACTTAATTTCGGTGAAAAATAACACGTTTCAGCCCACCATAGAATATTTCCGCCCCTTCGCAAGTATTTTACTATATATACATATAAAACTAATACTTACCGCGACACTATACTAATCCATCATTATCGAACAGTCACCACACAAGTCGACAATTGTCAACTAAAATATCCTCTATGTCAAAATATCTAAGCTCGGGAACATCGTAACTATTATATGAAGTACTTCAGGAGGTCCACGTACACGACCGTCTCCGTAGACTTCTAATGCGAAACTGAGCTCTCCCGAGATGATTTGCTTTTATATAGGTCGCGATCCACTGCAACTACTTGTTGATTTTTCCACGGAGAAAAGAGTTCTTGTTTTATTTCTATTGAAAATTCTGAAATTTTGATGAAACCTCTGAAACAAAACGTGAAAATTTTTTTTTAACGAGCTTGCGTTTGAATTAATTTTGAGATGTTTTATTTTATTAAGTCTTTGGAAGTATGCGCAAAAATAATTGCAACTTTGATCGGCCTCATAGCGGATTTTGCAAGGGTGTTGGGGGATATTGTGATTTCCTTAAATGTGAGAAAAAAACAAACAACAATTTTTTGAACAAGAATTGTTTAGAGCAGCCATACTCAAAGTGTTCTCTGCGGAGATATATTTTTATCGTCGGACAAATATACATACAACTGCTGATTTGCTCCCGTAGACTCTAAGACCTTCGCTTCGATCGGTCAAATATTGCAACATAAAGTTTTAAAAAATCTAACTAAAACAGCAGTAGTGGTATGCGTAACATAAAATCGCGATGACGTTAATGTCAAATAATATGGAAATTTATAAAGAATACACATCACCAGTTTTTAATTATTGTAAGGCTCCGTCAAATATTCCAAAAGGGTTATATCGCCAAAAAAGTTTGAGAACCGCTGGTTTAGAGAGTAACGGTACTCTTACACTCTACCCACTGCTCGTGTAAGAGCACCTCAAGGACAAGGTTGAAATATTTTCTTTTACTTTACGAGGGGGTCAGAAATACCAGTTAACAAAATAGAAAGAGACTACAAATTACAAACTTACAAATTACACTACAAAATAACCCTAAAAATGTATAGAAAACAATAACTTTTTAACACATATTTAAATTTACCCCGAAATTATGCGAATTTTGTGAGTATAATTTTTGTGCCCACTCAAATCCGAACGTTTGAAATACAAAAGTGTAAAGTAAACATGGTATATGTAATATTTAAATTACTAATAGAGTTGGTTTATGTACCTGATTATGGTCTAAGAATTGCTAAAAAAGTGGTTTGTATCAAAAGTTCCAAAAACTGCCTAAAGTAAAATGTAAAGGAATTCCAAAGGATTCTCACAACGTGATTTGAGGTCTTTATTCTCAATCAACACGTTGCAAAGTTTTTATTTTTTCTGAGGAAATATTTTGAAATACGTAAGTATTTAAAAATGCAAATGGCTTCTCCACGTTTATTAGGAACGTGAGGTGGGAACAAAAGCAAATAACTTGTTAAGAGCATGTCGTTCCATGCTTAGTAGGGTTCCGTAGGTGCGTAGGACGTTTTAAGTATTTATCCGTTATTGCCGCATATCTCAAAAATTAGTTATCACATGTTGCCCGAAATAATTTTAAAAGAAAGTTTTTACTAAGATCTATCAACATGGAATATTACAAGTTTCTGAGATGCAAAGTTTAAATGGCGGGGGGGGAGACATTGCAAGCAACTTTGTCGGCCCAAATTTCGCAAGCAGTACGTTTGATAAAAAAATGGTATAAGAAACCTTAACATCATTTTAAAAGACCTATTCACTGATACCCCACATGTGGGGTACAGGCGTTTTTTTTCTATCCTCACTTTACATTTTTATGGCAGCCAATCCCCTTAATATAAAATTATGTATTTTTTTCTGTCGAAATTGTCAACTTACAAAGACCTTACAAATTTCATGCATGTAAGTTTATAAGTTTGGAAGTTATAAGGCTGTAAAAGATTCAGACAGACAGACGGACAGACAGACAGACAGACGGACATGACGAACTTATAAGGGTTCCTTGTAGTACTACGGAACCCTAAAAAGCAACTCTTATAGGATCACTTCATTGTCCGTCTGTTTGTCCCTTTTTCTCAGAAACACGTGGAGGTATCAAGTTGAAATTAATACCAAATACCGAGGTCTACGGCTTCTAGGAGCTGTCAAAAAACCAACCTTCTAAGTCAGCGCAAAAATACAGCCATTTATGCCGCTTATTTTGTTGCTTTTGCCGCACTCTCAAGTAAATCCAAAACCTATAGGGTAGTTAAAATGGCTTAAAATCATGAAATCTGGCAAAAAGCAAGTTCTTACAACACAAGTAAAGCAATTAATCTGAAACTCATTAAATGTATCACATTTAAAAAAAAATGTTTTACAATTGCAAACTTTAATTTGTTAGTTGACGCATATCGATGGGAGATAGTTTTTTCAACTACAAAGTTAAGTTTGTACGGAAGCCTCGGCGCGCGAGACAGACTCGCACTTCTCCGGTTTTTCTTGATATGGCCGTACTGTACATTATGCACTTGCTTCGCTGATGACTTATAAAGACCACCATTTACTTTCTTTTTTTCTTTGGCGGTGGACAAACAAACGAGAGATCCGATTTGGAAAGCAATCGTTCAATGATCTTGCTTCGACTGCTACTCCATCGCAGTTTTTTATTTATTTAATAAGGCTTCACATTTATAACTACATTAATACTAGCACCGTAATCTTACAACAAATAAAAAAAACGTGTGTTTTATTTAAGGAAGCACAGCATGCCATATTTGTTATGTTTTGCCTCACATATTAGGTACAAAAGCGTCTTGCTAAAGACCCCATCTGCCCAGACAGATTCCCCGCGTCTTACTTTTTTTAATTTTTCCTAATCACACTCCCGCCACAATAACAGAGACAACTTTGGCGTAATGATTTAGGACTGAGTCTTTTATGCTTAAGCCTTAATAATGGCTATTTATTTTCTGTGAAAAAAGAAGGTAATCCTCTTAGGAACGTAATACTTTTGCAGCCATTGAAAAATCTTCTTTCAAAGCTTTCAGCTCAAAGGAACTAACACAATAAGTACAAAGAAAAGTTAAATATTGGGCGTAATATTTCGATTATAGCGCAAAACAGGGGGAAATTTTCTGAGGCTTAGAGAGAGGCCTTGAGATATATAACCTATGTCGTATGAGAATATTATTATGAAGTCCGTAATATTAGGTCAAATACTGGTGTGACAAAAGTTTGCCTCTGTCAGAAAATAAATTAGTCTACCAAAAACGAAACATGTAGGTAATAGTTAACTTATTTGTAGCCTAAGTGGTGCCTGCGATCTTGACTGGTCCTTGACTACTTGCCTTTTGGAGAAACTCAGAGTCACACAGTGGGCAATGGAAAGAGTCTTTAGTCGCTATGTCGCTATGATATGCTCGGAGTTTCTTTGCGCGATAAAATCCGGAACGCGGATATTCACCGACGAACCAGTCACTGATATAGCTTTCAGAGTTTGCAAGCTGAAGTGGCAATGGGCAGGCCACATCACTCGAAGAACCTATAGCCGGTTGGGAACGACCACGAACCGAAAGACGCAGCGCAAGCTGGCCTCCAACTAGGTGGTCCGACGACATTGTGATAGTCACGGGCAACCGGTGGATGCAAGTGGCACGTTGTCGGTCGGTGGTCTAAAGGGGAGGCCTCTGCTCAGCAGTGGGGGTCTTCTGGCTGATAGTGATGATGTTGACGATGCCTGCGACTTTTTACGTGGTACCTACTATGTGACGATCTTGGCCTTTCGATCGAAATTCATAAGTACTACATAAACCGCCCCGTCCCATTTAAATGTAGCGGTTTTCGATAATACTTGATACGTATTATCCACAAATTAACATGACGTCGGCAGCGTGCACGTGTTTCTTTTGTACCGAATCTGCGAGTCGATGAAATAAGCGAGAAATCAATTGCCCATAACACATTGCTTATTATGCCCCGCGATTTCTTATCATTATTGAAAACTGAAATTGAAATGTTCTTAATACAAATTCTCAAACATATGTTCCCTTTGCTACTTCCTTGGTAGCGGGCGCTGGTGTGAAATTTTAAACATATTATGGCGTACTTTGCATGTGCTCACGTACAAAAAGCAGGTGCGGGTGGAAGTAGCGGACAAGCTCGCGACTGCAGAAGTCGTTTAACTTTGATTATCTCGCGGTTTCAGGTAAGTCCCAGCACACACCCCCGCAAACGCCTGGGCACGAAATCGCGCCGGGCCCTATAGTTCGACACGGGTGAGGCCTAAGACGCAACATCAAGAAGGCATAAAGAATCGTGATCATAAAAAGCTATTTTACCACGATACGTGTTGTACAGACATTTTAAAACGTGTCCCAATCACTGTTTAATGTCCGCTAAAGCCGATTTTCCAACTTTTATATTTTTTGTAGATAAACCAAAAGTAAGAGTAAAAGTAGCTAAACCTTATAGAAAGTTACCTATCCTCACTGATTGAGCCACTATGTACCACGTACTAGAGGTGATTACGCATTACGTTGCAATGTCCCATTACATTTTATTGTGGTCATAACTAAACTTCTGGCAGGCCCTCGCTAGAGATTGCTTAGTGATCGTGCCTTGTGTTGTATCTTTTGCATAAAATCCTACGGTCACAGAACTCTCCCTATACAGCGGTGTGTACTGCGAAACAACCTGGCCCATATTTTTATGTGAATAAGTTGTTTTCTAGTTCTAGCGAGTGACTGATAGAAGTTTGGTTTGGTTTAATTGCAATTTACTACCGATGTCGTTCTAGTATATGCTACGTACGTATGTACTAAGTATTGCTTTTATATTTATACTAAGTAATTAATTTAATTTATACTAAGCGAATAAGCTATGGTAAATTTAATATAAGTAAATTAAACTCCCCATTTCACCTCTTTCGGGGTTTTTTTTTTTTTTTTTTTTTTTAATCTTTATTTATTAGAAGCTTGAGTCGCTTTGCGACTATGTCAGCTCCATGGTGTACACTCAGAATCTTCTACTTAAAAATATTAAACATCAATTTAAATAGTGTCCGAGCAGCCTCACTCAGTGGGGCGGACAGGACACTTTGAATAACGCCAACTTCGAGAAAATTATAACCGTATTGAGTGAGCATGACAGATCTGACAGACTGAGTCCGCGAACATTCCACCAGGATGTGATAAACATCCTCGAGGCGTCCACATATGTCACAAGTGTCAGATTCTACTAGCCTCATTAGGAAATTAAACTTATTAAGAGGCATGTGCCCGGAACGGAGTCTGTGAGCCATAACCATCCACTGTCTTTTCATTTTACAGCACCCCCACCATGGTGTTTTATAAGGTTTTTGCAGCAAAGTATTATACCAAATTCCTTTATCCTGTGAAATTGTAGTAAAGAGAAGTTTCCATTTTTCAAAAACTTTGTGACGGTAATTGCAAAGTATTTCTGCAATTTCCGGCATCATGTAGATTTCTGAGCCAGTAGAGACAGCCTCTTTTGCGTGTTTATCTGCTTCCTCATTGCCTAGGATGCCAACATGTGATGGGACCCATTGCAATCTCAAATCAACTTCCTTCCCTATGAGTAATAATATTTTCCGTAGAATGTCATACGCTATCGAGGCACCTTTAGAGTTAGAGGCACACCGAGCAATATGTTGCAATGCACTTCGGCTGTCAGAAAATATTACGACTTTCTTACAATTCATGTTACTTACATAAGATAGTGCTTCAGAGATTGCGAGTAGTTCTACAGACATAATTGAATTATAATTGGACACAATTTTGTAACCTGAACTAAAATTTTGTCTAGGATCAAAGTATGCGGCACCAAGACCATCGCTTGTCTTCGACCCATCCGTATAAAGTTTATACCATCCTGCATATGTAATGTTCATCATACATAGAGTATTAGCCTTAAGTACTCTAGCATCATATCTACTTTTAGCATCTGTAATGCCTTCCACTTCAGTAAAAATAAAATCCATTTTTATATTTGATGCCCATGTATTAAGCCGAAACATACTGAGAGGACTCTGAACTTTAAGTTTCTCTAATTTAGTTTCAGAAAATACTACTGCTAAGAGAGGTTTTTTTTTTCTGACCCAATATTCTGTTTCAATATAATCTGAGAGTTCATTTAGTATATTAACCGTGGTGTGGGAGGAGCCTTGCGCTTTCAAGCAGTATTTTGTTGCAAGGTACTGTCTACGCAAGTGTAATGGATGGATACATAGTTCACACTCCATAACGTGTATGGGCGTTGATCGAATGAATCCACCAATCACACGCATTGCTGTATTCTGCACTCTTTTTAGTTTGTATAGATTAGTTTTAGCCGCTGAATCATACAAAAAACTCCCGAAATCAATTTTACTGCGCACTAAAGCAATATATAGTCGTCTTAAGTGCTTAGGGTGAAGTCCCCATGTAGGCCCCGCTAAGACTTTCAATAGATTAACCGTGTTTTCTACTTTTTGTACAGTTTCCTTAATATGCTTCTTCCACGTCAGAGACTTATCTATCCACATGCCCAAATATTTGACATAGTTAACTGCCTCTATATATTGGCCCTCAATTGCAAGTTCAACTCGACCACCCCCTCCTCCTCTCTTGAATTGGCAAATTTGTGTTTTCGAAGAAGATATTTGTAAACCTAATTGATCCAAAAAAACTGTTATTTTATTTAAAGCGTTTTGTATATTCATTTCGCTTATGTTTTTATCTTTATTTTGCGTATATACAACGAAGTCGTCAGCGTATTGAAGAATATTTACATCGCCCAAATCCAAACCTATATTATGTGTTATTACATTAAACAAGAGAGGAGAAAATGGATCTCCTTGCGCCAAACCTTTACTAGTCCACCTCATTCTAACTTCATTCGCATCATATTCCTCTTTTATTTTTAAGATTCTTCTGCTCAAAAAGTTCCATAAGTATTGACACATACGATACCCTACTCCTAATGTATCCAGTATTATAACAAGTTGATCAATGCGGACATTATTATAAGCATTTTCAATATCTAAAAATACTGCTAAAGTAGGTGTGCGACTGGTGAATCCTATCTGTATCTGTGATACAAGGCGCGATAAGCAGTCTAAGCATGACTGATTTTTTCTAAAACCAGAAGTGAACTGTGGTATAATCTTATTACTTTCTACGTACCATTCCAAACGTTTGCACATCATTGAGTGAAATATTTTACAGACACATGAAATCAAAGATATAGGTCTAAATTTGGGTGCTGTGTTGGAGGTAGGACTTATTTTAGGTACTGGGACAATTTTAATATCCCGCCATTGATCTGGTACTACCCCTAATTTATAAATTCCGTTGTAAATTTCAAGCAAATATAGTTTTGCTTCTAAAGGTAGATTGTAAATCATAGAATAGGTAATTTTATCATCTCCTGGAGCTGTATCTTTCTTTTTTAAACAATGAACCAGTTCAGCTAATGAGAAGTCGTCATTAAGTAAAGTATTACTAGCATTGAGTAATGGCTGCGGTGGAGCCACAGAATCAGGTGCCAAAGATCGTAACAGTTCTTCCTTTTTATCATTTGGAATCTGACAGTTTTGTCTCTTACAACCTTTGACCCAACGCATTCTGTGCCACATATCTGAAGCAGTTACATTTTCATCAACTCCGGTAAATAATTGTTTCCAATGTGCTGTCTTATACTGTCTATGCACAAGCTGAGCAGCAGCGATTTTTTTATTTAGTTCATCAAGGTTTGATGTGGTAGGGTTGCGTCTAAATATTTTTAAGGCTAATCTACGTTCTGCCACAGCTAATGATATCTCCGGATTCCAATACGGTTTCGGTCTAAATGTTTGTGTCGGGTCTGTGCAATTTTTAACCATTGGTATACTTTTTCTGGCAGCACAATTAATTTCGTCAATTAATAAATCGTAACTGTGTTGAATATTATTTTCAATTACTACTGAATCCGAGCTAATTCGCTCTTTTAGAATTTCTCGGTACTTATTCCAATTTGCTAATTTGAAATTACGTCCTACAACAAAATGACGTGCATCCCGATACTGTAGAGATATTTTAATTACTAAATGGTCACTATTCAAATTTTCGCGCGTAACATTCCATTTCATGTATGTCGCTAGATCGGATGATACAAAAGTAATATCCGGAGATGATTGCTGTAACCTACCACTAACTAACTTGACCCTTGTAAACTCCCCATTATTAAGTGACACAAAACCATTGTCCATAGAAGCATCTAACAGTTGTTTACCTCTACTTTCATTTCTATATGACCAGTTTGTATGGTGACCGTTAAAGTCTCCTGCTATTATTGTTTTAGTGCCAAATTGTGAAAATATTGAATCCCAGTCAGCCTGTGTAGTACTTGGGGTTTGTGGACAGTAAATAGCTACCACATTTTCTAAATAATTACAGTTTAAAATTTTTACACATAATATATCTGTGTTATTACTTAGGCATTGTATTGAAACTGAGTGTGATTTTATAGATTTATGTACGTATATGGCCACACCTCCGTACCCGTCAGCCCTGTCAGTCCTATAGATTTTATAATTACTAACTCGCAATATACTGTCCTGGCTAAGCCATGTTTCACTCAATACGGCTATTCCAATTTTCTCTTGGTTCAACAATAACACGAAATCATATCGTTTTGGCATCAGACTCTGTGAGTTCCATTGCGCAATATTAAGAAATTGCGCAACAGAACCCCCAGAGCCTGATGCCGTTGTAACGTGATTTACATGATTGTAACTATCCATAATGGAGGAGGCCCAGAAGTTTGCTAAAAACCTCACCATTACTAACATTCTTAATGATAAACGACACTACTTCGTCAACTATTATTTTTAACACATTCTGGACTTTCTCTTCAAAATTATTATTCGATATCACTATTTCTTTCAGCTTATGTAATAACTGAGTAAAATAGTTCTTTTTGTTTCGTCTATCTTCTGCTTCTACCTTTTCTGCTATTGATGGTCTTATATCCGCAGAGCTCTGCCAGTCTTCTATTTCTCTATCTTTTGAATTTTTGTTTGTTTTTTGTTTCTTTTTCTTATGTCCTATATTGACAGCTTCACCGATCTCGACTTCAATGGTGCTATCCCCCTCTAGCCTGGATGCCTTAGGTGTTTGACGAATAGCAGCACTGTATGACATGCCCACATTTTGTGATAGACGTTTTTCTTCCGAGTAGCCTGCTAGAGATTCCTTTTCAGCTTGGTACGATTTATTATCTAGATACATTGATAAAGCTACCTTGTACGTCACATTATTTTTGGACATGATTTCACGGATTTTCTTTTCCTTCAAGAATAAGGGGCATAACTTGCTGAATGAAATGTGGCGTCCCTTACAATTTACGCATCGGAATTGAGTAGTTTCGCAGTTACTATGACTTCCTCCGCACTTTGGGCAAATTGTTTTGCTAACTGGACAAGTACGGGTTGTATGCCCGTAACGCCAGCAAAAGCTGCACTGAGATACTGGGAAGGTATATGGTTCAACTTTGAACCTACAGTCATATCCGTGTATATATTCCGGCAGTGTAGAACTTTTAAAACCGAATCTCACGGTCTCACTCGCAATCCACTCACCCTTATCTGATAGGCGCTTTAGTCTCTTAATTGATACGATTTTACAATCATCGCTAAATGCTTTCATTAGGTCTTCATCGGTTATATCCAATTCCAAATATTTAACTATACCATAACTAAGATCTACCTCTGTCGTGAAATGGCATCGGTATCCTAGTTCACTCATTTTTTTATTATTCATTAGCGCTAGTGCATCTTCCCTCTCATCAAAGCTGATTACTACTTTATAGACATTTTTATATCTTATCTTCGACGCGTTCGTAATACCCTCCGACTTAAATAATCGTGCTAAACCAATTTGTTTCGGTAGGACTTCATACGAAGATAAACAAACATCGTTCCTATTTGAGTCATTAATAAGTGCACTCTGTTTCTTCGTTTTATCAGTCACAATACGCTTTGTTTTTCTCGTAACAGTTGTAAAACCTTCTTCGTCTACTACTGGGCAGCTTTCGTCACTCTCAGTCTCGCGAACTCGTTTTAACGCACCAGAGCGTGTAGGTATAACAACCGAGGTTGTTGACTCGACACTGCATTGTGATTCTTCGTCTATTAAAGTACAATTAGATCGTACCTCATCTTCACTCATGTTGCTCGACGCGGACAAAGGCCTGGAGTGGACCTGGTCCATCGTAGATTAACACTTACTGCACTATTTAATCAATAGCAATAATTAAAACTCGGATAAACAAAAATCTATACGTACAACCTGTGTGCCGCACGGCGCCCGAGTGACCTCTTTCGGGGTTGATTTTCAAAAAATCCTGACACATACCCTTCTTTTTTTTAATGATTAGTACATAAACCGAGTTTCATTGGCTTAGCATGAAAAAATATTTTATTTTGATACAAAATTTGGGGGTCCATTTCACCCCTTTAGATGCAGGATTTCGCAAAATTTTCTTATTGTTCACATAAACATTTGAGGAGTATTGTGTTGAATTATCGCGTCTCTATCATAAGCGTGGTCTATCTATCATGGTCTGTGCGTTAAATCCTAGAAAATGGTTTGATCTTTTTTTTTTATAATATATTAATTAATTAATTAAGAACTTGTATTAGAAATCTACAAATCAGCTGTTTTATAATTGAAATTGGCCACGATTTTAGTTTAAACAGTGGTCCGCGCCGCTAAGACTTTGCGACCTCTATAACTTCACGACACTCGGACCGACCCATAACTTTATTTGACGACATTAGCATATATATTTTGTATTTTTTTGTTTTAATAAAATGGGAATACTCGCTTTAAATTGAGTCGGTTATTCCGACTATAGTTTCGATCACATTTGGTGACCTTTATCAAGCATCAAGCACTCAGAGCAAGGCAAGACGAGGTCGCGCGCGTGTATCGCTTAGCATTCCTTGATAAAGGTCCCCGAATGTGATCGAAGCTATAGTCGGAATAACCGACTCAATTTAACGTGAATATTCCCGTTTTATTAAAATAAAATGTATCAAAACCACGTCAGTTTTCATAGTAAAATATATATTTTGTACTTAAGAATTGTATTAAAACGAACTACTTGCCTACAAAAATTGATGAAGATCGGATCTACAGTTCTCAAGTTAACGTCGGAGAAATACACACAAACATAATACTGTCATAATTATATACAAATGCCGATTAATTTCCGTAGACTCAAACTTACACACTTACATAGCACCAAAAATATTACCGTCCTTCTTAGGCAGTCGGTAAAAGCAAAAACATCCACATCTGTGATCAGGCCTCGCTTATCTTTGAAAATATAAGAATAGTTTTCAATTAAGACGACCTGCCACCCGCAGTCCTCGGACTGAATCGATCTCGTTGCAAAATAATAACCCGGTCTTAGCTCGCTCCTCATTGCGACGGATTACAATAAGAGATCCGGTTGAATCTAGATCTTCTTGGAACAAGAATATTTCGTGAATAGGAAGGAAAATTTACAGAGACAGCTCTAATTGGAAACAGATTTAGAAATCTGCCATCGGGTTAACTAAAAACTCAAGTTTGCGACTGTGCGACTCTATGCGCTTGAGCTACGCGTGAAGGAAAACGTCATGGGGAAACCGTCGCTTGGTGTTGGGTCACTCTCTGGCGCTCGGCTGGCTAGCTACCACTCTCAAGTTGAAAGTCCAACCAACCAACTAGCGGCGAGCTCTGGCATCCTTGAAACGTTTGAAGTTGGCTTCATAAAATGTATAGCCTACTTACCTACGTAGGGAGGAAGTAACAACGACTGGTGTAATTTCAATCAGACATTTATTATTTAAATCTCTGAGGGGGTCGTGAGCCACAGATTCAAATCGGTTACATAGGCGTTCCCTTGTAGAAATGAGAGGTTCTTAGCTTCTGAAGGAAGGACGTGGTGTGGAGAAAAGTGGAGTAGTGTAGCAACTCGGAGATTGGAACAGCTCTGAGCTGTAGCGCATCCAGGATTCTGTTCACAGAGCGAAGGTGGCGAAGTTCAGCGTAGCCTTTGTCAAGCTGCCAACGCAGATCTCGTAGTCGGAAAAAATATGCGATTATTGGGGAGAAAGTGAGCGAGAGAGTCGGAAGAGCCCTGAAAGTTTAAGCACTATTCACAGAATTTGTGCCCGCCACCGTGGTTATAGGAGAAAGACCCTTCTCATAGAAACAGATAAGTTCCCCATATGCATAACAGCACCATTTTCCCGACGATTTTTAGGCACTCGCGATATCGCGGCTAAGCGGCTGAACGGATTTTGATAAAATTGGATAACAAACAACAAACAAAAATGGTATTTCCTAGCCATGAACATTTTAAATTATCCATTACGCGTTACTTAGAGGCCAAATTAGACCTGTTAAGTCACGCCCAGTTCAAAATCGTAGTAGGACGCCCAAAAATCAAGCGACAGGTTTGTATGAGAATCGTTTAACCTTAAAAAAGATTGTCAAAATCAGACGGAGTCCAAAAGGAACAAGTATATTTATATTAATTGTTATCGTGAATATTTATTATTCGTATTTGAGTCCTCTGACGTCAACAAGAACATAATGACTATTTCACTTACCTTCAGAGCTCGTTTTGAACTGATAATAAGGTTATTAAATTTCGCCATTATTCTTGCCCATCTTGTGAAGACAGCTTGAAACAAAATGCTTAGAATGGCACTGGCACCAATCACCTTACCTGTATACAGGTTGGGCCTTTGGCAAGTGACCGCCCGAAAAGGGCTTATAATACTCATCATTATGAACAAATTCACTATGGAACCAACCCTGAAATCGAGGGAAAAAAATCTGTTGTTCCATACCTTTTTTTCGAGTGTCATTGACATTTTTCTAATTCATAATATAATCAGTATCGTTGATATAACATTGTTAACGAATGAATAATGCCATATATTTTTATGCCTATAATAATTTATTGACCATGAAATGTCGGAATACGAGCGAGCGAGAAGAAGCGATGTAAGTAACTAACACGTATCGTAGATGTTCATAGTATAGTTCATACATCAGTCATACAGCTCTTGCTACGTACACAAAATTTGCGCACTACTTTAAAAGTTACCCTGTATATACATGTATAGCTCATTTATCTTTTTGGATACATTTTCTGGATAGACCACAAAGACAGCTTTGCACGCTAGGAACTCGGCGTATGATGCTGAATGATTATTTATTTTTAACATATAGATTTATTACAGACATACATTATTTTTATTTTACATACCGTGAGCGTGACACGAAACACAGATTTTCGTGTTTTTTTTTTACTTTTCTTAAGCTACAATTAAGAACATACCTATTTCATTAAGTAGGTATAATAATATATTGCACACCCGATATGGGTCCACTGTTGAAACATTAATCCTTATTTTAAGAACATGTTTGTACCCAGAATTGCAATAAAATAATTCTTACTCTTATTATACAAAATATAATCTAGAATACATTGTGCTCGTAACGTTACATTATCCCCATGGACTTACCAAATTTTTTTCCTAAAGGGTTCATTCAGCACCAGCGCAAATCTAAACTTTATAATACTAATCATAAATGGCGCCATTTATAATTAGGCGCTTTAAACAAACCTCTAAAGCGGATTACACCGGATTTGACCAGTTTCAACTGGGATTTTACCAAACAAAGGGAAACATGAACTATTTTATATTTTTGTATGTCACGAAACGAGCGTATAAAAATCCTCTTACGCAGGATGCTTTGATCAAAGGCAAATACATTTTAAAACTTCGATAACAAGCGTAAACTTTTCAGCCGAACGTAAGCGGGTAAACCCCAATTAAATACAATATTATTTGTATTTAATCATACTTTTCAATCATTATTAATTGTTTTTCGTGATTTCGTCGACTTGGATAGTCACGGGTGAAGTCATGATACGTAGTCTTCGCGCATTTTTTCTAAAGCACACTAATATTATACATTCGAAAGCTTGTGTGTAAGTATGTATGTAATCATGTAATCATGTAAGCGTGTAATCATGTAAGCATGTAATCATGTAAGCATGTAAGCATGTAAGCATGTAAGCATGTAAGCATGTAAGTGTGTGTGTTTGTTCCCGTTCAACTCTGTAACGGCTTAACGGACTTTAATGAAATTTGTATGGAGGTAGCTTACACCCTGGATTAACACATAGGCTGATGTATCCCGGAAAATTTTAGAACTGCGGGGCGCAGCTTGTAATCAATATAATCATTAATTAGTTTCAGCAAAAACCCTATAAAAGCAGGAAGAAACTAATCAAAAAAGAAGCTCCATTTAGATGCAATAACCGTTACGTAAGGTCATACAACATACACAGTATTGCAATAAAATAATTCTTATTCTTATTCTTATACACATTTGACCTAAAAATAGAAATAGCAGGCGAGTTAGGTAATTATAATCTTGTAAAAGTGCCGTTCCAAACTCAAATTGAAAATGAAGCGAGCTCCAGTTTTGACTTGTTCATTATTCAAGACCTTGCAACGGGCTTCTTTTGCCAACTTCAAATGGTCCCTTTGTAAGAAACTCCATTTTAAAAAGTGAAACAGAAGTAGTATTTACAGAGCTGTTTAGAAACTTTTAAATTAATTTGTGCCGCTATGAACTTCATTCAAAAATATAAAATGACTATTTCTTTTCTTTTAGTTTTTACAAGAAGTTCGTTTTAATTTTATAAATGAACAAAACAACGTCAAAATAATTTCTGTTGAATAGAAAGACTTGCAGGAGTTTTGGCGGGAACGTGAAGAATTCATGTCGCGTCATTTTATTATTTTCCAAAACTTGTGTTATTTCGAGTGTTAAGGATAAACGACTTTCATACAAAACTGTCGATGCCTTTTTAGGCGTCCTACTACGATTTTGAACTGGGCATGACTTAACATAGGTCTAATTTGGCCTCTAAGTATCGCAAAGTCGATAATTTAAAATGTTCATGGCTAGGAAATACCATCTTTCAACCCAATAATTACGACAAATTTTACGATTGTAGTGGTGTGTTCTTTACATGCGAATCATGCGATCATGGTGTGCGTGAAATATTGATGTGTGCGTGCGTCTTGCAAAAATCGTGTACACTGGTTGTGCCGCGCGCGCGTCACGCGGTTTACGCGACGTTGCCAGCTTGTCGGTGCGTGTGTGAGCGAGACTAGGTATCCTTGCCTCGCGGCTTAGTCCGCGCGCAGCCTTCGATAATTGCGACGTTGCGAGATTCGGTATCGGTGTGCAGTGCAGTGTTTGATTTGGTTACCTAATCTATCTATACCAATATTATAAAGAGGAAAGATTTGATTGTTTATTTATTTCATTGTTTGTTTGTTTGAATGGGCTCCAAAACTGCTGAACCGATTTGAAAAATTCTTTCGCTGTTGGGAAGCTTCACTATCCCCGGGTGACATAGGTTATATTATATTTTCAAAAAAATTAGGGATCCTTACTAAAACTCCAATAATGTAACCCAAGATGATGTATTTCGCGTGCACTGCGAAAACTATTCATGATGAAAGAATAGTCTATACCAATATAATAAAGAGGAAAGATTTGATTGTTTGTTTGTGTGCATTGAATGGGCTCCGAAACTGCTGAACCGATTTGGGAAATTCTTTCACTGTTGGGAAGCTACACTATCCCTATACTATACTATATTTTATTTTTAAAAAAACTGGGATCCTTACTAAAACTCGAATAATGTAACCCAAGATGTAAAAAAAATACCTAAAATATCCTTTACATCGCGTGCGTTGCGACAACTATTGATGATGATAGAATAATCTATCTATACCAATATTATAAAGAGGAAAGATTTGATTCTTTGTTTGTTTGTTTGTTTGCATTGAATGGGCTCCGAAACTGCTGAACGGATTTGAAAAATTGTTTCGCTGTTGGGTTTTCGGCTTTCTTAATATTTTTTTTTTTTTTGTGACTTGACGCGGGTGGAGCGGTTTTCGTGTGTGTATTATGGTTTTTATTTTTTTGTTGGGTGCCGTGCGAAGCCGGGGTGGGCTGCTAGTAACCTAATAATAACGTACATAATTATAATAGAATGCAGCAGACATCATCGTTGCGCTATAGACGCCATCAATATTCTGGCCAAAAAAAGAGCACGAAACGTGTTCGTGCTCGGCTGAAATATTATCATGGCGAAGGTGTTTCGTAAGTGCCTACCTACCTAATTTATAAATAAAAAATATAATTCGAGACTTCTTGCCCATTTTCATGGCGATGGGGGGATTTCTACCCTTCCAACTGCGATTTTCATTTACGGTCATAGATTTTAAGGATCATCATCATCATCATCATCAGCCTGTTTCCTATCGTACCGAGATTTCTTACCCATTTTTCATAGCAATGGGGGAAATTTCTACCCTTCCAACTGCGATTTTCATTTGCGGTCATAGATTTAAAATTCATCATCATCATGATCAGCACGTTTCCTAACGTATCGAGACTTCTTGCCCATTTTCATGGCGATGGGGGGATTTCTACCCGTCAAACTGCGACGTTCATTATCGGTCATAGATTTTAACCATAATCATCATCATCATTAGCCAAATTGCTACCGTATGGAGGTTTCTTACCCGTTTTCATCATGCTCCTCCTTTTTTTTTAACTTTACAAGTCGACCTAAACTATCCAGCCATACCCAACTGCAGGACCGCCCCGCGGGCCGCTCGCGGCCCGCGCAGCCTCGCGAAATATATATTTTGAGGACTTTGACATAGGTAACCATTTATACATTTTTAGGGTTCCGTAGTACTACAAGGAACCCTTATAAGTTTGTCATGTTCGTCTGTCTGTCTGTCTGTCCGTCTGTCTGTTTGAATCCTTTACAGCCCGCACCGGCTTCGCACGGGTGTTTGACGAGGGAATGAAAATTATAATGCACACGCAGAACCCTTCTATTTGCGTCAAGTTGCAGAAAAGAAGGAAGTGTAAGGAGGGCTGAAAGGCTGCCCAGCAGCGGGGGGATTTTTCGGGTCGGTTCAGTGGTTTCGGAGCCTATTCAATGCGGGCAAACGGGCAGTCAAATCTTTCCTCTTTATAATATTTATTTTTGGTGTGACTAACTAATAACCTAAATGAAAAAATTCTGAAAAACTTCCTTCTTAGTGAAATAATAGATTTTTTGTAAAAGGTGCCTATATAGGTATAGGAACCTATATAGGTAGGTGGTAAGGTGGTAGATAGAGGTATATGAAAATCTTGGATATTTCATGCTGCGCGATTGAAATATGTACATAATACTAATAATACCTACCTACCTACCAACCAACCAACCAACCAACCAACCTACCTACCTACCTACCTACCTACCTATTAGTTAGTTAGTTATTTTTGTGTGTGGTGTTTGTTGTGTTGTTTGATAACTTATTCTGTAAAAAAATAGCACAAAAGGAACAAAAATCTACAAAAACAGTAATTTTCAAATGAGGATTCGATCCGGGGACCTTCGTCTCATTGATACACACTACAAAACGAAGCATAATGAAAATCCGTCCACTCGACCGCTCGGCCAGTCGATCTGATAGGTGGAATGCCGAAAATCGGGTACTCAATTTCGTATTTGCTTGTAACCGTTTTGAATTCGCATGTGATTCGGTCATAGATTTAAAATTCATCATCATCATCATCAGCCTGTTCCATATCGTACCGAGATTTCTTACCCATTACCCACGCCCCGCGGTTTCACCCGCGGTATAAACTCTGTAACGGCTGAACGGATTTGGATGAGATTTGGAATGGAGGCTACCATACCTAAATTTGGCTACCTCCATACCAAATTGCATTAGAATCCGTGCAGCTGTTACAGATTTGAACGGGAACAAACACACTTACATACTAACATACCTACTTACATACACACAAACTTTCGCATTTTGGTGTGACTAACTAATAACCCCATATCTAAAATTTGTTGAAATTCAGCATTTCTGAGTATGGGGCTCGGTGCGCGCTCCATCAGTGCTGCCAGGAAAAATAATGCAAAATTTCGGGAAAAAAATTCACCTCAATAATGATGATGAATGCATTTTTATGTATGATCTCGTTGCGCGCACGCTCACTGATCCCGGGAAAAATATTGAAAAAATTCTGAAAAACTTCCTTCTTAGTGAAATAATAGATTTTTTGTAAAAGGTGCCTATATAGGTATGGTACCTATATAGGTATGGTACCTATATAGGTATGGTACCTATATAGGTAGGTGGTAAGGTGGTAGATAGAGGTATATGAAAATCTTGAATATTTCGTACTGCGCGATCAAAATATGCACATTATACTAATAATACCTACCTAGCCACCAACCAAGCAACAAACCTACCTACCTACGTACCTACCTATTAGTTAGTTTTGTGTGTTGTGTACACACAAAATAACAAATAACAAACAACAGTACCTACTATGGACTAAATTAATCTAACCCGGGTCTAAAATCCATATTTTTAGTCGCAGAATAATGTCTATCGACGCGGAAAACACAACATTTTTGGGTATTGCATATTTCATTAGGTCATTTCATTAGGTATTAGGTATGTAAAATTCGAAATTAATTTGAAAAAAACCGAAAAAAAGTGGAAAATTTGTTCGGAAGGTACCAGACTCGGTGCCTTTAGAACCCCCGATATGGGGTTATTCCAGGGACCCAGTTATTCAATCGTCAAGCAGTAGTGTGCAAAACATCACTGTGTTCCGGATTGAAGGGCAATGTTTCCAGCGTAATTATTGGGCACAGAGATTTAACATCTAATATCTCAGAGTAATGAGCGCAGTGCATTGCCGCGCATGGTTTTGAACTGTTGAGGTTCAAAATTCTGGGTGGCACTGAACTGTTATGAGCAAGCGTGAAGCTTAACATCAGCTGAGTGACTTGCTCGTCTCGTCACCAAATAACAAAAAACATAAACTTACATGCTTACACACTTACACACGAACTTTCGCATTTTAAATATTTGTGTGACAATATTAGGTTTATGTAGATATATACTTTTATAAGTTTCGTTACTAATTTTGAATAAGTTTGTTTGTCAAGAAACCCACAGCAAAAATTAAAATAAATAGTATTCTCGAAATTAAATTATAAAAAATAATACTACCTAATTTTAGGGGTTCGAACCCGGAACCTCACGAGCGCTACCTAATCAAACTGATGACTTCGGCCACCGAGACGATATTCAGAGCAACGAAATTTCGTATTTGCTTGTAACCGTTTTGAATTCGCATGTGTGCGTAATGTTCATGCGTGCATACAGGCGTTGAAGATTATTTGAATTTTCAGTCGAGTGCAGCTATTAATGGGCTCTATTATTTTTGAGATGTGTTTATAACAATAGTAAGAGGTCGCAAAGTGAATTAAAACTGGGGCAGATTACCTCAATTGAGTTTTCAACGACAGCGCCATCTCTTGGCGCCTACCTACCTAGCGGACTCAAACGAAGCACCTTAATGTGTAAAAACGGTGAATTTCTACCCGTTAAGTGTTCGTTATAAGAATGACATGCACGAGTGTTGGTAAATGGTATAATGTCGTAAAACGTGAATTTTCGTGTTGTTTCCAAAACTCCATAGAACGCTCTAGTAAAGTTTTCACCACTTTACTGGGGCATGACTTGGACTTGACCGTGACTTGCTTTACTCGACTTTGACCGTGACTATGACTTATTTGATAATATCTAGCAAAACTTGAGTAATATATATGTATACTTGACACTGGCAAATGCATAAGACGTGCGACGCCAAAATCCTCTTAGGAGGAAAGAAAAAAGAAATGAAAAAAACAACATAAAAATTGTTTGAATTTGAGCAGCGTGTTTATTTTTCTCTTCTTTTTCTTCTGTTTTTTCCCCGTACCATGCGTAGCCTTTTTTTTTTCTCTCTTTCCTCCTGAGAGTATTTTGGTATTCACCCTTTTTACACATTAACACTCGAAATAACACAAGTTTTTGAAAATAATAAAATGACGCGACATGAATTCTTCTCGTTCCCGCCAAAACTCATGCGTAGGCTACGCATGAGTTTTGCCAACGAGACCATTCACCAAAAGAAGATTGAAAGTGAAATGAGTTTTTATTTGCCAGAATACAGGTAAGCAAGCGTGTTGACGTTTGAAATGTTCCATTCATTCCTTGGACGGGATCATAAAAACAAAGATTCATTCATTTTTAAATGCTGTACATACATGTCGCATGCGTCAACAGCGCTACTTCTGTGGGTCAAGTTAATTTGAACAAACTGAAAGTTGACTGTATATTTGAATGAGCCCACATACATACATGTCTATGTGTGCGTATGCGTAATAGCATGCTGCATGAGTTCTTAGTTCGGGGGTTGGGAAAGAGATGTCGTCGTTGTGCCAAAAGATCGTCAGATGGCTATCTATACTAGTATACATTCTTATCTATGCATTCATTCTTATAACGTGACAGAATTCAAAAGGCATTATGACATGATCAAAGAACATTTTATTATTATGGTTTTTTATAAATTTTGAAGACAACGTGACCCTGAGTGTGGTATTATTAGTTTTAAAATGACTGCGCTAGATGATTTACCTATGGTCAATTCGTTCTTCGGCGTAGACCTGAGGACAGGGTCCATGATCATAGCCGCCATCGGCGTCGTAAGTAACAAGACATTTTTTTTCTTCCGTTGTGATTTCCCAGCGTCATTGGTGGGGACAGCGAGACCAGTATTTTTGTTCCCGATGTCCCCATTACTCGTCCCAAACTCGTCCACATTGATGAGGACTACACACAAATTACAAATGAAGTCACAGACTTTTTAGCCATCGCACCGCTGTCAATATTTTGTCTTACATACTTGGTATGTACCTACGGCCTTATTTATAAGAAGAATTCTGTGGTTCTTACCATCTTGGTTCACTACATTTCACATAGCATGGTGCGAATAAATACAGGGACCCTATTCGGAAAAATGACATTTTATCTCGGTCACTCTCACTCCCATTAAATTCTAAATTAGAGAGACAGTGACCGAGATAAAATGTCATTTCTCCGAATAGGGTCCCTGGGTTTTAAGGAAAGGGTATGCTAAGCCGGAAAGGGCTCATAGTACTCATCATAACGAACAATTTTAAATATGGGACCAACCCTGAACTCGAGAAAAATATAACCAGCTGTTCCATAGAAAAACGTCAATGACACTCGACAAAATGTATGAAACAGCTGATATTTTTTTCTCAATTTCAGGGTTGGTTCCGTAGTAAAAGTTGTTCACAATCATGCGTATTATGAGCCCCTTTTTCTTACCTTATATTCCTGTGTATTAAAAAAAATATGTATAAAGGTACGAAATGTTCACACACTTTATTGTGCTGTGTGGTGACCGCAATTCAGTAGAAGCTCATGTGTCATCCCCACCTAGGGATTTACTCGATAAAAAGTGTCTAGGTAGATATTGGTTTTTAGGACTTTAAATATGATTAACAAAGTTTATTGACTGAGCGAACGAAGCGAGCGAAGTCTCTGCCTCAACTTTAAAGTTTTGCTTTCATCTGTCCGTAAGTTGGTAATCGTCGTTTTTGTCAAACCAATCTTAACGTAACTTGGTATATACAGGGTCTACAATTCATAGTTTTTTTTCTCGTCGGCGATTTTTGGCTAGAAAGGTATTTCCCCAAAAAGGGGGGAAGTCTGCTGCGGCGCCATTTACCGGTTTTGATAATATTTGGGGAGATAATGTTTGATAATTGGGTAGAAAAATGTGGTACACAATTTTAAACAAGAATATGAGCAAAATTGATCAAGAGGTACAATTTTCAATTTCAAAATATCTTTATTAAGTCATATTTTTAAATCAAACATGCACAATCACTAGTGTATACTATAGGATCCTAGTAGTACAACCAATGGTAAGTATAATGCATTGTTTTGTAAGCGGTAAGCTCATACAAAAAAAATTGAATTGATACAATACAATACAATATAACTTTATTATACACCAAAACAGACAAACTTAAAAAACAATAATATTAAAAAAAACGGTAGTATAATGGGCGGCCTTATCGCCTAAAGCGATTTCTTCCAGACAACCTTTGTATGGACAGAATTATGACATATAAACTACGGTCGGTGGTGTAGATACATAAAAATAATAATAATATGAAAACATAAAAATACATACGATAAATACAAACTATATATATGTAAAATATATACCTTAAAACGAATAATACATAATTATACATATGTACCAATTAACACACAGAAAGATAATGTTTATAAACGAGGTTTTTAAATATAGAAAGAGATTGATCAAGAGTTTGTCAAGATAAAAGGTCGTGAGGTGAGGCCCCTATTCGGAGATATGACAAATTGGTGTCGATTTCGAGATACCAAACTCGACTGTATCTCGTCTCGATTGCCTTCGACTACTCGATCTATCTCACACGCTGGCCATCGTGAATATCTCGAAATACAGCGTTGAGAATGAAAAATCTCGAAGTTCGACATTTTTTTCGAGACGAGATTGAATCTCAATTTTGAGAATAGATTGTGCAAAAAAGTTTGTGCTCGCGAGGTCTACTGTTCGCAGAACTACTTACTAGTTTACATACATAAAACCTTAAAATACTAATTAACTAATCAGAAATCCCTCCACAGAAACCTTTCGTATTTTATATAGAATTCATTAAATGTATTATCATTTGCCTACAGAGTTTAAGTTTCTTGAATTACTTTATTTTCGTCTGGCCATTTTTTATTAATTTATTCGGAAAAGTAATTAGAATAGCCTGGGAGTTTTTTTTATAAATTTTATTTTTTATTTATTTTTATATTTATTAATATTAAACATTAATCATTTTAGATAATTCACGAGTGATTTTTGTTTCTTCCGCATATTTTTACAATATCTCGTAACTATTAACAATATTAATATTTATATTTTTCTTTTTGAATGATGAATGACCTTGGTGGGCATTGTATACAACGCCGTAGAAGCTCTAACTTTTCTAACAGTTACATAAATGTACTTATTAGGTGAAAGTGAATACTTCTACGCCGTAGACACTCTACGCCGTAGACTTGCAACTTTATAAATTTTATTATATCAACGATTTTTTATATCAAAAAATGGCCGATATTTTCTCAGGATTTATCAAATTTTTATGTATCAAAACATCTCTCGGCCATAAATTCAATTTTCACGAAATATTAACCCTTTCATTTTGAATATTCACCTGAATTGTTTATTATTGAAATTACAGATCCACCCCATGGCCTACGGGTGTTCGTTCTTTGTTCCTATGAGCTACATGCTCGTTACAATTTGGATATTGGTTGCTCTATTTTTTGCTGCCAGCGTCGTGTTGTTTTGCGGCCTCGCTAAGGTAAAAACGTAACTGTTAATTAATTAAATGATTTTCTTGGACATCATATTATTTTCAGCTTTTTATTACCCACTAATGAGCTAAGGCTTTTAACCGAGTGAACGAAGGTAGCGAAGTCTGTGACAACTGGCAAAATTTGATTTCATCTGTCCGTATGTTGGTACTCGCGTACAGGTCGTATTTTTCTACGAATCTTGACAAAACTTGGATACAACACAATTTCATTGTATTTATTTTTTTGGCGTGGGTGATTTTTGATTGGAGATATTTCCCCAAATAAGAGAGAAAGTTGCGCGGCGCCATTTCTTCTCTCTCTCTCTCTCTCTCTCTCTTCATGTGCCTCTATATAAATTGACATACTTTTTATTTATTTGTTAATAATTTGTTGTCTTGTTATTTTTTTTGTTATTTGGTAATAATAGTAATAATAAAATTATAATACTTAGGTCTGTACAATATTGTACGACATTTTGAATGACCTGTAACTAAACGTTATCAATAAATTGATTATGATTATTGCTTGAGGTTGGCCGTCAGCTCAGCGAACTTATCCCTATCCTGTGCCAAGCGGAATAGCTGTTCGACGCTGGCTATGCTGGTCCTTTTTCAGATGTTGCGCACCAAGTCTTTTACCGGCCGATTTATATATTATCTGGCAGAAATATGCAATATTATGACAATGACTTATTTGCCACAAAAACAAAACGAAATACAAACAAAACTTAAAAGATAAATAAAAATTACAATTAAAAAAAACACCTATTATATATTGTTAGATTCTCAAGTCTAAACAAGAATTTCGAATATGGAGAAAATCGATCAAGAGGTTGTCAAAATCGTGAGACAGACAAATTTAATTTGTGAAAAACAGTTTGTGCTTATGTGGTCTACTGTTCGCAGAAGTACCTAAGTACCTAGTAGTATTGCCGAACGATAGTTCACTATATATCGATAGTTAATATCATTAGCCCGGCAATCATGCAAATATCGATAGAATCGGTATTCAGGTTCAGGTTGGTCCTGTACTACAAGTTGTTCATTATGAATAACTTTTACTATGGGACCGAACCTGAAATCGGGGAAAAAAAACTGCTGTTCCATAGAAAACTGTCAATGACACTCGACAAAGTGTAAGGAACAGATGTTTTGTTTTCTCGATTTCATTTCAGATTTCCGTTGGTCCCATAGTGAAAGTTGTTAAGCTATTAGCCCCTTTCGGCTTAGCATACCCTTTCCTTATAACCCCGTATAGTTATTAACTTATTTTTAAAATAAATTTCTATAGTCTAAAACTATTAATCTGAATATATATTGAACTATCGAATTATCGATATTATCAAAACTACCAATAATAATAAATATTAAAAGTATAAGAAATAAACATTTAAATTACAATATTACCAAGACCACCGGTTGCCCGCGACTTTCACAATGTCGTCGGTCCACCTAGTGGGAGGCCTGCCTACGCTTCGTCTTCCGGTGCGTGTTCGCCACTCAAGAACCTTTCTTACCCATCGGTTATCGGTTCCTCGAGTGATGTGGCCTGCCCATTGCCACTTCAGCTTGCAAACTCTAAGCTATATCGGTGACTTTAGTTCTTCGACGAATATCCTCGTTCCGGATTTTATCGCCCAAAGAAACTCCGAGCATAGCTCTCTCCATTGCGCGCTGTGCGACTCTGAGTTTCTCCTGACAGTAAAGATTTGTTTTCAGGACGATGCCCTGCTCTGCGCCATATGGGTGTGGTACGCGGTGATTTTTGTGGTGGTAATGCTGATGATGATGATTCTCCTTGCCCTCGTTTTCACCTCCAGGAAGCAGCGGAACAGGGTATTTGTGGTTATTGTTGGCATGCTATGGTATATACGTGAGTATTATTTAGAACTAACTATACTAATTTGTCTTTTTGTTTATTTGGCTTGTGCTTTCTGCCTTGTGCCATTGTACAGTTTGTAGTAGCGTTTTTTTTTTAAATTTTCTTCATCATATTTCTGATGGTCAACACATTCGATAAAGCCTACTAGAGACTTAACTGTGCTCAATCATTTTACGCACAAGTTCCAGCATATATTATTATATTTATTGATAGCATTCCTATCATTATTAGAATCATTTTGAATTTAAGTTATTCTATATACATTTTTTAAGGTAGTAAGCGTTTTATTTATTAGATTACTTATTTACCTTGTACAAAAATAGTATTTTCGGGTTTCCGGGTTCCGAGGAAACCTTACAGGATCACTTCGTTGTCAGTCTGTCAAACCCTTTTGCTCAGGTCAAAAAAGTCCCTTTTGCCTTCATCAAATACTGAGGTCTACGGTCCCTTGGAGCCGTAAAAAAATCAAGCTTCTAAGTCATTTCAATCAAAAAATACGGCCTGTTATGCCTTATCTTTTCTCAGTTTTGCCGCTTTTGTAAGTAAATCAAAACCTATAACCTCCCGTTGACAAAGATTTATTAATTCATTAAATTTGACAAGAATCAAGGCATTACAATACAAGTACAGGAATCAATCTGAAAAGCATTGCTTGCATTGATTTGTTGCTATATCGCATTATAAAACGATTGCAAACTTAAATTTGTAGTTGGAGAAGTGACCGCGACGTATATACCGATGTATGGGAGATAATTATTTTAACTATAAAGTTAAGTTTGTTTCACCGAGGCCTCCTCTCGGTGAATCAAGTTTTCCTGATTTTATTCTTGTCAATAAGCTTAATTTATTTTTTGCAGTGACGATATACTTCATACTGGTGGTAAACAGTCATAGAAAAGCGATCGATAGTAACAGAAAAAATAGTATTAGCCTATCGGATATAGATAAAAAAATTGATGATAAAGCAATACTTATAAATTAAAGATTTACACTGTATTATTTTGTTTTTATTTCATATGAATACGAAAATATATACAATGCTAGAATTTGTAATGTTTCAGTTTTAAGGCCACCATAGCGACTGACACATTTGGTGCGAGGCATAGGCTAATAAGTCTTCGAAATCGAAAATGCTTACATACAATTTGCTATAGAAAGATAGATAGATTTCATGTTTGACGTAATAATTATTATAATTGAATGTAATTAGCATTGTATAATGATCATTGTATTCAAGAATAGCCTCTACTTAATTTGCATACTAATGTATACAAAAGGTTATTATTTTTGACATGTAGATAAATATTTACCAATAAATAACTTAGACTTTGACTATCATGGATAACTCTTTTTTGATCCCACCAGAAATGACAAACATAAGACAAAAAAACAACTTAAAACTAGTGTAACAACTGGCTATGTTTTATAGCTTCCACCCAGGGCTCTTATTCTCTATCGCACATGAGATAACTTGCCAATAACGCGTGACGTCATAACATGCTCTAAACTTAAACGCGGCTCCTAATCGTGAATAATCACGCGTTTAAGAAACTTAGAGAATACCGTTTCGTGCGGCTGACATGGAGTGAACTTAACATGGCGCGTAACAAGCTAGTTATGTCAATCAATAGAGAATAAAGGCCCAGTAGGAAGCTATAAAACATAGCTTCAACCTAGTAATTTTGGAACTATAGTAGGACTGATTGTCAAACAGCAGTCATCTTCGCACAGATCCGTGAAGCACTGCATAAAGAAACATTTGTTCTCTGTTTTTAAATCTTGTTGCGTATAACTGCCCCGGTGGCTCAGTTGGTAGTGAACTTACGTGCTTGTGCTTGGGGGCGTGGGTTCGATTCCCATCTAGGACAAATATTTATGTGATGAATATTTGTGTTTGTTCTATGTTTGGGTGTTAATATCTATATAAGTATGTATTTAAAAATATCTATGTACGTATATCAGTCTCTGGCAACCATATTACAAGCTTTGCTTAGTTTGGGGTCAGTTGACCGTGTGTGCAATAATGTCCCAGATATTTATTATTATTATTATTATAAATTTAAAAAAAAAAACAGTAATGTTGATATGGTGGGAAAGAGATAATGAGAATCAGGGGAGCGCCCTTCAACTGCGCTCACAATGATGCTTATACTTCTAGTCACAATAGAGTACCATATAATATGATCATGCTCGGTCCTTCCGAAGACCTATTTGCGTTGACTCAAATTCCACGCGCATACTTTTTCTCTGTTCTCAAATGTTGATGCGATATGTGCGACGGACTAAACTTTGTCGTAAGTACGATTATTTGTTTTCTATGTTGTTAAAAACGTAGATGCGTTTCAATGATATATTTATGGTTTTTACCTTCAAAATGGCGCTTCGATTCGGCTCCGCTGCAGCCTGCATATAGCCGCCAAAGAGTGCGAAAAGTAAGTACCTTCCAATACTGAAACGTTTGTTAACTTTGACAATAGATTAACTCTAATACTGCCTTTGTATGACACTAAGCAAATGACAAAGGCAGCAATAGACTTAATCTGTCGTCAAAGTTAACAAACGTTTCAGTATTCAGGGGTAAAAGAGATAGTTAAAATTATATCTGTTCAAAAATACAGATTCATTTCAAGGGCGCTAAAATCGTATCTGTATTAAAATATCATTGGTACGTTTGTTCCATTAACAACTCTAAGAGGCTGGAACCTGACGAGTCTGATTCTTCATCTGCATCCACAGTCCATAGCCAATCAGTACACCGTAGAGGCAAATTACTGCAAACAATAATTAAACAAGCATTTCACAAGCAGTACCGCTTCATAATAATTTGTGCAAGTCCTGGTTAAAATGGAAACGTAATGTCTCGTAAATGTATGCCCTATAGCCGCGCTAAGAATCTTTTTCACAGCTGCAATAACATTTATTAACTTAATAATAACTTCAAAGCATTTCTTATCGCAGCTCGGACATAATTACTATTATCCTAATACTAACTAATAATATAATTCAGAGGAATATAGCCGCAGTGATATCGGAATCAACAAAGCTTCGAGGTGTAATAATGAATACGGGGAATAAACTTCGCTTGCGCGATTCAGGACTCCCTACATTACAACTGCCAGCCATACAAAACGTCAAAAAATGCACAAAAATGGATCAACGTCGAACGATAGGAAGTAACTTTGTCTCTCTGTCTGGATGCTTGTCACGTTATCACGGCTAAACGGCTGAACGGATCTTGATCAAATTTGATTAGGAGTTACTTTATATCACAGAGACGGACATGGGATACTTTTATTAAGTCCACGCGAACGAAGTCGCGTTTAACAACTAATTATTTCATACTTCTATCAGCTTGTAAAAAAGTTTTTGATAAAAACAGCGTAAACTGGCATGATTGATTATGATATATTAAGGGAAGTATTTTAAAAATTGCCTCATTGTTTACACAGGTTGTTTTGTACGTTAGCAAATTTTTATAAAACATATGAATTTATCACTGTACAGTTCACTCAGCGCCTAAATGTACACTCAACATTGTAACTAAAAATAAACCACAAACTAATAAGGGAACGCTATACAGGGCTATAAGGAAAGGTTACGCTAAGCCGAAAAGGGATCATAGTATTCATCATTAAGAACAACTTTTAGTATAGGACCAAAGCTGAAATCGTGAAAAAAATATTAGCTGTTCCATAGAAAAATGTCAATGAAACTAAATGTATGGTTAGACATATAAAGCTGGTTTCATCGTTTGCGATTTCAGGCTTTGTCTCATTCTAAAAGTTGTTCATAATTATGATTATCATGAGTCCTTTTCAGCTTAGCACCCTTTCCTTATAACCCTGTAAAACCATTCAGACGGACATCTCTCATATATTGACGGTTGTAAATACAACAACCATTCACCAGAGTACCATTCAAGTATTTTGTAATGGGCGAGCTCTCTTTTTCTAAAATCGTTGTAAAAAAAATGGATCAACGCCATCTACTGAACGAAAGAAACTTTTGTCAGTTTTCTTTTTACCTATCGTTTGTTACCGTTTCACGAATAAGCGGCTGCACTGATTTTAATTAAAAATGAAATGGCTGTAATCGAAACCATGTCGACGGACATAAGATTGTTTTATGACAAAAAAATATTATTTTTCACTTAAAATACGCGGTCGAAGCCGCGTTTGAAAGCTAGTAACTAGTAGCCGAATGGATGAATTAATCATAGAAGATTGAAAGAGTTGTCTTTATCAGTTCTTAGCAACAACTACAAAGGTTGAGGTCGATTTCGAAAGTTCCAGTAAAACAGTTTTATTATATTTTTTTTTCTATTAATCTCTAAACAGTTCGAGTTAACCTAATTTCTTATTTATAGCGTACAATGAATACATTTACTCTATACACATTGTAAATAATAATGAAAAGCAAACAAAATTACTTATGTTACGCTACAATCATCAAAGCGGATCCCTACACGTCCTTCTAACAGTCAACGCACAAAACACAGGCCGCACTTTTTTTAAATGTTACTCGGTGACGAGACGAGCAGGTCGCTCACCGGATGTTAAGCGTCACGCTTATTCATAACAGTTCAGTGCCACCCAGAATTTTGAACTTCAACAGTTCAAAACTATGCGCGGCAATGCACTGCGCTCGTCACCCTGAGATGTTAGATATTACATCTCGGTCTGCCCAGTAATTACGCTGGAAACATTGACCGGAACACAGTAATGCTTGCACACTACTGCTTGGCGGTTGAATAACTGGCAAAGGTGTGGTACTTGCCCAGGCGAACTCTGCAATAGAGCCCTACCACTACAAAACGAACCAAACTAAGACTTGTGACAGTTCAATGTCAACTTGAAACTTGTTAATTCTCATTAGCGTAATTCGTGTTCGGTGCTAATTGATGTAAATAAATAAATAAATAATGAATTTAATTGAATTACGAGGTAAAACAGCCTTGGTACGTGGCAAGGGATTTTGTAACTCTTTTGTCTACTTCAAAACGTGTACAGCGAGCGAATAGCTCCGCCAGCGAATCGCTCGCACGCCTCAGTTCAAGCGAAGCTTAATCTGTCTAATCGCTATGAACTCTGAGCGCAAAAGCTAGCTCGTTCGTTCTAGACCTATCACAGATTACGCAAGGGATGCTAGTTAGGTATAGGATTATGGGATTAGTGGTTTTACAGAGAGCCGTGACGTGCCGAGCTAGCTAAAGTTTATTCTATGTCCTCTATAGTATTTTTCTTCTATTTTCGATCCAACCCGTGATTTCTCTTGATAAAATACTGAGTAGTACTTTTACCCGACTTCCCAAAAAAAGGAAGAGGTTCTCAAGTCGACTATTTAAAAAAAAAAAATGTTATCTCAGAACTCCGTCATTTATAAACCGATTTGTATTTTTTTTTATTATTTGAAAGTAGATATTTACAGATTGGTCCCATTTTTATCAAAATCCAGTTCTGAAGATGGGATCCATGAGAAATTGAGGGAACTCTTCAAATATCATAGGCACACATATAGCGATTTATAAACGGACCCACCTGAATTTTTGCACATATATAGCGTAAGGGTCGGAGAGTGAACAAGCTACTTTTATCTCGGGAAAATAAATGGATTTTTCCACGCAGGTG
This sequence comes from Apocheima hispidaria, assembly GCA_947579745.1. Lineage (NCBI taxonomy): Eukaryota > Metazoa > Arthropoda > Insecta > Lepidoptera > Geometridae > Apocheima > Apocheima hispidaria. Next base: position 12,100,849 of record OX388160.1, read on the forward strand.
ATACCGCGGGGCGCAGCTAGTACACATACGTCCCGTAATTCCCACTAAAAATTGAAAAATAAAATTGTTTGTTAGAAAATAAAAGCTATTTTTGAAGTCGGTGCCAGCTAAGACAATTTAATCCTGCCTGTGCAACAAACTTTAGAACGGCACGGCGGGTGGCGCGCGGCAGTGCGGCTACTGCCTTTCCTGGCTGGGTCCGACTTCAAAAATAACTGATTATAAATTGTAAATAGGTTTATAAGTATCAATAAATTTTTGACTAGCCTTGTGGCTCATTGGGCGGATTTCCGCCTTCTGAGCTGTAGGTAGGTTGTGGGTTCGATTCCCACCCAGGACAAGCATTTGTGTGATGAACATGGATGTTTGTTCTTTGTCTGGGTGTTTCTATGTATTCTATGTATTTACAAAAAAAAAAGTATTTATGTATTCTATCAGTCATCTGGTTCCCATAGTACAAGCTTGCTTAGTTTGGGGCTAGATGGCGCTGTGTGAATAACGTCCACCAATATTTATTTATTTATTTATAAGTTCTTTGATAGTCCTTTAATGCTCTTTGCTGTGAGGTAATGTAAATATTATTTTCTACTTTTTAGTTTAAGTTTGAAGTCGTATTTTTTTTTCTAATAATAAATGTTTGTTAAAAGAAGTCACGAGGTGGAGAATCTAGGACTCGTTTTGATTGTGAAATGATATTTGATGTTATTTTTCGAGTTTGTGTTGTCCACTTTTCTGTCCACGTAGCCCGGACTTAGAAAAAGTATGGGTATAAAACGTCGGTTAGCGTGGCCGCACATGAGACAAAAAAACATTTATATCTACGGATCACGATTACCATTACAAATTTTCGACCAATCAGATTGCAGTGCCATTGCAGACCCTTGAAAAACTGAAAATACGCTACGGGACAGAAATATTGTAACTATCTTTTTCTTCATGAATAATACTTTTTTTTCTCTGAGAAAGAGACAAGTATCCAGCTGTGTATTGCTTTCTCTGTCTACGAGCTCGGGTATACTTTTCTTTTTTGTACGAAGCAGTTCAATAATATAGTTTATTATCATTATGTTCATCTTTTTTTTTTAATTGTATTTATTAATCACCATTAATTAATTTATCATTCTCCTGTACTTCGGTCTGTCTTCGACGTCGTCCTTATATCTTTTACTACGTCAGATCTCCACTGTGACTGTAGGGTATGAATACGGCTCTGGACTTCCAGCCGAGCACTAAATAATATTAGTGGCACCATATCACGTACGAGCTGGGCGTAGATACAAGTACAACAGAATATCAAATGGAAAACTACATCGCATGATCCACGTGATACATATGAAAAACGCGTCGTGAATTCGAAGTTCTATTTGAAATTCCAGGTACCTACGTAACACGATAAAAGGCTTACATATCCTTGGTTTATTTTTGTGTTTTAATATATATATATATATATATATTTTATACTACATGCTACCCGCGTCTTCGTTCGCGTGGACATAAAAAAGTATCGTATGTCCGTCTTCGTGATATAAGGTAACTCCTTATCTAATTTTATCAAGATCCGTTCAGCTGTTTAGCCGTGATAACGCGACAAACATCTAGTAACTTCTTAAAGTTCGATAGTTGGCGTTGATTATGTGCATTTTTTGACTTTTTGTATTGACTGACAGTTGTAATATAGGAAGTTCTGAATCGCGTAAGTGAAGTTTTTTCTTCGAGACTAACGTAATTATTTTTATATCTCGAAGCTTTATTGGCCTTGATACGACTGCGGTTACATTCCTTTAAATTATAATATTACTTAGGATAATTTAATTGTACGTATAGATGGCTTAAATTAATGAACTTTACGCTGTTTTAATGACTCAGCTACAACAAATTCAGTTGCAGCCTATGGCCGTTGCATGTGCAGTTATTTGGGCCAAAATTATAGAATTCTATGAAAAGTATCACACTGCAGGATAACACAGCTACAAGTAATGCACACGGGCTGCACGCATACTGCAAACAGTGTGATGTTTCTCATAGAACTCGATTAATTACTAGTATCACTAGTATAAATCGAAGACGAAGAAAAAACCGTTGTTTTTTTATAATGCTCGTCTGTATTTCTATAGAACTACAGTTTAAGTCTGAGCTACCAAAAACTTCACAAAGTCAGAGACACAAAATAATAAACGCAAAATTCAACGCTATGTTTGCGTTTTTTCGTTTACAATTCGTGTTCGTTGTCGAATTTTTGCGTCATAGCGACCGAATTCGGTCGCAAAGTGCATAGCGAAAAGTCGAAACTAGCGCCCCTGGCCTATTTAGAAGCGTGACCGGCCTTATGAGCTGTAATTTATAACTATTTACATAATGTTTTACAAATTCAAAGATTAGTTTTTACAATTGTTTTATACTAAATCCTTGGCTTTTTATTTCGCTTATTACAGGGTTGGTCCCTATTATGTAAACTGAGTAACCAAAGGTTATTAATAAACCAGTCTGTTCTCCAACACGTTTCGTCGTCCCGGCTCGGTATGGCACAGGCCCGGTGTAGCATAAACCACCCTTGGCTCCATGTAAGTAATCAACGAACGTATCGTTAGCCCACATAGCACGTAACTCTAGTTGTACCAACTAAGCACGAGGTTCTCGGCTTTTTTTTTTCAAAGAGCTTAAAAATTATACCGTTCACATAGTTAGGAAAAGCTTAACCTTTGTCGCATAAAGCATAAACGAGTGAAGAGATTAAAAAGGATTAAAAACTAGTCCTAGGTCGTCCTCAAACAACGTAACTAACCCCTGAATACTGAAACGTTTGTTAACTTTGACAACAGATTAATTCTAATACTGCCTTTGTCTGGCACTAAGCAAATGACAAAGACAGCAATAGACTTAATCTGTCGTCAAAGTTAAGAAACGTTTCAGTATTCGGGGGTTATAGACACACAGATTTTATGTACATGCAAAGTATAATAAATACAAACATGCAAAACAATGTACATGCAAAGTAGTAAAGTTTTAGTAGTAGTAAGTTAGTATTTGTATTTTAATTAATATATCTTCTTACGGCGACATCGCGAGTCAGGTCGGTCTTTTCCCTCAGATATGGTTGAGGAGGGCGACGGCTGACACATGTGTCATACTCGTGATCGGGTATGACACGGCTTGCGGGTCGCTGGTCTGCCCGCGGTATGCACACAGACTATTAATAATATGACTAAATTATTTTAACCTTAGATTAATATATGACTATCTTTTCTCTTCTTGTATTGCGTATCTATAGCTAAAGTAAATTCGTGCTGTTAACAAAATTGTAGTAAAGTATAACAAGTCACGAATACCGGTGTCCATGGAGTTGCAAAAAAATAAAAAATATATACATCGCCAGTCTCGATCTTGCTAGTTAGTTTTTATCAGTTTTTATTTAAGGCGAGGTCCAAAAAAACAAAAAGTAGGATTTTTAGCGCTTTGTTCGAAGTGAAGAGATTACTTAATCAGGTGCAAAAAATACTGCAGATAGAAAATAAATCTCAAATTACGTTTACCGAATGATATTTTGAAAATCTGTCTTAGTTACAAAATAAAAAATCGCAAAATGACCCCCTGAAAAACCCTTCTGAAATCAAATGCTCTGAATTTTCAACGGTAAATACAACATTTCTTTTACAAATTCAATATCCAGGCTTGTGGTTTATACGGCGCACCAGGTAGTTTTTTTATTTGATTTGTATGTTTCCGATAATCGGCAAAAAAGCAATGAAAAACTACAACTTACCGTTTTCTGATCAAGTATGATATGCGATTTTTAACTTTAAATCTTAGAACTTTGAGCGGGACAATACTCATTTCAAATCACGATCAGTCCTCGCCTTCACTTGAAATGTTGGTATGTGTGGATTCGGGTCAAATCCTGCAACTGAATTTTAGACCAGTTCTCCTTGTTCAAATGAGTTGAAATTTTACATGCCTGTCAAGTTCCGATGACAATACAATATTATGAGAGCGAGCTGATCTGATGATGGAGACGGAAGGTTGAAAACGGTACTCCTCAGTTACTAACAGTAGATTAATGGAGCTTGGTCTCATTTTGATCAGCTTACAGTACCAATAACGAATTTTATAAAAGCTTATTAAAATAAACTTTTCCACAAAAATATAGATATAGATCTGCGTTTTTGGACACCAACTCGGCTGATGATGTCGATGATAACATAATATTAATATTACAAATAAAATCAAGATCAATGGAAAATTAGTCCATTCGCTTTGTATTTTAAAATTCATCAGTTAATTTGTTTAAAAGTAGGTAAGGAGACTTGAGTTAAGTAATAACTCTTGTTTTGGCTTGCAAATCGCAATTTGAACTGTCAGATAACCAAAACCTAACATAAAGGGGTTGACAAATACAGCGGGATCTTTTAGCATTAAGTAAAGGCACTCTGTCTTGGATCCACTTTGATTCGGTTTTATTTCAAATTTGTTTTCCTCGTTGAAGTAATCTAAGCACTTTTTGTACCTCTATCTCTTATCCTAATCCTAACTTCCTAACATATATATTATAATAATTCAGAGGAATATAGGCGCAGTCGTATAGGACCAATAAAGCTTAGAGGTATATGGTAGGCTTAGAGGTAATGAATACGTTCGAAAAACTCCCTATATACATTACAACTGTCAGTCCATACAAAATGTCATGTCAGTCTCGCCATCTATCGAACTATAAGAAGTAACTCTATCTCTCTGTCTGGATGTTTGTCGCGCTATCACGGCGAAACGGCTGAGCAGATCTTGATAAAATTTGATAAGGAGTTCTGTATATCACAAAGACGGATATAGCATACTTTTTTTTTATCCACGCGAAAGAAGTCGCGGGTAAGAACTAGTAAGTATATTATATAGCTAAGTTTGTGTGACTGTCAACTGGATTAACTATCGAACTGTAGCTACTAAAGGGAAACCCACCGACAAAATAAACAAGTAGTTCGCGCCGAACTGAGACCTCGCGACCCCTATCTTCACAACCCCTTGACCGATTCAGCTCATATTCGAACTTATTTTTTTTTTTGAAATGAACTACTTGCCTACAAAATTTCATGAAGATCGGATCAACGGTTCGCAAGTTATCATCGGACAAATATACCTACACACAAACATACAAATATACATAAAAATGCCGATTTGTACCAGTAAACTCTGAGACCTTCGCTTCGCTCGGTCAATAAACATTATTCTTCTTATTCTAGCCGCGGGACATTAGGTGGATATTTTTTTATGATTTGACTTTGTGTTTTCCATCCCCGATACCTAATGGGGAGCTATGATCACTCTCAGCTCCCCACTAGGTTTCGCGAAGCGTTTTTTAATGTTGTTCCTCGGGCTACGCGTTTGACCACTACTCACCTAATCTGGAATGGCAACTGGCTCTAAAGTGAGGCTTCGAGAACACATACGTGCTTGGCTACAGATTTTCAGCTCGAGGTTAGCTAGCCAGCCGAGTAGTAGAAAGATCTCTATCACCGTGCTATGATTTCCTGACGTTTTCTTCACCGACAGCTGAAGGTCATTGTCATTGTTGAAATTTGACCCCACGCCCTGCGACGTGAGAACCACTGAGCTAACATCGCTACTTACTATAGACAATAGATAAATATGTACTAGTACTTAAATACTTACTAAAAGCAATTATTCCGAATACAAGGCACATTATCCAGGTGAGGAAGCTAGCGTCGGCAATGTAGAGGCACAGCAGCACGATAGTGAGGACTGTGGTCTGCACTAACCACAGCCCGTTCATGACGACCCATACCAGCACCACTGTTCCTTTGTTCTAGAACATTAGCAGGAATGGCTTCACTTAGCGCCTAATTTTCATACAACCAAAGAACATTCACAAAATGTATGATACAACTAATGTGTATTGCCAGCCTGATAAAAAATAAGTTACTTTATGGAAGAAGCAGGTACCTATCAAATAGATATTATTTTCACTGATAACAGAAAGTCACACCGTAGACTGCTAACAAGTAAAACGAAAAAGAAAATAAAAAAAATAGTATTATTAAAAGTAAAAAAAAAACCTCGCTCGTCAAAATCGGTCAAGCCGTTTAGGCTACAGGAGGTAATATTATCAACATCATCATAGCCGGAAGACTTCCACTGCTGAACATAAGCATTCCTTTTAGAGCGCCAAACTGACCGATAACCTGTTCCCCATCGGTTATAGGTTCTTCGAGCGATGTGGCCTGCCCATTGCCACTTCAGCTTCCAAACCCTGAAAGCTTGCTTGGCTTTGAAGGCAATAAGCCGCGCTATTCACCCTTAGATATATGTCCTGGTATATGTATATTGTATATGGCCCTGATACACTCCCTCCAAGCTGGGACACAGTAAGGTTTGCACAGTACTTCTTGGCTGTTGTATAACTGGCAAAATTGTGGTACTTCCAGGCGGAGTCTTCAAAAGAGTCCTGCCACACAAAGTTTTACAGATTGCAGCGTTTTATTATAACAGGTCCGAATTTGCTTGCCTTCCTAATAGCCCAAAGGAAACAGGCGTGCACAACGACCATGACAACAGAGTAGATAATGGTGATGATGCAGAAAGCGTACGCGCTGCGTTTGACTGACTGCGAGTCCTCGCAGGTGGAGAAACTCAGCATGTCCACTATCGCGGCGATGATGGTTGCTATCATGGCGATCTGAAAGTTAAATGAATATAGGGAAAAAATAAGTTTATTTGGTGAAAAACGGACATTCACATTTTAGATTACTCACATTTAATAAACTGGAAGGCAAACGAGACAATTATATTGAGCATTGAGCTGAACAGCAGAAGTATGGAACTCATTACCTGTATCTGTTTTTGCGAACAAATACAATCCCGGCTGTTCAAGATTACAGTAAATATATAGGATACATCCTAGGCAAACGTGCTACATCTTCGGCCACATCTTCGCTTTCCATCAGGTGAGATTGTGGTCAAACGTATCACTAGTACGAAGAAAAAAAAATGTCTTTGAAATTTTACTGTTTAGTATGTAGCTGGCAAGGGGAAAATTACATTTCTGCCCTGCGTGCGATGACGCAGAATATGTAATACGAGAGTAAAATTGGAAAGTGCTTAAAGGTTTTTAATAATTCATGCCCCAAAGGGCTAAAGAGGAATGGAAGTGTGTATAGATGTTTTTACTTCTCATTGGCGAGGCCAAAGGCTGGGCTTCGTTCCCGAGCCCTAAACAAGCGAAACCGAAGGCCAACCAAAGTTGTGTGCATCAGTTCATACACTGACAAGATACGAGTAACTTTTAGGGTGTCTTAAAACTGCGACCAGAACCACTCGAGGACGGGCTGCAGCGTCCTCTTTGTAAACGTAAAGCGTTCTGCGATCTCCAAGTCGTCTGCCACGCGTGGGGAGTATGGTAACCCGCCCCTTTACTAAGGGAGATTCATTTGTTCAGTAGTGGACGTCTTTTGACTGTTGATGATGATGATGATGATGAAGATACCAGTATAGATACAAACTTACAGAAATAATTTTTCGAAGATACATTTATACCTATACCTACCAAAAATTACTTACAATCATTAAAATACCATAGGCATTTGCACCAAGCTTCAAGTCATATCGACAGAGGAAATTTTTTGGCACCAATTTCAGCGCCATCGTAGAACCAGTTTAAAATAATTATAAACTGGTTTTTCAAACAGGATTATTTTGAATTAATTTTTTAATAGAAAATTCAATACGTAGAAGCAGAGATAAACAACGTCTTGGCCTACTGGATAAAATGAAGAACGTTATCAACTGGAAACACAATTTATCAGAACACGAGACGTCGCGGCTGTTTGGTTCACAGAAGAGAAAAAAAAAAACTTTCTCTTTTTTTGTGGTTTGGTTGGTACCTTAGATTATATATTACCTGAGGTTGGTAGCTAGGAGTAATAGTATTCTGTGCTTAGACGAAGTACAAGATCCGTGATTCTGTGGGTTGGTACTTTAGGAGCAAACGAGAGGTACTCGACTTGATCGGTTTTGTGCGGCATTCTTTATAAAACCAAAACTACAAGAAGGCGTGTAACGTTGTGTAACAAACAGTTAGCATACTACTTTGTAAAACTGAGCCAGAATTTTGGTCGCAGATATATTGCACACGCATTTGATGATTTTTCTAAAATATAGAATTATGCTATTTTCATTTAAAAATGTGCTTCAGTCATTTTGGGAGATAGAAACTCTTGAAAATTCAGAACATTTTTTTATTTTGATATTTTAACGTGAAAACGTTTTTAAAAAAGCTTTCTGTTCCCGCTAGAGTTGGCGATGAAACGCTTTTCTTGTCGCCAAGTAATGTAATTGGATTCATAAAATGGAATTGGTCTTGAATTTATGTCCTGTGTTAGACATAAGAAAAAATATTTATAATAAGATCTCGCTGCCCTCATTATGTAATCTCGTTCATAATACTATAAGCTTTTTGAAAAAAAATATCAAAATAAGCAATTCTCGTCGATCACGCTGACATTTTCTAATTTCGCAAAGAAGAACTCCAAAAAAACGTTTTTACCACTACCCAAGAAGGAGGGTAATGTTTTTGGGGTGTATGAAAGTACACCCCAAAAATGTAATGTTTTATGTTTGTGTGTTCCTATAAAATCTCCTGTTTTTATTCTACACGGCTTGACCGATTTGGACGAATGTGGTTTCGTTGGATGGTGGTGTCCTCCTTGTGTCGTTGTGTCTGGTTCTTTTATCCGGAGTATCATAGGCAACCTTTTGCCTTTGGGATTTTGTTTTAAAAATAATACTTGCTTCATACCTTATCAATTCTTTTTTAACGTGTTAGGTAAACAAGGGCGGCTGCACGACCTTAATCCTTTAACCCAGATTCCGATAAATAGAACGGTTCCTATGGGATATCAGATAAAACTACAGCATGTTGCTACTGAATAATGATAGCTAGGGGGTGAGTACAGGATTTAAAATACAAATAGCTCTATTGGACGATTCTAACCCTCTATCTTATATCAAAAAGTATAATTTTAAGAGTCAAGTTACCTGAGGTTATCGATGCCATTTATTTCCTTAGTATCTGCTGCAATGGTACTTTTATCGTGTAATTTATTTGATCACCCAGAAGATTAAGTTTGAATATTCCAAAGTGTCTTAAATAATACAAGTAACTCTACCAGGAGTAAGATCAAAACATTTTACGCCTAAGTTTCGGGTAGTTCCCAGTGGTACAGCTATATTGTTTAAACGTTGATCTAGTGAGTTGGTAGACCCAGTAGTTCAACTTTAAAAAAAAATATACGCAGTTAAACTACTAGGACAAGAACTCCCACTAGTTCAACGGTTGAACAAATTAGATGTACTAGTGAGGGCTACCCCAAATTTTTATGTATATTAAGGTTCATTTCAAGAAGTTACATGCTACACAATGGAAGTAGGGAGACCTCCAGCGAAATATGATTTTGAAGCAGACAATGGTATTGTCGTTAGCGACCTACTTGCAGTAACAATATGTATCATTATCCCTTGCTTTCTGAAAGATAAGTGCTTCCTCGATGTGAGCAGTTTACTCCCCTGCTGATCTGCTCGTAAGGTTCCATTTTAATAATTGTAGTGGTAGTACTCTTTTGATGTGAGGAAGTACCACACGTTTGCCAATTTTTCAACCGCCAAGCAGTAGTGTGCAAAAATTACTGGATTCAGACTCGGATTGAAGGGCAATGTTTCAAGTTAAATTACAGAGAATATAGAGATAATAACTCAGGGTGACGAGCGCAGTACATTGCCGCGAACTTTGAAGTTCTAAATTCTAGGTGGCACTGAACTGTTTTAGGCAAGCGTGACCCTTACCATCAGGCGAAAAACTTGCTCTTCTCGTCACTTAGTAGAAAAAAAAAATGTTTTTATTATGTAACGTCGCTTGTTTGTGTTGTCAGGGCCGTCTTTAGCCGGGGATTCAAGGGGAGCGATGCATCCGGGCGCAGAGTCCTAGGGGGCGCAATTTGACCGCCATAAGAGCGAGCGGAGCTGCGGGCACAGCTAGTTCATTATACATCATAGGTATTGTTTTACTAAAAACGCCGCATGCCGCATTCGGCACTTGTCATACCGTTCGCGATGAGCAACTTAATTTCACTCTTATTACTACACCACTAAGAATATAAATTAATTCTACACTTGTGCGGCAAAATGTCCAGTTCAAAGAGCGCGATGCACCCTTTGACATAGCCGCCCGCACTTGAAGCGAAATGGCTTCCTAAGTCTCCACAATTAGATGCAACTTACGTTTTTCTTGAGCAGCGGGGTTGGGTTGGAGCGGGTTTGCAGGCTGACTTTCGCACCCCGATGCCGAATATGCCTAAGGCCCTGTGTGTTGTAACCGCCGCCGGTAGGTACCTGCAACAGTAGTGGTGTTGTACCTGATTGTTATGTGTTGGTACTCCGGAGAAGTATTTGTAAAACACCTTTTTGAAAACGCTCCATGTTGTAGCTTGTCGGGAAGACCTTCTGGGGAAGGGACCACATCTTGGTAGTCCGCGAAAGAAAGCAGCGAATAAATTGGATAGTGTAGGAGTTCCAGCTTTTCAAGATTTATAAACGAGGGTTGACCTTCAAGACATTATAAACGAAGGTAGATCTTCGTTTATCATACCTTCAAGGATATACCTTCAAGGAATCTCACGAAAATTTACAAGGTGCATTTGGGGAGTCTGTTCCTGCGTTAGCAATAGTTACTTATTGGTTTCATGAATTTAAACGTGATCGAGAGAACCTAAGCGATAACGAGAATCCGGCAGACCAACAACTTCAGTAACTCATGAAAATGTCATCAGGGTAGAGTAGCTATTGAGGGATTTTAGACATATTACATATCGAGTGATTCAGATTGATCTGAAGATTGGAAAGGCAGTTTCCACCATCCTGCATGAATATCTTGAAGTTAGGAAGCTTGCTTCGCGATGGTTACCTCGTCTTCTCAATGAAGAGCACAAATCACGTTGTCTTGATTGTCGCAAATTCATGGTTGAAAAGTTCGGAGGAGGAACTTCTTAAAACGAATACTACATCCTTACAACTGCCGAAACTTGAATCTACAGCTACGATCCTCTCACGAAGCAACAATCCATGCAATGGGTGTTTGAAGAAGACGAGTTGCCCACAAAAGTTGTTCGCGGCCGGAGCGTTAATAACAAAATGATAGCGGCATTTTTTTCGACGCTGTGGGCCTGTAGCAGTAATTCCGCCAGAAGACCGTAGAACAGCTATTAGTGAATAGTGAGCGACCAAGGAGCCATACCTCTTCATGATTCTTGGCATTATTTTTCGACCTTCCGTAAGACACATTTTTTAAATGTTGCGAAAGCTGGTTCATCCGAATGCATAAATGCATTGGGGTTGGAAAGGAATATTTTGAAAATCCACATATTGATGCTTATTCATATTCTTCTTCCTATTTTCATGTAATACCTGGTAGGTATGATTATAAGCCTCCAAATGTATGTAATTATTACGCACAAAGTCATCTCAAAGGTATTTGAGAAGGGACTGGTTCCGTGAGGGTATTTTACATGTGAACCCTTTTTAACCTTAGGGGAATATTTAAATGTAGGTTCCTATAATCCTAGCCTTGCCCCGAGGTACTCTCTACAAAATATTAAGGGCTGGACTGCCGATTTATGAAGGTTGAGCCATTCTCATGCAGACATCGAAGCACGCGTTGTTCGAAATTGGTAAGGTTATAAATCTTACGAACTTCAAACAACGTTTGAAATATATGACACTGCCTGCCAATATTAACAGTACCTTTTACAACGATGGTAGCTCGGCTTCCACGCAGCAGGCGTGGGTTCAAATCCCAACATTGAGCTTCAGCTGTCAGTAAAGGAAAACATCGTGAAGAAACTAGCATGGTAATAAGGTACCACCCTAAACTTGAAATTCTGTCGCCAAGCGTACGGTTATTTCTAGCAGCCGCACTTGAAAACCGCTTCCCATTTGGCCATGTCTTTTACCATCTTCGACCACATCGTCACACATCAGATGGTTGTGGTCAAACGCAACAACAACAGAACAACAACAATTATAAAAAAACATGTTTTTCTATAAATTATTATTATTATTATCATTAGCCAGAAAACGTCCACTGCTGTAGAAAGGCGTCTCCCAAATGGATTATTTTATATTTAAAAATATAATAATATATAAAAGGAACCCCCATATTTTTGCTGGTCACGCTATAACTTCAGAAAGGCTGGACCGATTTTGATGATTTCTTTTTTGTTGACTTCGTAATTGTTAGGACAAGGTTATCTTGATGGGTTACGCTACGCCGAAGGCCGAGCTTCCCGGGCATCAGCTAGTAGGTAATCATTACTATACTATACTATACCTAGTTAAATAAATCGTTATTGCGTAGAATCTAAATGTTTGGCCAATAAATAATAATTATTATTATTAATAATTATCATTAATAATTATTATTATACATATACAGGTGTTACTGAAAGGTGCAACAACATTGAATGGTATGTATGTACAGGTACCGGCACGGTTTAATAGCGCTGACCTTGAATGCGGAGAAGTCAATTTTTAGGTCTGTGTATGAATTTACTCTTGCGCAAAGCACCCCTCCACTTTTTCCGTGCGCTATTAAGCCGTCACAGGACGTATACTCATCATGAACAACTCTAAGTAAGGGACCAACCCTAAAATCTCGGGGGAAAATACAGGTGTTCCATACATTTTGTCGAGTGTCACTGACATTTTTCTATGGAACATCTGATATTATTACACCTTGTATCTGATATTATTATATTAACTTCTTTTAATTAATGCAAATTATGACAGTTTGATAATCACCCTAAAACGTGCAGTCACACTTAGATAAATAATTGTCACTGGAACTACCACTAACACTAACACTAGAATAGATACTATAATTTATTCTGTGGTAGTTTTATTTTTAAATAGATCTACGTTTGGCATAGACGAAGAAAACAATAGAGGCTGGACGCGGTTATCTCTTTCGCACTATAAATGAATAGAATAAAACTAGTGTAGAGTTTTGGCGGGAACGTGAAGAGTTCATGTCGCGTCATTTTATAATTTTCCAAAACTTGTGTTATTTCGAGTGTTAATGTGTAAAAATGGTGAATTTTTACCCGTTAAGTGTTCGTGAACATGCACGAGTGTTGGTGAATGGTATAATGTCGTGAAACGTGAATTTTCGTGTTGTTTCCAAAACTCCGTAGAACGCTCTAGTAAAGTTTTCACCACTTTACTGGGGCATGACTATGACTTGGACTTGATCGTGACTTGCTTTGCTCGCCTTTGACTGTGACTATGACTTGTTCGATAATATTTAACAAAACTTGATAATATATTATGTACACTTGACACTGGCAAATGCATAAGACATGCGACGCCAAAATCCTCTTAGGAGGAAAGAAAAAAAAAAAAAAAAACTAGTTTAAATAAAAAGGTAAAAAAAATTTGGAAATTTCCGTTGTGTCATACCGCTTTCACTGGAGACGGTCTATAATTTATGATTTTAACCTAAACCCGAGTTAACGAAGATATCAAATATTCATAGCACGTAAACTGTTTACTTTGCTCCCCCAAAATGTTTCGGTAACTAACACTTCGTACAAAATCAACAAACTACCGGATATACTTATTGTTCAGTTCAGGTTAGGGAGTATTGAAAGTAGTTGGTGTCAAGAAAACTGATACAGCTGAAAATATCGTAAAGAAACGAATATAATTTTTACTTTAGGTCCATGGGCGTCGGCCGCTCACGAACTATATAGGGACCTCGCCAAACGTTTGGTGGAGATGACGAGTGACCGCAATGCTGGGGCCTGTTTTGGTTTTTGCCCATTTATTCCTTGAGGATTCCTTGTGTCATTCCTGACACAAGGAATCCTAGTAAGAAGCTATGAATATAAAAGGGTGTGAGCGTGTGTGTGTGTGTGTATTCTAGATTATTGGTATTGATCCACAGATCACACTAGATACCGCATTACTAGATTGTCGTTGTGTCAAAAAAAACACCAAACTTGGAAGAAAGCGCGGTTCGCAGAGAGTGCGACCAAGCGTTCTCATTGGCTATCGCAAGGTTACGTCTGCTCGCGCCTATAGCAATGAACCAATATTGAGAGTAATTTTTTAATGGTGTATTTAAAGCGATACACCAATCAAGGAGTAATATGTGTATTGGTCGTATTGTACTTTCATTATTTATTTCTCAGACTAGTTCTCTGCAATGGAGATGAAGGAAACCTTCAACGTGGCAACTTTGTTCAATTGCAAAAACATTTCACGTTATGATAGTGATATCTTCAATAACAACACGCTGGGAAGACAAACCGTTCTGGGCTGTAAGATTGTAAATCTCATGCAGCAAATGCATGGGTTCAAGTAAGTAAATAAATTTATCAGTTTTTGGATTTATTTTTACTTACCTACCTTTACCTAGATATCTATGCAGGTATACTGTAGTTGACGGAGTTAAAGCCGACCAACAATGAGGTGTTCCGACGACTCTAAATTTATATAGAAGTGGGTGTGACTGGCAAGGCCTTGAAGGGCACAAAGAGTAGTATTATTTATTTATTTATTTTCCAATACTTACTGTGCTCACAGTTGCCGAAAGCGCACAGAAGCCAAAATCACAAAAAAATATAAATATAATATATAGTATGCAGACACAATTAAGTACCTAGTGTGACTTAAAAAGACTAGTTACTTAAAAAAGCTATCGCAGCATGCAAAAACATTGATATTCTTCCAGCAAATATATCTATCTCTGGATCGTGAGCAAGCAGATTATTGAGCAGATTAATAGCCCGGGTCGTGGGAGCGTACTGAGCTGTGTCGGTGCGCACGCGCGGGGTCTGGAATAGGTTTCGCACGCAGCACGCGCGCGACTGCCATTATGGGCATATACAACCCTTTTGTGCCCTTCAATTGTTTGGCAGCAATTTCTAAATCAAAAAAGAAAATCCTAAAGATGCCAGCTAGTTGGTAATACTTTGGTAATTCTATAGATAAATAATACGTAATACTATAGAGAAATCATGTAAAGAAGAGTGCCGATGGCCATAGAAAGATGCGTAACCCGATATGTATTTAGTAACTAAGTAATAAGGACGTAAGATATTGCTAGTGTTTAGAATTGCGACATGATAGTCACAATTTCCGCTTGACTTGAAATAGAAACCCAAGCTAACTTATTCTAATGGTAAAGAGAAGAAACGCTACTTGCTATTAATATTTTTTCATTAGTAATATCAGTAAAATTATTGATTTTATATTTTATTTGCATAACACGCTAGGTTCTCAAGAGATGGCGTTGGAGACATTATTTATGAAAACATATTTTTTGCGTCGTATATTGCAATCTCATTTGAACTAAACCTTAAATTGCTGACATATACCGATACTGTGTTTCTATATTACCCATATTTTCATCGGCTTTTATAGAGGTATGAAAGCATTAATTGACTAAATACGAAAGCGCTCGGCTATCTAGTATTGCGCTAGTTTTTCGAGGGTACATTTTTTTGTATGAGATTGTCATTCTTCTTGTATAATTTTTCATTAGCATTACCTACCAGCAATTTTTTTTATTTTTTTTTTGCTATTCAATTTCTGTATCAAAGCTAACTAAATTAATAGAATTTCTATCCTGTTTTCAGATTAGGCTTTTGTTACAATACTTTTTACATGATTAATATAAAATTAATACCTTATTTCTATTGTACTAGACGCGATTCTGCAGCGGAAAGATAAGTATATGCAGTTTGAAAATTACCTTCTGCATAGTACCACCTGATTCAGTCAATTACCATAGCTTAGCAAATGTAAGTGGAATCGAGCTCATGTAAGAATTTACGATTCTCAGCTTTGGAATCAACTGAGACTGCGGTCGTTATTAGCTACGAGAATCTACCAGTGCTCATAAAACACGAAAATTATACCACATTTCAAAAAAGTTTATGGATCTATGCGCTTCCGTGCGGAAATCCTAAGCGAAATTCAAAAGACCCTTCATTCTCGTTTGTAGCAATCTCAAGAGTCTTTACGATGCCTCATATGACAAGAAATATCATTAAAAGCAAAACCAAAATACCCGACTGCAAAATGTAGCCTTTGTCCGGGCGTAAGGAGGAATCTAACTCACTCTTAAGGACTTTTGCACGTTATATACCATGAATTATATAAATGACAATATTTCCAGCGTGAACTACGTGTACCAGCAGCAGGATTTCCAACGGGATGTCACCGCGGAAATTAAAATGTATAGCCAAAATTCTACTGCAGTGGACTTCTACGCGAGACCTATGAGCTTGCGGGCCGACGTTTTGGCTCTCGCGAGACCCGTCGGAGATATATTCGATTGGGAGTACGTTAACTTTCAAGTAACTAATTATACGTGGTGCTTTTTAATCGGGTAGGGAGCGGTTGTGACGACGTTGTATATAAGATAACTAACAAATGTTGTTCCAAGACAAGTTCTTTTCATGCATTTGTGTGTTAAACATGAATGTTTTATTTTTTTTAACTATGAATTACAAAAAAAAAGTATTTATGTATTCTATCAGTTATCTGGTTCCCATAGTACAAGCTTGCTTAGTTTGGGGCTAGATGGCGCTGTGTGAAAACGTCCACCAATATTTATATTTATTTATCTTTAGCAAAATATCGTTGGTTAAAAGAAAAACAAATTACCCGACTGCAAAAATATGACACTCCGCATGTAAAGAGAAATCCAACGGCACCTCGCTTGTCAAAATCGGTCAAGCCATTAGGTACGTCTAAAGGAAATCTTATGGGAAATACAAAAACATACTTACCTACACCCCAAAAACATTACCCTCGTTCTTGGGCAGACGGGTAAAAACGAGATTTGCCAACCGAAGTATTGTTTTGTATTATATGTATATTAACCGAAGTTTTTTTTGTTTTTTGTTTTTCATATTTCAGTTTCGGCTTCACAATTAGCTATCCTGACGTGTCGTACCGCAACTTCTACAGTAAGCCGTTCACCAGACGACTCTGGAACTTCCTCTATGGCATGGCTCTCTTCTGCAGCACGTTCTTTTACCTCCTGAAACGGTGGGAGAACAAGGTTCAGCAGGACGGCAGAAAGTGGGAGTGTAGCTACGGGTATGAGCTACTGATGGTGATTGGAGCATACTGCCAGCATAGTGAGTTGAGTTTTGAATTCGAACTGAAATCAATGAATTAATTACTGTCATGTAGGTATATTTCTGGGGCTTTTCAATGCCAGAATGATTAGAAAACCTTTAAGTCTCCGTGCTTTATCATCGACAACAATTGGTGACAGACACGAATTAAAAAAAAAGACCTACCTGCCTACAAGGCCCAGCTTTCCTGATTCTTGTCTCGTTCGCTCTTTATCAACTTTTTAAAATGTAAAACTTACTGATTGGAAAAAAAATAAGCACTCAATTTCTTTAGAATAACAATTTCCGTGTTTTAAAGCAGTTTTTATGTTATTGTTTTTTATTTTCGCGACGGAGAAGGAAGATAAACTGGAAAAACATATTTTTTTTTCCTTTTTCTTCTTCAACATAGGAAATGCTAACATAAGAGTTCCTTTAAAAAATTGATATTATTAATATTTTAAAGAAATGTTATATATTTGTTTTTTTATTTCTGTTCTGTATTTTTTAAATGAAAAAATGTTCTAAAATACGAACGAGATAGCTGAATAAGGGAAGCGGGCTCTAGATCGGATCAACGGATCGCAAGTTCATCATCATCATCCGACACAAGACTTCCACTGCTGAACAACGGCTTCCGCTGAAATCGTCATACTGAACGACAACCTGTCACGGTGTGGGGGCGTGGCTGCCGTAATCCCCACGCTTGCCAGGCGGCTTGTGATCGCGGAACGCATACTATTTACTATGAGAACGCTGCTGCCCGTCCTCCGGTGGTTCTGTTCGTAGCTTAAGCACATACCCGGGTCCAAGTTATCCAAGTGATGTTTCGCAAATTATTGACGAAAAAAATATGCATACCTAAAAACGCCGATTTGTACCGTAATTCACTTCAACAGATCATACTAGATTCCGTACTCAGGATGATCGAACCGCACCAAGCCACCGCGCGCCGCGCCGGTAGTGCGTTCAGCGATAAGGCCGCCAGTCTTTACACTAATTTTAAGATGTTTTGTCCTAACTATGTACAATCTGGTGTGAACAATAAAATAAACAGAACTTATTGTGAACTTATCTATCCAGCATCGGTCTAAAATACACCTTTCAAAATTTACTCTCATTGGTTCATTGCTAGGTGCGATAGGCGTATAGACTTGAGCCAATGAGAACACTTGATCGCAATCGCCGCAACCTGCGCTGAAAATTTGGTGACTTTGTGTCCGAACCACGATCTCGTAATGCGGTATCTTTTGTGATTTGTTTACTTCGCTTCTCCCAGTCAATAAAACGTTTATTTTCAGTTCCACCGATAGAAGCGCGCATAATGTCTCGTCGCACGGCTTACTTCGTGTTCTTTATTTTCGCGTACATCGTTTACACTTACTACACGTCGAATTTGCTCTCGCATCTCGTCAACGACACAAATAACGCGATCAGCCTCCGGGAGCTGCTCGAGAGTGATATAGAATGTGTTGTATTGAATAATGTGAAGGCAATTTTAAATAATAACGTGAGTGTCATTCAGTTTTTGCACTAGCTAGGTATACATTCGACCTCATTTGACCATTTTAACTTCCGACAAGGTTAAACAGGATAAGGAAGATCTTAAAAGGGCTTGGATATCAACGTAATAGTCGTGCCACAGCTATCTCTCTCACACAATAACAAGTTTTTGTAGATAGTGCAAGTTAATTTGTCGGCCCATATTTCGCAAGCGGTATATCTGATTTGAAATTTATTTTTTATACCCAACAAGTGGGGGACGGGCGAACATTTTATTCGTCACCACTTTACATGTACGACCATGAGCACAGAATCTGTGACCATGAGCCATCCATCCATTGTTTACTTTAAAAGACCTGTCAACGACACTCCACACGAATGTACGGTGGCGATTTTTTTTTTTATCTGACCCTCTTTACCTGTTTAGGAGCTACCCTTATAACAAACTTTTTTTTTTATACTTGAGATAGTTGTGCACAATATCATGCATGCAGGTTTATAACTTTGGAATTTATATTCCTTTTATTACTACGGAGCCCTAATAAGAAAAATATAAAGTCTGGTATAATCTTAGCGCTTTCGATATAAATAAGTATGATATGGTTTTGGACGCGTCCATATCCTATCATCTTTCGTTACTTCCATATCTTATTTCCTCAGACAGGTTCTACAACTATGTTTTATGAAAATCCTAATAAAATTGCAGCTTTACACCTCACAGATTGCCAGCATCTACAAAGATGATAAAATCGACCGTAGCTATCAAAAGCTCCTCAAGCTTAGACCGGTGACGATGGAAGAAGGATTGGAAGCCATAAAGACTACGAAAACTGCTCTGCTGTCGGACTATGTAACAATTGCTCCTTACATTCGCAAAGGTAAAAAATAAGTTCGTATGAGCTGAGTTGCCAGCCCTAGCACCCCAAAACGCGATCGAAAGAGCGAGAGGAAAGGCGCAAGCGAACGAAACAGCAAGCAAAGACATCCAATTTCTTCTTTTTTATACACCATTGAGTGAAGTGAAATTGAATATCAATTTGACTTCACTCAGTGGTCACTCATGATGATGGTGTATTTAGTCAATGTCAAGTTTTGTTATTTTTCATGTTTTTTTTTTTTCTTGTGTAGCGTCCACGAACTAAAGACGCGGCGTAGGCGACGACATTGCAAAAGTCGCGGGCAACCAGTTAATCCAAATTACAAATTGTTGTGCAGTGTAAAGGAAAGGCTCTAATGGGGATGCCTTTGTTCAGCAGTGGACGTCTTCTGTTTTCTTCTTCGGCCGTTGATGATGATTTTTTCAGAGCAAAAACCAGTCTCAGTCAAATTCTTGTTCAAGGCATGCTTCAGTAAAGTGGTGGATGCTTTATTGAAAGCTTCTACGGTTTTTCTAGGTTCTAGTTTTGAAAATAACACGGAAAGTCACGATTCGTCACATTATATAATTTGCCCACACCCGTGCCGTTAACGTGCACTATTATTACACATTTTCATACAAAACACAAGTTCTGAAAAAATTAAATAAAACAATGAGGTGACATTGCCTTTTCACTTTTGAGAAGCAGTTACGTTAATATACATAATATACATTTTTATCTATAAAGCAGTAATTCTTTTTTTACGTCTCCAAAACATTCAACGTTTCAAAAAGCTGCCAAAATTGTTTGCTTAATTTTCGACCACATCGTCGCTTACAAAGTTGGTGGTCAAAAGAGCAAAAATCAAAAGGCTTACGCTATAAAAAAAAATAAAGAATAAACCTCAGTGTGGACGCACACATACCAAAATATTGGTTATTCAACTGCAAAATAGAACTTAAATATATGAAGTAAATACAAACTTACATGTGCGTACAATACAACTATTTTCTTTACGTGCTTAAATGCTACTTTCTATACTTACCCGACTGCCCAAGAAGGAGTATAATGTTGTAAGAATGGGTGTAAGTATGTATATTTGTGTGCTCCTATATTTTTTTTCCAAACTCCTCTTCTAATGTACCCCCAACATTATCAGCGACCTATATTAGTATAGTACCTCCTGAATCCAAAACGGCTTGACCGATTTTGATGTCGTTTGATTCCTCTTTATGTCCGGAGTGAAATGGCTACATTTTGCAGCTGGTGGGGTTTTAAATTTACTTTAATAATAATTGTTATTTCTGTTTCAGTATTCACCAGCAATGGGATTTGCAACCTGGCTCAGATCGACGTCGTCGTGAACCTCAAGAAGTATTTATTCGTATCCAAAACTTTTCCCTTCATCTACATGGAACAGTTCAAAGTTAGGTAAGTGCTAAAATACTGAACAAGTCGTGGTAGCTCAGTGGGAGCACGCCTCATATTCATGGGTTCGAACCCGAATGGGCCCGTACCTATGAGTTACGTAACCAACAAAGTGACCAAGGGCCGTACCGTGAGGTGCTTATTGCGATGATTTTTAGGTTCAATGGACGACGCTGCGCCACCATACACCTTATCGCGCGGCGATGCAGTTCGTGGTAGCGCAGCGTCGGCGGCTCAACCTAACAATCATCGCAATAAGCACCTCACGGTACGGGCCCAAGTAACCAAATGGAACTTACGTACGGATGTACCACTGGCTTTTAGGTGAAGGAAAACATAGTGAGGCAACCTGCTTATTTCCGGAGAAGAAATTCGATGTACCTAGGCACGACGCACGTAACGCTTATCCCGTAACTCTGAAAGCGATAGCGAGAGATGCGCGAGCGGGACCGCGCATAGTGCGACTAAGTTGGTACGAGCGAGATGGCATGCTCTCGCAATCAGAATTACGAACGCTTCAAAGTTAGAGGATAATCCAGCTGGTTCCGAACGTTGAGGGTGAAATGAATGCGAAATGAAAGATTTTCTATTGTTAACCACTTTTAACCACTCGTGATTGATTTTGACATTTTAGACTTTCAAACAAACAACCTTTTTATGTATATTGCAATCTAATTCGGTCTTAGTTAAACTTAAATTGCCGACATACACCAATACTAATAATCATATTTTTATCAGGTGTTATAGCGGTTTTGACCTTAGGCGACTAAATACTTAAGCGCCATCTAGTTTTAAGCAGATTTTTTGTATGAGATTGTCATTCTTCTCGTGTAGATTTTCTATGGTTGAAGTTATTCATAATGATAAGTACAGTGGCATACTAACTATAATATACCCGTCATTAGTCTAACCCTGTACAACAACAGGTTCGAAAAAAATCCTAACCCGCCATAAAGAAAATGAGACGATTTTATGGGGCGGTTTAAGGGTTTGTATGTTTATAGGTAATTGATCGATCCCAACCCAAGCCAGCGAGCGACCTCTCCATCAACATCGTCGGTAGAATCGGTTCCGGTTCTGTCTATCAGATAGTCTAGAAGCGATCAAGACATATTTTCTTATGTGCATTTAAATATTGCTCTATAACCATAGGTATAAGCTAGAGTTCTGTTATAGTGCTAACATATATAAAAACCACGGATCGGAGATCAACGTGAGACAATAGGACGAAAATATATTTACCTATCTCTCTTTCTCACTCGTTTGTTAGACTGCGGTCCGCGCTTGTCAGTCCCTTTCGTAGGAAAAATTGTCGCACAGTATCTTCAATAACGTAGACATCTTTGTCCAAGAATTTTCCTCTTCCAGGAAAAAAGAAACGGTCCCAATAAAAAAGACAAATTTGACCTATCCTGTTCCGTCCTATCTAAAGAAAATAAATAGAAGCCTACATCCAAACCAAGCTTTACAGTACAGGTACTGTACAGGTGTGGGCAACCTTTAGCACTTCGCGGCCTAAATATTCGAGCGTTCATGATGTCGAAGGCCGTTGGATATATCCTTACGGCCCGCGACTTCGTGAACTTCGTTTGTGTAATGACAAACAAGATATAGGCTGAAAAACTAAACCCCAACTATGTCCTTACGTCACGGCGTATTTATTGCTTTATCATTTCTTAACAATGTGTTTGATAAAAAAATCTCTTACTTGGACCCGTCCATTCATTTTACTTTGGTCGAAGCCTGACACGGTGAGACGGCTTCGCGGCGTAGGTAAGCTATTACCGATAATATTACTTGGAATATACCCACGTATCTACTTAAAGATATACTGAAAACAAAAGATTCTACGCCGAAGTACGAAGTCGCTTTTTAGTGGATTTTTTATAACACTGTTTTACTAAACGGCGTAGTTTACGCTATCTCGCATCGCACGTCGCGTCGTCTTCCATTTTCACCACTAAGTATAAAATAAACTTTATGATGTTCGACGTTAAACATCAATTGGGCATGTGAAATAAATTGTCTCATCGTGTTTCCAAAGGCTGTAAAATGAAACTAAGTAGGCACCTTTTAGGGTTGCAGGTCTGTAATCTTTTTGTATTGTCCCATTTCCTCGGGTGTAGGTTGAAACGCGATATAAAAGGTTGCTAAATACCACCATCAGGGCCCCTATTCGGAGAAATGACATTTTATCTCGGTCACTCTCACTCCCATTAAATTCTAAATTAGAGAGACAGTGACCGAGATAATCTCGAGCGCACAGGAATAGGGTCCCTGGGCGCACCGCGACAAAATCCTTTATCTTACGCAAGAAAAGGACACGGCTACGATTATGTATACATTTGTCTCATTTTTCACGATATGAAGAGTATAGAAGATTATTTCGCGGTGCGCATGCTAGCCCTGCTGGAGTTGTCAACCTGTACAACCTGTGCCTTATACCCTTCACGAAAATCATCTACATTAGGCAGAAGTCGTACACTGTTGAACGAAGACCACCCCGTAAGAGAGGGCGATTGGCAGGCGGTATAGGGATCGCAACACTCACTGTTTTCAGTTTTCTGCTGCCCGTCCTCCGGTAGTCCTGGTACCATACTCGCGCTAATTGAATCGCCTATGTTGGCCGTTCGACAATCTAAGGGGCAAATTACATTACTTACTCAATATTGAGCCGTCAATTCGTCTACAGGGTTATAAGGAACTGGTATGCTAACCCGAAAAAGTAAAAAAGCAAGTAAAAGCCGAGTAAATTTCATAATTACATTTTAAATACGCTTTTTTACATATTTTAAGTGTGTCATCATCATGAAGATGGATTCTTTTTTTGCAATTAAAAAAAAATGTTAATTATACCTATCTGTAATTTCTTTTCAGCATTCTCCGGGTGAAAGAATCAGGCATACTTAACAGGCTCGTGTATCACTACTACAACGCTGATGAACTCGAATGCACGCCTCCTCCCCACGTGGTTACTCAGTTCCTGCAGATCTTGTACCCGTTGACAATGCTGGTGGGCGCTTACGTACTGTGTTTAATTATACTCGCTGTAGAGATATGGCACTTCAATAGGTACCGGGTTTGGCCGTATGTGAATTAATTTTTTCAAAAGCGGTAATAGTCTTAAAAGGTCGGCAACATATCTGTGATACCCCTGGTGTTACAGGTATCCATAGGCGACGGTGATCGCTTACCATCAGATGGTCCGTCTGCTTGTTTGCCACATATGGCATAAAAAAACATTATTTGGTTGAAAACCTAGGGAAAACATACGTCGTAAATTGGAATATATTTTGAACTAAACTTAAATTGCGGACATTGTATACCAATACTATGATTCTATATTAACCATATTTTCATCTGGATTATAATGATATGGACATTAGCTGACTAAATACCTAAGCACCATCTACTTTTAAGCAGATTTTCGGGGGTATACTTTTTTTGTATGAGATTGTCATTCTTCTCGTGTAGATTTTCTTTACCTATACTTACTTGCTTTTTGTTAATTTAGAGTCCTTCCTACCTGCTTAACTACAATTTAACTAAATATAATTATTATGTAAGACCGCCTGTTGCGACGTAGGTAGAATATTCAACAAACAATTTACTTGAAACAAACCAAGCAGATACTAACACCGAAATGAACCGAAAACGTTTAAGTGAAGCCCGTGGTTATATCTTTTTGAAAACACAGGTTGAGCCAACCACTAAGGCTGATAAAAATTCATTCGATTCCACAAAACGGACGCACGTTTCATCCATTCTTATCGAATTGAATTCGGGATCACGGAGCTCGATTGAATTCGATTTCAGACGGGCGGTGTCTTTTGTACTCGTACTTGAATAGGTACCACTATACATCCTGTTACTTACATAATCCGATAGCAAACTGCGTCTTGTGGATAAATCAACATGCAGCTTCGATTTTGTTTCTTTTCCAATTTTCTCCGACCGCGCAATATAGAAGGACAATGTTTTTCGGGTAAGTTTGTACGTCCTGCATCTTCGTTCGTATCTTCTATAGCATTAACGGCTACACCGATTTTGAAATGTGAGATCTCGTTAGATTATTCTCAATTATCGTAGTATCTCAGGCTACATTTTATAGTAATAACAGATACTAATACATTGCTCGCAAAAAATAAAAAAAGGAGGACGTGAAAGGGACCAAAATACAAGAAACTCAGCTTAAGGCCTCGCTACATGGTCTGACCTGACATCGTTTGAAAGAGATGGCTATATATAAGTTTCAGGGGGAGCGAAAGGGAGAAGCACTAACCTTAATAGTTTGTTTCTTTTGCTCCCGAGAAATTCAAATCTAGCTGTCCCTTTCACACGATGTCATGTCAGGCCATGTAGCTAGGCCTTTAGCTAACTAGCTAAGCTAGGTTTTTGGTTTATTAATGACCAATAACAACATCGACTAGTATCTACCTATAGGTAAAGGGTACTCAACTCATGATGTTCTTAGGTATACGCCAGATCGTCTAGATTTTAATTCAATGGGCTATAAAGTAGGTAGGTAGGTTCCACACTTTTTTATCTGAGCCTACACTAGATGAGATGCAACTGAGCACACACCACGGCATGTAGACAAGCAGTTGGGAAGCTGTTTCATGTATACTACATATTACCACTTCCCATTCTGATTTTTCTGATATGTACTAGATACTTAGGTAATTCTTTTATGTATTTTATTTTATTGTCAGACTTAATTATTAACTTTTTTCTGTTGTATACTTTATCAAAATGTAGTTCTGTTAAGAAAATAGCAATCCTATAATGTAAGTACTTACTTAGACACAGTAAATGTATAACTGGAAGGCCTTGCCCCAAGATACGGGTGCTTGAATGTACCCAGTTTGGGGAATAGCGCTACAACCTAAAATTATTTGAAAGTACCTAAGTACTAAACTTTTAATGAAATAAAACATTTTTTAATTTTTTGATTTTGAGTTCAATATTTGATCCAAAAAACCATTAAATGAAATGAAATGAAATATTTATTGTCGGTTTATTAAGTCGGTCAGGATAAACAAGGTTTAATTAACAGAAGTAAACCCTTATAAAACAATAAATTAAATTAATATTAAATTGAATAAATTAATAGTGAATTAAAATAAATTAAATTTTCCTACAATCATATTCGTCTAGGTCATAAAATGGATGTTCTGACGAACATCCATTTTATTTTTATATTTAACCAGAGTTTCAGTTTGGACTTAAATAACTCAGTGGAAGTTGCGCCCAGTATTTCGTCGGGCAATTTATTATAAATAGAGGGACCTCCCACGTATACGGACATCCTACTGGACCTAGCTAATCTGTGTGTCTTGGTAACAAGTTTGTTACACATTAGGTACACCTCTATAGGTAGCACGTAGGTATTGATAGTATAGCAATCACGCTTTGATCTCTTAAGCACGTAGGTAATTCACACGTAGATGTAGAAACTACCAAACCTTTTTGTTTCTCGGCTCAATCATTTCCGTCGTGGTTCATAGAAAAACAAAGTGCTTGTTTAAAACATAGTAGATCAATTAATTAATTATTAAGTAACCGCCAAGCAGTAGTGTGCAAGCATTACTGTGTTCCGGATTGAAGGGCAATGTTTCCAGCGCATACAGATACATACAGACATACAACACTACATACACATACTACATACATGCATACATACTGGGCATACAGAGATTTAACATCTAACATCTCAGGGTGACGAGCGCAGTGCATTGGCGCGCATAGTTTTGAACTGTTGAAGTTCGAAATCTGGGTGGCACTGAACTGTTATGGGCAAGCGTGACGCTTAACATCAGGTGAGCGACTTGCTCGTCTCGTCACTGAGTAACATAAAAAAAAATGATGTGGGGATGCTCCCGGTGATGCCTATTGTAACGTAATGCTCAAAATCGAATCTGCATTATAGGCGAATAAGTAGGTATATATTGTAGCATCCCACTGCTGGGATATCGGCCTACTCTCGAGGGGTGATTTGGCCATATCCACGACGCTGGCCCAGTGCGGGTTGGCGGATTCACATTTGCCGTCGAATTTCTTCTCCAGAAATAAGCAGGTTTCCTCACGATGTTGCCTGGTGTATGGTTGCCTGGAAGAGATCGCTTTCAGCGATAAGGCCGCCAGTTGTTACACTAGTATTTAAGCCTCTTTTTAAATTATGTAAAATTTTGTGTGAACAATAAAGAGTTCTATCTTTTTTTCTATTTTTTCCTTACCCGAAAAGCGAGTGGTATATCCGTACGTAAGTTCCAAAGAACTCACCCCGCCCGGTACGAACCCGCGACCCCATGAATATGAGGCGAGCGTGCTCACACTGAGCTACCAGGACTTATAGGTAAAATTATGTATACAGAGAAATAAAATTCAAAATTATTATAATGTTCAGATTTTATTAAATAGGTCTATACGTATTATATTATATACTATGAGCTTAAGCAATACTGAACAAAACAATAAACATTTACAAAATGACAAACTTTCATACGATACCATTTTTTATATAAAATTATCCAAAAAATTATCGCATTAAAATTGCCACGGTAACAAATTTTGGCTGAAAACTAAAATTATTTATTTACATTAGAAAATAAAATAGTGTATAATTTAGGGGAGGGTGTTATATAAAATGTATATTCATCAAAAACCTTCAACTACGTACATGCAATATTCATTAGTTACAAAAATCCAAAAGTTCGTATCAATTCCTAAACTAGTATATGTCGATAACATTAGGTATAGGTGCAAATTATCTTTTTCGGGGAGAGAAAGAGACAAGCACCGTCGTGCTCACGAACGAAAGAGACAGACGCATGTCGATAACTTTACTCGAGACAATTTGCGCGAGACATTTACACATTATAATCTAGTAAGGTCCACCCACCGACAAAACTTGCCACGAATTTGTGAAATTTCGCACAATGTTCTCCGTAATAAATTGATCATCATTACGCGTTTGTGGACAGCAGGTTAATTTTGCTGTACGTCAAACTTCAATCGCAATACGATTGATCGCCCACTCAGAATAATAAGCTCTCGCCTCAAAACATCCGCCATAATAATTATAATTAGTTATATATTTAGTAAGTAGTTTTACAGAACAAATGATTCCTCCTAATGTACCTGCGCAGTAGACCAATTTTACTAGCGCGGGCAACTTCCATCTACCAATGGCAAAGTAGAGTACTACGCGCGTAAAAATCTTGCGGTGTTATTGGTCGATCGATTTCACTGCAAAATGGCAGCCGGCGCTGTTATTGGTGGACAGTGTACGAATCGTGTAAGCGGGAGCTAAGAATGCAAAGCAAGCAATACTCGCCCATTAGATCTTGCAAATAAAGTTCAATATAGATTATTTACACGCTCATCTACTGTCAAACCGGTCTGCGATTTTCAGCAAAAATGAAAATCGCCGATCAGAATAACTTATTGTGTAAAACTGTACTTATGTAATTATTCAGTTCTTAATTTGTTAGTTATTAAGTTCATGGTTGCGCCATGAAACGCGGCGGCTCGTTTTATTGGTCAGATCAATGATAGAGAGAGAGAGAGAGTTCTTCATCAATCACTTTGACGAACCTGACAGCTTACGAAATCAGCCTCCGGTGGGATGTTTATCGGACCTTTATGCGTGTTTAATTTGAGTTCAATTTTCCTAAGGTACACGAGATATGTAAAAAATTATGTTTCTTCACTTTTAAACGTCGAACTATGCTGCAATCAGTCAATACAATAAATATTCGCCAAATATATCGTCGTGAGCAAATAAGGAAGATAAGAACTACTATACGTTTTTACAAAAAGTAGTCTATGGTTAATCAAATCACACATTGCTTAAAATTAAAAAAAATAAAAATACTACGACTCCTCAAACAGAAGACCTGACTCTCGCTTTAAGCTGGAGCGGCTAGAAACATGGCTGTCTCACTCGCACGAATACTCTAGCATTACACCGTCAGCCGTCGTATGCCGAGACAGCCCGAGTCCAACCATCTGGTTGGACCTCCCCGTGTAACTCAATGTTAAAACGTCACGCGACTTCTTCTGTTTGAAACGTCATTGAAAAAATATTGAATAGCACGCAGTCTTTGACTACTCAGTCGGTTGGAGCACAAGCTGATTGTATTTACGAGACGATTAGAGCAATGTGGCACGGCGCAAACCACAGGTCATATAACCTGTTGACAGCTCGTTCCTATTCTTGCTTCAGAAAATATAAACGCAATTATAAATGGCTTATGTTTAACTTATCACCGGATATAGTAAAATATAATGTCGCCCATCGGCAAGTGACCGCCCGAAAAGGGCTTATAGTAGTCATAATTTTGAACAACTTTCACTATGGGACCAACCCTGAAATCGAGAAAAAAATATTTGCTGTTCCATAGAAAAATGTCAATGACACGACAAAATGTATGGAACAGCAGATATTTTTTTCTCCATTTCAGGGTTGGTCCCATAGTAAAAGTTGTTAATAATTTTGTTTACTATGAGCCCTTTTTGGTTTAGCATACCATTTCCTTATAAACCTGTATATAATCTGTGGTTTAACCCTTTTTTTGGAAGTAGGTTAAAAATTACTTTGTTCTTATCACACCACACTGCGAGTAAGCTTATTTTCAGGACAATAAGCGTACCGTAGCGCCATCATTACTTTACTTTCAACTTTTGTTTTTATTAGTTAAAAAACATAGATCACCCCTAGATTCCTCACTCAGGAAGATGATAACACATCACGCATCGATCTCAACACACCTATAAAAAATTACACTTATTGGTTCATTGCTAGGCGCGAGTAGGTGTTACCTCGAGATAGGCAATGAGAACGTTTGGTCTCAGTCCCAGCAACCCACGCTTTCCACCAACTTCAGTGACTTTTTGTCAGCTCAACGATCTCATAATGTGGGTATCTATATACAGAGTAACTTTTTAAGTAGTTCGCAAATTCTGTGCACTCAATGATTGTTGAAAAGTAAAGGATACGTATCTTTTGGTTTTACCCACCTTGGTACAAAATTATCGAAATAACTTCAAATTAAAGTAACTACAGCAAGAGCTGTAGTCGTGGTCACTCTAGTCATGACTGTACTACGAACACCTACGATACGTGTAGGTACGTACATCGCTTCTTCTCGCTCGCTACAGCGAGAAGTAGGTAGGTCATTATTGTTTTATAGGTTTTCTGACATTTCGTGGTCAATAAATTAATAAATGCAAAAAAAATATGGTATTTTTATTGTTTTTTTTAATGTTCTATTAACGATACTGATTACGTGATGAAAAATTGCACACTACTTAAAAAATTACCCTGTATCTGTGGAAAGAAAACTGTTTACGCTGAGTCACATTGCACTACCTTACCGAATCACATTTAAATACATTTTCAGGTATTCTCGGCAAATTTCAAAATTAGGCACCACATTGTGAAGCACATTAAAAAAGTAATACAAAAATGGCAGAAACTTTCGTTGTCTTTTAATTGTTACGAAACTTTTTTTTCAAACTTTATTTAATACAAGTTAACAAAAATTCCTTACTCAAACACGTGCGCGAAGTGCACATACTGTTTTACCCAAAATCCAAAAAAATATAGTTTTGGCATTCGCTTACGTCACTGTCCACTATTTTGTCGAGTATCGACATCTTTGTCTAACGTGTTTTAATTACGTATTCCGCTCTTGGTTATGCACGCATATGACGTAGGCAAGCTGGTGTCACCCCACCCGACGTATAGCGCCATACATGGCGGAGCACCACATTATGCCATGGTTTTGTACCTTTGTTTCCGTATGAAATGGTAACCCAAGGTCTACGCGAGGTTTGCCTGTTCGGTTTGACTCGACTGTTTGCAGGAAAATCTCGCTAATTCTAAGGCCTCTAAGCACATTAACCTAATCTTTTTCGAAAAAGATAAACTGATGACCAACGCAGTTTATTTCATTTACTCCAATGACATTTATATCTATCTATCTTTTTTCGAAAAAAAAACATAACAGGGCCGTGCATATGCATAGAGGTCTTCACTAACAGTATTTTTAAATATACTACCGCTTCTATGTCAAATCTCTAAATTTGTGACTCGTTTTGAGTATCACTGTATGACTAAAGTCGCTAAACGTTCAAAATATCACTTGTATACGATCACTCTACATACATACGGTCCAGTAACTACCAAGTCATAAACAAGTACAGTCGTGTACAACTAGGTATATTATTATAATATAATCCAACTTTTTTAAAATTGTTATAATGTAATTGATTTTGAAGGCTTTAACTCTATTAAAGTATCGCTGTCCCTTTCGTGCAATGGAAGTTCGATATAGACAGAAAACCCTCAAAACTCGATCACATTGTCAAATTTCTCTACTTTGCCGGCAAATCAAACCCCGAACCCGTAGCAAAACTATTGAAAAGACTTTCGATACGTATTTCGTAGAAAATATATTAAATGTTTCCGTTTAAGCCCGATATCCATTTTTCTGACATTTCGCCATGCTTATAATAGCCGGCAAACATCTTGAGCAGAAAGCGACATAGTGGAGGATAAAAAATTGACGCATATACAAATTATTATTAGATTATAGTACGTTGAAATCTCCCCGAGCGACCTTCGGTCTGCTAAAGACACCTACAAATCGACTGTTGCGCAGATGACGTCACTTTCCAAGATATTTGCCGGCTTTTGCACGAAAGTTATTCGATAGCTAAGCTAGGTACAGATCGTAGGAGTTATTTTAACTTGGATCGACGGTTTTGGGCCTAATATTAATTGTGTCCGTAAAGAAATGCTTTACAAAAAAAAAATAACTTGAACGAATCCATAGATTTAAAATTACTTTTTGATTCCATTTTCAAAAATCTTTAAAATTTAATATGACCTAGATCAATAGTCTCTATGACACAAACATCATTAATTCAGTACGAAACGCTCAATATTTCTCTAACGCTTACCGCTCGCGCTATAGAGTTTAAATTCCCTTAAACAAGATCGTCACAAGACTTCCAATATTTCTTTAAAGTAACGTCTTTACAGTGTTTGTAATAAAGTTAAGATTCCCTAAAAAAAAACCGTCCAATATTCTCCAACATTTCTCTAACGCTCTTACCGCTCATGAAATTAAGTCCAAAATTCCTTAGCAGCGTGGTCAGTTCAATTCTTCTGTCGTTCCCTCGAGTCTTCTCTGCAGCCTCCTCTGGGCGGCGAATCTCGTCCTTTCACGTTGACTTTGGACGTCTTCCGCGACCGTTTGAACTTGGCCACGTCGTCGCCGAACACGTCGCCGGTACGTAGAGCCGAGATGAGGTCGTCGAATTCTCCTTTTTGTCCGTTGGTTAATGTCCCGTCCCGGGAACTGTCCGAGCCGTTGTCGGTGGAGCCGTTCGACTTCCCGAGGGATTTGCCGACCGAGGACAGCAGGCTGGATTGTTTGCGCTCCATCGTGCGGCGTTTAAGCTGCGGATAGAGATTTGGTGTTCACACAATTAATTCCGACGCGCGACCAAAAGCAATCGCAACTGCCTGGCGCAACTAGTGTTGCAAACTGAAGAAAAATAAAATAATTTTTATTTTCAGTTCAAAAATAAGTTTTCTACGTATTTACTTTTAGTGTTTTTTTTTTTTTTTTTACCACGGATAAAACGAAATAATAAGACATAATTGGGGTTCCTATATCCTCCTGTATCCTTGACCTGGTCGAGTATGTTTTTCTATTTTACCAAAATTACGTTTTGTTTTAGCATTAAACTAGAAAGTGACAGATGTTCTCACCTCCTGCTCGTGCCTCGTCCGTCTCTCTTCCTCGTCCCTGCGCCGCCTGATGGCGTCGCACTCCGCCCTCGCCTCCGCTAGTTGTGTGAGGAATGAATCCATGGCACCGAATAGCAGTTCTGGTGAAGTGCTCGGCTCTTCGCCGAATGCGTGCGCGCACGCTTCCAGCCTGCTCTTCATGTCCTGGGGAAACAAAATTTAAAAAAAAGTAAGTAAAATGCAGCCAAAACAATAACATTAATAATTTAATATCACATCGTCGGCAACATGCCTCATCATCAAAAAATCATTAAAAAAAAATTTAAAAAAAAGTCACTCATTATAAATGCGAAAGATTGTGTGTGTGTTTGTCATAATGGTAAATAAAATAAATCCGTACGATTTTGAAATTTGATATGGAGGTAGTATATATTTTGTACCCCATACTAAAACATAGGCTACTTTTCATCCCGGAAGTAAATACACGTATGTTTTTAAAAATTTGTTTGTAATACAATTGCCCCTTTACAACATAACATTATTTTTTGTACGTGACGAGACATATTGTGAGCGGTGTTTGAGTTTAAAGATACAATAATGATTGTACCTAATTTTGATATCGTGTTCCTTTATGTCAATAAATTTTTCTGATTCTGATTCAACAGCGGGAGAAACCGCGGGGGGTTGCTAATCTGAGCGCATATATATATATATCAGATTATTTATCTAGAAATTTCAAAGGAAATTCAAATTTCACGCCCGAGTGTTTTCATGCGAAATGACCGACTATCGAACGTAATTCCGAAAAAGTGGCATTTTTAAAATAATCACATCATTAGCTAACGCAACGAGGGGCTTTAAGCACAGAAGAGAAAAAAAATGTTTTTTCTCTTTTCTCTGGTTTGAACCATTCCATTTTGTTGTAAATCAATACGACATGTGACTGATAAGCTTGTGTGTTATTATCTGAGGATTAGACTATGTAGGATTGGCTATGTGTATGTAGACTAACTACAAGCAAACAACAACAAAATACATTAGTAAATTTGTGGCAATAAACTAATGGTGTTGAAACCCCGAATTTTTTCGCTCGGCGCGCGAAATTCAAATTTTCTTGCGTTCTTTGTCAATTACAGCTTAATTACTCATCGTAGGTTCATGAAAACTAGAAAGCTAGTATAAGTACATTTCTCACTAAACCAAAAACCGAGATGAAAATCGGCTTATTGAGATTCGTAGCTAAACCAATGTTATCTAGGTGATCATTTTAACCGTAATTTCTTAAGACAACATATTTATTGTCGCGAAATTGGTTTCAATAAATCCACGATGAGTAATTAAGCTGTAATTGACAAAAAACGCAAGAAAATATGAATTTCGCGCGATGAGCGAAACGTTGCACCTTAAATTGACGTTCATTCGACATTGCGGAAGTTACCGGTTTACCCGTTCCTGCTTGAAACGGAAATTTTAAAAAGTTTTATAAAAAAAAAATGCTAATCCAGAATTCGAATGATTCAAAAATACGCATAATCAGGATCACTTTTCGTATGCGAAAAGAAATTCATATCGAAGTATTTTGAAAATCGAGCCCCTGGCCACATGGGCCAGGGGCTGAAACTTTGAAACTTTTTTACAAGGCATTTACTAACACAAGCAGATACTAACTTGGAACAGATCCTCGAGCTGCGTGAAGGTGCATACAGCGTGAGCGTGGAACTCCCTCATCACGGGGAGGAACGCATCCTGGTTCTCAGAAGAGGGCAGGGCTGCGTGGTAGTCTAATTCCTTGGCCACCTCCTTGAGCCCTCCCCGGAGAGCCGTAACGTCCTTCTCTAACTGTTCCACGCAGACTTTGGCGGCGGCGCGGACGTGAGGGAGGTCTTCTTCTAATAGGAGCACTTCTTTGAACTGTGGAAAGAATTATTTTCATCACATTAATATAATAAATGCGAAATTTTGTGCGTAAATGTGTATGTATGTAAATATGTAATAAAATTTGGATGAAATTTAGTGGGCTGATATCTCAGCAGTGGGATGTATAAAGGCTGATACAGTACAGTACCTGTGTCTCCAACATTTCGACGAGATAATGCAACAGCGTAGTATTCCTCGTGACACTCGATTTGGTGTCAGCGAGCTTATTGAGGGACGAAAGACGGAATCCGGAAGCGTTGCCGCGAGCGCCCCTGGAAATAACAAACAAGATTTAACAATAGTAGGTACACTGTCTGTAATGACTGTGTTGCTGCAACGATGGTGATGGCCGAAAGCGCATCACAGCGCGGTCAGCATTGCAGCCCTTATGGACAAGCTGGAATAAAGCGCGGACAGCAAGGGCTACAATGATGACCAAGCTTGAAAGCCAAGTGCGTAGGTAAGCTTAGCTCGAGGCCGTCATAGCTTGGCCAGCAGTGCAGTCGATGCGCCGCAATATTGTTTCTTCCCCGCGTTTTTTTAACTAGACAATGGTGCTTGTACAGCCTATTCGTATACAGCCAAATTCTGAATAGAATCTTTGTGGGTCAGATTATTTTTGAAGCAAAACTCGACAATAATAGATTTTGAAAGGAAATTGCTGGTGGCTAAAACACACCAGCAATGAAATTCCAGACAATTTTACTGGCACCTATTCGAGTAGCGCAGAAAGGTCGACTTTGCTCAAAGAAGATGGCCGAAATAATGACCACATTACAAGCAATTTTGAGCCAATAAAAACTCATCGAAGCGTGTCAGTATTACAATTGAAATTCATGTTAACCATCTTCATATACTTTCCTAGCAACAGGGCCATTTTTAGACGCAGTCGCGTCTTATTTCTGTCGGCTCGAAGGACCATATTTCTTTCAAAACATGTGAAATATAGCACAAAACCGATTGAATAGGTTTCAATACAGGGTTATAAGGAAAGGGAAAGCCTAAGCCGAAAAGGGCTTATAGTACTCATCAATATGAACAACTTTTACTATGGGACCAACCCTGAAAACGAGAACAGAAATCAGTTGTTCCATAGAAAAGGTCAATGACACTCGACAAAATGTGTAGAATAGCAGATTTTTTCTTGATTTCAGGGTTGGGCCCACAGTAAAAGTTATTCACAATCATGAGTACTATGAGCCCCTTTCGGCTTAGCATACCCTTCCCTTATAATCCTGTATACCTCTAAAATTTTCCAAATGCAATTACAATCTCGTACAGCACTAGCAGCCGTCTCGATTGCGTTACATCCCTAGCGGCTGGAAAGACCACATTTCTTTATACAATGTCTTGTGCAAATTACGACTCTAACGTAACGAAATAATGTTTATATTATACTTCTTCGTATAGATTTCAAGTGCTCGCAGGCGAAGCTCGAAGGACCATATTTCTTTAAACTGTGGCTCATGCAAATAACGACTCTATAAACATAATAAAATAATGTTTATTTTACCTATTCATGTAGTTTCCAAGCGCCAGCACGATTTCTAGCAGCGCCCGGAGTCGTCTCGATCGCGTCATGTCTCTGGCGGCTCGAAGGACGACGGCGGCGCGGGAGGTCGCCTCGGCGGCCGCTGCGCTGAACTTCTTCTTGAACAGTAGTGTGCGCACGCGCTGATGGTAATGCGGGATTCTATGGAAGAAAAGATTTGCTTATAAAAGTTTCGTTGAAAATATTGAAGATTTAGCAAGGCATTATGGCTGTCCAACTTGAGCTAGCCAATGATAACGCTTGGTCTCAGTCCCCGCAACCTACGCTTTCCTCCAACGTTGGTCAGTTTTTGTCGGAACAACGATCTCATAATGCAGTATAATCTGTAACTGCAATCGTCCAGCTCATCGTGCTGCATGAAATATAAGTAACTTTAAAAGCTTAACAGCTTTTTTTTGCTTTATTGGTCTATTTTTACTTTTTGCTTTATTTTTAAACTAAAAATCTGTAAATTTCATCTCGGTTGGTTGTCTTGGTTGGCTCCGACCGCCGTCTAACATACGAGTGAGAAAGGGAACGAATATATTTTCCTCCTATTTTCTCTCGTTGGTCTGCTGTCCGAGTTGTCACGGGGTCGTTAGGGATCTAATATAGTCAGCTCGTCCAGTAGTCTCCGTCTCCGTCTCCTCAGCAATGTGGGTGAACTTGAGGGATTGTTCCAATCGAACCAATTAGGAATGTCCACTCACTTGGATATCTCATACAGGAACCGGTCTGCTCTGGCCATGCTGTCCAGCTCGTCCTGGTGCTCCTCGAGTAGAGCCGCCTCCTCAGCACTGGGGGTGAACTTAAGGAGTTGTTCCACCATGTCGATGGGGAGCTGCTCCCCGCTGTCCATTCGGAGTATGGCACTGGAATGTGGAAGGAAATGGCATGATCAAGAAAGTTCTTTGGAATAATTTTGATTTGTGATCATTCCACCCTTTACTAACAAACACATTCTTTTTTTACTCGTTGGTTTAGACGTCAAAGCGGTCTGCGGCTTTTAAGGCTAAACGCATCGCGCTTTGATTGACATACTGGTAATATTTTTATTATATGCCTAACAATTGTGGCGAATCTTATGCTAGCTGCGCCCCGCGGTTTCACCCGCTATTCTACAGAAACCGAATGTTTTTCCTGGATAAAAAAGCCTATGTGTTAATCCAGGGTGTAACCTACCTCCATATCAGATTTCATTCAAATCCTTTCAGCCCATACAGAGTTGAACAGGAACAAACATACTTGCATACTTACCTACTTCACACAAACTTTCGCATTTATAATAGTAAGGTGATGAAGACCCGAAGACAAGTATAAGATGTTGTCTTCTATATGTTCTTAGTTTTACGGGGTGGCATTGTCACTGTTGACAAAACCCCTATTTTTTCCAAAAATAAAATAAAATAATAGATACAAAAAAAAAAGTATAAGATACTCACCGGCAGATCTCTTCGTCAGTCATCTTGAGCTTGGATAATAGGATGGTGCAGTTCTGCGCGCGTCGGCCGTCGATCACCGACAGGATCTTGGTGCGAGGCTTCGAGCCCAACTGCCGTAAGTCCTCTACTGAACCTTCGTTCTGGAAACCACACGTTATTCATGAAATTAGATTTTGGCTATGGATGTAGCTTGTTGTTCTTGTGGTTCTTCTTATATTACCTAATGGTTTGACCGATGTTGACGAGTGAAGTGTCGCTGGATTCCCCTTAAGGTCCGAAATGGCATTTTGCATTCTGTATTTTCTTATACTTTTAATATCTAATATTGTTTGCTACAAATGAGTATATTAACATATTTGTGATGACGTCGCAGACTATCATGATATGGCGGATACAAACCAAGCCGAAGAATTGCAAGCGCACATTCCCAAACGAAAGCAAACCATTATTCTTGGTTGCTTGCTGTACAGTCTTAGTATTCTTGGGCTCGCTAAAAATGGGTATTAATTTGTATTCTAGTGGTAACAACTCTTCGAAATTCATTTTTGAGATATCAGCAGAGACTGCATGTGAGAGAGAGAAGACATGATCTCACATTTCGAATATGTTACATTCACTCAACTAACCTGAACTCCATTCTTCTGATAAGCGCAGAACATCTTGTCAATAGTATGAAGATCCATTGCATTATACAGCTTCGTATCGTCCAGCTCCTGCCATATCGTTCCGTGCAGCTTCGTATCTGGTAGTTTACTCCAGTTGAAGCTCTTCAGGGGATTCCCAGGAGTTGGCACGTTCTTTTTCTGCTTGGGAGGTGCTGGAGCCATAGGAGGTAACGGGGCGAGAGGTGCCGGGGGTGGGGCGGGTGGAAGTGGAGCGGTGGGGGGAGGGGGGCAGAGTGCAGGTGGAGGGGGCGGTGGGGGTACGTTGCTGGTCTCGATGACCGCGCTTTTGAGGTTGCTGACCTGAAAAAAGGCGAGATAAATTTATAAATGCTTTACAACGGATTGCTGATATAGAAGATGTCTTAATTAATTCAAGATACGTACCTTGGCATCGTCAGGTATGCTACCTTCGCTGACTAGTTTTTCGAACCTCGCTCTTTCTGCTCTCTCTTGATTCAGCTGAAATCATAAATTTCAACGTTATTGACTGATACTGTATTTTCATTCGTTACCACTTACCGGAGCAATACGGTGTTCCGCTTTCAGACAGAGCTGTTGATAGTAATTAAATTGTTACCTCCACCAATATGGGATGTCAATGGCCAACACAACGTGGACCGTACCGTATGGTATTTCTTGTAAAGCCGAGAAGCTTGAAGGCTCTCTTCATGCATTCCATATGAGCTGTAATGTTATTCGATCACTTTGATCTTGATAAAATGGCTAGATTTGAAAGCAATCGCTTCTTACAGTTCAAACTCGTCAGTTGCGTTACCATCATCTAGGGATATTATTTAAACTCCGATTATTTTTCTCTTAAAAGCCTTAGATAATGTGGACCTGTAAACTTAAGCTAACAATGTCTTACCTTTTAAGATTGTTACATGGAGTCTGGAAACGGCAATTCTGATTCTGCTGATCCTTCACTTTAAAATTGTTTTACCATCAGCCAGAGATACTCGAATGTTCTATACCTAATATAGCTTGCATAAACCTTGACCTAGTTAATAATGACCTGCTGTTCAAGCTGATGCGCCCTGCAGGCGGAAGCGCGGGCACGCTCTGTAGACTCCATGTGCGCTGCGGTCTCCTTTTCGAGGCGGTCTTTGAGGCGAGAGACGACCCCTTCCAACTCTTCACGTTCTTGCGACTGCTGGTCCACTTGCTTCTCCTGTTAGTGGTTAGCGCATGCATGATATTAGGCCTGAAGCACGATACCCGGCCGATATGACATGTTGGGAAAAGGTGTATAATGGTTGTATTTTACATTTTGGCGACATACCAACAACATATCACCAGGTTCGACTACATAAGATCAGTATTGAATCATAAATCAATGTTGAATTTGTGATGATAGTGATGCGCTTATCAGTATGCCAAAAAAATATCACCTTATTCTAGTAAATAATACGTAAGAATTCTATGAAATTTGGATGTTTAATGGCGAATTATTTTTAATATTGTATGTGGATGATATAATGTTGACGACACGCCTAAGCCGCCTCACCTTTACCTAATGAATGATTGAATGTGTAGCAGACTCCATATTAATTGCCAAGGTGTTCATTCCTTGAACATTTCATTACATTATCAGAATCAGTCCCCACTAATTTTGAAATCAGGTTTTGTTATTAATTTAAATTAAATTTGTCATGTCAGAACTTCCTGTTCCAGGTTCTCGTAGCAAAATAATCTTCACCAATGAAAATGTATTATGAATCTAGAAATTTATAAGAATACCAAATGATTTGATGAACTCACTGGGCGGGTTATAACCAAAACCTTTGGAGAGCAGTCGGAATGATCTTACCTTCTTGGCCAGTTCCGTGGCCAAGTCAATGTTCTCCCGTTCAAGGTTATCAGCTTTAGACCTAGCTGCTACTAATTCTTCTTCTTTGGCCAAGAGGTGAACTATTTCGCCGACGTTGATCTCTAGCGGTGATACGTCAGGATCGTAGATTTGCTGAAAATTTGGAGAAAAAACAATGAAAGCTGCTCAGTGCATAATGACGCGAAGGTTTTGCAAGGTACGTATGGGCTCGAATACCAGAAAAAGATTAGGCTTTTCTATAAATCACGTTTCACACTCATAGCACTCCACTAGGAATTTCAGTGACGTGGATGCCATAGAACACACATAAAGATAAGGACAACTAGACCTAGACCCAGAGCAGACATTTCAATTCAGCATACAAACATTTGCCTGCCGGGAATCGGACCCAGGATCTCCTGCTCATAAGGTACAATTTCCACCATTGAGTCAAACAGATCGTCATATGAATGAAGGTTCTATGAATTATAAATAATTAATTAATGACTAAATACTAACGTTGGGACAATAATTTCGTACCGATATTCTGCTGGCTGGCATAACCGTGCCGGCAAACAGTACGAACATCAACAATAGTTAACAACGTTTAACTTTGCGGTCGTAGTCGATGAAAACAACGATGTGCCTAACGCTTCAGCCAGTATCTTGTTAGTACCTTGGTAGTGGAGTCGTTTGTGGAGCCGCGCTCACTACCCTGCTCGCTGCCGGCGCGTGACGCAGCGCTCGGTTGTTGCAACACAACTTGCTGCAATACTCGGTCCAGTAGCAGCCAATGCTGAGCTTGAGGGTTGTACTCCACTGGAAGAAGAGGTCCATTGATTAAGGAACTTTAGACGGTGAGCGAAGCCAGACAACAAACAGTAACCACCGTCGAAAACTTTATTTAAAAAAAATTAACATGCGTTGCGGATTTTTTTTATAATAGACAGCAAAGCTCTTGAAACATCTGAGAGGATATAACTTACGTGGGAGAAGAAGTAAATGTTGCAACATAGACAGGAGATGAGGGTAGGCAGCAGTGTGGCTAAGCTTCCTTCTCAGTAGCTCGAACATGGAGTTGGCGCTCTTAGTGTCCACGTGCTCCTTGTCGAAGCGCCGCGCGAGCTCACGCTCGTCTTCGTTGCGGACCATCTCGAAGAATTCGATGTGCCGGTCGAGCGTTTCGTTCTCGTATTTGCG
Source organism: Apocheima hispidaria (assembly GCA_947579745.1). NCBI lineage: Eukaryota > Metazoa > Arthropoda > Insecta > Lepidoptera > Geometridae > Apocheima > Apocheima hispidaria. The sequence continues at coordinate 12,142,149 of OX388160.1, forward strand.
GAGTTTCTCGATCACTGAAAAAAAACCCATATCGGTACTCATTCATTCATTATGAGGTAATGCGTCTGTCGTTCTGCGACTATCCGCAAAACGACAGAAATTGAAGGATCGAATGTATTAAGTTGCGAATTGAATTGGAATTTGAGGAGGATTCATTTTAGATGTTAGCCGTGACAAGCATTAACTGTTCATCTAAGATAAAATTAGATAGGCTTGCAAATAGAACAGCAATTAAAAATAAAACAGTAAACTGTAAGATCCTCTATGTCATGAGAATTCACTTAAGTTTTTCCAGAGCTACAGTTCACGTCACAAACCTGGCTGTATCCCCAACATCAGCAGCTCATATCTCAAATGAAGTCTGAACTCCAGACTGTCCTCGCCCGGACCGTAGTTGAGTACTGCGTTGACGAAAGACATGATAGCGGTTTTCAGGCCCAGGTCGTCACGGTAGGCGCCGGTGCTTCGGTCGAGCTCGTTCACGATGCTTTGGAAGCGGGCGCGTTCACCGGAGTACTTTTGGAAGTGGACCATTGCTTCTAGCACCTGGAGTTTTAGCAAAATTGTTGGAAAGAAAAGGAAATTCAAATCTTCAAAATCACGCATCACATCTAACTTTACAAGCTTTTTTACCAGACTGCCTAGGAAGGAGGTTAATGTTTTTGGGGTGTATATGTTTGTGTGTTCCTATAAGACGTCCTGAAGGCAAGAGTTGAACGATGTTGACGAATTGATGAAGTGTCGTTCGATTCCTCTTTACGTCCGGAGTATCATAGGCTGCATTTTGCAGTCGTGTATTTCGTTTTCCTTTTAACGATATTACTTGTTTACTGGAAATAAGTCTACGTTTTGCCACCACTTCGCCTGATTGTAAGCGTCCGGTATGGCCGAGGATGGAGCACATCAATATACATGGAATCTAAAATAAACTATAGGAAGTTATAAATGTATCATACTGTAGCCTTTTAGTCCACACTTATTATAATACCTAGATATTGCATGTCCGATGGGATAAGCTGCTGTATCTAAATTAATAATTTTTTACACAGTTCTGAGCAATAAACGTTATATTATCTAATCTATTCATTCTAGCCTTGAAAAAGACTAGATTTTAGTTCGCAGGAAAGGGGAGGTCAGCACTAAGCTCCTTGTTTGGCAAGTACGCATGAAGAATATGGATCCAACTCGTAATAATTCGAATATAGAAATTACAAATTACTAAACTAAATTACTCTACACCTGTAACACCCATAGTTGACTACCATGGCCATTCAACTCCTTCAACCCGTCATAACCTTACTCACTAACCCAAACCACTTCAGAACTAACCTTTTTATGTCCTCCCGGCACCAAGCAAACAGCACCAAGGATCTCCAAAGCGGCTACTTCGGTCTTCACGTTTTCAGTGTCAAGCGATTGTGCGATCAAGTCAATGCTGGTCGGGTGAGCTAAGACGTGCGCTCGACCAGTCTGGAAAGAATTTTATACTAATCTAACTTGTGTACTACAACAACTACGAATACTTCTCTAAAAAATGTGTATATTAGATATCAAGAAGAAACCTTATTAAAGTGCTGTAATCACGTAGCGACCACTCACACCATCTACTCAAAATAGTACCAGAACATTATTGTCTTTACAAAATGTTTAAATCAAGCTAAATGTAAAGTCATGAAGTCGACGGCTGGTCAGGTGTCCCTAAAAGAAGAAAGAAGGATGTAGTGTTATTGGTATCTAAAATCAGGAATCCATCAAAACCTACATAGGATTTCTTGTTTCACATTTACAATGCCTTCACCCTTTTACTCTTAACAGTAGAAAGAGGCTGGACGAAGTAGGCTTGTGAACTCTTTTGGCTTGTTACCACACCGACTGAATATTTGGTATTATAACATCCAAAATCTTCCTCGAGAATATTTTTTTCTAAAGCACCCACAAAACTTACAGAGTTATTCATGAGCGCCTTGATGCCAGCTATTAGGTTATGCCTGGTGAGCGCGTCGTCCCTCGGCGCCCGTTGTAAAGCGTCCAGCAAAGCGCCCAGTCCGCCTTGCTTGATGAATTTGATCACAAAGCTGTGAGCCCGCGTCCGGAGAGCGGTCTTCAGCCCGTCGACTAGTGCGCACGCTTCCGCTGGTGGGATGCCTTCAGTTGACGCGAATGCCTGGAAAATTAAAGGCATAGAGAATGTAAAAGTGGCCTTAAACCAGGGTAAGATCCTTTGATAACGGCAAATAATTTCCAGTTTTTTCTACTTTGTCTTGTGCAGAAAGAAAGCGAGAACGTTAAAAATTAAGAATTCGAAATTAAGTGAGTATTGGGAGTGAAGTAACGGTTTAGAGGTTTTTGTTCTTATTTCTTTATGGGTAATTGAGATTATTCAACATAACCGTCATCCTCGATTTCCAAACATACCGTAGTTGTAAATTATATGTTTGTAGGCACATTCTGAGTTTTCATACTTCATACGAGTTTACGTGAGTGGAACAGTATAGGATTTAAAAAAACGGTAAGGAGAGACAAACAAGTCGCTCGCCTTGCCCATAACAGTTCATCGCCACTCAAAATTTTAAGCTTCCATGGTACAAAACCCTGCACGGCAACCCACTGAGCACCCTAAGATACAAGATGGAACTTACGTCAGCGATCTCGTTAAGTGCCTTGATGTACTCCTCCACCTGAGGCGCCGTCGCTAGCGGCATCACCTGGCCCGGCGGCGGCCTCCTACTGCAGTAGATCTGCCATTTCTTTGCGGCAGGAAGGTTCATCATGGCCGCCTTGTTCACCGCCGACAGGTCCAGTTCTTCCTATAAACAATTATAGGGCTGATTTTAGTAATGTATCTTCAAATAACTACAATACAACATAATCTAATTTACTTTGTTATGTACCGACAAAACAAGCTCTAAGTGAAATTAAATAACCTATCACACCTGGGAACACATGCACATACACTGACACACAACTAACACCCACCCAGACCTCACCTATTTCTGGTTCATAATCATTATACACTGAATAATCGATAATTCTGTGAATGAAAACACAGATGGAATCTAAAACTAGACAAGTTTCCTAATAAGTCAAATACGAATACTCAAATTAAAACGTAAATCCATTTCAAGATAGATATTTAGGCAAGCATGTGGACAGCCTAAAACGACATTGCTAAAAAATGTGGCTTTGGCAATGGCATTCCATATCAATATAAATACGTTTTAGCCACAAACAATAGGTAGATGTCATAACATCATCTCAAGAACTATACGTACGTAATTTATGGCTATCAACAAACATCATGTAATGTCATATCAAGATATCCATGGTTATAACCAAGGGTTAAAACAACATAATATACACTACCATGTATGGCACTATACGTCACGTGGTTGACACCAGCCTCCGTCACAGCGTATAAGTGCAAGAGTGGAATACGTAATTCAAACACGGTACACAAAATGACGGAGGATCGTTCACCGCCCGATCAGGCATCAGACACTGGCAGAAAATAAAAAGGAATGGAAGCTGCCCAAAATGGGTTCCAAAATGCAAAAAAAATTACAATCAATTAATAAAAAAAACCTTTAGAAAGACATTATAATAGAAATTCGCGTAAATGACAATTGCATGTTAATATCGTAAAAGAAAGGGGCTATGGCATTAAAACTGAATATAGATCCGATCCGAGGTTTGTTCCATTTTTTTTTTTTTTATTAGACCTGTTAGAACTAAAGATATTAAAACTTTTCCGTTATAAACAAACTAAAGTTCGCCACAAACAGAAAGCTATTCCCATAAAATCTCTCCACTTTAAAGTTATGGGTACTTCAATTTAAAACTGGACAGAAGATAATTGACAGGATGAGTGACGGACCAGCAACTATGGTATTGCTAACGAATGATTGAGAGTTCAACAGACGGATTTCCAGAAGAAAAGCTATCAATCTCACGAATTTATGAACTATGGTTAGAGAAACGCATGATCATAACACGTCTTTGGACGATAATAATAATAAGGACAAAAACGCTTTTTCAAATCAGATTTGAAACTTGACCATTTAAATGCCTGATACCAAAGTCGTTATGGTTATTACTGCTTATGTAAGAGTTGTCAGGTAGCCTACATAGATATTTTAAGAAATAAAGTCAAGCCAAAAAAGATATGACAAATACGTTAAATGAAAAGATGCGACAGAAGTAATAAACATTGAATAAGGTGCTGATAAATTGTGTATAATGACCACAGAATTCTCCCTATTATAATGACACAGATGACAAACAGCAGGCAATAGGTAGATAGATTATTTAAATCATTTTACAAAAAATCAATAACGATTCTTACTAGGCTTCCCTGGGTCTTATATATACCATGGAACACAAAGATATTGAGAACTAATACCCGGACCTAGGGCAAAATATTTAGATTCATCATACAAATATCTGCCCTGCCGGGTATTGAACCGGAACTTCCTGCTCATAAGGAGACGCACTACCAACTAATCAACAAGGGTCGTCAAATAATAATAATATAAAGTACTTAAACAAAAAGTTAAGTACTCAAATGTTTGTTAGGCTTTTTGAAGTTTTGCTTGAAAAGGACTCTACAAAGGTCCGGTCGGTCATACTAAGGTGCATAATAATTTGGATGAAATAATGTATGTAGCAAACTGTTTATCAAATACCGGTGCCTGTGCCTGTCATGAATTTGTGCAACATAAACCAAACTATTATTGTTCAAGCAGTTGATTGCGTAATTGTTTTAAAAACGAGACGGGCAAGAAGACATTTTGGTACGATTGAAATGGAACGCCTATGTGTCGGTGAAACCGTGGAATTAGCACCTTAAAATATTGGAAACAGGTACTTTATAAAAACATACATCATACATATGTTTCGTGTGTATTGAAATTCACTATTACGACATTGATATAATTATTAGGCTGCGAGATGGGTCGACGATATATTAAAAATCGCGGGTCGAACCTGGACCAAATTATCACAGGACCGAGGCAGATGGCACAGCAAGATAGAGGCCTAAACCCAGCAGTAGGATAAAAGCTGTGGATGATGATGATTAAGATATTATTTAATGTCATTATTATTATACGCCGGCTACAGCTACGATGATAGCGTCCGTGTAACAGTGGAGCTTTCAAGACATGCATTTACCTAACAAAAGTAATGCATTGCAATTTCCTAAAAAAACACTTTCGAATCAAAATTACGTACGTAATGGCTTTATTCGCCTGCAGAAATGCAAGTAAGTGGTAGATAGCATAATTGCTATTACGACGCCTAAGGCGAAGCCAGACGGGTAATTGCCGTGCCGTGGTATGTAGCGGTAACGCCTACCATTGTTGGCGGAAGTGGCGACTGTGGTTATCTAAACATTTAAACGATTAAATTATGAATGGAACGGACAGGTGGTCTTGACTTCGATATTGAATTAGATGATTGATATGAATGATTTTTTTATGTTCATTAACGACTAAATATAAACGAGCAAAGTATTATGGGTAAAGGTTTTTTCTTTGCTTTTGTTTCTGCCTGTTTCTCGAGCAAGTAAAGCTACCCAAGTCTCTACCGATTCGATCCATTTGCTTTTCTCTCGGACCAGGACAGTTCAATCTTTTTAAATTATCCATGAATAAAAAATCCTACTAGTTTTTTTCCAAATCTCGGAATCAAAGAAGTTGAATCCAATTGCGAAGTTCACAAGCATTTTAAAACGCACTAAGCCAGTTTTAAGAAACTGCCAAGCCGACTGTCAATAATGAGCATGACAAAGAAAGACAAACAGATCTCAACGATGATAAATATCGTCATGTTGAAGGAACATTTGAAGGGCTTCTTTTGTTCCGGCACCGGTTATGGACTAGTACATGTAAACAACTTTCTAATAAACTCGCTTGGGCTCATTAGAAGCCTTAGTAAGCAGATAATGAGGAATATGAATGCCACGAAGAAAGGCTATTTATAAAACCTAATGAATAGGCCAAGCCATGAAAGTTGGTAAGCTGGTTGCATTAAACATTTTTAACAACAGTACGATATGCTTTGAGCTATCATCATATTAACTTTTCGATTTTTGTCTGGTGAAGCATTAGATCACAAACGTAAAATATCAAGTGTAGATACTTAAGATGGCATTGTCAAGTAATACTTTTGACGGCGAACCTCAAAGCTCGAAACGTCATTAACTTTAATAAGCGAGATTAATTACGATCAAGCGCATGATTGCCTACTTACTTAATAGCAACTCTACTACTGAGGTGGTCGTAACAAGAAACATATTCCAGATTTTAGGGCACCATTTAAATGAATAGTTAGTGCATTCACAAACAGTGTTTATGGAAAATTGCCGTGATTAAGTGTGGAGTATCATTAAAAATCTTCTGGGTTGTTTACCTTAAAACATAGATTATTTTTGTGCTCACATGCTACGATATACACACAGGCTTAGACGGAACGGGTACCCTAAGCCCAAAAAGGGTAATTTTACATAGCCATCCCGAAAATCAGCTGTTCCATAAATAACTTGTTAAGAGCATGTCGGGCCATGCTTAGTGCGTAGGATGTTTGAAGTTTTTATCCGTTATTACAGCATAACTCAGAAAGTAGTTATCACATGTTGCCCAAAATAATTTTAAAAGAAAGTTTTTACTAAGATCTATCAACATGGAAGATTACAAGGTTCTGAAATGCATAGTTTAGAAATGGGGGGGGGGGATACATTTCAAGCAACTTTATCAGTCGATATTTCGCAAGCAGTACGTATTATAAAAATATGGTATAGGAAACCTTAACATAATTTTAAAAGATCTATTCAATGATACCCCACATGTGAGGTACAGGCGAATTTTTTTTTTTATCCCCACTTTACATGTATGACAGCCAACCCATTAATATAAAATAATGTTTTTTTAATTCTGTCAAAATTGTCACCTTACAAAGACCTATTCAACGACATCCAACATGATGGGGTGCAGGGAATTTTTATTTTTTTATTTTTTGAAATTGTAGGTCTATACTTAGACTATCGTTGTGCAAAATTTCATGAATGTAAGTTTATAACTTTAAAAGTTATAAGGCTGTAAAGGGTTCAGACACACGACAGACAGACAGACGGACATTACGAACTTATACGGGTTCCTTGTAGTACTACGGAACCCTAAAAAGGCCAACGTCACTCCAATGTTGTTAATGATGAATAATCATTTTGGCTTAGCTAACAAGTTCTGTTTAACACGAGGTTAAAAGTAAGTAATAAGTAAATCCATACAAATAAGTAGTAAGTAAGACACAAGTAGTCGTAATATTGTTCCTGCCGAATCAGTTTGTAATACAAGTCGTAAAGTCATAATGGGAGATGGAGAAAAGTCGTGATGTGAAATGCCGTAACGCATTCTAACAAAAGAGTTATGATGTTAAACGAGATGTTAATGCTAATCGTCATTATGAAAGGCCTTTACTCTGTCCATCAAAAAAGTTTCTACCGCTTAAATAATGAAAAAGTTTGATATAATGCTAACTAACAAAAATACACAAAAAAAAAAAATGAAAACACAATCAAGACGGAAAAGATTTCATCATTTTTGAACGGCTGCACCGCTTTTCAACAACCGCAGCTAAGAACCCCAGCAATTAAACTTACTTTTAAATAAAAAAAACCCTCATTCAAATCGATTCACCCATTTGCTACGATGTCACAGACAGACAGATACGTAGGTTTCAAACTTTTGACAACCCTGTTTTGACCGGAGTTTAGAAATGCTTTTATATTTTCATCTTAATACTGACAAATTGACAATGAAGTTGAATGTAATAAAATCATCTAATCAAATCTCATACCGTAACGTATTGGGCTTGGCTATTAAATTAGATGAATATATGATGATGATATGATTTAATATTCTGCTGAAGCTGTCGCCATTTCAATCTTTTGACATTATCGCAAAGTTGTTATATACGTCATAAATATTATCAAACTGATAAGGTGTAACGCTTGTAATGTATTTATTGAAATCATAATAGCAATAACCGTTCATAAAACCAACAGCCTATAGGTATAATAATTTCCAGCTATGTAAGGTTAATCAAATTCAGATGGAATACCAAGGAACAGGATGACATCAGCGTGACCGTATCTGCCATAATGAAAACTGGATGACCTTTATATTTCTTTGAAAGTGAATGCAAAACCGTTGATATATCATGACAAAGATGCAGTGGGGTCACAATGCTTTTGTTCTCATGGTTCAGGCACTCCGACAGGCTTTGCAACTTCCCAAATCTTCACAGTACAAGTTTGTATGGCCCAATAGTCAGCATTTTTTTTTTTTTTTTATGTCGTGTGTGATGCCTCCAATATAATTCTGATTCTGTTACATCGTTTCTCAGGTCACCACGATACGGGCATTGAGCCTAGAGTAGGACCGCAGTTAATTTTGGAATCAGGCACTATTTTAAAATTAAGCTACGTAGATTTATTACATATAATTTAAGATTCCAATGTAATATATATTTTAATGTTATATGCGAAGTGAGAAGTAAAGTTATTGGCACAGATCCTGAGCAATGCATTGTTAAAAAGACTAACGTTAAGTAAGTTCTAACAATGAGGCCGGCCACCCGTCCCATGGGTGGCCAGCCTCATTCTCAAAGTTTTTAGGCGGCCCTATTACCTTGTTTTAATGTTTAATTATAGGAGAGCCTCAAAATTGATATAAATAAGTAGATACACGTAGTTACAGAATGGATCCCAGACTTGGGATTTGTAAACAGTTCAAGTTAAAAATCTGGCAAGTACCAAGTCTAAAGTCTAATGCAGACCGACTCCGACTCACAAGGGTGCCCATTTTCATTCTGAACAACTTTTACTATAGAATCAAACCTGAAACAGCTATTCCATAGAAAAATGTCATTCACACTTAAAAAATAAGTGGATCAGCTGTTTTTTTTTCCATCACTCGGATTCAAGTCCCCGAAATCCTATTTATAAACGAATGAGCGTCGTAAGATTTAAAATGACGGCATAACAACATTACAAGCTTTACTTAAGCTTATGTAGCCTTTATTAAGCCCATTAGCAAATTCTTAAGTGCAGCAATTTCAGCCAAATCTGTCGTTTAGCGTCCACAACTATTTAAACGTTTAATAAAATCTGCGAGCGTTTAACTAAGTCGGTCAATGATAGTGAGATCTTGGTTGTTTAAGAATCTTTTTTTCTATTAGCTTAATTCAGGGTTATTATATAATTAACTACATCTTTAAGTTCTTCTGTACGCCTTTATATCATTTGAAGAACTTTCCTAAACATACCTAAAATCCATCTTGGGTCCGACTTTATTAGCCTCCGAACGTCTTCTATACTAAAAAACTTCTTTGGCAAACCAAAAAATTATGTAGCTGGAATGTCACTAGAGTTGTTTTTTTCTCCGCTTATCTCTGTTAGCCGTCATAATCTACTTTCACTTCTTTTATTTTCTTCTTTCGCACAATTCATTCATAAAAGTTGAGAATTCACAAGTAAAGAAGACTAACATAAATTAATTTCATCTTTGGTGAGTTTAAGTTTATCTTTGTAGTTAAACAAAATGCAGGGCAATTTGATACGCAATTTCTGCATCAGTTTCTACACCATGATAGTCGACTCTCTCAACAAGCCTGAATGAATAGGTGCAAATCGGTGTATGTTTCAATCTACAGGGCCCGGTGGAAAGCGCCAAGTTATCTATTAGATACATACAAATTAATACGTTTTCCGATTCGCATAAAAGAAGAGAAGGGTGCGCCATGAGCGCCATTCCGGCGGCGCAGTATAAAACAGTGGTCAAACTTTACACTTGTCAGTTTTTACGTTACGTCCTAACTGATAAATCTTTGCAATGTGTCATTTGGTTTTACTTACAATCTGTTGTACAGACGCATATTTAGAAATAGTCAGTAGTTACCCAATTTTATACTGTCCCACCATTTCTTATTCTTCATGTCGTGTATGACATTTGAAAATAGCAAAACTCATAAGAACTTCTCATAAAACGTTTGACAGATCTGGAAAAATCGAAATCCAGGCGAGATAAAGCGAAAGGATTTGATGTTTGCATAGGTTAGAAGTTCAGTATAGATTATCTACTGTGCAATTATAATCTACGCCAACCTGAGACGGTGAGAGCGAATTTCCATAACCTTTCGCCACATTAGCTTTAAGCGTCAGGTTCAGCGCGCCGGCAAATGAGCTTCGAATGAAAACGATTATGAGCACACGGCGGTGAAATTACACGCAATTCTAAGTAGCTGTGAGCACTACCTAACAACTGTACTTAGTTGAGACTGTGAGGCAGACGAGTGTTGTGAGAGCTAATTGTGATGGAAAGTTTTTATTGACAAGGATATTACTAAAACAATTTAAACAATGATTCACCGTTTAGTTGCGTACACGCAAGCCGCCCATTGAAACAAATTCGACGCGTCAGTTTGACAGGCCAGCTGACAGGCGCGAAAGCACGTGCGCTGATTGGCGACGACAGCCGAGCGCCACCGAACTTTGACACCACGATGAGTGAAAAGTTCACACCGACGACATCGAACCTTGTCTGACGAGTAGCCTTGACGAATGAAAAGACTTGGTAGAAGGTAATATCAGTATTAATAAGTTGTAGCTATGAAATATTGAATAAATTAATCTGTTGAGATGACATGACAGTCTAAACTTATACAAAAGATGTAACAACTAACAAACTTTCCAAAATGTATGAACAAAGAGAGCTGATGATTAAGATGTTAAATTAAAAATGTTCTTAACTGAGTAGCTAAGATTAGAGAAACACAAAGTTTAAAATAAAGAATAACCACAGGCGTACATAAATTAGATTAAATTCATGCATAAATTAGGTTACGTTAAATACTAGACAGCATTCTATGTTTCTGACATGGGTTGGGATGAATGGCTACTTGTAGTTCTACACAGTACAGTACAGTCTAGAAGTCTAGATACACCGTGACAAAAGGATCTCGATCTCTCGTGACTCGACGAAGGCTATTCAGAAATTAATTCACGATAACCACTCGATAATGCACCAGAAAATAATATAAACTCGTTTATAGAGCAGTATTCAAAGTCGAATGCAAATATTACGTCTGGACCTTTGTTTGTAAAGAATCTTGTTTGAAAAGTGACCGCCTGTCAGGGTCACTCTAGATCAAGAGAGATATCGAAGCTCAAGCTTAAGTTAAAAGGACTGATGATAATAAAATAAAACCAAAAAAAAAAATGGCCTCTTGAATGATTGATCACATACCTAGGAGATAACGTGGTTGGTGTTATGAGATAAAATTTTGTTATATTAAAACAAATTACCTAAATTATTTCGAACGTACATAGCCTCAACGAAACTTGAGTGTTTTGCATCCCATAACAACGTAACATAATTTTATTTAGGCAAGATACCAAGAAAGACCATATTTGTGGTCACTAGATAGCAGGTTGTAGAGATGCCAATCAAGGTTCATGGAATCAGCAGGGGTCGGGAGAAAGTGCGTATGGTCAGTTCTGTGTTGTCATGTCGCTGTCTCATTATTTTTGTGTCTTCGAATAGACGCTGACTCTTTTGAATAGAGATATTCATCGGAATATATCATAATATGATTAACATGTAAAGGAATGTTAGCTTATACACAATAGAGATATTTGTCAACACCAACACTTAAATGGATTTCCCCGAATATTTACCAAAATCAACTATTCCATAACCATCTAGCGTATGTGGTGAAAACATGGTCCATTAGGTAAAAAAAAAGGTTTTGAAGTGACGAGAATGAATGATAGATTCACTCCCGAATACTGAAACGTTCATTAACTTTGACAACAGATTAATTCTAATACTGTCTTTGTCTGGCACTAAGCAAATGACAAAGGCAGGAATAGAATTAATCTGTCGTCAAAGTTAACAAACGTTTCAGTATTCGGGGGTAAATGTTGTAGCTTGTACAGAATGTAGAATGAATATGTGCAGAAATTGAAGCAAATAGATAGGCTCAAATAATCTACTATTCAGATCATATCAACCGCATGAGTGGCAGACGCAGTAATGGCTGTCATCCGGACCCAGAGTCATCTTTATCAGACGGAATTGGTATACAACTGTCATCTGTCATGAGAGGTGAAAGTCAACCGAGTTGCGTCACCATCTTCCCGTGTTTAATTGTGTTGAGTAACCTGATGGCACATCTAAAATACAATAAAGATTCACCACTAATACTTTAAAAACCAAAGAAAACAATTTTTAAAAACATTCTACCAATTTAAGTTTACTAAGATTTTTTAAGCAATCAAGCAAAAAAAACGTTTATTTCCGTTCTACAGAGGAATTTATTAAAACGGTAATTTGTTAACTTACAAAGAAGAAAATGCACTGCAATTACATTTACACCTTTAAGAATTACGGTCATATTGCAGTGTGAGGCCCGGGACCGGTTTCGGTAGCGCTAAGTGAAATTTCGTTGATGTAGCCGCTATAAAGTTATAGACCGATAAAGCGACTAATTAAACGCAATATTCGACAGTCGCTACAATTTTTATTAACTATTAATTGTACAACTTAATCCAGCGAAATCGATAGCAAATAAGATTAAATGTTCACTACATTAAACACACGAAACACGCCCTCTGGCTATGATATTGATGGGCTCCGAGAAATGAAGCCTGTTTTAATTTAATTTATCTATTCTCATATAAGATTACAAGTACCAATTACTGAAACGTAGAGTATAAATCTGAATTTTCTATAATAGTAAGCCGGAATTATGTATTGTATGACAGTAACAAATTATTGTTAATTATAACTTCCGGACAAATTGATAAATTCGACGCTGAATTCTTCACAATACATATATGTTTATCTGTATCGGTATAATTGTTCACATCCGCAACGCAAATACGAGTAGGTACAATAGTCAATTTTAATGATTTTGATTAAAATGTTACAATATTTTCACTCGTTGTCATTTTATATGATTACTTTCCAAGCCTTTGAATATCAAACTAGATATCATGCTTCCTAGCACACTTTGAACTATGGCTATTGCTAATCCAGATAATCCAGAGACAATATTTATAAAAGACATCTGTAAACTCGATAAAGGTACGGTAAATACCGGGCGACGGATAACGGGTCCGATATAAAACGAAGCAATTTGCGAGGCACTGAGGCTATGGCAGGCAGTAAATCAAATTAAACGCCACCTACGATATTGGACACTTGATATTTGATCGGTTGAGCTATAGGGCTAGCTAGCTAAAAATGGAAAAAATACTAGAATTACAACGTTATGAGAGACTTAGATTGAAACAAGTAGATCTATAAAGTCCACATACGATATTGGACACTTGATAGTCGATCGGTTGAGCATTAGTGCTAGCTAGATAGAATTGGAAAAAATACTAGGTTATTAAATATAGGTTACTAGGTTAGGTTATATATTACAAGGTTCTGAGAGACTTAGATTGAAATAAGTAGATCTATAAAGTATGGCTTGCTAAACTAGTTACTTAATCTTATGCAATGTTAGTGCACTTGTGATTCTCTTATTACGTGAATAAAAATAATAGATCAATGATAATATGCTTGTTCTAGCGTAGGTTATAATGGCTACCGGTACAGACCTTAGCAAAATTTTTATATGTAAATAGAAAAAAGAGCACGTCTCATAAAACTTGAATGGATTCATCTTAGCAATCTCAATAATAATAGGCTAGGTCAATATTTATTTCTCCATCGAAACCGTCAGCCAGCCCTAAACCTCCAAGCATATTGTGAAAGTAGTCCGATCGTCCAGTCGTCGGCAGTAACTACGCCTCATCTGTCTCAACAACACCTACAGACGCTGATTTATTGCCTGCTTTATAGAAAACTATTATTGTAATGCTAAGCATTATCGCATGCAAGGACCGCTACAATATTTCATTGGCCGATTGGAGCTAACACTTTAAACATCTAGTAGTGGGATTGAGTGAATGGAAGAGATAGAATGATACCTAGTAGATCATGTAGGGACACAATAAAATGTATAGAAACAGTACGTAACGCCTCGTTAATTTTAATTCTGAACAATACCTTCGTTCCGGACACTTAATTTATAAACTACTGTCGTAAAATAGGTCCTAAATATGTCAATTAAAACAAGGAGTTTTTAATTAGGGAGCCAGTAATAAAAGGTTCAAGCCATAGAATTATTCTAAGGTTCACGCTTTGATAATATTTAGTAGCTGAAACTAGTATGTAGCGTTATCGCATTAAATTAAAATTAGGTATGACAAAGAAGGTAAGTGATTTTTATTTCCAAGCAGCGTTAATGAACTTAGGCATGTGAAGCGACAAGATTCTCAAAACGATATGCAAAACTCAACATAAAACGAAAAAACATAAAAGATTGCTTCAGTGTATGTCGACAGGCTCTTCCCAGTGAAATTGCATGGAATCGAGGACACCAATGATGATGATAGATACTCGATTATGAAATATGTTTCAGATGCGTTTTCGTCACTTGACAAAAAAAGAACTATTTGAGGTACGAGTAATGACAGAGATAGTTATTGCATAAGTTGATGTAGATCTAGTCTTACAATGACGAAATTAGGCACAGAATGATGGGAACGCTTCTAGCGAACGAGAGCACGGTATATTATAAAAACTCTCCATAATATTGTTACGAGATATTAAATGTGTTATTAAAATTCTTTTGAGCATTACATTAATTAAAGTTATTGTTTGACGTTCGTTGTTTGTAATAGATGTAACAATGCTCGAATGTTACGGAGTTTGTGGTAAAAAATACAAACTGAACTTTTACTTACAATTAATTTCATTATGAAGGCTATAGATGAGCATAAATAAGCATGTTGCTTTCGTGGGATCTTCAGCTAAATAGCTAATGTTACTTTTACCGTTCAAAATACCATAATAACACTGAACGACAAATTTACCCTTAAACTGGATAAACTACGACTACTAAACATAAATGTATTACTGCTATCAGGAAGAGTATGATGAGTCAGATGCCTTTGAATGGTCAGACTTACCACCCAAAAGGCAGAAAGATATGAAAGATTTTATATTTAACATCAGCTGGTTAGGAGGCTATGCGGATTAAAAAAAAAACGTGTAAGTCCCAAGATTATCCTTAATCATGTAAGTTTTTCTGTCGATTATTTCGCTAATCACAACTATAATACAAAAATTAATTTCAGTACTCACCACTAGCTCAGCAAATTTTGCATCAAGCTCGTGCGGCGGCGGCATCGGATGAGTGGGGGTGACGGCCTGCAGAGCCAGGCCCCCCTCGCCGCCCACCACGCAGTACGTGATCTCAGGGGGCTCGTCATTCTGAAACAAGGGAACATTTAACTAAAAATAAGATTTCCTTTAATAATCTTTATATGTAATCGTCACGATATTGTAACGCCTTCCGCCTACGCAAGTTGCGTGGACAAACGGCACACGCAAAAGGAGATCAATGGCCAGCAGTAGCATATAAATTGTTGATGGTGATGATAATAATAATGTTTGCACCCAGATTCGCACCACATTGGACATCGCGCATTCGCACATCGAAGTAATCAGTGACGATTAACAGGAAAATTGTATGTCACCAAGGACAGAAGATAAGCAAAAAACCCGCGGTAAAAGATTTTTGGGTGGAGGAGGTAACAAAACACAGACATGGGAAGTTTGATGTGCGACTACTAAAAGACTTTTCAATCTTAGATGGTGAAAGAATCAATCGTTCGTCTAAGTTAGTTGTTTTCTGCGAATTAAGATAAAATCAAAAACTCAAATAGACGTTTGGTTAATTAACTCCCCAGATACGTATTGTACAAGATATTTTCTCCAACTCAGATTGCATTAACTTTCCTTTCAGACATCCATCATGCCCGTATAATGTGGAATACCGATGAATATAATGAAGTAATAAAAATATGTAAATTATTCTGAGTAAATACGACATCGTTTACGTTCTGTTCGTAGAAAACTGTCAAGAAATTTTGTTTCGTTCAAGACATTTCATCAAAGAGAGAACACAATGCCTAATCGTAATACAATCAGAAAGAAGGCTGGGAAAGGCACACAAAAACGGACGCTAAAGCAATTTATGACTTATGCATACGCGTTGTATACATATGTGTGTAAATAAACGCATGTTACCAGTTGCAATCGCCAACAGAAGAAATCTTACTACGGTTAATTTGAAATTCACTAAATGCAAAATAAAAATTCGTAGTAGTCTTTTCAAAATAACGCTTATGCTTGTATTGCTTTTCAGGGCCAAAACTAATTTTAAGACGTTGATGAAGTAGAAATGTAGTGTATGAAGTAAAAGTAGAAATGACTTTTTCAAAATTGGAAGACACCTGAACAATTTCCCAATGGGGAGCCACAGGCAAAACTAATCTCAGATGGCGCTCATCACTGGTGCTTGTCATTAGTGTGATTGCTTGCACCTGTATGAGCACTTCGAGCTTCATATCTCAGCTGCCTCCTTGATTTTGGAGCTTATAGCTTTAAAAATGAGAAAGGCGAAGGTACTGCGTGTTTTTTCAGGTTTTTACGTTGATTTAAATCCTACAAATAGTATTTTTTTTATTAAATAGGGTATATTAATAAATAGGATATAGTAGTTTAGATAGTGTAATTATATTAAACGTGTTAATTAATGAACTAAGTAATACTATACCACACTATATTTATTGTTTATTTACTAAAATTATCTATCGATATTTGACACTTTTACAGTGAAACAACAGTAGCGCCACCTAGCGAGATAAATAAGCAGTGCTTCTCCCCATTCTCGTCTCAGCTACAATGATGGCAATATGAATGACCAATATGATTTAAAATGAATTTACGTTACTGCTTTTTGAATAATTCAAGCATTACAATCACGATTGCAGTTGTAAACGAAACGAGGACGGCATTGGTTTCCTTCCATAAAGGGACAGGTAAAATGTGGCCGACGAGGAAACGGACAGGCAGAAAAAACCTCGTAAAGTAGCATTGACTGCTATATTATACGAAGTGAAGATAATTGACATGCAATTTGCAATTATGAATGGAATTGCAGTGCTTAGCGGGTCTGTTCTGATTATGTTGCTTCTAAGTATTCCTTATTAGGCTATATATAAGTATTGCAACCGTTACTTCAAGGTAATATGCTGTAAAAGTGGGTGGTGAAGAAAGTTTAGAAAAAAAAGAGAAGAAAAAAAGTTTAATTTAAAAATAGTTAATTTGATAAAGAAAACATAATAGAACTCATAAAACTTTTGCGAATAGAAATGATAGCTTTTTCTTCGTTTAAAAAAATAATTATTTTTAAAATAGAAAATGTTTACAAAAACATTGGCATTGTTAAAAACTTTAAAACATTGACATTTTTTTTTTATTATAGCTTTGATTACATTACACTTATATTTTTTATAGAAAAAAGTGCGAACGAGATATCCTAATAAAGAAAGCCAGCTTTTAAACGACATTTACGATTTAGTGCGAGTTGTATGAGTCATTATGACCTTTGTCGGCGCCTGCGACGCGCTCCGTGAATTGTTGCCAATGCCTTGCGAATCCATTCAACTTAGGGTTGATGAGTCTATCTATATCAGCCTTTTAAACATCCCACTGCTGGAATATCAGCCTACCCTCGAAGGGTGATTAGGCCATATCCACCACGCTGGCCCAGTGCGTGTTGGCGGATTCACATACGCCATTGAATTAATTCTCCGGAAATATGCAGGTTTACTCACGATGTTTTCCTTCACCGTAAAGCCAGTGGTATATCCGTACGTAAGTTCCAAAGAACTCATTGGTACGGGCCCGCCCGGGTTCGATGATGAGTCTACTAACACAAAATTATAATTCAAATACACTAAAGCCGGCCGTAAGCAAGCTGTTAGCCAACAAACTCTCCAAGCCCCGGGTAGGAAATCGTTACAAAGTGAACGAGTACTTGAAAAAAACCTACATTCTTAACACAAATCAATCTTGCCGAGGCTATGAATATTGACTGTGAGATGTGAATATGTAAGATTTAAATCTTAAAAGTAACTAATTTTGTACAAGTAGTTTGTAAACCCATGGGTCAGAGTTCAGAGTGAAACCTATTTTACGTGTCAATGAGGGGTATCGATATGTATGTATATGAAATAAAATGAAATGAAATAGATTTATTTCCAGATTTGCATCCATAATACACTAATTTAAAACTAAAATAAAATAGAAAAAACGAACAAAATTAACAAATGATCAAGTGATCGGTGTGTGATACAGGCTCCACGTCCGATGTATGGGGCTGGAGTGCCAGTCTCGCACCGCAGCCACTTGCGCGTTGTCGGAGCGGTGCAGGGCGGTGCGCGTGGCGGCCGACCGGCTCCGCAGCAGCGCCTGCCAGCAGAGTGCGCGCCCCGCGGCGAACATGCCGCTGGCGCTGCACCACCGGGGCAAACGGAACATCGCGCGCCACGCGTCGTTGTACTGCACGCGCATCTCGCTCATGGCGGCCTTGGTGTGTTTTGCCCACAGCTCAACCATATAGACACCGGTGCAGTAGCTGATAAACAGTTGGGTCTTTACAAAATCGCTGCAGCGGGCGAATCGTCTCGCCAGCATGTTTCCGCGCACCGCAATATAGTTAGTAATATATGATAGTTAGTTGGATCTGTGGGAAGACTGATTGTATCAAGTAGCAACGTCGTCCTCCCACGGACCCGTGAACGAGTATATTGAAACTTCTGTTTTAAATTTTTGAATCTTGCTGTGTATTTTTTTAAAAATGCGAATAATACAAAATAGAAAAAAAAAATGAAGGATTCATTGTTCTTCCGCGCTGATAAAATATCGGTAAAAATCGTTAGATATAACAACAACACTATAATTGCAATAATTAAAAAAAACAATTTGTTGAATTAATAAGTGCACGTCATAATAAAGACAGTTATTAGAAAATGACAACAGATCTAATACACAGGAACAAACAAATCTTTATCAAGTGTAATACGAAAGCAAATAACGGAATGAGGTCACGAGCAGCAAAACAAATATTTACCCTGACAATGGAATTTTATTGCTATATTATGAAAATATACCGCATGAAATTATAATGGATATACAACAAAAAATTACTTTCAGCCATTACCAAGGTTATATACCCAGTGTTTACTTTATGCACCAGATATTTCTAAGCAGCTATTTCCTTTAAACCGACGCAACTACGGATGATGGCTAAACAGTGATGGTTATTACTTAGTTAGTAGTATAATTAGTCTATTGTAGGCATTCAAATTGCAATTTTTAATCAATTGTTTTTTCATCGTTTCAATGATTTTCATTAAGAACCTTGACATTACTACTATATGTAATATACAACAAATATCGAGTTATTTGAATTTGATTATAATAACTGATACGCCAGCACCCAAAGTTGCGTGCATCTTATAGGAGCAAGTTTATCATCAGCATCATCCAGAGCAGAATCTAGTCCAGCTTTGACCCGCGATGGTCACGATATCGTCGACCAACTTTATATTTGAAGCTAAATCTAATATAGACTTTTTTTTATCTATAAACTGCAATAAATATTTGAATCTGAATATGTAATGTGTGATATTTATAAGATAGCGACAGCCATATTGTAAATTATATTGTCTGCATGCGTAACAAGAAGTAAGTTGAAATTGATTGCAAAATCATTTTTTACAATTTGTTTGTAACACCCAACACCAAACATCCTTCTTTCTTCTCATAGTCGGGTAAAACGTGAAAAAATATAATTCGACAGCTAACAAATCAATTCAATTACACTAATTATACAATCATTAACTATTTTAAGGTCGGCTGTAAGATGTTTATACTGTGTAACTTTTTAATAAGAGCATTGTCCTTAACAAATCAATAGTTATTTTTACCTCTCTCGTCATCGACGACATCGTAAATATTATGACACTTTGTAGCCAACACTAATTTGTTCGAAACATGTACCCATTGTAACTGAATGTAACAAAGTTCTACTTTCTATGGAAAATTATATTCTTACAGATGACAACCCTAAAGCGACCATGAGCAAATATTCCAGACGATGACTTCACAAGTCCGTTCCAGACAAATGAACAAATATTGGACAAGGGCTGCTTTATGAGAATTTATCGATTCTAAGTAAATTGTCGAGATGCAGATAATTTTGGCGATGACTAAGACAACGTTCAAATTAAAACAACGATAAATTTCGAGTTTCAACTTAGTCGCGTCTTACCATCATCATCAACAGCCTGAAAGAGTCAACTTTAGTCGCGTCTAAAAGCTTAAATTTTACATAGAAACTCCTTTAATTATCAAAGGTGAGAAACGATTTTTGAAAATGTGCTTAATGGGGTTAAATAAGGGTTGACAGTCTGTAACTTTGTATTTGCGAGGCCGGAGCCCGAGCCTTCTTCTCGAGGCTGAAGGCCGAAAAGTACCTCGAAAAAACGAAGTCTATAACGAAACGCACGAAATTGCATCGCGTTTTCGCCTGCCAAGAATATAGTCTACTAGTTGTTACCCGCGACTTTGTTCGCGTGCACGTAAAAAGAGTATAGTATAGTAAGTATAGTCTTTATCAACTCCTTATCAAATTTTAGCAAGATCCGATCAGCCGTTTAGTCATGATAACGCGACTAACCTCTATATAGAGAGACAAAGTTACTTCCTATAGTTAGATAGATGGCGCTAGATGGCGTTTATTCACTTTTGTGCATTCTTGATGTTTTTTATGGGCTAACAGTTGTAATGTAGGGAGTTCTGAATCGCACAAGCAAAGTTTTTTCCTCGAGACGAACACATTCCTTTTTATACCTCGAACGAAGCTTTATTGGTCCTTATACGACCGATTGATTGATTGACTGAGTTAATCCTGTAAATTATAATAACCATTATATTATAAGCTGGTAACTGGTTGTATGTATTTTTGCAGTAAATAAAATAAATTTTCATTTTTTCATAATATTATTTAGGATTAGGATAGTTAAAACAGATCAACTTTTAAAGAACTTAGATAGCGTTTTGTTTAATTTAACCTAATACAACAATGTGTTTCTGTAAAAGGAGACGCACGGCTTAACTAAAGCATCGTTAATATTACCATCGATACCATTTTGGGAAGATCAACAGATATTATTTGTTCGCTAACAAGTCTTTTAACACTTACCTTTTTCTTGACACTTACGTTTGCCTTAGCACTTACGTTAGATTTCACAACCACCGAGCTTTTCTTACGAAGTGAGAAATTGAAACGCTTCTCTTTGTTAGATTTCGGCATTTCTAAAATCACATGTGCTGTTTAAAATCTTCACTTTGTTCTTAAAAAGTCACTTCTACAACCTCAAGCAACATTTAGAATAACTGAAATCATTTCACACTTCAGATTTTCTAAACTCACGTGTCTGTAACTAATGGCGGATATAAAAAACAACGTCCCGTAAAGGCAATGAACTTATGATTATAATTTCAATTAAAGCTATAAATTCCTCAGTAACAATCACAATAAACACGTCTTATAAATCTTTAACAATAAGACACAATACCGTTCGAAGACAGACGGACTCAGTAATGACGTCCCTTTAGACAAATCACCTACTTCCCGTCTTATCTGAAATACTGTCTCGCTCTAATTGCATTCGATTAATCGATAGTTAATTGTGGACAATGAGTCGCTCGGGAGCTTCTGACCCCGACGTGACATTGCCTATGACGATCTTTGTTAGTAAACTCCAAGCTGATAATATGCATGTGCTGTCGGATGTTTTAAGAAAAAATGAAGATGAATAATAAATAACAAAGATTGATGATAAAAAACAAGGTTTTGTAATCTACAAAGACTGTAAATCTTTTCATCTTCATGGAATTATCTTTATCCACCTGCAATCTATGAGCAGAATTATATCGTTCCCATTGCGAAAGTGACATGACTTGATGCATCAAAATATAGTTCCAAAAACAGTTTCGAAAATATATCTAAACATTCATAAGTGTTCTCATTGTTACATTGACAGGGGACTCACGCTGTTTCATTCAATTAAGTATATCTTCAAGTCAACTCTTGAACTTGGCATAGCTGGCAATTGCTCAGTTCAACAGATACGGATTGTTCTGTATGGTATCGTTACAGTTCGATTGTGTTTGTTCAAAAAGCTCATTACTATTGTGCAAGTTCAAACAGCTGTCATTTTCAGCTTACGTTAATAATATCACGGTCACCGCGGTTGGATGAATCAAGATAGCCAAAATAAATATTTAAATCCTCGGTAAATTTTTGAGATCAGAATACTTAGTTATTTCTTAATACGGGGGTAATGTAATGGCCCGGATATGGCGTAAAACTGCGACCTAAACCACAAGAGGACGGGCAACAGCGTCCTCTCAGTAAACGTTGAGCGTTCTGTTACCCCAACCCACCTGCCGACAATGGGGACTATAGCAACTCCCCTTATAATCGGCTTTACCAAATAAATTAATATGAATATATGTATACAGAATGCCTTTGTTCAACACTGGATGTCTTCTGGCTAATGATGATGATTGCGATGTTTTATGGCATATAACTCCACGTCCACGTTTGACCACCAACTCGCCTAGTGGTATAATGTGCCCGAAGATAAAGCTTGCAGATTTTGAAGATACCTGCTTATTCTGACCTCGAAAAGCCCAGAATGCTCATGTTATTGACTTCAAATTCAAAAACATACTGAACTGTTGGCTAAAACTTTTGAATACTGGAACGGTCCATTGGTGAATTAAAACTAACTGAACCTTGGAAAATAGCTGATATTTGATAATTACTAAGCAATTGAAAAACTGGTACTTTAGAATTCTAATGTCTATAAAGGGTCCACTGATTATTTAATTAAATTAGAAATTGCGGATATTATGTTGTTATAGCTCCATAAAAGAAAAACCAAAGTGGAATCTGTATAGTCATACGTTTTGTTAGAAGACTTATATCTAAATTTTTATAATAATATGATACGTAATCAAATGAAGCTAAATACATAAATATATTATGAGAAAACTATAAAAACACTAATAAAGGAGTCAAATATTTCAATAAAGAAACTCGTTTCGAAAGCCTATCTTATGTTATAGATTTCAAACGACACTTAATAGAAGATTTGATGCTAAATGTGAGGTAAATAAGTAACCTATGAACTGACCTACAGCAGGATACGTAAGGATATTCACATTTGTATAAATTAAAATAGATTTGAATGAAACACAAGTGGCACACACGGATCTTATTCTTGATGAAATCAACACTTTTCTCTTTTGAAATCCTAATTTGTAATTATTAAGGTGACGTAACGGGTCAGAGTTTACTTTAATTATGCATGTGTGATTTCAAGATAGTTAAAAGCTACTAAAACAGCGATCACAGTAGCTATATGGCCATTAATTATTCACGAAAGAGGTGATGCCATTTCTAATGATGACAAAATTATTAGTGACACCGTGGGTGTTAAAACTGTGTTAGGAGTGTTAAAATGGTTGATTTACATAATTATGTATCATGTCATGCTTGCAACAGTAAACAATGACAAGATCCAAGGCTAATATGAATACTAATATTTTGGTAAAAAATTACAAATAACTGATTAGTTAGTCAATACTTTAGAAATACCAATGTACTAATTAACCTATTTTAGGGCATGCAGAAGAGCGATTTTACTATATTTATATACTTTTACACCTCATTCGCTTCTTCAAAATTGTCTGTAAAGCTAAAATTTTATCGTTAGTGTCTATTTACATATTTAAAATCGCTAAATTTGTTAAAAAGTACCCTCATTTCTTTCATAAAGTAACAGATCAAGCACGCAAAACTAGATACCAATATAGGCATAAACTCATTGAACCGAAGTCAAATCTAGAAATGCACAGCTCTGGACCTAACTCTATGGCTGTAAAGATATATAATAAATTGCCGAACAAACTAAAAGATTTAGAAAACAACGATTGTTTTATTAAGAATCTAAAGTGCATCCTGGAATCCAAATGCTATTACACTATTGAGGAATTTTTAAAGATAATTTTGACAATATACAAATGGACCGCTCCGCACCAACTGTTGCCATACCCTAATAGGGTCATATGTGTCACTAAACCCAAAACATGTTATTTAAGACCTGCATGTATGTCGCAATAAATTATTGAGTATTGAGTAGGAACGATCAGTCCTTGATATTTTACATAGTACAACGGCGAAAGTAACACAAATCTGCCCTGCGAACGATTTCAGAACCCGATACTAAGATATTGGATTACCATTCTAGGTTCTGGACAGTCAATAGTCTCGACCTAGCCAACTGATACGTTCCGGAACAATTCTCTAGGGATATACATAAGATAATAACTATAATAATTATGTATAGTACACATGCAATGATGTAAAAAAAAGGCATTGTGAAATTGTAGAGATAGTTTATGAAACAATAAAATTTTATCAGTCACTCGCTAGAGCTCGCTTTGCGATCACGCAAATGTTGTTGTATTATTCGCCGTATTGTGCGGACATGCCGGGTGTGTAATACGAGACGCCTAGGGCACATATTTAGGTATACGGTTAGCGATGTATAAGGTCCATAATCCATAGTTAAAATTGTAATTTGTCGGGGTCGCATCTTAAGTCGTTGCTGTATACTCTGGGCGTACGAAGTAAGAAACGAAGAAAATCATTCAAATATCTAGAAAAACTCGTCTATAATGATACTTTATGTTATTTTGTTTATTTATTTCATCATAATCATCATTTTCAGCCCGTAATCGCTACTACTGAGCATAGGCCTCTCTTCTTGCACGCCACTTGTTCCGGACCTGTGCCAATCTTGTCCAGGTTCAACTCATTATTTTTACAATATTTATTACTGTTTATGAAGCTTACCTGCAGGCAAGGGCACAGCGGCCACCGGCGTCGCAGCGCGTGCGGCATCTTCTTCCTTGGCGGATCGGGCTCCGGCGGGGGCTCGCCGCACGCCCAGCGGACGAGCCGCGCGCGCGCCGCCTCCGCCACCTCCAAGCCGCGCGACCACGACGGCAGGCCCTGTGGAACAAAAAAAAACTGGGTTAGAAAAGATCATATTATAATTAGTATGTTCATAAAGACTGATAAAGCATTCCTTGAGTTTTTAGGGCGTTTAAGCCATATCGGTGGCTTATCGATTGTTGTTCTGAAACAAACAACTAACAAAAATCTACGGTTTTAACGTAGCGTCCGATAACCTCTATTACCTAAAATCGTTTCGTGAAATGGCACTCGTACTTGTACACAATTTCATATGATTGGATTGGACGACAGACTGATACAGCTAGTAATAGATCTAATAGCTGGTAAGTGATCGAGTTAAAGAAAACAAATAGGAAGGTATGAAGATCTAGCAGCGGTTAAACAGAAAGACGTCAAGATAGGAAAGCACTTTCTCTTTCAGTTAATCCAACACATGCGGATTACTTGCCAACAGATAAGTAATCCGTAACAGATTATCATACCAAAACATAAACAATAAATAAAAAGAGAGGCACGCAACCAGCAACCGTAGAATACAATTCAGTCAAGGACACCGACTCTTCTGATACCGTGTAGTACATCACGCGAGTGCTCACGTCACGCTATTCAAGTAACGGTAGATGCTGATGCTCTTCGATGAGATATAGTGAGAGTGAAATAATCTATGCATGTACAGTTACTGACAGAAGTGCTTTAACGCAATCATCAACTCTATTGTAAATAAATTTTATAACATAGCTTCCAACGTCATTTGAAAACATTAAGTGTAGGTATTGGTAATCTTTTGTTGCATTTTCATATCATCTTTTAATTGTGCTCTAAATCAATCTTTGGGGCCATCATCCCAGTCTGTTTTGCCACAGAATTATAAATACACCAGGTTTATATTCTAATTGATTATGTACATATGGGTAAACATTGGCATTGGCTTTGTAATCTTTGCTGTTCGCAATGGTAATCTTCTCCAATTTAGGTCATCATTATACATGATTATATCGTATTTCACATAATCGCTTCGTGAACTTTTATCAATGAAATCAAGAAATTGTAATTTCAACTCGGTTTCGTCAGATGAGATTCCGATATTATACGATGCAACGTGTTCAATAGATTTGTGCTTTGACAAGTTTTGTTAAACATAAACATAACATTACAATAAGTGAGTTCGTATCAGATCAGAGTTTTTTTATAACATTTTTTTATAACATTACCATGTATGAATTTTTGTTGTAAACATAAGTCTGGCAGCTCTTTGTACCAACAATGATGAGTCAACAGTTCACGGAGTAATAGCTAGAAAATATGAAAGGAAAAGGCTTAATAATAGCTACTCAAGATTTGGCATGATCATCAGTTTTAAAGTCAACGAATGTGATAGCAAACAAATTTATTTTCCAATACCAACGCTTACTAGTCAAAAGCCAATAATAGTATTCACTGTCATGATTTACGTGAATTCGTATGTTTTCAAATCAACTTGGATTGAAACCAACCACGCACAACGTTTAAATAAATTAAAATAGGTATATTGTGAAAATTTACGAGATTTATTACGGAGATCAGTTTTTACTTCTTTTAACTCAACTATCAAAAGAGTAATGAAACGAGTCCAGTCCCTTCAGAGTAAAAGCGAAAATCTCTTCGGTAGCAATGACGCAACTCTTCTGTCGATTTTTTTTCTTAGATATGTAAGAACTTGATACCGTATTTATGTTTTGTTGAGAATCTCTTATTGTTCTATTATTTGGTGCAATGCGTGTTAAAGAAATACTTTATAAGCATCATAGTAATCAAAATAGAAAATCGAAAATTTAGATCTTGGAGATATACGGATTGAAATTCCAATGTAATAAATATGCTTAACACGAATGATGAGGACATACATTAAAAGACAATAAATCTTTAAATTAATGTAATACCAATCGTCTAAATCGTGATTTCGTTGCTCAAGCTTTTGGTCCATTAGTTAACCTTTTAACACTTTATTGCACTCTCTTACTAATTACCTTGACGTATATTAATGTAATTAACTCATCACTTCTCTTTGACAAGTAATGAGAATTAGTTGAACAGCTGAGAAACAAAACTGTGGTTAGTTTGTTTTGCTGTAATTGCTTACAAGTACATCGACACTTGAAAAATGTCAGGGACAAGCTAGGGTGAGCCATTGAAAAGAAATAATTATTAATTGACCCCAATAATTATAATACTTAGTCAAATTCTTCCCAATTGAGTAACAACAATACTATTTTCTAAATGCTGTTGTTTATAAAAGTACATTTAATTTTAGTAATACAAAAGTAAACATAATTTTGGTACTCTATGCAACCATTTTATCTGCACGTAGTGGTATATACACTTTTTTTACAACTCCATGTTTGGTTTATCCATCCATTATCATCACTAAAGTCAGCACATCGACAAAATTTGTTAACAAAACTATATAGACGATACGTATTTATTCTTCTCCAATATATATATATTTTTACATTATCTATAAAATTTCCTTCTTTGTGAAGAAACAATAAGACTAAACAGAAGCTTGCACAAACAAAGTCGGAATCGTAAACAGTCGGATTTATATCGCAGACGACATTTAGGGGCTGTTCTCATGCATTCCGGCTGTGTGAATTAGGGTAATAACAGTCAACTCCGCTACAGTTCTATTAGGATAATGCACGGTCAATAATTTAGAACAATAACGTCATATTATGTATTATGGATACGATTTTGTTTCAATTGGTATAGTGCTTACAAGTCAAATGGTGCCATTTGCTATGCACACATTTATGTCAAGATTGTTGCGAATATAGGTAACTTTTCATTCGAATGGACTGAGTGGCCAGCCCTGGTGTCAGAGTAGCTTATAACTGGCCATAATGTATGAGTTGACCCATGATGTCATCTGAACCAAGGCACCACGTAGTTATAAAATTCATCTCGCGATCACCAATCCAAAGACTGACATTTTCAACTGTCTCTCTAGTACCATTAGGCAGTACGGTTAATACTACTACAATACGTGGCTGGCACTACTGTTGGGTTACTGGCACTACTTTATAAATTTTGCTATCTTTAGGCAATAGTTCCTTGTCATCTAAATGTTTTAGGATATATTTGATGATTGGTAACTTCACTAAGAAATTCTAACTATTAAAATTTTTTTGTATTTAAAATATCCCTTGATAAAAAGTACGTTCGCAACAATAACTTCCTCTCACCGACGCCTTTCATCTCAAATTACCAAACGAGGTGTACATCAAAACAACAGCCGAGTCACGTATGGCAATGTTCTATTAGTATTACGTAACGTGATTGAGGTTAGTTAGCACGGTGCAGTATTTATATCGATAGATTCGTAGCGCTTGTACATCAATTTATCATCTTTAATAAATTGACGGTTGATATTTGTACATCTTTGGACGAAATGCGGATTGAAATTCCGATAAATATAATATCTTCACGATACATGTTTTAACGTGTTATTTAAATTTATCATTATAATAATTATATACGCGTTACTTCGCCGAGGCTCATCTCTAATTACAATCAAAATCTTAATTACAATGGCGAGTTAGGTTCATTCAGACAATTGTTTTTTTTTACAGCGTTCTTCTCAAAGCCCGCTCTGCTTTCCCGGGGAAGTCCAAGAGAAAATTAAGCACTGTTTAGTAAACGTTTTTTCCTAATTTCATTCGATTCACAAATGTAATCGAAACAGAACACTATCGATATACTGACATCACTAGCAACATGATGTAACAACAATATGGTATCGCATCCGGCTGCCGTTTCCGATTCTCTGACCCGGTCTCAGACCGGCCGGTGTATTAGTATTAGTTTACACAGTGGAAGTGCTAACTCGATTTGTTTAATGCATTTAATGTTACGTACTTGTTAATGGGTGTGGTAAACTGTGCTGACCTGTGACTCTGTGACACAATTCTGTCTTCTGCACATTTCATAAATTAGGTCCACTACCTAATTTATGAAATGTGCAGAAGTGCTAAGATTCAGGATTAATTTAAAAAAATTATGACCAAAAAATAAACTAGAACAACACGAGCGAAAGACTGTTTGATATAAATGCAAAGGTTGCTAAATAATAATTCAACTAAACGAGTATTTTTTATTGTTTCACTAGAAATCGAAGAATATCGTATTACAAAAAAAATAGCTTTTAACCAGGATATGGTAAAACGTAAATATATTATATGTATTATTCAATGAATCCAACAATGGTACATAGCATATTATTGAAATCATTATCTGTACAACTTGGCATAGCTCTTCGCATGCCCGAGGGTTTATTTATTTATACTTTATTTTCCATTAGGTGGGCATCACAGGTTACCCCGATTCGCCCACCCATGGACCATAGTCTAATTCATATGGTTCAAAGCCAATTGCGACATAAGCTATCTCATGTCGCGCGTACGATACGACACACTACTGATTTATGCCAGGATACTGGGATGGACACTGCATAGTTTATATTCTTAAAATAATAGTCTTATCCGATGAAATCACATCTAGTTTAGCACAAACAAAAACAGTATCCGTTTCCTATGAAATTAAAGTTCAAGGCTTGTCGATAAATAAAGACTGCAATCTTCATAACTTTATTCACGATTATAAGATCACCCAGTTCGACAGAAATAAATATAAGTCACATAAAATGTCTATCTTTGATACACGTATTATAATACATAATTTGCATGTAAAAAAAATTGTGTCTTTTATTATCAAGATGAACATGTTCAATTTGACGACTGACTGTCTGTATATGATATGAATAATTCTTCTACTCTGGCATCGTTTGATTTCAATAAGGGCAGGCGTTGTCGTAGCAACCACAATTTATGGCTTGTTTACTTTTGTTCCACTAGTTGTATTAAAAAAATGTAAAAATATACACTTTTGCCTTAAGTAAAGGCAAATTATACACCTTTTCCACGCACAGACAGACATCTGATTGAAATATAGTAGAAAAAAAAAAGGTATAGACGGATTCTGAACGGGATATTGTAGACGATAACGATTGATAACAACGATGTGTTGTTTCTGGAGCAATAACACACACACATTAACCAGAAGACATCCGCTGCTGAACAAAACCCTTAGAAATCGCACTTGGCAGGAAAAAGAAAAATATTTTTTTAAGTTTGCATAGTTTAAGTTCGCGTGAAGTATGTGGAGTGTGAAGCGTGTGTTTTAATAATAAATAAAGTACTTAGGCAAAAAATACCAGCCAGCCAAAATGAAGTATTTAAAATAAAAAAATAATTTACGTTTTACGATCATCCATAATTATATAATTTGTAAAACTAAACTTTTATCTAAAATTGAGACCAATAATATGCGAGAATTCAACAACGATGTCAAGGAAACATTATTATATAATATAGAATAGAATTCAACCAAAAAATAATTGGATGTAATAAAAACTGCTAAGTTTAACATTTTACATCCACAAATTTGTAGGTTATTTTAATAACTTTACTAATGATCTGAAAACTCTATTTTACGATTCTGGTATTACGTAAATTACCATTAACTAAGCTTTAATGATTGTAAGTAACTGCATAAATAAAAACTAAAGTAATACCATAACTAAGAATGAACTTATTCTAGAATCTAATTTGCGTATGACCTAAGTTATTTAATAAGTGGCTCTGAGCGATGCAGATGATTAATGCACAGTATCAAAGAGGGCATAGTATGCTAATAGTGGTTTCAATATTTTTGCTTGTTACTTTCGGAATTCGATGTCAAGATGTCAAGGCTACAATATAAGGTTGAGGATAATCAAAGCCAATTTGCTAATTGTTTATAGTTTACGAATATTCTTTTGTTTCCGAGCTAAGAGAAAATGAAGGCTTGGAAAAGTTCAGAGGCCGGCAGACATTTCAATCTTATCTTGAAAGCTGCATACAATCAAATAGCACAAAAGCAACAAAAACTAGATTTCCCAGAAATGCATCTAGTCTACATTTTGAGGTAAAGATTCTTATGGAACTAGACAGTGAAAACGAGAACTAGTTTAGTATTCAAGGCCACCTGCTATGAATTTTTGTTTCGACAACGATTGAACATGAGCACCTGTCCGGGAATCACGTAGCGCTGATAAGCTTCTTGTAATTCGATGAATTCTATACTTTATGTGGCTCTAATAAAGGTTATTTGGTAAATGTTTTCATCAGTGGTCGATTCTCATGCTTTAAGCAGTTGTAATAAAGATGGAATTGGTTTCGCATGTGAAGTGGTTGACGGTACTTATTCACTTTCACCGGTACATCCTCGTCGGCCGTCACCTAAGACTGCCTTTACGTGATCATCATCACAATGGTGTCCTCTTGACACAGTGACGGTCACTCACAACGTTCACGGTCGCACGAAAGTTTACAATACCTATTGTGGTTGATACATTTTTTATGTCTTCGACTACTATTGTTTAACTTTACAGTGAGCGATATTGTTTTAAATGTACCCCTATTGTTTGTAACTAATCATTTTACAACAGAGTTTTCTTAGATTAATCCATGCCACGATCGTGCATCTTACTAATCTCTTGTGTTCGATAAGATTTAAAAAAAAACTACTGATTAATGTCTGGAGCATTTACTTTGACTACGTTTATTTGATTGTCGATATCTTGATAAATATTTAATTTTCAGTACAACATCGCCCTAATTTTAAGCGGTGAGATGTCCTTGGCCATTAATCAGTTTCTTAGCAATAAATCCGTTCCCGCTCCGAATTCTAATGCTATTGAAATTCACCGAAGCATTGATTAAATATGATAACAGTTTCGCCACACGGAGTATTGTTCGCATGAACTTTGCATGCGGCATTTAGAAGCCTTGCGGCTGATCTGAGGACTGATAAAATGATGCTGCTATGTGAGCGTGGATTCTCGGAGGCACACTATCTATCTATTTATTCCTTAAAAAATTAAACGAGTGACGTGAAAACTATCTAGCATAATAATAATAATCTTTATAATTTCGGCACAATTTTCATTATTGGAATCTTTAGTCAGTCATATTTGTTGCTTCGAAATATACTTAATACCCTTAATACGCCATTACTTTGCTGGTTTTGCTAAGCACCTAGCTTTGCATGCTGTTTTAGCAAGTTCCAAATTTCTTTGCTTATACACCACACTGATCATAACTCCACCAATACTTATCAACGAAATATGTATCTTTTTAATAAACCTACAAAATTACAGTACCAAGACATTGAAAAGGTCAAGTGTTTGACCAATGACCGATTTACCTACTGACAGACTTCCGATGCTTCAACGAATGAATAGGCAAAGCCCGCGTAGAAACGCTTTTCATGTTCCGGCGAAAGCTGAACTGTTCAACAGTCAACAGCTTGTTAATCACCATTCACGACAATTGTTCGTAAGTAAGTAAACCTGCCTACGATAAGCTGGTAAATATTTGTTATTTTTTAAAGAGCTAAGCTTTTAGAAAGAAAGTTCATTTCTCTGCTCATGTTCAAAAAGCTTATCCTGACCACATAAGAATTGTGGTCAGGACCACATAAGAATTGTGGTCAGGACCACATAAGAATTGTGGTCAGGACCACATAAGAATTGTGGTCAGGACCACATAAGAATTGTGGTCAGGACTACATAAGAATTGTATTGCTCTGGTCCTGTTCACCTATATACCAACAGCTGAGAGGATTGGTTTAGAAATATGAAATTATTGTATTTCTTCCCGCAAATTACCAACAGCCTTGCCGAACAAACCGTTTGTATTACTGAAACTTAGAAAATTGGGATTAATTAGTTCCTAGTAGTTAGTCGTTGAAATAAAACTTCCTGCTTAAAATAGAAAGTGAATTTATATCGATTCTACGCCTGTTTGTGCATCACACAGTGCATAAGCATAATATGCATGAGATTACGGATAGTTATTTACAGACAGACTGAATAATACTACATTGATTGTATAAAAGGACTTTGAACAATAAGCTTTTAATACACTAACAATATAAAATACTATGCAACATTCAATTTACTTTTCCAAACTTTATATAAGCCCCGAAGGTACACCCACATCCTCTTACAGACATTTGACCTTTCATCGTTTTTCCTTCCGAACAAACACATGCCAATAATTGGGCAAACAAGATTGACCTCAGCATTGTATTGACAAACCACTATGACCCGAGCTCGTCCTTTAACAAATTGAATTACAAGTTGCAATTCGTTAGATCTGTTTACAGCTCCGTGTTTATTGGTTATTGGATTAGTGATGGTGCATGATTTGTAGTGAATTTAATCATATTATTCGAATTAAAGATTCAAGCCGCAAATACAAAGTTTTATTGCAGTCGGATGAACGGTATTTGAACGAATTGTTATGTACGTTAAATTAAATTATATAATCCGCATCTTGAGGCTTTTGCAGTCTTGGTCTTGCCAAGAGATTATTTTATATTAGGAATAGGCTCGCAGCCATCGCATTGAAAATCGATGTGGTCATGAAGTTAATAATTCAAACGGTTTTATTGCTCGAACAATTTTTATCATTACTAACAATGAAGACAACAATGAAAAACATTGAAAAGAATGCCAAGAATTTCGAATTAGATAGAAAAATTGACATGATCTTAGAGTACACGTAGTACATAAGTGACTTCAGCGGCACATGCTTGTACAACACGACAGTATATCGACACAACGGTTGCCGAAACATGGTAGTTTATTAACATCTATTTGATTAAGAGTAGAGTATTGTAATTACTTTCTGCAAGACTACGTTATTTAGAATATTTATTTCCCTTACACTGCTCAATGAATTAAAAAATATGAACACTGAAACATGAATTACGCCTCGAGATCGCGCAACGTATTTCGCGATTTTAAATTGAATTATAAAATATTTTCAAACCCCAATAAAGAAATTCTGTTTACACTATTGTGCTCTGCGAACAGAACGAATTGTTGTGATTGATTGTTGCGAATAGACAATAAACATTGGACATCAGCAATGAAATAGAAAGTGACGACTGATGGTTCGTTCGGTGCATTAGCGAATTTGCGATTACCCGTACCTAATGAATAGAAAATGCGATTATTGTGTGTAGAAGTTGCAAATTTCACGTCAGATTGGTTCAACGAGCTTATATAATTTTTAATTACATAATTTGCTACAGATATGGCACCTTCATAGTTTAGTAACAGATACACTTTTTCTACCTCTTCATGTAAGAGCATTATCCAAACTTAAGTTACAACGCACCGGTAGTTTTACTCTGTGGCAATGGACACACAATAAGTAATTAACTTGCCTGCACTGTGATTAGTTGATTAGCTTGTGCAGCGACGTTTCAAAATATCGCGTTGCAGTAACTGTGTCAACTTTGTATGCGTATTGGCAATTAGTGGTCTTGCATGTCGAAGTGAAATAGCACGGTGGGTGGTTTCAGTGGCTGAAAATGTTGCATTTGGCTGGTACTATCTAGTAATAAGAGTACTAGTAAGATTTATTTCCAACGCTCAAAATTTCACGTGATCACTCAATACGATGAGCTTCATGAGGATTACTGAAATTTTTGCGACTTTTTATCATTTGACTGGACCAAAAACTTGAATAAAAATAATAAAATCTTAATTGCAGTAAAATATTGAATACATCCTAACTAATCCAAGCGTCTGAAGGGATCGAGCTGAATTTTGGCATAGATATAATATAACTTAAGGGACATAGGCTACTTTTTTGTAGATGCATGCGAACGAAGTCGCTGGTAACAACTAGTACTAAATAAACCTTTTAACCCCAAAAACTCACCAAAATTATCAATCACAAGCTATCGAGAACAGAAAGCAATCAGTCAGTTGCAAAACGCAACCTTGTGAGCTACTTAACGCACTTAGTGCCGAAATAAACAAACTTAAACAGATACCTGCATTAGACGCGAGGTTGCATTAACCTCTGGTTAACGGAGCATAATTAAACCATCGATCATTGTGAGGTCGTTTCCACTACGTCGACTTTTCAACGGAAATCAATTCTTTAAACTACTCAATGGAATAACTACCACACTATCTTAACTACTCTTATCGCTATTCTAAAAAAAATAGCAGTTATATACGAGAACTTAGACTTAATCAACATGCCCGCGCTACCCTGCTGCTTTATGTGAGACTTGAGAAGTCTAATTTAGCTAGAGTTTTGTCAACCCATTAAGGTTTACTTAAAGAGATATATGCTACGATATTTAATTAATTTGTGCTTTTCAACTTCATTTCTCTCTTTTTGTGTTCATCACCAACTCGTCTGACGATGTAACTAAGGGTGGAAGAATCAGATCGAGACAATTTCAACTCTAGCCTAGATCTCGCAAATCTAAATTATTCTGTTTTAGCTTAGTTGGAGCTCTGTTGTAAAAGATCTAAGAAGGATTTTCAGCGTCTTGCCTAGCTCTACCTGTCATTACTTACAGTCAAAAGAAGACAAAATCAGAACGAGCTTAGAAGTTTAACATTACGCAGGTAAAAGCATTCATGCTCCTTTTCACTAATCCAGGAGTCACCAAGTCGGATGGCTAAATATTTAAGAGTTGCTTAGTGCAAAACAACGTTTTACCAAACGTAAGATGAAAAATAGTTTCAGACTAGGAGACGACACCGATTCAGGGAAGCCCAATTTTTTTAAAGATAAGATAATTTTATTCATTGGCCGAATTACAAACATCTTATAATTAAATATAAGAGCCGTGCATCACACCGTATTTCGTCATTAATACAATTTTAATAATCAAATACAATTTCTAATAACCTAATAAATTTAGTATAATTTTAATATAATAAAATAATTTTAATTTAATTTATTTTAAATATAATACATTTTCTTTGTAATCGTAACAACATTCAAATATTGATATAAAATTATATATATTATATTTATTTATTTATTTCAAATTAAACACATAACATACAGAAAAATCCAACTCATTACATGCTGCAACTAAGATAGGTAAGGACCATAGTGCTAAATCTTGCTATCTTATCGAAAAATATATCCAGATCGGGTTGTTGAGAGACTATGTCATTTAATAGTTTTATGAATCAATAGACTAATGATAGCAACCCTTAAACTGACAGCTCCCGCCGCGCTCGCCCACTCACACATGTAGAGGTATTGTTTTAGGTTAGGTTATAATTTAATTCAAACGTCAATAGTCCATAGCACAAGCCGACAATCACACAATCCAATCCATAGACAGCTTTAAAACTTTTAAATTAGATTACGAGTCACCTATTAAAAATTTATTGGTGAAAAAGAATATTACGCTTATGACTTTGCTTAGATTAGGAGTTCCTTAATTAGACGTCGCCCTATTCGTGGTAGAGAAAACGGGCGTCAATGTTGCAGGAAGCTAGAATAAGCAACAGTTAGACAATCTAAATTTTAGTAATATCTCAACACAGAATTGCACAATGGGCCATTTTTCGATTGCGCTTTCCCTTGCGCGAAAATCAGTTTGTAATCTTTACGTCAGCCTTCCGCTTCTTGGGTTAGTAAAAATAGTTACAGAGGTTTGAAAACTGGTTTAACATTATTTGATTAAATTGATTATATTTGAAATGTAGCATAAGGAATCCTGCAAAAAAAGTTAGTGATTAAAGCACTTAATTATCCCGAGCAAAAACGCAGTATTCAAAATATAACATTCTTTAAGGAAACTCGTCAAAAAGTTCTATTGACCATTTAAATCAATACGTGGCAACACCAATTACAAACTGGCATTAGCCATCAACCGTATAATGACCACTTTACCAACAACCTTTACATTTGGTATCCGAGACAATGCTGTGACTAATAGCTATCGCGACTTCAATCGATTTACATGACAATCATTGACTGTTGACATCGGTAACACACCCGCGGAGTATGAAGGGAATTCCTTCACGACTATTTAGGCACGTGTTCATTAAGGTGCCAATATGCCTTTTGTTTTGGTGAATTAGTTTCGTGATTGAGCCAAGGAGGGGCAAAAAGTTACTTATTGGGCCAATAAAATATTCTAGGTCAAAGTTAGTAGAGGTAACTACCCAGTTATATCAATAAAGATATCTAATTTCCAAGCCTTACTATAGATTATCTAAGGACATAAATAGGTACTAAGTATTCTCCTGCAGATAATCTAGAAAATGACCAGTGATATCGTATGCATTATAAAAGTTTAAGCGTGATAAGTAAATTAAATGATGTCATCTAATAAATTTCTACATATAGCCCCAATATCTGAAGAAATCATAAAAGTCCAAACACCTATTGATCACTAATTGGTAGTAGCCATCGAATTCGTTGACATCAATACGAATGTGGCAAGAGAAACACTCGAGGCAAATTAATGATGATTACAGCATGAAATCGAGAAATCAATCAAAACACGCATATTTATTCGATTCTAAATTGCGCTCACGCGAAAGCTATTAACAGGCCTATACAATAAAATATTCAAAAACTAAAAATAAAAGCAGTTTAATTTACGGACATTTAGTATGAATTAGGCTTATTTTTTAATTTCACATCGCGAGGTGTTATATTGATTGGTCTAACAACAGCACTTAAGAATTATCCACGGCGAATCTAAACCGGTACCAAGAATAAAGCATTGACATTTTAATTCAATAAATATTAATTGCAGCAATAAAAAGCAAACCCTATTTAACAAATTAGAAACCTATAAATAATAAAATTAACCAACAATTAAATGCGTCACAACACTGTCTAAAGTAAGAGTTAGCCGATAAGTACAAGTGAGTTCCCTAAATCATAACTATAAAATACCTACAGAAGAAAGTACAAAAAAAAACTTTGACACCATTACTACAACAGACAGCCAAACGGAAGCTAGAAGCAATCGAAGAGGCAATTATTACCGAACGCAATCCCCACACGACAATAATAGAGTGGCGTCGCGCACGAATGCGCGCGCACAAAATTGTTTACTTTGTGCCTTTTTTGAATGCAAGTCTTCATGACACCTGTAATTTATTATTAATAAAAACAAATATAAAAATAAATAGCCGAGTATCTTATCTGCCAACTTGTGATGTTTATGCTATCAGGTTCTGTATGAGTATAAATCCAGTATGTATGTATAGGAGTATATTCCTACAATTGATACTTAAATATTTGCTTTTACTTTTACTCCTTCCAGTACAGAAGAAAGGCTTGCCATTGAATGTCTATGTTCACACAAAGATAAGTCTGAGAACAAACATCGAAACGATGCTGACGATATCTCGTGAGAAACTGATAAGATTATACAAGATAAAGGAGTATGTAAGGAACTTTACATACGTAAAATTCAAAAAAATATTGATCATCTGTTATCGTTATTGATAAGAGTTTTCCGGTAACAAAATCTGCGTAATTCAGTCATATTATCAATGACAAAGAAAATAAAGTTAATATTGTATACACCGTTGAGTATAGTCATAAGTAAAAAAATATTTTTATGTATTTTAATAATCAAGAAAACCTAAGTCAAAGCATTTTAGTAATGAACTAATGGAACTTGAAGTTGTTTGGGCATATCTCCAGAAACGAGACCTCGATGGAGAGGCTTGTAGTGCAGGGCCAAGTAAAAGGCAAGCGTAGTCCTGGTCGATCACCAACTCGCTGGACCGATCTTTTAAATAAAGCCACGCAGTCCAACGTGGTGCAGTGTACTCGCAATGCCACCAACCGCCAAAAATGGAGAAGCATTGCAAGACGAGCCGCAGCCCTGGGAAGGGACGACGACAGCGAGGAGCCTCCGTGTACTATCCACGCAACCACGACCACTCTGCCAAGAGTGCACGACTAAGAAGAAGAGAATGGAATTGTTATTGTATTCGTAGCAGAGTGCCTGCGGATGGATTGCCAGTTATGCAACCGCCAAAGTAATGTACAAACATTACTATGTTCCGGATTAAAGAGCCATGTTTCCAGTGAAACTACTGGGCGTAATCAGATTTACAACTGCTAGAAACCGAGCGAAGCGCAGGTCTCACAATTTATTCATCGGACAAATCGGCATTTGTATGGCATATATGTTTGTGTGTATATTTGTCCGACGATAACTTGCGAAACAGTTGATCCGATCTTCATGAAATTTTGTAGGCAAGTAGTTCATTTCAATACAATTTTAAGTTTGAATATGAGCTGAATCGGTCAAGAGGTTGTGAAGTTATATGGGTCGTGAGATATCAGTTAGGCGCGAACTACTAGTTAGTAGTTAACTACACCACAGCTTAGACTACACTAAATGACATATAACCCTTTTGCGATATGTACCGCGGAATGTTGAGGGCGCTCATGTAGAGGTGTAGCTAGTTTACACAACGCGCCTACGCAGCTTTTAGTGCCTAAATATTATATAATAACGCTGCTAATATTAATGCTATGCTATAAAGACGCTTTTGTTAAAAAACCTTAGAACCTTTTCTCGTCTTGTCCTCTGCCATTCTTTGAAAAATATCACCGGCTGTGATCGAAATAAGCGACTCAATTTAAATTGAATGAAAAAAAAAAGTGTCAAAATCACGTCAGTTGTTTGCATGTATTTAATATTCTAGACTAATTACTTATAATTGTATAATTTAGTTGACATTGCATGTATTTAATATTCTGGACTAATAATTTCTCATATATTTAAAATGTTGACATAACTACACTATTGCTATTAGGTGCTATCCTGTAAAAATAGTTGTAATGAAATAAAGAATACGGTATATTGAAGGTGCGGTTTGGTGAACTCTTCGTGGTCTTGATAAGAATAAAAGGTATTTGAAAGCCTCATATAAACAAGAGTTATGTAAAAGTGTGACCGCGGAATGTGAACGGAGTAAACCGCAAAGGTCGTGACGATGTGCGGGAGCTTCTAATGAATAGTTATAGATACTAATTCAACTAGACAACACCCACGGAGACTAGTCTCTTCATAAAACTACTACACCTCTGTAGAAAAATTACCATTATTCATGTGTCACTTTGTTTTTAAAAGCAATGAACCATTTAAAAAAAGTTTTTGTACTGCTCACAGCACTGAGCCGCAACAATTGGCGCGGGCAAAAAGAGACCTATATCATATCGGCGAAAGATTTCATCATAAAAGTGACCTTCGACTAAGCACAATAATATAATAAGTATGTAATTAAGTCTCCGTCGGAGAAGGGTGATTTGACATAAGCCCTCCATCGGCTAAAGTTGTTTCGGAATATGGTGCGTACATCCAGCAAAGGGCAGATATTAAACAAGGGTTAAAACTGATGGTGATCAAATTTATCACAGACTAGGCCAAGTAGGCTCATGACATCCAACAAATATTACCGTAGCAGACCAATTGTAATTTTGAACGAGTCTATAACGTAGAGTATGGAAAAGTTAAGAAATAAAATCAAGAATAATAACATACCACTAAAGATATTTCACAACACATTTTACTAAGAATGGTCTCCTGTGAAGCAGTTAAAATTAGATCTCTTATCGTTCATATCGAAATATAAGAATTTTGAAATCTCAGCCAATGCCAACTTTAGTGTAACGTTATTTATACTAGCCAAGATCCTATCTACGTCGACTTTATTCACCTGTACATTATTTTGGTAATTTATATTAATAATGCAGCCTGTGGCTATGTGCTATATATCAGTTTGTGTCAGGTTTCAATTATTATTATTTGGAATGTCAAATTTTGATCGCAATAGTGATTAACCGTTTTGAGTTTCGCTTTGTAATGTTTCTTGATCTGAATATACATAAGGAGTCAGACTTAAGCTTGTTATTAAATAGGAATGTAAACAACAAAACAACAGAAAAAAAATATAATTCTGTAGCGACGATCGCTCAGTGATTAACGCTTTCGGATCGCACATCACAGGATGTGGGTTCAAGGCTTCAAGACCCAACAATGAGCTTAAGCTACCAGTGAAGAAAAAAACCACGTTCGCGAGGTACGAATCCAACATGCCAACGGATAGTGAGTAGGTATAGGTCTGGTGCTCGGCTAAGCTACCACCCTCAAGTTGAAAATCTGTCACCGAAATGGCAACTAACCATGGGTTCCGGCAGCCTCACTTGTGAGCCATTTCCACTTCCAAATTTGTTTACCATCTTTGACCACAGCGTCACATTTGTTCTACTGCTAACCTAACCTGTCGAAAATAAGAAAAATCTGCTCCCTTTTACCAGATTTATATACATATACTACTGTAATTACACCATCATGCATGCCCTTCTATTATTCACGCTATGTATTTGATAATGTTAACTTTAGATATTATGTCATTTCGTATATTTTTCCGCTACGAGCTCAATTGTTTAGTTTCTGCTCTACTTGGACCCGTAACATCATTTCCATGAGTACATAGCAATCGAGAATGTTCTGATATGGTTAGACTGAATGCATTTTCTTTTCCTTTAAAAAAATAAATACATTTTTCTAATTTCTTCAAGCAAATTTATATCGATAATTCTTACAAATTTTGTCTTTATTTCTAGAAGGAATGATTATATTTTGTGCCATATTGTTTTTTTGTTATACGACCTTTTACGACCTTATAAATTCATATTGACTGAGCCCGATTGACCAATCATCATAAAATTATTGACACAACATAGCAATATTGTTTCATTGTCCATTCATCTTTAAGCCAACCATCAATCAATACAAAATATCAAAAGATTTGCCATGGAAATTAATATAACGAATGTATTCTTTAGTTTTAGAGTCACATCAATTCAATTTTGGTCAGTGATTTCCTTTGTTAAAATAACACTTGAGTCGGTATTCGTTAACGCCACGATCCTATTCAATATTAACTAAAACTAATTCTTCTTAATATCATTCATGGTTAGATGAGGGCTCTCAACATAATTAATATCATTGATGATTTCTATTTATATACTGATTAATGCAAGTGTTTGGATGTTTCTGAAGTTACCTAAATGTTAATCTATTCTAATAACGCAGTTGCCTTGAAAACCAATAAGCCAAATCACAAACAACTTGTTATACCTACAACAATTTTTAATATCTTTCATCAAATTTATACAAATTGCTATAATTTATTTATTTATTTATAAATGATAGCGAAAACATAGGTATACGATTTAAAAAAAAAAACTTGATCGTATATTTAAGTTCTAAATCGATGCCTATACTTTAGTAACTATTGATATATTTTTTCTCTTTAATTGTGACGCATTTGCTTTTTTTTATCTTCCAATGCGACCCCGTATACGGCCGGGGAGCGCAAAAATACGTATCGTGATGCCACCTCCTCCTTCGAGGAGAACAACGATAATTATTTTTTTCATGTCTTGTTAGATCGCGTAATCAGACTGGACATGATCCGACAGGACAGACTCCGTCATTTCACAGAGACCAATTTTCACCTAATTCACCAAGATTAACAATATTCGGAACTGAAGTAGATATAATAACAATATTCGGAATTGAAGTAGATATAAGTTGCTAGCTGCGTCTCGCCGCGTGCCATATTCCTCAGGAAAAGTAACTTTAAACTAAACCATACAAAGAGGAACATGTTTGTTCCTCTTTCACGCAGGAACAGAGAAACCGATCGGCGTGTTTTTTGTATGGCTTTCGTTTTTTTAAATAATAAATATCTGGGACATTTTTGCACACACGGTCATCTGACCCCAAACTAAGCAAAGCTTGTAATATGGCTGCCAGAGACTGATATACGTACATAGATATTTTTAAATACATACTTATATAGATATTAACACCCAGACATAGAACAAACACAAATATTCATCACATAAATGTTTGTCCTAGATGGGAATCGAACCCACGCCCCCAAACACAGAAGGTAAGTTCATTACCAACTGAGCCACCGGGGCAGGATTAAAAAATATTAGGCTAATATATTATTGGGCTAATTTATTATTAATATATTATATATTTTTTAATTTATATTATTGGGCTAATATTAGAAGGCATAATATTAGTGGCGAAGTAGGGATTCTACTAAGATTGACAGATTCATAAGTCAACTGAGTTTGGTCCAGAGAAAATAAGAATGTTTTTGATTACGTGTTGCGAGATTTGTATTAAGGAAGTTTTATCATTGTCATTGTCTTTCGCATAAACATTTTCCTTCCCCCTAACACAATGGGTCTTCATTCAACGTTGGCTATTTGTACAACCTTCGTATAATCGATTATTTCATTAATCTCCAATTGTTAATTTGTTTGATTTAGCGTTGCCTAATTTTGAGTAATAAGCTTACCTAATATATAGATAGATAACTCTTTTTGTTCACACCGGAAATTACGTACATAATTCAAAAATCTACTTAGTGTAACAATTGGCGGCCTTATCGCTTAAAGCGGTCTCTTTCAGGCAACCTTAGCATGGAGAGGATTTATTAGAAAGAGGTAAGGAACGAGGTGTGCCCTTATAAAGGAATATTTGTAACACACAAACAGAAAAAATAGATATACTTACATAATAAGACTACATACTACTAAAACATAGTTAAATAATAATAATATACATATCGTACATATATAAACATAATTACACTCACAGAGTGAGCATGACGGTGCAGCAGCTATCCCGAGATATAGTGAAGTTTAACTCGACGTTTAAAAACTTCCAGTGAACGTAAACGCTTGATTTCCGTAGGTAGTTCATTCCACAGTTTTATAGCTTTTACCGCAAAGAAGAA
The DNA here is from genome assembly GCA_947579745.1 of Apocheima hispidaria. NCBI lineage: Eukaryota > Metazoa > Arthropoda > Insecta > Lepidoptera > Geometridae > Apocheima > Apocheima hispidaria. The sequence goes on from OX388160.1 coordinate 12,185,944, forward strand.
CTATAGGTATGTTATTATTATTGTTAAGACGTCAAGTTTTTGTTTTCTTTCCTCCCGAGAGGATTTCGGCATCGCATGTATTGCGCATTAATTTGCCAATTGCCAGTGTCAAGTTATAATTTTTTCGAGTTTTATTTAATATCGAACAAAATATCACCGATTAAAACCTAAAACATTTCAATGTTTAAAATATGGAAACCATTTTTCTGATTCGGTTTTGTGATTTATTACGACTCTAATAGTCTACTAATTCGCACAATATTATAAACACGTAATAAAATATTAGCATCTTTGAATTAAAATGCGATGCCAACTTGCATAAAACATAAAGCATGCTATATTTTACGGAAACAAACTCAAGAGAATAAATTAAATATTTTAAATGAATCCGTTCAAAAAAATTACACAGCCTGCAATGAAAAACTTGAGCAAACAGGAAGACAGTTTTAAATACCTCCAAATGCGAATATGAACAGGAACAACACAATTCAAACAAGTTTATCGCGTGCTAATCTAAAACCTAAACGTTCAAAGTTAAATTCCTATCATCGGTTATTAACAGTAATTACGAATACGTATCCTATTTTATATAAAGAGGGTAGTCAGCGCATGTAAGATTGTGTATTCTATGATAGAGAAAACAAAAAAAAAAGATTCTACAACAATTTTTTAGCCGACTTGTTTGTTGTTTATAAACCGATTTGGATTTATTTATTTTTTATTTAAAATATACTATCAGATTGGTCCCAACGTTATCAAATTCCAGTTCTGATAAGCGGTTCAAGAGGAACTGAGGGATCTCCTCAAATATTGTAGGCATACTTATAGCTGTTTTCGTATTTTCATCAATAAGTCAAGCATTTGCATTCAAAAAGTATAATTTGGTGAATGAACTGATGAAGACCACAGATGGCCACCGGAACTCCGTAATAAGTATTTCAGGGCTGCGCCAAGTTGTAAATCTCGATAGCGCAGACTTTTTTTTTTTTTTTTTTAATTATAATTATGGAGACTTTTGTATGCAGTAGGTAACCTTCAAAACAAAATGTTAAATCAATTAGAATTTTTTTTAAAGTAATTATATTTTGAACTTACCACATTGATCTTCCCGAGGATATGGTTGATTTGGTCCTTACTGCACATTTTGTTGATAATGCGGCTGGTACTACTTGATACTTTTCACATTTTCTGAGTAACTTCTATTTATCACTTTAACACCGTTAGAGTCATCAGCTAGAAGGGAAATGGTGATGGAGTATTCCTTTTCGAGGCGGATTATGAGAGCGTACTTAATACTAGTGATGATAACCAAAAAAAATATATTAACAAAACAACAGTTAAACGCTACCTGACATGGTGTGAAAGAGATGGCTACATATAAGTTTCTGGTGGAGCGAAAGGGAGAAGCTATAACCTTAATAGTTTGTTTCTTTTACTCCCGTGAAATTCAAGTCTAGCTGTCCCTTTCGCACGATGTCAGGTCAGGCCATGTAGCGGGGCCTTAAGAGATCTAATAGTGTGTGGTACACAGCATACATTTTGTGATAAATCGAAACTACTATTTATTTACTACAACGAAAAAAAAAAGACACGTATTCAAAATATAGTGCATTAGTATAACATATATGCGTTCTATTCAAACATTTCGAGTAAGTAACTATAGATTAACATTTAACGTACATGGTTTTTTTTTCACTGTTCCCTAAATTCATGATAGCGATCAAAAGCAAGGAATATTTCTAATTTTAAATAATCGTCCAATCCCATTTAAACTGTCAATAGCAGAGAGAAACAACCCAGTCAGTTATTAAGAAACAAAACATACCCAGCATTCTCCTCAGATGTTTTCTGAGAACCTAATAAACTTGAGTCAATATTTATTTTAACTTATCCAGTGATAAACATTGAAAATAAGCAGAAAAACAGTATTCAAAGAACTAGTTTAAATAATCGTCTCTCTGTTACGTTAATGTAAGTTTTTCTTAGATACCACTTTAAAAAAAAAAAAAAGTGATATGAGACCTCGTGTTTTGTACATAATAATTATATCATAGATCTTGATTTGTGAAAACTGTTTATGACTATTAACACTGTAATACTGCTATTCGTTTTTCGCGCAACCATAAACACAGTCTACTTAACGCATTAATAATTCACATGTTATTAGTCGTATCCTTCATAGAAATAACATGCATACATGCACTATTAATGTCGATAACAATCAAGTAACTAGATCGATAGGAACGTAATTACTATTAATAATGAAATTTACGAAACAGTATTGCAAAAACGCAGTATGAGCAGATAGCCTAGTAGAATATCAATAGCTGTTATAGATCGATATGTAATGAGACAATTTGCTTTTGTCAAATTGCTAATTGAAATATGTAAAACGAGTAATTAATTTTGATGGACTTCTGCAATTTCATAGCCCAATACTCGGGTAACAATCAAAGCCACGAGGAGCTATTTGGGATTGCAAACATTTTTATGTTTGTAACCGTAAGGCAGCTAACACACTTGACAACTAAGGATCGCAGAAGACTAGAGAAAATCCGAGGAATAGTTATTTGTTATGCAAGGCTGTAAAGTTGTTTTTTAGCACGAGTACTAGTATTGCAATAAAACCTGGGCAAGCGAAGGATTCTAGGATTGAATTATAGAATCCTGAGTGTAGCGAAGGTTTCAAAGGTACGAGACCCAGAAAAACTTTCCTGCGCGAAACACACAAATTTTCACCCCAGTACAGCAAGGAAATTGCTAGGATAATGGAAAGTGAATTGAATAAAGAGAAGACATTTTTTTAAGTTTTTTATTTTTTCATGCGGTCGTCGTGCGGCCTGTGCGATTATTAGAAGAAACTGTTTGGCGCACTGACATGAAATAAGTATTAATGCATTTTTAGCTGACTGGCGGTATAGAAAATTATTGAACTTTCTAAGGTTCAAAAAAGACACGTGGCGGATAAAATGCAATTTTGCATTTAAATTTAACTGATAAACAGAAACTTCCCGAGATTGTGAGGTAAAAATTATACCTCTCCCGCGGTCGGCGCCAAGCAAATTGTTACGTGTGTAAGCACAATGATATGTAACCTCTGTATGTTTGTCTCAAGCTCTTTTCTAGGAATCAACGCACAGACCAAACAGCTTATGTTATAGACGTGAAATATGGATCCAATATTCTTCAAATGGTCTAGGACCGATGAACGATGAGAACGGATACGCCAAGATACACTGAGAAAAATTTGTACTGGGATAAATCACATTTCATAATGAGCTGGCCGATTTTACTAAATTAAGTAGTAAATCTACTTATTTTAGTTATTTTCTACGTAATAATGAGTCCATAGCTCCTTACGTTTGGTGCCCGCCACAAAACTAAAAATGTGTGGTCTGCCAACTACGTACACGTACCCGTCAACTAAAATAATGCGGAAAACTACTTACGCCCTAGTTAAAGACACATTACGGTTTGGTGTTCCGTAATGTTCGAAGTCAATCGTGCATTAATAAAGAGTATTTAACATTACATAATGAGCAGTACACATTAGTAAGGACTCGGATACATTAGATAATGAATTTTACGCATTACAATGTACCCAAAATGCTACGTACATTAGTAATGTGTTGTAATGGGTCTGAATCCTTACAATGTGGGAATTATCTTATATTGCGTAAAAAACGTAAGAATGTTTCCAGCACAATACATAAAGACCGAAACACATGATAATGTTCCTTAAACTTTATTTACAGATGTAAATATATTACAATTTATCTACTTTATTATAATCATTCACATTATGCATATGGTAAAACACATTACAATGATCCGGACACAGTAGTAAGACGTTAAACACTTGACAATGCATACAGCACATTGTAATGTGTGGGCGTCTGTTCAATGACACGCACACATGATAATGCGTACAACACATTACAACGATTCATACACGGTACATGGGCATTTGAACACAGTGTAATGTGTTCTTTACATTGCTACAGATCTAAATACATTACAATGTGCCAGTTAAATTGGAATGGCTCCAGCTAGTCAAAACGAAAAAAAGGGGTTTACAATGTGCTTGATACATTATGTAGTGTATTATTCGCATTACGAATCTGACGAAACACAGTACTATGTTCCGGGCACAGTAGTAAGAAGATAAACACTTGACAATGCATTTAACACATTGTAATGTGTGGGCGTCTGTTCAATGACACACACACATGATAATGTGTATAACACATTACAATGATTCATACACGGTACATGGGTATCTCAATACAGTGTAACGTGACCTTTACATTATTTACAGATCGAAATACATTACAATGCATCCGCCAAATTATAATGGCTCCAGCTCTTTAAAACGTAGGAAAAGTCTTACAATGGGCTTGATACATTCTGTAGTGTTTTATTCGCATTGCGAATCTGACGAAACACAGTACAATGTTCCGGACACAGTAGTAAGAAGTTAAACACTTGACAATGCATTTAACACATTGTAATGTGTGGGCGTCTGTTCAATGACACACCCATGATAATGTGTACAACTCATTACAATGTTTCATACACGGTACATGGGCATCTTTTAAAACAGTAGGTATGTGTCCTTTACATTAATTACAGATCTTTACAATGTATCTGCTAGTGTCACGGCTCGCTCTATAAAACATAAGAAAAGGTCTTACGATGAGCTTGTTACTTTCTATAATGTATTATTCACATATTAGAACTGACAAAACACATTATAATGGTCCGGAATGTTTTGAAAATTATCAAAAATAAAAATAGCAAAAGAAAGAAAATAAAACTTAAAGAAAAGCCGGGAAAGAAGTTCCCGCTTTTTTTATTTTTTTATTATCGCCGTACCATGAACGCTTATTGCGGGACAGAATAGGCTCAGCTGCTGATGCTGCGCGAATGCGAATTTTATCGCCTCGCAATACGGCTCGCGGTGAGCTGAATTTCAATTCCACTGGCAGCTGCTGTTGCGTGGCAACCATCGATCAACCAAACAATATGCATTCGGTCTCTTGCGCATATTCATAATCCAAATTTAAAAATATATTTTGTGGAGCAAAAACCTGTTTGGTCCCTGTTATCGGCGAACAAGTGGTCGTTTTCGGAGTAATATGGCGTCAAAAGTGAAAACCGCGTAGAAAAAGTTCATTAGCTCGTGACAAAATGTATGGAACCGCTGATTTTTTCGTGATTTCAGGGTTGGCACCATAGTAAAAGTTGTTCACAAAGATGAGTACAATGACCCCGTTCCGGTTTAGCACACCGCAAACTTATAACATTATAACCCTATATAGTTGTTGTATTAGATAATTAATAAAAGGTAAAAGTCAATTTTCTCCCAACACTACACTGGGTCCATAAAATCCCTCATTTTATTTTACCTTTCTGTAGTTTCTAAGCAAACTATGCTGCATACAGTCGTACGGCCTCGGATATAAGTCAAGCTATGGCTTAATTTTAATAATCAGTACAAAGTGTCAATATAAAATAATTTATTTGGACAAAATAGCATTTATGGTTCTGAAACCCAACGTGGTCAAATAGACCTCGCACCAAAGTTTTGGAAGATTTAGTAGTACCTAATACGTGGTTTAATATTTATCTCGTTCCGGGGTAATGGAAAGTATCGCTCATTGGCTTATGCGCCCCGCGGTGAAGGTGTCCTGTCTTTATACCTAATCAAAGCTATTCTGTTACAATAATCGATATAATATACGCATAGTAGATCTAGTAAAAAAATGGTTTTAGTGTTTGTATGTAGTTGTTGTAGTCCCATTATATTTGATTGACATTAAGAGCGTAATAATTCATCTCCCTATTTTTACTACCTACGTCAATGTATATATACATAAAAGTACGTCAGAATATTATCAAGTGGAGATCCTCAATCTCTGTATTATACGTCGTTTTCGTTAGGATACAGACGTGTTAGTAATAGAATACTTTCGTAATAATACAATTCAAGTTCCTACCTAGCATTCGAGGTAGGTAGGTACTTAGGTAGTTATGGAATTATTGCTCATGAATTAATGTGCTTGAAACATTACAGCATGTTTATCAATGACCGTCGCTCATTACGTAATGAGTAACGTGCATGAAGATGGTGCAGAAAACATTCTATCGTGTGTGTTACCCAGTTCATTATAGACTCAAATTTAAAATGGCGGCGCTAATCAGCTTAAAATACAGTACCTAGCTGACAAACAACTTGAGCCAATGACCTTGGCTGCGCAGTAGACGATTTTAGGGTATCTTTAGCGGATCGAAGGGTAGGTACGGGGGGCAGTTCTTTTCTAGATAATCTGTCGCTTGAGCGCTTCTGATGGCTTGTTATGGCATTTGCATGCATTCATTGCCGGTGTGACCAGATTTAGCAGGAAAATGCTATTTTAGCAGGGTTAAGCTTTATGCAGGATTATCTGCATTCTTTGAATTGCCCTGTAATATTTGGGGAGCAGTGATGGGGAGTGGGGGAGGGCGGTGTACAAGGCTGGTAATTATTTGGCATTATTCAATAAATGCGTTCCAAAATACCACTAACCGTATAAGGTAATAATAATTACTAGGAGTTCGTGGCGAACTGAGACCTCGTGACCCCTATATCTTCACAACCTCTGGACTGATTCAGCTCATATTCGAATTTAATTTTTTTATTGAAATGAACTACTTGCCTACAAAATTTCGTGAATATCGGATCAACGGTTCGCAAGTTATCATCGGACAAATATACACACAAACATACAAACATACTTACAAATGCCAATTTGTCCCAGTAAACTCTGAGATCTTCGCTTCGCTCGGTCAATCATTGTGAATTTTGTAAAGTCCTTGACTTGATGACTTTATTAATGTCAAAACGCTTTTTGTGAGCGAATTAGAAACAACGAATTTTTTTCACAGGTCGATGTATAATTATGTGTATCGTGCATCCCCAGTATCCCTACATCCCTAACCTAGCCATCTTATATGAAATATGAACTGAAATTCAATGCTTACATTAATACTGCCTAATAAGCGAAACAACAAAAAAAAATGTATACATTATTGGCGGAGAATAAATAATTTTATCTAACGGATATTTGACAGCAATACAAAACGAACTTGGTGTATTTTAAAAATCTTGTTGGCAACACTGGCCGTCATTCACGATTTGATTTTCACGAGTTATGTTATTACCGCGAAAAAAACAAGTCGCCGCATTGTTATTGTGTGTAAGTGAAAGTTATTTAAAAAAAGAACCGGTAAGTTCATCTTGCGTTTTATGATGTTTCTCTTTCAAATCATGTAAAACCTAAGGTAAAACAATAATTACCTACATACAGTTGAGTTTAAATGAAGTTTTTTGTGTCTGGATTATAATGTTTTGATTGCCTGAGAATGACCTAGAATGAGTATGAGTGGGACCTAGGTATGTCCTAAAACTATCTAGAACCGCCGGAGGACGGGTAGCAGCGTTCGGTGGTGAGCATTCCGCGACTCCAAAGCCGCGTGCCGAGCGTGGGGATTTGTGGTATAGAATAGTTTAGAATCTCAAGATCTGCACAAACACAGATTCTACGTATCCACTTAGAAAATAATAACCAACGTGAAGGAATCGCGTTTTTCGTACTTGTTTAAATGTAAGGCGAAACTCGTATCACAGAGCAATTTTAGGCAAATAGGTAGGCTAATTAATTATGTTACCTACAGCAAGTTATTAAAACAATCATTTGTTAACAAAACTTTTCTTTTCCAGTTGGTGTTATAATGACTAGAGAATCGATGTTTACATTCCGAAATCTTATAAATGAATGTAGATTAGACGAATATTTTGATACAGTACTTGACGACTATGGCATTCAACAGATCATGCCCATAGTTGGGCATCAAATGAGATTCAAAAAGGATTTTAAAGGAATGGCAGTCCCAACAAAATAAGGTCAGTCAGTATAATATCACAGCCTATAATAGAGTACCTATCGAGCTGCAAATAATTATTCTAGATTTGAACTCGGTGAGCGATTTTGAAGTTTTCTTTTTTTTACTATTGACTTTAGTGCCAAAGTGATGCGTACAGACATTATGATAGATATTTGTTCTGTGGGTGATAGTACTATGCTTATGACTGAATCAACATTCATGGTTGTGGCGTGCTCATAGTCAGTTTTTGTTAGATATCAATTCCGTTGTATTCTTCACTAAACTACATTATATAGTAGGAGGACAAGACCAAAATTATTTATACTTTTTTTTATGACAATTTTTTAGAGAAATACAGTAATCCTGTCTATTTTTGTTAGTTAGATAGCTACATTTCAATTCTGTTTTATCATTTATCAATTTTAGTTAAATAAATGGTAAAACAGAATTTAAATCTATAATAGTTCTTATGTATTGAACAGAATTGACATCTATAGTCTTTTATGGATTATTCAATAAATTAATTAACCTACTTAAAGTACTAATTACTAAATATTAACTTAAAGTTAACTAATTAACCTAAAGTTTGTCACATTTTTCAGATAGCTAAAATTGGTGACTTACCAGCACAGATCATACCCTAGATTCTGTATTCAGGACGCTCGAAGCGCTTCACGCATCAGTCTAAATACACTTATAAGAAATTACTCTGATTGGTTGATTATTAGGCATGAGTAGGTGTAAGCTTGAGATAGCCAATCAGAACGCTTGGTCGCACTCCCAGCGACCCGCGCCGCGCCTCAAACTTTGTTGACTTTTTGTATGAACAACGAATCTCGTAATGCGTTATCTAGTGTGATCTGTGCTAACCAGATACCACAGAAGAAATCATAGATGATGATTTAAGTTCTACACCAGCAAAGGAAGCTATCGTAGAGCTACCGATTCAATTTTATACTATCTTCATTATATCGCTAGGAAGCCCCAGTCTCAGGAAAGTGAAAACATGGTTAGTACCTACTTAATATTACTAAATTACTTAGTGAGCCATTCCGAGAAAAAAGTCCCGTTAGTAAATGTACAAAACGGACAAATTTAAAATTAATATTGTAACCTTTTGAAACTAAAGATTGTTGAGACATTTACCAAAGTTTTAGTAAAGCACTGTATTTCACGTAAAACATTACTGTCCAACTTTGCTCTAATATTACTTAAATAAATTAGAGACTTATAATTTACAATATCAAATAGATAAAGTAAACACAACACTTATTTGTGCCTTAAAAACCAGAATAGTAGTTATATAGTATATATAGAATATTATAGTATAATATCCATATTATGAAACTGAGAATAAAATGCAAGTGGTGCATGGGGAGAGTAGATTCCAAATAGCCGAAGGTCTATATATTTTATTCTCCAGTGACATAACCAAGAGGCTCTTCATTATTATTATTTTGGTCTGATGTGTGCCAAAGTGGAAAAAAAAGAGAAGTGTAAAGTGTAAAACTGGGTGACTGGGCGAAGGCCAGCAGTATTTTGTTCCCTCCTTTCAGATAGCTCGGTCTTCAGTTTTGGTGGTCCAGTGACTGCGTTGCAATTTCAGTTCTTCACACCACCTTTGTCTGGGTCTCCTTGTAATCTCGCAGTGTCGCCACTCACCGACGGCTCGCCACAACGATTATATTATTAAAAATTATTATTATCCCCTTTGTTATTCATATTATGTATTATAAATCATACATATATCATATTATGCATCATAATTTTAATAAACCTTTTTTTTACAGCAGATGAGACAGGAAAAGATGGACTTAACTGGTTCAAAAATTATGTAGAGCCATGGCACAATGGAACAATGGAAGCTACAGCTGATATACTAACCCAGTTAAACAACTTAAACCTGTTAAACTTGGAAAAGGAAATATTGCTGATTATGTAAAACAATTTCCAGCACTTAAACAGTCCAAAGGATACACTTTAGTAAGTAATCATCATTCCACCTCTTTTTTTGGGGTCGGCTCAATTTGACATCTTTCTGTAGAGCAATCTGTTCTGGAAAAGCCGTAATTCAGTATTTTGCTTCTTTACAGTTACTTCAAGACTTCGCGCATCTTTATTCAGATAGACATAACAATTTACACTTTCATTTTTGTTGAAAAGAGAAAAGACAAGAAGAGGTTGCATTGAATAAAAGCAATCAAACCAAAGATAAGGACATCAAGCAAAGAATGCAAAATTACATTGCACTTGCTAAGGTAACATTTCATTAGAATTATTATGAATTATTTTAGTTTGCTAGGGTGAGGCCTTCGTTCTGCACTGGATGCCTTCTGGCTGATGATGATGATTGTAGTTTTTACCAGCAACTGAGCTTATTTATATGTCAGAGGACATTTTTTTTTTTTACAATTTTAAATCCTTCCGCCGTTTTCGACAAGAATACCAAAGAGGCGATTCATGACCTACTCAATTACATTACGGCTAAGCGGCTAGTCGATCCGCCGTTATAGTCACAAAAAGGGTACGTTTTTTAAATGACTAACAGTTATTAAATACGGCGATTTCTACGTTTCGGATGCGACACAAGATTGTTTCTAATTGAAAAGCAGTAAGCAGTAGTTTTAATAAATAATTAAATGTTTATTTTTTAGGTGGAGACTCCGATACAGTAACTAATGCGGCTTTAGTAGTTCTTACGTACGTGGTTGGATCGACTCATTCGAGGAAACGAGGGAAACAAACATTGGAAACCATCTCGCAGTGAAATTAGGGACAGATTTATTACGCAGGTTGCATCCTCAGGTGATGTAGGTTCTGTGGTTAAATTAAGACGAGCTTAAATGTAACGACTGGGCAAGACTTTGCAACCATTCGTTGTGTATGTTGGCGAATCTCTGAATCAAGTACCTACAGTCAGCATATGTAGTTGTAGTGTAATTTTTATGCGTTCCCAGCTTTGATACCGGCTGTCGATGCAGCTTTCAAAATATTTCAAGCCACTGGTGCCTGCTATCCTGACGAGTGCATGGATTTGTGACTTGTAATTCAGATATGATTTTATAAAATAAAAACAGTTTTTGATAAGCCGCACCAAGCCACCAACATATTGTTAAACGACCTCGAATTACTGTAATAATGTACACTTGCTATCACTGTAAAAGGAAACATGACTCTGTTAAACAACTAATAATACATTATAAATTGTATTTCAAAGTTTCATGTGGTAATTCAGAATTTATTTGTGGAGAAGATGGCTTACGATATTATAGTTCGGCGTTATCTTATAAAAAAACATTTGCTCAAATGACATACCTCACAAATGCAATCTATAGATTATTATTTACAGTCAAATAGCCCAGGCCCTTCGTTTCTACAAAATGTTGGTGAAAATCCAATACATTCAGTTCCTCCAGTAAAATTGCAATTTACGGATCGTTCACAATCAGAATGTGCAGACTCTTCAGTTCCCCTAGATTTTGATAAAAACCCAGTTTCTAACCAATTTTCTGTTCCTCCAGTAAATTCTGAAGACCTCGTAGAAGCAAATCAATCTCAAAAAGCTAAAACTTTTGAAACTTTTCAAGATCTTGTCACAGGTCAAATTACCATTCATTCATTATCTACATGTTTAGTTTTAAATCTAACTTAGAATCTACTTATAAATGTAATCTGTTTTGTTTTATCAGCATCAATCCTCACCCGCACATTTTAAAATTATTTACTGAGTATGAAAGGGTTTTTATTGCTTGAGGAAGTACATAATTATGTATACCTGGATTGACATAATGTTTTATGTACGAATTTTTTCAGTATTGACGTTTTCTTTTATACATATTACATAAATATTGTATTTCACTTGAAATACATAGCTCGATTGTAGTACTCGCAGATCACACTAGATACCGCATAACGAATTCGTTGTTCCTACAAAAAGTCACCAAAGTTTGAGGCGCGGCGCGGGGCGCGGGGAGTGCGACCAAGCGTTCTCACTGGCTATCTCAAGGTTACGCTTAGTCGCGTCTAAAAATCAACCAATCAGAGTAATTTCTAATAAGTGTATTTGGACTGATGTATGGTGCACTTCGAACTTCCTGAATGCAGAATCTAGGGTGTGTTCTGTGGTAGTACTAAATGTTTATTTTGAATCTAACTTAGAATTATCTACTACACAACAATGTTATTTTTTGTTTTGTCAGCATAAATCCTCAACTCCACATTTTTAAACTACTTATAGCAGACCGTTGAGAATGAAAGAGTGTTTATTTAAGCTTTCGTATTTATCTTGAGGTAAACTTTACTAAGTCAAATAAATATGTCTTGTCATCTAAAGAAAGTTTTGTTTGTACGTAGGGTTAAGACAATTATTATTATTAATTATAAGATAAAATATAATAAAACATGTTTTAATTATTTTATTACAGTTTTTCTTTAACATTTCTTGACATTCTCGAAAATGCTGTAGTGGCCGTATAAACGGCTGATATAATTTTATTTTTATATTTTACAATTGCTACGTGAAGTTGTATATGTGCGTTAATGGAGAAGCATCAATCACGTTCTGGTGTACAGTCAAGGCCCTAATATTATGTATCCAGATTTTAATAAATTTTTTCAGAAGGTTAATCTTATTCGCATAAAATGTGGTATTTGGTTTCCATTAAGATAAGTAAAATCTACAAATCCTGAAAATGTAATGCAAAACTATCAATAACTTTTTTGAGAAACTTAAGACTTTGAAGCCTTGACTGTTCATATTGTTTAACCTTTTGTTTTGTATAATAGCAACGTCTTCACCTGTTTTTAGTAAATGTATGTAAAGCGCTGGTTTTGAAAGATGTAAATAGCGACCTGTTAACTTGTCTCTTAAGTGATGTTTCCAGAGTCCAACTAAACACGCACAAATGTGTGTTTTACACAAGCACAATACGTTATTGCGGCAGTAGCGTTATGTAATGTGCTAGATTACGTATTGTAATGTAAATAGCTACGTGTTTAGACCTGGCGCCATTACACTAATGCGCTACTAATGTTGGCAGGTCCAAGCACAAGTAGCTATTTATATTACAATACGTACTACAGCACATTACGAACGGTCACTGCCGCATTAACGTAATGTGGCCAGGTCCAAGCACAAGTTGCTATTTACATTACAACCCGTACTACAGCACATTACATAAGGTCACTGCAGCATTAACGTAATGTCGCCAGGTCCTAGCACAAGTAGCTATTTACATTACAGTACATACTCCAGCACATTCCATACTGTTACTGGCGCATTAACGTAATGTGGCCAGGTCCAAGCACAAGTAGCTATTTACATTAGTATACGTACTACAGCACATTACATAAGGCCACTGCCGCATTAACGTAATGTCGCCAGGTCCAAGCACAAGTAGCTATTTACATTAGTATACGTACTACAGCACATTACATAAGGCCACTGCCGCATTAACGTAATGTCGCCAGGTCCAAGCACAAGTAGCTATTTACATTACAGTACATACTCCAGCACATTCCATACTGTTACTGGCGCATTAACGTAATGTCGCCGGGTCCGAACGCACGTAGCTATTAACATTACATTACGTACTCCAGCACATTACGGACTGTTTCTGGCGCATTAACGTAATGTGGCGGGGTCCAAACGTAAGTAGCTATTTACGTTCCAATACCTAGTCCAGCACATTCCATACTGTTACTGGCGCATTAACGTAATGTGGCTGGGTCCGATCGCACGTAGCTATTTACATTACAATACATACTCCAGCACATTCCATACTGCTACTGGCGCATTAACGTAATGTGACCGGGTCCAAAGGCAAGTAGCTATTTACATTACAATACGTACAACAGCACATTACATACTGTCTCCGGCGCATTAGCGTAATGTGGCCGGGTCAAAACGCACGTAGCTATTTACGTTACGATACGTACTCCAGCACAGTACATACTGCTACTGGCGCATTAACGTAATGTAGCCGGCTCCAAACGCACGTAGCTATTTACATTACAATAATGTATTCTTATACATTACGTGCTGTTACTGGCGCATTATACTGTGAAAAACAGGACAGACGGACGTAATGGGTCAGCTACATTACGCGTAATGTGCCCGCCGTAATGTGAAACGCTCATTACGGCGGGAACATTACGCGTAATGTAGCTGACCCATTACGTCCGTCTGTCCTGTTTTTCACAGTATTTTTTGGTGCTGCGCTACGTAATACAGTTGTCGGCACAGGAAATTTTTCTCAGTGTACTGTAATTTGTTAATCTAGTCAATGGAGTTGCCAGAGCAGTGTAAGGACTGCGTTAGAGAGTCGGCAGAACAATAGTGAATATTCAGATGTGTTTTAGAAAAATATTTTTGATTATTAATTAATATTTTTCTGATCAGGTTTTAATGGGTCAGTGATCGATTCATCACGCAGACATCCAGAACATTTTTAGTAATGTAATCGTTTGCTTTCCATTTGGATATTCTGACTGTACTTTGTACAAAGAGTTTTGCATATCATACCACTGCCTCGCTAATCTCTAAACCTGCGCAGTGAAATCGTCATTTTTAAAATAATTTCACCGAATTCTCGCATAATATTAACAGAGGCACAACAAAATATGAACGTCATCGCCATGAATATTAATGACTTTTAACGACGTGCCAGTGAAATGTTTTGTTAAGATTGTTTTGATTTGCATGTGTGCTAGATGCGCCCTTTGGCAAGAAAATAATGTTGGGCATGTTTACTAAATTGGAGATGCAAGATTGCCAGTTATTCAAACGCCAAGCAGTAGTGCGCATTACTGTGTTCCGGACTGACGGGCAATGTTTCATAATTACTGGGCATAAAGAGATTTAACATCTAATATCACAGGATGACGAGCGCAGTGCATTGCCGCTTATGGTTTTGAACTATTATTATATTATTATTATTATTTTTATTGCTTATGGTTATTGAAGTTCAAAATTCTGGATGGCACTGAATTGAACTGGGCAGGCGTCAAGCTTAACATCAGGTGAGCGACTTGCTCGTCTCGTCAAAAAGATGCATTAAAAAAAAAACGGAGATTTATTTATTTAGGTTGACCTACACTGTGCACACCAATACAATGTAAAAAAATTACACATAATAGAACTAAATGTCACAACAATTACAGGTGAAGACAGCACACAGTAATATAAAGCAAGCGAGATCAATAATATTATCTGCTCGAAAACAAGTACATAATATAAACTGTAATTTAAAAACACCTAACCATTCTGGAAAAGGGTCACAACTTTAAAACCGCTGGGCAGATTTTCATCAAACATACCTAGCACACATAGCTGAGAAGCACTGCAATGCAAAGTGGTTTTCAAAAATAAATCGCATCAGAAGTGGTTAAGCCATTACAGAGGAAAATTTTAACAGAAATACAAACACATTATCCCACAATATCTTACCCCAAACGCATTTTCATCTCCTTTCCCTCGTGGTCAAAATCAATTTAAATACTAGGTACCTATGAAATATTTTTTTAAGATTGATTGTAAATCATGCATGATGCGTGAAAAAAGCATTTATCAATAACCAAATACGGTGAAAAATACTTGATGTTGATTACACAATTCTACTTTTTGCGAGCAGATGTTAGATTACAATTTGTAATGAACCGGTCTTCTGAATCGGAACAAGCATTCACTCATCCATCATTCATTACATAGTATCAGTCCCACAGTGACCTAGCATCAATCGTACGACTATATCTGTAACGGCCGTACTCAGAGACGTTTGATGATTACTTAAACTGTGGATTTTCCATAGAAAAGGTTTACTTAGTGACAGTTTAAGAGGATCCTTCCGCGAGGTTTTGGCGCATTCGATATTTGAAATTGTTTAGCTGTCGCTCTGTGTCTCGTGCGTGCGATGAAGAGAGTTAGCGAAATTTTTCTAGCTTTTTGATGAAATTAACGTTTCGGGGGGAGTCTGTTATCACCCCCTAAATCTTAACAAAATCTTTTGTTTTTGGTGTCAATGGCTTGGATAAACTATACACAATCTATGCCGCTATGTTTAAAAAAAAATTACCTATGGTATTCTAACCAAATTATTTTTTTACATTCGTCGTATTTCGAATTCGTCGACGCAAAAAAAAATGTCACTTTAAGTAACTTTAAACAACGAAGATAATGCGAAATTTAAAAAAAATACATACAAGCATAATTTTTCACGGTGTAGATAACATAATTATAAAAAGATTATGAAATCGAATAACGTTTAGGTGTGGGTATCAGACTACGCTTTTTGTATGGACGAGACGAGATGGCGGTATATTCATAGGTAATCACTAAATATCTTTGAGTGCGACCGTAAGTGTGTAAGTATGTTTACTTAAGATTTTTGTATCCCAATTTGAATTAGGAACGCTTAAAATTCATAAATGTAGTAAAGGCCGAAGTTTTTTTTTTTAACATTTAATCTTTTATCATCTCTGTGCCCTTATCCCACTAGGTGAGGTCGGCACAACACGTTTCCTTTCTCCACTTCTCACTGTCAGCCGTCATCTCGACATTAACCTTTCTCACGCATATCATGAATACACATTCACACTCACATAGTTCATACACACATTTCATATTATTTTGCCCTCTCCCTTCTTCTTTAAATTTCTATAGGTCCAAAAGATACCTTTAACCACTCAGTGACAGATTCTGCACCTACGATTTCGCACCATTTCTAAAAATAACACAATTCATCAAAATCGCTGAACGTAATGGCGATTACACAATAACGGAATTAAGTTGCGTTTTTTGCGCGTAGATGTTACGCTTATGTTCGGCTCAAACCAGTCCGTAAGTTCTTTTGCACTTTTTGGCTTGCGTTCCGATGAAAGCGAGAGTATTGAGGATTGGGAGGAGAGGATCGATACAATATTTTTTTTCATCATAAAATAATTCGAGTTATTCATGGTTGCTTCATGAAAAACATGATTTTCTGGACTGTATCAAACAAACTCTTACTGGGTATAGGAAACAAACCCCAGCAGGCCTAGCAAGCGCGCTCGCCCGGATGCCGGGGCACTAGAACACGGCATCGGTATCCCCTGTGTTAGTAAGAGTAAGACCCTACTAAAAGGAGACCTGTGGGCTCGCGGGTGGTTATATAGGTGAGGCTCAATAACTATCTACTAGCTAGGCCGCTGACCACAAAACTCAAAACCTCAATTCGAAAAAAATATATTAACAAATAGTTAATAACATTTTGCTATTTCGTCGCACGTTCCACAATTTAATACATGTGCAAAAGCGTTAATGAATTTGGACAGCATGTGAGATCAACCCCCGAATATTGAAACGTTTGTTAACTTTGACAACAGATTAATTCTAATACTGCCTTTGTCTGGCACTAAGCAAATGACAAAGACAGTAATAGACTTAATCTGTCGTCAAAGATAACAAACGTTTCAGTATTCGGGATAAGTGATGAAGACTCAGAGTCGCACAGCGGGCAATGGACAGAGCTATGCTCGGAGTTTCTTTGCGCGATAAAATCCGGAACGAGGATATTCGTCGAAGAACCAAATTTGCCGACATAGCTTTCAGAGTTTGCAAGCTGAAGTGGCATTGGGCAGGCCATATCACTCGAGGAACCGATAACCGGTGGGGAAGAAAGGTTCTTGAGTGGCGACCACGAACCGGAAGACGCAGCGTAGGTAGGCCTCCCACTAGGTGGACCGACGACATTGTGAAAGTCGCGGGCAAGCGGTGGATGCAAATGGCCCGTTGTCGGTCGGTGTGGCGCTCTAAGGGGGAGGCCTATGTTCAGCAGTGGACGTCTTATGGCTGATGATGATGATGATGATGAAGTCCAACAACATTGCCCACTCTGGTACTATAAGTTTCGAAATTAATAAAGTATTGTGCGAATGCACTTTCACCGCGGAAAATGTAACGATTGTGTTCATCGATGCATCTTCGACCCGAGGAGAATTTATTGGTTTATACTTTCCGGTATGACCTACCTGTAAACATGATACTTTACGAGGTATTTCGGGATTATTTAGGTATTTCTCAGGATTTTGTTCGTTGAAACGCGAGTAATTTATCAAAATGTTGTATGACTGAAAACTGAAGTAAACGAACAATTTTTTTTTTAACACCTGGTTATAAGGAAAGGGTATGCTAACCCGAAAGGGGCTCATAGTACTCATCATTATGAACAGCTTTTACGATAGGACTCAAAAAGCTTTTTTTCACGATTTCAGGGTTGGCGCCATGCTAAAAGTTGTTCATACTGACGAGAACCATGAACCCTTTTCGGGTTAGCATACCCGTTTCGTACAACCGTTTATATTCATACTTCAGACCATAATCGAATATTCAACACTCAACAGACACACAATAACACACAGGTATACATATCAAAATTAATAGACAATTCAATCAATACAAAAATCAGTTATTAGAAATACGTAGGAATTATCAATAACATTCAAAAACACTTCCGACAGATATTAATGGTCACCATAAATTTACGAGGTATCACGTCGGATATACCACCGGCCGGAACCTTATCGAAAGTAAAAGTTATCTTTTCCAATTCAAATATTTTTGTGGCGGCACACAAACAGTTTTCTATTCAAAAGATTGTCTCAAAACAGATACTACGTAAAACATCACGTGAGAACATAATTTAAATGTTTAACACAACCTTTTGGGTTTAATTAGTTGAATTCTCTAAACTTTTTAAAATTATCTACCACTACGAGAACTTAGACTTTTTAGAATACATGAAATGGATAGAGCATAGAATGTAGGCCACTGCTTATTTACTATCTACATACAAAGATAATCTAGGATAGGTACTTATACTGATTCCTTGTAAAGACTCTGAAGCATTTCTGGATATTAAATGTTTTAAGAACTAGTTCAACATTTTCAAAAAATTTCAGATACCTAGTAATCTAACAGTATCTTGCCAAAAAGCCTGGTGGTCTATAGAAGACGAGCCGGTTCTAGTCCGCGACACCGTGCACAACACAGCATGTTTGGAACAAGCAAACATACGGTTGTTATGTTAAACGAAATGTTAGAGATCACTTTCACTAACATACTAATGGGACTACGCTTTTCTCATAGATCGGTCAAAATTTGTAGGTGCGAATCGGGCTTTAAAACAAATGAGCTCTTTCTCTACATCTATATTTATACTATATATGCACTGGTGAGCACGAAGACATGAAAAAAAAAACTTTTTCAATTTTTCTTCTCTTTATTCAATTCACTTCCTCCATCATCCTGGCATTTTCCTCAATTTTTTTTAGGTGAATAGTTGTGTGTTTCGCTCGGCAGCAAAATTATTCTGCGTGTCGTACCTTTGAAACCCTCGCTACGCTCAGGATTCTATATTTGAATCTATAATAAAAACAACTTTGCAGCCTTGCATAACAAATAATTATTTCATGCAAAGCCAACGAAAGTATTTTATTTAGTATTTTTCCAAAATCAACATCTAAAGAGATGAAATGTTTCACATATTTTAGCCCATACGAGCGAAGCCGTGCGGGCAAGCTAGAAGTTACTAGAAAAGAGATACCCATAACAACTATGTTTTATTGTTAGCTAGCCAAGCTACGGCGCATCGCGCATACTCAATGGAATGACTGTATCTGTTCGCAGTGACTCGAAGCGAACAGCCGAAGACTCAGTAGGTATTTTGGGAGAAGCCAATGTCCAGCACTGGATTGATACAGGTTGATGGAGATGACGATCTTGAATGAGATAAGTAGTTTCAATCAAGATGAAGTTCAGAAATCTAGATAGACTAAACTACAAGATCTCTTGTGCGAGAATGTACAGCCTTCATACAATAAGTTACAATAAGACACGGCGAAAGGTCGAAAAGCAACCGCAAACCGCAGGCATGTCAAAATTGGCTGGCTTTTCGTAAATCTGATTTGAAGCGTTTTAGAACGCTTGGGTTAAGGAACTTTCTGAATTAAATAAATGTTTTTGTCTCAGGAATCTTGAGAAAAAACAATGAACAAAAACAACAACAAAAACAAAAAAACAATATTCAACAATGGGTTGTAAACGATTTTAATATTGAAGAAGTTCATTGCCTTCTAATTTGATTCGTTACTGCCAGTCAACATTTTATTTCATGGACGGAAAAATCTGTTTTACTGTCAAATTCAAGAGCATAGCGTATTGAACGCTACAGAATCTATGACTACAAATAAGAAGAGTGAAGAAACCGTCTATCACCTGCTTCCACTTGGTAAAAAACTTGTTACATATTTGTCAATATTCTTAATTTGAATGTATACAATGGTGAATTCTTTAGGGAAATTTTATTTTCACTCGCTACAGCTGTTTTAAGTTACCCCTCTGTTTTTATCAATCCATTGCCAACTCAAACTACAAAAAATACCTTGCTTCTCCTAATTTATAAACAAATATCGATGTATTCTTCGATAACGTGCGTAATACGCTCGCGCTTAGCTTCCAAATTCTTAGATTTTCAAAGAACATCTTTTAACATCCTCTCAGAAAAAAAACTTTTAAAAGTGCAATATTTCTTCTTGCTTTTTATTTTTATATATACTTTATGATACGCTACGCTACGCTGAAACTATTCTCAAACTATTTTTGTCTATTGGCGGAAACTTATAATCAGCCCAATCATATCCTTACTTATTTAGTCAGGCTGTACGTTTTCATAAGAATACAAAATAAATAAAACCTCATCTAAAACGTCGTTTTAAAATGTAAAAGGAGGTTCTTAGCCACTAATGGATCAGTTACAAACTAACTGTTTGCATACGGGTACCTATTTTGAATAAAGTCGCTCTAACGTATGTATATTATGAAACATTAGGGCCATCAAAATAAGTGGCGTTTTGTGTAAATTACCCCGCTTGTGTATGTCAGAGTTACAGTGAGCGTGGCGCAACAACGCCTTTGTCGAAAGGTTAGGGTGTTCGATACTAGAACTAGTGTCTTGGGTACAATTTGAGAAATGGGTTAAGGCTGAACCAATAAAATAATGTAGCTACATAATGTAGATGACTGATTTGACTCTTGGTTGTATTATACTATGGTTGCTTTCTGCGATCTCGGTTAACTATAATACGAATTTCTCAAGATGTTTTGGTGAACTATTGTTTCTTGGGTGTAAGAATTTCTCAAGATCTCTTGGTGAACTATTCTCGGGTGTAAGAAATATGCCAATTTTGTAGACAACAAAATATTATTTGAAATTTTCAATCTAGTGTACGTAACGTTTTTCGGCTCTAACACTCCATTGGTTGGCAATAAGATGACAACATAACATAAACGTGGTTCATTTAAACTATTCGTTTCAATACACTGAATAGCAACCGAGTAATTAAGTATTTAAATAAACATTTTATAAAAACATTCGTTTCGCTATAGATGATAAAGATGCAAATGGGTCACGGATAGTTTGACATTAAAATAACTTCAATTCACTTATCGCTTGTTAAATTACATTCAAAGCCGGTACTTGTTTTATTTATGCAGACTCGTTATACAGCCTTTACCGCCTTTAAAAACAAAAGAAAAACCGCTACTTACTAAATTTGTGATACATATTCTAAACTAATTGATACATTTCTACAAATTTTATACGAAGAAAAAAATTCTGTCAAACGTCAAATTGCTAGCAAGAAAAACAACAATAAAAAGGACATTGCTAATGAGCTTAAATAATTCAAAATCCTATGCGTGATGCTACAATGATGTCATTTCATGCAAATGTATTGACGAAAAATGCATAACATGACATTTAACATGTCATTGAGATACTTGTTTTTAATGCAAATATATTATTCCATAATAATTATATTCGCATTATTACGTTTATTCTTGGTATTTGTTTCGGGTGTTGCGAAATTGTTTGCTAAACACCAACGTTATTGTCTTAAATATTTTTGATATTTTGTTCCAGGAAATTCATTGATATGCATGGAAGACATAAAAGTAGAAAGAAATGATAATTGAACTTACTTAACAACACTCCCGTTAGAATTATTAAGTTTTTTCGTGGAAATATTTCGAGCAAGGGATAAAAAACTACTTACATACTTAGATTATGTATGTAGGTAGTATAATTAATAAAATTAGTAATAGTAACATTACAATTGTAGTTTTTTACCATACCATTCTCAAAAAATAAGCATCCCAATAGCACCAGCCTCAATAAGGAAAACTCTCACACAAAAATTCACTAGCCACACAAGAAGTCCATCGAAGCAAAAACCGCGAAAAATAGTTCGATTAGAAAGAAAATTATAGTGCGTAAAATTTAAAAAGGAACTCGAATCGCGCGTAATTTTTAGTTTTTTATCGATCGTTCAGCGAAGGCGGCATGTCGCGAGCGTGCTGCAGTGGAGGTGTGCTGCAGGTGACTGGGCGAATCGACCGCCGACATCGGCGCGCAGAATCGTGCACTGAACCGCACTAGTAGAATAGTGATGCGCTTTATCGAGCCTGTCTGGCGTCTGCATCCGATAATATTAAGATCAAATCTCATTAGTCGTTGGAGAGGTTAAAATTAAGAGATGGAAATTGGAAGATCGTCTTTGAATTGAGGTTTCATTTCATGATTCTCACCCCAATCGTTTTATTTTATTTACACATGCACCTAAGCACGATTCTTAGTTTACATTTTCTTTATTCGTGTAACTCACGTAAGCTAAGAGTGCTTATTTTTTTGACGATCAGTCTTGTCTCAGTAGCCACTTCAACGAAAACAACATGAAAATCAAAACACGGCATTGTTATTTCAATTTCAGAACTCTGAACATTGTTTTTCGGTCTTCCCAGACTAGCGCTACTACCTCACGAGTAAATATTTTTGAAAGGCATTCAACATTTCGTTCCAGCTGACTGCACGTCTCATACGCTGTCGGTCAGTTCCAAAGTAGGTAGCGATGTCACCAGAGAAAATAGAAAACCGTGATCACTTACCGGGCCTAGTCGTCTTCGGCAATCTATTTTTATTTGCGTACGTGATGCGAATGCTTATGGCGGTCTGCTGCAATGCTTACCTGCAACAATGGGAAAAATCGGTCACCTGTGAAATTATAGTTATGTGCCGCGTTTACGGTTTTAGAAACTGTTCCCGTTTTGTTACGTTCCTTTAATAAGCAATTGACAATCGTACCTTAACAAGAATCTATTTGAGGAAGAACTGGAGTCAATAACTAACTTATATAGGACTGCTTTATCAACCAGATGAGACTGTACGAATACTTACTACTATTCAAAATTTAAAAAAATGTACCTACCTATTCCTTCGCCATAGTTATGGCATTTATTTTATTTTATTTCAAAATGTACAAAGAAAGGAATGCATTTTTTGTTTTTAATTTCTGGGAATCCTGACTAATAATCTAGAGACGCCTGGATTGGTAATTTTAAATTTGAAGACTAGTGTACCTTACTAAATAGTTAACAAATGTAAAATTACAAGTAAAAGTTATTTACAGGCCAACTCACGACGTGCCCACCGAGAACTAGTCGCACCACCGGCTGTAAACCATAAAACTGGTTCATAAAGTTAGAAATTCGCAAACTGATCATAAAATAATTACGGAAAAATATGAAAGGAAGGTGAGAACAGTTAGGGACAAGTACGTGAGTACTACAACATTTAACATTGTATGTAGTATGTACTAGAGTTCAATTTGTAACGGCTGATCTTTCCCATGACCATTTTTGGAAATGCCAATAGTCCCGAGTCCTTACAAAATTTGAGTAAGAAAATGTATATACTGGGTGTTCTGTCAGATGACGGACATACTTAGTCCTATAGTAGAAAATTTTAATAATGATAACTACAATGATATCCTAGAATATGTCCATTGTCTAACCGAACCAACCGAAAATCTACGATAACAAGAAGTAGTAAGAAGATCAAGAATCTAACGACACCTCACAATCCAAAATCGGCTCTCGTTTAGGCGGTAAGAGGTCACATTCACATAGGACATGACCAAAAAACCTAAAAAACAGAAACATGACCCAGGACAGTAAAGTCGAGTAAAAAGTAGCATACAGTTACCGCTTAGATGTCTTTGTGTTTAATTCTCGATAGATCGATTGTATCTTTACATTAGGAAATAAGTAAACCATGTATAATTTTATACATTTTTTTTATACTTGTACTCAAAAACGTAGCTCGAAAAACGCGAGCAACGGGGCGAAGATCTAGTTGGTAATGTTATGAAAAAAGATGCTCATTATAACACTCAAAACAGCTGACGATCTGCGTCTTTATTTCCATCCGTGCACTCAAATAACAAGAGTAGACACTTTCAATCAAGATAGCAAGATAACATGTGTTTTCACGTCAGATAACTGCGATAGCGATCATGGTCACGAATCATGCAAATTATGAAGAAAAAAATAAATATTTGTCATCGTTTTAGACGCGGCCAGACGCGGCCTGCTGTGACAGCTGCAGTTGTGATCAGTGAACGCTAAAAGACCGCCTTCGATTGAATCGTTAGGCCACGACGACGCCGCAGATGGCGTCTGCGATGGGGTTGAATTAAACCATACAACGCTTTGTTAATTTTTCTAATCATCTCCTGTTATTGACCCTAAATCATTCGGCGATCATATAATTAAATCTTATATTTTCAACACTTTATCGCATATTATGCAATATGTTTTCCAACAGTTTCCAATAAGTTTCTGCTGCATTTGTAGTTTTGTGTGAGTTGGTCCAATATCAAATTGAATCTGTTTTCAGATTCGGGCCTTTGCAGAAGTGATTTATATGAAGGCTCTTTAGAAATTCAGCTTTCCTTACACTGGGGCACTAGAATACGTCATCGCTATCCCCCGCATTTAGTAAGAGCATACTTACCTCTGGACTGGACCATTGGGCCCGGGGATGGTTGGAGGTAAGACTATTTATTTAAACCCCAAACTAGACCCTCCAAATGACGAGAAGCAAGTAAAGAAAAGAAATTTAAAAAAAAATATAGAAAAAGAAATTTTAAAAAAAAAAAGTAAAGAAAAATATTAAGTAATTAAATAAATTAAGAAATTTTAAAAAGGGACTAAGTAATTACTATAATTTTTGGGTCCATCTAGGATGCAGCGTAATTTAGTGTATTTTTTTTCCTTATAAGATTTAAAGAGTTACAAATTTTCTTAATGTAAGAAGTATCAATGCCTAATACTATCATTACAGGTTCACTCTGGCCTCCTCTGTCCCCGTCACTCCAGTCAGATCGATCCAAGATTAACCAATTCGTTACCACAAAACTTTTTACCTGTCTATTATTAAGCCCAATGAAACTTCCGACAAGGCAATATTATAAACGAGGCACATTACTTCATTGACTCAAATTACAGGTTCTGCGGCTAGGAGAGAAAAAAAACTATTTGTTAGCGGATACGGCATGTCGGTAGCATTATTAGAACTTAAAACTTCAATGCGATTGAGTGATTGATTGAATTAACAGGTGTTATTGCGATTGATCTGTGCTTGTGCCTTATTATCAAGCTTAGGTTGTGGTCTAAGATAAAGTTTGTTCAAACCTTATAATAAATACACAAATAACGTATGAATGTACTTATGTAAAGTTTTTCTTGTCACGGTTACTTGTTTTGTGTCTATCTTATCATATTACCGACTCATATATTATTATAGCCACAAATTAGCCTGATGGTAAGCAGTAAGAGGTGTGACAGAGGATGAAGAACGTCGATGTGAAGATATAATCACCTAGCTTTAAAGATCCCTGGAAATATGCTAGGGAAAGATACAACATGCGCGGAGATCCATTGTTTGGCAATATGCAAGATGAACGTGGAACCAAATCTCTACGTGCAAACGATGAACGGGCGATTGTTTCAAGTTGCATTTTGGTAATATTTATACTTTATACCACATTGCATTGCAAAAAACACGCATTGTTGTTTTGTAGCCAGAATAGATATTGCTGAGTTGATGAGAACAATAAGTGCACGCGGATGACGCGGATATAACACCTATTCACAATTATAATTGAGCTGTTATTTATTTATGGCATGTTAGAAAAAACGTGCACGTGTATCTCCAGTCCTTAGACATTTGCCTGCATGCACGCAAACCCAATCGAAGGCGTAGTGCAATCTGTACATTTACCCGAACATACTATTGGAAATAATGAAAATCCCGGACAGCAGAAATTAAGAAAAATAAACTGTGTCTTTCTCTTTCTTTTGATAGACTTCTTCGATCCACACGTACCGAACCCTCAAGTTTGTTGGGGCTAATCACTATGGGGCTACTATATATGTACCAAAGTGTTTGATTTTTAAAGTTCTCTAACAATAACGACGTACAAGAATACAGACGTTGATATGTAAAACGACATAAAATAAAGTGTATGCTTTTAGTGTCCCAGATAAGAAAGATGAAGAACTCTTCCGATAATTTATTAGCTTCTATATTCAAAGGGAAATCTTAATTACGAAAAGTTCGTTTGAACATTAATTGTTAATTTTCAAAATATCCAGCTCTTAAATCAACGTGTCTTCCTGATTGTGTGTGAGTGACATTAAATGTCCAGACTATCGGACGGAATGTTTCACTTTTTATGACTCTTAATTAATCTAATTTTAAATATAGTAAACATGGACATTAAATTACAAAAGAAGATAAATTATAACATCACTGACATCTGTCACTTTGACATCTGCCACATAGTATCTCTCAAATAAGTAGTATAATTTTTCGCGTTTGTAGCATTTAAACTGAAGACTACGTTATAAGTCCGGTCATTTTGCGGTACTGTTCTGCCGATATGCTACCAAGACAATCTGCGAAATGGTCCGTCTAATACACCACCAATCTGTGCCATACACAATTTATGTGTGTGTATAGTGTAAGAAAGAGATCTAGGAGACTCAGCCCGACGAGATGGTATGATCATTGATCAGGTGTCCCAAGAACTGGGCACAAAGATCGCAGACGCCACGCCACAGACCGAAAGCAGTGGAAGAGGAAAAGGCACAACAATGAGATAACGACTGGAGCAGATCTGTTTACACGTCAAGCAACACTGCTGCTTTGACAAATTTGCTTGTAATACAACCAAAACAGCAGGCTATGTAAACATTTCAAGATTAATATAATTTTTTGTGTAGCGTCACATAAACACAGAGCGACGGGGTCACTGAGCTACAAAGCCTATTAAATAAATTAAAAATAAACTTGTTAAAAAAACATAGATTTATCTCTGTCGAAAACTAACTATCTCAATGCACACTCCGCTTGCGAGTCGAGACGATAGATGTTGCGAACAGATGCCTACCCTGTAGTCCTGCGGAGTTGGGTCACGCGGA
The DNA here is from genome assembly GCA_947579745.1 of Apocheima hispidaria. Taxonomy (NCBI): domain Eukaryota; kingdom Metazoa; phylum Arthropoda; class Insecta; order Lepidoptera; family Geometridae; genus Apocheima; species Apocheima hispidaria. The sequence continues at coordinate 12,213,224 of OX388160.1, forward strand.
CCGCCAAATACAAACGAGAGAGAAATATAATATCCTCTTATTGTCTTCTTGGTTCGTTGTTCAAGGTATTTAGGCTAGTTAAGACTTTCTAAGTCTTAATCTAATTTCAAGTCACTCAGCCCGATATTTAGGTTTTCACTTTTATTCAACTTCCTAACGTATGTATGTCGCAACTCCATGTCGCAGAGCGTCTTATACTAAGTTTGCATATTCTTGATCTTCCTTCTAGGACACGTCTACCCAAACGGTTACCGGTCTTGCGGCAGTTATCCCAAATCCTAAAATATCAGTCTGTCAACATCCTGTAAACCTGTATTTCTCAATATAGAGCAATTAATAATCAATCAACAAGAATTACAAACGTTTATGTCCCTTAACTCTTCCTTATAAATCCTCTCCATGCTAAGGTTGCCTGGAAGAGATCGCTTTAAGCGATAAGGCCGCCAATTGTTACTTAAGTAGATTTTTGTATTATGCATGTAATTTCTGGTGTGAACAATAAAGAGTTATCTATCTATCTACAAATATCACAAGAAAAACAAAAAATCCAACTGCACAATGTAGCCTATGTCACTTCGGACATATAGAGGAATCTACGACCACACTTGTCGAAATTAATGAAGCCGTTGAGGCTAAAGGAGGAAACAATTATATTAGAACCACATAAATGTTTTATTTTATTTTCTGTGATTGGATCACACAGACATACATTCTTACGTACACCCAAAAAACACTACCCTCTTAAGTGGGCAGTCGGGTAAATACACTTTTTAAATACTGATTAACAAAGCTCCAAAGCGGAAATCATCGTGAGAACTTAGGACAACACGTAACGTATTCGAATCATGATTATCGATTACTTTCTCTCGGTCATTCCGTTATCGATATCAAATCGAATTTCACAATCAGCCTTCAAATGGATCAAAGATGATGTGTCGGTTTGGATCATAAAATCGTTTTGAAATCGACGCCAATAAAAAAATTAAGTAGCAACTTAATTAAATTGATAAAGTAGCTGCGTTCTATTATAATGTTGACATGTTATTTTTCTTGAATCGCATATACAGGTTGGCACATCGGCAAGTGACCCCCGACAAGGGCTGAAATCGAGAAAAAAATATCTGCTGTTCCATACATTTTGTCGAGTGTCATTGACATTTTTCTATGGAACAGCAGATTTTTTCCCCTTAATTTCAGGGTTGGTCCCATAGTAAAAGTTGTTCATAATTATGAGTACTATAAGCCCTTTTCGGGCGGTCACATGCCGTTGGGCGACATTGTATAAGAAAATCAATAAAATCGAGAGGGCGCGACAAGAAACCCTAAAAGCAAATACTCCGAATATACTACGAAAGAATCCGTCTCCTCGTCTAGTTTAGAATATATAAACATAAACACCCGTTTTAGTTTAATAAGCTCTCCCATTGGTCACATTAAAAAGCCATTTTTAATCCTAATAACGTCACAAATCGGTTGACCGAATCCCCACAACGTCTACAAACACATCAAAGCTTTGGATATACTTCCGTGTTCCATTTTAACCACGAATAGCTTTTCCAATACGGAGCCAGCTGCTTTATCCCGAAACAAAACATGGCACAAAATTATGGGAAGGGCTTCGAAAGTCTGTTTAAAATTTATCGGATGGATATCGCAGCTGTGTGCCAAGTGCAAGCATAAATGTTTGTAGAAGATCCTTTATGTGGAGGTATGGGTAGTGTAATATTGTAATGAACTTCGTATATTATTGGCGCTGGTGTAAAGTGTAGATTTAACTTAGTGTGGTTTAACAAAACCCATGACAGCTAGCAGCTGTCCAGAGACGCCTAAGCCTACAACAGCATCAGCCAGTCGACGCTGTCGCTCTCCCCAGGCTCGCTTAGGTAGATGACCTCTGACCACCCCCGAACCCAGAGGTCCCGTTTTAGTAGGCTCGTACTACAGGCACAGGATACCGATGGCGTATTCTAGTGCCCCGGCATCGGGGCAAAGTTTAGAATTATAACCATGACATGGATATGACGTATCATGTTTAAAAATCGAACAACACATCACATTTGAAAATCAGACAAGCCGTTCAAAGGCTAGGACGTCACATAGGAATATTTACATCACAGAATTCTCCTTATAAATATTTGACTTACATATATACAGTCGAAAAAACTACGACACTTTCATAGAGTCAATTTAATAAAAAATGGATACATAGAAAATTGTCCAGCTAAATATGGGTAAGCCATAACACAGCTGCTGTTGGTTAAACTCGGAATAACTACAGTGTTGAAAGATGTTCAGGACAAACGGTTTGAGTGATTTAACAGAAGCCATTAGAGAAATTAGGATGTTGAAAAGCTAAGATTGATGTAAAATGGGGAAGATCATTTGGGATTTGTTGAAAAAAATTGTTTAAATTTGTTACATAAAAGACAACAACCTCTTATTTTCAGTAACTGATTTACACTAACGGCATGGTCGAGGAAGGTAAAATACTCCTAGCCTAGAATCAGAACCGGCTCTCAAGTGAAGCGGCCGGAACAAACCATTAGTTGTTTCGGGATTGGAGCATGACAAAAGAATTTCAGCTTGAGGGTTAGTAGCTTCCCAGCCGAGTACTAGAAAGTATGCTACCACCATGCTATGGTTTCCTTGCGTGCTTTCACAGGCTCTACTAGCTCAAGCTTATCGTTGGGATTTGGACCTACTCCTTGCGGCATGCGAGGTAAATGCATCGCTGCTTTCGCTACAAAAAGATAGCTAACAAAACACAAAAAACAGAGGAAACTCGGTGGCATTGGAAATGTTATGGGCAAGCGTGAAGCTTACGCTTGGCGAGCGACTTGCTCGTCTTGTCACTCAGGGTTGTAAACACTCCGTGATAAACACGATAACGTGACAAGATAACGCGTGAATTGAATTGCTCATCAACATCAGCCATAAGACGTCCTCTGCTGAACTAAGGCATCCCCTTAAAGGTGTGGGGGGGTGTGAATGCCTCTGCATTTACACTAAATTACATAATCGAAATGACATGTGCTCTTAAGTAACGATCAGGTTTACTCAAATAAACAGCAGCTCATTAAGATTTTTACGTAACATAAACAAACTTCTCGTTTTATTGTCCCAATAAATATCTTTTCTGCGCTCCCTTCACCGAAAAAAGTTTTTTTCTACCCGGAAACAGTAATAAAGGAATGTCAATACGATGTGAATATATTAGCAAAGAAAAGGCTATACTATACAATTTCTGAGCGTCAAACCTTTAGCGTAACCATTTAAGTGTCCCAAATCCAATAAGATTTCGATGGTGGCATCGCAGCCTTTATTTGGAAAGTGACATAATGAAGCAGGGAATGAAAATGTATGGCGATGTTAATTAGCAGTCTTGTAATTATGTAATTAAAGCTTTTCATTCCTCATGTAGAGATGAACTTTATTGTATGTATTATATTTTATTAGCCGTGGTAGCTCAGTGGGAGAACGCTTGCCTCATATCCGTGGGGTCGCAGTTTCGATCCCGGGCGAGCCCGTACCAATAAGTTCTTTGGAACTTACTCACGGATATAGCACTGCCTTTTCAGTGAAGGAAAACATCGTAAGGAATCCTGCATTTTTTCCGGAGAAGAAATTCGATGGCTTATGTGTATCCGCCAACACGCACTGGGCCAGCGTGGTGGACATGACTTCATCACCCTTCGAGGGTAGGCCGATATCTCAGCAGTGGAATGTAAAGGCTGATGCAGCAGAGATTAACTGCTTATCTCGCTCATTTCCATTCGGGTGATATGTTTTTCGCCAATTATTGTTTGTGTACGAATATATCTGCATTTCTCACGCATACTTTTGTATATAGGAAAAACAAAAATAAAATACTTACGTGTAAAATGAGTTACCATCTTTCAAGTATTTCTGCAAACAACCACTAAAAACGAAGCATTTTTTCCAAAAATCGATAGAAGCGAGGCCATTCCCAAGGTCCCCAAGGCCCCCAAGGTCCCCAACCATGTTCAACTAAAAATGAAGGCATTTCGCTTGTTTTATGCCAGATGCGTTTGCAGCTGCCACGCTTCGTTTGTCGCATCTGACTTGTATTCTGAACTGAGACCATTACACTACACTACAGGACCAGTAGAAAGGTATGCCTCACTACCACCTGCCCTCAGGTACGTAGAAAACGTTTTGAATTTACGTTTCTAATACAAACAGGCAAGGAGTGGAACAAATCGCCAGCTCCCTTGTTTCCTGAGCGATATTTCCTAATGATTTTCAAGGTCCGAGTCAATAGGTATCTTTTAGGTCTGTGTGCTTCATCTTGTAACGTCTAAATTATATGTTATAAAAATGCTTTGTCTACTTACTATAGATTAGTTATTAAACTATACAGGGTTATTGGTAACTAGCCAACAATCTTTCGTATGCAGCTTTCCTACATCATACCTAACAAATTTTGTTCTATAACTTTTAACAAATCTAACAAATCTTTTAACAATGACCAAAAAACATGTTTAAATTTTAAACGGATTTTTTAAACTTTTTTTTTTTGTCAACTCCTGCTTCATGCTTCATCCGGTGACCCGCGGGTTCCTTCTTATTTGAAACCATTTGGAGCCCTAATTTAAAAGTTTTTGTTTACATTTTGTGAGAAAAAAAAATACGAATTAGTCGTGAAAGAAGTTGTTATGTATGATGTATGAAGACTAAACAGCAAGATGCACCTCCTAAAAATGGGTGTGGTGTGTAGCGATGACTTCATACTTTAATATTCAACACTCACTTGCAAATAAAATGGGATCGAATACGAAAGTTAAGTTGAATATATTTATTTTGTTATCATCGACTGAACCTTTTTATACACTTTCATCGTTTTAAATGAGCTTATTGTTGCGTGTTTTGTGAAAGTTCAGTTTGGGTTTGCAGAGCACTAAAAATGTTGAATTTCTATTTTTATTTACCCAATATACTTAGATATTTATAAAGACATTTTTATTAACACGGCAGAGGTTATTAGAGAACAAGTGAGCAAACGTGACTTAATATTGTTGGTCTGCGGACCGCAGAAAATAAGAGAGTAATAATTATGTATATTTCTCACCCAGCGATCGGCGCCTATCAAACTGTCGCATGTTTTAAATCAGTGGGCTTATCCCGAAAGCGATAGCGAGAGTTGCGCGAACGGGACCGCGCATAGTGCGACTAAGTTGGTACGAGCAAGCTGGCATCCTCTTGCAATCAGAATCACGAACGTTTCAAAGTTAGAGGATAAGCCCGCTGGTTAGCTGAAAAAAAGTCCGTTTTGTTCTGGAAAATATTATTTAGGTTGTATAAGTTTTCAGGTTCTTGTTGCTTGGATAAATCGATCATAATGATCTGGATTCTAAAAATAAGCCAATAAATTAAGGGTTTCTGGTAATGTCTTACTAGATATTGCAATGAAAGTAATAAAGAGGACTAACTGGATACTGATAAGCAATAAGCGAAGAAGCGAAGAAGCGTTCTATATCATTAACAAAAAAATATTTTTTTTGTGGGTTGACATGTTATTGCTTCTCAGTATCCAACTAGTGCACTAATTTAATAACTCATTTAGAATTCGTGAGTAAAATGGAAACGATAGGTACTAAAGACGACAGAATACTAAAAATAACCACAGTATGGTGGTGTCTGAGTTTTTTTTTTTTTTTTTTTTTTTTTTTTTTTATGTTACTTGGTGACGAGACGAGCAAGTCGCTCACCTGATGTTAAGCGTCACGCTTGCCCATAACAGTTCAGTGCCACCCAGAATTTTGAACTTCAACAGTTCAAAACAATGCGCGGCAATGCATTGCGCTCGTCACCCTGAGATGTTAGATGTTTAATCTCTGTATGCCCAGTAATTACGCTGGTAACATTGCCCTTCAATCCGGAACACAGTAATACTTGCACACTACTGCTTGGCGGTTGAATAACTGGCAAAGGTGTGGTACTTCCCCAGGCGGACTCTGCAAGAGAGCCCTACCACTACAAAAAAGAGTCTCGGATATCTTATCAAACTCATGCGGAGGCGCATCGGAATGTCTGGGAAAGTTGACTATGCATTTCAGTTGCCATATTTGGAAGAAACTTCATTGACTTGATATGAGTTCCAACTAAAATTTCACTATGTGGCAATACATACTTATAATATAAAACCTCATAGAATAAAGAATAAAAGTATAACTGGGGCTATACTTTATATTATACTAGCTGTCCCCGCAGTTTCACCCGCTATTTTACAGGAACGGTTAAAAAAAAAACAGGCTAAGTAGCCTATGTGTTATTCCAGGGAATAAGCTACCTCCATACCAAATTTCACCCAAATCCGTTTAGCCGTTTCAGAGTTGAACGGGAACAAACACACATACATACTTACACACAAACTTTCGCATTTATAATATTAGTGTGATAAATGATAGAATTAATACTCAAGAGACGGGGAATATTTTCGGAGGACTGGTGGCCTTGCTATAAGGGAGGACATAACCACGAAAGGGGAAAGCTGGTTTAACACAGTGAATAATACCTCTACTAGATACGTACGACTAACGAGCTATACATAACATATTTCACAGCTTTCGATACGGGAAAATAAAGAGCTTTTAGTGCCTCTATAGCTACAGCAAGACGAGCGTAATGAGGAGATTGATTTTCTAGTACGTATATAAACAATTTCGCATGTAATGATACTGTTATGAGAAAATATCGGCGCATGAAACCATCTGCTTCGGATATCATTATTTCCTGTAAATTCGCTAAGAACCTAGTTCACACAAACATCGACTAGCAAAGAATAGAAGCGGACCATCCTGTGTTAGGACCACAAGAGTCCAGCACGGCTAGCATGCGCACCGCGACAAAATCTTCTCTACTCGTTTTGTCGTGAAAAATAAGACAAACGTAAACGTAGCCGTGACCTGTTCATGCATAACAAAAAGATTTTGTCGCGGTGATAGCCTTGCTGTGTACAGTAAAATAAGACATAGTACGGAAACTGATAACGGAAGATCAGTGCTGTTTGCTAAACAGCATTATGCTGAGTTAAGGCCACTTTTGTGACACATAACATTGATTATCTATAGTTATATGATATTTCTCACCTGCCTACCCTTTAATATAATGAATGTTACTGTTGTTGCAAAATAAAATTATTTTCTTTCTTTCTTACATATCGGAAATCAAAACTTTGGGTTGTTGCATCAGAGTTAGTTCATCTAAAGGACGCCCTCATTAAAATAGATTATTCAAATTAAACTGCGATGCGTTTACTGGTAAATGTCAATTATATTCATTACGCGTGATTTAGCTACTAATATATGCGCGTTAGTTCTCTTGTGAGCTTGTTACATGTGTCCGGAGCCGTGTCAGGTAATTATTTTCAGATTATTTAAATACCCGTATAGGTGGTGACAAAAGTTTTTACATTAATAAATTTGAACTGTGTTGTTTTGTACAATGGTTTAGATAACGTGAAAAAGATATTTTGCAGTTTAGGTACCATGACTATTAGGGACTGAAAATCCAGAAATTCCCTTCGCATTTCTAGAGGATTTCTAGAGTAAGCGAAAATCTGGACATGGCTAGCGCAAAACAGGCGAGAAAAGGGACCAAGTGGAAGGACTGTAATGGGCTGATTGAGCTGCTACAGACGGTAATTATGATCTACTGAACTACGAACTAATCGGTAGACTAGTTCTAATAAGCAGACCGATATCAAATCAATCCTAACTTCGTAACTTATATTATAATTCAAAAAATATAGCCGCAGTCGTATCAGGAATGAAGCTTCGAGATATGAAAATGAATACGTTCCTCGCGAGGAAAAAACTTGCGCGATTCAGAATTCGCTACATTACAACTGTCAGTCCCTACAAAACGTCAAAAATGCAAAATGGAACAACGCCATCTAGCGAACTATAGGAAGTAGCTCTGTCTCTCTGTCTGGATATTTGTCGTGTTATCACGGCTAAACGGATCTAGATAAAATTTGATAAGGAGTTACTGTATATAACAAAGACGGACATAGGATACTTTTTTTTATGTCCACGCAAACGAAGTCGCGAGAAACAACTAGTTAAAAATAAAACTAACTCGAGTTGAACTTAAATCACTTGGCCAAAAAGATTTCCAGCACAAAATGGTAACAGCAACTACAACTGCAATTAGGTCTCACAAAAGATCGTTTTAAGAACATGCTTGTACTATAGATAATCGAGCCTTGATTATCGTATTCGGATAATTGGTTTTAAATTATGATACTCAATAAATAATTATTTATGCAATATTTGATCAAGCTCGAATGACATGCTGAGATAGTCGATATGATTAATTAGCGCCTGATTAGGCACATTGTTGAGTGTTAAAAAAATAAGGGAAAGGATCGGAACACGAGGAATGATCCAGAGTACTGCGGCAGCTCATACCATCCATATTAAAGTTTTGACAAAAAAATGATACAAAATATTTTTTACCATTTGAGATATCTTTTAAAGTACCAAATTAATAACCATAAATAATCGATTTACTAAAAACTTTTACAGATGACAAGTAATATTATTAAAAGAAAAAGAAAATAACCGACTGCAAAATGTAGCCTATGTCACTAAAGCCAACCGGTCCAGACACTGGGGAAAAATCCAACGTCTCACTCGTCAAAATCAGTCAATCCGTTTAAGCTACGGGAGGCCATAACATAGGAACGCACAAACATAACATTACCCTCCTTCTTGGTCAATCGGGTAAAAACAGAGCTCAGCGCTATCCACAGGTGCCTAGAAGCCTGGTGACGATACCTCGTTGAATAGCGATACTAATCTCTGGCCGAGCTTCACCAGGTGTTTAGGTGTTATTTTTAAATAAGTAAATTAATGGAATATCTTTAAGTGAATTGCAACTTTTGATCGTCGCCGGTTTATAACTGACAAATAAAATGGTCACATACATTGCGGTAACTTTACAACAGTAGGAAAATTTAGGCACATTCATAACAGTGATGATCTTCTGGGGTACTCTCTTTTATAAACATTACATTGTCACTTGAATACTCGCCCTGAGTCACACTGTCAAAGTAACAGTTCATGAAATGGTTCATCAGTATCGCACGACCGCAATTTGAAAACATTTCCTTGTTTTGGAGTGGCGATGACAAAGATAATGACGTCATATAAAAGTAATGGTGATAGTGCGGCCAATATTTGCAAGTAATATAGGTACCAGGAAGACGAAACATAGGCAGGCCTCCCACTAGGTGGACCGACGACATTGTGAACGTCGTGGGCAACCGGTGGATGCAAGTGGCACATTGTCGGTCGGTGTGGCGGTTTAAGGGGAGGCCTATGTTCAGCAGTGGACGTCTTCCGGATGATAATGTATAGGCACAGAAAAGATCTAGAAGTAACAAAAAACTGTGCCTGTAGCAACACGCAAAAAATGCAAAAGTAACGCCACATCCATTACTCGTAAGTCGTAACAGTCAGTTTAAGTAGGCACTACCACAAAACCAAAATAAAGAACTCTAAAATTCAGTCGACTTGAGAACCTCTTTCTATTTTTTGGAAGTCAGTTAAAAATGTACAATAATAGGAAACAAATTTAAATGAACACTAATCTAATAAACCGCTACCAGCCGCTATCGTGCCATATTGTTATGTTTCGTTTTCTAGTTGGCACCTCATCATCATCATCATAATAACCCACTGCTGAGCATAGGCCTCTATCTCGTACGCCACTTATCCCGGTCCTGTGCCAACCTAGTCCAGGTACGACCCGCGATTTTCACAAAAACGTCGTCCCAAAGAGCTGGAGGGCTCCCAATGCGTCATTTACCGTTACACGGCCACCAATCCGTCAACGTTTTAGCCCACCTGCCATCACTTTGCCTGTTAACGTGTGGCCCAACTCCGTTTGAGTTTGGTAATTGCCGTCCCAATGTCACGAACCTTAGTGCGACGCCTGATTTCAACATTTCACACAGTTGGCACCTAGAATTTCAAAATTGGTCATATCTATTCCATATTTAAATTTTAGTTACAAAGATCGCAGTGATTTTACTTTTCTTTGGGTTTTACATTTTTTGAGATTGTCATGGCTGATTCCTATAAATCCCTATTAATTAATCCTTAAGTGTAATATTTCTTGCGAGTATGACGTCTTTTCTTCCGCTTTTAGGAACATCAAACCAAAACAACAAAGCAAACTCAAAATCAAAGCAAAACATCAAACCACGACTGCAACGATGCAATTCGGTAACAGTACATAATTACTTAATTAAAGCTTCCTATCCATATTCCGATGTTTAAAACCCGATAACTAATCCAAGTGGTACTAACATTATCACTTCCGATGTAATACAAAATTACATAACAAACAATACAGCTGACAGCCTTTCACAACAATCTCCATCAAGAAACAGATCAGGTTAACAGAGACAGGCGACATGTAGAAAATAATTGTGTTATCTGTATAAAGCAACCAACACATATATGTAGAGTTGGCAAAATGATGGTACTTATAACTTTCCTCGAGAGGTTATCAATTTTATTCTGAGAATACGACAGAGGCTCCTCTGTCCCAATCCACCGCTAAGTTCACACTTTAAGAATCAATTGAAAGTAAATCTCGCTGAGACACAGTCACATTTAAATTGTATCTGGACTGACTGGTTTGGAAGTTGTGGCCAAATTATGTCATTAGTCTGGGACTGCTGTGGCATAGGTTCCGTATTGAATACTAAATTTAATTGTTAAGGAATTCGCAAGATCTTTCAGTAGATGAAACGTTCTAAAGACATTCGTTAATACTTAATACGAGGCTCGTGCAGACCCAAAGGAAGAAAAAACTATTTCTTAAGACACTTTCTTAAAATAATTAAATGGGATGTAAGAAAGACGAGAGGAAGAGAAAGAGAGAGAAGTGAGGCCGTCCTGAGACCGAATTAGTCCACCTATGACAGACTGGTGGCCTAGAGGCAAAGAGCAGTTGCTACTAGGCTGACTGACCACCGAGCATATTAAAAATAGGATGTCGGCAGAATCCAGATCCAAGTGGACGAGATCAGCACAGAAAGAGAGAAAAGTTGTGCCAAAGGAGAAAAGAAACACTCAATCTCGCCAACTTTATAATTAATTCCACCAGAAAGCTCGAACCGTGGTCACACGGTACTCGGAAGCGGATTAACAATGATTGTTTAATTGCAGCTCTGGAGATATTTATCAACAATCGTATTCTATTTTGGAGGAGGTAATGACTTCAGCCGTATACATAAGGGGTTTAGGGTCAAAATGGAAAGGTATGATGTTAGTCGTGTTGCTATATAGTGATGGTTTAGTCAAAGGACGTCATCGTTGAGACACTTTCTCTTTGGACATTTTAAGGGTGTGTTTCTCACTGTCAAGTGTCCACATTATAACATTGCAGAGGCTCTACAATTTCGAGATAATTACTGGGCAATATTTGCCGCAGCAAGGGTCATTATCTGGCAGAGATCCTTTGTCTCTTTTGGTTGTCTCTTTACCTTTTCGCTTCGTGGTGACCTGCTCCATCACTTGTGCCGCGTAGCAATATTTAAGCGAATCGTCAATAATCAAGTCGAAAAGCTTTTGCTAGAACCGTCTGTCACGAGTGTTCATAACTAACCATCATTAAGTTAGGTCATTTCTATGTACATATTGAAAAACCTGAACAATTTTTTACTTATTTACGCTACCTCATAACCCAGGGCTCGTGCCGTGAATTCCTTATTGCGATGATTATTATTTTGAGCCACAAACGCTGAACGACCCCAAATCGTATTGCGACGCGATAAGGTTCACGGTAGCGCAGCGTCGGCTGCTGAACCTGACAATCATCGCAGTAAACAGGTCACGGTACGGGCCCAGAACTACAAACCGCTTTCGTTTCAAATACTCATACAAAAGCAGCTGTATTGATCACATGGCCATGGCTAAGTGCTCTCTCATGTTCCGATTAACAGGGAAAGTATGACCCATGTGAAAACATATAAGCAGTGGAACATGCAGGTGCATATTGGGGTTGCCAACCATACGTTAATTTTGGAATAATTTCACTTGAATCCTTCCGTAGAGCTTATTGTACTCATATTTAAGTTAGCCCTGAAAAAATTAACACCAACGGAGCTTATCCTAACTAATATTATAAACACTAAAGAAATTTTGTCTCTCTGTGTGGATGTTTACCGCTTTATCACGGCTAAACGGCTGAACGGATCGACCTGATTTTTTGCATAGATATATGCAAAAGTTTTTTTTTAAAGTTTAGTTTAAGGGTCAGAGAGTGACATGGCTACTTTTTATATCGGGAAAGTCTATGGAATTTTCCACGCAGATGGAAACCGCGGAGCACAGCTTTTAAGTAAGCAGTAACTCATAAGCGGCAAAAAATCTATTACAGGACGCCGATGACAAGTTTAGGTGACACTAAGTACTTATTTTTTTTAATTTTCTGGAAATCTATAAATAGAAAGGTTCTTATAGCATTGTCTTATCTCAAAGTCATACAATTTAAATTAATAACGTTTAATATTGATTCTTGGCTAATGATGTAAAAACTCAAAAATGGTTTGAAAAAGAGCGACCTTGACGTTCAAATAATTTCTCGTTGAATTGGCCGAATGTTTAGCCTAATCTCGATGTTCTTATCTTATTACTTGGATGCTTCGGTAAATTGGTAAGCTTAATTATTGCTGGCTTGGGTTGCTGGGTTGAATTTAAAAAGTGAAACCTTTATGATGTATTTACTTAGTTATCTAATGGCAAATATATATCAAATTGACTGGCGATTAATGATTATCGAATAAGAAAACGGAAGTGATCTAATCTAGTCGTCTACAACTTTCAATGTACTCATAGATAATATATAAATACTAACAAACCAATTAACATCATTAAACATGCAAAAATACAGGCACCTCAGTAACCCGAAATTATATCGGCAGATTAAGAATCATAAATCAACCTTGTAAACTCGAGATCAAGGACCGAATAAACGAATTCAACAAATATAAATTTATAAAGTTCAGTTATTTTACAGCTATTAAATAAAATACGTTCAAAAACTGTCTCTATAATTCCTGATTCAAGAAGTCAACGGCATACAAAGTAATATTGAGTCACAGATCTTTGCAAGTAACACGCGTGACGATGCAAATTGTAACAACTAAAAACAGAATACCGGTATTTTTTAAGTTATAACTGCTAGGTTTAACTATTTTTTACTAGTTTTCAGTCCTTGATTACTTCCTGACTACTGAAAGACTGAAAACAAATGTAATTAATTATAAAATACATAATCGCATTTTACACGCCATAAAACAAACTAACAACGTACTAACGAACATAACTTATTCCAATTAATAACCGAATCTGTTTATTTGACATTTAAATCAGTCCATAATCTGCATTTAAGAATGTCAGCAGTTAGTTTGATATTGCAAAATGGCCGAGCCTGGACAAAATATGGTCGATAAAGGACACGATAAATATGCCCGAATTATAAAGCTGGGACCATGTTTTATTGCCGATAATTGCGAACGAGACACGTTCAAAGGGAGGAGTTCAAATTATTGTATCAAATTTGTCGAATAGACTATCTATATACCCTTCAATTGGAATGTTAACAAGGAACGTAATAAGAATCGTAACGTAGCAAATAATGATCTTTAAGCAATAAAAAGGCCCTAAGTTGTTTAGCTCTCCGACAAAAGTTATTTTTAACGTTTGCTGGAAAAACTAATCGTCAACTGCAAAAAGATACGTATGAAACCTATGGAGCATCGTGTTATAACGTGGTTTGATAAAGCGTCGATGGTGGACATGAACATTTCTAAAATGAATCAGCAGGCCCAGGGACCGTCAATGTTGAGAGAGAAAAGCAAATTTTTCTTCATCTACAGAAGTTTGGAAGCGTCATACTACTCAGCTGGGATCTAACAAATCCGGGTCACGATACCAAAAAGCCGCGAATGGGCCAAAGCGTTTGCGTTTCAACTGAACAGAAAACAAGCAATCCAATCAATCCCCCAAAATTAACAAAGTTTTAGTGCCCTTGTCTCCCATTAATTATCAGAACATATAATTTTGCTTCCTCTGAATATTCATTAACATCAGCTATTAATTTCTAAAGGGCGTTCACGTAGGTGGTCGATGGCAAGGTGTGGTCGACTGCATTCGATGACTATTGCATTACAAATGACTATTTGGTGATATATTGGTACAATTAGATCTGCACTTTGTTTGCAAAATAGCTGCCTACACATATCGTCAAATCTCAAATAGATGTTAAGTCCTATAGAGTTTAGACACCTAGAATGATCAAGAACGGGAGTATCTCAGATTATCCAGCCTTGATCTTGAATGTCACCCAATCCCTGCGCAGATGGCACGCACGTTCTATTACGATTACATTACATCTTTGTGATACCGCATGCATAAGTTGATAAATTTACAGATATTTCATTAATTAATGAAATCGTAAAAAAAAGTAATTCTAACCAAAACCGTAGTTGTTCATGTGTATTCCATGGCATCCCCCACGCAGGAAAACCTAGTGAAGAGTTATAGGTGTGAAGCGCTATTTATTTATAACCATCTAAAGCAATAGCAAGTACGAACAAATCAAGTCGCAGAAAGAAGTGAGGAACCATAACCGTATGTAAGCTAGATATATACATATACAGATGGATATCCTTTTAAAAATAGATCACCTATATTTGGTCACCTCTACTGATAAATTTGTCGTACTGTATCAAAATATTTAGATACAGGTGGGTGTGCTGCCAAGATTCCATTCAAAGCGGAGGTACCGCAAGGCAAACCAGTGCACACAAAAAACAAAGAATATCTTGACACGATCTCCTATCTAACGCAACATCTACAATGCATATATAACAATTTGTCGCATGGTTACTCCGACTATATTAACATAAATAATACACAAATGGGAGTTATTTACATAATAATGAGTACTCAATATAATAAGGAAACGTTCAAAGACAAAATTATTTGAAATGGTTCAGTAACCCGGTCAAGTCTAAAATCAATTTAGTTATGTAACATTTAGAAATGAGGTTTATGCATACTCGTTGATGTAATTAATTACTTTTCTAGATCATATCACCTGTTGAATGTTTTTTAGCAGCAGTTTCTACAAACAAATCTCGCACACAATTAATCTCTGCTGATCACAATAATATTATTCAAGTCAATTCTTTATTTTGCCAAATAACTTTACAGTCTAGAGCTTAGACCAAAACTTACTCTACAATCTAACCTACAAATTTACTCGTATTAGACTAGATTATAAATGTATGCTAAAGTAGCTATGTATGTATTTTTGTTTCCACTCAACTCGATAACGGCTGCACGGATTTCAATGAAATTTGGTGGAGGTAACTTATACTCTGGATTAACTTTTTATACCGGAAAATATAAATGGTTCGTGTATGATAGGGATATGGGGGATATGGGGTTAAACCGCGGGGCGTTCCTAGTCAAAAATAAAACTGTAATCAATTAATTTCTCATAAAAGCTATCTCAGAGACAGATGTTACATCAGCACACTGTGAAATTATAATCTGTAATTAAGTATACTATAAAAACTGACGTGGTTTTGAAACATTTTATTTAAGCAATACGGGAATGCTTATATTAAATTTAGTTGGTTATTTAAACTATAATTTCTAAAAGATCCGGTGATTTTTTTCAAGGCATGCTATATGCGTAACGCGCGCGCACCTCGTCTTGCATTGCACGTGTGTTCTTTATAAACAACCAACCGTTGCAACCATAAATTGTCACAGCTAATTACCATTCCGAATAGCTCAATCGCGTATCCAACTCACATTCTTAAGAATTGTACTATACTTAAATATAAAATCCCATTACAACTTCAGTACTCCGTATTTACGACAACGTGATCGGGCCCACGTTGTTTTCATAATTCATTGTCTCAGCGTTGCATATTCCTACTGAATAATATTCGTTCTATTATCTTTATCTAACAGTAGTATATTTGGCGAGAGCTTATGAAAAATTTCGTTGTAGATTTTTAATACATTCAATAAGTATGGCAAGGATTTTAAATTTGAGCTTAAAAGTGAGGCAGAGCGAATCAAAGATCCATCAAAAACTTGATCAAAACAGTCACGAAGAAATCGAAAGAGATTAAATATTCACAAAATAGCAGGCTATGTGGGAGGTATTGACACATAGAAAACTAGTACTTTAGGTATGCTTAGCAAGCACTCAAGACGTGCATAATCTAGGAATCTGGGAGATGCATCTTCATTTTCAGATCATTTACATCTCACGCAAAATTTTACTCAGTCGCCGCGCCCTCGCAAGCCTCCGACATGCTTACAAAATGCCTTCTTACAGAACATAGATCTAATCTAATAGCCAACTCCAGAAGCCCGACCCTTCACTGGGCATCACGACATCTGATAAAAATATTAAACACGCTACAAACTATCACGTATACTGTGACTAAGAGGTAAAATACGAAACTGTGCTACAAACTGGAATGTGAACTGTGGCTAGAACTCTTGATCGAGTACAAAGATGCCGCGGTACACGAATAAAAGCTATCAGATCCAAAGGAATTGAGCGAAAGCGATTGGACATATCATGAACTTCGGTGGATGTAGGCGGAAAATGTGCGATATTGCGCAATTTCGGAGAAAGCTACATATAAAACTGTAAGTCCCGTCTTAAGTAAACATTATATTAAACATTAATCAAAAATAAATGTCGACAAATTTTATCAGGGTTTATTTATCTTGCAGACCACACTGTTAAAATGTCTTGTGGACTTTCTTATTTACCTCACCATTATCAATTCACACTACGTGATTTATGTCTCATTATCTTCATATAGCTAAAGAAACTCTGTATTTTATCTATGATATAGCTATAAGAATTAATATAATTCTACTGAATTAAATTTTACTGACAGACAACGCACAGCCCAAACTGGTGGATTTTGAAGCATGAACATTTTACACGGGATTTGCTTACACGTGGGTGAGAAATAAAAAGGATTTTTGAAAAATTATACCCTATAGAGGTTAAAAAGGGGAAGAATTCATCCTCTAAGGGTTTAAACGGGTGATGAAAGTTTTAATGGAAGTTCATCATGTTGCTTTGTTATTTTATTTATGTCCTTAAATTTTGGCTCCGCACATCGTGGCACTAACTTTCTAACCAGTACCAAGTTTTTCGCTTTGAATTTGCGAAGCCGAATGCAGAGCCTCGGTCTCGAGCGCTAAGCATGCCAGGTCGAAGGCCGAGCAGCGCTGCGTACGTAGTCGCGAGGATCAGTTAGCAGGTGGATAAAGCTGTATAATAGGACAGTTTAGTAGGTTACTGAAACAAAATCTTCACACGGATTACCTGTGATTAAACCACTAAATGGATTTGCACGATACTATCTAACACACGTCCAACCTATCAACTATCAACCCATGTCCTATATATAGCATTAAGCCGGTATTAAAAAGTTATCCATTAAGATATCTGTTTCACAACATTGTGCTTTTGGTAGACAGGTAGTGATTAGAAATGAAAAAGCTGAAGATCAGGTCACTTAGCGTGTATGGACTGAAAATGACGGACTTTGGACTGATAATGATGTTTGTGCTAAATATGCTGCTGCAGAAAGTTTTACACTGCACTACAATAGACCAGGAAATCAAGGTAACAATGGAATTACTTAAGTTTAAATTTTACAAAATCTTAAGACAATGAAAATTAGCGCCTTTAGAAAGAAACGACGTGCCCTGAATCGGAACTCCAGTTGTTAATAAAAACAAGGAAGAAGAACAGTTACATTCAAACGAAACTAACACAGCTACGACTAATATACTGTTAATAGATTAATAGATATGTGACTCGTAAATCCAGCCCTCATAATAGAACAGCAGTGACCTTCCTGTTAGCTGATAACAGTACTAACAGGGTATTAACGTAAGAATTAAGTAGCGAACAGGAAAATTATAAACTAAGCGAAGCCGTGATCAGAATTTTAGTTAATAAACTGGATTTAAAACTTTGGATAAACTAGACTTTGGATTTTTTTGGATAAACTGGATAAATTCACTGCAATAATAAAATATCGTACGGTTGTATAACTTATTACAAATTACCTTTGGTATAAGAAAATACATATGAGCGAATATAATTATAAGTACTTAAAATACTTAGTTGCAAAAAGTGTGGAGCGTATGACCACTTTATGTAGGAACGTTCAATTTGATTTAATTCAATTCAATTTTTTATTTGCTTGTTAATGGGTAACATAGATCTTAAATTAAGTTAGAAAAGCCAATGACAACCTCAGATTAGCCATGCAAATTAATTATTCAAAGATTATTTAAATATATATTTCAAAATATATGAACTCAACAATTTAATATTTTTCGTAATAAACGTACAAGCGACATGATGTCTTGTCCAAAAAATCTTTATTTGTATAAAAGTTTTCGCTCACTGGCCACTTTTTTAGCTCCGTACAAAAGTCCACCAAATCATTTGGCAGGAAACTAAAAACCAGAGGCGCCATGTAAATGCAGCTATTCCTGAATAAAACCAATCTTATATTCGGCGTGCTAAGATACAAATTATTGTCTGTTCTTTTGTTAATGTTATCGAAAGCTGTGAACAGTGATGGGTTGCTTTTCACAAATTTAGCCAACTCGTAAATATAAATACCTAACTGTAGCTTGAATGAGTCAGTGTTTTAGCACAGAATAGATAATATAATGTTCAGGTTACGTACTAACTATAATTTATTCTATGGTGCAGGTACGACAAAGTTTAACGAACGTGAAAGTGGAAAATACATTTCCGTCCCAGACATTCATTAATCTCTTCATGGCCCTTCGTGTTATCAAAGGTCCCCCAACCCTCGAACTTTGGCGTGCAGACAAGCCTTAGACACGAAAGCTGTGGTATACACGCCTATAGATGTTCTGAGAGGTAAGGTGAATGGCAAGTCGATAGAAAAAAGGCGCGTTGAGTCGAGACTGATTATAGTTACGACTATAAAATTCAGTACAAAATTTACCCATTTGATATAATTATTTACATGTATTATACTTATTATAATTATGCTATGGTATTAAAGATAATCCAACTTATAATTGAAACTAACTAGTTGTTCCCGACGAGCTGAGACCTTGCAGCCCCTGTAACTTCACAACCCCTGGACCGATTTTGCTTATACTTATTTTTAACTAACCAGTCATCTCTCGCAACTTCCGTACATCATACTCAACAACTTTAGTTCCACTGCTTTTTACAAAAGCTTAATACATTCCCAAAAAGGCTACAAAACTTCATGAAGATTGAAATAAAAAGTAAAGGCATAGTCAGACAAAAATAAAAACAAATATTGTCTGGAAGAAATCGCTTTAGACGATAAGGCCGCCCATTATACTACCGTTTTTTAAATATTATTGTTTTTTAAGTTTGTCTGTTTTGGTGTATTATAAAGTTATATTGTATTGTATTTTATTGTATATACATACATACATACAAGCGCCGATTTGTTCCCGTAGGCTCTGAGACCTTCGCATTGATCGGTCCATAATTTAGTGGTGTGTGCATATCTGAATATTGCATTTATGTAGAACGTATCGAGCATTACCATGCTCGAAGATAGAACGTGACATCCCTACATAATCTGCAGTTGTGGACGATAGAAGAAATTGGGAAATGCCTTGTTCTAAATGGCCGCAAAAAAACTGTGAAAAAGAAGGAGGTTGTAAGACTTTCTTCAAGTAATAATAATACTACATTATCGCAATCGTTTCTGATTCAAAAAACGGCATAAATAAATTATTAACAGTATTGCAAGACCTTGTTTGTGGTGACAATAACAATACCCATTTTGCAACTTCACACTTGACACCTTTCATAGGCAGGGAGGCGGAACACATCGTGAAATGATATGAAAGGGAGACATTTCTATCATTGCTCCAAGTTAAAAGAGATAAAGCAATTTTGGATTAACTAGGAAAAATAATGTTTTATCACAACTAGTATCGCACAATACATAATTTCGCTTACTTTGCAACAGTTTCCAAAAGGTTTTTACGAAAATTACCATGCTGTTGTAATTGTAACCTAAATATCCTATGCCAGGTTGTGCATGTTGTTTGTACCGGAAGTGATCGAAACTATCTTCGGAATACCCGACTCAATGGAACTTCTATTCTCATTCTTTTAAAATAAAACATGTCAAGACTAAGTACGTTTCTGTTATTTCATAGTAGGTAAAAATGCTACAGTACGTTTGGTTAGAATAGAAAGTAAACGAAATGCAAGACATTACGTACTGTTAGCTACACAGCTCTGTGACCGAACACAATCATTGATTAAAAAACATAAAATATAGTAAGTCATTGTGATGATTATAAGATTATCTTATATCTAGCTCATCTCAATCACTTTTTTACACTACAAGAAGATATTATGCAAATATTCGACACCACAGCTACCAATCAGAAAGCTATCATTCTCAAAGCTGATGCTCAAAAACCCAGATATTTTAAATTCTGTATTACTTAAAATTAAATTCTACTGGTATTTTATGGATATTAGTCATCTCATTGTGTTGGTCGCCGTTTATGTCGTGTCAAAGAAAAAAGTCATCTTGAAAACCTTCAACGATTTGCTATGCTTAGCTAATCAAAGACCCATAGTTATTTCATCAGCATCGCTAATTTCCCATGTTATAAACCAACGTCTTTACGTATTATGTGGGTGTCGCAATGACCTTGGTGCACCGATACCTAACAATGCACTCAATTGTCATTGTTTCTCACTAGACAACATTGCGATTCGTAACATTGTAGTATGTGATGAAAACAGTGCTGAATCAATTTGGAGAAATAGTGGCCAGTGTTTCGATACGTTTTGTATAATTGCCATTAGGATTATGCACTAGCCTAAACGCCAATTCTACAATCCATAATATACATAGATAACAAAAACGGAGGCTTTCATATTGAGCAATCACTTTCTTGAACCCAATCGAAAAAAACAGCCAAGTGCGAATCAAGCCATCTCTATATCTTGGTGGCTTCGAACCAATTTTGATTGATTTTATATGCATGAGCACAGAAGAAAGAATGTTCATAATTTGTTTTGTGTAACATAACAACAGCTTCAGATATCAAAGTCAAACATCGGAACTTTCATGCCGATCGATCCACTGAGTACCATTGTTATATCTATCAATCATATCACTGTTCCTACAGTTCGCTATTATTCTGATTATGAAAGCCAGTTTAATGATGATAACATACAGTGAAACTTTCATGTAGGTTAATACAAATCGGTGGATTCAGTCGCAATGATTCCACATAGATTATCATCTCATCTTTGACATCTTTGTACGTGGAATGTTAAATCTAAAAATAGAACCGTCTGGAGTTGAATTGTGCTTTTCTTTCTTACCTTTGATGACACAAATATTATATTACCTATCTTCTTACTCAGAGTATCTATCTCCGAGAGTTACAAGCTCGCATCAGTGTCACGATTTAGCACTATCGCACCGAGGATCATGTTCGTTTCTGTCTTGATTCGAGTTATATTGAATTAATCTGGCTTGTCGTCTTCTGCACTGCCGCCGTAGTCTCAGTCACTGCATTTGTGTATGCTGTGCAACCTTAGTGTTACAATTTTAATGGACCCAAAAACCTCCGAAACGAAGGTCCTAATTAACCTCAACTATCTGAGAAACAACCGATATCTACAGTTTAAACTGCCAATCGAAATATGGTTGCAAACACCCATCTGCAGGTTAACTGGTTCGTTTGTTGATCACGGCATTGCTAAATACTTTATCAATGAAGCACGTTTAGCTACTTCAATAATCATAGATAGCCAATTCATTCTGAAAAAGGGTTCTTCATTACTCGTATGTGTCGGACCAAAGACGTGTCAATAACTGTAGGTGTATGTAGTACTTAGTTGAATGGAGGTTGGAGCTGCTAGAACTTTCTATTATTCCCCGGCTTTGCCCGGGGCCATCACGTGTTAATTTCACTGCATTGTCGTTAGTGCCACATAATAGCTCATTTAACACCGTGCTTTTGCAGTGGGCTGATTAGGTTTTGTTACGCTTTGGGGACAGAAATCGATAACCTAGTTAGCATTTACCTTTGTAGTTAGGGCTAACAGAGATCCACGCTCCACTGCTATGGGCAATAAGTTGCAGTTTTTTTTTTTGTCAGGCTCCGTATGTTTAGTGAATGCGATGCGAGGTCTGCTACTAACACAACTGAAGATCTAAATGAGGCCACAGAGAAAAAATTGAAACCGCACATTAGCGTAGTACCTTAGTAAAATAGTCTCCATAAAATCATTTTTCCAATATCCTTTTTGCTGTATTCAAAACACGAATGTTGGTCGCGATAACTTTTCAGATAAATCTTGTGCTTTCTCCAATTGTTTTCAAAAACAAGGAATCTTCAAATCTTATAGAAAGGAGTACAACAATGCGTGCCTTAAGAATATTAATTGATTTGATATCCTCGTACGATACTCTAATACGAGAGCATTATGATAGTGAGGTGTAAGGTATCGATATAGGGATGATAAGTTATCGATAAGTATTATACACACTTAAAGTTAGAATCGGTACAATAAGATTAGCTTTATTTGTTACTTTATTAGCCATGCGGAGTGCATAGATAATAATCAACCAAACACTGTGTTACTAGTGAAAGTAAGCATGAGTTTGGATCGAAATGCAAAAAGAACACATTGTTTCCTTGGATGAGTATCGTTAAGAAGCATAGGTAGTTTATCGTATAAGTTAAACTTTATTGAGGACAATACATTGAATGTCACTCGCGTACCAATTAATAAATACCAAAACCATTTATTTTTTTATTCCTTTAAAAATACTTGTAGTACTTAAGTAAGTACCCAATACACTATTTATAAATAAATAAAAATATGTTTTGTTTATAAGGGATTTTGATTTTACTTCCATCATAGATGTTCGCGTCAGTTGAGAATAAATAGGGATCATAAAGAGACAAGATAATATTTATTTCTTAAACTGTTTTACTGTAAAAAATTTATATATTAACATTTTAATGGTAGATTTAAAACCAGGGTACATTTAATACTTAACCTAATAGGAACTTATACTAATATGTTGTGTTAGGCCATACCTTTGGTATGCATTGTGCATTCAATTGCTTAGAATGCATTGTCATAATAAATTTTATACTTTGTTAAATTGTGGTAAGTTTAACAGCTGTAATATATGTGTGAACTTGTCTTAGAATTCAAAAGGGGGGTGTGCTAAGTAATAGGATAAGCTAAGCCTATCTCTATTAAAATAATATTATCAACTGAAAATAGTCCCGGCATCAGAATTTAAACCCTGAATTTTAATTTTAAAAAAAGTACTTAAGAACAACTAAGTAAAATATTAATGTATCGATAAGTACATATCGACAAGCACCGCCATCACTAGTAATCGACTGTCGCGTGCTGACTGCACAAATGCAGGCGCGAAGGCCGCGCGTGCTTGTCGTATAGGGGTCAGAAGCGGACGACCACGCCATGGATGCGGATATGGCTGGGACATGAACGACGTCGCTTCGTCTACTTATAGTTAAACTAGCTTGCCCGCACGCCTTCGCTCACCCATTTCACCTCTTTAGCGGTTTATTTTCGAAAAATCCATTACTTGATTTTTTTATGCTTGGTACAAAGATATGTCACAGCATGAAATGTTTTTATGGAAATGTACGTTTTACTGCTTTAGAGGTGGAATTTCTCAAAATCCGTTCTTATTGTTCACCTAGACCATTTGAGGAGTATAGGGTCCAAGTTTCACGTCATCATGACCGGTTTG
This sequence comes from Apocheima hispidaria, assembly GCA_947579745.1. Classification (NCBI taxonomy): domain Eukaryota; kingdom Metazoa; phylum Arthropoda; class Insecta; order Lepidoptera; family Geometridae; genus Apocheima; species Apocheima hispidaria. The sequence continues at coordinate 12,237,129 of OX388160.1, forward strand.
GTCGAGGCGTTGATTCCTACAAAAGGGCTTGAACTTTTATATAAATAGATTACATTTCACAATAAACTGCGAAAGTAACTCATGTCTATTTGATACCTATTTACAAAGAAGCTTTTTACAACTAATTAACTAGTAGTTCGCGGCGAACCGAGACCTCTATATCTTCACAACCGCTCGACCGACTTAGCTCATATTCGAACTTAAAAATTGTATTGATATTAACTACTTGCATACAAAATTTCATGAAGATCGAATCAACGGTTCGCAAGCTATCATCGGACAAATATACACACAAAGATACATACAAATACCGATTTGTCCCAGTAAACTTCGCTTCGCTCGGTCAATTAATTAATTACCTAGTATGAAAACATAACTTTGAATATCGGACAATACTCATGTAAAACTGAGTCGGTTCATCCGATCTAATTTAAAATTTGTTACCTATACTGTTTCTAGCGTGTCTTTATTTTATCGACATTAATTGACAAACAAATTTTGTTTCTATCTATGACTTATTGTTATATGCTGTGCTATATACTTCCCCATTGTTGTGATTTTATGAGAGTGCAAATGATTCATAGCAAATGGATTGGTAGAAAGTGAAATCACGTCGGAGTTTACGTGATATACCTTCCTACTTGTCTTAGTAATTGCTTAAAGTAGGAAATAGCTCACAGACCATTTTTATGTAACTAAGTGATGCACTGGAATGTGGTCAGGTAAGTTATTTCTCTGCATAACAGAATAATGTACGTAAAAGATAATTATTTCAAGACAAGCTTTCATATATTCAAGTAGGAATAGACGTAGAAGATTCTTGGTTTCATGTCTACCTATCTACTATATACTATGATATGATAAGATACTATACTATGATATTTACTAAGTGCCATACCTTTGGCATCCAACCGACTGAGGATGACATGATTTGACGACAAGACAGCAGAACGGATGCGACTGGCGAGTAGGATCTGGAGAGAAGCACAATCAGCCGGTATCCTTGTGATTGTGATACTCTCCCAGCTCCTAGGTTATTCATTTGAAGTCTATTTTGAAAGCAGCACCCTTATTGCGTAACTCGTCTGTTAATACTGTGAAAACTAGTGTTTTTTTTTTTAATATAACGGAAATACTCGTTTTAAATTGAGTCGGTTATTCCGACTACAGTTTAGATCAAATCCGGTGATCAAGGAATGCTATATATAAATAGTCTGGTAATAGTCCTTTCAACACGATCTTCTGGTTTTCATGAAAGCTACCAGAAAAGTTACGCTATAATCGAGCAGGATTAATTACGATGGTTCTTAGCTGAAGAAAATCTATTTCGCCAAAAGAAGAACAGATCCATGAGCTCTTATCGGAATTGAAAAGGATTTTTTCTTAATTTTTTTTTTTTTTTTTTTAATTACTTAATCAACTCAGGTTGAGTAGATATTGACCCAAATGGTTTTCTGGTTCCGTATCATTAAGCCAAATATGCGAGACCGGGCATGCAAGGTAAGCCTCTACGACTTGACGCCAAAAGTTGACCTCTGACTTGCTCTGCAAACTTAAACCAAAGGTTAGCAACTTACATTAAGTTTATAGGACAGGTAAAAAAATGTAGTAAATACATATACAATTACTAGCTATTACCCGCGACATCGTTCGCGTGGACCTACAAATAAAAAAGTAGCCTATGTTGGTCTCCTATATCTATGCAAAAATACAGATCTCGAATGCACCCAGACAGAGAGACATTTCTTTCGCATTTATAATATTAGTTAGGATACATAACAAGTAACGATCATAATATTTTTGGAGGGAAAAAAAGAGCGTCTGGTTGTATTTACTACTACGTACTATGACTTTTTGACATACTTTAACGAGTGCGTGGAAAATGGTTGATTAGATCAAGTGAAGAATTGATTGCCTGATATTTTAAGCACTTTTTTTCTTCTGGTATTGACTGACTAGACAAGTAACTCGCTCACCTGATGTTAAGCGTCAAGCTTGCCAGTAACAGTCCAATGAAACCCAAAATTTTGAACTTCAGCAGTTCCAAACTCTGCGCGGAACGCACTGCGCTCGTCACCCTTATATATTAGATTTTAAATCTCTGTATGCACTGGCAAAGGTGTGGTACTTCCCCAGGCGGACTCTTGCAAAATAGTCCTTACTACTACAAAAAACATTATAGTATATTTACTATATTAACTTTACTTAAACTACATAATACCAAACTATATTGTGTGTAGATAAAGACCTGATTAACCTATTAGAAAAATTCCCAGATTTACTCATCTATCTCAGAACGCGCTCGTGCGGGCAACAGTTATGAAAGTCCGAGTATCCGCTTTCTGCAACAATAGCTATCCAACCTGTCAGTAATTAATAGATAATCATCCGTAATTAAGCTCACTTGTGAGATTATGTAATGTATTGCATAATAAGATTACTAAGAAGCCAACATCCGCGGCCAGGAGTCGGATCACATATCAAAATTAAATGGTTAATTTGCCTAGGGCTGTATGGGATTTATTTCAGATCTTAGGTGCAGACGCGTGTTATTTACTTTTAGACAAAAAAAAAAAAAGCATTCTTTAAAGGTATTAGTTGATCTATGTTGTTAATAATCTTAGTATTTACACCTTACTTTCATTAATATTTAACGGCACATTATCCATTAGTATCGTTTCAAATATTACTTCACTTCGCCTTCTGTTTTATAACAGCAAAAAACTCCTTACCGAACTCAACGTTCAACATTCGCGCTCGTAACGCCTACCTGTTGCTGTTCTTATTTCATTGCACGTCGTCGACCATAATATTATCAGGCACCCATATTCCTTGCCATTATCATATAATCACGTCGCGCTCATAGTACTGTTATATCTCCCTTATACTATCATCTAACGATCACCGAAGTTAAGCTTCGGACGACACGGTGAGCATCTTCGAATGGGTACCCACGTGGGACATTGTCAAATAAGCGCTAGATAGATAGATAATCTCTTTATTCTTCACACAACATATTGAAATCAATTCATCTTTTTATTTTTGTCGACTCTCAGAGGTGAACCAACCGAACGAATAACCTCCTTCATATTCAAAGCCGGCTAAAATGCTCTTTCTACAAAACTGTGGTTTTAGTGAAAATGTCGGCACGGGATGAGTTATTAATATAAATTTGGATGACTCCAATGATATTTTACTATAGATAACTCGAAAATAGTATTTTTTTTTAAATTGGTGTAGGACCAGTCAATAATTGAAAGTGGATTTATTAAAGAAAATGACGTTTATCTATTGAGGCGAAAACGGAACAACCCAACATTTACATACATTTGAAAAAGAGGCTTAACTAGTTAGTGTTACAACTGTTACACTACCGTGGGTAACACTTTAAATTTTAGGTACTATAGGCCATCAGGCGGCCTAATAACTCTGACATCTATGTCGTGGGCTAATCGTTGAACTGGGCTGATCGAGATCTGCCTGGGCACGAATTCACGATACGCCGGCATTTCACGAATTGGCCGATTATTTCATGATGTGCCCAGTATAAAGTTGGTCAGATCGATGAGAGCAACCTATTTGTCAAGTTACCCTTCTAGTCACTTGGCCACATCGAGATATGCCTGGGTGCATCATAATGTAGTCCCGTTTCACTTGTGGCACTTTTTGCGCTCTGTTAGCTGTGTGTTTACGTGCGAGAAAAATGGCGGCGTCATATTTTTTTTTTTTGCTCATGCTTTGGTCATCTACATACTGTATCCGAGCATGGCGCATGAGCATCTTTAATATCTTAACTTCTTTTTATCTAGTAAAATAATTATTATTATCTAAACTTCATTTTATTTGCTTGTACTTTGGTCGCCCTACAGAATCGATTTGGCCGGGCAAATCGGCAAACGTTAGGCTTTGAACGATATGGCAGTTATTAGACAGGCGAATCAAGAATCGCCGTCGTATCTGCCCAGGCAGATCTCGATCGGGCCAGTTCAACGATTAGCCCACGACATATCTATCCACTCGTCTTTTATGAAATTCAAATGATATACATTTCTTTGGGAAGATGGACCACGGCATCGACATCGAAGTAAGTTAAAAAAGTAAAAGCGGAAATAATAAATGTAAAAGCGGTATATAATTAATGAATTTTATGCCATAATATATTTCCAAGCCCTGAATGCTATCTACAGGCAGTTCTAACCATTCTCCGGTATTACGTGAAGTTAGCTCTCATTAACGACTGACCTCTCACGTTTATCAGGAAAAATACATTACATCGGTGATCGAAAAGAAAGTATTACCGACCAAACTAGAAAGTATGTAATAACTGACCTTTGCAGACATAAATTACAGCTACAACATGTGGATCGATGGCATTCTTGTGATAAAAAATATGCGAGTAATAAATGTTATATAATCACACAAATTCTACTTAAAAAAAATTACAAGGAAAGTGGACTAAAGGTAATAGAAGGACGGTACTCGCACGTAAATTTAATCAATCCAGTTGTATTATGCTAATATTGCAAATACTGAGAATTAATGGTGGCAATTTAAATCACGCAATGCTAATAAATGTTTTTACGACTACGTTAACTTTAGTGAACCAAAAGAGCCATTCCCAGCATATTAGCTCATAGACTCGTTAAGCATTTTACGTCTGATTTTGGAACAATCTTAAATTTGTATTTACTTGTATCATTTATGGTCATCTTCAAATGGCATACTTACCAAGGATTTGAGCTTTTTAAGAATGATATGAATAACTGGCCAAAAAATTTATAATCATGCTGGAAATAACAATAAGAATGTAGTTTTCAGCTACCTAGACGACCTATTTTCAAATCCAGAATATTATTATTACTTCGTCCATCGTCGTTGTTAGTATCGTTTTTGTTTGTCATTTTCCTAATTTACCACGAGCGTTAACTTTTTCCTCAATGTTTTCATTCATACCATTAATTTGGAACTTGGAAGAGTTCTATTGTTTTAAGAAGGCTGTCATGAGTTGTTTCTGGCTTTCAAAATTAGTAAAAGTCTTAAATTACTGTTTACAGTACGTCTTCATATTTTTTTATCTGCATATTTATTGTCAAACGTCTTCTTTGAACTTCTCGCCAATCAACTTTACAACTCAATAGAATATATTTTTCGTAATAAAAAATCTTATAGTGAGAGCATGTCGGACGTCTACCAGTAGCGTACTTCCTGCCGGTACAAAAACAACACGCGACTGCGCCGCGCGTGACTCATGCGCGAGCGCAGGCCCTACTGAGTAAGCATAGATCGCTTTGCTATCGCTGGCTACTTCTAAATTAAATAACTTATCTTGATTTTCAATAAATGATCCTGGGTAAATCCTGGATAAAAACTTCCACAGTACACAGATTGGGCTCCAAAAATAAATGGACTAAGTATACTTAAACGAAGACTAAAGAGCTGCGGGCTTATCCCGTAACTCTGAAAGCGATAGTGATAGTGCGCGCGAGCGGGACCGCGCATAGTGCGACTAAGTTGGTACGAGCGGGATGGCATGCTCTCGCAATCAGAATCACGAACGTTTCAAAGTTAGAGGATAAGCCCGCTGGACGTATTGGACCGGCAAAGTAGAAGACTTTGCTGTCTGGCCTCTTTTTGTCAGGATTACAGGGATTCCTTTACGCAGCTGTTGGTTACTTCAGGCCAATAATTTAAAAAATACCCAACTTTTTTGATGTTAGAAGCAAAATTGAATGTCACGAATTTGGGAATTGTCACGGGTATTGAAATAAAAAGTCCAAGTCGACTCAATTCTTGTACAATAATTCATAGTTTTAAAATGTACATTTTTTTTTGCTGATAGCGATAACAGGTTCTACGGTAGCCTCCTGGTGGCGCTAAATCATCCACAATCACAACGTCTTAAGTAACTCGACGCTAAATCAAACTCTACGCTACGGCTAAGAAATAAGAAATCTTTTCTTTTTGAAGAACATTTTTAAAGGAATGATTCATTCAGATGAATGTGGCTATTACTGCAAAAGGAATAAGGTCTGCTATCAATACCAGTTTCGTTGCTATCGGCACGTGTTCAAGCAACAATTGTATGGGAACTACTTCCTTACTACAGATATAGCACGTACGAGCAATTCACGTGTTCACGGATGCTTCAGACTAGTTTTATTTATATGCAAAGTATAAACAGAGGGTAAGCCTCATGTGAAATCATCACTTCATGCATTACGTACGAGTAACGAATGAGGTACACCAACAAGTAAGAAAATAACGTCATAACTTTCAAACCTCTGGACTAATTTTCATCAACGCTAGCTAGCCACCACGGCAATGAAACCTGCTTTCAAACGTAAACAACCAAATTAAAAACGGTCAAGCTATTTTGGAGAAAAATGGCTACAAACAAACGCATGCATACCTTTTCCGTTCAGCCTCGGTCCTCGGTCCGGTTTCCGTTGGTTAAAAAGAGGAAGAAACAACTAAGATAGGATTGAAATTGTAAGCTTAGTTTAGAATATGTGACTAAGAATTACTCATGTTGGAATCCTTGTTTGTGTTGTTAGGTAAATTAAATACCTAACATATCTTACTATATTCAAAACCAGCGTTAGGGGCATCAAAATGTTCGTTTCTGATTTAAATTGAGCTCAAATACATTACAATTTCTGCTCTTCTACTCCCTCCCATTTTGGGGGAAGAAAGTGGAGTAACTGGTTGTATGGTCCTATAACCCACTTTATAACGTTTTAGAGACTGCAGCCGGCAGCCGCACTCATTCATTACGGACTATGGTACAAACATACCAATCGATCGATGCCAAACCTAGCAGCTGCATTGCCACAATAGGAACAGCACCGATATTATGACTGTGCCATAGACTTGTGTAAGCTATACTTAAATCTGGGTAAGTTTATCAAGGCTGAGCACGCTAGTGTTTGACGACCCCCCTTGCCTAGTTGGTTGAGAATCTTACAAGCAGATGTTCTCGCGGTTCGATTCCCGGCTGGGCTGATCTTTTAATGATGTATTCAAATCTCTGTTCTGAGTCAAGTGTTCGCTGTCAGTGTCTCTGTGTGTGAGAATCCTTTTTTTTTTTTTTTTTTTTTTTGCGAGGGGGAAATCTTCACCAAGATACCCGTCTGCTTTGGGGTGCAGCCGGGTTATGTGGGATTGTACCCACTAAAACCCCCCCGGTGGCCTGCCTTGGTGCTTGACCGAGGGCTCCGGGATCTCCAAGGGAACGCACCGGAGCCCTCAGCACCACGCTTCTGCTCCTCCCGGGACAGCTGGTACCTGTCGTGAGACGTTTAAGCCTACAACAGCGTCCGCCACACGACGCTGTTGTCCTCCCCAGGCTCGCTTTGGTAGATGGTGGTTAGAGCCCCACCTCTAACCACCCCCGAGCCCAGAGGTCCCCTTTCAGTAGGCTCTTACTACAGGCAGGGGATACCGATGCTGTATTCTAGTGCCCCGGCATCAGGGACCCTATTCGGAGAAATGACATTTTATCTCGGTCACTCTCACTCTCATTAAATTCTAAATTAGAGAGACAGTGACCGAGATAAAATGTCATTTCTCCGAATAGGGTCCCAGGGCGAGTGTGTGAGAATCCTAGTCGAGCTATGAGTGTGAATCGTTATAATTATGTGTTTAGTGTCAAAAGTTTTTAGGATTTTTTTCACAAATATTGTCTTTGATTTATTACAATCCAACATAGCCGTAGAAATCCGGCAATTAGTACACTCCATGTTCCGAACGAGTCCCAAATAGGTGTGTATTGGCAAAATTTTGGATAGCATACGCCGGAAACTACAACAGGACGCGCAGTAGACGTGCATGGATTGAAAAATTTGAATGAAATCGTTCATATCCCTCAGTCACAAGATGTAGTGCTAGTCCACAGAATACCTTATGAGTCCTAGACTAAAGCCGAAAATTGAATTCATAGAGCGACAGTTTTAGGTAATATTTAATTTGGGTACACGAGTCATTGAAATAAGGGGGAAAATTAGATAGCTCGAGTTCAGCGGCACAGCTAAACCAATATAGTTACACAATATGGTATCTATCCCTTTCAATACCTTGGGCATGATAAAGATGGATTATGACAGGTAAGCCGATCCGTTTGTTGAAGTTGAAAGGAGACACTATCGCGAGTTTTCAAATCCCCAGTTTCAGGTTACCCCACGCAATGGGGAGAGACAACTCGTCATCCAGACTCTTTAGGGTTTCTAACAATCTCTCAAGCACTTTCGTCGTTTTCGTCGTCTGTCGTTGCGTGCTTTTGTTGCTTTTATAAAGACTGATTAATTTGTCATGAAAGCTTTGGAAATACGCGACTATGTTTACTTGAATGTTTGTCCATTGATGTTCTTTATCGCGTTATCAACTGCATTTCAAACTGAAATAGGTAAGTATGTAAGTATAATATAAGTCAACAATTTGCCAAAAAACAAGGTTCATAACTGCCTAAAATAGGCTCTACTAGCAATACGTCGAATCAGCCAAGCTGTCTTAATTCCCGTCGCGAAGCGACTCACGTGAAAGAAACCTGCGTCCAGACTAAACGAATAAAAATAAATCTAAATAGAATCACGAATCATGCTATGTATACAATAGCGCAAGAAAGGTATTCCTGCAAAAACTAGCCAGACCGCGGGAACTTGAACGAAGGCGTGGCAGTGGCCATAAGGATTTATGGTGCCGATTCTATTTATGGCTCTAGAATTAACAATAAGGTCAAGAAAGTAGTGGAAACTCAAAAGAATCCTTAGTGTGTTATACGTATGTATGTAGTGTTAATGTATACTTCAATACTCTACAACAAGTAGAATAGTAATAAATATGGGACCAATAATTTATTTTTTAACAATCCGAATTCTTTTGATTAGGAACATCCGCAAATTAATTCCCGATTCATGATGATAATTTAGAAACAAACCACTTGTCATCTCGATTGTTTTACGAACAGTGGGTATCAAAACATACTTACGATAATAGCAAGAACAACAGCCCCCAGCTACGCCAAAATCAGATCAAACATGTGCAAACTAGTAGTTAATTCGTAGTTTTTAACCAAACATCCGCCACTCTGAGAACAAATGTGCAGTTCTAAATATAGAGAGTTATACATCTGAGGGGAATTTGGGAAGTTCAAAGACCTCGCGAACCGGCCCGAGCCGCTATAGTATTCCATTTTTATGGGGGAACGCGACTTAATGGCACCGAGTGAAGTTCACGGGCGTGTGGTTGCTCTTGCTATCGATTATACAGATACCGAAAGGTTTTTTGATAACAGCGACGGAAACTCAATTGATTTTGGGATGAATTTTACAAGCGTATGATTGACAATATGAACGCAGGTGTTAAAAGCCGCAGGACTTGCTTGTGGACCTTTGCACGTTTTACAACGAATGCGTCGATAAGATAACCCAAATTTTTAACTGCAAGATGGGAAACTTATAGTGTAATTCATACTTTAGACCCACATATCACACCCTAGATTCTGCATTCAGGACGCTCGAAGCGTACCACGCATTTGTCTAAGTATTATGTATAAGATATTACTCTGATTGGTTGATTGTTAGGCGTGAGTAGGCCTTGAGATAGTCAATGAGAACGCTTGGTCGCACTCCCCGCGACCCGCGCCTTCTCATACTTTGGTGACTTTTTGTAGGAACAACGAATTCGTAATGCGGTATCTAGTGTAATCTGTGTTTAGACCCCTAAATTGATGTCAGCAACAGGCTAAGAAGGTTAAGCGACGCTCGTCTGCCAATAACGTACACCAAATTGACCAGTTATACTTTGGTTAGGCACAAGAAAATAATTATATATATCGAAATCATTAGCATTGTCTAATCAAAGAACTCTGTGGATATTCAGAATATGTTTGTCAAAGGAAATGATTCAATGTTTGCAAAACTGAGGAACAAAATCTTGATTTACTCATCGCTGAATCACTTTACGATTTTTAAGAAACGGTATTCAAAGACTTACTCGAGTACTTAACAAACGAATAAGTCCTTAAGACACGTCACGCTTGAACACTTATGTAAGTTCTTGTGCGTATTGGCATTATGCCAGGCCTATAAACGTACTGTGCGGTTTAATCTTCCTGCAGCTTCCTTACAGAGCTTTGCAACTTCTAGAATTAAGATAGAAAAGCTTTATTTTTATCGCTGTACGTTTTCAAGGCTCAATTACCGCGAGGGTTAACGAACGTAATAAAGTTCATGGTCAGAAGTCAATTAATTAACCTAATTTAATATGACGAGCTGTATTCAAATTATCTACTAGCAGGATCTACGTAATGAGAGCTAAAGAGTTAAAGTCAGCTATTACACTATATTGCAGCTGTGATCCACCTTAAAGGGGATAATATAAACGGTATAATCTTGAACCTCTTAATTACTGCGAACCTTCTTTGGTAGCCCTAGATTTGGACAAGTAGTTGAGATGAGGATCTTGTCACGGAATGACGTAAGTTTTTTTGTTGACTATGTTTAGCTAGTTTACACCGTTGTAGCTACCTGTACCTACCTACCAGGACAAAAATTTATAAAAATCATAACGATTAAGAAGATGGCGGAAGGTCCTTGGAAGGCAGTATAAAAACTGACTTATTTTAATAAATTTAATAAAACAGACATTACCCTAGTCCAGTTTGTGTCTTCGTTGTTAAATGTTATTATAAAATTGACATTACTTACACGTATTTTACCTACAGGTTTCGAAAATTCCTCGACCATAACAGAAACGAGGAACATAAATACGCTTTCATCAGGAAATATATTAATTAGCGAGTTTACAATAACATGGACGTGAAGACAATGAAGCCGGACCACACACGAGTTGTAAATTAAATTGATTGTGCTTGCTAAGTTATGGGAAACGGTTCATTTGTAGCTTTGTGTTATGGAGGCTGGGGGAATGGGGGAACTATCTTTGGGCTTGGGGTTGAGAAAATACATGCAATCACAAATATAAAATCTTAGGTTCTGTTCACAGATGTCATCTGTGGTTCTGTTTAAGCGTTAACACACGTAACAACTTGGCACCGACCGCTATCCGAAACGAGAAACGAGACAGAGAGAGAGAGAGAGAGAGGGGGGGGAGAGAGAGAGAGGGAGAGAGAGAGAGGGAGAGAGAGAGAGGGAGAGGGAGAGAGAGGGAGAGAGGGAGAGAGAGAGAGAGAGGGGGAGAGAGAGAGAGAGAAAGATAGAGCGAAATATATATTTGCCTTTTATTTTTTCTCGTTGGTCTGCGGTCCGTGGTTTTCACGTGGGTTGCAGGGGTCTTCGACGTTGTGTTTAAATATTATTTATGTTCTATTAATAAGTAGCATTTTGCTGACGAAATAAAAAAATATACTTGCTGGACTTGCTGCTTATACTGTGGTTTTTTTAATACACGAGGTTAGTTTATACAATTTTTGGATGAAAATCGCTGTGGTTTTTGTGTTGGGGCGTTTTAATATTTCATTTTTGCGTTTTTGTTGTTTACCAGACTGCCCAAGAAGGAGCGTAATATTTTTAACCGACTCCCAAAAAAGGAGTATTTCTCGATTGTATTTTTTTTATGTTTGTTACCTCAGAACTCATCTAGGAACCTATTTGGAAAATTATTTTGCATTAGAAAAGAGACACTTCAGATTGTTCTCATTTTTATCAAAATCCAGTTCTGATAACTCCTCAAATATTATGGGCATACTGATAGTGATTTTGGTATTTTCATCAACAAGTCACGCATTTGCATTCAGAAAGTATTATTTGGTGAAGTGGAAGTGATGAAAAAGACCACAGATGAAAGGAACTCCTCAATGATAGGTATTTCACGAGTGGCGCCAAGATAATGTCGATACATGACGAAGCAAATGTAATTAAACGGTTATGTTGAAGTCGTTTTTATTTTTTAAATTATTGGCGTGTGTGTATATAAAAGTAAGTATTTATCTCAGTATTATTACCTCCTGTGGCCTAAACGGCTTGAATGATTTTGACGAGTGAGGTGTCGTTGGTTTCTACTTTACGTTCTCACCCCCGAATGCTGAAACGTTTGTTAACTTTGACGAAAGATTAAGTCTATTGCTGCCTTTGTCATTTGCTTAGAGCCAGACAAAGGCAGTATTAGAATTAATCTGTTGTCAAAGTTAATGAACGTTTCAGTATTCGGGGGTCAGTGACGTACTTTAGTTTTTCTTGTAATAATTTTACTTTTGTTACAATCGGCAAATATCACACTATAATACAATACAATACAATACAATATAGCTTTATTAAACACCAAAAAGACAAACTTAAAAATTAATGAACAATAATATTTTAAAAACGTACTTACTACCGTTTTTAAAATATTTATATTATTAATGGGCGGCCTTAACTAATATACTAAGTAATATTTGTAAGTGTGTAAGTATGTAAGTGTGTTTGTTCCCGTTCAACTCTGTAACGGCTGAACGTATTTGAATGAAATTTGGCATGGAGGTAGCTTACACCCTGGATTAACATAATTATTAATATAGGCTACTTTTTATCCCGGAAAAATATTCGGTTTCTGTAGAATAGCGGGTGAAGCCGCGGGGCGCAGCTAGTGAGAAATAAATGCATGGCGATGCACGTGAACAATAATTTGCATAGGTTGGCTGAATAAGAATTTGGTATAACTGAAAAGGTAATTTCGTTTGTACGTATGTATGTTTTACGTCATTATGAAATGTCGGTACCTACTTAGGTACATGTTATCTTCTACTTACCTTGATAATTCAATGTAAAGTTCTTTGCTGTGTAATGGAAATATGTACGTGCAATCAGAGTCCGTCAAATATTTTGATTGTAGGTAATACTTAGTAGGTACCTACAGTTTTTCTCTCTTTCCACGCACTTGCAAATGCAATGATGTCAATTTTAAAAGTTTTTGATGACAAAACTAAAAATTAAACAAAAGTGTTTGCTGTCCTTGTAAATATTATAATCACCGATCTAGATCTCAGAAAGCTATATATATTAATAATTATAATATAAAAGATATACATAATGAAAGATCTAGATTGTGTATAATAAACTGCAATGATAAAGAAAAAAAAAGAAGTTTCATTTCTCGCAACTAAGGCTGGGTTGCACCACAATCCCAGTTAAAGTTACTGATACAGCACAGAACATATAATAATAAGTTATAGTTACATTAACTATACATTTAAGTTTAGCAAGCATGTGTTATCCGTTATTTTTACCACAGTTAAAATAGTGCAACACATTTTTCTGCTTAACGGGAGTTTTAACTGCAGTTATGACTGTAGTTTAAAGTTAACCTAGATGGTGCCACCCGGCCTAGTAAAGTAATGCCTTCAAAATCGATATTGCAAATATTTCAATATTCGCAATACCTATAAGAAGAAATCTTATAAACTTTTTTTGGCAGTTTAGAAAGCTGTCCTGGGCCCGTACCGTGAGGTGCTTATTGCGATGATTGTTAGGTTCAGCGATGACACTGCGCGACCGCGAACCGTATCGCCGCGTGATAAGGTGTATGGTCGCGCAGCGTTCTCGGCTGAGCCTAATAATCATCGCAATAAGCACCTTACGGTACGGGCCCAGTTTGTTATTTTTGTTTTTCTGATGTGTAGTTTGCACAATAAAAAAATTACTTAATTACTATTTAAGTAGGTCTAGTTATTAAAAGCCCGAAAATACAGGCTTGATTCAACCTTCAAGATGGCCACCACCTTTCGACGCAGCAAGGTCAGCCAATAAACCGTCAGACGTCCAGGTAGACTCGAGACAGACACAGATGATAAAAAAAAAAAGTTTTCTGTGGTATACCTACATAGGTAGATACTAGATATCCAAGACTCTTTAGTATTCGATTTGGGTAGGCGCCCCAGCGTTAGCAATCTTATTTATCGTGGCTAGAGCTATTGAGTACCATTATATGTCTCCGCTCAGCTGCAGGTAGATTATTCCTCGGCTGAGCAACTCGGATCGAATCACGACTTGAATGACGTTAGAGCAATGGTAATATTGGTAATTGATTCTGTCGCGAGGAGCGATCTAAGTTGGATTTCTATTAGGCAAAGTTTCCATTTGGTATTAGAAGTTCGTGATGGTATTTACTGTAAGATCTCACACTTCAAAATCTTTTTTATATTTATGTGCCACGTGCAATTTGGTTCGCGCCGACTTTATCACACAATCAATCTGCGGGCTTATCCCGTAACTCTGAAAGCGATAGTGATACTGCGCGAGCGGGACCGCGCATACTGCGACTAAGTTGGTACGAGCGGGATGGCATGCTCTCGCAATCAGAATCACGAACGTTTCAATGTTAGAGGATAAGCCCGCAGGTTAACATCAGATGAGTTTGTGTTCAAATTAATATGTCAAGCATAAACTTTAAAAACCGCAGTGTAACAAACTAAAGAGAAAGAGAGAGAAAAAAAAACATTTTTCGCTATTATTTTCTCTAGTTAGTCCATCGTACCTCGCGGGTTCATATATTATCCTCGCAGTTTAGACACAGACGGTTGCTGTCATGTCACCAAATCGCTGTCGCGGCAGAGCTGTCGTGGCAGCAGCGCCTCGAGGCTTCTTGCCAGTACCTGCCACTGTGAACACGTGCTCATTGCCGCACCGCATGCGACAGTTCGACTGTTATATGAGAAAATAGTGAATTTTTGCGGTGTCGTTCATGCTGTCGTGCAGTCTCGTCGAAAAACTACCACTGACAGTGTATATATTATGTGTTATGATATGCTAGTCAGTATCGACACAAAAAATGCAAGCATCACAAACGCATATATCTTTGATTTTTTTATATGTTGTGGGGACTTCTGAGAGTAGTTTATACTTACCCAAGTTTGCATCCCTGAAAACCTTGTGCTATTGTTATTGTGCTCTAATAACTGCGAAAATCTAGCACTATTTTCGGATTTTAATCAAAAAAATACCCTAAGAAAGCGTTTTTTGAGTTTAATTTGACTTTTGAAAGATTAAATTTGCAATGATAAAATCGTAATTCTCATCAATTACCGACAAATAACTATTATGCTCGAATTGGCAGGTTCTGATCCATTTTGCTCGCGCCGTGAGCGCGAACGGGACATCGCGATCGCCATTGCGAATTAGTGACTGACAGCAGTGCAATAAAGTAATAGGTTCACACCACAGTCTGTGGTTCACACCAACAGACTTTTTCGTCACAGGTTAATTAAAGTGCAAGAAAAGTGCGTGCCTAGTTGCTTACCTAGGTAAGTACGGTAGCTACACCTAGGTATTTTGAACGCACAGAATAAAATTGCTTTTGTGGGTATGTAGTTATGTACCTACCTAGGTTTTTTAGAAACATCCAAACAGGAATAAAAATTAACCATTGTAAAAAGTTTCTACAATTCTGTAACCAGTCTTGGAATTTCCAAATCTAACTAAGTAGGTACCTACCTACATGCATTGAATAGGCATCTTGGTACATAAGTACCAACCCAAGGTACAGGAATAATAATTATATGTTTCGCAATAACTACCTACCTAGGTACCATATCTACATACCTACTTACTTAAATAATTACAGGAAAAATAGAAGGAAAATGTGAGTTTAATTATGCACCTATGTACAATAGGTAAATAAATACCTATTAATGTTATAATGTACTTCTAAGCAGGTGGTAGAAAGTAAGAACCTTGTCATTTAAATACACATTTTTGTCAACGAGAGCGATAAAAAATATTACTACACAAAATTCTCCATAATACCTAAAGCAAAGCTGCCGACAAAATCTATGAAAGTAAAGCCTTTTCAGCAGGTAGATACAATACAATACAAACAATACAAAGTGCATTGTCTAGATAAGTTTGCCAGGCACAATTTCAGACTACTTTTGTTGACGTTTTGGATTTAATCTCATTGCCACACGAAACGCCCCAATCTCGAAATCACATTCGAGAACTTCGAGGGATCAAAGAAACAATAATTTGTTATTGTTTCGCACATACCTACCTACCTTAAAGAAACAGTCGTGCTGAACGCCGGTATTCCGTAAACACTCACTCACTCAATTCACTGTTGCACTTTGAATAATACACAAACACTCGCACGGTATGTATTGTAATTTTGTGTGATTGTAACAACAGCTGGCGGGGTTGTCAGGTGCGTCCTTGGGGAACACACGCCATGTTGACGGGACGGGCGCGTGGCGACTGCGCGCGCATCGCATCGCACCCGGCACCCGCCCTTGCGCGGCACATGCGCGCCATGCGTCACCCTCCGACCCATAACACCCGGCCCGAGGTGGCCCTTACCTTCCTTCTCATTCACAGATGAATATTCTGATTATTTTGTAATAAAATCTCTACGTTAGATTTATGGAGCGTACTTAGTCTGTAGTTGCCTAGTTAGGTACCAAGTTAATCATTGTTACGAGGGGTAAACATAATAATAATAATACTCTACTACCTACTTAAGTACTAGGTAGGTAAAATTTTGAAAGAAAACCATGTAGACTCTGTTGTACCATTCTTTGAATTAAACTAATATAGGGGTGTCTCTTATCCTAAATAATATAAAATCGAATGTAACTCTGTCTGGGTGTTTGTTGCGTTATCACGGTTAAACGGCTGAACGGATCGACCTGATTTTTTGTTAGATCTTTGATTATAAATACTATTAAAGGCATAGACGAAAATAGTCTACTTTTTGCAAGTCCACGCGAACGGAATCGCGTGTAACAGCGAGTATAATATAAATAGAAAAGGTGTTTTGCCGATAGGTAAGAAACTACTGTGCATGTAAAAATAAAGAAAAGAAAAACCTAGCAACTCCACAGTACAATTTTGAAACACTTCTAAAAAACAATCTAAAGCCACTGTTTTTTCCTTCAAGAAAGCCTGCCTCACATCCAGGGAGTCAGCGTGACTCGATAAAAACAGTATCTATTACCATATTGGTCTATATGTTTGTGTACGCCGCGCGCCGACGAGAAACCGCGCATAGCCGCGGCCATGAGAAGAGGTTTGGTGGTGGTGAGCCATGCAGACCACAGAACAATACTCCCGTTATAGCGTAGACGCCCACAGCACCCACAGGGTACCTACCTACGCACCACGGAAGAAAATAATCGTTCGTGTTTGATACGCTGCTACGCACAAAAAAAGAAGGCCCTTGCTTCCCACTCCCACACGTTAGCGTTGGCTTGGCAGGGGAAGGTATAGCTATATAATAGATAATAGTAAAGAGCCCGTATTCAGTACAGCCTGCCTACAAACCAACGATCTATATTAGTTATCTATAATATTCTTGCTACAAACCATTTAACCGGTTGATAGCGCATAGCTATTCCTTTACGAAAATATTATGCGCATATTCTCTTCTATTGGAACACTTAAAATTAGTCAGCGTTTTGAGTCGGCTAGGCCTAGGAGTAAATTAATCAATTTTGAGCCGCCCGATCGTAAGCGTGATCATTTATCTCGTCACGTCAATCCTGATAACTGATCAAACTTAGCAAAGTTTTCGCGCTCGCTTCCTCTTTTGCATTTTTACTTATTTTTTTGATTATTGTGTGGCCGTGTTGCATCATCGATCTATTCATTCGTTATTGTGTTGCATTTACGCTTTTTTTTTTTTTCGTGAACAATCATTTGTATTTTATTTTGAGTTTTGGCGGGAACGTGAACAAGTCATCCCGGAGTTTTGGCGGGAACGTGAAGAAATCATGTCGCGTCATTTTATTATTTTCCAAAACTTGTGTTATTTCGAGTGTTAATGTGTAAAAACGGTGAACTTTTACCCGTTAAGTGTTCTTGAACATGCACGCGTGTTGGTGAATGGTATAATGTCGTGAAACGTGAATTTTCATGTTGTTTCCAAAACTCCATAGAAGGCTCTAGTAAAGTTTTCACCACTTTACTGGGGCATGACTTGGACTTGACCGTGACTTGATTTGCTCGCTTTTGACTGTGACTAAGACTTGTATGATAATATTTAACAAAACTTGAATTTATATAACCATACTTGACACTGGCAAATGCATAAGACGTGCGACGCCAAAATCCTCTTACGAGGAAAGAAAAAAAAAAAAAAAAAAAAAAAACAAGTCATCCCGTTATTTTCAAAAACTTGTGTTATTTCGCGTGTTATGGTGAAGGTAAAGGCACTTGGACTAGTTATCTTATAGTGGGTACCTTTTCTGTACCGGTCTATTTGTTTCGAACAGTGAACAACATAACGATTTTTTAAACAAAAACTATTTACGCCAATCCATTTCCTAAAACGTCAATCACGCATTGCAAATGCTGCAAATACCTAACAAGCCCAGCGAATGCGTGATGGTGCAGAGTAAGTACTTACTTAATAAAAATTAATGTTTTTTTGTTCGTCATCGTTGCATGCCTAAACCGTTCATCCAATTTATGTACCTATAACTACAGTAAATGAAACACTCCTTCACTTCTTTGGCGTTGGTTTTATGAAAACCTTAAGGGTGTCTACACATGGCCTGACCTGACATCGTGTGAAAGGGACAGCTAGTTTGAATTTCACGGGAGCAAAAGAAACAAACTATTAAGGTAATAACTTCTCCCTTTCGCTCCCCAAGAAACTTATATATAGCCATCTCTTTCACACGATGTCAGGTCAGGCCATGTATAGACACCCTTGACCCTATGACTTGTTTTATTTCTGAAATATTTGACTTCACTTGAAAAATTACAATACATGACACTGGCTAAATACACAAAGTGTGGAGCCAAAACATAAGAAAAAAAATATACCGAGGCCGCCAGCTGTTAACTAGAACTTATTTTGATTTTCTGAATCCAGGTTATCCAGGTATTTTTATTTAGCACTCGGTGAACAAATAAGAGAAAATAATGCCCGAAGACTCGAAGAGAAATCAGTAAGTTTACTCTCTCACTGAATTATATATTTATTATTGTTTATGTAAAACAAAAAACACAACACAGACATAATTACTTACCGCAGAATTTACCTTATTTAGGTAACTCATAGAAAGACCTACAAGCACAGAGTTCTCCAAAGGTTCTACAAGGGAATAATACTACGGAGAATTCTGTGTCCTACCGAATTATTTTTAGAATTTATTGTTCATATGCTCACAGAGACAAGAAAAGAAGTGATCCGAAAGAGCAAAGGAAACCGCGAAATGTACGAAACCAGGCATGCAAGGTGGATAAGAAACCCGACAATGTTGAGGAATCGAGATCTGCACCAAAAGGTAGGTTATCAGAAATAATACAGATTTAGAGACTATGTTCTATCTATCACCATTGTGAGCAAGATGATTAACAATTAATCAGTGATAATTTTGTTTGATTAGTGAAATCTCAGGGCCCTAGAGACAATTGAGTTGTTACATACCTCTAGCACCTATATTTGAGCAAATTTATGATTTTAATTATTTTCTTTACTGCTAGGGTATCAAATATTTAACTGAGAATTATGCGTTCAGCGGTAATTTCATTTTTACCTGTAGGCAGGTAATCTGGACTAACATTGAAATACTGACATGACATGGACATAGCGTAGGAACAATTGCATTCTCTGTCTATAGGGGTGTTACGGAGATTCGACTCCGATTCCAAAAAGTCGGAACTTCCGGTTGATATTCAATCTCTGATTTAAATCGGAGGTTAGAATCGGAGGGTGAAATAGGCAGCGCGTAGCGTATGAACAGGTTTATACTTGACACGCGGAGAATCGCGCCGCGCGCTTTCTGTTTATTACTTTTTCACTTGTCATTTCGTATTTGAGGAAGACGGTTCATTTGTTTTGTTTTCTTTTTTACGCTTGAGTTTCTGATGGGATCGAATGTAAACGAATGGACAAAGTACAGCAGATCTCTCATCTGCCTCCGCCTCCGACTCCGGTTCCGACAACTCAAATTTAAAAACTCCGACTTCGGTTCCGATATAACCACTTCCGTTACATCCCTGCTTTAAACCATACATAAGACATTTCTAAAATTGGGGTAATGCTTTTCAAGTAAAAGATCATTCTCAAGGGAAAAAAATGCTTTTAGCTTCAGATTCAGATCATTTATTGCTTCCATAAAGTACAAGTTGGTAAAAACATAAATTGTCAAAGTACCACAGAACATAATTATAATAATACTACATAGTACAAAGTTTCATATGGACCCTGTCGGGCACAGCAAAACTAGAAGAGAAGATGACAATCAAAATAAAACAATGTCTAGATAACGTAAGCAATAATCTTAAAATCAAATAAATTAAAAAAAGTCATAGGTTACATGCAAGAAGTCAAAATTGCAATTACA
The DNA here is from genome assembly GCA_947579745.1 of Apocheima hispidaria. Taxonomy (NCBI): domain Eukaryota; kingdom Metazoa; phylum Arthropoda; class Insecta; order Lepidoptera; family Geometridae; genus Apocheima; species Apocheima hispidaria. Next base: position 12,257,407 of record OX388160.1, read on the forward strand.
TCAAAATATTTAGTCGGCTTATTTGGTTTACAATATGAATATTGTAATATTTTGTAAATAAAAACATAAAATTAAGTTATGTATTAAAATGAACACTTACCATTTCAAGAAATCACAGAAGATATCCAATACACATACACTAATACTTATCTAACTAAACTCTTGAAGGACATGCAGCTACCTACGACACAAGATTACTCTTAGTGTAGGTGTTGCACGACATTGTCACGTTCAACAAGATACATCAGATACATCATTATTTATATTTTGTTGTCATATAATTTATTGCAATGTACTTGGATATTGGAAATAAATAAATTTGAATTTTTTGAGTTTTGGTCTTTGGCGCTCTAAGGGAGAGGCCTATGTTCAGCAGTGGACGTCTTCTGGCTGATGATGATGATTTAGTCTATTTAAATGTTTTTTAATTGTTTTCATTTCAAAATATACTACAAATACACAACACTTTCTCGATAAAAAAAAACATTCATGTGTACACAACACATTTTACGCTGGCGCTCAAAATCAGTGCTGGGAATCCACAGTGTACATTCAAGTGATTATTACTTTTCTAATTTTAACTGGGGGTGAAAAGATCTGCACTGATCCATCTAGACACCATCTTGTCATCTGCACGCAAAAGTGTATTTTTCTCGAAATAGCCTCTTATGATAAAGTTCAGTTACAGTTCCTCAAAAGCCACCAGTATATGAAGACCCAGGCCCAGAATTCTACAAGAACTTGAAAAGGGAAACGGAAGAGATCCTCAAGATTACTGAAGAAGAGAACTCAAAGTATAAGAAAAAGGAGATCCAAAGCAACTGGTCCAAGTATGAGATGCCGATAGAAAGTTACGAAGATATTGAAGAACATGATGTTGGAGCTGATTATGAGGTTCGTGAAGTTCTAATTGGGTAACTGGGGTAGTTTATGAAAAAAGTTAATAGGTACTTAGTCAGGTGTGCTGCATCAGCGATTACATTGTTACTTGCCATCAGATGAGATACTGGTTAAAAGCATAATATAACCATGATAACATTTATTTTTAAAAAAATACCTCAGGGTCAAAGACTGCGGGCTTATCCTCTAACTTTGAATCGTTCGTGATTCTGATTGCGAGAGCATGCCATCTCGCTCGTACAAACTTAGTCGCACTATGCGCGGTCCCGCTCGCGCACTATCACTATCGCTTTCAGTTACGGGATAAGCCCGCTGGGACCCTATTCCTCTGCGCTCGAGATTATCTCGGTCACTGTCTCTCTAATTTAGAAGTTAATGGGATTGAGAGTGACCGAGATAATCTCGAGCGCACAGGAATAGGGTCCCAGGGACCCTATTCGGAGAAATGACATTATATCTCGGTCACTCTCACTCCCATTAAATTCTAAATTAGAGAGACAGTGACCGAGATAAAATGTCATTTCTCCGAATAGGGTCCCTGGTGTAGTTGATAACATCTAAAGTAACACGCACAGGGCTCGCTTAGGGAAACGCGGCGCGTGCAGCTTCGCGTCACTGGTGGAAGTTTTCTCCGTTAACAGAGAGTCTGCGCGTGAACCGGCAGGGATCCGTGGCGTTGCACGTGCACGCTCAAAGACAAGCATAATTTATGGCAATGTGTTCTCTCGTTAATGATGCCGCGAGGCGTCGAGCTGCGCCTCCAGAATGACGGCGCCTTCTGCGGCGACCGCTTTTGGCAGTCTTCTTCGACGACGGTAGTCGCGCCGCACGCGGCGGCAGCTGAAGCGTGCTCTGCAGAGTCCCCCATCAAACAAAACGCCCATGGACACTTCTACATGAACGCTCACATACATTAAGCATAATTGGATACTGATAAGCAATAACAATTCAACCCACAAAAAAATTTTTTTTTTGTTAATGATACAGAACGTTTCTTTGGCTGACAAAGAAGCGATCTGTATCATTTTTTTTTTGTTTTTGTCGGTTGACATGTTATTGCTTATCAGTATCCAATTATGATTGACTAGCAGGGCCCTGCGGTTTCATCTGCTTTACCACAGGAATAGTGGATTTTTTCCGGGATAACAAAAAGTAGTCTATTGTGTCCAAATCCGTTCAGCGGTTACGGAGTTCACTAACAGACACAAAAACTTTATAATATTAGTGTGATGTGATTACCGAGCCACGCGACGATGCAGCCCTCTGATGCACCGCGCAACGCTACGCGTCTCCCTGAATTGCCCAACTTCGATAAACTAATTTACTTGTGCATTTAAATGAGCTGTCCGAAAAGTATCACATTTGTTTTTTTTAACAGTTTACCTAATCGAATATTTAAACTATATTAAGCTGCTGATATAGTATTCTTTTCCACTGTAGTGGAAACTCGACTACATGCAATGCTTCCACTGTAGTTTTTCAATCTAGTGTATTTGATACTATATCAAAATAGTATTCTTTTCCACTGACACCAGTTCACCACCCATGTAATGTACATTAAGCTGCTCAAATAGCACTCTTTTCCAGTCACCATCTAGTTGGTCGTCGTCTGGTTGCCTGCCTGTTGGTAAGGCCGCCGGTTGTTACACTAGTTTTTAAGCCTGTTTTTAAATTATGTAAAATTTTGTGTGAACATTAAAGAGTTAATCTATCTATCTATCTATCATGTAATGTACCTGGTACTATATGAAGCTGCTGAAATAGTTTATCTTCAATTGTCACCACTCTTACAATGTATCTGATACTATTTATCAAGCTGCTCAAATAGTATCTTTATTTGTCATCATCCAAGTAACATATCCCCACAATAATACCTTTTGATTATGCTGTTATCCTTGGTTCCTCGCCAATTGTCTCCATTCTCATTGTGTTGTGATGCCCTTCATTGTCAGACCACATCAGGTTTTGTTTTTCTGTTTATTTAACTGTGTAATTATTACCATTTCAGAAACTAATTCAAGCACCACTATCCATCGGTGGTCATTTCCAATTCAAGCATGAAAAATCGTGGGATGTCAACACTGAGCCATCATTGTATGACAAATATTTTGAAATTAACATGGACAATCTCTCTCTTGCTGTATCCACTATACCATTCTATGAAAGAAATGGTGTAGACGAATCATTGTTTAGTGAAAATGATATGCTGGGTATGAACAATAGAGCTACAAAGTATAAACAGAAATACTATAATGATAAATCGTACTCCACACCTGAAACAGAAGCTCAAGATAAAATACTAAATAGTTTAAAAGAAAGCTTGAGTAAAGGTTATGTAGACAATGAAATGATTGAAAAGGAAGCGTATTCAGTGGAAAAAAATGCCGTTACTCTAGAAAATTTTGAGGAAAGCTGGCATAAAAATCGTGTTGGCAATGAAAATATTGAAAAAGTAGCTAATTCGGTAAAAAATATATCCAAAATTCCAGAAAACGTTGAGGAAGATAGATCTGTAACAAAAGATATTGTTTTAGATTGTACATTTGCAAAGACTGAAATTCCTAGTCCCGTACATAGCAATGTAGAAATTGACGAGAATGAAAAGAAATCTTTGGAAAACAAAGGATCAAGTGCCAAATCAATGGAAGATATTAATGACCTACTAGTATTAGACAATACACCTAAAGCGAAAGATGTGCCTATTGAAAAAATCGTGGTACCACCAATAGTCGTTACAGAAACTGAATCTACTAAGAATATTAATGAGCCTAAAAAAGTTCCAACTGCATCAAAAAGCAATGACACTGAAGTAAAAGGTAGGTTGTATAGCAAGTAAATATAATTAACATAAATCACATTTAATGCGAAAGTATGTATGTACCTGTAATTATTTTTTATTATTTGATACGCTTGCGTTTGTCCACATCTTGCTAAAGATCTAGGATGTTTTAGGATTGAGCAGTTACTTAGAAGTCCAAAACGCTGTAATGGCTGAACGGACTTGTAGAAAATTTTGATACAGCTTAAACATTGATTTCAATTTTACTAATTTATTAGTAAGATAACACAGCAAGCCTTGGAACCTTAGATAAAAAAAAAGTTCGTATAGAGTATAGACCGACTGGCTAGTCTGTTTCTAGGCTGCCTGAAGCCGTCAAACATGACTTAGTGGCGGTTGTTACAGGACAAACATGGATTGTTGTCTAGGCTTTAGGGTGAAAGTAGTTGTAAATAAGAAAACAGTTTTTATTATACAATTTATTGTTTCTTTTAATTTTAGATATTCCAGTTGAAGCAAAGAAGAACCCAGTAATTGAATCGCCTGAAGACCTGGAGAAGTGGCTTGATGACTTCTTGGATGGTTGAAATGTCTGCATTAATTTAAACTTTAAGTGTAAACATATGAAGTTGTTTCTGAAAAACCTTGACTAATGTTTAACTATTAAATTGTGATTCCATTTCTCATCATAGCTTTTGCTGTGTTATTTATTATTTACGAGGAAGTGTCTTTATCTAAATCTATTTATTTTATATTAGGTTATTTTGTTAGTCATAATTATGTTCGCTTAGAATGCAACGTGTTAAATAAAACATTTTATAATTTGTTATAACAGCAATATTATGTCTATTTGATTTCATTTCTAGTCAATGTTTCAACTAGACTAGTTCCACGGAGTTGGATCTAACAATTTTTTCACATAGTGGTGTAACCATCAGACAAGCGACAACGGGCTACAAGTAGGTATAATTTAATTAGACCAAAAACACAATCTTTAACAATTCTTGCTCATACACACTCTCTTCACATCATGAGACTCATCTATATTTTGTAACATTATTTGATGTGCTGGATTTTGTTTTTTGACCAAAAATCTCGCATATCACAGCGATATAATTCCACCAATCATCACCAAGTTCACCATAGCCACACTGGGTCGATTGATTTAAGTATCACCATTCGAAACTTACTTATTTTAACATTGTTGGACTTTTGTCCAATGGAAGTTTTAGCAGTAATTTCAGAATCGGGTTCCACAAATTGGATAACATATGTTAAACAAGCAAAAGTCAATGGAATGATCCAGGAAAATTTCACCAGGATCCTGTGCATAAAGTTGAGGTTTCCAGGATTCTAACTGCAGAAGATCTTGATTCTTGCGTTGGTTGTGGCAGGCCCGTTGATTCCATCCCGTCAGGAACCAGCTCCCATAGTATAAGTATAGTATATAGTAACTAAAATTAAACGAGATGTTTTTCATCCCATTTTATTTACCAATACAACGATATCAGCATCGTATTGATGCCGAAAGTTACATAATTATACAATAATCTTTACTTTTACATAGTTTTTTTTTTTACAATATTCTCAAATATTAATAACGGTAATTACTGTAATTTTGATACTGTTGACCGCCCCTGTTGTCATAATCGTAGCTATTAGAGGGATTTCTCTGGTATTGATTGGAAGGTGGGTAGTCAGTCTGCTTGAGAGTTTTGGCACGAGCAGCGAGTTGAGACACCAGCTGGGCTGGTGTGAGATGAGCGATGGACATCTGAGCCCCGTCGCCGACGCTCCCGCTCGGGGTGAACACAGACTTGGAGTTCATCAGATCCTGCTCCATGACTTGAGTGTGAATTGAGGCACAGAAGTGTCCCGAATCGATGGAAGTCGATACATTGTGGAACTGCATACTCTCCCTTATTTCACAAATGTCGCAAAACGGCTTGGAGGTCTGTACGGCTGCATCCTTTGTTTGTTTGGGTGTTTTCTTCTTGTTTCGCGTGACGACTTTTTGTAACTCCGGGAGGCTCGCGATGATGCTGTCCACCAGGTGCTTGTTTTGCTGTGCCGTCGCAGACACATTGGCCTTCGTGAACAAGAACTCGATGGGCGCCTGTCTCTTTAGCGGAGAGCAGTGCTGCGTTGCGATGTACTTCGTGTCTGCTTGCCCGCCCAGCATGTTGTTCATAACCAAATGATTGGGAAGATGCAAGTGGTGCAGTTTGTTCACAGCTGTATTGCATCGCTGCAGAACTGCAAACACAAAATTACACAGTCACTAATAAGCTTAGTCTACCTTACTCAGCTCTGGCCATAATCATAACACTTCACAATCATTTCACTTCTGATTCTGTGCACTTTGAATAATTCTTATCAATGCCACAATTAAAAACATTAACAAATAAAAAGCAATGAATAAAGAAGTAAATATCCAATTAAAAATACCCACCCAAAACCCTTTGGTTGTTATCTGCGGCGTTACTTGCACCTGAAGAAAACAATTATTGATATAGATATTGATGGATACGAATAAGATATTGTTTTTTTTTTATCCCAAATAAATTTTGTTAAGAAATGAGAACTTGATGTGAATAATATACCTTTGTTAGGTGCCAGCTTCAAATAGTCTGCTTGTGAAATCTTTCCTTCGGCCACTAACTGAAACATTGGAAGTAAATTGTGACAAAGATTATCAAAGCTAATACATTTAAAGTAGATAATGAAAAACAATAATTACTTTTGCCAGCGCATCATAAGGGGTCTTAGTATCAGCAGAGTGTATTGAAGGAGGTGGATTGGGCAAACTCGGTGATATCGAATTGGGTGCAGGGACCATCACAGGGGCAGGAACTGGGTTTGGCGGTATTGGAATGTGGGGTACAGGAACTGAGTGTGGTAATGGTGCTGGAGCTGAAAGCTGAGGGCCCGCAACTAAAGGGGGAGGAGCAAGACCACCAGGTGGTGGTGGCCCACTTCCATACTCATATGCACTGTTGCTATTATAGGTGTAACCCGAGCCTGGTCCATATGGATAGCTAGGGCCACCAGGAAATTCAACAGGCACTGGTCCGGGGAATTGGCCAGGTGGAATGTATGGCACACCCATCGGGCCAGGACCATAGGTTGAAGGTAGATCTGAGTCTGAAGGATAAAGGAATCTGTCTTTGTTCTTTTTTTGTAATGGTGATCTTGATCGACGAGACCGCTTGTAGGGTGACCGAGAGCGACTGCGGCGCAAGCGGCGGGGGCTTCTGCGTGGGCTGCGGCGGGGACTCTTGCGCGGGCTGCGGCGGGGGCTGGCACGCCGTGGACTCAAGCGGCGAGGACTGCGACGGTTGGGGCTCCACTGACGTCGTTGCATATTCCCTGGCCTAAAGTTCTGGGGACTGTGAGGTTGCCACTGCTGCTGATGAGGGCGTCGAAACGGGCTACGGCGTATCGGGCTGGTGCGACGAGGGCTTCGTCTTGGACTACGTCGGGGACTCCATTGTCGCTGTCTGAATGACGTTTTCGATGGTGAATCTCGAGCACGATGAGACGGTCTAACAGGCGAATCTCGAGCGCGACGCTCACGTGATCGGGACCGAGGCTGCGTGCTAGTATCACTTGGTTGTTCTTTGACAGGCGTCTTGTCCTTTTTTTGAGGTTTAGTATCGTCGAAGTATCCGTCGAGCTCGGTGCCGGGCGGCCGCAAGTCTTCCGATGATTCGAGAGATTTTGCTAAGTACTCCTTCAATTTGACTTCTTTATCTTTCTTGATAGCTTCGTTGGTTTTGGAGGGATCCCGCCGGCTGCCGGGCTTGATATACTCGTCTAGCTGGCTGGTGCTGGGAGACCGCGAAGAATGTATCTTTTTGTCTTGACTACCTAAAATATCTTTAGGAGGCAAAACCTCGTCAGGGTTCCTGGCACTATCAGAGATTTTTGAACTTTTTTGTACACGTTCACTTTCAGGAATTCCGTCGACCCAACTATCAATAATGCTAAGACCTTCAATGAATTCCTCTTTATTAAATTCATCAAAAAAATCACTGGGTATGTCCTCTGCTTCGGTACCGGCACCGTCCGTTACCTCAGGCTCCTGTAGCGGTTCAAACGCCTCCATAGAGTCCATGACAAATTTAATGCAAAACTTAAAACTACAAAATACCAGCAAACGAAGATGTCGGCTACCTTTACACGCTACAGTAGAAATCACTAATCAATATAAAATAGATTGGACATTTTTATAATCCCTTTGGTTATTCGAATTAATCGTTCACAAATTCTACAATTAAATGAAAATCACAAAATAGTCAAAATACAATATTTTTTTTCGTCTTATGTCTTGGCTCCAAGCGTTGTGTATTTAGCCAGTGTCGAGTATTATAATATTTTATTATGTGAAGTCAAATATTTTACAATTAAACTAAGTCTCAGTCATAGTCTCAGTCTAGCAAAGTAAGTGAAGTCCACGCCGTGGACTCCACGGCAAGCCCAGTAAAGTGGTGGAGACGACTAGAGGTTTCTATGGCGTTTTGAAACAACACGAAAAGTCACGTTTCACAACATTATACCATTATAATCAACTGGTCCACGTTCACCAACACTCAATGAATGATGAAAATCCACTATTTTTGCACATTGAAACTCGAAATAACACAAGTTTTGGAAAATAATACAATAAAGCAACATGACTTCTTCACGTTCCCGCCAAATATTCGACTTTTACTCTGAGCCATAGATAAGAAGTGACTGGGAGCCAATCATGAAGTATTGAACACACAGATGAATTCTATTCATCTGTGATTGAACACCAGGGTCGCGTTCACGACAAAGGTTCATATAATTATGTTCCTACTTCCTAGGAGTTTTGGCGGGAACGTGAAGAATTCATGTCGCGTCATTTTATTATTTTCCAAAACTTGTGTTATTTCGAGTGTTAATGTGTAAAAACGGTGAATTTTTACCCCCTAAGTGTTCGTGTACATGCACGAGTGTTGGTGAATGGTATAATGTCGTGAAACGTGAATTTTCGTGTTGTTTCCAAAACTCCATAGAAGGCTCTTGTAAAGTTTTCACCACTTTACTGGGGCATGAGCTGGACTTGACCGTGACTTGCTTTGCTCGACTTTGACCGTGACTATGACTTATTTGATAATATCTAACAAAACTTGGGAATATATATGTATACTTGACACTGGCAAATGCATAAGACGTGCGACGCCAAAATCCTCTTAGGAGGAAAAAGAAAAAAAAAAAATATGTTCCTTGTGGTTATTACGTAGTATTACATACTCTTTGCTTGTGGTATGCGAGTTGTGGTTGAGTATATGCAGTGCGTGTTTTGGAAAATTATAAAAATATGCAGCATTAGAGCACTATACCAACGTTACAATTTTTAATGAATACCTGAAAATGGAGTGTACGCAACGTTTGGATTTTACGCAAGAGTTGCTCGGCACCCAAAGCGCAAGAGTATGCCTAGAGCAGGTGGGAAAATGTTTTAATTTTTATCTTGTTAACTATCTCCACAGAACGCACAGAATTCTCCTTACTAATTAAGGCCCAGAAGGATCTCTATACAAAACACGATTTTGACATAAGTTATTTGTTATGTCCCATTATGTCTTTGCTTAAACCGTATTAAATTTGTGAACTTGTGGACATACACCGTAGGTATAATGACAAACAGTAAACACATTTAATTTGAAAAACTCATTCCTATAATTCTAAGTCTACCTACTTAATCTCCTTATAGGGCTTACTGCAGTTGTTTTACTATACAGTTTAAAGCCCTAACATACGTAAGTCAAAGACATTGTTTTTCCAGATATAAGTATAATATATACTTATAATACAAAATGAAGTGAGCTGCAGATGAGTTGTTGTTGAGAGATAATGTTTTTTTTTTGTTTTGCTCACAATCTGTAGTAAACGGACACCTAAGTTACGGTATATATACGTCTTGACTCTACCTTTTCAGATCGCTTTCCTAGGAATATGTGGTGAGAAATATCCACTAAAAAAAGGCCCTAACAAGATTGGGAGAGACCCGGCGACATGCAATATTACTTTGGATTGTGCTGTAAGATATACAATATTATACATATAGATAAAAGATCCAAGAAGACTTATCTATCCACCATTTCTTAGTTCTGTTGTTACACACAGTTTTTTTATGCAATTGAGTGACGAGCCAACAAGGTGGTTGCCTAATGGTGAGCATCACGCTTGCCTGTAATGGTTCAGTGTGCCTTACATTTTGAACTTTAACGCTTGACTTAGCAAAACAATGCATCGGAAATGCGCTACCCGCTGAGCTCGTCACTTTGAAATATTAGATGATAAATGTCTTTGATTGTATCATTCTAAGTGGAGTGCAAGTAAAACATAACATCACAGAGAACATGTCTACGACTGCACTAGCAAAAATCAAATATAAGTAATACTATTAATAATATTATAAGAAAAAAGAAATACCCAACTGCAAAAAGTTAATAGCCTATGTCACTCGGGATGTAAAGACAAATCCAACTCACTCGTCAAAATCGGTCAAGCCGTTTAGGCTATAGGATGTCATATAGGAACACACAAACATACTTACATAGACCCCTAAACATTACCCACCCTTCTTCGGCAGTGGGGTAAAAACAAATTATAACAAAAAAAAAATGAAATTATTTGGTACCATACTAAAAGTTGTTCAAAATGAGAAGGTTTTTTTGGCTTAGTTTACCCTTTCTGGATAGCTTCAACCAAAGAGCAATTTAATAGACCTCTAGTATAATTATTCTAACATTTTATAATTGTCTCTTTCTATATTTCAGTCTATTTCGAGACAGCATGCTGTTATAAATATTATGAACAATAACATGTACATGCTTATGGATTTGGACTCATTGAACAAAACAAAGTTGTTAGGAGTAAGTAGATTACTTATTTTCATAATTGTTATCATTTATTTATATACTAACTAGATACCTGCCTCAGCTTCGCACACGTGAAATTTAGAAGTAAAAATACATACTAACTGCGCTTCGCGATTTCACCCGCCTTTCTACAGGAACGGTTAAATTTTTCGCGATAAAAATTTGCCTATGTGTTAATCCAGGGAATAACCTACCTCCACACCAAATTTAATCCAAATCCCTTCAGCCGTTACAGAGTTGAACGGGAACAAACACACATACTTACACACAAACTTTCGCCTTTGTATAAAAAAAAAACATTCTGTGAAACATTATCTAACTGATGGCGAAAACCGCATCAAAGTCCATTGCATGGTTTAGTAGGAGTTAGCGGGTTAGCGGTGATATGTAAAGAACATGATTGTCATGTCGCATTGGTTGAGAGATATGCCCGGAGTTTCTTTGCGCAATAAAAACCGGAATGAGGATATTCGCCAAAGAACTGAAGTCACTGATGTTGCTTTCAAGGTTTGTTTGTTTGGTTTAATTCATTATTCGTATTGTTTTAGCGAACCCTACAACCTTACATATCTGAACCTCTTCAAAACGGAGACACGATCCAGTTTGGAGATTTATTCGGTATTTTCAGACTCCTAAATGAACAGGTCGACCTTCCAATGACCCAGGCAATAGAAATCCCGGACACGCCGGTCCCTATGAAGTCTGTATCCAGGATAAATGCTATTAGAACAGTACCTGAATCACCGGATGTCAGCGACAAGGTTGGTAGCTTTCACAATTAGATCGCGCAGTGCTGAACTTATCATCAGCCAGAAGACATCCACTGCTGTACATAGGGGATCGCAGAACGCTCAGTGTTTCCAAAGAGGGTGCTGCCGCCCTTCCTCTGGTGGTGCTGGTCCCGGTTTTAGGACAAACTATACACACTTCCAGGTGCACTTCCCCCGCACCTGTATTTTGTACGTGAGCACTTGCATTGTTTGATAATTCGCGCCTGCGCCCGCGAGTGAACTTGAAGAAGCACTAACACTCATAAACTAGTATTCTCATGCATTAATAGCTATTTTACTATGAAAACTGACGTGGTTTTGATACATTTTGTTTTAATAAAACGGGAATACTCACGTTAAATTGAGTCGGTTATTCCGACTATAGTTTCGATCACATTCGGCGACCTTTATCAAGGAATACTTAGCGAGACACGCGCGCGACCTCGTCTTGCCTTCACGCGCGCGACCTCGTCTTGCCTTGCACAAGGCAAGACGAGGTCGCGCGCGTGTCTCGCTAAGCATTCCTTGATAAAGGTCACCGAATGTGATCGAAACTATAGTCGGAATAACCGACTCAATTTAACGTGAGTATTCCCGTTTCATTAATAGCTAGTAAAAAAATACTCTTTTGATATAAAATGTTAATCATAATTTATCTTTTCAGGACGATTCGATCATTGTACCATCACAACCAAAAAACCCTGAGTTAGCAAACCACAAAAACCGCAACTTCATAAAGCCTGGCAAAACAATATCCATACAACCAGTGGGGACCAACAAAATTGATAACATCTACTGGAATTCATCCAAAAAGTCAACTTCGTTGAATCTCGACGGTTCTAACGTAAGTCTCAATGACTCAAAACCGCTTGGAAAATCAAAAGAGCAGGAAAATAAAATATCCAATGATATTCATGAATTAGAAACACAGATGTTTCCGGGTCCAAAATTGGAAGAAGAGACTGACTCCATCTATGGGGCTAATACGCAGTTACCCAAGTTTGATAATCCGGCTTTAATTCATACAGAAAATACTCAAATGCCGGGCGCTACAAATTCCCCTTCTATACACAGTTTGAACACACAATTACCTTGTGGGCGTAGTCCGTCAATACACCATATGAATACTCAACTGCCTGATTCGATTGGATCGCCATCTGTTTATGGTTTGGAAACACAGATGCCAGGTGACAATTTACCTGAAGTTTGCAAAATAAACGAACAACATGATATGCAGTTCAATCTTTGTGCCGACGAACGTGATTGTAGTATATACAATGCTGAAACACAACTGTATCCCACAGGAAAAGAAAATATCCCTGTCAATCCACGTAATAATGATTCGCCTGCAAGTATAAAATCTAATAAACTCAATACGTCCAATGATGACGTTTTATTTGATGACGTAGATCAGCCATTTGAAGGATTTGAATCCCAAGCAATATTGACAGAAGATGTTATGTTTCCGATGAATATATCTGAACCAGACATTGAGCCTCTATCTCAAATAGTAAAGCCAAAATGTACCAACAGAAATATGAGGATTAAATCAGATGAAGAAATACCGGAAAATCTGTCCCAAATTATAAAACCTAAATCGGCCAAAAGAAACATGAGAATAAAATCTAAAGATTCTACAGATTCTGAAGATGAAGATATTATACTGACACAAAATGTTTTTAAGAAGAAAGTTGCTGACGACGATACTACTGATTGTGAAGAAGACGATTTGATTGAATTAAACACAGTGACAACAAATAAAGTTGTATCAATAGCACAGAATATTGAAGATATGCCTACCCAAGTGATTGTGGACAAAGAGTCATCAGTCGCTAATAATGACGAAGACTTCGAAGATTTGCCTACTCAAGTTCTTGATGTTAATGTTATTGAAAAAGATGTAATAACAGAAAAAGACAATATTAATGCTGATCTTGATTTCGAGGATTTGCCAACGCAAGTATTAGAAGAAGATGTGCCAAATAAATTACAACCATTATACATTAAACAGTTAACTAAGCAAGAAGAAAATAGCCCTTTTAAGATCCCATTCAACTCTGCTTTGAAAGCTAAAAAGAAAGAAGGTTCGAGAACACCTAAAATCAAACCGATTAAATACTACCAAGATACACAAGACATTTACGATGACCTATGCACACAAAGAATAGATTCTGTAGAAATAAAATTGGTGAGTAGAGTCAAGATTGATAAAGAAAAATTAAGCAACAAATTGGTATTAGATACATCAGTTGTTGATGTTGATACCGAAGAAAAGGCTGAAGATTTCGTTAGAAATCTAACAAATCAAGAAATGTTAGACATGATTGGTTTGACAGGATTGGACAGCCAACTAGCTCAAGTTAAGAAAGTACCTAGTGATGGTTCTAACGCGTCCGATGTGGAAAATACTCCAAAAAAACAACGACCCTTTAAATTAATGGATATAGATTTACCAGACAGTCAAGAAATAAAAACCAGTGTATCATTAAGTACAAGAGCAGCAATCACAGAATCATCGAGTGAATCGGAAACAGAAAACAATTCGGAGGATCAGTGCACACCTGTTGTATTCCGTAAGAAAAGGAATCCAAAACCAGACGTTAAATTAGATCTTACAAAAAAGTTTGATTTAGGAGCTCTGCCTACGAGAGTCATAACTAGGGTTAGAAAACCAACGGCAAGATTAAAAGATGGGCAAAACAAAAAAAATATGACCGAAATATTGAAGCCCACGTTTATGACGGAAACAGAAAGCGAAATGGATAAAGATATAATTACAGAAAACATATCAAGGCTAAAGAATAAAAACGAAAAAGCTAAAAATAATCATTCTATTAAAGAATCTTCTGAAGTCGTTGAATTGAATACAGCAGAAACTGATAAAAAAATGCGTAGTTGTAGAAAGAAAGACATTATTTTAAAATCAGAAGAAAAACTTGAAAAACCAAAGGACTCTTTTAATGAATTAAAGAGTAAAGGGAGAAAAAAACGAGACCCAAAAAATATCAAAAAGGTAACGGATTCCAAAAACCAATCGTCGATTACTGATGAAAGTACAAATAAATTTTCTGTAGTTGAACCAAAAGATATAACACATGTAAATAACAGCAAAGTCGAAACTCGCGAGTCGACACATTCACTAGCCGAAACAAAACGAAGTACACGCGGTAGAAATGCTAAAGCCGCAAAATATAAGGAAAAATCTCCAGAAAAAGAGAGCCAAACAGAGAAACATAAACGAAAATATACTCGAAAAGCTACAAAATCAGAACCTAAAAATGAAGAAAAAAGGGAACCTTCACCAGAAAAAGAAATACGCAGAAGTAAGCGACAGAGACCTATCAAAGAGGAGGTTAAAAAGGAAACCCCAAAATCAATATTGAAAAAAAGTGTCACTGTGCTATCTGAAGAAAGTGCGGTATATAATCTGTCGTCAAGTTCGAACTCGGAGAGTTGTAGCAAGAGGCCATTTTTGGACGACAGTGAAGCTCCTAGTGCTAAACGTAAAAGGTCTGTGGCTACCAATATCAACACATCGAAAGCAACAACAGCACGACCAACAAAAACTCAATATGTGCTATTTACAGCATTCCCGTTTGATGGAGTGAAGATCAAGTTGGAAAGTATGGGTAAGAATAAAGTCATTTTCAGTAAATATGTCTAAAAATGTCCTTTTTAAGACTGATTAAAGTTTTACTAGCTTTTGGCAAGAGCCCTTCGGCTCGGACCAAAATATGTGTACTCATTTGACAAAACCACTTTTACGCACTTGTTTTCTTAATATATTTGTAAGTATGTCAGTTGAATGTGTTAATAAAGTGAGGTCAGTTTCAAATTTCTCAGTAAAACAATGACAATTTATATTTATTTGACAGTAACTTAAATAACATTAAATAGTAAATAAATTAGAATAAACTCTAAGTAAAAATAAATCATAAATATATATACAACTTAAAACTAGCCCTAATCTAATAAACCGCTACCAGCAGGCATCGTGCCCAAAATGCTGACCGAATTGCCGCGTTGAATAACGATGGCGATTCTTTGAAACAGTCATTTACTTACAAAACTTGCTGTTGAAGTTCAAAATTCTGTGTGGCTCTGAACTGTTATGAGCAAGCATTACGATTACCATCGGGCGAGCGACTTGAAGGTCACAAAAAGTCACAAAGGTTGCAAAAAAAAAAACCTACGGTATTATGGTTTAATTTCCTGGTAATCGAGGACAGAAGTAAAATTATTAAAAGCAAAATACTCGACTGCAAACAGTAGCCTCTGTCACTCTGGACGTAAAGAGGAACCCAACGACACCTCACTCGTCAAAAGCAGTCTAGCCGGTGGTTATAGCCGTCTAGCCGCCGATGGCTACAGATAGTAATAGGACCAAAAAAAATATATATTAATATATATTTTTACATACACCCCAAAAATATTACTCTATTTCTTGGGTAAAAATCTCGTTTATTAGATCTTTTTTATCCTCGATTTAAATATCTGCCATCGCCTTCGGCTCGGGCGGATAAAATGGCTCGTTTTATTTTGTATTTTCTGTTTGACAAAACTGTTTTTCTGTATGTATTATTATTGACATGTAGGACATAATATAATATAATACATAGTTTAATTTTAATTTAATTTTTTTTGTAATTGAATTTCTTTTTATGTGTAATATGTATTTGTAGTCTGAATTAAAAGATTTGATTTGATTACTCGCACTACTTTTTTTTTGCTTTTTGTATGATTTTTGTTTTCGGTAATGTTTAGGTGCGGTGGTTGTAACCGACGTGATGCAAAGCACCGTCCTGTTGACTAAGCAGATAAAGAGAACGTTCAAGCTTCTCTGCGCAGTCGGTCTGGGGAAGCCGATCGTCGGACCCGACTGGGTGCAGGCCTGCGCTGACAATAAGACCATTGTTGGTACGTTATGTTTGAATGCATAGAAACAACACAAAGATAAATTATATAAAGAGTGCATATTTTCATAGAAAGATGCGTAACCTGTTCTTAGTACTGATAAGGACGCTAGATGTCGCTAATCCTTTAATCTGAGACATGATCGTCACAATTTCTGCTTGACTTGAAACAGAAGCCCAAGCTAACTCAGTAGTAATGATATGGAGAAAAAACGCGTCTTGTTATGAATATGTTTGCATTAATAATATCAGTTAAATTACTAATTTTATTTGCAAAACTCGCTAGGTTCACAAGAAATGGCGTTGAAAACATTATTTATGGAAATATATCTTTTACGCCGTTCATTGCAATCTAAGTCGAACTAAACCTTATTTAGCGGGCATATACTAATACTACAAGTCTAAATACGTAAGCGCCATCTAGTTTTATGCTGTTTTTTTAGGGGTAGGTACACTTTTATTGTATGAGATGGTCATTCTTCTATTATTATTTTTCTACGCCCAACCCATGGATCTTGGGGCTAGTACTTTTACGAGGTTACCCATCATAAGCAAACCGTCAACGTAATTTAAATACAATGATGCCGCCTCCGTAGTCCCATCTTCTAAACTAAATTTGACACAAATTGTTCCCTGCCTATTCTCACATATTGAAATCTTGTCTTGTCAGAAAAATAGAATCGAAGGGAATTTTCGTCTATCGTAATGGCCCCCTAATTCTCGCTATCTCGTTAAAATAAAATTACTGAGTTAATTTATGTTTATAATATCCTTGGCAATGCTTAATAGCAATTTTCATGTTATTTTACTATGAAAACTGACGTGGTTTTGACACATTTTGTTTTAATAAAACGGGAATACTCAAGTTAAATTGAGTCGGTTATTCTGGCTATTGTTTCGATCACATTAGGTGACCTTTATCAAGGAATGCTATAAGCGTGACACGCGCGCGATCCCGTCTTGCCTCGCACTGCTGGCTGCGGCGCAATTCATGTTATTTTTTATTTTATCGAAGGAGAAGGAAAATTACTCGAAAAAATAGATTTTTCCTTCCTTCTTTGCCAAACTAAAGTCGGGACTTAACCACGGTAAAACTAGTTTATTTACATACCTCGACGTTTCGGCCCACTTCCAATGGCAGTGGTCACGTGAACATATACTAGTTTTAGCGTGGTTAAGTCCTGATACATTTAATTATGTGTTTTAAATTAAATTAAATCCCCGACTTGTGTTGGGGGAAGTACAGGTGGAACAAAAAATAATAATTATTTATTTATTTGTTTATTTATTCATTAAAACAATACACTATCATTACAGGAGATTCCCTAATACAATAGAGTAGCTAAGATTATGTGTTCAAATCGCGAAAGTTTAAAAGTTACATAAAGTTTATTTCTGCCTTAATGTTTCAGATCCTTGGCAGTACCTGATAAAGGACGAAATCGCAGAGAAGCGGTTTTGTTTCAGCTTAGTGCGGACGTTGAAGGGGAAACGTAACTTTTTGAAGGGATACAACGTATCATCCACGCCCAGCGTCTTGCCGAACGCTCATGAGATGAAATGTGAGTTCATTCATTTTATTTTACTGTATTTCCTTGACTATTTTTGAAACTAGTAGGATAGCATGATAAATTAAATAAATAAAAGGTATAACTTTTCAAGTTTTCTTTGGTAAAAGTTAGCTTTTTACGTTTCCGTTCGTGAGTTCTTAGGTCGATGTCTCGAATTGAGACCTCACGACCTTATATTTTGACAAGATTGGTTGAAAACTACGACCTGTATGCAAGTACCGATATACAGACAGGTGAAACCAATCAAAAATCGCCGACGACACAACAACCTATGAAATTGTAGAAAAAAGGTTCTGAAAAAAAAAATTGTGCTCGCGAAGTTTGTACCGTTCGCAGAACTACTGGTGATGGTTGACTGGTTAAGGCACAGATCACACTAGATACCGCATTACGAGATTCGTTGTTCCTACAAAAAGTCACGTCAGTTTGAGGCGCGGCGCGGGGCGCGGGGAGTGCGACCGAGCGTTCTCATTGGCTAGCTCATGGTTATGCCTACTCGCACCTAACAATCAACCAATCGGAGTAATTTCGTATAAGTCTAATTAGACTGATGCGTGGTGCGCTTCGAGCGTCCTGAATGCAGAATCTAGTGTGTGATCCGTGGGTTAAGGGGATAATCCTGCCGCGAGGTTTTGGCGCATTCGATATTTGAAATTGAATAGCTGTCGCTCTGATGCTCGTGCGTGCGATAGACAGAGATAGTGAATTTTCCTAACTTTTTGATGAAATTAGCTTTTCGGAGTTAGTCTGTTATCACCCCCTGAATCTTAACAAAATCTTTTGTTTTTGGTGTCAATGGCTTGGATAAACCATAATCTATGCCGCTATGTACTGTTTTTTTCAAAAAATGTTAATGGTATTCTAACAACAACTATACTTTCCTACGCCGTATTTTCGACTTTTAGTGCCTATAACAACGAAGCTATTGCGAAATTAAGAAACATACAAGCTGTTTTTCACGCTACAGATAACATAAAAATCGGATAACGTTTAGGGGTGGGTATCAGACTACGCTTTTTGTATGGACGAGACGGCGGTGTACTCTATTCTTAAAGGTGTGACAGGTTAGTTGTTATCCTAGGAACAACTACAGTTACAGTAGGATTATCCACGTGACTAAACTGCGGGGTGCAGCGAGTAGGTGTAAGATATATCTGATGCGTGTGTTATCGGGCCAGTGATAGTGGAGTGCTCGGGCGGCGCGTGGCGGGCGGGCGGGCCGGCGTGGGTGTGCGTGTCCACGGCCGCGGACGCCGCGCTGTGGCCGGAGCTGCGCCGGCGCGGCGCCGCGCTCGTCAGCTCGGAGTTCATCCTGGGCGGGGTGCTGCGCCAGCGGCTCGACATACAACCCAACACGCTGAACTGAGCGAGCCGCGAGCCGCGCGCCGACTACAAACTGACTCATTTGAGGGCAGTGCACTATTTATTTAATAACGGCTTTAAATCATAAGTATGGTGTCAACCTTCGACCGAAGCAAAATGAATGGACGGGCCCTAACCAAACAACTTCCTTAGAAATAACAAGTCAAAACAATCGAACTTACGCTCTCTATGCTAAGGTTGCCTGAAAGAGTTTTAGTTTTAAGTTGTTTTTTGGTCATTTGTATGTTATTTCTGGTGTGAACAATAAAGACTTATCTATCTATCTACGCTTCAATACGTAATTAATAGTATGTATGTATAGTACATTTGTCACAAAAAAGTCATAGCGAATATAAAAATAGGCAAATCAAGGCATATATTTGGATCGCATGTATTGACGAACGTACGTCTCGCACTTTTCACAGACTGAGAGCGACTGAAGCAAGGTGAGCTCCGGCGCTCACTTTGAAGTCTTCAAATATTGTCTTGCTTAGGCCCGTCCTTTCATTTTACTTTGGTCGAAGGTTTCAACTACATTGGCTTGTCCATTTCGAATAACCAGTGCATGGTTGAAAAAGATCACCGAATGTGGTTGAAACTCAATCAGGAACTATCCGCCTTACATGTGCATTAATGACTATTATATGTAACTTCTAATCTAAGGGCACACGTTGGTTAATTTTCCCAAAATGTGATCCGAAAAAAAAAACAATAAAAGGTACATATATATTTTTTGATTTATTTTGTTACTAGCTGCGCCCAGCGGTTGTACCCGTGTGGACAGTTCCTAGTGGAACTGTAGTTTTTTTTTTCGGGTAAAAAAATTGCTTATATATGTCACTCCGCCGGCTATAAGCTTTTTTTAACGGGGCAGTTTTCATAGTGTGACTTTTTCTTGTTTTAAGTTTGTTGATTATATGTTATAGTCTGCGCACACGAGATAGTTATGCGGACATTCAATACTTTAATTCTAGGCGCTAGTCTCGACTTTTCGTTACAGCACTTTGCGACCGTATTCGGTCGCTATGACGCAATAATTAGACAACGAACACGAATTGTTAACGAAAAAACGGAAACAGCGTTGAATTATGCGTTCAAAATTCAACGCTATGTTTGCGTTGTTTCGTTAACAATTCGTGTTCGTTGTCGAATTTTTGCGTCATATTCGGTCGCAAAGTGCTGTAGCGAAAAGTCGAGACTAGCGCCCCTGATGTCCGTTGCCGCGTTAGTGTCTCGTGAGCGCAGGACATAACTTTCTCGTTTACGTATCTTTAGATATATTTTATGGTAAGGATTATCATTATAAACCAAAAAACAAGGAGGCGAAGAAAAATATGTCGAAAAAAGTATGCTAGCAATTTGTGTGATATTTCTATATCGTATTAACAGACGAGTAAAAAACGATAGTTCGCGTTACTTCACCTACAACAGCAGTTATTCAAATCAAAGACTAGTGATTGCACGCGACTTGTACTTTCTGTGAATGAATAGTGACACAAGACACAAGCACAAGACTTGACCAGTTAAAAAAAAAAGTTAATTTTTCCTAGCGACCAATAATAATAAATGTGTCAATGTTTGGTATGCTATATTATTCGTCTATATTATTATTATTTGTCTAAGGATTCTGAAACGCTTGTTAACTTTGACAACAGATTAAATCTGTTGCTGTCTTTGTCATTTTCTTAGTGCCAGACAAAGGCAGCATTAGTATTAACCTGTTGTCGAAGTTAACAAACGTTTCAGAATCCCGAGGTTAGCGAAGCGAACGATAGTTCTGTTTTAACTGGCAAAATTTAAATGTACTCAAGTACTATACGGTATGTTGGTACTCGCGTACAGGTCGTGTTTTTCAACGACGAAACTTGGTATACACGTTCTACAATTTTGTAGTTTTGTTTTCGAGTCAGCGATTTTTCCTGCAGGGATATTTCTCCCAAAAAAGGGGAAAATTTGCTGCGGCGCCACACAACGGCCGATTTTGATTGGGAGGGTATTTCCCTATTTTGGGAGGAAATACCACATCAATTTAAAATCGCCGACGACAAAAAAAAACTATGAAATTGTATAATTGCGATTGTGCAAAAGTTGTGCTCCCGAGGTCTACTGTTTGCAGAACTACTAGTTCTATGAAAGATATTTTGTAACGTCTGTCGGGCCCGTTCGCTCCGCCACGCGCCAGACAGTCCTAAAAATGTAAATTCTATTGCGCAGTACATGTAATTCTTCAAGATATTTGCCGGTCCTTGTACCTCTCCGTTCCCACGGCTTTAATAAAAACCTTTAATAAAGCACGAGAATGCTTGAAAGTAGTTTAAAGTATAAGATATAAGGCACGATTGTCGTACCACGAAACCACCGACAACGTCGTTAAAATAAGCCCACGCAAAGAATCGGTTGACTTACATTGCATCGCTCAGCATGGTGTAGCAAAAACAACCCATAGCCAAGTCGAGAGGCCTTTCGGCGGCCTAAAAGCAATGACATTGAGACGACCATTCAGCGTGTACGAAGTTTAGTCTGATCGTTAGCAACAAATGCTGCATGTTGGCATCGCAGTAAATTGCTTGAAGGTGGTGATCTTATTGCGCAAGATTGAACAATTTCAACTGCCTGACCCCCGAATACTGAAACGTTTGTTAACTTTGATGACAGATTAAGTCTATTGCTGCCTTTGTCATTTGCTTAGTGCCAGACAAAGGACGCATTAGAATTAATCTGTTGTCAAAGTTAACAAGCGTTTCAATATTCGGTGGTGTGTGTCTTAAAACTACACCAATATTACCTACAATTGTTTCATAATTCTTTATTGATATACATTCCGTGTAAGTATCTTTAGTTTTTTGGATATACAGGTTATTGGTATTGGTAAATTCGTAACTATAGTTACCAATAACATGTATATAGCTATAGCCAGCAACCTCTAGCAGCCAGCTTCGTAGCACATAAAAAAAAAAACCTTAAATTTTTTGGTGCGTTCCTTGTCATTTGAAACAGAGTAATGTTATCGTCATTAGGAGACCTCACTTAAACGTTTTTTTTTTAAATTGTATGGGGAAAAAATTACGTATTATTAAGAGTTATGGCACAAAAGTTGTTAGGTATGATGTAGATAGGCTGCCTACGAGGGGTTGTTGGCTTGTTACCAATAAACCAGTGTATTTTGTTGTCCCATATCTATAATTTAATGTATACAAGGTGTTACTGAAAGGTGCAACAACATTGAAAGGTATGTATGTACTCATCATTATACTATGGGACCAACACTGACATCGCGAAAAAAACAGCTGCTCCATAGAAAAATGCCGATGACACTCGACAAAATGTATGGAACAGCTGATTTTGTTAACTCGATTTCAGGGTTCGTCCCATAGTAGTAGTAGTATACATAATTATGATACATACCTATCAATATGTTGCACCTTTCAGTAACAACCAGTATAATATAGATTTCCCAAAGTATAGATCTGTTATGTATATTTGCATGAAGTTTTTGTTGTCTATGTCTAGAACCACGTTGCAAGATCTATGAGCCAATGTATGAGCCACTGTACGACTGGTGTACCTACAAATGGACAAAACTGTTGTTTTTTTTGTGTAAATAAATGTGATTAGTTTTGATAATGTAGTATTTTTATGCAATTTACTAGCTGATGCGGTTGACTTTAGGGCTCAGGACCGAGCATCGATCTCCGGCCTCGCAAATACAAAAGGCCTAATGCTAAGGTTGCCTGGAAGAGATCGCTTTAAGCGATAAGGCCGCCAGTTGTTACACTAGTTTTAAGTTGTTTTTTGGTCATTTGTATGTTATTTCTGGTGATAACAATAAAGATTTATCTATCTATCTATCTACAAAGTGAAAATGACGAATACAAACTTTCATCCTCTATTAAACTCCTTAGGGGATGAATTTCCAAAAATCCATTCTTTGTTCGCACCAAAATTATAATCATGAGGAAAACTGCAAATGCAAATCATGCTTCTAGACCCACCCGATTAAACAAAACTGATTGCCAAATTGGCTATGCGTTGTACGTGAGTCAGTTGTACTTTTATGAAGTAGGTTTTTATTACCTAATGTTCGTTTTCCGCGCCAACCCGAAAATTTTCAACCCGTTAAATTAATCTAGATTTTAGCATAACATAAAAAAAACTAGCAGTTCATAGATTTAAATGTAAATGTTTGTAAATCTACATTCGGGTGCTTAAAATGAGAAAAAAGCTTAGTATATAATTAGTTGTATTTTAAGCTGTATTTACAATCAATTACACCGCACCGTACTATTGTAAAAATCCAATAAACAAACAAACAAAAAAAAAACGTATGTAATCAATTAAATATTTTTTTATTACAGAAAAATATCCATATCACATGTTACAATTAGCAATACTATAATTTAAAAAAGATCCTGTTAAAAAAAAAAGAAAAAAAATGGTGAAATATCTAATCGCCTTCAATGAATTTTTGCCTTACGAAACTATAGTTAGTGTACATATAGTATATAATATAAATATATATATTCTACATGATCTTTTAGAATACGAACGAGGAAGTGACATAATTGCAATTATATCTTACTCGAGATAACATTTTAGCGACCTTGAAACAGACCTCAAAATCAATATTTAAGACAATTTCACTATAGGTATCTCTTTTATTCTCCTACCTTTTACATCTTATTTCGTGCTTTTTAGAGAAACTTGATTGCTAGGTTACAATGAGCTATAAACAGACTGCATGGGAGCCGAATTAAAAGCGCCATTTTGAAGGTAAAAACGTATCTTAAGTAAGATATCATTGCATAGTCGCCTGTGCTATTCGATTATATTCACAATTGATCCCACAGATTAACCCCTATAGATACAGCATTAAGAGATCTTTGCTCCGACAACAACGCACCAAAGTTGCGGAAAGCATGGGTTCCGAGTGCTAAGACAAGGCGTTCCTATTGGCTATCACTAGATTACGCGTCCTCGCGCCTAGCAATGAACCAATTAGTGTTTTTTTGTGCATTTGGACTGATGCGTAATGCGCTTCGAGTCCCGAGTGCGGAATCTATAGGGTATATTCTATGACTAATCCATACTCTTAGGAGCCCGCTTCCCTATCTGAGCTATCTCGTTCGCAGTTTTTCAACGTTTTTTAATTTTAAAAATACAGAGCGGAAATTTAAAAATAAAACATTTTCTTTTGAATGACAATGTCAATGTTTTAAAGCAATTTTTATGTAAAAAAATATTAATATAAAATGGCTTTATAACATTGACATTGTTATTCTAAAGAAATTGAGTATTTTTTTTCCTAAAAATCCACTCATTTATTTTTATATTTAAAAAGTTTATAAAGTGCGAATGACACAACGAGAATCAGGGAAGCCGGGTCTTAACAAAAAAAAAAAACGTACTTATAAAGATTGGTTTTGACAAGTCATTCATTAAAAAAAATACTTTTGTGTACATCCATCTGTCAGTTGCAGCGTTATGGAATGTGATAATTTAAAAAAATATACTGGCCTGTAAAATAAAGCACTAAAACAAAATATAAACTATGAAACATGTATTTGTATATGGTAATATTATATAAAAACAAATGTTTAAAACATTACATCATTATATCTAGCTAAACTAATTTAAATATTACACGTATTATCACCTTAATAGTTAACAATGCAAAATAACCATATATTGGTGTCGATTCTTCTTAAACTCGCTAAACCAAACTTAGTGCTATTGCTGTCTTTTACTAATAGAAACACAACAAATAGATAGCATGCATTTTAGTGCTATCAAACGTGCACTAGCGACACTTAAAACTTGTTTTTAGTCGGCACTCGCTGCGGTCTCGTCTGAGCTTGTATGGAGAAGTAAGATCTGACTCTTATTTGAATGCATAATTCATGCTATCTCTGTCTTGTGTTTCTATTTAGTGAAAAACAGCGATAACTTAATTTCGTTTAGTGAGTGTCCGGTGGAATTGCGGCCATTGACGTCGATTCTGTGGTACTAATCACTAAGCTAAACAAATATGACATCATTAAATGATCCGCATCTCTTTTCATAAAAAACAAAAAACGTAAAAACGTGTGAAAATAATGACGATAATTTAAGAGCTGTCAAATATAGTTTAGAAAATTGTGCAACAGAATCGACATCACTAACACACTTCAAAACAAATCCTGCGTACATTTGCGTTGTCAATCAATTTCGCGGAACGTCAGCAATGTTTGCACACTACTGCTCGAAATATATTGTATAGTAAATGCGGTAAGTTATTAAAATATTGGAAGCGAGCATGGATCAAAACATCAGTGATGATTTATAAGCTAAATAAATCAATAATACATTTACAATATTAACAAACACAATATCTAACAATAAGTCAATAACAAGCTCTTTGTGCAAGTAAATTCATTTTTTTATTTATATATAATACACATGATTTTTGAGACTTTATTTGGGCCGGCCACACACCGGAATCACACGCAATCACGCAACATTTTTTGGTATAAGCTACCAAATTTGATCCAAATCCTTTCAACCGATACGGAGTTGACTGGGCACAAACATTTACACACTTACGCACGCACCTTTATAATACAAGGTTATAACGAAAGGGTATGCTAACCCGAATAGGGCTCATAGTACTCATTATGGACAACTTTTACTATCGGACCAACACTGAAATCGAGAAAAAAATATCAGCTTTTCCATACATTTTGTCGAATGTCATTGACATTTTTCTATGAAATTTCGCGATTTCATTTTTGGTAGCATAGTAAGTTTTCCATAATTTTGAGCATTATGACCCGTTTTCGGCTTAGCATACCCTTTCCTTATGACCCTGTATTAGTGTGATTAGTATTGCTACGCAGTCTACGTGTCTACGAGCTACGCTGCTACGAGTCTAAGCTACGCAACTACGAAATAATCACGTTATTTCGAGTGGGCTTTTCTATCATCATCAACAGCCTGAAGTCCTCCACTGCTGTACAAAGAACTCTCCCTTAGACCGCCACACTGAACGAGAATTTATAAATTGTTTATAACACCGGTTAACCGCAACCTTCAAAATGTCAGTCCACCTAACGGGAGGCTTACCTACGCTGTCTTCCAGCTCGAGGTTTCAACTCGAGAACCTTTCTTAACCGTCGGTTATCGGTTCTTCAAGCGCTGTGTCTTGGTCACTTCAGCTTGCAAACTCTGAAAGCTATGTCGGTGACTTTGGTTCTTCGGTGAATACTCTCGTTCCGGATTTTATCGCGCAAATAAATTCCGAGCGTAGCTCTTTCCATTGCCCGCTGTGGACTCTCGAGTTTCTCCAAAAGGCGGGCTGTTATGGACCACGTCTCAATTCCATATGTCATCACTGGCAACACAAAGGTTGAAGACCCTTGTCTTCAGACACTGCGGAATTTAGGACGAGAAGCTATCACGCAACTTCATCACGCTTCCCACCCGAGTAAGATTCTTCGGAGGACCTGCTTGCCCAAGTTGGACTTACCTAACTGAACAATCTGTCCAAGGTAGTTACGAGTGGTCAACAACTTCGAGGGTAACGTTCCCATCGACTACCGGTGCGGGTACAACATGGGCATTGGACATGATTTTCGTCTTGTCCATGTTCATGTTGGGAAACGCTACTGAGGTCGCTGAGCATAATATTGAGGTTCTCCAGCGACTCTGCCATGATGACTATATCATCGGCAGAACGAAGGTGAGTGATGTATTCGCCATTAATGTTGATGCTGAATCCGTTCCAGTCCAAGAGCTTGAAAACGTTCGTGAACAGTTTCGGAAAAATAACGTCTCCCTGTCTCACGCCCTTCTGCAATTGGATTGGCCACACATAGTGTGGAATAATATATTTTAGCCAGCTTTAATGTAGTAAGTTTTATAATATTCCATATTCCATTCCATTAAGTGAAGTAAAATATTTAACAATTGAAACAAGAATCAAGCAAAGTAAGTCACGGTCGAGTCCAAGTCATGTCATGGTAAAGCACAATATTGCACTACCAACACCTGAGGTCTGTTTTATTTTGTTGAGAAACGTCACAAATACTTCAAATGTAAAATTAAAATGAAGTCTATAATTTAGCAGCTGCAGCCTATTTTCAAATAAACGGTGGTTGACTGTGTTTGTACTAATTTCCATTTTTTTGTGGTAGGTTTGTTGTGTGCATCTCAAACTGCTATAACGTATGCCCGGTGTGTGACCTGCTTAAGAATAGAGTGTACCGCCGACTCGTCCATACAAAAAGCGTAGTCTGATACCCACCCCTAAACGTTATCCGATCTCGATGTTTTTTTTTATGTTATCTACACCGTGCTTGTATGTTTGTTTTGTTTTTTAAAATTTCGCTGCTTCTCCGTTGTTATATTATGCACTTAAACTGGAAAAAAAATTGCGTCGAAAATACGACGAATATAAGTAGCTGTTATTAGAATACCATAAATATTTAGAAAAAATATATACTAAAATAGTATATTTTTTTATGCCATTCTCTAAAGTAATTTGTCAGATATAGTATTATCTGCGCCTCTTTTCTTTTTGATAAGCGAGAAAGGGATAGCAACAGAATCGACTTCAGTGTCTATATTATATGCGTCTCTTTTAATTTCAGTATGTGAGCAGAGATTTGGTATTTTTAGTTTTGTTTAGAAAATTATACAAATTCGGATCGACATCCTAACTAATATTATAAATGCGAATGTAACTCTGTCTCTCAGTCTGGGTGTTTGTCGCGTTATCACGGCTAAACGACTGAAAGGATCGACCAAATCTTTGCATAGATATAGCTTAAGGGTAGGAGACGGACATAGGCTACATGCAATAATTTTTTTAATTTGCCACGCGAACGAAGCCGCGGGTAGCATCTCGTTCGTAATACATTTTTCTTATCTTACGTTATACAGACATTGAATTT
This sequence comes from Apocheima hispidaria, assembly GCA_947579745.1. NCBI lineage: Eukaryota > Metazoa > Arthropoda > Insecta > Lepidoptera > Geometridae > Apocheima > Apocheima hispidaria. The sequence goes on from OX388160.1 coordinate 12,285,543, forward strand.
ACTACTTAATTACCTATATCGCGTTCCTAGCAGTCTTCTTCGCAGCCAGAATTTCTGAAAAGAAAAATAGCAAAAGCATTTTTCAGGAGTGTTCCAATTTTTATGAACAGCCATGGCATGGTGGTGGTATTGCCTGGTGCTCGACTGGCGACGTTACCACACGGGAACTGCACAATCAGGGCCCCTATTTGGAGAAATTACATTTTATCTCGGTCACTCTCACTCCCATTAAATTCTAAATTAGAGAGACAGTGACCGAGATAATCTCGAGCGCACAGGAATGGAGTCCCTGGCGCCAACCACAAAAGCCCTCTCCCTCCCGTCCACAGTTGTCTCGCTCGCACATTGCCACATTAGTGAAAATATATAATCACTGAGTAATGGCGTTATAACATACATATTCTCTATCATAATATGTGTTAAATATCAATGCATAAATTATTATAAATTTTATTATTACAGATTAAATGTTGTAATAAAGAAAAAAAAATAAAAAAAATCTGAATATCACCCTCAGTAATTTTACATAATTAAAAGTGTTGAGCGCGTATTGTGTCAAAGCGGATCTTAACCGACCCCAAAATAATTTCTTCGAGTGTAGCGCATAATTATATCTATGGTTACTACGAGATTTAAAATCTAGCACCTTCTAAAAAGTTATAAGAAATTAAGCAAAAAACGACATGCATTCACTATGTTATTATTGTTACCATCACCAGATAATCTCGCTAGCATTAGTTGCTAAAAGATAATAATCCAAAAACAAGGTCTGGCATTGTGTGGAGGTGACACCAGCTTACATATCTAGCTGCCATTTTGTCGTGTATCGTCTCTCAGTCTAACGTGTTTGAATTACGTATCCGCTCTTGCCACAGATACCACATTACGACATCGTTATTCCGTCAAAAAGTCAACAACGTTGGAGGAAAGTGTGTGCTGCAGGGACTGCACCCGTGCGTTTTAATTGATTATCACATGGTAGCGCTTACTCGCAGCTAGCATTGACAGTAAATTTTTATAGGTGTATTTAGACCGAATCGATGCGTAGTGTGTTTTGTCCTGAATGACCAATCTAGGGAGTAATCTATGGCTCTTGCTTATGCACACTGAAGACGTAGGCTGGTGTCGACCACGTGACCTATAGGATCTCTGAGTGCCATAATTGGGTGTCAGTGTTTGTTGACTTTGTGTGTATTCAACTTCCACGGCATTCTAGACAATGGGAGAGCTGTGAGTGAAGCTTTATTCTATGCTATGGCCTTACAATTAGGGGCGGATTTGATAACTTTGCTGCCCTAGGCCTATGGAAGATTGCCGCCCCCTGCTTCCCGTAAAGCACGAAAAATTGAACCTTTTTCGCCCGTCACTCTTGTATGCAATAATCGGGACTCAATAAAACTCAACAGACTACCAAAATAATCGCAAATTATGAAACACAAAGAAATTGACCCGATTTTTTAACGATTTTACATTTCTGAACTGCAAACCCATTTCTTTTCGTCTAATTTTCACGGGATATTCCCCACCGACTTTGGCAGAAGTAGTATTTTTCGGGGGAATACCCTTTTATCCTAGCTTTAGGGATTGCCCAAAGTTGGTCGTCCTCCGTATTTTGAATATTTTTTCGCTGACGTGCGGGTGAAATAAAACAAACACCAAGTTTTACCGCCCTAGGCCCGGGCCTTTTGGGAAATCCGCCCCTGTTTGTATTTCATTGGAAGTAAAAGTAGTGGTATCTCAGTGGGAGCACACTCGCCTCACATTCGTAGGGTCGCGGGTTCGAACCCAGGCGGGCCGGTATTAATGCGTTCTTTTGAAGTCAACTACGGATATATTACTGGCTTTTCGGTGAATAAAAAGCGTATTATGTGAATCCGCCAACCCGCACTAGGCCAGCGTGGTGGATATGGCTTAATCACCCTTCGAGGGTATAGGCCGATATCCCAGCACTGGGATTTTAAAAGGCGGATGCAGAATTAGTAACATTCCCCAACCATGTTCAAGCGTAATGCAAAAATAGTTTAAAATCTTCCACCAGGATGCTCATTATTCATGCAGATTGAGGTAATTAGTTATTTGCTTGCAAAATAAATCTGCCATCGTGCTCGTTTCGTGCTTACATCTTATTCTTAGTTACCTATAGACCTACGCCTCAGGGTTTTTCTGCATCAGCTGAATGTCCGAATCGACCATGTCTTCCACCAGCTTCTGAAAGGTCACTTTAGGCGTCCATCCGAGCTTCTCTTTGGCTTTTGTCGCGTCGCCCAGCAACAGATCCTGTAATGGAATATTGTGATGAGTGGCGAATCCAAACACTTTCCAAGTACCTTCCAAGTGTAGGTTAATTTTTTGATTCTAAAGTGGTGCATAGAAAAAGAAGCATGCGGAAACGGACATTTTAAGGGCGATATATTTAGGGACCGATTGTATACATTACCATAAGCTTAATTTTAAAAAGTCGCTTCCTAAAGCGGGCGGCTTCATCGCGGATATAGCGGACTCACGCCCCGCACCAGTCTCAGCCTGATGGCAAATCCGCCACTGATCGTGATGTTAGGCCGGCAAATCGCACTAGGGACCGTATTACGAGATCGATGCTCCGACAAAAAAAATACTAACCCCCGAATACTGAAACGCTTGTTAACTTTGACAAACGTTAACAGATTAATTCTAATACTGCCTTTGTCTGGCACAAATGACAAAGACAGCAATAGACTTAATCCGTCGTCAAAGTTAAAAAACGTTTCAGTATTCGGGGGTTAGTCAATCAATCGATTGGCAATCAAGTTGGAGGAAAGCGCAGGTTGCGGAGTCTGCGACCCAAACATTCCCATATACTATCTCAAAGTTTGGCCTACTCGCGCCTAACAATGAACCAATGAGGTTACATTTTCATAGGTGTATTTAGACGAATGCGTGGTACGCTACGATCGTCCTGAGTGCGGAATCTAGCGCGCTGAGCGGCAATCGATAAACGAGCTGAAGCACAAGATGTGCATCGAAGGTAAGTATACGATTTTTTTTTTCGACAAACTCGTTTTTAACTTGCGTTTTTTAACCAAAAAACTTACCTAACCTACAAACTTGAAATAGATATGCCTAAAGAATAAACGCAGAGAAACCTTGGAGCAGTTACTCAGTCTTCTCTCTTTTTCAATCAGGTTCTAATTTCGGAAGAGCGAAAAGGACTAAACACTTGGTAACTATGCCACGTTTATTATTACGGGGGTTATGGTTTACTTTGACCAACAATATGGTTAGTCTTGGAATCTTGTCTAATCCTTTACAAAATCTTCATCTTATTATTTGTACATAAAAAATAATAAGATGAAGACATTGCACATAAAAACTAGTTAACAACTCACGACTTCCGTCTCCCTCGACAAAAAATTCTGTAGTCAATAAAGGAAACCCTATGGTTTACTTTGACCAAACAGGTGGTAAGTGTCGTAATACTGTCCAGTGTAAGTCGTCACCATTCACCATTCTTTGTTATCTAATTTAAAAAAAAATATTAAAAAATTAAGTAAAATTTACTCACGACTTCAGTCTGCCTAAAGAACTTGGGGTTTACTTTGACCAACAGCTGGTCTGTTTTGGAATCGTGCCCCGTTTCATCGACTCCCGAACCCCGCCACACTATGGTGCGTCCGACGCAAGCGAACGCTTTTTCTACGAATTCCCTGACGCTGTGGGTTTCTCCTGTCGCCACTACAAAATCTTCGGGCGTGTCTTGCTGCAGCATCAACCACATTGCCTGGAAACATTAAATATTGAACGTGTAGTCTTATAGTTACAACTGGAGAAGAACTTCGTTAACTCCTTGGCCGGAAATAGTCCAAAGCGCGCTTACTACGTTCCACTATATTATTACTGTTTATGTTAACTCATCAGGCTAATATTATAAATGCGTAAGTTTGTGTATATGTGCTCATTGTCGGCAATGATTGAATAGACTTGGATGAAATTATCGGCATTTGCATAATTAACATCTATAATATAGGCTACTTTTTATTCCGGAAAAATATACGGTTCCTGAAGGATGGCGAGTGAAACCGCAGGGCGCTGCTAGTTACGTAATAAGCAATACTAATCAAATCTGAATAATAAATACCGAATAATCTGTCCTAAATTGATCAAAAGCAGCAAAAACACAACTACTAGCTAACTAGCTGTACGCATTTTGTGTTTTTGTACATTACATCAAACTAATATTATAAAAAAGTAAGTTTGTTTGTGTGTTTGTTCATATTCTCCGTAAAAGTAATCCGTCCCGACTTGGAAATTTGAATTTCGCGCGATGAGCGAAACGTTGCACCTTAAACTCCCTTTTTTTTTCTTTTTATAACGAAAATATAAACGGTTACCGTTGGAGTAAGTGAAAACGCGGGGTTAGGCTTAGTACCTAATAAACACTTTTACGTTGAGCAAACATGTTCAAAATTTTCACGTATAATAATGTGATCCAATTGTATTACATAGTTTTCGGGCATTTAAAAATTTACACGATGCAGGTGAGCCACAGTGCATGAATTTGTCAGCATCACGACGGTGAACATTGTGGCCCGCCTGTGGTATACTTTGGCCTTGTACCTTGCTACAGAATAGATACTAGTACACCCTTGGAAAATACGTGTTTACGTCACTTATTTTCCCAGTTATTTTGCTATGCTTTTAGTGATTAACGTAACGTAGCGTGACTTAGTTTATTCAGTCTCGTGTGCCCTGTGTGTATTTTCAATTAGTTTAGTATATTTACGCAGTTGGGCATCTGTTGTTGGAATGTGGTACTTCTTACATACGAAAAAGTACTAAATCTAATGACTAACACTAAAACCGTGAAACATCGTCATCATCCACAGCCTTCTTTATCCCACTGCTGGGTATAGGCCTCTCAATTGCTGTGGCATCTGCGTCGGTCCTCTTAAAAATGCTTCTAAGTCCCGCGTTCTAAGTCTATGGCGACTTTTTCTCTATGCCTATGTGCTTTTATGTAATTTTTAAAGATAGAGTACTTGACGCAAGTACTAATATTACACTTGACTTAAGTTTGTGTGTTGTCTATGGTTGTATGAACTACCTAATTATTTTGTATAGGTATACATTTTTTTTTTTTGACGGATAAACTTGTGTACTTTGAACTTTACATGAAGAACAAAATAAAATGTCGTCAAAATTTTGTTTAGAACGAATGTTAAAAATCTAAAGGAAGATTTAGAAAAATCACACAAAGATTGCCTCTTTTTTTAACGAAGTTATATCCGCGCACGTTAAAGAGACTACTTTCCAGTCTCTTTTTAGCAGTCCGGCAAGGAAAAGAAACGACAAAACGAAATGAAATAGGGCTGGCTCATGCGGGCCAGTCTGCACACGGTCTACGCATACATAGTCTAGAAATATTCAAGCACTCACTTCAACATAATCTTTGGCGTGTCCCCAATCCCTCTTGCTATCAAGATTCCCGAGTTCGATATGCGACATCAGTCCGAGGGTGATTTTGGCGACGCCACGGGTGATCTTCCTCGTGACAAAGTTCTCGCCTCTGCGAGGACTCTCATGGTTGAACAGCAGACCGTTGCAAGCGAACATGCCGTACGCTTCGCGGTAGTTTATCACTATCCAGTAGCCGTAGAGTTTCGCACACGCTGTATTGGAGAAATACATTTTATATTTGAACTAATATAATGGCAAGAAGGACATAGGATACTTTTCTTGGCAGGGGGCGGGAAACATACGTATATAGAATACGAATCTAGCTATGCTAGCGCTTTTTAACCCATTCTTTGATTTTACGCATTTCAGTGCATTAAGAGATTTAACTTAGTGTAGTTTGAGCAATTTTGAACTTTGTTTGTTGAAGTTCAGCGTGTTTGTGACACTGAATTATTATAATGGGTCAGCGTGGCGAGTAATAGTATTCTGTAAAGCGTGGCGCTTACCCGTAGACGAGCGACTTCGTCTTGTTAACAAACTTGTATGAAAAAGGTTTACCATAAGGTGATCTGGGGTAAAACGGCGTCTTTTCAGTCTGTGGCACTTCCACGACCTTCCCGTATAACTCCGAGGTGGAAGCCTGGTAGATCTTGGTCTCCTTTTCCAGTCCTACTACCCTGACAGCCTCTAATAACCTTAGAGTGCCCAGAGCGTCCACTTGGGCGGTATACTCGCTGAGTTCGAACGATATTTTAACGTGAGACTGTGCGCCTAGGTTGTAGATCTCTTTTGGACGTACCTGCGAAAGATTCAAAGCAAAATATTTTTAAATGAAAGGAAATACCGTTCTTGTTGTTAAAGAAATTGCTATCATTACTCTTATACCGTTTTAATTTGTTGTGTGTTGTTATCGGAGCACCATTTGTCTACAAGCAGAGGTTATTTAATTAGCTGTCCGTCAGACATACCGCTACAGGCTTTCTAAACATTCTGCAAGACTTATTATCACATTTGTTGTTCGGATTGTTAAATGTACTCTAAATAAGTAAGCATATATTTAGCAAAATAATAAAGAAGGCTGTGGATGATGAAGTAGGCTTATACAAAACACACACAGCTGGCTACCTACCTTTATTACTTGTGGGAAATCAAAGAAAGAGAGAAGATTTGTAATTTGATTACTAACCGGAATAAAGTGACTTTACTGGTTAAAAAAGAGACAGCTAAGCTATCACGGGTTAAAACACGGAATATACTACTAAACCCAATAAAGCAATAAAAACTAAAATCCAAATAAAATACAGTTACATTACAGGGCATAAAGAGATTTAACAGCACACCTCGGGGTGCTTAGCGCGGTATTGTATCTTAATATATAAAAGGCGACGTATATGTGTATGTTCCCTATAGACTCTGAAACGGCTGGACCGATTTTGTTGAAATTTTCAGGGAGTCTTCAGATTAGCCCAGCGGGTAATTCTGTGAAATTTATTGATCAAAATTTTGAGTTAAATTGCGACTACCAAGGACAAGCGTGTCGCTAGTGGTTTTGCCGTCTAATCTGCTTACCCTCGGAGAGTGATTAGGCTATATCCACCTCGCTGGCCCATTGCGGGTTGGCGGATTTAGATGCCTTCTTATGCCATCGACATAATTTGCAAAGAACTCATTGGTACGGGCCCGCCTAGGTTCTAACCCACGAGCCACGAATGTAAGTCCTGGTAAGACTTCGTCTCTTCAATTATTCGTTTAAAAAAGATGCTCAGGTAAATACTTCTTCTAATTGTTTTGTCTAGTGTGAAAATGTTATCTATTAAAAACGATTTATTGTTATCTGTTGATTGCATGCATATATTTTCAATTAAACAATATTGTTTCATTTACTTATCTATAAAAATATAAGAATTGATAATTACACGTCTACATAAGAATTTAAATACCTTTCAGATCTTTAACTACCACTTAAATGACTAATATAAAAAGTAACATAAAGAATGATTAACATTTTTTTTTAATATTATAGTATTTTATTTAATAGGGTAATATTTAGGTAATTTTTATGTACTATTTTAGTTACTATTTATTTTATTTAGGTACAAAACCCTATCAGGCCTTTTCATAAAGTAGAGGCGCGTTGTTAGCCAAGTAGAGATATCATAACATAGAAAAAGAACAGGCGACATCATCGAATGAGGCCCGTAGAAAGAGAGCATCACAGAGGTGCTGGATACTTGCTCTTTGGCTGGAGACTTGGTAACTCGCGCTATGCTGAGTACTCTCTCCCTCCACATTTCCCCGCGTAGACCTTATCGCACCGTCTCGCCTCCGCAATATAGCGGGAAACACCCATAAATCGAAAACGAGGGGTCGATGTGCAAAAAAAATTAATAGAAGGCTCGATATAAGGCCCGAGGCACACTCGGGATAGTTTAGAGTAAGTAGCTCAATATTTAAAGCATGGTGTAATACGGCCGCTATCGCATCGGTTCCAGTCTTTCAAGATTACTAGTTACCTACTCCAAAGTGGGTTATCTGATCAATTAAGTTTTATCAAAGTAGGTATCTAACTGGTTTTCCTAGGATTTTCCTTTTACTGGTTGGAATGTATTTTGATAATCTGTAGTCGTTAAGTGGATTTTCGCATGTTTGTATTATTTATGTATATCTCTTAATAATCTACGGATGAATACAATTTCTGAGGTATTGCTCATCACAGTAATATTTTTTTGAATAAACGGCCCGGTCACTAGTGTTGCTAAATTATCGATAGTTTATTCACACATATATCGATATTTTAATACAAAAAACACTATACTTTTGATAGTTAATTTTGAAACAACTGTCGATGGACCAAAACAAGCGATGGTAAGGCTCGTCCGGGATGGCAATAGTATCGTTAGTAATACTACGTTTTCTGTGTCTGTCTTCCAGTTCTCAAAATGCCAATAAGAGCTCTTTTCGGCCGAAGTTTTCTCTAAGAATTCTTAAAGTATCGAAGTAGAAAAAATATACATAGGGTCCTGAAGAGCCTTATCTAATTAAGGCACCACGATATGAATTACTTCGCTCGCCGTGTCTCCAGCGCGTGTTTTTCGAAACAATACACAAAAACATCGCCGTAACGTATGTGTATGCAAACCCAATGTTTTTGTTTTCCGAGGTGCATGGAAAACATTCCCCGTGCCTGTGCGGGTGAAGAGGGCAGGTGCAGGGTTTGTTTCATTTTCAACCGCCGCGCGCACCGCGCACGTCTGTCATACTCACTTCTGCCAGACAAAAGCAAAAATATTTTAATACGTCTTTTTTTAGACAGCGTTTTGTTGCCCGTGGTACTACCACAGCTAGTGTATGAAGACAAATGTTTATGTGTAAGCTTAGAGGTAGTTATTCTAAGTGTGTACGTTTTTTTTGTGAAATGTTTCGAGAAAACACTCGCACTAGACACCGGCTTTACATTCCTTACACAGGGAAACCTAGCAATGTACAACATTTATTTATTTATTTTTTAGTTTTAGGTATTTGGTTCCATGTTACTGCAATCAATTTGTTTTTGTTACAAGTTATGTAGTAAGTATATCACAGTAGGAGGTATTTGTAAACACTTGTTAAAACAATGAAATTGATTCCATTTGCCGTGAAAATATTAGCATTCTTTGGAACAATAACTTACAAGAATTTCAATTTTACACAATATGAGACGACATTTGTTACAGAATATGAAAGGATTTACTTAAAAAAGCCTTTAAAAGTAAGTTATGTTGGTTGTACTTAATTTTTAAAGAGATTTATTTAGGAGGATAGTCTTTCCGCGAGGTTTTGGCGCATTCGATATTTGAAAGTGTATAGCTGTCGCTTTGTTTCTCGTGCGTGCGATAGAAAGAGTTAGAGAATTTTGATGAAATTAGAGTTTGGGGCTAGTCTGTTATCACCCCCTAAATCTTAACAAAATCTTATGTTTTTGGTGTCAATGGTTTGGATAAACCATAATTTACGACGCTATGTTTTGTTTTTTAATAAATGTTTATGGTATTCTTATAACAACTACTTTTAAAATTCGCCGTAAAATTCGTCGTATTTTCGACGAATTTTGTCACTTTAAATGCCTATAACTACGAAGATATTGCGAAATTGAAAAAAATACATAGTTTTTCACGGTGTAGATAACATACAAAAAAAACGTCGAAATGGGATTACATTTAGGGGTAGGTATCGGACTACGCTTTTGGAAAGGACGGCGGTATACAACAATAGTCTAAGTATAGACCTACAGTTTAGAAAAGTAAAAATACTTTTTTATTTTATAATAAGGGTAGCCTCCATACATATAAAGTGGGGAATTAAAAAAAAAACGGCTGTGCACATACGGGATATCATTGAATAGATCTTTAAAATAAAATTAGGTTTCCTACACCATTATTTTTATCAGATGTACCTACCGCTTGCGAAATATGGGCCGACAAAGTTGCTGACAATGTGTGTGTTTATGTGTAAGCCTGCCATTTCTAAACTATGCATCTTAGAAACTTGTAATCTTCCACGTTGATAGATCTTAGTAAAAACTTTCTTTTAAAATTATTTCGGGCAACATGTGATAATTACTTTTTGAGATATGCGGTAAAAGCGGATAAGTACTTTAAACGTCCTACGCGCCTACGGAACCCTACTAAGTATGGCCCGACATGCTCTTAACAAGTTATTGTAAGAGGCGGTTATAATAAGGCCGAAATTTGATTTCTTTGACAATAGAGAAGCAGGTACCTACTACATTTTTATTTTTTTTATGAGCATGGTTGTAGGTTAAGTAAATTAAAAACACGTACATAAGTGACCGGTGGATGCAAGTGGCACATTGTCGGACGGTGTGGCGGTCTAAGGGGGAGGCCTATGTTCAGCAGTGGACGTCTTCTGCCTGATAATGTAATGTGTGTGTAATGTAACATAATTGATCTGGGATAGTATAAGGACTCCAGTGAAACCACAGATCTAAAGAGGCTAAGCATTCATATATGCATATTCATAGTAGAATTGGATGTCAATGATGCATAGAAAAAAGGATAGATGATCTTTGGATCACTTCTCCTACATGACCAAAAGCCTATAACAAAACTGCTCATAGCCTGAAGACTGATTAAAGTTGAACCCAAAAAAAAACTTTATTTTACTCCTTTGGCTTTTTTTTATCTTGTGTTTTGGCTCCACACGTGTATTCAGCCAGTGTCAAGTAATAATTCAAGCGAAGTCACATATTTCACAATTAACATAAGTCTCAGTCATAGTCTAAGTCAAATCAGGTCATGTTCAAGTCCAAGTCACACTCCAGTGAAGTGGTGGAAACTTAACTTAAGGTTTCAAAGGAGTTTTGATAACAACACGAAAAGTCAAGTTTCACGAAATTGTAATTATTCACCAACACTTGTGCACGTTCACGAATACTTAATGAATAAAAATCCACCGTGTTTACACATTAACACTCTAAATAACACAAGTTTTGGAAAATAATATAATGAAGCGACATGACTTTTTCAGGTTCCCGACAAAATTTCTCTTTGGGGTAGAATAGTGCTACCTTGAATTACGAGTGTCATTGTTTGCACAAAAGCGAAAACTTATTACATTTGTATTTTTTTAACCTAGTATATTATTATGTTTCCAAGATCTTACCCTGCTTATAATGCTGATAAGACATGTGGTGTCGGTGAGGTCTCCATAATGCAAGTGCATATGGCCCCCGCTGTGTGTTGTCGGCTCTCCGTATAAATGCTGGATCCGGCCTGTGTTGAAGGATGACGATCGTCTGATGATGCCATGGACTTCATAACCCTTCTCGATGAGAAACTCAGCAAGGTATGAACCATCCTGGGAAGGATAGGAAAGTTCCCATGAATTATAATAAGCTTTTAATTATCACACTAATATTATAAATGCGAAAATTTGTGTAAGTGTAAAAGTATGTAAGTGTGTATGTATTTTTTATTTTATTTTATAGCCTTTTGTGCTGGTCATTTAGATATATATATTTTTTCATTATTCAATGAAGTCAAGTTTTCCTTATTGTCCAATCAATTATATTTATTCATATTATATATTATTTCCTTATTATTATTATTTCATTATCAATTTATAATTCTTATTTGACATCGGCTCCATTTCTTAATCCACTTCCCCAGCTTGCCTTCCGGCATAGGCCTCTTCCTGGGACTTCCACTCTTTTCTCTTTTGAGTCAATTGTTTCCACTGTGTTCCAGCTACTTTATTTATTTCTTAGTAAGTGTGTATGTTTCTGTTCAACTCTGTAACGGCCGAACAGATTTGCATGTCTGTCTCCGATCCTTAAGCTAAAAATATACGCAAAAAATCAGTTCGATCTGTTCTGCCGTTTTGCCGAGAAAAAGCGACAAACACCCAGACAGAAAGACTGAGTTACTTTCGCATTTATAATATTAGTTAGGATTAGGATGGTCCACTTGTAAGTATAATTCTCTATCCCTGACTGAACTAGTGCTTTGTGGGATAGTAATTGCGAATCAATCAACGTTTAACTAACACATTCAGAACATTTGATAAAATTATATCATGGTTATCGGAAACAATCAGTTTCCTTAAAAATATAATGGGCGGTAAACGAACAGTATATATTTATCAGTCAGGGAATTCTAGGAAGAGTTAGTAAAGCGAAATAATTTATGAATACTACATACCTGACCAGTTATTCCTGTGATGAGAGCAGTCCTCGCATTATGGGTGGGACTAGCTGTAGAACCTTCCCCGGACATGTTTTAATCGCTTAACTTAGCTTTTATGGTAAAGTTTACGTGTACTGGCGGCCAACACGTCTTCAACACAAGCCGGTTGGCGTTGGTACTGTCACTGATAAGCTTATCATTACAACACACATTGGAATTATCGCTGAAGCGTGAAATAACGGGCCCGATAGCAAATACGCTAAAAGCAATTTGAATGGCTTTAAATTTTTAACGGCTATCGCTAAAATTGGTTTGTTTGGTTTTCCAAAAAGTACTTTTTGATAAAACGAAAATCCGAAGCAATAAAAATGTCGATGTTATGATAGAAAACATCAGAAAACACTGAACGCAGCCGCAAAGTGAAAAGTGAAAACCTCGGGAGGGTGTTCTATAATGTACAGCCCAATAATTGACGACCCAATAAAATAAGACCGATAATTGGTGTACCGGACTTCCAATTATCAGGTCGTACAATACAGCCCGAACAATACGGGCTGTACATTATTGTCCTCGTACATTATTGTGTTGTACATTCCTGGTCGTGCATTATTGCCACGTGCTGATATTGTACAGCATGTGGTGTGTCCCATACAATAATACATAAAATACATAAATGTAAGATAATATGAAACCAAAATAATAAATGCATAAAGAAATATAATTAATAAATATACAATACAAAAATACTAACCTTGCGAAGTGGAATCGCTATCCGCTTCTGATTAAACCGCCGGTTACGTCGGTTACGTCGATGCGCAGGAGTACTGCGCATGCGCCGGGCCACCGCCATGAAGACAGAGTATCCTACCTAACGGTTGTACGTGTTTATGTTCGTGAGATAATTTATACTGTAATTGTGTTTTCGTAGTTATTACGCAGTGAAATAATAATAACAATTCTGTGGAACATAGCTTACTGTGTCATAAGTAGAAATAAACATTGAACTTAAACATAATGGAGTGATTTCCATTTTCCTTTATCAACACTGATGGGACACTGATGTGACCTCCGTCGTATCAGTATATCTAGTGTCCTTATTTAGAGTTATTGAAGAACACAAAAGCAGAGTTCGATGAGCAAACACTCTTTAATGTAGATTATTAGAAATACATTCTAATAAATAATAAATTCACAAATAAACCATATTAAACATTCTTGACGGAAAACATTTTTCAATTGATAGAATTTCAAATTAATTTTGAATTATCATTCAAAATATCTAACCTGCCTTATTGGCATAGAGGTTACATTACATTGTGTTCTCTTCGCACCTCTTTGTTCCAACTCTCCTCCTTAACCTTATGTCCATTTACACACCTATCATGCTTCTCAAGCACACACACCCACTCAAACACCACTCAAACTTCCCTCTTGGAAGTGGTTTCGTTAGACTATCTGCAACCATGCATGCTGTCTCTTTATACTTCAGTATCTCATGATTATTTACAATAGTCTCACGTACAAAGTGATACCTCACATCTACATGCTTGGTGCGTTGATGGTGTACACGGTTCTTCGCTATAGCGATGGCAGACTGACTATCAGAGTAGATGGTTACAGCTTTATCCAATTTATATGTCTGTCCATCTGTTACTTCTGCTAAAAATCGTCGCAGAAATATTGCTTCTCTTGCAGCTTCTGACAGTGACACGTGTTCAGCCTCTGCTGTGCTTAGAGCTATAGTTCGCTGTTTGGTGCTCTGCCATGATACAGCTCCTCCTTGAATAAGAAACATTGAGCCAGAATGTGAACGGCGATCGTTATCTCCTGCATAATCGGCATCAGCGTAAGCCTCCATCATGTCGTGCTGTTTTTCTTTTGTGTATCGCAAACCATGACTCTTCGTTGCTTTGAGATACCGCAGCACACGCTTAGTGGCAATCCAATGCTGTTCCTCGTAACACTCATTGAATTGACTCAAGTAATTTACTACATGAGCTATGTCTGGCCTTGTACAGACTGCTAGGTACATAAGAGAGCCTATCAATGCTCAATAAGGAATCCTCTCATCTGGCTTCCTGCCATGAACTGGCTTCTCCAATCTTTGGCCTGGCACTGCTGGTGTAGCCACTGTCTTACAATCATTCATATTGTATACTTTTAAGAGCTTTTCTACATACTTCTCCTGATGTAGCTTAATGCCGTTAGCATCATACACAATATGAATTTCCAACATTAATTCAGCTGTATTGAGGTCCTTCATGTCTAAGCTGACTTTAATTCACTCTTGATCTTCAGCATCTCTTGCTTATTATTGCAGAAAATTAAAATGTCATCTACGTACACAGCGATGATGATAAATTTACCTTCCTGTGATCGCGTGTAGACACATGGCCCATTTTCTTAAACTTCAGCCTAGTCATTTCAGAATGAAACTTTGCATTCCATGCTCGCGGAACTTGCTTCAGGCCTTACAATGATTTCTGTAAAAGGCAAACTTAATCTTCTTTACCTTTTACCTCAAACCCTTCAGGTTGTTTCACGTAAACGACTTCATTTAAATCGCCATTTAAAAATGCTGTCTTGACATCCATTTGATCGATTTCCAATCCTATTTTAGCTGCTAACTTGTTAGCTCTCAAACAGCTGTGTCTGATTACGGGTGAAAATGTCTCAAAGTAATCAACACCTCTGCGTTAACTGAAGCCTTTCGCAACGAGTCGTGCTTTGTAGCGTATCTTTCCCCCCGCTTCTTCTTTGATTCGAAATAGCCACTTCGAATAAAAAAAAACAATTAACAGAATTTCAAATTAATTTTGAATTATCATTCAAAATATCTAATCTGCCTTAGTGGCATAGAGGTTACATTACATTATATTATCTTCGAACCTCTTTGCTCCAACAAACACCCAGGACATACACCCATATAAGTATAGAAAAATAAAGAAAGGTATATCTATTGTATTGTACGACCTGATAATTGGCAGCCCGGTATACCAATTATCGGTCGTACATTCCACGCCGTACATTATCGGGTCCTATATTATTGGGATGTACATTATAGACATCTTTGGTTTTAGTACATAGTGTGACCAGATTTAGCAGAATACTGCGATCTTAGCAAGATAAGACACAAATTTTAACTATAGTAGGATTTGCAGCATTTTTATGAAATCTAGCATTTTTCAGCAGAATTGAATAGAAGTTCAGCAAAAAAGTAGGAGAATTTATTGAGCCCGTTCCAAAATGCTCTAAAATTGCGCATAGAACGCTACCACGAAGTTATTGGATGGAATGGAATTTCTCGATCAACAACATTTTATATATATTTAAAGGAATTATTACATTTTTGGCAAAATTATATAGTTTGACGATTGTCCAATTTTATGCAAGATTTCGACATACTTATGAAGGAATACAATGTGGAGATGAAACTCGAGCGACCAGTGAGTGATATAATTATGTATTGGCTTCTGGAAACAACTTTACTCTGATAACAAACACAAAGAACTGTCTAAAATAACCAATCTGTAGTGTCTTTCCGATGCAACGTCACGTCCAGGGGCGCTAGTCTCGACTTTTCGCTACAGCACTTTGCGACCGAAAATAAGGATCGATTATTGTTCGTCCTTAACTTTATATTTATTTAATATTTCAAATTGATATTGATATGAATTTGATTAATTGATCCTTATTCCTATTGTACTGGCAGTGACATTGCAGCGGAAATACACTACAGATTGGTTATTTTAGACACAGTTTGAAAATGAGCTTCCGTAAAGTGACGCCTGAATCAATCAAACACTAAGAAATTTACATAAAGTATAAGGGGTCCAATTTTTAGGACGACAGGTTTAGATAGCATTAATAAATACCCCAACAGTGGAATGGCATTTTGCACGGGCTATGATGATGCCAATGTCCAACACTTTTTGTGAACGAACCTTTTCATAGATTCGTCATCTTTAGCCAAATGATGTCCAATGCTGAACAAAGGGGGAGGGGATTGATCCCCTCTCCCTTTTCTAAGGGGCAAATCCCCCCTTTCATAGACCAACAACGTGAAATTCAAGCTTAGGAATCGATACAAATATCAACATGTATGTAATAGGTATGGGTTTGGGCATAGTTGTGTGAATTCCAAGGCAAAAAAAATTGTTACAATTAGGTATCTCGAAATTTATCATTATTACACAAAATATTTTACAAGGACAGTGTTAGCAACATATATTTATTTTAATAAATAGAATTACAAATGACATTCAAATCGTATAAATTGAGATTTTAATTCAGATTGTCTAATATTTAAGCATTATTTGTGGTAGCTGATAGCTGTGATTGAGCATTTCTGTAAAACAAATAGCAGATTTTAGTAGATTTTACACTACAGACTAGCATATTCAGCATATTGTACATTTCAATCTGGTCACACTGTTGCTACTATTTCTGAAATTTCTGTTTGCAGACAGAAATTGCAAGTTTCTTCATTTGTTGCGCATCTTTTACCTCTTTTCTTAAATTTATTGATGAATATTTTTCTCCGTCAACATACTACAGTAAGTTTTAACGTCCAACTTACAACCTGCGCCTAAAACTTTCCACTACTTGAATGATAAGGTCTGGACAAGTGTAGTTTTATCGCTGTCTTCACAATGCCCGATATCAAAATCACGCCGTTGGGCGCGGGGCAAGATGTGGGCCGGAGCTGCATCCTCCTATCGATGGGTGGCAAGAATATCATGCTGGACTGTGGAATGCACATGGGTTACAACGACGAGCGCCGCTTCCCCGACTTCTCCTATATTGTGCCTGAAGGTCCAATCACAAGTCAAATCGACTGCGTAATTATATCTCACTTCCATCTCGATCACTGCGGCGCTTTGCCCTACATGTCCGAAATGGTCGGCTACACCGGCCCCATCTATATGACCCATCCAACAAAAGCTATCGCACCTATCCTCCTTGAAGACATGAGAAAAGTCGCTGTGGAAAGGAAAGGCGAGTCGAACTTTTTCACGTCACAGATGATAAAAGATTGCATGAAGAAAGTAACTGCAGTCACTCTGCATCAATCTGTGATGGTTGATAATGATTTGGAAATCAAAGCATACTATGCGGGTCATGTGCTCGGAGCGGCTATGTTTTGGATCAGAGTGGGGTCCCAATCTGTTGTTTACACGGGTGATTACAACATGACCCCAGACAGGCACTTAGGAGCGGCTTGGATAGATAAATGCAGACCAGATTTACTAATAACTGAGTCTACCTACGCTACCACCATCAGGGACTCGAAACGTTGTCGTGAACGTGACTTTCTCAAGAAAGTTCATGAATGTGTTGAGAAAGGTGGAAAGGTCCTCATACCAGTGTTCGCTTTGGGAAGAGCACAGGAACTCTGCATATTGCTAGAAACCTACTGGGAGAGGATGAATTTGAAATGCCCCGTTTACTTTGCCCTCGGTTTGACAGAGAAAGCGAACAACTACTACAAAATGTTTATAACGTGGACCAATCAGAAAATCAGAAAAACTTTTGTGCAAAGAAATATGTTTGATTTCAAGCACATCAAACCATTTGATAAGTCTTACATAGATAATCCGGGAGCAATGGTTGTCTTTGCTACACCAGGGATGTTGCATGCCGGTCTCTCATTAAACATATTTAAAAAATGGGCGCCTTACGAGCAAAACATGGTTATAATGCCAGGTTTTTGTGTACAGGGCACTGTGGGCCACAAAATCCTAAATGGTGCTAAGAAAGTTGAATTTGAGAACCGTCAAGTGGTCGAGGTTAAAATGGCTGTGGAATACATGTCATTCTCAGCTCATGCGGATGCCAAAGGTATCATGCAACTGATACAATATTGCGAGCCTAAAAATGTGTTGCTAGTTCATGGAGAAGCTCAAAAAATGGAATTCCTAAAGGACAAAATTGAGAAAGAATTTAAAATCAGTTGCTTTATGCCTGCTAACGGTGAGACATGCACTATTAACACTCCGATAAAGATTCCTATTGACGTGTCTTTGAGGCTATTAAAAGCTGAGGCAGTAAGGTACAACGCTCTGCCCCCGGACCCAAAGAGGCGTAGAGTTGTCAACGGCATACTCTGTGTGAGAGATAACCGCCTGTCTCTACTCGACATTGATGAAGTTTGTGACGAAATAGGAATTAACAGACATGTTATACGGTTCACAAGTACAGTCCGGTTTGAGGACCCCGGACCATCCATTAAAACAGCTGAAAAGCTCAAAACTTTGTTGTCAGAGAAGTTGGAAGGCTGGACCATTACAATATCCGATGGCAACATATCTGTAGAATCCGTACTTATAAAAGTAGAAGGTGATGATGATGGCACCAAAAATATTTACGTATCATGGACGAATCAGGATGAAGATTTAGGGAGCTACATACTTGGACTGCTCCAATCAATGGTCCAATAGTCATCTTCCTTAATTTTTTGTGGTCACAAAAACCGATTCTGAAGGCCATGTATTGTTAGCAGTACATAAATGAGTTACCTACTTTTTTTATTGATTTCATCACTTTAATTGTACATGATTAATCAAGGTCAATCCTATAAGTGCTATGTTGAAAATATTAGGTTAAGAAAATTGTTGTATTTTTGAACAAATATTTTTATTAATAAATTAGTCTAAAAATTAAAACAAGCTTATTATGTACACCATGTAATGTCTAAATTGCACTTTCCTTGGTACCACAAATACTGTAATCTGTCATAATCCGACAAGTTCTTCAGTTCTTCATCGGGCAAAGATCCTTGTTCCTGGAAATTACATGAAATCTGATCAATTGGTTTTTGAAAGCTCCTGGCTTAGTGGATAGCGCAACTGTGTTTTAACTTTCCCAGGTTGATTCCCAGATGCCCCCGACATTGGAAACCTAGCGGGGAGCTATGGATTTTAAGCGTTATTTTCAATTCGAGCTTCTACTATTATCTATTTTGTGCGCAGACACTGAGTATGTTCGAAGTTTACTCGAGCGGTAACCTAAGGTAAGATGGCAAACAAGCAGAAGAGCCGCCTGATAGTAAGCGATCACCGTCGCCTATAGATACCTGTAACACTAGGGGCATCACAGACACGTTGCCTACCTTTTAAGACTATTAACAGCCCTTTTGAAGAACCCCATGTTGTAGTTACTCGGAAATACCGCAGGTGGAAGTTACATATTTTGCAGGTATGAGACAATAAGGACGCGTAAAACGCAGAGTGTGCGATTTCCACTGATAGATAATTTGCCACATATATACCTAAACATACCTACTTATACTATACCCTATGGTTATAGCTATAAATACCAATCCACGCACAGAACATATAATAATACTACTCCACGGTTTAATGTATTTCGGCACACATACAAGATTTCCACCCTACAGTACAAAGCCTAACACCACTGCTCTAGAGTTATTGAACCCGTGTGAGTCACGGTCACGGCTTTACGTTTACAAAGAAAGAAATACTTCCAGCTTGCTAGCCTTTAATTGTTCGCCTCCAGGCCAAGGTGTGCCATGATATATTTTCGCAATATATGCCGTGTTGCTTTTTACAAAGTGGCTCAGACTGACATAAAACCGTTAGTTTTAATTTATTTCGACCCTACCCCGCAGATACATACAGGTTGTGTCGTAATGAATGGATAATCCGTTGTCTACGGATGGGGAACACTATGACAACCAAGAAAATAAAATAAAAACGTGATGAAAAAGTCATATTCTTCGACTTTTTGGTTATTTAAGGTACGAATTTCATTGAAAAAGACGAAAACCGTGGGACTTTTACGGAATACTAATTTTAATTTTCTGAACAGTCATGATGTCCTCCATCCGCGGGTCAAGGGTTATCCATTCCTTACAACACACCCTGTATATAATCGCCATTGTTCTTGAAGCTCAATATGTATAGTTAGTTAGAAGCTGTGTATAGAGACTGAGTGAAGGAAGACATGAGCAAGTCTCTCGCGTGATTGTAAGTGTCGCCATGGCAGAGTTCTCCCGAGGAAAGTACCTTCCACATCTTTGTCAGTTATTCAACCGCCAAGCAGTAGTGTGCAAACATTACTGTGTTTCGGAATAAAGTGTAAAAGGACACAAAAAGGAAAGAACAGCGTATCTCAGAGTGGTGAGCGCAGTGCATTGCCGAGCAGGGTTACGAACTGTTTTAGTTCAAAATTGTGAAATGTACGAGCAAGGGTGGCGCTTACAATCAGGCGACTGAATTGCTGTCACTACTGAACGATGTATCTAATTAACTCTATAGAACTTATTAAATAATTATCTAATTACCATACGCGGAGGAAACAGTCTTCTAAAGTCTCCTCTATGCAGGAACTCCCTGTGTGCTCTCAAGAGACTATCCCTTAGTCTTCTATCAATGCAGGGTTTGCACAGTTTGCAGAGCTCTGGTAAGCAGTACTCGTTACAAACGGTGCTGCATTGCGTCCCAAACACGGCTATGTTCTTCTGCGAAGACACCATGTCTTTGGTTGTGCTGCCGCTGAAAGGAAAATACTAAAATAATATTATATTATATATAAATATATAATATAATTACAAATCAAACTTAAGAGAATAATAGGTTTCCTATCATTAGGTATTACCTAATGATAGCTTTTAGTAGTGGTAGGGCTCTTCTGCAGAGTGCACCTGGGGAAGTACCACACCATTGCCTGTTATTCAACCGCCAAGCAGTTGTGGGTAAACATTACTGTGATCCGGATTGAAGGTCAATGTTTCCGGTGTAATTATTGGACAAAAAGAGATTTAACATCTAATATCTCAGGAAGAAGAGCGCAGTGCATTGCCGCGCATGGTTTTGAACAGTTGAAGTTCAAAATTCTGGGTGGCACTGAACAGTTATGGGCAAGCGTGACGCGGAGCGACTTGCTCGTCTTGTCACAAAGTTCCATATAAAAAAAAACTACTTGTTGATTATCTGAGTAGTACCTATTAATACTTCTGATCATGGACGTAGTACCCAGTTTGGGTACTACGTCCATGGTACGAACAGACTAATGCAATTGTCTAGGAAAAAAAGTACCAATTTTACAATATTCCTACTAGAGAGTGTCGTTTCGTTTCGTTTCCCGAAACGACAACTCACTCGTAATCGGTCATTCGATTAGGCTGCGACCTCTATGTCCGGTGTTCAGGTGCTACATTTAGCATTTTTTGCATATTTTTCTGTAAATACAATGTACTTACATAGAATACATAGATACACCCAGACAAAGAACAAACATCCATGTTCATCGCACAAATGTTTGAATGGTGGGAATCGAATCCACAACTTACAATACAATACAATATAACTTTTCTATATACCAAAAGACAATTAAACTAAAATATAAATAATAATAGAAAACCGGTACTATAATGGGCGGCCTTATCGCCTAAAGCGATTTCTTCCAGACAACCTTGGGATGGACAGAATTATGTATGAAAACAATACGGTCGGTGGTGTAGATATCTACAACACCGATCGAAGATACGGCGAAGGCGGATAGGCAACCATTTGAGCTTTTGACTGAATTCAGAAATGTGATCATATTTGTATAAATCAAATACGATCGATATGAATATGATTGAATTTACAGCTCAGAAGGCGGAAAATACTACCACTGCGCCATAAGGATAGTGTAGAAAAATAGGATAATACGTTTGTATGGACTAAACGGTCGCATTGCGAACTTGGCTTTCCTTTTGAATATACCTTTTTTTTGTACATAGATATATAGGGTAATTAAAGAATATTAAACTATTAAACGCCACAGAACAAATAACACTTACTACCAGTAACTACTGCGCGATATTTCGCTTAGTAGGGCAACCAGAGTGCTGATCTAATATCTGTACCTAGTCGTAAAACTTTAACTGCTCTTCAAGACGGTTTGCCTACAAAATATTATTGCCGTTTCTATTAGCGTGGGGTATCTAGGAGGCATAACTACCTACCGGCAATTTGAATCGGATGTCGTAAGGTTTTTATAATTAGTGTGATATTTTAATGAGAAGTGTTTATGAGGGAAGGCTATAAAACTTTAACTGCCGATTAAATCTTTCGTGGTATAAAGTACAATACAATACAATACAATACAATACTTTTGCCCTGATGCCGGGGCACTAGAATACGGCATCGGTATCCCCTGCCTGTAGTAAGAGCATACTAAAAGGGGACCTCTGGGCTCGGAGGTGATTAGAGGTAGGGCTCTAACCACCATCTACCGAAGCGAGCCCCGGGAAGGACGTCAGCGTCAAGTGGCGGACGCTGTTGTAGGCTTAAACGTCTCACGACAGCTGCCAGCTGTCCCGGGAGGAGCTGAAGCGTGGTGCTGAGGACTCCGGTGCGTTCCCTTGGAGATCCCGGAGCCCTCGGTCAAGCACCAAGGCTTTAGGGGGGGTTTTAGTGGGTATAATCCCACATAACCCGGCTGAAACAGTCGGGTATCTTGAGAAGATTTCCCACTCGCAAAAAAAAAAGGTAGGTATACTTAATTAGGTATACCCAAATACCTACTTGATATTGAAAATTCTTATTTTTGATCGAGATTGAATATTATGCGTGGAAAAAGACAAATTAATCGATCGAATCCCAACGACACAAGAGTTTTTTTTTACTTTTCTCTTATCTGTGTTCGCCACAGAAGAGAGAGGTAAAAAAAAATCCTCTTTGTGATGTTCCCAACCAATTCCAATCGATAGACCATTACTATGCGACGACCACAGATATAATAAGTACATATAAGTAGATACCGTATTACGAGATCGTTGTTCCGACAAAAACTCACCAATGTTGGAGAAAAGCGCGGGTTGCGGGGACTGAGACCAAGCATTCTCATTGGCTATCTTTTAAAGTGTATTTTGACGGATGCGTGGTGCGCTTCGATCGTCCTGACAGCGGAATCTTAAGGTGATCTATGTCTACATCACAAAGCCTTTTGATAAGGCACTCACAGATAGCATAAATATAACGAGTTCCAAAAATCACAAATTATGATAGAATCATACAACACTGCATGCATATAGTACAGTAAATCTACGTAATCATACCGCCTGAGAAGACCAATTGATAGATTTAATAATTACCTACATAACTACAATTTTACGAAAAATAAAAATATATACCATATTTGTCATGGCTGCGTTCTCGCTGCCTTAGCCGGCAATGATGAAACAGTTGCCGGAGGCATAGAGAACAAATTTTCTTTGCCGGAGGCAAGTAGGACGAACCTACCACTGACCACAGACCACTGACTTCTATCTGTACAGAAGGTGTGACAATATTGAAAAGTATGTACTTATGTGCTCATCATTATGAACAACTTTTTCTAAACATGAACGTGTGTAGAAAGGCATGTCTCAGGATTTTACGAAAACCAACCAGTTAATGATGAAATGGGGTATTTATTTTCACCGACTGTAGTCTATGCGAGCGAAACCGCGCGGGTAAGCTAGTAATAATATAAAGTTACGCTATAGACGATTGCTATAAAAAAAAAAAACCTACTCGACTCTTTTCTATATGTAATCAAAATTTTTATTTTTAAAAAAGACCAAGTTTCTGGTACCTTTATCTGAGTCGGCTATATCACATCAGAACGGCTTCCTGGTATATTATATTAAAATAATAACTTAATCTACAGTTATCCAGCTCGATATTTTTTTGTGCGTATCATTCGTCCACCTCCGGCATCCGTTCCAGTTGCCGGCTCCGGCTGTGGAGGCACTTTCCATTTCTCACCTTTCCACGAGTTCATTAGCGATGCCAGTAATCGAAAATAAACTGTACAGCACTTGTTCATACAGCAGCTGGTTCGGAGGGAAGTGAGCAGAGCTCAAGTTCGGAGACATGTTCGCTTCGAGGAGGTACACTCTGAGGTCCTCGTCTACTATCAGGTCGACGCGCATCATCTCGAAGAAGTTGTCCTGGGACGCGTAGTTTTTTAACTGGAATTAGGAAAATGGTGTTATAATATAATGTTATTTCTAACCCTATTTATCTGTGTTTCTAACTAACCAATCTAATAATTATATTCCCAAACAAAAAAATATGTTTTTAGGGACGTTTATTTTTATCATTTTTTAGCCAGTTTCAAGCTTTGTAACTTAGACGAAGCATCATTTGTAATGTTTCAAATGAAGTACTTAATATATTTCACAATTAAAATAAGTCATAGCCTAAGTCTTACAAAGTAAGTCACTGTCAAGTTCAAGTCATGTCTCAGAGTGTTTTGTAGTGGTAGGGCTCTCTTGCAGAGTCCGCCTGGGGAAGTACCACACCTTTGCCAGTTATTCAACCGCCAAGCAGTAGTGTGCAAGCATTACTGTGTTCCGGATGGAAGGGCAATGTTACCAGCGTAATTACTGGGCATACAGAGATTAAACATCTAACATCTCAGGGTGACGAGCGCAATGCATTGCCGCGCATTGTTTTGAACTGTTGAAGTTCAAAATTCTGGGTGGCACTGAACTGTTATGGGCAAGCGTGACGCTTAACATCAGGTGAGCGACTTGCTCGTCTCGTCACCAAGTAACATAAAAAAAAAAAAAAAAAAAAAAAAAAGAGTAAAGTGGTGGAAC
The DNA here is from genome assembly GCA_947579745.1 of Apocheima hispidaria. Classification (NCBI taxonomy): domain Eukaryota; kingdom Metazoa; phylum Arthropoda; class Insecta; order Lepidoptera; family Geometridae; genus Apocheima; species Apocheima hispidaria. Next base: position 12,310,257 of record OX388160.1, read on the forward strand.
GTAAACTGACAATCTTTTGCGTCGAAAATACGACGAATAAAAGTAGTTGTTATTAGAATACCATAAACATTTTCTGAAAAAACAAAACATGATCACCAAAAACAAAAGATTTTAAGACGACCCTCCGAAACGCTAATTTCATAAAAAAGTTAGCAAAATTCAATAGCTCTCTCTTTTGCACGCACAAGAAACAGCTACTGCTATACAATTTCAAATATCAATTACGTCAAAACCTCGCATAAGGACTATGTTTTCATCTATGTATATCCATGTTACCCTGTCAAACGTTACAAGGTTTCTCTCAGCGCGCCAAATTCAAATTTTCTTGGGTTTTTGCCTGTTTTATTTTTTTGTGCTAATAAATAGGTTGTATTAGACCAAGAAATACCAATACCATACCAAGAAATTGCGGCATGTACGGATTGTCCGCATGCGGGCGGTCTGGGACGCGTATGTCTCGTATCTACGAGGTCCGTACGTTACGGAGCAATCCGCGTCACTGTAAAACTATGTTCTAAGCGCCGCTCGTGTAGCCCCGATCCCGAGCTCCGCACGGAAAGTCCATATAGCAATGAAATTAGCCTAGAGCTACTTACCCCATCCCTTAGGTGGTGTATTTTTTTCAGAAAAACTTCGACAATAGCTTTTTGTACTTCTTCCCACATTTTCGAAGTATCTTTGCCCTGGAACAAAAAAATCACACTATGTAATAATATATAATATATTTATGATGTAATATATTATAATTTCGAAAACAAGCACACTGCAACCGCTCGAATGTGTCTGCTTTCACACAATTCCGTAAGGTTGAACGGATTTCGACGAAATCTTGTGTGGGAGCAGTTTAAAAGTATCATGTCGTTTTTAAATAATTTAAGTTTATTGCAAATACTGTTTGTAATGAACTTCAATTGTTATTCAAGCTTATAGAATGGTAAGAGAAAAGTGTATTTGATTTCTGACATTGCCAACAAATTATAATTTATTTTGTTCTTTTGCCCTACACATCTGGAGGTGATCTTTACCCCTTCATCGCCCACGCACTAACTGTTTGCGGAGAAAAGGTCAAGCTTTCTGTCTCCCTTTGTGTTAGAATTCTATGAAAAACGTTATTTATTTCATAGTCTTTTGTACTATATAGCTGCACAGGTGTACATATTATTTCGAGTAAAGAACAATATTCTTCAATAAAAACAAGTTTCAGTCAGAGTCTACGACGACAGTTTCAGTCATGGTCCAGTCCAAGTCATGCTTCAGTAAAGAGATGAACAGCTTATAGTTGAAGCTTCTACGACACTTACTTTGCTTGACTAAACCCCCGAATACTGAAACGTTTGTTAACTTTGACGACAGATTAAGTCTACTGCTGTCATTGTTATTTGCGTAGTGCCAGACAAAGACAGCATCAGAATTAATCTCTTGTCAAAGTTAACAAATGTTTCAAAATCACGAGGTTAGACTACGAATCACACATGTTTTAATTGTAAAAAAATTAGTTCAATATTTATTTATTTTATTTTTATTTATTTTATAGAATATGGATCCCCAACACAGAAGTTACACATTACATCACATTATGAAACATAGGCATCAAGCTGGGTGCACCTCCAATTACAGGTCGTGCTCATGGAGGTTCGACTAGACTAAACTAAAATGAAAATATTTTTTGCTGCCTGCAGAGTACAAAATAGTTTAAATTAACTTTAGGTTACATTGGAAGTGGAAACATTTACTTGCGAGTCTTAATTATACAATGAGAAAATGTAGCAATATATGAAGCGAGTTAAAACTAGGAAACATCAAAATAATTATATTTAAATTTCGCAAATATTAGCCAACCAACGAAATTTTGAGAAAAAAGAGGGGATGTTACTTATATGATGAGATCTATGTAACTACTTACAATATTGAGATCACTTGAAATATTACAAACCTTGACACTGGTTACAAACACTTTATTTATGTGGAACTAAACTAAGCAGAAAAAAAAAGACAGTTCGAGATGAAAAAAAAAACCCATTCCCTCGAAAAAAAGACCCTAATGATATTTTACTAGATATACGATTTAAACGCACTTAAAATGACCCGCGTACTCCTGTTGGCCTATCCTCTAACTTTGAAACGTTCGTGATTCTGATTGCGAGAGCATGCCATCCCGCTCGTACCAACTTATTCGCACTATGCGCGGTCCCGCTCGCGCAACTCTCGCTATCGCTTTCAGAGTTACGGGATAGGCCTAGTCTTTCCTGGTCTTTGGTTTCGGACAGATTTCATTATAGCTATCTTTTTTACTCTCTAACTTATCGCATCTTCTTTCGCACTTTTTGAAGCCTAATTCATTGCACCATTTTGAAGGTAAAAACCTATCTTTAGTAAAGCTAAGCGTAACCTAACCCTATACACATAATAGGTACCTCTAGTGACCTACTTAGGTACGTACCAAGATCTTTTGCCACCTGTGTAGGTGGTAACTTATTCACACATATAATATTGTCCCATGCGTGGGCTGCAGCTAATAGGAACACTTTATTGCTTGTCTAGCCTGAGGCTCCGACACATTGTCACAAGTTGGTTCTAAAATACCTCTTCGAGTAACTGTGATTTGTTATTTTTACAGCCTCGTATTTTCTTATTCTTATTCTTTGCCCAAGGACCTCTTAAATTATCATGAAGTAAAGTGTTATTTGCTACTTTCTGATTAGAGCTAATTGGTGAGTAAAAGTACTAAGTAAGTTTAGTTTTTGTTCAGTTTATGTGACGATTAGCGCTACTCTAGTCAGAGTACTCTACAATCCGGAAATAAAGAGGGATCCAAACTCATCCGTCAAAATCGGTCAAGCCGTACATACTACAGACTACCAGCGCTGGTTGTTTACACCCAGCTTATGCTGAGTTGGGGCCGGTTTCGTGACAAATATATAGGTACACTTCCCGTTCTATTACGTGTATATTTAATTTATTATTATGTTTCTTTTGTGTGTCTGTATTTTTTGTTATGAAATAAATATTTCTGTATTTCTATTTCTGTACACTGTTCATTTAAAATGACATAGGTACTACACTCAAAAACTTTACCCTCCTTCTTAGGCAGCCGGGTAAAAAAAGACAATTCCAAAACAATGCAAGGATCTAAGCCCTTGTTTGACCCATTTTGAACCACATCAAGTATTGTGGTTTTACTTAGAACAGAGGAATTAGTGCCGAAGAAGATTCACCTCCGTTCGTTATCCTTTTGAAGTCAGCCGGCTTCGAAATCTCAGAGTAGCAAATCATTAGAGTTACAACTCCTTATACTTAGAGTGTAAAACAGGCTTCAAGGGATGGACGAATTGTGTGATTTAAAAAAAAAATATTATCATTAGCATAGATAAATAACTTTTTTTTCTTTAGTAGCGCAACGTCGTCAGGCAAAAAAGCGGCCCACCAATGGGGCAATCTTGGTAGAGAAAAGTTGAGTTAACCATGGAAGCACTCAGATCATTCTCAGCTATTGTATAGGTACCTATAGTCTTATTGTATATCAAAGAATTCTTTATAGCCTTGTATTATTATATTATAATTTTATTTCCGCTGAGACCACAGTTATAATTTTAAAGAGCTCGTAACTTCTTAAACAGCTGGTCAGATATTGTCTTCAATAATCAAACAACAAGCTAAAACCATATCGGAAAACCTGCTTTCAAATTTAATATAATAAACTGCATTAAAATCAGTGCAGCCGTTTTGGAGAAAATTGGCAACAAACATACAAACACAGTAACACACTAACAACCTCTTACTACAAACGTACTTATATCTTCCGTAGGTAAAAATCGAGATCATCTGTATCATTTTCTAAGCTGAACTAAATACGATAGCTATTAATTTGTTGCCAACCCTCTCTCTCATATTGAAATTAAATGAGGTGCAGACAACTGTATTCCTATTAGTTTAGTTTGTTAAGTGGTCCAAAAGAACTTCCGCTAATATAACCCTTCGCTTGTTAGTCCATGGATGGGCTGCTGACGCATACGGTACTGCGCTTGTCGTATAGTATCGACAGTTAGATAAGCATTATTGTCTTACGGCAACACGACACAACGCGAAAATATGAAACAATAGCTGTAACACGTGGCCTACGTTGTCGAGAAATCAGTTTGCGACGAGGCACAGACATATTACTGTTTTGTATGTAATAGATGCATCGCATCGCGTCGCTTCTTGTCGCTTGCAGTCGCTCTCCTAGGACAACTGGTCAGTTGCTTCTCTGCACATATTCTACTCGGTGCCGGAAGTCCCCGAATATTTCAGAACCCGCTCATAGCGGCGACTCTTTGATATGATCAAACGGCCCTCCACCCCTCGAGCCAAGATCTCAAGCCGTGGTCTCTTAGCGCTTAGAAAAGGGGTGTTAGGGATTAAAACGACCCCAATTTTTTTGCGGTTACACCCCCAATCCGTTAAAGCTGTTTACTTGTACAGCTTTAGATGTTAATTACTGTAACTTTAATAATTTGTCTGGAAAAAAAGCTTTTATAAAATCCGTTATTGGTCAATTTACTGTTAGTTACTGAGGAGTTCCGTTTTCCACCTTCCGTATCCATCATGAGATCAGCTCGCTGTCATAATATTGTCATCGGAACTTGACAGGCATGCAAAATTTCAACTAGGGGAACTGGCCTAAAATTGTGTTGCAAGATTTGACCTTAACATACATACATACATACAAACATTGCATGCTTGTAAAATACGTATTTTAAAAGTAAATACCGAACGGTGGTGCTAAGCCGAAAGGAGCTGATTGTAATTACCATTCCGCATCAGCCTTTTAAAATCCCACTGCTGGGATATCGGCCTACCCTTGAGGGGTGATTGGGCCATATCCATCACACTGGCCCAGTGCGGGTTGACGGATTCACATACGACCTCGAATTTCTTCGGAAATTTGCAGGCTTCCTCACGATGTTTTCTTTCCACGACGAGCCTGTGGTATATATATATCCGTACCACAGAAGTGAAAAAATTGTATCTTTCTCTTTTCTGTGGAACATACTTAAGAACTCATTGGTACCGGACCGCCCGGGTTCGAGCCCGCGACTAATATGAGGCGAGGGCGCTCCCACTTAGCTACCACGACTTATCATCATTATGAACAAACTTTTACTATGGGACCAACCATGAAATCGTAAAGTACACCTTTTTTTTCGAAAAGCTATTCAAAAATGCCGTTCGTACCTTAGACATCGCGTACATGTCGAAAGCATCCTTCATTGAGACTCCCAGGTCGGTGTAAGGATGTGCCAGCGAGGGTACCTTCCACGTAGGAAGGTAGTCGTCCCTTATCACGTACTGGTCGAGGTTAGAGACGTCTAGCGGGAAGTATTTCGCAGGGCAGTACCTGCAATATTTCACGCACTGTTAGTAGGTAGTACGTACCTGCTCTTTGATACTCTATTCGATACTATACTCTTCGATAACTAACTGTTTATTAAGTATTATTCAGGGCTGATGATAATGATAGTGACTATGGTACTATGGTAATTATGGTGACTCTGGTACGAATTAAGGCAATATTCTTCCAAATTAGACTGGCTAAATACACAATGTGTGAATCCAAAACATAGAAGAAGAAAAAAAACAGTCTTATCAGACTTATAATTTTTAATCGACTTCAAATTAGGAGGAGGTTTCTCAATTCCACGCTTTTTTATAATGTTACCTATGGATGAAAAAGAGATATAAATAATCGTCTATGTTTAAGTAAGAGGATACCCTTTGGTGGCCTACGCTGCCGATTCAAGAAGGTCGCGCCATTCTTATGCAGAGCTCGAAGCGCACGTTGTTCGATGTTGGTAACGTTATAATATTATCTTACCAAATTCGAACAAATTCGATATTTATAGGTGCATTTTGACCGATGGGTGGTAAGCTTCGATCGTCTTGTGTGCGGAATCTAGGGGTGACCTAGATCGCGCACTCAGACTCAAAAAGCTAGGTAGTAGCTCTATGGGTAGAGGTGTCAAGAAACTTGACCTATGGTTGTTTACGCTAAAACACATAAGTGCAATGTTTTTTGTTCCCTGACTTAAAGTTAAGAATAACCAAGAAAAAGTACCTGAACAATACGTCTCCTTTATACCAATAGAGTCTCAATGGCGTAACAGACGTCACTACCACGTACACGCCAATATCGAACTTGTAGCCGTCCACTAAGAACGGTTTCGGCACAAACTCCTGCACGAAACTCTCTCCGCTCAAATCTATTTCACTCACGTTTTTCAAATACACACCTCTGTGCTGATTGTGTTTTTCCAAAAACATAGCCTTTTTATTTTCCGAGGCGTATTGCAAAAACTCGACCTTTCTTTTGGGGAGTTCGAACGCTTTTGGGATGTATTTAGAGTCGGTAGTCGCTAAGTGCACTTTGTTCGTTACGTAGCCTATTCCTGGGACATGGTTTACTTTTTGATGTGGCTTCAGGCTGTTTAAAGAAGGATACAAAACTCTGAAGGGATAATCGTGAGACCAGAGGACGTCCCAAGAAGAATCGTTGCTGCCTTTTTCATAGCCAACCCTTTCTAGCACAAGATGGACGTGTTTGAGAATCCCGTCCCTATTATCGACGTTTTTGTCTTTCGAATATGCTAAATATTTCTTTTTCACATCTCTGTTCCCGGTCTGCACATTGATTATTTCCAGTACGATTCCAAGCGTAACGCCTATTAAACATATCAGGAGGAGCATATTCACGTTATCATTGGGACCTTTACCATTTTTATCTTGATTTATTCGCACGTTCTTTTTTATTGGGTTTTCCTGTTCCGTGTTTTTATTTTGTAGATTTTCGTTTTCATCTTTGTTGTTCTGAAATAGACAACAAGTGTATGAGAGCTGTGAAGTGTTTCTCGAAATCTCTTCAATTAAAAGGAAGGGTTTGTTTGAATACTGCAAAAGGGTTTATTGAGAGAGTTATTGGTTTTTAGTGTAATATAGTGATATGATTGTGAAGATAGTATAAATAATTGACTATGAACTAATATTTTGGGTTGTATGAAAATATGTGTGTTCATATAGTACCTCCTGTAGCCTAAACGGCTTGATCGATTTTGACGAGTGAGGTGTCGTTGAATTCCTCTTTACGTCCAGAATGACACATACATTTTCATGTCGGTATATAGTTTTTCATAAAGTAATATTAATTAATATGTAAGCAATTCTAAAGTACTACATATATAAAGATAATTTGATATAGGCATATGATTATATTCTGATTGATAGATGCATTACAAACTTCAAAGCATACATTATAGTATTCCATATCTCTAATATCATAACTCGCTCAACATATCATATCAAATAACTAATTATTGTCCAAAGACAAAAAAAAAACGTGAGTGGGTCATTTGCAATACATGATAATAATGTAATAATTTAGATACCTACCTACACATACTTTCAGCATTTATTTATTTGTACATTTTATTTAAATTAGTTAATACGACGACGAACACCTATCTAAGCTAAATTATGTTATCACATAAGTGACAATGTTGTCTTTGTTGATAATAAAGTTCTTTAAACCTAAACCTATTCCAGATTGAAAGGTAATGTTTCCAGGGAAGGTATGAATGTGAGGTAAGGTAAGTAAGGTACTGGGTATATCAGGGTGACCAGCACATTGCATTGCCGCGCAGAATGTTGAACTTTTGAAGTTCAAAATTATGAGTGGGCCGAACTGTTATGGACAAGTGTGACGGCTACCATCAGACGAGTGACTTGGTCAAGGAACATAATACTCGAGAGGACTTGGTAGTCTCGGTCTCAGTTCAATAAAAAACAAAAAAAAAACAACTTAGTACTTACAAAGTTTATCTAGACAAAAGAAATCGAAGATAAAAACATTTAGCTTAAAAGAGGTCTTATTATTTTATTCTCACGTCATTGTGTACTTCAAAATGTACTTAACATCAAACATAAAAACACACTGGGAGGTGTTACCCTTGTGAATATAAAAAAAAATATAATAATGTTTAGTAAAAACTACTTGTGACTACTTGTGTAGAACTAAGCATCCTATTTTGCCCAAAATAAACACTGGCAGTAAATCCAGTTCAAATTGCCAATTGTTCCACATATTTTTACTAAACCATTGATATAAATAGACATTAATAACAACTTACATGAATCTCATTTTCTTCCATTTCAATCCCTTATTTATTCCTTCTCAAAAGATTGTTTATTTACGTAGATATCATCGCACACGCAAAGATGTGGAGACCAAAAGACATAATGAATCGAAGCGTTCATGTTGTACTAAAGAAACTGAGAAGGTGACATTCTGTGTGTGGTGTGTGCGAGTAGGACAGAGTTAACTTTCTAAAACATGGTTAACCAGTACCATGGCCGCCTTTTAAGGTCACATCTACATAATATTTATGAGCGTGAGTACACACAGTATGTTGTTCGACTATGCAAAGTAAAGAAACGTCATTCTTTGCAAACAAAAATAATAATTTTAGACTTTAAACTCCGAAAAAAAACCGACTTCATTAAAACCATTTATTTAAATTTGCTTCGTCATAGTCGCCTATCATAATCGACATTATCTTGGCGCCACCCGTAGAAGACGTATCATTGAGGAGTTCCGGTGGCAATCTGGGGTCATCTTTAACAGTTCCACTTCGTCGTCGTCGGCAGTGTCTGACGATGTTGTTGATGATTTCTATCCAGGCCATCATTAGGCATTTCGCAATGTACCGAGTACATTGTACGTCTGTAGCTCGAATCAAGTTACGCCGTCTATGGAGGTATGTTACCCAGACAATTACACTTTGCATTGATCGGATGCCATCTGCCCGCAATCATTCTCAACAGTACATACATTTATTCCGCATATGGCTAATTATAAGGTAATTTGCTAACTACAGCGCTTTACCTACTCAGCGAGCAAAGCTAACATGCCACAGGCTGAAGTGGTCTTAGACGATACATAGCAGTAAATGTTCTTATCGGCTCTTAGGTTTCCACTACTGGGCCCCTATTCGGAGAAATGACATTTTATCTCGGTCACTCTCACTCCCATTAAATTCTAAATTAGAGAGACAGTGACCGAGATACTCTCGAGCGCACAGGAATAGGGTCCCTGGACGAAGACTATGTTTGCCCTAATTTCACACACACGCACACACACTAAGTTTTTGAGTTCTTTGAGAAAAATTTTACTATCTTATAACTATGTACTTATATCCTAAATTTTTATAAGTATATTTAAGTAAATACTAATTATCTCTTTTGATTTTGGAACTCTCGTCAAATAGGTATTTCGGAGGTGGGCGTTGCTACCCCCGCGACACAGTTGTTTATATAACTACTGCAGGAATCAGAATCAGAATCAGAATCAGAAAAACTTTATTGTATAAACCGTGTAAAAGGATGGTAAAGATTAATAGATAGTAACAACAGTTTTGTTCATCACGAACATACAATGTTATAAATTGTACAAAATAAATAACTATAAGCCTAACATACATACACAATTAAGTCCTTAACAAAAATATTACTTAAATGGTAATTAGTACCTTACTTACTAATAATCTGTATTTGTTCCAAAATATTCCTTAAGGTCATAATAAGATTTAGCGATTAACCAATCTTTTAGGCTGCGCTTGAAGCATTGGACGCTTTTAGGAAGCATTGTTCTATATGTATTAGAATATTTGTTCCAAGTAAATTTTTTTTTATTCCCCACGCTTGCAGCCTGTCCTCCGGTGGTTCTGGTCGTAGTTTAAGTCATAGTATAAGATATTTTTATTGTACTCGCGTTAGTCAAACCATTTGGCTTACACTAGTGAAAACGCAAATGAAAATTGTCAGAACGCTGGGAATTTCGATTCCCAATTTCCCAGTGGTGGTGCATGGGACCAAGCTCATAACAGCTCAATGTTGTAACGAAACAAAATTAAAAAAACAGTTAAGTATATATAGACTTGGCGTCAGTGACTCGCCGACTTGTCAGGAATTCTAAATGAAATTGATTTCACAGCTATTCGGGCACTCGTTGTAAGCACTGTTGTGAAAGCAGACTAAAAGCACGGTATATAATAATATGCTAAAAGGCTGATGATATCTAATGGTGAGCCACAGATCACACTAGATATCGCATTACGAGATTCGTTGTTCCTACAAAAAGTCACCGAAGGAGTTTTTGGCGGGAACGTGAAGAAATCATGTCGCGTCATTTTATTATTTTCCTAAACTTGTGTTATTTCGAGTGTTAATGTGTAAAAACGGTGAACTTTTACCCGTTAAGTGTTCTTGAACATGCACGCGTTGGTGAATGGTATAATGTCGTGAAACGTGAATTTTCATGTTGTTTCCAAAACTCCATAGAAGGCTCTAGTAAAGTTTTCACCACTTTACTGGAGCATGACTTGGACTTGACTGTGACTTGATTTGCTCGCTTTTGACTGTGACTATGACTTGTATGATAATATTTTACAAAACTTGAATATATATAACCATACTTGACACTGGCAAATGCATAAGACGTGCGACGCCAAAATCCTCTTACGAGGAAAGAAAAAAAAAAAAAAAAAAAAGTCACCAAATTTTGAGGAAGGCGCGGGTCGCGAGGAATGCGACTAAATGTTCTCATTGCCTATTTTAAGGTTACGCCTAGTCGCGCCTAACAATAAACCAATCAAAGTATTTTTTTTATAAGCGTATTTAGACTGATGCGTGATTCGCTTCGAGCGTCCTGAATGTAGGGTGTGATCTTTGTGGTGAGCTATGGTGTCTTCAAAGTTCTTGAACTTTAGAGTGTCGTTGACTTAAAACTATTTGCGAATTCTACAGAAAACGAAAGCAAAACATAAAATATGGACCCACTTAATGCATAATTAATAAGCCCTCTTTTAGATTTCAAGAACACGCTGAGCCTAACTGTCATTTACATTTCATTATGCTATTTTCTTGGTAATATGTTCTAATCAAAGTAGAATAAACTGAATAAGTAAAGATACTTAGTATTCTAGCTCGACTATTCACTCTGTGAATATTTAAGTAAGCTTACTTACAATATATCTCGGCCACTTTGAATTTTGAACTTGGTATTTAGTTAACCTGATTAGTTCATATAATATTTTAATTATAATTGGAAAACGTATCATCATCATCATCATCAGCCGGAAGACGTCCACTGCAGAACAAAGGCCTCACCCTTAAACCGCCACACCGTCCGACAGCTTGCCACTTGCATCCACCGGTTGCCCACGACTCTTACAATGTCGTTGATCCTCCTTGTCGTAAGCCTGCCTGCGCTGCGTCTTCCAGTTCGTGGACGCCACTCAAGAAACTTTCTTCCCCGTCGGTTATCGGTTCTTCGAGCGATGTGGCCTGCCCATTGCAACTTTAGCTTGCAAACCCTGAGAGCTGTGTCGGAAAATATGAAAATATATAACATATATACAGGGCTATAAGGAACGGGTATGCTAAGCCGAACAGGGATCATAGTACTTATCATTACGAACAACGTTTACTATTGGACAAACACTGAAATCAAGAAAAAAATACCAGCTGTTTTTTTTTCTCGATTTCAGGGTTGGTGCCATAGTAAAATTTGTTCACAATCATGAGTGTTATGAGCCCTGTTCGGCTTAGCATACCCTTTCCTTATAACCCTGTATATACCCATATATGAAATTACTTTGTAATATTCCTGCCATATAGCTGATTCTTTACAACCAGAGGCATCGATCGGATAGACGCGACACGCGGCAATAATAATGTGTTCGCGGTGCGGTGCATTATCTCCAAACTGTTTACTGTGCCCGCAGACGGGCAGGCGGGCGCCGTCAGCACGTGGTATGTAGCTGGGACTTTCCTACAGGATTATAAATCGAATTTCACGCCCGCAAATATACCATTAAATGTTTCATAAATAAAATAGTAGATACATTACCTATACCGTAGCTAAACTATAATGTAAAGAAGAGTGCCAATGGCCATATAAATTAGAAAGATTCTGAACCCAGTTGTAGTAACTGATGTGGGTGCAAGATGTCGCTAGTGCTTATGATCGTTATTTATGCTTGACTTGAAATAGAAACTCAAGCTAACTTATTCGTAATGACATGGAGAAAAAAAGCTACTTGTTATGAATATTTTTGCATTAGTAAAAGGTATCGGTAAAATTATTCATTTTATACTTTATTTGCAAAACACGCTAGTTTCTCAAGAAATAGGGTCGAAAACATATTTTTTTACGTCCTTTATGCATGCTACCTAAAAAGTTACATACATACTTACAAACGTTCAAGAACATTACCCTCCTGCTTGTATAGTCGGGTAAAAAGAAAAAGAAGCAAGCCCAGTCGCTCATCTGTGGGAGGACTGATTGTATCAAATAGCAATCCACGGATCCGTGAACCAGGATATTGAAACTTCTGCTTTCATGTTTTAATCTTACTGTGTACTCAAAAAATTATGCGACTAACACAATATTAAAAAAAAAACCCAGTCGCCTACATACCTCACCCGTGCTGGCGTCACGGTGTCTACGGCGGCCATCGATCGGCGGCATCGTCCCGGCGTGGCAGTCGCCGTCGCCGGCGGGCTTCGAGCCGGGTCCGGCGTTTCCTTTCCTGTGTCGACGCGCGACCGACCGGCGCCGATCCGGGAGAAGGGGGGACAAGGTACAATAATTGTTACACAGTAGCAGTGCACAATACAAAACGAAATAGGATTGTATTTTCTCTTTTAATTTTTACTTAATACTAGCTGCGCCAGCGGTTTCCCCCGCTATTCTATAGAAACTGAATGATTTTCCGCGATAAAAAGTAGTCTATATAGTAATCCAGGGCATCCATACCAAATTTCGTTGAAATCCGTTCAGCCGTTACAGAGTTGAACGGGAACAAACACACTTACATACAAACTGTCGCATTTATAATATTAGTGTGATAGGTTTTAAGGTTTGTTTTTTGTTTGTTTGTTGAAGTGGAAAATAAACGACTGTCTATTGTCAATAAGATCTGAAAAGTTTTGGGTTTTGGCGGGAACGTGAAGAAATCATGTCGCGTCATTTTATTATTTTCCAAAACTTGTGTTATTTCGAGTGTTAATGTGTAAAAACGGTGAACTTTTACCCGTTAAGTGTTCTTGAACATGCACGCGTGTTGGTGAATGGTATAATGTCGTGAAACGTGAATTTTCATGTTGTTTCCAAAACTCCATAGAAAGCTCTAGTAAATTTTTCACCACTTTACTGGGGCATGACTTGGACTTGACCGTGACTTGATTTGCTCGCTTTTGACTGTGACTATGATTTGTATGATAATATTTAACAAAACTTGAATATATATAACCATACTTGACACTGGCAAATGCATAAGACGTGCGACGCCAAAATCCTCTTACGAGGAAAGAAAAAAAAAAAAAAAAAAGATCTGAAAACTTGTCAAACCCTGGACATACCTATTTTTTCTTTTTACTAGCTTTTATGTAACTTGCAATGTTTGTATGTATGTTTGTGTGTATTTATACATGTATGTACATACGTACTAATTTGTATGTTCAGGTCAAATCTTGCAATTCAATTTTAGACTAGTTCCCCTTGTTCAATTGAGTTGAAATTTTGCATACATGTCAAGTGCCGAAGACAATACAATATTATGACAGCGAACTGATCTGATGATGGATACGGAGAGTGGAAAACGGAACTCCTCAGTAACTAACAGTAGATTGATGATGTTTGGACTCATTTTGATCAGCTTACAGTAACAATAACGGATTTTATAAAAGCTTGTCTAGAAAAATATATTATTCTACAAATACTTATATCTGGTGGTGTCGCTGGTGGTAGGGTACTATCTACTACTCGACTGGCTAGATCCCACCCTCAAGTTCAGAATCTGTCGCCGTGCACCTATTGGCGTAGCTACGTGTTTACTGTATTATACTAGCTTACTATAATGGAACATATATTATCTAGTATCTACAAGAATGCGAAGTATTTCCAGGGTCAGTGTTCGAGACCCAACGCCTACGGTTTGTAATATTTGAGACGACCTGATATTGCGATTATCTAAATTTAGCTTGTGAGTTTTTTAGGGGTTTAGGAAAACATAAACCCTGATATTATCACTATTAATTGTCCGTGTGTCCGACTGTCAAGACCCTTTTTAAGGAACTCGTGCTGTTTATAGTTCATTCAGGAAGAAGACTCCCCTATAACCCAACGCAGGTGGCTTGGGCATCGCAGTATATTTACCGTTTACTAAGAGGACGCTGCTGCCCATCCTCTAGTAATTTTAGTAGCAGTTTTAGGACAGAATTGTGCCTGCTAGTTTTGCTGTAGTTTACCTTTTTTATGGGAATTGGTGACGAGACGAGCAAGTCGCTCACCTGATGTTAAGCGCCATGCTTGCCCATGACAATTCAGTGCCACCCACATTTTTAAACTTGAACAGTTCAAAACCTTGCGCGGCAATGTACTGCGCTCGTCACCCTGAGATATCAGATGTTAAATCTCTCTAGCCCGTAATTCGCTGGAAACATTGCCCTTCAATCTGGAACACAGTAATGTTTGCACACTACTGCTTGCAAAGGTGTGGTATTTCCTAGACGGACACTGCAGAAGAGCCCTACCACTACTGAAACTTACTAAATAGTAATCCGTCTCAAACTAGGGTCCATATGGGGATACTATCTCCACATGAAATCAAACTATTATTTATTTTCTAACTAGCTGCGTCCCGCTGTTACACCCGCTATCCTACAACAACCGCATATTTTTTCGAGATAAAATATATAGCATACTAGCTGCGCCCTGCGGTTACACCCGGTATTCTACAGGAACGGTTAAAATTTTCAGGATATAAAGTAGCCTATGATTTAGGGACTATGGACCAGGGAATAAGCTATCTCCATACTTTTTTCCAAATCGGTTCAGCCGTGCTGAGTTGAACGGGAACAAACACACTTACTTACAAATTTTCGTATTTATAATATTATTAGTGTGATACTAACTGCGCCCCGCGGTTTCACCCGCGTTTCTACACGAATGGTTAAATTTTTCAGGATAAAAAGTAGCCTATGTATTATTCCAGAGAATAAGCTCCCTCCATACCATTTCATTTTTCATTTCATCCAAATCGGCTCAGCCGTTACTAAGTTAAACGGGAACAAACACACTTACATACTTACCTACTTACACATAATTTCGCAATTATAATATTAGTGTGATAAACTACCTCCATACTTTATTTATTTTAAATCCTTTCAGCCGCAGGAAGTTTAGTCGGAACAAACAGTCGTACATACAAAGTTTCGCATTTTTATCATTGATGTAATAGTGTGAAGTGTGATCATGCAATCGATTTTTTTTCTTGTAAAAGACTTCAACGCGCCGCTTTGAAAGAAATGTAAGAAAATCGAATCCACTACCACCCTTCGAGCTACTGAGCCACCGCAGCTAGTAAATATTGTAGAAACCATTAGTTTTGATAGCTTTTTGTGATTAAGATTATTTTAAAAACATTATTGTGATAAGATCATGAACTGTATAGATTAACTTGTTTTGATGTTTTGGTCATCGGTTTTTTATAGCTACTTCTCTACAGTACTAGATAGATAGATAGAAACTCTTTATTGTGTACACCAAAAATAAAAAGAACACACGTACAGAACTATCTTATACTTAAGCTAGTGCCACAAGTGGCGGCCTTATCGCTAAAAGCGAACTCTTCAGGTAACCATTAGGATACTATCATCGATAGGAACTCCATATACAGGGTTATAACGAAAGGGTATGCTAAGCTGAAAGGGGCTCATAGTACGCATGATTGTGAACAACTTGTACTATCCTTGAAATCGAGAAATCAGCTGTAGAGTGTCATTGACATTTTTCTATGGAACAGCTGATTATTTTTTCTCGATTTCAGGGTTGGTCCGATAATAAAAGTTGTTCATAATGATGAGTACTATGAGTCCTTTTCGGCTTAGCATAACCTTTCCTTATAACCCTGTATATGAAATTAATAAAAAAAAATAGTTTTTTTTTTCCCTTTGTAGTTAACCATACGTAGCATTTTTTCTGATTCTGCCAAACCGCATAGCATTTTGTAGGCAGAGTGTAACTGTCATTGTGAACATTGTCTTATGTAGTTGAGTGAATGGTTGAATTAAATTATTCGGTGTTCTGAATTAACCAGGTCCAGACATGAACCATTGTGCACATTTCTGAGAGTGTCGCCATTATGTCTTAGATGATCAGCGGGCTTATCCCGTAACTCTGAAAGCGATAGTGATAGTGCGCGAGCGGGATCGCGTATAGTAAGTACGTCTAAGTTGCTACGAGTGGTATGGCATGCTCTCGCAATCAGAATCACGAACGTTTCAAAGTTAGAGGATAAGCCCGCTGATTCGGAAAGAATCAGCCATAGCTTCGTGGGAAAAACTTAAAACCCGAATTTTTGGTGTAATTCAGACACGGGGTCGTCTGACGCCCATCGGCTAGCTTGGTTCCCGGGAAGGTGGTTGCGGCCGCTATGTGTCCTGGCGTGTCGTAACGGGGGGAGGGTGTGCAGCATCAGACCCAGAGGAGGGGTCCGGAGACAGACGGCCTCAACGAGCTCTTTGGTGCGAGAGCGTTCCCTTGTTCCCGCCACAAGCGGTGGAGGAGGGACGCCGTGGAGTTTTAGTGGGTTGATGTCCCACATCCCCCCACTGTCTTCCTACGGCAGTGAGGTATGCGTGAGCGTTTCACCACGGAAAAAAGGCAGATATCCCAGCAGTGGGATTTAAAAATATATGAAAATAAGTGGATAGTGTAGACGGAATGGTGAAACAAACTAAAGATAATGATTATTATTATTATATATATTGTAATGTTTGCGGGGTTTTTGCTCTTGTGGAATAACAGTATTTGGTAGTAGGTAATAAAGGTTTACGGGACTAATAAAAGAAGTTATAATAATTATGAAAAAGTTGATTTATTATTATAATTATAATAATTATTATAATACAGTTTACAATAATTACAAGCGATCACCAAACGCGGTGAAAGAAAACGGCGTAGTATTAAATTATTTAGTTAGGGCGTGTACACACGGCGTCGCAAGCTCGCATCTCACGTCGCGGGCCTGTATGTGCCCGGCCTTACCGGGCACGAACCTGCCTCAAACTTACTAATACATCACAATACTGCGGCAGAGAACACATTGTCCCAAAGAAGATTCCAGAATCAAACACGAGCGCTAATTATTCCCGGCGCGGCCTGTCGGCCTGAGATGCGATGACGCGACCGGCCCTGCTTACACAGATATATTAATTTATTTGATTTATTTAGGATATAGTCTTTCGAACGCGAGGAACAAAATATTACACAAGTCGAGAATATTATTTATAATCGATTCGGATCAAATCGGATGTCGAGAGCGGCGGAAGCGAGTTGTGAGCGGGGCGGGGGCGGGGCGCGGAGCGGGCGGGGGGGTATGTACACGGGCCGCTACGGGCAATCGCACTCTTCGACCACCATCTCGGGCAGGTCGCGTTTGATGATGTTGGAGTCGGCGCCGAAGTAGATGAGCGAGAGCGCGGAGAAGCGCACGGGGGCGCAGCACGCGGCGCGCTCGGCCCGCGCGGCCTCCACCACCTGCGAGTGGTAGTTGAGTAATGGACCGCACGCACCGCGACAGTAGTTAGCGTAGTAGCCCTCCGGCGCCACGATCCAATCATCCCAGCCCAGCGCGCGGAATGACACGTAGTACGTCTGCCGGCAGCAGCGGCCGTGGTCGGCGGCGGCACAGTCGAGCGCACGGCGGCGGCGCGCGGCCGGCGGCGACAGCCGCAGCCGCAGCAGCGGGCGCGCCGCCTGCCCGCCGCCCAACCGCAGCCGCACGCGCCCGCCGCATCCGCTGCAGTCCAACAGCAGCCGCAGCGGCTCGCGCGCGCCCGCACTGGCCCAGCGCCGCGCCGCTCCCGTCACGTCAATGCGCTGCCACCCGCTGCCCGGGTCGCGTCGCGCCGCACCCGCCAACTCACCCACGGTCGAGTTTCCACTCACCTAACACAAAAAGGCATTTAATTTGTCGCCCAGCACCAAAAGATTATGTTCCAACAGTCTAGTTTTCAAATGTCTAGTTGTCACAACCATCTCACACTTCTAAACCTCACCAGCGTAAGGTCGAACGGCGCAAGATGTAACATCAGAGAATAGACAGGAATAAAAACAGATAGAATAACTCTTGACTCAACTTTCTTTGTAGGAGTGGCACTGAGACAAGAAGAAAATACTTGATAAAGCTATGGGTTTCGAATTGTCTGTATTTACCGTGAAGGCCCACAGCGTGTACCGTAGGCGGCGGGCCCGCGCCGAGGTCTCGGCGCGCACCATCAGCTCGGCGGAGGCGACTGCGAGCCCCGTGCCCTGCTCAGACTCACCCTCCTGCCCGAGCCTGAACTCTATCAGACGCTGCCCATTCAGCGTCTCTCCTGGAAAGACAACTCCCATAAGCAATGTCTCAAACAGCCAACGACTTTCCACCCCATGTACAATGGACAACCTGAAAGTACTCGCCTTGGCATTGAGAGAGCACTTCCAATCAAAACAAATATCACGCCTATAACAATGACACAAATATCAATGACCGTAAACCAATACGATCTAAATGGCTTGATTTTTTTGTATTGCTGAATATGTTTGATATGTCAACAGGGTTTCAAGTCGTTGCAAACAGGATTAGGTGGATCTAATCACATCCTACGTTCCCTATAGTCCCTACGTGAAATGACCCATCTTTATAGCGCAGCAGTTGCGATGGAAATGGGAAGGTTGGAGTGCAGAGTGGTCGCGTTTGGTCGCCCATGGCTGTGGACTGCACTTACCCTTGGCGTCATGAATGCACGGTTTATAACTACTCGAGGATCCACGCCGCTTCGAGTTCGCGCTACGCTACAACGCCTGCTTTGCCTGATCAATGATAGGAGAACTACTTCGTTTAAACAAAAATCATCGCAGCTGCAGACACCACTAAATCTTCTTAAAATAAAAAATAAAACTTGTTTAGACTACTCGTTTTCCATCGATGCTGGTGACCGGGCGCTGTTCTCACATGAAGATGTGAGATGTAGTCTGAAAAGAAAAGAGACACAAATTAGAAGTGTACTTGTTGGTATATATTATACTTAAAATACCAATAGATTCATCATCATCAGCCAGAAGACATCCACTGTTGAAAAAGGCATAATCCCCACGCTTGGCAGGCCAGTTTGGGATCGCAGAACGACCACACGACCATTTATTAAATGAACGGTGCTGCCCGTCGTCCGGTGGTTGACAGATTACCCCTATGGATTCCATATTCAAAACTATCGAGGCGCACCACTCATCGTCCAAAACACTCCTATAAAAATTCACTTTCATGGGTTAAATTGCTTGGCGTGGCTAGACATAACTTACAAAGCCAATGGAAACGCTTTATCTTAGACCCCGCAACCCACACTTTCCTCAAACTTTAGCTAGTTTTAGTAGGAAAAAAGAACTCGTCATGCGGTATCTGTAGAGAGTAATCTGTAAATATAGCTAACGATATTTGCGCGAACTAATAACATATGGACATGTATGACAAAACACAAATAGGTACACTGTATCCGCACGAATGGGTGTGATCAAAGCTTATGGGAATCAATTCCCGGAACGAATGATTGCACCATGTCCAGGAATGAAGAGATAACATTCACATAATATAAGAATAGCGATGATATCCTGTGATTGGCTCAAATGGTTCAAATCTCGACAATAAGCTAGCACGTTGGAAGAGTACTTTCATGTACTGGGCTGGTCACGCTACCACCATCAAGTTGAAAATCGCTAAGCCCCGAATTATATGTTCTTACAGCCTCAGTTGAAAGCCAGTTGCCACTAAGCTAGGTTTACCATCTGTAATTCAACCGTTACTTAACACCAGGTGATTTATGGTTAAACGTCTAGCCTGTAACCATAAAACCACTTGTACTTTTTTTTTGCCGAATCTACAGAATTGCAGGTGTACGATTTGGCACGCGAAATAAAATGTTTTACTAAAGCACTTATGCATTTTGTTAAAAGGCACGTTGCCAGTTATTTAAGTGTCCTTGAAAGACAATGGCCAGTTTTAAAATTGTTTTGGTAAAATTGGCATTATTTAGGGCGTACACCACATTGAGGGTAGAAGACAACCACTGCTGAAACCAGTCCCATTTATGAGGCAGGGGGGGGGGGAACCTTTACGGGGCCTAACCTATACCTGGGTATTAGATTAGATACGTAATTCTTAAATTTTATTAAATATATGTAATTTCTAATGTTTTGTGGGGTTTGTAATTATCGTCTTTATAACTTGCTTGCTTAACCAAATTAAGTATGCTTTCGACAGCTATAAAATTGTTTTTACAATTAATTTTAATGATTTCCCTAAATATTTAACTACTTAAATAGTGTGTCGGCTGCCAACTGTATCGATTTAAACTGTCAAGTACCTATGTAGTATAATACCCGGCAAATATCTTGATAAATTACGTCATCTGCGCAAGAATTCATTTTTAGGTCTCTGTTATTTTTAAGTGGCTGACGTTGTCGTTGGTGGAGGCATCTTGGGTCAGATCGTAGCTGTTCCGCGAGAAGCTGAAGCGCGGTGCTGAAGGCTGCGGTGCGTTCCCTTGTATCCCGGAGCCCTCTGCGAAGCACCAAGGTAAACCACCGGGGGCATTTTTGTTGGTATAACCCCAAATAACCCGGCTGCACCCTAAAGAACCGTATCTTGTAAAGATTTCCCCCAGCCAAAAAAAAGGTTTCTTTCGTGGAGCGAATGTTTCGCGGAAAGATGCTGACGTACATGAACAATGTACATTATTGAGCATGCGCTAACTTTCCCCCACCACGCCGCTTTTTGCTCAAGATGTTTGCTGGGTGCCATGTATAGCTGTTTCTCTGGAACTTTAATTTTCCTGCTTTGTAGGCTTTGCATTAACTTGGTTGGATATAATTATTTGACACAAATAGTGCTGTCTAAGTTGTTGGTCTTTTTAGTTTATTGTACGGAAGGATAGTGACTGTTGATATTAGTTAATATAAATATTGTTATGTAAATATTTTTTACATAAAGAAACACAAACACTTTTAAACTAATTACTATTCTAAATACCATCTAAACATAAATAAAAGAGCTAAAATTACAATCGAAATTAATATAAATTAATTATAAATAAAAAACAGAGCTCAGGTCATCCGCGGGCAGGCTGCCCAAAAGGCTGGTGACGTTACCTCGTTGAATAGCAATGCTAATTCTCTGGCCGAGGTAAGCACCAGCCCTATGGTCGTTTATATAAATATTTGTATAAACTAATATAAATATCTATCGAATAATACAATATGATATATTATATAATTTTAGTCTCTCGTTAACATAGTTATGCACAATAAAGGCTTATCTTATCGACCGACCCTAACAGCGTTTTTAACTATTTTTTTTGTTTTATGTAACAGTTTTTAGGGCGAAGAAGGTACTTCTGACGCAATCAAGTCATAAGTTTAATGAGTGTATCTATTCGTGGCATTGTAGCTCCCAGACGGATAAACCTTTTTTGATTTAATGTTTTTTTTTGTTTGAAAGGTGACTTGATCTGTTCAGCCGTTTGAAGATCATCTCTTTTCTAGTTGTGTCGGTATTTTTAAATTTCTAGTTTAATATCTTGCAGATAGACGACGCATCGACACTTAAAATGTGGTGCTGGCGGCGTATGCTACGCATTCCATGGACGGCTCATAGGACTAACGTCTCTATTCTTAAGAAGTTGAAGATATCTAGTAGACTCTCAAGCATTTGCCTCCAGAGGGTGTTGCAATATTTTGGCCATATAGCCCAAAAGCCCTTCGACAATCTGGAGAAGCTAATAGTCACAGGGAAGTTAGAAAGAAAAGGATCTACACAGCTCAACAAGATGGTCCGATCAAGTGTCCAAGCAACCGGGCACGAAGATTACAGATGTTCACCACGCCAAAGACCGAGAGCAGTGGAAGCGGCTATGTCGTGAGAAAGGGCGGGCAAATCACGACGATCAGCATTGAGCTAATGAATCGAGGAGGAGGATTTTGTAGAAACAGCTCCCTTGTCTATGCCACTCAAGGTCACCCATCTAAAACTAACTAAACGTTGCTAAGCTGTGCTCATGTTTCGATTGGACCAACTAGTTTAAAAGCTGCACCGCGCCGTCATGTGGCGATCAAAACCAATGAGTTATTTCCCCTAAGTTAAGTAGCGCAATAAACTAGAGACCACGAGTAGCTACGGTCTAAAATAGCCTTCGCCATGGTTATGGTGAATTATTGACTGCATCGGATCGATAGGCAAAGTCATAAAGGGTGATTCAATACTAATTTCATAACTTTGTTTTTTTTAACAAAGGTTAATATTTTCGTAGTTTTATTTTAAATCTAAAATTTGACTTTGACTTGCTAGTGACTTTATACTTACTGCGAGTCTGCATAAAAGCATCTAACCTGACGATAAATACAAATTTTTCATACAAATTTTTCTTTTCAATTTCGTAATAATACGTAGTAATAGAATTTATCTATGGTTATAGAACTTGTCTGTGGTAATAGGTAGTAGTATTATTTGGCGTAAGTGCAAGTTTTAGCATACGTTACATTTCTGTAGGTATTTATCGAGATTTGTTACACTTCGCGATGCATGCTAAAATTCACATTATTGTAAGGAAGCAAATATCTACTTATTAATTTGTTTAATTTCAGAGAGAGTATATAAACAGCAGAATTCCTGCTATTAAAGCATGTGGGTTTTCGAACCGGCTAATCCCAGGCGTAATATTGCATGAATGAAATTTGAGCTGCCCAATCGTAACCGCTTTTTTTATCGCCTGAAAATCATGTCTCCGGTGTGCCATCGTATGAGAAAAAAATGATGGAACTAGTGGGACGGACTGGCCGTGTTGTATGAAAGAGATTTTTTCTGCGTGTGTGGTTAAATGATTTTGTTACCTTTGTTTCTGGCCAACTATGTTGTAGTTTTTACTTCTAAAACAGCAATATTTTTTTACGGCAGTTTTCGTCGATCATGTCATCAGAACACTACTCGGCGTATAAAAATACAGTAAAATAGAAACAAGTACACTAAAAAGCACAACAAGAACGTAAATGAAATGAAGGATAACAATGTAGAACTTTTCTTATTAAAAGGCATAAAAAAAATTATAGCTTTCACATTGATGCTTTAACAACGCGACTTCGTGACATGTACGAAAAGTTATCAACTATGAAATTACAAAACTGTAATTTCATAGTTGATAACTCTTGTAATTCCATAGTTGATAACTTTTTTTAAATTCCATAGTTGATACATTTTTGTACATAGATATTATATAGATATTCGTACATATATTATTGAAATATGAAATTACAAGACTGTAATTTCATATTTCATTTCATTACAAGACTGTAATTTCATAGTTAGATTCCAACGATATAGCAAGGCTGCTTAGTGCGTAATTACTCGGCCATAATTTATTGAAACCAATTTAACAATTTAGCTAATAAATAGGTAGAAATTACGGCAAAAATTAATACCTAGATAAAATTGCTCAAATAAAAAATAAAAAATAGAATATAAATAGATAAATTGATTAAATTGCGGTGACTCAGTTGGTAGTGATCCTACCTTCTGTGTTTGGGGGCGTGGGTTCGATTCCCATCTAGGACAAACATTCATGTGATGAATATTTGTGTTTTTTCTATGTCTGGGTGTTAATATCTATACAAGTATGTATTTAAAAATATATATGTACGTATATCAGTCTCTGGCAGCCATATTACAAGCTTTGCTTAGTTTGGGGTCAGATGACCGTGTGTGCAAAAATGTCCCAGATATTTATTTATTTTATTATTATTATTGCATTAGCTACACAGCCACGTCATTAAGCTGATTTTTATCTTGGTTTTTGGTTTAGTGACAAAATGTACTTATGAATAGCATTTAGCTTGGTTTGTGTAATTTCTTGATACATTTTTTTTTTATGGATTAAAAAAAATAATTTTGCTTGTCAAACCCTGGTCTCCACACTAGGATTCCCTGTATAGTGGAGACCAGTTTTATTTATTAGCGCAAAATTGATTTTTATAAACCTACGATGAGTAATTGACAAAAACGCAAGAAAATTTGAATTCGGCACGCTGATCAAAACGTTGCACTTTAAAAGTTAAGCGACCGTCCGTACAAAGGTATTCTCTAAATAACTATAAATTTTATGACAATAAAAGATATTCTCTGTAGTGTCATTATTCTGAGAGCAAACAGTCTCCTATTCACTCTGTTAAAAATAACATTTGTATGTAACATACGGTCGCATTAGTCGCATAGTTACCATAAACATACTACTTACCCTACTACATAAAACAAATACTGTTTTAGACTTTCGTGGCGGTTTACTACTACCTACACCTACGTTTCGGCAAGCCGAAATACCTTGCCGAAATATCGGGAACTCATTAAAAATTAAAATCGTGGTAAATATCCCGTGAGTACTAATAGTAATGTTATAAATAATAGTTATGTTAAGTGTAAATAAATTTAAAGGGATCCACTAAATTACGAGAATGGAGAAAATGTCCCATCAACGTTAAGAGGTTTTTTGTTATGTTATATGGTAACATTATGTTTCGTACACATGCACTACCTTGTATTATATTCTGTTTAATTTACTTATTTTAATGGAAATGCTATCTATCACCAAAACCAAACAATTTATATTTTTATTTTATCATATTTGTATCTTCATTCTTCTGGTTTGAAAATAGCTATTTTGCCCAAATGTTCAACAAGAAATGACATTCACGTAAAAAAAAAAACGTTTAAATGCGAGTGTGTACTCGCGCCCCGAGGTGCCAAAGGGGTTCGTACTAGCACAACTTTTTTTTTTCATTCGACTGGGGATCATTAGCCAGTCCGACACGCACTGGGCAGGTTTTTAGTATTTGTTGCAAAACTGTAGTACAACTGTAGTTTGTAGTACAAACAGACGTTTATTTATTTATTTATTAAATAAATAAATAAACGTCTGTTTATACTTATTTATTAAATAAATAAACGTCTGTTTATACTACAAATAAATAAATAAATATCTGGGACAATTTTGCACACACGGTCATCTGACCCCAAACTAAGCAAAGCTTGTAATATGGCTGCCAGAGACTGATATACGTACATAGATACTTTTAAATACATACTTATATAGATATTAACACCCAGATATAGAATAAACACAAATGTTCATCACATTAATGTTTGTCCTAGATGAGAATCGAACCCACGCCCCCATACACAGAAGGTAGGTTCACTATCAACTGAGCCACCGGACACCAACACCAACATGATGTACGTCATTGTAACATAGAAGGCAAGCGATGGAAACAGGCTAAACGTCACCACAATTATAGGTGCAGATACATGAAACTAAAAAGCGAGCTTTACTTAAATAGTAACAGTAAATGACTTTTTTTTTTTAAGTATACCTACATAGTAAAGTGTGAATAAAGAAAGTCACAGAAAAATTACTCTTTGCTAATACTAGAAAATTTACTGAAAATCGATAATTTGCATTTATTATTTTATTATTTGATTTAAAGATCATGCTGATGCTGATGATCATGATATAGTTTTTGATATTGACCACAAAACAGTTTTAAACGTTTTAAGATTACAACATTGACGGACCCTCATACATAATCCTAAAAACCAACGTGAAAGAGTTACACTTAATCTTCAGAGGCCTGTTTTTGCCTATAAAAAAGAGTATGTAGTTTTTGTATGGTATGTTAAACTGCGGCCTGACCCCGTTAACATGTAGGTATTGCCTAGTACAGGTATTTTCATAAGTATTTCAGAATGCCTAGACCAGCCCTATCAATCTTTCGGTACTAATTTTATCGCGACTGCCCGAAAAGGAGGATAATGTAATGTTTGTATGTAAGAATGTATGTAAGTATGTATGTTTGTGTGCTCCTACCTCCTGTAGCCTAATCGGCTTGACTGATTTTGAAGAGTGAGAAGTCTTTGGATACCTCTTTATCCCTGGAGAGACAGGCGATGAAACCCCATTTTATTTTTCGATTTTTGTCTAGTAATTATTGCTAATTGCAAAACCTCAGGAGGAATTATTTTGGTTAGCTAATTTAATTTTATCAAACTCGCTGTGTAGATAATGCACACAAAGATAGATAGATAGATGGACAGCTATTAATTTTCACACTAAATGATTTATGTACACATAAAGGCAAACATGACAGGAACAGCGTGAAAAACATGAGCCTTAAACCCACCCAGCTGAGGGGTAAAAAACTTGGTGGGTTGTGAGTATAAAATGAGTCATCATCATCATCATCAGCCATAAGACGTCCACTGCTGAACATAGGCCTCCCCCTTAGAGCGCCACACCGACCAACAACGGGCCACTTGCATCCACCGGTTGCCCGCGACTTTCACAATGTCGTCGGTCCACCTAGTGGGAGGCCTACCTACGCTGCGTCTTCCGGTTCGTGGTCGCCACTCAAGAACCTTTCTTCCCCACCGGTAAAAAATATAAAAAAAAAATATTTAAAATAAAATGAGTATTTAATCATATATCTGGTTGTACCTACATATTTACACAATTGACACAGGGTAACCTGGTGAAGAGCTATGAATGTGAAGCTTATGTATCCGTTGAGATTGCTAGATTTAATTAAAAAGATCACTGGATGTGAACACACCATCAGGCCCATCGTCTGCTTGTTTGTCGCTCCTAATATCGAATCGAAGGCGACAACCAATCGTGAGCAAACCCGTTAGAAATATACAAAAATGTGGTCAAATGTCCAATCGTGAGCAAACCCGTTAGAAATAAAAAAAAATGTGGTCAAATGTCTATTAGTGATAAACAAAATCCTTTAGGCGTTTTAACCTTGAAAGTCTACAGATCGTTCCTGCGACATAACCTGGCCACACAAAGATTTAGCAAGCCTAAAGTTGAGTATTAGTTGACCTAGATTAAGTTTCGCGAACGAGTTATGTCCAAGAAAGCATGTCGCGTGCGAGGCCGACGCGATATAAGTGATTATATAACTCATTGGGTAATTTAGGGCCCTCCATATAATGTTAGTTATATTTCCTGTACCGGGATATGGGCCTGAAGTACCCTAACCTAGGGAAAACGTGTCGTCATGACTATCAGGATTATCGCATCACCGCTTCTCACCAGCATGTTCCTGAGTGGAATAGTGATCCTGTGCGAGCGGGAGAACGAACATAATAAGGGTTTATTAGGAAGACGAAGCGTAGGCAGGCCTCCCATTAGGTGGACCGACGACATTGTGAAAGTCGCGGGCATCCGGTGGATGCAAGTGTCACATTGTCGGTCGGTGTGGCGGTCCAAGGGGGAGGCCTATGTTCAGCAGTGGACGTCTTCTGGCTGATAATGTAATGTAATGTAAGTACGTTCGTGGTTCTTGGTTCTGAATGTGATCACATGCCACCCGCTCATACCATAGTGCGAGTAAGTTGGTAAGCCGCGTACGCACACACGAACAAATTTGTTGCGTTGCATGATACGCAACACGTTTGTTTGCATGTGCGTACCGCTAACGAACATCGAACACTGCGTCAGACATGTATTTGTCGATAAATTAATACATTATTGTATGGACGGTGTTCGAAGTTTTATAAACATACGTAGGACCAAACGTTGTTTTTGTTCGCGGTGTTCGTGTTCGTACGTGCGTACGCAGCTGGATGTGTGCACTTTTATTATGTACGTTCGTGGTTTTGATTGTCATCGCATGTCCATCCCGCTCATACCAACTTACTTCAGTAGGCGCGCTTTTTTTTTTTTGGCGGGAACGTGAAGAATTCATGTCGCGTCATTTTATTATTTTCCAAAACTTGTGTTATTTCGAGTGTTAATTTGTAAAAACGGTGAATTTTTCCCGTTAAGTGTTTGTGAACACGCACGAGTGTTGGTGAATGGTATAATATCGTGAAATGTGAATTTTCATGTTGTTCCAAAACTCCATAGAGCCTTCTATGGAGTTTTGGAGTCTAGCCTTAGAGTAAAGTTTTCACCACTTTACTGGGGCATGACTTGGACTTGACCGTGACTTACTTTGCTTGACTTAGACTGTGACTATGACTTGGTTGATAATTTTTAACAAAACTTGAAAATATATATGTATACTTGACACTGGCAAATGCATAAGACGTGCGACGCCAAAATCCTCTTAGAAGGAGAAAAAAAAACTATGCGCGCTTCCTCTCGCGCACGATCACTATCATAATCCGGGACATCCATAATAACCATGAAAATAAGTGAAATAGTGAGATTGTAGTCAAATGCAAAGTCAGCAGGAGTAGCAAAGTCTGCAAAAGTTAACTTTCCATAAATATACTAGCGAAACAAAACAAATTACGGGGCGAAAACAAATTATCTGTTCCCTGTCCTTATCCACTTGACAGTAGAAATAATTCTCTTCATTATTTGATTTTTTATTTTGCAATTCAGACAGATTTTCGAAATTTTATTCGGTTAAGCGTATTTTTATTTTTTTGATGCAATATATAGTTTATTCAGCTAAGCCTTAAGTCTAGGTTAAGAACAGAGATATTTACCTGCAGATCAGATTGGGTGCAAAGCCCAATCTGTTCTCTGAACAAGGCGCTAAAAATTTTTTTTTTTCTTATTTTTGTGATTTAAACGCCGAGCCCTAATTTAAATGTCTATGGTTTTGTTTTTAGATTTAAAAAAAGAATTATAGTATATATAGTCTGTTCTTTGCCTGACAATCAGCTGTTTGATTTTTATTAAGTAGACATAAATTAATTCTTAACTAAAGACTACAAAAACACTTATTGACGACTAATTCTCAGTGTCGAGTTATTGATTATAAGTAGCCTTGAACATCCTAAACTAAGTATTCAACAATATCCGTGCTAATTATAGGAAGTGAAGAAAATTCGAAGGGATTTTTAAAATATTAGCGTAGGAGTGCCGTTTGTATGATTACCATAATGACATGTCTAGTGCTAGTAAAAGAGTTAAACATATCTTCGATTGAGCCATAATATATTTATTTGTAGCTAAAAATTCAAAGAAGTAATTAAGAGCGATTTTGATTCGCGTACATCATTTTTTTACATCCTAACTAACATTATAAATTCGAATGTAACTCTGTCTTTCTGTCTCTCTGTCGGGGTGGTTGTCGCGTTATCACGGCTAAACGGCTGAACGGATCAAGCTGAAGTTTTGCATAGATATAGCTTAAGGGTCGGAGATGGACTTAAGTCGCGTGTAGCATCTAGTAAAATTACATAACTATGTACAGGTATAAAATTAGCTTTGTGTATAATACAGATACAACCTATCGTTATTGGAAATTCAGACTTCTATTTTATTAAAACTTGCAAATGTGTGAGTAGCTAGCATTAGCTAGGAACAATGCTAGGAAACTGGTATTGCCAGCTAACTAAATGATTCGGCTGTATCAGTCAATCTCTTTGCGTATTAAATCGTAGCTAGAACTTCATTATGGCTCGTTTAGCTACAAGTTCAGTGTGGAGTGTGTGAGCTTGTCACGAGTGACAGGATTATTTTGATCACTGTCATAAATCATGCTACACGCCACACTATCACACTATAAAGCCTAGAGTGTTAGTTTGTGATTCATACACACGGCCCTGATCTCATGTACTTATTCGATAGATTTTATGGGAGTAAAAGAAACAACCAACAGCTATCCTTTTAACAAAACTCAGACCAGGCCCTACTGAGTCAATAATAACAAACCTGTAAGCGTCTCAATCCGTTGCAAAATCGCGTCTAGTACAATAGAACAAGTGATCAATTATTTATCTTTATCTTTACGAAGAGTATTTTTACAAAACTGAACTTACCTACACCAAAAAAAATAAACTAAAATGAAACTCAAACTCAGAGCTCGCTACTAGGTTCCCTGTGGCTTCCTCGGGGCTGCCATGAGCACACAAACACACGGACAGTTACTAACACCCAGACCCAGAACAGATATTTAAATCTATCACTCCAAAATCTGCCCAGCCGGAAATCGAACCTAAGTCCTCCTGCTTATAAGACAGATGGTAGATATTTATAAATCCATCACTCCAACATATGACCAGCCGGGAACGAACCTAAGACCTCCTGCTTATAATGCAGATGGTAGTTATTTATAAATCTATCACTCCAAATTCTGCCTAGCCGGGAATCGAACCTAGACCTCCTGCTTATGAAGCAGATGCGCTATCAACTAAGCCAGGAGGGCCTTGTTTGCACTACGCGTTTATTTAAGTTTTGCAGTGATTAATTTAATAATTAGCTAGGTTATTCAACAAAAAAAATGACGAGTTGTTTGGTAAGATATACTTTGGTAACAAAATCAGAACAAACAAGGCTTAGTAGGAAAACGTCTAATTACCCTAGATAAAAATTTAGCGCATTTAATATTTTAGAAGATTAAGATAACCGCTGAAAACCTTTGGAAAATGGTAGTTAATTGGAATATTTGAAAAAATAGGCTGAATATCGATTTTTAGCACACGGCTTTTTAAAATTTAATATAGTTCTTGAAGATACTAAGTACTAATTTCAGGAAAGTTTTTTTAATTACAAGAAAACAACAAAAAAGTATATCATCGAAACTTAATGACTTTTTAATGGAGATACTGTATCAACAAATGCTGAATTATTAAGTACACTATCAAAATAATGTATCAAAAGCTGTTAAAAACGAATACATTCGAAGTTATTTAGTAAAAAGAAAAGATGACGAAGGATAAAAAAAAATAACCTTTTGGGACCATTGAGTACTTACCTCCAAACCACTGCATATAAAACTACTCGCACATAAAAAAAAAAAAAAAAAATTATAAATAATTTTTTTTTAATTTATAAATTATGTAATCAAGGCCTAATTCAGGATTGATCAAGATTCGTAACACAAATATAATAACAATACACAATAATAAAAAATGGACACTCCAAAAACAAAAGATTTCATCAAACCACTCAAAATTCGTTCAAAAACATTTCAAACCTTACCTCAGCTCCTCAAGTAGGAAAATTGTGATCTGCATGTATGCGTAAAAAGTTTTCTTCTGACATCACGCAACCCTCCTCCTCGACGGTTCGTGGCAAACTAACACGACTGGGAAACCCCTGCGCTTATATACCCGAGCGTGCGTGGGTGAATCAGAGATCTGGGAATCCAGTACGCAAAAATATAGCGAACTTGAATAGTCGAAATTCCTTTGAAAAGTACAGAAGTTGAAAGATTAACTACGATGGCACCGACGATACCGGAGCCTTTGATGGACGATGTATATAAATACTTTATAGACACTGTTTAACTTGAAAAAACGTTCTACATTAAATTTAATGGGGTTTTTTCTATCGAGCGAAGTAATTCACATTGTGGATTGTGGGTATGGTTGTGGTATGGTGGTATATGTGGGTATGGTAAGTCTTCAGACAGTATATATTTTTACTACTTGATACTTTATTATTTATTATTATTATTCCATTTATTTATTTTAATTCTTAAATTTAGGTTTTTTATAAAATTAATATTTAAAAAAAAATGCTATAAAAAACCTAAATCTAGAGTCCCGCCGACAGCGAGGCAGGGCCCAAGCTACCGGCGGTCTGGCTGCAGAGTGAGGAACCTCCTGACAATGCGCGCTGTGTCAAGGATTGCCTTCTGTATCTGGCCCTTCACCCAACCGTCTAGCGAGAGCCTCTTGAGATGTTGGTCGAGGTTATTATTATTATTATTATTATTATTTATTTTCAACTAGTACCGTACAACACGAATTACAACTAATGATAGAAGAACATTTGAATAAAAACACATTTCACTTTAACAACCTACTATTACGGTAACAATTATGAACTATCTGTACCTCAGGTTTTTTCCAATATTTTCTGGATTTTCTAGAGGAAAAAAGAGGGTATTGTGTCCATCTCTTTCTCGCAATAACCACAAATCACCTGTTGATATAATTACACACCTATTCTTCGATGGGCACTGGGTAAAATTTTTGTTCGGTCAATGTTAGTTTGTATCTCAATAAATAATTTGGATTTGATTAATAAAAATTTTCCACATAAGTTTGGCTACATGGTATAGGTACTTCTCGCTCCCGCGGTAGCACCCCTTCATCAATACTGTTGCCGGTCTGGGAAAAAAAGTTCCGTTCATTCACAGTGTTTCTGTTTCTTTTTCTGTTGCGTTTTGCTTAGTGACCGTACCATCGATTTCTACATTTTTTATTTTTTAAAGTAGATAATACATATATTTTACAGCGAATTGCGTGATATCGTATACATTACGGAATTCTGTTTGCTTTGGAGCAAATCAAATATTACTTACGGCCATTAATTTTGGTTTTCCATTTTCGTAAAACTAGACAATGTTTATTTGTCACAGAAGGTATTGATACAAACCTACAGTACTACCTCAATACTTACTTACTTGTAATATTTATATTCTCTTTGCTTACTTATTAACTTACTAGCTGTTACCCGTGACTTCGTTTGCGAGGACGTACAAAAAAAGTTGCCTATGTCAGTCTCTGATTTATAAGCTATAGCAAAAATTTAGCTTGATCCGTTCAGCCGTTTATTTAGTTTTATTTAGTGTTATATGTGTTATATGTAGTTTTATTTAGTTTTATCGTGATAGCGCGACAAACACCCAGACAGAGAGACAAAGAGACAGATAGACAGAGAGACAGTGAGACATTCGAATTTATAATATTAGTAAGGATGTAAGAGTAAGGATTACACAAATGCTAGAACTAGGGGAAATTATGACAGATGGACGGACTATGGTATGGTATGATCTAGCCACAGATGATTGACCGAGCGAAGCGAAGGTCTCAGAGTTGCATGAACTGGGGCAAATCGGCATTTGCATGTATGTTTGTATGTTTGTGTGTATATTTGTCCGATGATAACTTGCGAACCGTTGATCCGATCTTTATGAAATTTTGTAGGCAAGTAGTTCATTTCAATACAATTTTTAAGATCAAATATGAGCTGAATCGGTCCAGGGCTTGTGAAGATATAGGGATCGCGAGGTCTCAGTTCGACGCGAACTACTAGTTAAACCAATTAAAATAGAACGTCTGGTTCTTCATAACAACTTTTTTTTTGCTATTTATAATTTAGGATTTGCACGAGCAGTGTCCAAAAATAAATATGTAGAAGAACATAATTATACGTCTATAGAAGCGCCCAATCGGAAAAACCTGATTAGTTGCGTAGCCGACTCGTAGCAGCGTAGCTCGTAGACACGTAGGCGCGTAGACTGCGTAGCAATACTAATCACACTAATAATATAAACGTGCGTGCGTGACAGTTTGTGCGTGTGTGTGTAAGTCTTAAAGTGTGTAAGTATCAACTCCGTATCAGCTGAACGGATTTGGATGAAATTTGGTAGCTCATAATCAGTGTTAAAACATAGGCAACATTTTTTCGGGAGAAATATACTATTCCGATGCTATGGCGAGTGAAACCGCAGGGTGTTGCGTGTAATTTAATACAATTATTATGCCATTGCAGAATCAGCTTCAGAAAAAAAAAAAAAAAAAAAAAAAAGTAGTATGCAAACTTTACTGTGTTCCGGGGTGAAGTTTGTTTCCTGTGAAATTACTGAGCATAAAAAAGGTTATAACATCCAATATCTCAGAAAGACGTGCGCTGTGCATTGCCGCGCATGGTTTGGAAATGTTGAAATTTAAAAAAGTCAGTAAACTGTGAAACGTGGAGCTCACCATCAGGCGAGCGACTTGCTCATCTCGTCACATAAAAAAAAAACTTCAATTTGTTGAATTTAGTTCGTAGCTGAAGAGTCGTAGCTGTAGACTCGTAGCTGTAGACTCGTAGCTGTAGACTCGTAGCTGTAGACTCGTAGCTGTAGACTCGTAGCTGTAGACTCGTAGCTGTAGACTCGTAGCTGTAGACTCGTAACTGTAGACTCGTAGCTGTAGACTCGTAGCTGTAGACTCGTAGCTGTAGACTCGTAACTGTAGACTCGTAGCTGTAGACTCGTAGCTGTAGACTCGTAGCCGCGTAGCGCGCGCAGACTGCGTAGCAATACTAAACTAATTAAATTATATTAGTCTCTAGTATTATTATATTCTTATAACATCAGATATATAAATCACACTAATGTTATAAATGCGAAAGATTGTGCGTATGTGTGTACATATATAAGTGTTTTTGTTCCCGTTCAACTCTGTAACGGCTGCATGGATTTGGATGTAATTTGGTTTGGAGATAGCTTATACCCTGGATTAAAACATAGGCTTTTTATCCCGACAAAATATTCGGGTTCTGTAGAATAGCGAGTGAAACTGCGGCCTTCTTTGAGCGGAGGTATATCATTTATTTATGGGCCCGGGTAGCATACGGAACACGGGCAGCAGCGTCCTCTTAGTAACCGGTGAGTTCCCCAAGTCACCTGTCATGCTTGTAGATTATAGCAGCCTCCTAAATGGGGGATGTGTTTGATTTTTCATAGAAATTATATCCCCAGCCTTCAAAAAATTTGGTATGTTATCAAAGATTCCTTTGATGTTTCTTTTTTTCATTAAATCTCTAGATTACCGCTAAATATTTATGCGGTGTCACAAAGTTGTGAATGGAGAGCTAAAAATATCTAGTACCTATTTTCATTCATAAGTTGGCCTTTCCTTATGGAACTTATATCTTCAATCTGTTTACAGAATCAGGGTGGGTACTATCGCCACACTACCGTGTGTTTTAACGTAAAAACATTTTAAAAAAGGCTCCAATACAGGTCCTGCCAGAGTTAGCGATGAATCGCTTTTCTTGTCCCAATAATTGTAATATACTATGAAAACTGACGTGGTTTTGATACATTTTGTTTTAATAAAACGGGAATACTCACGTGCAAGGCAAGACGAGGTCGCGCGCGTGTCTCGCTGAGCATTCCTTGATAAAGGTCACCGAATGTGATCGAAACTATAGAAACTATATAACCGACTCAATTTAACGTGAGTATTCCCGTTTAATTAAAAAATAATTGTAATATAGTCATATTCATTTATTTCCGTTGGAACACATAGATAGATAGATAGATAGATAGATAGATAGATAGATAACTCTTTATTGTTCACACCAGAAATTAAATGCATAATACAAAAATCTACTTAAAAACTAGTGTAACAATTGGCGGCCTTATCGCTTAAAGTGATCTCTTCCAGGAGCACATAGGAACACTTGGACATGTCAAACAGAAAAAATAATTATACTCGTAACGTACTCTCTTACAAAAATAACATAAGAAGCGGCTGTAAAGGCCTTGTCAAGCCTTAAAAATATTTTTCCGTGAGTACCGTAGTTTTCCGTCCGTATATCCCGTGACTCCAGGGTTGTATCGTCAAGAGTTGCATATATTCTGAAATAGATCACTGAACTGTTGCTGTTAGTACATTTACGTCATCGTGCGCCGGCGTCATGGAGCAGGGAGGAGGGGTTGAAAAAGAGCCTTGAAATACATTCTGCGAGCAGGTAAATAGACCAGAGAAATAGTCATAGCTCCGCAACAGAGAGTTACATGAGGTATTTGTATGTCGTCGTATGGGTATTAAGATGGTCTATGATAGCGGAAAAATAAATAAGTTGCCAAGTAAATAGTTGTGCCGGGTTACATGGTACCAAAAGTAAAAAACTGCTAGTTTTAGGCAGTGCGCAGCAATTACAGGAAGATTCAGAGCCAGAGGCAGCGGGATGACTCGAGCTCTTAGTCCGGTCTATACTGAATCAAACGAGTGCCAAAATGTATACGGTGCCTGTTTAAAAAAAAAACACTTAAAAAAAAAAGTAGATATGTTTTTTCCACAGCTGTGTCGCGATTTACAGGCAAGTCAGTTACATGGAGCTTTGGCGGGAACGTGAAGAAGTCAGTACGCGTTATTGTATATTTTCCAAAACTTGTGTTATTTCGTGTATTTATGTGTAAAAACAGTGGATTTTTATCCATTAAGATATCACTCGAAATAACACAAGTTTTGGAAACACAAAAAAATACAATGACGCGACATGACTTCTTCACGTTCCCGCCAAAAACTCTATTGTGTCATTCTTGAACGAGTACACGGAGTACTCCGTTTGAAATGACAAGGAGTAGACAAGTAGACTTGTTACAAAATTAGACTAAAGTAGAGTAGACTAGGTGAAAATGAAAATGAAAATATTTTTATTAGCATAAACATAAGCTTAAATTAGGATACATAAAATAAATATACTTGTTACACACTTGGCTTATGTCTATGGAGGTTTGAAAAGTGGCAACACAGTGATTCCCGCACTAGGCTAAGCCTGTATCGCGGGAATCTGATACGATTTAACTTAAGTCTATTGCCTCTAGTTAACAATATAATTAATATATAAGCATATTACTAATAATAGGACCAATTGCTCATTTTTATCAATAAATAAATATTTTTTAATAGGGTACATAATTTGATTGCGCTGCTTCTTTCTCGGCATAGTTATTTAAACCTTCATAGTCCATACTCTATCCTTTCTTTGGTAAGCGTAGCCACAGAAGACAGACGGCGATGGCGCGGCGTGACGACATTCAAAATATATGTGGAAGCGATCGGCAAAAAACAAAAGGCGAAAAGACAGGCGAAAGACAGAGAAGGTTTTTGCTATGCAGTGGTGTGAATAAGCTGCCGATGATGATGATGATGGCTATTTTCTCTATCATTTAGTGGCAGAATTCAGACAGAATCATTTATCGACGAGTTACTTAGAGTAGATTCCACTTTTAAGTGCACTTAAGTGTAGAATCTTCTTCTGTTTATCTGCATATTACTTTAGTTTGTTCTAAAGATTCCCAATTTTGTCCGCATCGTATTGTTCCCAATTCGGCACCGAGACAATGCTGGGGTATCTCCCCGGAGCGTCCCAATCAATTGCTGGCACTCACCCAGACCAGCCTGTTTGGGCAACTCAGAAGAAGGGATAGGAAAATGTACCTAAATTATCTAGCCTCTGTGAGGGTAGAGCAACGGAACACAAACGATAGTAAGACTTATAATTAATTAATTATAAATCTTAGAGAATGGTACGGTCCTGAAATGGGTGCCAATTTCCGCACCGAGACAATATTTTGACAGCACATCTTAATCGATGGGGTATAGAAATTGGATTCAAATTGGGTAATTTCTGCACGCTGCGTTCATGGGGCAAAAGTCGACTTTGTCTATGTTAAGCAATCTACTCATACCATAGACTCTATCCGCAAGTATATTGCTTCTTTAGCACTTTTTAACCTCTGTGGCATAGGAATTAAAAGTGCTATCTGGTAGTCTCTAACTTTGTTTCCTCTACTCGGCTGTGAAGGCAACAGATTAGTCTACGGATTCTCTTTTTACCCGACTACCTAAGAAAGAAGGTATTGTTTTTGGAGTGTATGTAATTCTATAATATTTTACCTCCTTTAGACCGACCGCCGACTGTTGTAGACGGCCGCGGCTGTGGCTTGACCGATATTGACTGGTGCGCTGTCGTTAGATTTTTCTTTACGTCTTGAATGACATGGGCTACATTTTGAAGTTGAGTACTTTGCTTTTCATTACGTTTTTGCTGTCTATTACAACATTCTCACTGATTTTTTGACGCCCACGGACTTCACAATGAAAGTGAGTAAATATGGTTTTAACCACTTTACGACATATATTTTATTCTCACCGGTAATATTAGGTACTAAACAGTTCTAGTCCACGTCAGTCATCAGTCACATCTGTACAACCTCAGCCTTCTCCTCTTCGTGGGTCTATTTGGCCGCCAGCGCGGCGCCTCATTTCATTACCCTCGTCTGTTCTCTGCGTTCTGTTGACACAGCGTTTATTCTTTCAACGTAAACTTTCTATAAATGGGAATAATAGATTTGTTTACCAAAGCTATGGTATATTATGAGCATCGTAATTTGACATGCTTTTCTAGAAGTTGTTATGAACGTGACAACTAAACGATTAAAGTGGTAAAGATTTTCACGTTTCGGGGGTACCATGGAACACACAAAGACACGGACGGCTAGTACCAAGACGAAGCGCAGATATTTAAATTCATTATTCGCTGAATCGAACCTGAACTATCCTACTCGTAAAGCAGACGCGCTACCTCTAAGCCACACTGGTCGTCAAAAACAAAAATTTGTTATCCATCCTATTGTGAAACCACATTTGTATTGCATTGTAAAAGCAATATACAAAGGTACGGGCTACACAAAATGGTGGTCCTAAGACGAAAATTATAGTAGCTCATTGTACTCATCATTATAATAGCAACTTTTACTGTGGAACTTCGTGAAATCAATAAAAAAAAATGCTGTTCCATTCCACATGTTTCATTCCACATGTTGTTTCCATGTTTCCATTTTGTTTGTTATTTACAATGAAAACTTAAGTGGTTTTGATACATTTTGTTTCAATAAAACGGGAAAACTCACGTTATATTGAGTCGGTTATACCAGTGTGCGCCGACGCAGCACAATACTCTACTCGCAGAGCAGCCGATGGCGTCACGTGCGCGACGCGCCGTAGACCGCAGCGCAAAGAAAGACGAGGTCGCGCGCGTGTCACGCTTAGCATTCCTTGATAAAGGTCAATCAATGAATGTGATCGAAACTATAGTCGGAAAAACCGATTCAATTGCACGTGAGTATTCCCGTTTTATTAAAACAAAATGTGCTATGTATAGTCTACAAAATGCATGGGAATTCTTTTGTCTTAGTATCACTATGTTCGATGTAGCTCACTGAACGTTTGCAACGTTCAGTGTAATTCATGACTGACTCATAGATAAAAATTTATATGGACTGACTGACTTTCGAAAGAAATCCCAAACAAAAGTCGCATTTTTGAAATAATCATAACACTCGCTATGGTAACGAACCAACGTAAACATCGGTTTAAATCAAAGAACAATCCTGCAATATTTATCTGTGGATTAAGTCATTCGAATTTGCCTCTACCAATAGAAAATCTTTCAATTCGCGTGATATTTTCGTGCGAAATATCGTACGAGCTGTTCAAAAATGAAGTCCCTAAAGTATTAATAAACAAGTTTTATTATTAAAAGAAGAAGAATCTAATGATACCGTAAAATCGGTCATGTGCTTGACTACAGGAGAACCAAAGATTGATTTTCCGCAGAGATACAAAAGGTTGTCTTCAAAAACCTCTCCGGGCTGGTAACGCATCGACAACACATTGGACCAAGTGTTATTAGATCAGTATGTAGGTGTCCACAGGCAGCGGCTTGCTTATCATCACTTGTGTCTGCACTTCTTATAAAAATAAAAAAGGAGATAATATAAGAACACACAAACATACTTACATACCTAAATGCATTCCAATTACTACCTGCTTGGACGCTCGGTTAAAAATGCTTTTTATTTAACAATACGATCTCTAATTTTATGTGGGGATGATAAGACCTCCACTGACGCCCCGGAGGACTCCCAACTAGCATATAGAGTGTAAGCAAAGATTATATTATAAAAAAATGCAGCAAAATGGGATACGGAGCCCGGTGCTTGATTTGTTCAAAAAATATCTCACAAACAGACATAATACTGTGTGCATAGCAGTAGAACCTATGTTCTACTGCTATGCACACAAACTGATATAATACCGACCCTAAATGGTACAGCACAAGGTTCAATTCTAGGTCCTACTGAGTACGTCCTTCATTTACGTTAATGACATGCAACCTGTTTCAGCAAGGCTCCTTTTTTTTTAATAGAGTGGACTGATCCACTCTATAGTTTTTTAGTTCGTTATTATGTTAAAAATAAAACATAATTTACATCTAAGTAGGTACGTTTATTGTTTCGTACATCGAAATATATCTATAACAATGTCTATGTTTCCACTAACATTTATAACAATATCATTACGAAGGTTTTTATTATGTTTTCTAAATAGTTAACGTGTAACAACATGTATACTACATAATTATCTAGTAAATAATCAATATACTATTTTTCAGATACTTAGTTATATTATCTGCAAAGCGAAGATAATGTCATAGTTGACCGGTTACAGCTTAACGGTAAATAAAATAGCAAAATATTAATGCAAAGCCGCGCTTGCAGTGAAAATCCGGCGCAAATTTCCGCAAATTTAAATCGGATTGTAAGATGTCTTTGTTTTTAAAACTAAATAACGTGGGTTTGTATCTTTCCCGGCTATTTGGATTCCTATACATTTAAATATACATTCATAAATACAAAAGTTTTAGGCAAAGTAACTATAAAATATTTATCATTATTATCACATAATTATTTTTATGTAGAGTATTTCAAATATTTCAGTAATATTACTGTAAAAAAATATGTATGATAAAAAAATTATAGACGAGCAAATTTAAATTTGTATTTATAAAAATGGTATCGATTCTATAGAACTTTTTCTAAACTAAACTAAATTTGACAGCTCTAAAATTACCATCCTTTTCTCACCTCCTTTTCTCATGAAAACATATACAAACAGCTTTAGTCCTGTCAGAATAATTTAGTTATGATTAATACAACGGAAACAACACCAATATATGAGTAGTTTTATTATGACAATTAAGGCTGGGTTACACCATAATCCCAGTTAAAGTTACTGTTATAGTTCAATTAACTATAACTTTAACCTTAACCGTGAAGTTTAGCCAGCTTGTGTTATCCGTCATTTTGACCATAGTTAAAATGGTGTAGTACATTTTAACTGCAGTTATGACTGTAGTTTAAAGTTAACCTAGATGGTGCAACCCGGCATTAGTGAGTTACATTGTATTGCTATAAAAAATTTACAACAACAAATTTATTTTAGCATAGAAACAAACAAAGTTAATGTTCTTATAGTTATAGTTGTTTTGATGTTTTCATATATTTTATTTACAGAAATATTGAAGATCACACGACTAACATCATAATATTACGGAATTCAAATATTATGTTTAATGTATAATTATGCTCCAAATACTACATTCTTTAGTAAGTAGCTTTAGAGTAATACCCATTTATATAATCTCAAACATCTATAAAAAAGTATTATTCAACCAATAATTCCTCCCGATGTACCTGCGCAGTGTACAAATTTTTAGTAGCGCGAGAAACTTCAAGTTATCCGAAGTCCGTCTTACATAAATCTTTGACGTTCGTGCTATTTGAATGGCAAAGATAATTTAAATAAAACTGCCCCTAAATTTGCCGCCCCTAAATTCTGCCGCCCTGGGCTCAAGCCTACTTAGCCTGTAAATCAGCCACTGCATATACTGAGCTTCGATTAGAAGACGGGCAATTTTTTTTATTGAATTTGGTGACGAGACGAGTAAGTCGCTCACCTGATGTTAAGCTTTCCGCTTGCCCATTACAGTTCAGCGCCAACAAGAATTTTGGACTTCAACAGTTCAAAACCATGCAATGCTCTGCGCTCGTAACCCTGAGATATTAGACGTTAAATCTTTTTAAGCCCAGTAATTACGTTTTAGTTATTATAAGGTAGTTGGTGGTCCTGCTATCCACTTGTGCCGCCACTTGTGACACTAGCTTAAGTACAAGATAGTTCTGTACATGTGTTCTTTTTATTTTTGGTGTACACAATAAAGAGTTTCTATCTATCTATCTATCTATCTCCATAACTTCATCCCGCTGCCAGGTGGAATGCAATTTCCGCCGCTCAGCATATAGTTTAGCAGTTAATAATCTGGCAGACGCATTCATATAAAGACTATTGATGACTATTGCCACGTCTATTTTAAATAGCTTATAATAAAACATTGTAACGTGAGACGGAAAGTAAAAAAACGCGCCTCTAGCGGACTCCATCCTAGACCATTAATAACTGCTCACCATTAGCATGATGGGGTCAAACGCGCTCCTATACATAATTTTATACTTTTTTAATTAGCTGATGAGCATCGTGTGCTCAAACCTTGATTGAACAGTTACCCGTAGCGTCATTCACTCGATCTTCGACACGTGCAGTTGCTTTCTTGATTATTATTTATAAGGAAGTGGCTTATGTCTACTCGAGGGGTATAATTTAAACTGTGTCTTCGCAATGAATCTGCATGTGAATGTGTTTCCGCTGCAGCGTTTAAGAAACAGTTTGAAGACGGACTTCTGCAAAACGACGCCTGATTCAATCACGATATATATTTTTTTAAATTTCCAGACTTGGGATTGTGTTTGTTAGATTTTGATTTTACGTTTAGTTCGTGGGTTTGAATTGCCTGTAATAAATTAAGGATATTTTATTTTTTTGCGTGTCGCGATCACGGAAAAGAGATTGTAATGATTTTTGGTTTTTCGTGATCACGATAATAGAGTCCACTATTCAATTATTAGGTTTTAGCTCAGGTAGTGTTGGGGAGTAGGGTCACCAACGCCTCCATCCTCTATAGTATCTTCATCCCAAGCAACATCGATATATTAGGCCAGTTCCGCAATCATGATGCAGAGGCAGCTATGAGGAGGTGGCACCGAGAACACCTGAAAAAGAGAAAGAACATCCTATTTTAAACTGCAACTTATTTGGCGTCGACTGTCGTTTAACAAACAAGAGAGAATGGGAGATAAATATATTTTCCTCTTATTTATTTTTCATTGTGTTAGGGGTCTTACGCGCATGTTTAAGTCATTAATGTTTTAATTTTGTTTTTGTTTCCTGAACATTAAGAAGTCATGTCGAGTCATTGTATTATTTTCTAAGAAGCAAAGAAAAAAAAACGGGTCAAACTGTAGCACTAAGTACCTATTTGTCATTTTAACAAATACATTTTTGACAATTTAATGGAATTGAGAGAGAAAAAGAAAAAGAAAAATTGTTTACCTTTTTTCTGTGGAATCGAGTGTTTTTTTCAAATTTAGAGGGTTCAGCATTTCGGCCTAGTTCGAGTGGCGCATTGGTGAAGGTTTCATCACTAGGCCGCTGGCGTAAGGGAAATGTCCTAAGCTATTAGTGCCCGAACAAAGGTGGCAGCACTAACCCTATGGTTTTCGAACAATACGGAGCTGGTAGTTATCAGAGCAAAATTTAATCTTTAGAAAAGCTTCTGGGAGCAACAAAGGCCTACATAATACATATGACGGCGTGATCACTTCCTCAGTGGGCCTACCTGCTGTCCGTTCTCATCGCGGTACTCGTCATAGTAGACGCAGCGAGCCTCGCGCATGTTCAGTGAGCGGCAGATCCGCTGGGAATACGCACCTGTCGCGTCTACTTTGAACAGCTGGAAAATATGACGAGAAATATATGTGAGGTTTGCAATAAAATAACTATTTTATGATACTTTAACGATGGATAGCATAGATAACACTGGAAGGACTGCAGTAGGACTTTTGCGAACTTTATTAAGCTATCATGAG
Source organism: Apocheima hispidaria (assembly GCA_947579745.1). Classification (NCBI taxonomy): domain Eukaryota; kingdom Metazoa; phylum Arthropoda; class Insecta; order Lepidoptera; family Geometridae; genus Apocheima; species Apocheima hispidaria. The sequence continues at coordinate 12,353,731 of OX388160.1, forward strand.
TGAGCTAGCTGGAGATAGCTATTGCGAGTTGTGTTGTAATCAATGACTTTTCAAACGGAGGATACGTAACGTTCTTATATTCATTCGCATAAAATCAGCTGTGGATTGACTCGGGCTGGCTCGACACGCGATGGACGACAAGGATAGAGTGATATGCTAGAATATTCATGCGAGCGAGACAGTGCGCAAAGCTAAGATGTGTCGATAGACTGAGATTTTACGGACCTATTTTGCGAGTCAGGGCTCGTTCAGGGTCCGTGCAACGCGAGACGTAACGCGACGCTTACCTTGAAGCCACGCTGCTTGGCGAGGTCGAGGCTGCGTGCGATCAGGCGGCGCGCCAGCCCGCGGCCTCGCATCTCAGCACCCACCGACACGATGCGACACTCCATTATACACTCCGTCTGAAATAACAACAAAACTGGTGCATAGTAAAAAAATTACTCAAAACCTGCGTAGTTCAAAAAATTAGCGTCAATCGTCAATGAAATAACTACAACTACACTATTAAAAGAAAAGCACTGTTCCGGATTGCAGGGCAGTTTCCAGCATAATTACATTATAATTAAGACTTAACATCTAATATCTCATGGTGACGAGCGCAGTGCATTGCCGCTCATGATTTAAACTGTTGAAGTTCAAAATCGTGGGTGGCACTGAATTGTTATGGGCAAGCGTGAAGCTTAACATAAGGTGAGCGACTTGTCAAAGCAAAGAACAAAGATCCATAAAAGAAAAAAAAGCTGTCTGCAAAATGTAACTTGTGACAACAATCGGTTTCATTTTGAACTAGCTGATGTTCGCTATTTCGTAAGCGATGCAGCTCGGCTTTCGGTCTCGCAGGCTTAGGGCTCCGGACCGAAGCTCGGCCTTCGGCCTCATTAAACTTTTCCAGTTTTTCTTTACATAAAAACTTAAAACGGACTATGAAAACAGTCAAATCGGTCCAGCCGATCTCAAGAAATGCGCTTACTGAACAAAATTTAATTTTTAAATATACTAACTAATTAGCTTTTTAAACTCTTCAAATAAACCTTTACAAAAAGACCTGACAATCACGAACACAAAATTTGGTCCAAACGTTCTCAAGTTATAGCCGGTGATACATGTGCCAACTGATTTTTATAAATACAGAGACTTAATTATACCCGCAACTTTGTTTGCATGAACTTCGCAAATAACTTCTCTGGTAATAGTCTTCGCTTCACGAATGCCAGACTGGGCTTCACGGAATCCAGTCCGAGCTTCGTGAAGCCGGTTGTAGCTTGCAGGAAGCCCACTTTGGTTTCTTGAAAGCGAAGACCTTTATGAGTGGCTTACCAAAAAAAAGGAAAGGATGGTACGGCCAAGCCCCTGTTGATTGCTCGACTAGGAGGGGCACTAGCGTGCTTCCACATAACGAGGAAAGCCCATATATACCCGTTAATTATGGAGATAAACATAGATCATACATTATATGAATTGAAGAGGTCCAGGTCGCGGCTGACGGTGTAGAGAATGGTGAAGATCTTGTTGTACTTGTCGTCGTGGGATTGCTTGATCTTGTCGAGGGAGTCCTCGATGTCGCCGGGTCATAACAGCCCGTTCAAGGCCACGCCTACCACCTGAAAACGTGGAAGATCCTGGTTTTCACTATCATCATCATCAGCCAGAAGACGTCTACTGCTGAACAAAGACCTCCACCTTAAGGGGGAGGCTATAATCCCCACTTGAGGCAGCCGGCCTGGGCATCGCAGAACGCTCACCGTTTACTAAGAGGCCGCTGCTAGCCGTCCTCCGATGGTTTTGATCACAGTTTTAGGACATACCTGGATCCAAAGATGCTGGATTTATTTTTCAACTATTTGTGATAGACAATTGAAAGCAGCGACAGCGTCTGAAAGGACTCGAACTTATCATAATTATGAGCAACAATTCTTGGTCTCATATGTATAAACTATCACTCTACTATCGGACCTGCTACCACTACTACCGCAAGGTAGTAGTAACAGCTCACCTGGTTGTTCTCAACAGCTGCAATAGATAGGCCGTCAGCCATGGTGGCGGCACACAGCCGCTCCAGCTCTTCGTGAGGTTCCCCGCGCCGGCACAGACCCACTGCCTTGTTGAGTGGCTCGTCAGCAAAGAAGTTATCCCGCAGGTGGACGATCACGGCGTCCGTGATCTCCGGCGTGATGATTACGAACTCCGGGGCCGCTGGAACGAGAATGAGTGGATTATAATTGACCGAGCGAAGCGAGGGCCTCAGTATCTAAGAGAACAAGTAGGGGTTTGTATGAATGATTGTAGTCATTATAGTCAATTTTTAAGATCTAATAACAAAATCGGTTAACGAGTTGTGAAGTTTAGGCACAGAAGAGAAAAAAAAATTACTTCAGCTTAGGGTCGCAAAGACACAGTCCCGTGCGAACCACTAATACTAATTTTGGGATATGCAAGTCAATATGACCATTGACGTGCTAAACGCAGACGTTCCCTTGTTTGGTACGGGGGTTTAGGAATAGGCGTAGATATATAGAGAAAACCATATAAAATAGATAATTGGGTAGCGAGGCCACTTCAAATAGAATATTTTATTTGTATATCATAACCACACTACACCATACATCAATCACCGCAAAAATTTGAAGTATGTGTTATAAGTTTTACAAACTTTTAAAACTAAATCAGGAAGTGACATGACAGACACCACCCACCATATCACAAAAGCGCAATAAATTTTAGTTGGCCGGTTTGCTGACTTTGAAAAAAATTGTAGCCCAAAATAGCTTTATACGTTTCCCTCGTGATGAATACTGCGTTCAGCCGTCTAATGATTTCTCTGTCTATGTTTTTATTAGGTCCTATTACGTACTGACGTCTATAGTACTAGTTGTTATCAAAATAGAAATAAGTGTTATAACTGTGGTTATAACGCAGTCGTACTACTATACGTACCTCTTCGTACAGCGACTAGAATTTAGATGGTTGGTATTTTGTAAAATATGCTATCAATAACGCTGAACGGCCCCTTCCCGGTGGGGTGGAAACTCATTAATAAGCCCCGGCTACCGACTGAACAAGGGGAATAGTTTGATATCGTGGTCTTTTATATAAATTTTGATCGTTTTAGTTGTTCCGCTTGTAGGTACTGCAAAGAAATATATTTTACTTGCCATAGATCTAAAATAGGTAACATTTTTGATCGAGCGAAGCGAAAGTCTACAAATATTATTTTTGTTTTCTGAGTAGGCCAGCGTTTGACCATTACTCATCTGATGGAAAGAGACGATGTGGTCTAAGCAAGATGGAGCCCGCTTGCCCATGAGATGCCTATTCACTCTTGTCTTGAAAAGACCGCGCGGTTGTATTTATTACGGTACACCGAGGCAGGGAGGGCATTCCTTAGCAGTTCCAACTAAAATGGAGTTTGAAAACGTTGTCTGGACATTTTGAAAGTTCACGTCGAAAGCATGAAACAACTGCTTCGATGACCTATGGCAGAAAATGGAAGATAGAATCAGCTCGTATAGTGCATGTGCACTTTCTCCAAAATGAAGGCGGATAAATATAGACAGATACTTTGGCTACCCGCCGTCTAGGCTATGTTCTTCTTTACCAGCAGGAGCAAATCGGCAGTTCATTTTTGTATGTGTGTATATTTGGCAGACGATAACTTGAGTATTGTTGATCCGCTTCGTATCAGTCTGTATAATATAACCTTATTAGAACCTCAGCCCGACATGAAACGAATCGATAAATGAATGTTTCCAATAGGTACCCGGAGTTGCGCCTTGGTAAAGGTTGCCTGATCAAATGCGGCAACGGAGCGGAAGCCGGTTGAAAGCGGGATCACGAACTCAGTTTGATTTACACGGAACATAATTCAAACCACGTTCATGCTACGGCACATCACATGATCTAAAAGTAATCTTAAAGTAGTAGTGTGATTTAAAGTATGGAAAATCCTCGTCTGTGTCTATAACATTTTCCAACTACCTAGCTAAAGATTTTTATGTTTGCCGAGGTGTTTTTATGTATGCATGCACGACACGAGGATGGGTATATTCTTTGTTATTCCAAAAACTGCAGAAGAACTCATTTTTTGTTCTCTTCATCATGTGCCCAGCTTTTAGTGTCTACCTTCAAATCATACGCGTACGTGTACGCTTGTAGTATGTCGGGAGCTTTAAAGGTTTGGATGATCGCCCGATCGCCCGGGTCAAGGTTGTTCCATTCGATCCAGCTGCTTGTACTTATGGGGGTCTCTCTATTCACTATCTACAATTATAGATCAGAAAGCGGTTGGCCGCTGCCTGATATCTTCGTTCGAGATACAGTCCAAAAGTAAACTGTAATTCTTCTGTTTAGTTTATTCCGAAGGATTAGGTATCGGGCGAAATATCGAAGATTTCAGTTTGGAGATAAATAAAAATTTAATTTTTGATTCAATGTATGTTTTGAGTAAGGTTACCAGATTTCAGAAAATTTACTGGCCTTTGTCAGGATATCAGGAAAAATTTGAATTTAACAGGATTTTTTATAAAAGATATTTTTACTGGGATAGTCAACGCTAGAAAAAACTTCAACTTTTTTTACAAAATACATACAAACTACCTACAACATAAAACGAACAGTTAGATTTACTGGAAACTATTGAAGGCCTAAAATCCAAATGTTGCAAAACCAATATCTACATAGCCTTGTCGCATTTTGCAATTGACCTTCGTCGTCGCATCGATCATGTTCCTTCTTAAATATTATTACAATACATTTCAGGAATTTTGCTTAATAATCAGGAAATAATTTATATATATGTAATAATTTTGTAAGGAAGCCTTCATCATCATCATCATCATCAGTCATAAGACGTCCACTGCTGAATATAGGCCTCCTCATTAGAGCGCCACACCGACCGACAACGGGCCACTTGCATCCACCGGTTGCCCGCGATTTAAGGAAGCCTTAGTTTTGGATAACCCTAGTTTGAAGGTACATTAAATAAATTGTGCATTTATTTAATGCACAATTTACAATTTATCTCTCATCAAAATTAATCTATGCATTATGCAAAATTAATTTATCTATGCATCTTCGGTGTAGATCAGGCGCTCAAAATATTTATGTAGTAGAGTGTACGGCTACGTCGTAGCGCCTACGACGCGTCTGGACTCACCCACGTTAACTAGCGGGCGCGGTAGCGGGCGCGTGCGTGAAATATATAACATGGAATACTAGTTGTTACCCGCGACTACGTTCGCGTGAACATAAAAGTATCCTATGTCCGTCTTTCTCATACACAGTAAATCCGTATCAAATGAGGATTTTATCAAGATCCGTTCAGCCGTTTACCCGTGATAACGAGAAAACATCAAGACAGAAAAGAAAAAAATACTTTAAAATAAAACACTTTTTTGACTTAAGGAGTTTTGAATCGGGCAAAAGCATGTTTTTTGATAGAGAAGAACGCATTCATTTCAACCTCGAAGTTTTGATTTGTCCTGTTACGACTGCGGCTATATTCCTCTGAATTACAATATTAGTATGGACTATGCAAGTGCCCACGTTCAAAACGCATCTAGCGGGCAAGCTCGCGACTGTCACTCGCTAGCTCGACGTGCGCATGTAAAGCCTTTGAGTCTACGGCGTAGACTCTACGCCTACATAGATCTTGCTTTTACATTGTGTTTGCGAGTGTACGCGTACTTAATTCAACGTCGTAGTAAAGTCGTAAATCATGCATCCCTACTAATATTATAAATGCGAAAGTCTGTTTGCCTGTTCAATTTGTTTTCACGAAGCAACAGAACAACAGATCGACCTTTATTTTTGATATAGATTTAGTGTCGGACAACGACGTAGGGACAGTTTTTATATAGAAAAACGAACGGATACGAAAAAAAAACAAGCGGGTGAAACCGCAAGCCGAAGCTAGCTATAATTCGACGTTAAAAATCCATAACTTCGACGTTGTTTTTACTTTTAGCGTTGACAGCGTAAAACGAGCGTCGTAAAACACGTTATTTTATTAAGTTTTATAAATGATCAAAGTTATTGTAGTCTCGAAGGTAACTTCAGTTTTATGTGGCTTATCTTTACAGCTTGGTTTGGAAGCTCTAAAAGCATTTAGCAGGACATGACAGCTTGTTTATTTAGCCGGGTATCGAATAAACAAGGCTGCTAATAAATGCTGTCAGCTATGTTACTCCGATTTTAGGGGCAGTTAAATTTTTAATGCCATCTGCCATTGGACCGAATTGATGGGGAGAGGGGGATAGATTGAACAGACCCGTTTGGAAAACTGTCCGTACAAGGAAAGAAACCCGGTTCCAATATATTTAATACCGTAAATAGAAGAAACCGAACCCGTTTTTATTATAAATTTAATGCTCACTTGATTTGATTTTCAATGAAGTAATTTTTCTCTTATTTTTTGGCTCCACACGTTTTGTATTTAGCCAGTGTCAAGTCCATTATTCCAGAATTAAAATAAGTCTCAGTCATAGTTTAAGTCAAGCAAAGTAAGTCACGGTCAAGTCCACGTCGTGCACTAGTAAAGTGGTGGAGACTATACTATCTATCTATGGAGTTTTGAAAACAACACGAAAAGCTACGTGTCAAGATATTATACTATTCACCAACACTTTAGCACGTTCACGAACACTGAATGGATAAAAAACCACCGTTTTTACATGAACACACGAAATAACACAAGTTTTGGAAAATATACAATTTCGCGACATGACTTCTTCACGCTGCCGCCAAAACTCTTTCTTGACAATTCTTTGCTTCAAAGACCAGAATACACAAAGTGCGATGCCAAGAAAGAAAGGAAAAAAAAAACGACTAGGAGAATTCTCTTGGTTCCTTGTATTTTTTTAAATACATAATTTTTCCATAGACATTGTGCAATAGATTAATTATGATTATAATAATTGCTTATCATGATAATATATATATATATATATTTTTTTAAATATATATATATATTTTATGTTTGATTGTTAGCATATTAAACAAGTTGCAAATATTATTTTATTATAATTAAAAAAATATATATTTTATTACATCAATAAGTACATATACTACTCCAATAAGTATGTGTTTATTTTTATTTTTTAAGATATTTTATTATATTTTTATTTTAAGATAATTTCTAAGCACTATGCTAGTATAATTATAATTATTTGTCATTGTTAACATGGAAGTACCCTTAAACCTTGAGAAATACTATTAAAATTAATTGACTCGCCTAAAACAAAGCTTTCTTGACAAGGGTAGACCCACTCAAAAGGTTAATGAAAATATTGATTAAACTTTTCGAGGTCATGAATCAATTTAAAAGACGAAGGAAAATTATTTGATTGGCTTATAATCGCCTTTTCTAACCTATTTGAAAACTACAAAGTGCCACAAATCTTAATAAAAATCTTCATCGATAGACAACGCCTCGAACTGCCGGCCTCCTTTTTTCCTGAGAGATATAATCTACGAATTTTCAAGGTCAGAGTGAACAGTCTTCTAAGTTTACTTGCTTCATCTTCGACCACATCGTAGCTTACCGAAAGGAGAGTTGGTGACCAACGCGAATTTAACCTTTTTAATTAAAAAAAATATTTTTTTTTTCTAATAAAAAAAACCGCTATATAGCCTATTCTAATTTAGCCTTTACCTGTGGATGTAATCATGAAATTTTGCACAAGATTTTTATATACCTAACGTCGATGAGCACTAAGAATTAATTTTTAGAAATTCATCCCTTAAGGGGTTTAAATAGGCAATGAAATTTAGTATGAAAGTTAGACTAAAGATAATACTTTCTACAGGCGAGGGTGAAGACCGAGCAGCACCTTATAAGAAGTCGCGAGCATCAGCTAGACGCTACAGAAGGTAATATAGAACACAAACATAAATACTTATATACTCAGATACATACCACAAAAACATTACCTTCAGTCGGGTAAAAAAAAAAACTATTTAAAAAAAGGAAGGTACTTACAAAAGTTATCGTACGTAAATACACAATGAAATTCTTTACAGTTTAAATCTGATTTTAAGTATGGAATTTAATAAGTTTAAATATTTGAATATTCATACTTGACCCCCTGAGTAATAACTTACTTGTAAGTAACCTACAATTCAATAAATAGAATAGTTCCCTTGTAAAGTGCCTTCTTTTCCCTCTCCGCGAAATAGGTCAAGTCTACTAGCAAGCAACTGTCCTAAGTGGTACTTTTAAAGAGTTTTAGAGTAAATATACGTCTGACAATAGGCATAAAAGACGAGAACTTTTTTCTATTCAGTCTACCTTTTCTATCACATCTATAATCGAGTATGAATACTTTAGATATTGAATATTTTACAAAAGGAATAATCTATCTTTCCTGAGAAAAAAATACCGACAGAGAGACATACAAAAGGAATGATATAATTATCTTTCCTTTTTTTTCTTCTCTTATGCACGTTGTGTCAAGCCAGTGCCAAGTATCGTAATATTTCAGGTGAAGTCAAATATTTCACAAAACTAAATCTCAGTCACAGTCTAAGTCGAGCAAAGTAAGTCAAATCCACGTCACGCCCCAGTAAAGTGATGGAGACTTTACTAGAGGTTTCTATGGAGTTTTGGAAACAACACGAAGAGTCACGTTTCACAACATTATAGGTACTATTCACCAACACTTGTGCACGTACACGAACACTTAATGGATAAAAATCAGGCTAAAAATTATCAAAAAAAAACTCAGGCTGTACGTTTTTTGTCAGTCAGTTGTTAAATTTTTGGAAAGCGAAGGAAATTCAATCTAAATGTCATGAAACAATTCGCTACTTCAGAGGTCTTTACCTAGAACCTGAGTAAACAGTATCCTTTCACAATAGGTACTACATATTCGTTTGTATCCACAGAGGGTGGAAACAATCTCCTATGTGGAGGATAATTAATCAGAGTCCATTGCTGGAGCGCAAGGACGCCGGACGACCCGTCCATGGTGTGCGAAGAAAATGGACCGGAGAACGCAATGACCGATAACCTATTTATACCAAATGGAATATCCTATCCACTACACTTGGAATCTTTTAAGAGATAATGGTTATTTATTTACAAGGAAATATATTTTATGTAAGGGCAAGGATTTAAAATACAAATTAAAAAAACACAAAATCAAAATTAATATAATAAGCCGCTGCCAGCCATTGGACCTAAAATGCTGACCGAATTGCCGCGTTGAATTGCCTGCAACTAAAAAGTAAAAATAACGAACTTACAAAGTTTCATGCCTTAGTTAACCCCCTAAGGCACGAAACATACAGATAAGATGCGATTCAGACGCGATGAATCGCTTGTGCGGGCATCGGACGCCCATCTCTTCTGTATACTTCAAAACGCGTTTTGAAGCGACATTCGTCCGCGCCGTATCCGCGCCTTACGTGTGATCTGCGTAATTCGCACCCTAGGGAATGAATCAACGCTCAACGTTTAATTAAAAGACGCTGCCACCAATATATTGCTTATATTGCAAATTGTAACCACCAGCAAAATTACAATTTGCCATATAAGTATAGTAAATAAATAAATATTAAATAAATATTGGTGGTGGACGTTATTTACACACAGCGCCATCTAGCCCCAAACTAAGCAAGCTTGTATTATGGGAACCAGATAACTGATAGAATACATAAATACTTTTTTTTTTTTTTTTTTGTAAATACATACACAGAATACATAGAAACACCCAGACAAAGCACAAACATCCATGTTCATCACACAAAAATGTTTGTCCTGGGTGGGAATCGAACCCACAACCCACAGCTCAGAAGGCGGAAATCCACCCACTGAGCCATAAGGCTAGTCAAAAAATATAAAAAACTTACGTAACCCGGAGCTGTCCACGCTGCTCTGAGGCTCCAGCTTGAATATGATGTATTTACTGCTCTATTCTTGAATCTGCAATTAATGTTTGATTCGTTTGTTTATTACAATAGGTACATAAGATAAGGAAGGTATATATAATTAACTTGATTTGATTGTGGTTAAAAGCTTGCCTAGTTAGTTACAAAAAAAAACCTGAATAAGTAATTATATTATCCTTTTTTTTTTTTTACTCGGTGACGAGACGAGCAAGTCACTCACCTTATGTTAAGCGTCACGCTTGCCCATAACAGTTCAGTGCCACCCAGAATTTTGAACTTCAACACTTCAAATCTATGCGCGGCAATGCACTGCGCTCGTCACCCTGAGATGTTAGATGTTAAATCTCTGTATGACCAGTAATTACGCTGGATAACCTACGGCTATCGGCGATATCCTACGGCTCTCCTGGTTTAGTCGAAAGCGCGTCTGTCTTATGAGCAGATGTTCTTTGCGCTGGTCTGGCTGTTAGTGAGCCAGATATCCGTGCGAGCTCCATGGCATGTCCAACATAGGAAATTCTAGTGGGGAGCTGATAGTGTGTTCCATTTATTAACAGATAACAAAAATAAATCATACAACTCTCTTCCATTATCATCACCTAAGGACCTGCCGCATCCCAAAGCTTTCTAAGCTCCACGGCGCCCGTTATTGAAGAGGCTTTGTGAAGCTCCCAGTGGGAGGGGCGGGGTGGTAAGGAGGAGATAGGGAGGACATTCCTCTCGCAGGATCCGTGCGTGATATTACGCACCATTAGTCTGAAATTTTTGACAGGCTATGGATTGGAGTCGTAATGAGCTGGTAGGCACTGTACCCATACAGCTAGCTAAGTTACTATTTGAGCTTTGTTCTTATTTGAAAGGATTTTGTTTACGTAACACACACTTCTCGCATTTTTATGAACTGGTATTGAAAAATCCCACTCTACAATCTAAACTCATCTGATAGCTCTGAAATTATTACCATCCTTTTGCTATTTAGTGTAGGGAATGGTACAACAGAACTGAGGTCATCTCCTATTCACCAGTGGCGGATTTATCTACATGTTTTAGAAGAATAAGCGGATAAGCTTTTGCTTCCCTTACTTCCACAATTGTCAGTGCCTGGTTTATTTCGTAATTCAACTATTTAGCTGAAACTGCACAAAAATTACAGAGATATTTATGATTATGGTGCTATCTGAATTGACACAAATGTAGCGAAAAACCACAAACAAAAAAGAACTGTCCCTAAATTTTATTCCTACACATTATTTCACATTATTTCCTTACCCGTATTTGCACAAAAAACCTTTCTCTATCTCAAACATCTCAAAGTAAAAGTGGCTATACATTACCTGACCTGACATCGTGCGAAAGGGACAGCTAGATTAAAATTTCACGGGAGCAAAAGTAAGCAACTACTAAGGTTATAGCTTATCCCTTTCGCTCCCCAGAAACTCATATATAGCCATCTCTTTCACACGATGTCAGGGTAAGGTAGCGAGGCTTTAATGAAACTGATATCGGATATCGAAAAACACAAAGCCAACGATTAAAAAAATATTATCAAACCTTCCAATAAAGTCTTGACAAGGTTCGATATTATCTGATGGACGAATGCTTTATTTCAGTCCCTACAACCAATGCTCTCTTTCCAACAAATTTGGCGCGTATTCCAAAACAAAATCTCGTGATGCGGTATTTATAGAGGGTAATCTGTGGTCCGAGTCCATCAGGTGAATTGAATCGATCTAATGGAAGCTAACGAAGCATCGTTGAAGTGAAGCTTTGATTTTTGGACTATAACCTCGGTGACCTCGGCTACCTGTCGAATTACATACGCTTTTGGGTCACGCATTTATTCGCGAATTTTCAGACATTTCGAGTTCTTTTAAAAAAGTCTCGTATGTCCTGCTTCATAATACACACTATTGACTTGCCAATTTCATTTATATAGGTTCAGTTTTTCTCTTTTCTCCTAAGAGGATTTTGGCGTCGCACGTCTTAGGCATTTGCCAGTGTCAAGTATACTTATATATTTTCAAGTTTTGTTAAATATTATCAAACAAGTCATAGTCACAGTCAAGGGCAAGCAAAGCAAGTCACGGTCAAGTCGAAGTCATGCCCCAGTAAAGTGGTGAAAACTTTACTAGAGCCTTCTATGAAGTTTTGGAAACAACACGAAAATTCACGTTTCACGACATTATACTATTCACCTTCACTCATGCATGTTCACGAACACTTAACGGGTAAAAATTCACCGTTTTCACACATTAACACTCGAAATAACACAAGTTTTGAAAAATAATAGAATGACGCGACATGATTTATTCACGTTCCCGCCAAAACTGAAAGGTTCAGTTGTTTAGTGGCGAAAATGTACCTTAAGGTGCAACGTTTCGCACATCGCGCGAAATTTAAATTTTCTTGCATTTTTCGTCTATTACAGCTTAATTACTCACCGTGGATTTATTGAAACCAATTTTGCGCCAATAAATAAGTTGTTTTAAGAAATTACGGGTATAATGATCACCTAAATAACATTGGTTTAGCTACAAATCTCAATAAGCTGATTTTCATCTTGGTTTTTGGTTTAGTGAGAAATGTACTTATACTAGCTTTCAACTTGAATTTTCGATTAGTGTAATTTCTCGAAACAATCTATTTATTATCGCAAAATTAGTTTTCATGAATCTACGTTGAGTAATTAACCTGTAATTGACATAAAACGCAAGAAAATTTGAATTTCGCGCGCTGAGTGAAACGTTGCACCTTAACGGTGCGGTAAAAAAAAACTCATAGGCCGCGTGTCCAAGGAGAAGCCTAGTCTTCTTGGGGTACATGTATGGTATGTTTGTATGTTTTTACGTTCCTATATTTCCTCGTGCTGATTAGAAGTCTTGACCCATTTTGACGAGTGAGTTTGTTGGATTCCGTGTCGTCGTTTATGTCCGTCTTCATGTGTTCATTTTGTAGTTCGTTTTTTAATAATAATTAAAACTGAAATCTGCCACCCGACAAGCTGCAATAGCATTTTAAATTAAATATCTACATTAACTTAAATATGCTGAAGTAGGTCCAAAGAGCAATCGATGTGCGTGACCTAGTTTAGGAACAGGCAGTAAGGAAAATGATAGTGGGGAGAGGGGAATAAATAGGTACCTTGTTATGGCGCGATAAAACTTAATAAGGTAACGGAGTCCAATGGTTTCATATAAACGTGGTTCGTATTTTTATTTATTTATTTAGGTTCACCTACACTGTGCACACCAATACAATGTCAAAAATGTACACAAATAAAATAGAACTAAATGTCACAATACTTACAGGTGAAGACAGCATGCAATAATAAAGAGCGAGGTACATAATTATTTCATGTCAGTTAATTATTATATTAATTAAGTCATTACATAAAAGTCAATAAAATTAAAATTTAAAAGTCATAATATGAATTATCATCATTGCTCAGATAGTCAGAGATCTCAAAGTCTTCCTAAATATATTAATATATAATAATTTTATGTGTAGCTAGCTTGTCCCGCGGTTTCACCCGCTAAGTACCATACAGGAGCCATACATTTTTTCGGGTTAAAAAGTAGAATTTGTGTTAATTTCGTGTATAAGCTCCATACCAAAATTTATCCAAATCCGATCAGCCGTTTCAACGTGAAGAAGTAACGATGTACGAGGTGCTGCTCGGCTTTCGGTCTCACAGTTTTAGGGCTCGGGACTAAGTCTCGGCCTTCTGCCTCGCTAATACAAAGTAAAAATCTATCTCTTTTCATCCGCACGCGAAAGTGTACAGCGCTATCTTTTTCTCGACTTATTCAAACATGTAGGAAGGATTTTCACAAAAACACACCTCGACCACAGTGAAAGGTTTGCGAAAAAGTAGATTTTATTATATTTGTATGAAAAAAGTAGGTATTTAGCACGAGCTGCAGATGACACCAACTTTCTGAACCTCCTTTTACCATTCACAACTTCGATCTTGTAGGAGTCAAGAAACTTTAACGAAACTTAATTCGATTCTCCAGACAAAGGACCACTTGAAATTGAACTGAATTCCAATAGATTCTTCTCAGCAATTGAGTGAGCATTGTTATGTAGATCTATACTAGGTATTCAGTTATACAACGGACATATTCTAGAATAACTAAATGTTTGTTGCCATGAACACATAAAGACATAACCGGACAACTAAAACTCGGACCGCGAGATATTTAAATTCATCATTCCAACATCGAACGGGAGTCGAACACGGGACTTCCTCGTAAGCCAGACTGATGCGCTGCCGCTACTACTGAGCTAATCGTATGGTATCACACTAATATTATAAATGCGAAAGTTTGTGTGTAAGTAGGTAATTATGTAAGTAAGTAAGTGTGTTTGTTCCCGTTCAACTCTTTAACGGCTGAACGAATTTGGATGAAATTTGGTATGGCGGTAGCTTATTCTCTTTACTTTATATCCTGAATAATTTTACCGTTTCTGGAGAATAGTCAGTGGTGGTACCAGATTGCAAAATGTAGCCTATGTCACTAAGGACGTTGTAAAGAAGAATCCAACAATTCCTCACTCATCAAAATCGGTCAAGCCGTTTAGACTACAGGAGGAGGACATACACCCCAAAAACTTATCCTCCGTACGAGCAGTCGGGTAAAAATTATCTCCCCACTAGGATTCCCTGTGTCGGGCATGTCATGGAACACAAAACAAAGACAAGGACAGATAAAACAAGAAGGAAACATATTCTAATTATACATAAAAACTTATTATAAAACTGTGTCTAAAATAACCAATCTGTAGTGTCTTTCCGCTGCAACATCACGTCCTGTACAATAGGAATAAGGATCAATTGTTTGTTTTTAAACTTATTAAAAAAAAAACGTCATCAAATTGAGATCCTCCTTTATATATATAATTTTAAATATAAAAAAACCGACTTCATCAGACAATTTATTTAAATTCGTTTCGTCTTAGTCGCTTTACTGTCATAATCGAGATTATCTTGGCGCCGCCTGTGAAATACGTATAAATGAGGTGTTCCGGCCGTGTGTGGTCTTCTTCATCGGTCTACTTCACCAAATGATACTTTCAAATACTTGACTTGTTGATGAAAATACCAAAATTGCTGTATAATATTTGAGGAGTTCCTTCAAATCCTCATAGAACCCATTATCAGAACTAGATTTTGATAAAAGTGGAACCAATATGGAAATATCTCCTTTCAAAACCAAAAATAATTTTCCAAATCGCTTTTTAAATGACGGATTTCTGAGGGAATAAACATTTTTCATCAAAAACGGTCATCTTGTCCTCCTCCTTTTTTTTGGAAGTCGGTAAAAAATAAGATAGGTCAGTTAACTTTTCATAAACATAACTTCTTAGCTATATGAAATAAAATGTAACACAATCTTAATATTACAAAAACACCAAATATATAAAAAAGGTATAGGCGTTACCAAGACAAACAGACAAAGTAACGTTTTTGACACGCAACTCGCAATCGTTTTCAGGCAATTAATCTTATACCTCAATCTACGTACAGCTTTCGATATATAACATGCATATTTTTACTTCTTAAAACACTTCAAAATAACTGGTGAAAGTAGATTCTTATGTACCTAGATTTTTATTTCAAAATACCTTACGGTTTTTTATTTTGCAATGACAATAGATCTATAGGTATAAATTGTGGTAGGTTGCTTGTAAACCCTACCCAATGGAAGCTAAATAATAAATAAATATTAAAAAGGCTTAAACGAAATAAATCATTCACACTACTGCTGTCATGCCAAACATTAACCATCAAAATATGACCTTATTTATAAGGAGAATTCTGTGGTATAACTATAAACGACCTACCTCAATACTTTTTTTTAACTGTTCAAAGCACAATGAAAAGGACTCACCGCTGCCGCCCGCGGCTGCTCCGTGTGAACTGATAAGCCCGCCCGGGTGAGCTCCCGCCCGCCCCGGCCGTAGGGCTGCCAGTATGGCCGGTATTCTTTTGCATTCTCCCGTTATTTCGTACTAGCTGTTTTGTATATGTCCGTCTCCTACCCTGAGGCTATATTATATCTATGCAAACATTTAGGTCGATTTGGTTAGCCACGATAACGTGACAAACGCACAGACGTGCGTTTGGAAGTGCACCTCTCCCTTTAGAAGTGGAATTTCGCAAAATCCGTTCTTGTTCACCTGAAAACCATTTGAGGAAAATTAGGTCCAAATTTCAGGTCTCTATCATTATAAAATACCGCTTACGGCTTGGTCGTTGCTTTGATTCCTGGGAAAAGGCTTGTTCTTTTATTATTATATTATATAGATTTATAGTTCTCCCAAAAATAAACGCCGAAATATATAAATAAATCCCATCCCTTGGGATTTTTCCCATGCAGATATTTTGGTATCTCAAACTGGGAACCCTAACTAGCAGTCTCCCGTCTGCTCAGAGCAAGCCAAGCTGTCATAGATTACTACTGCGCAGATATAAAGAAGACAAAAAATATACAACCTGTTGAATGCTTGCTTTTTTATGTATATATTTTTGTGACAATAGCTTGGCTTGAATGGCTTTCACAGCTATTGTGTTTTTGAAGATCTTGGATGGTTATATGGCTCAAGTTGTACATGGCGAATTATGCATGTAGGTAATAGCTGCCACAGATTCCGCACTCAGAATGGTCGAAGCGCACCATTCATCGGTCAAAATCCACCTATAAATACGCTCTTTTTTTAAATAATTTGGTTAATTGCTAGGAGCGACTGGATGTAATCTTGAAATATCCAATGGGATAATTCAAGTTACCCGTAAGATATATCCTCGTAACCCACGTCTTCCTCCAACTTTGTTGCTTTGTATTATATGTACTTACCTAAGTACCAAAATCTTGTTTAATCTTCTCCTTCATTTAATCAGGCAATCTAATTATCCTTTGTCCCATCTGATGATTAGATTATCATACTTTAATAATAAACTTGACTTTGCAAGGGATGCTATCGACGTTCGCGAATGCATTATCTCGAAGCATCCTCTCACAATCTCGGAGCACAAAACATAATTTTATCATGCCCGGCCTTTTAACCTGACTGCCTGAGGAGGATAATGTTTTTAGGGTGTATGTATGTGCCTAAGTATTTAAGCAATTTGACTACATTTGAGCTCTTTGGCTCTAACAGCTTTGCCAAGTTTTGATTATGCTCAATTTAATTAGTAATTTTTGGACAGTTGTCATAGTGGACCCCTAGTCATTTTGAGACTGGACGATAAGAGAAGCTGGTCTGTTTGTTTGGTTTGGTATATTAAGGGTTTGATACTCCAGTCAATATAGTCCTAAGCCCCCTTTACGTCCGAAGTAACATAGGCTACATTATGCTGTCGGGTATTTTGTTGTTCGTTTAATTCCGGTAAAATATACTGTTCCTGTAGGATAGTGGGTGGGACTGCGGCGCGATGCCAGTCGCAAATAAACGATTTACCGTTATCTCATTTCCTATAATCATCACCAATATGTAAATATATTTAAATACAGATTAAATAAATACATTTAAAAAAATCATTAAATTACCACACCTTAGGGTATAAAATATTCGAGAATTGGAAAGAGATGAGGTATTGACAAACCAGGGCTCCATTTTTGAATCGCTCGTAAGATGTTTCGCACGAAAATAACATGCGATATGAACATGCGTTAGCGAGTGATGTTTTTTTTTTAATGCGGTTTTTATTCGGGATTTCTTTCGAAAGTCAGTCATTTCGCATGATATTTCCGTGCGATGTATCATACGAGCGATTCAAAAATTGAGCCCCAGCACACTTATTATGCAAGTTCGTGATTCTAATTGTGATCGCATCCCGCTCTTACCACCTAACTCGCAACATGCGCGCTCCCGCTCGCCCACAATCACTATCACAATCAATGGGCTTATCCCGTAACTCTAAAAGCGATAGCGAGAGTTGCGCGAGCGGGACCGCGAATAGCGCGACTAAGTTGGTTCGAGCGAGATGGCATGCTATCGCGATCAGAATCACGAACGTTTCAAAGTATGAGGATCAGCCCGCAGGGGTGGAACTGTGACGTGCTTATTGCGATGATTGCTAGGTTCAAATGCCGACGTTGCGCGACCGCGAATCGTATCGCCGCGCGATAAGGTTCACGGTCGCGCGTCGCCGACTGAACCTATCAATATCCACAAGGACTACGATCCCAGGGACATCCATAATAAGAGTCAGATCCCATAAGTGACTAAAGAGAATAATGTAAAAAAGTATAATTAAAAATAAACTATGCAATAAAATAAGAATATCATATTTACAGCCTCGTTTAGGCGTCTTCAGACTGTGCTATAAAACAAAGTATCTGAAAGGTCACATCATTATGAATAACTAACTCAGTAGCTAAGCCTGGAATTTCGAAACAACACTGCATTTTGTGTGTCAACGTCGAATCTACAGGGTTATAAGGAACGGGTATGATAAACCGAAAGGGGCTCAGAGTACTCATGATTGTGAACAATTTTTACTATGGGGCCAACCCTGAAATCGAGAAAAAAATCTGCTGTTCCATACATTTTGTAGTGTCATTGACATTTTTCTATGGAACAGCTGATGTTTTCTCTCGATTTCAGGATTGGTCCCATAGTGAGAGTTGTTTATAATGCTACGAGCCCTTTTCGGCTTAGCATACCCTCTCCTACATATATGGTACATGTACCATATATAATGTATGTAATGTATAGTTTTAAACATCTTTGGTTGAGTCACCTGTTATGACATAGATTATAACGCAGTCCGAAGAGGTCTTACAATCTTACAAATACATGAGTCATGTACATAAATTACTCTAATAAGGCAAATCCCTTACAACTTAATATCACTGGATTTTTATCTTATTTCATATAATCACAGACGGCGGACTTTTCGTCCGTGTACTCTCTCTCTTTCTCTTACATTGAACTTTTCTCATGTCCCTCTCACTCGCGTAAATTAGCGTACGCCGACTGAAAATCCGTCGTCTGCGTTGGCCATTAATTAACCCCTAATTGATTACTTACAAATACTGTCATGAATATTTTTTAAATAGATACCTACTCAGCGTTTAATTTTTCACACAACTTTGCCCAGTCTCAACTTGAAAAGTACCAGTAAGTCTTGTTTTATTTCGTTATCTTACTAGTTTCAAATAATCAAGGGAAATTTTTATTTTTTTTTCAAAATTAATAATATATTATTTTGAAAAGAGGTCCTTAAATTTTTTCGTTTCTTTAATAAACCCTTTCAACTGCGTTTGCCGCGCATTTGAACTCTCAACTACGTCTCTACATCAAGCAGTTTAAAATTTTAAGAAGCCAGCCATTTTTCGTGTCTTTCCCGCCCACAAATTAGTAAGACAGTATTACAGTAGTACAGTAAAAAAAAAGGAATAAGCGACTAGGGGAGCAATCCTAACTAATATGATAATCAGAGGAATATAGCCGCAGTCGTATCAGAACCAATAAAGCTTCGAGATATGAAAATAAATACGATCGTCTCGAGGAAAAAACTAACTTCGCTTGCGCGATTCAGAACAGCCTACATTACAACTGTCAGTCCATACAAAACGACAAAAAATGCACAAAAATTGATCAACGCCATCTAGCGAACTATAGGAAGTAACTTTATCACGTTATTACGGTTAAACGACTTGATAAAATTTGATAGGGTGTTACTGTATATCAAAAAGACGGACAAACCCCCGAATACTGAAACGTTTGTTAACTTTGACGTCAGATTAAGTTTATTGCTGCCTATGTCATTTGCTTAGTGCCAGACAAAGGCAGTATTAGAATTAATCTGTTGTCAAAGTTAACAAAAGTTTCAGTATTCGGGGGAAAGGATACTTTTTTATGACCACGCGAACGAAGTCGCGGGTAACAACGAGTAAGGATTAAATTGTGGTATAAAACTAGTAGATTACGTTGATTATCTTCGCTGAATAGGTTCTAGTTTCTACCATGGGCAAGTTTCTCTTTAATTATGGCTTTACAGAACCAGTGTATTTAACTAGTGTTTTAGTGTTGTGTGTGTATTCATAGACAGTTTAGTGCAACTGCTAGGTGTTCCGAGGGCCGGCTGTTACCCATAGATTCCAAGCACGAGACGGCCGAAGCGCACCACGCATCGGTCAAACACATCTAAAATTACTTTCATTGGTTGATTTCTAAGCGCGGCTAAGCATAACCTTAAAATAGCCAATGGAAATGCTCTCATCCCCGCAACCTGCGCTTTGGTGACTTTTGGTCGGAACAAAAATCTTGCAATACGGTATCTACAGAGGATAGTCTGTTGTTGTTTTTGTAAAACTTAAAAGTTTGTATTTGCGATCTATATGAATAATTTCAAAAGGTACCATTGTACCAAGACAATAATTGTACGGCGTTGTGGCATGCTACATAAATAACTAAATAATATAATATATATTTAATTTAGTGTTTTATATTTTATAGCATATCATAATGCACAAAGTTGCCTCGGTGTAATTTCAGCTTTACCTTAATCTATTCACTAAACTTTCAACATGTTACTATCAGGTTCAATATTAATGGCCACCATATTACTTCCCTCGACGCTGTTAATCGTTATCATAAACTTTTCGTGCACGGGCATACTCTCTTTCACTTGTATATCTGACAGAATTTGTTCTGGAATCTTCTCTTGTCCCAGAAGATTCTTCTCGTGTTCTAGAAAGTTCTTCTCTTGTTCTAGGAGACTCTTCTCGGTCTGTTCTAGAAGAGCCTTGACGGTGGGGTCGTCACTGCAGAAGTGAATCGGATAGTGCTGCTTCAGTTCGCTCTGGAGACGGAAGCCGAGACTGCAGACCGAGCAACTACAGAAAAACATATAATTATACCGGGTGACATGGTTTTACGTGAAACTAGCAACGCCCCGCGGTTTCACCCGCGGGTTCTACTGGAACCGTAAAAAAAACCGAGCCTATGTGCCTATGCCTAGTCTATGTGTAAATCCAGGGGATAAGCTACCTCCTTACCCCCCTCGTCTACATCTTCTATGATCCTCTCCATCCCAACGTTGCCTGGAAGAGATCGCTTTCAGCGATAAGACCGCCAATTATTACACTAGTTTTGTTTTTTTTTCAAAAAAAAAATATTAAAACAATGGGGATTGTGCAAAATTTCTCGACCTCCATATTTATTTTAGATTATGAAAATATAGAGCAATTTATGAAGAATTTATTTATGAAAACCCAGGTCAGATTCAAATCAACTTTTAATAGAGAAAACTTTTTTTTACATTTCTACCAATTCTTCAATCTACCAAGATTTTTCTACAGTAAAACTTATACACTATAGTTGTATGTATTCTGTTTCACAGTTTTTATTCGTAAATATTGTGTTTCGCAGTTACTTATTCGTAAATATTGTGTTTCATAGTGACTTATTAGAAAATAATTTTGGAAACTTGTACCGTGTGCAAGCAATAAGCCATCTGACTCTAAATATTCTGCTTCAGTGACACATTTGTAAATATTATGTTTCACAGTGACTTATTTGTAAATATTCTGCTTAACATTGACTTACTTGTAAATATACTGTTTCACAGTGACTTACTTGTCAATGTTCTGTTTCACTGTTACTTCTGAATGGTATGTGTCAAATTCGTAAATTACTTTTATTATTTGACACTGATTTATATAATTTAAATACCTGTAAATGTTCTCTCCGAGGTGCTTCCGCATGTGTTTCACGAGGTCGTTGCTCTGAGTGAACGTTCGCGAGCAGTACTTGCACTTGTAAGGCTTCTCGCCGGTGTGAATGCGGTAGTGGCGCTTCAGGTGGTCTTTGCATGTGAACCTGGTAAACAAAAACTGAGTTTTAACCGACTACGAAAAAAAGGTTTTTTTTTCATATGTTAGTATGTTAGTTTTACACAACAAATAATTCCTCCTGATGTCGCGATTGGCTGATTTTAGTAGTGCGGGAGACTTCGATCTACCAATGGCAAAGTAGAACGCTAAAATCTTGTGCTGTTATTGGTCAATCGATTTCGCGCTAAAATCGCGGCCGTCCGAGCGCCATCCTGGTCCGACAGTGTACGAATCGTGTAAGTGGGACAGAGCTAACAGCGCACAGCAAGCAATACTCTGCCACTAGTTCAATATAGAATATAGATTATTTACATGTTTGGCTACTGTCGGAAGCCGGTCTGCGCTTTTCTGCGCATACGCAAGCGCAAACGCAACTGCCGCAAGCATTTAAAGGCTGATACAGAGAGGGGAGGTTTTGTCTAGTAGTGGTCGTCTAAGAGCTGATAAGAAGAATGTTCGAGAAGGTGTACTTACCTCCTAGGACAAGTGTCGCAAGCAAAAGGACGCTGCCCCGAGTGTATCATGGAGTGCTTCTTGAGGGAGTTGGGCTTCGTAAAAGAGGCGCCACACTTCTCACACTTGTATGGGTGTGCGCCTGTGTGCGTCACCATGTGTGACGTCATTTGACCTAGCGGAGGGAATGCTCAAAAATGATTGGGCGAAAACCTCAGTTAATGAAGAAATAAAGTGTGTAAAAGGCCATAAATACATATCCTAACTAATATTATAAATGCCAAAGTAATTCTCTCTCTGTCTGGGTGTTTGTCGCGTTATCACAGCTAAACGGCTGAACGGATCGAGCTGATTTTTTGCATATATACAGGGTTATAAGGAAAGGGTATGCTAAGCCGAAAAGGACTCATAGTACTCATCATTAAGAACAACTTTTACTATGGGACCAACCCTGAAATTGAGGGGGAAAAAATCAGCTGTTCCATAGAAAAATGTCAATGACACTCGACAAAATGTATGGAACAGCTGATTCTTTTTTCTCGATTTCAGTATTGGTCCCATAGTAAAAGATGTTCACAATCATGAGTACTATGAGCCCCTTTCGGCTTAGCATACCCTTTCGTTATAACCCTGTATAGCTTAACGATCACAGACGGACATTGGGTATTTTTTTTTCCCACACGAATGAAGTCTTCTGTAACAGCTAGTTATCTATAATTTATTGTCTATATGTAGATACACTATATGTACCTATATTTAATGTTAGATGCAGATACACCTCCCTGAAAGTAATCATAATGGTGCCCAAGAGCACATATGATAAAAGCACTATCTAATGAAAACTATATAAATTCATAAAACCATTATACAATAAAAATATTATCTAATAGTCACATAATTATAATAAAAGCGATATCTAAAAAAAGTAGTACCCAATAAAAGCACTTTACAATAAAAGCATTATCTAATAGTCACATATAATTAGAGAACTGCCTAAGAAAAACTCACCCTTAGTGCAGAATGATTTGGGACACAATTTACACTGATAAGGCTTAGCTCCAGTGTGACGTAGCATGTGCTGACGTAAGTTAGAGCTGTTCGCGAACCCTTTCCCACACTCCGAGCAGAGGTACGGGGTCTCTTTAGTATGTGTGCGTATGTGGTCCTTCAGACTGCACACTTGGGCAAATGCTGTGGAAGAGAACATTATCTTTTAAATAACAATATATTGTTAACTAGCTGCGCCCTGTGGATTCACTCGCTATTCTACAGAAACCGAATATTTTTCTGCGATAAAGTAGCCTATGTGCTAAACCAGGGTTTCAGCTACCTCCATACCAAATTTCATTCAAATCCGATCGGCCATTACAGACTTGAACGGGAACAAACACTTATAATATTAGCTTATTAACTATATATATATGTATACTATATAACATTAATTATACTCAGCAGTGGGAGGAAAATGGTTGTTGATCAAGATGAATGTTTGTATGAAAAACAATTAATTTTACCTTTGTTACAATGCGGACAAACATTAGGCTTATTTTCTTTATGTGTGTTCATATGTGACCGTAGTTGATCACTCCTCGAGTAGCTTTTGTCGCATTTTGTACATTTATGTGGTTTTTCAAAGTGCAGTTTCAAATGCCTCCTCATTAAAGACTTTGAAACAAAACATTTACCGCAGGTATCACACATAAATTGTTCGTCCTTATCCCTTTCGTGTTTATTCAAATGCGTAGACAAAGCCCCGGGTTTCGTAAATGATTTCCCACATTGCTGGCATTGATATCTGAATTCTTCAGTACCATTTTCAGTTTTTATTATGGCGGTGGTGTATAATTCTCTTGGACTATCCTCTGCTGGTGGTTTTTCATGCTTAGCCAAATGTTTTTGCCATGATGATTCTTTTTGAAAATGTTTGTTGCAATAAGAACAGGGGAACGAATTGGAGTGAGACTGCAAGTGTTTGAGGTATCTTTTTTCTTTTGTGTAAGTCTTACTGCATTGGTTACATCGCAATATATCTGCTTCCTGTTTTATTGTACCATCGTTTGAGTCGGTTTCAAGATGGTCGCTTGTGTCTTGTTCGTTTTCTGTCTTGAATACTGGGTCATTTTCTATTTTAATCTCATCTTTAACTTCATTGAGTAGCGATTTAAAATAGTTGTCTGCCTTAATAGCTTGTTGACGGAATGTGAAACACTTTTGCAGTAGATTTGTACACTCGATACACATGTTCTGTGGTAGTCTGTCATCCTGTTCCACCTGCAAAACAATAACATAACTGTGAAAATCGATGTGGCACAGGCACATCAGCCTTTGCTACTCGCCTATAAATAACTAATATTATATGTGATATTTTCAGACTTAATGTACTGTGTGGTAGCCGCAATTCGGTAAAGCCTACCTGCACCGTGCTTTGTGAAATGAAGTGGGTACATATAGCAATTATTTCTAGAATAGCATAGCACATAATCTAGATTGATTTTCTGGTTTTACTAAATTGTTTTTTTTTACTAACGCGGGCTAATTCCGTCTGTTTTTATCTACACGCGGAAGTGTAGACCTTTTTTTCTCTCGATTTAGCAAGAAGACATTAAGCATGCACTGGCAGGTACCTGTATTGTAGTACATTCCATCAGTAATTGAATCAGTTGCGGGTTGTTCTCGGCAGTATTGCTGACTGATTCGTACAAGTTAATTAGATTTACATTATTTTTCATACAAGTCCTGCAGGATGCGGATAACACAACGGTATTCAGCATCTTTAGTCCAGATTAAAACTCACGAAGAACAAAATAAGTACTTATATTTAATGGCTACATAAGAACTAGATCCCTTTGGAGAATTAAAATAAAACTACACCGCAAAATGAAAACAAAAAGAAAATTACAAAATAAACAACAAAAATCATTGACAAAAAAATTAGTGTCATATAATACATGAGACAATAAATACAATAATGCACAACCCGATAATGTACAGCCCGTATTGCAATGAGGCTTTTTCCAAAAAAAAAAAACATGGTAATAAAAGTACCCAATAGATGGCGTTAGATGTACCTTGAGGATTTTCTGTTACTGTCAAGACATGAAAGACAAAAAAATGTACTGTGCCTTTTTTTTTCTCGTGTTTTATGGCTCCACATGTGTATTTAGACAATTTCAAGTAATGTAAATATGTATTTGACTTCATTTGAAATATTACAATAGTTGACACTGGCTAAATACACGTGTGGAGCCAAAATTTACGATTTAAAAAATAAAAAAAATATTTCGACAGAAATGACAATGACAGGTAAAACGGTAGGTCTGTTACGCCATCTAGTATAATCCCCGGCGCGTAAGTTGAACAAAAATGGCTGACTTCTGCGCAGGTACAATAGTAGAGAAAAGTGTTACGTTGCGGTTTCCCGCGAAACGTAGAAGATAATCGCAACTTTTGAATCGATTGGTAAGTTTGCATGTTTTAGGGAAATAAATAATAAATAATTGTTATAAATATTCAAAACTTTTAAAAGTGTAAATTAAAAAACTATATATATGAGGTTTATCCACAGAGTCAGTACTACTGAAAATCACTATGGCTATCTTAATAAATACTACATAATAAGAATAAAATATTTTCGTGTTGTTTACAAAACTCCATAGTAAAGTCCTTAATAAGTCTCTACCACTTTACTGGGGCATGACGTGAACTAGACTGTGACTTTACTATATACGAAGACCATCTTTCTCTCTTGTCTCCTTAATGTTGGATGTCGAGGCATTTTATTCACATATAAACACACTTGAAGTGAAAATGCCGTGCGCGACAGTACTCTCAGGCGCAAGGAGCGTGTGCGCGGGTGTCGGGGGACAAAAATTGACTAAGCGCATGCGCGCGGGCTTGGAGTCACCTTCCCCGCATCGCACCCCATACCGCACTTCAGTTGAGACCTATAAATGTGTTACTGCGCATTGTTCAACTTATGCGCCGCGCATTATAAGTATTTTAGAACTACTTTTTTTTTTTTGGAAAACGCCTCATTGTAAGGCAGTAAGAGTGGCTATACATGGCCTGACCTGACAGCGTGTGAAAGAGATGGATATATATAAGTTTCCGGGGAACGAAAGGAAGAAGCTATAACCATGGACGTATTGGGGTACTACGTCCATGGCTATAACCTTAATAGTTTGTTTCCTTTGCTCCCGTGAAATTCAAGTCTAGCTGTAGTATTAAGGCCTCGCTACATGGCCTGATCTGACATCGTTTGAAAGAGATGGCTATATATAAGTTTCTGGGGGAGCGAAAGGGAGAAGCTATAACCTTAATAGTTTGTTTCTTTTGCTCCCGTGAAATTCAAATCTAGCCGTCCCTTTGTGCCGATAATGTACGGCATGATATATCCCAATAATGCAAAGCCTGATATTCCATGTACTGGTACACTAATTATCAGGCTATACATTACTGGGTCGTCAATTATCGGGTCGTAGATTATTGTCTCTCTTTCCTTCCAAACAGTGTTGTTCTCCATACGGCAATTGCCGTATTATACGGCTTTTAGGTAGGCTGCGCTTCAAATATACGGCATACGGCAGCGCTTCCAAAGCCGTATAATATTTGTATGAAATATACGGCAATCCACGTAAAAGTTATCAAAAACTGCCATTACTTATTTTTCGTGTAACGTAACTTATCGAGTTCCCGGAATTCCCCGTTGAACAACGCCCCCTATGAATACGACAAAATTAAGATGTTGTTTACATCGTTTCACTAAGCTTAGGAAGGTGTTACCATGAGTGAATCATACCTCAGAAAAATTAGAAAATCAAAGAGTGATACTGTCGATACCGAGGAAGATAAGAGAAGAAGAGATACCATTTCGAAGTGGAAATAGCACATAACTTTTAACCACACTTTAAAAAAACCGACCTTATGGATACCGGTAAAAAAAGCTAAATATCATAATCTTGTATCCAAATTGATGAAAAATTAGAACATACGGCATTTTTTTATTATTTGGCCAAAATACGGCAATTTTAAGGTCTAGGTTACACGGCTATCGACTTTGACACTTTCAAAACAAAGAGAAAGAGTAGGTAGAGTTCGGAGTTTTGGCGGGAACGTGAAGAAATCAGGTCGCGTCATTTTATTATTTTCCAAAACTTGTGTTATTTTATGTAAAAACGGTGAATTATTACCCGTTAAGTGTTAGTGAACATGCACGAGTGTTGGTGAATGGTATAAAGTCGTGAAACGTGAATTTTCATGTTGTTTCCAAAACTCCAGAGAAGGCTCTAGTAAAGTTTTCACCACTTTACTGGGGCATGACTTGGACTTGACCGTGACTTCTAATTCTAATTCTAAATAGGGGCGATAAGACCTGCACTGACGTCCCGTTAAGGGTGTTTAACCCCGCTGCCAGCCTACCCAAACCAACCGAGCTCCTTAAAGTAACGGAGCACGGCCTTGGGTCGCTGGCATACCTGTTCCACTCCTGTTTCGTCAGATGTTATGCTATTGGAGTCTTGTTGTCGAGATTCTTGAAGGAGTCCCGACCTTACTCGTATGTCCTCTGTGGCTTTGCAGTGCAGTAGCACATGCTCCACGGTCTCGTTCTCCTGTAGACAGCCTCGGCATAGGGGACTATCTGTGGCTCCAACTTTGTGCAAATGATAGTTTAGCTCACAGTGTCCTGTGATAATACCTATCATTAGACGAAGGTCCGACCTAGTTAACTTTAGTAGTTTATTAGTCATTTTCCTATTTATCAATGGGTAAAACTGACCGTGACTTGCTTTGCTTGCCTTTGACCGTGACTATGACTTGTTTGATAATATCTAACAAAACCTGAGAATATACATGTATACTTGACACTGGCAAATGCATAAGACGTGCGACGCCAAAATCCTCCTAGGAGGAAAGTGAAAAAAAAAAAGTTAGAGTTCATTATTTCATTGTGTAGACGGAATTGATAATTTAGATAATTATGGACGATATAGTTTTTATCGGTGATTGGGTAAAGGACAGAGTTCTAGGTTCGGGAAGTTTCGGTGTTGTAGTGCTTTGGAAACACAAAAGAACTGACGAGAAACTCGCCATAAAGACTTGTAAATGGGGCGACGAACTTACAGAAAAGCACAAAGAAAGATGGACCAAGGAAGTAGAAATGCTACAGAGTTGCAGAAATCCGAATATTGTGGGTACTAAGGAGCTACCACCAGAGTTCGTGTTAGGTCTTAAACGTGCTAATCCATCGCGCCTCCCGATATTATGCATGGAATACTGCAGCGGCGGTGACCTGCGTCAATTGCTAAACAAGCCCGAATCCTGCGCCGGGCTGAAGGAGCAACAAGTAAGACAGATATTGAGTGACCTCAGAAACGCTATGCAGTTCC
Organism: Apocheima hispidaria; assembly: GCA_947579745.1. Taxonomy (NCBI): domain Eukaryota; kingdom Metazoa; phylum Arthropoda; class Insecta; order Lepidoptera; family Geometridae; genus Apocheima; species Apocheima hispidaria. The sequence goes on from OX388160.1 coordinate 12,382,307, forward strand.
TCCATCAAAATAGAATTACGCATCGCGACTTGAAACCTGAAAACATTGTTGTTAATGTCTTGGACAATGCAGCACAAATAATTCATAACCAAACGCGGGTTACATACAAATTAATTGATCTCGGATATGCCAAAGAAATTGATTCTAATTCCATCTGCGCCAGCTTTGTTGGAACACTGCAGTACCTAGCTCCAGAGCTCCTCTACAGTAAGACATACAGTAATTCTGTGGACTTCTGGTCTCTTGGCCTACTTGCATTTGAAATTATTTGTGGGAAGAGACCTTTTCTACCATTCATGTCACCAGTTCAGTGGATGCCACATGTGAAAAAGAAATCTCATTCCAACATTTGTGTCTATGAAACATTTCATGACGATATTGAGTACTCAAATGAGATTTTCGCTGAGAATCACCTATCAAAACCACTACAAATATTTATTGAAGAGTGGTTAAGGATAGCTCTGGAGTGGGACCCGAAGTTACGAGGAAGGGATGCACCGTCCAGGGTCACTTTCAACATACCAGAAGGGGACAAAGAAAAAGCCAGCAAAGTTGTCATTTTTGAGCAACTCGAAGCAGTTCTCTCAAAGAAAATCATTAAGATATTTTCAGTCGTAACTTTATGTGAGCTCGCATATGAAATAGATGAGAAAACAACTGCCTCTATGCTAAAATCATGGATACAGAGGGACACCAACATCACAGCCTTTGAACAAATTCTGGTGTCCCAAACTAAATACACTGAAATGGCCGATGATGACCTCATCATGACATATTGGTGTGACAGCTCTGACTATGTGCTGTCTCTATTCAGCAAGACGCAAATAACAGCCGACAACATTGAGACTGTCGTACCTAAGTCTGTCCAAAGATGCTTAGAGCACCCAAAAGCTCTTTACAATTTCAAAAACAGTCAGACCCTCTACCACAATGGTCTCTATTTTGTAATGAATCAGATGGAATTATATGACTTACTCATAAAGGGTCTTTTCGTAAGAGGAGAGTCATTAAAATACGAAGGCAATCAGCTGCTCTTGAAACACAATTCTGTCGATAAAAACATTGGCAATTTAGTTGCGAAACAAGAAATTATGGATACAATGACAGAAATAGGGGTAAAGCATATAACTAACCTCAGAGAAAATTCCACAGGGACCAACTTGCTGGGTGGCTTTGACAAGATATTCAAGGAGTGTAATGAAATCACGGAAAAAATTAACAAGCTTCGAAGTGCCTGGACGCAAGTGACTGTGAGGCTACAATCAGCTACCAGAAGATGCAATGAACCTGTCTCGGCTGATCTCAATAACTTTGTAGCAAAATACAACTACCAGATAACCTACACAAGTGCCTACAAAGCCTTTCTACTGTACAAAAAAAGCATAAATGAAAACAAAGGGAAAGAACGTCAGTGTACAGATATAATGAAAGTTTGCTATGACTGCCTAAAGCTACGAAGCAAAATTTTGGCAGAGCTCCGACACCAACCATTCGCATTGAAGCTCATGGACTTGAGCACAGAGTTTGCCAAAATTAGGGATATCGTCAAGAACGCTCAGGAACACACCGAGAAACTGCTTGTGAGTTTGTCCAATGCTTTGGATGAACTTACAAACTGCACTTGGTCCACAATAAGTGTGGTGGTGAGAGATGTGGATAATTTATCAGATTTGCCGTACAGTGTAGTCTCATTTCAAAAGAAAGATTTCAAGATAGGCGAATCTGTATCGGACCACTGCTTCAAAGTTGCCAACAGAGTGGATGAAGGAGAGAAACTAAAATCTCTGATCGAAGAGAGCCTAAAAATAAGACATAGCCACATGCATTTGACCAAAACTTTGAACTCTCAAAAAGAATTGCTGAGCAAACCCGTTTTTGATTTCAGTTTTCTAGATGAGTAAAATCGCCAATGATCAAAATATTATTTATCTACTTACTACTTTGTTCTAAGAATTCCACAATTATTATGTGCCTTAACATTTTTATAAATAAGGATACTATTTTTGAAACATTTATGATAAAATATCACTTGAAACCAGGGTTAGAAAAAAAATCGATTTTTAAAATAAATATCAGAAATCCGATTTTTTAATATAAATCCGATATATATCCAGGCTAAGAAACTGAAGCAAATGTTCCCTAGAAAGTGAAAATTATTAACGCTAGGAGCATCAGGGAATCCCCATTTTTTATTACCTCGTAAAATAAACCTTATATGATTTCAAGCTAAGATTTGAATTTAAAAAAAAGCTAGCCGTACTGGTAAGTTAAAATAAACGGATTTCCCCAACTTTAAATGAGGTTGCTTGGTTTTTCGCTACGTGTTGCCAGGGTAAACATTAATCTGGAAAAAATCAATTGATATATATCGGCGGACCCTGCTTAGAACTGTCCAAATTTCATGATCGAATTGCAAACATCTGACCGATGCAAGCGTGAATCGGCCTTGAAACCATTCAGGACCGCCTTTACACCCAACTTTGTCACTAAAAGTGACAGTGATCACTTAAGCCTTCTCGCACGCATTGTTCGCCGGTAGGTATTTATCTCGGGCAGCTATGCGTGCTAAAATGAATTTTATTATGACATAGCGAAATTCACAGAAGCTTGGCGAGAGTGAGTACTATTACTTATTCTGTGGTGGGCGTGACGTTTTGACAGGTCTACTGATTTCTTGAATTAAGGTGCATCGTTTCACTCATCGCGCGAAATTCAAATTTTCTTGCGTTTTTGTCATTTACAGCTTAATTACTCATCGTGGATTTATTGAAACCAATTTTGCGCCAATAAATAAGTTGTTTTAAGAAATTACGGGTAAAATGATGACCTAGATAACATTGGTTTAGCTACAAATCTCAATAAGCTGATTTTCATCTTGGTGTTTGGTTTAGTGGGAAATGTACTTAAACTAGCTTTCAACTTGAATTTTTGGTTGGTGTAATTTCTTGAAACGATCTATTTATTGTCGCAAAATTAGTTTTCATGAACCTACGACGAGTAATTAAGCTGTAATTGACAAAAAACGCAAGAAAATTTGAATTTCGCGCGCCGAGCGAAACGTTGCACCTTAAGTTTTATTATGTACCTACAATGTTACCTATCATTGTTATTTTTACAAAAAAAATGCATGTTTCTATATTGTATTGTAGTAAATTGTTTCTATTATTATTCTACTACTTAGGGGCCGTTCAAGTATTACGTAAGCAGATTTATTACAATTATTTACCCCCCCACCCCCCTTGTCAGCAAAAGTAAGCAAAGCTCTTCCCCTCCCCCCATGCTTACGTAAACATTTTTCAATTATAAATGTATTTTTTTATATATTATAATTATAATTTTAAAAATAAGAAAATAGATTTAGGATAGAGATTAGATTTTACTGAAACAGTATTCAACATAGAGTGAGGGACAAATATATTATAATCTTACAAACATAACAAACATATTATAAATTTTTGGTACACATATTAAATTCAAATTAACAGTCTTCAGTCCATGAAACCCGAATCCATGATTCTAAGTTGGAGGTTTGCTATTCGTGTAAAAAAAGTAAATAACTACCGATGACGTAATCATCGTCTAGACTCCCCTACCCCCCATGTCATCCAAAATAAGCAAAACAAAGACCCCTCCACCTACTTGAACGGCCCCTTAGCAACAATTTGAATATTAATGATAATTTTGATTGTGCCAAATTGATTGAATTTTTTGAATATCTTTTGTTTACTAACCTTTTTTATGTATTGGTGTTTTGTTTGTTTGTTTTCTAGTCAAAAGAGTTGAATATGCAATTAAAATTATTTACAAATGAAGGCATTTTTTTAAATTTTATAGTATATTTAACCAGGTATAGGGTAGTTTGTGAAAAGTAAGTCGACTTGCAGAAGCTTGTACCAAGGACCCTATTCCTGTGCGCTCGAGATTATCTCTGTCACTCTCACTCCCATTAAATTCTAAATTAGAGAGACAGTGACCGAGATAATCTCGAGCGCACAGGAATAGGGTCCCTAGTAGATACATAATATATTACGACCTTTGTGGCTTAGTTAGTAGCGCGCCTTCCTCATGAGCTGTAAGTCTCGGTTTCGGGTTTATATAATAAATAAAAGGTTGTGCAAAAAAGTTTGTGCTCGCGAGGTCTACTGTTCGCAGAACTCTTAGAGCAACACGGGCTTCCGGCCGATTCTCCAGCCGACCCCTACCCTACCACAGAATCTTATTTGTTTTGTGCCGGTACCGAGTTGCTCCATGGCAGAACTACTAGTCTAACCCCCGAATACTGAAAGGTTTGTTAACTTTGACAACAGATTAATTCTAATACTGCCTTTGTCTGGCACTTAGCAAATGACAAAGGCAGCAATAGAAAATCTGTCGTCAAAGTTAACAAAACGTTTCAGTATTCGGGGGTTAGTAGGTTTAATTAGGTACAGTTGCGTTATTCTACAAAGATTTCTACCGCCAATGCCGATGGTGCCGGTATGTAAGAGTGTTTGTTCCCAGTCAACTCCGTAATGGCTGAACGGTGGGCTTATCCCGTAACTCTGAAAGCGATAGCGAGAGTTGCGCGAGCGGGACCGCGCATAGTACGACTAAGTTGGTACGAGCGAGATGGTATGCTCTGGCAATCAGTATCACGAATGTTTCAAAGTTAGAGGATAAGCCGCCGGGTTTAACACTGTTACCGTGAGTACGAATTTTAGTGTAGTGGACCGATTTGGATGAAATTTGGAATGGAGGTAGCTTGTAGCCTGGACGTACGATACTTTTTATCCCGGAAAATATACTATTCCTATGGTAAGAATAGCAGGTGAAACCGCAGAGCGTTGCCAGTATGTCAGTCAAGTCCCTTGTAAATAAGTTTTTGTGAAATAAAATATTTTTCCAGACAAGCTTTTGAAAAAAATCCGTTATTGGTTGTTTTTGGTTGTCCAAAATGAGTCCAAACTCCGTCAATCTACTGTGAGTTACTGTGAACATGGAACTCTCCATTTTCCACCTTCCGTATCCATCATCAGATCAGTTCGCTGTCATAATATTGTACATATTGTCATCGGAACTTGACAGGCATGTAAAATTTCAACTCAATTGAACAAAGGGAACTGGTTTAAGTTGCAAGATTTGACCTTAACTTAAGTACATACAAAAAAGTACCCTACTTTTTTTTGTAATATTACGTGTTATTTATTTATCTATGTATAGGTTACCTATGTAATAACTAAGTTTATAGACGTTTTAAAAAAGGAAAGAAACATTAAACGAGACAATTTTGTGTAATCAAATTAAAATTACAATCAGGATTGCCTACTGTAGGTAACTACCGTGCTGTGCATGCGTCGAAAGTCAAAAAAGTACGGTCCCAGTAAATTGTTCGAGCCATTCTTTAAAACTTTTCATGTTGTTGTTCAATGTTTTCACGTTGGACGGGGTTTGGAGGTACTCTTCAGGAGCCAGCCTCGGCTCGGGGCCTCCACTGACGTGAAGCCATATGGCTAGCACAGCGTCGTCAATATTTGCCACGTTGCGGCGACACAGCCTCGCTGATGTCACGCAAGCCGCTACCAATGCGTTCATACTACCCACCGAGACGCCCTTCTGATCTAAACGTCTCGACTTCTCTCTACGAGCCGACAAGAAGTAGTTCCGTAGCAGAGTCTCAGCAGAATCATCTAACGCGATTTCTATGCCAGCTACCAGATCAACGTAAACCGCCACGTCTTTGAAGACTTTCTTTATTTCTTCATCGTTCGTCTCTGCGGGCTCTATCGCTCCTAGGAGAAGGAACTCTGCAATCTCGTCAGGGTATTCACCGAAGTCTCCTCTGCAGATAGTCCCGAAAACACTGGCTATGTTCAGGACGTTGATCTTCTTAAAGCCCATTCCTTGAGCCCATACCGCACTTTGGAGTGTCGCTTTTCCAGTATCAGCTGCCACTTCTCCACTTTCTATGGCCGCTAATATCGCGGATATTTGTTTTTGGCTGTAAACGCGAAGTGGCAATGGCATGATACAGACGCCGCCAGAGCTCGCTATCAAGGCGGTGGAAACCGCGGTATTTGAGGTTCCCAAGAATATTGATTTATCGGCAATAAGAGCTGCATCTGTCATGATTTCGCCAACGTATCTTGTTTCAAACCCTTCAACTAAAACGTGGACGATGTTAGAGCCAGTCAGCATGTTAGCTTTGATGCTGCTAAGGCTCATCAACAAACTGATCTTGAGATGCATGAAGCAGTTCAGCGGACAGACTTTGCAGCCAAAGCAAGAGGCAAGGCAGTAAATAAACTTCCATGGGACTCGATCACATGCATGGTACATCTCTTCTATGCCTTTCGGGATTGGGCTAGTTATTGGCACTGACAGTGGAATGACTGTCTCTAACGACAATACAACAGTCAGTTTTTGCATCAGGACTGCATGTGTAACATACCTGTAACCAAGCGCCAATCTCGGAAGTAAATCATCAGCTATGTTAAAATCTTTTGAGCAAATGCTGTTGTCCAACTTGAACGTAGCCTTCACTTGTTCTCCGCATCGTCTCAGGCCAGCGTTTTCGATGAGAACGCTCCTGCAGACGTAGCATTTACGGGCAGCTTTCGGTATGAAGTGTAAAATTACTTCGCTGCTCTCACATTCTTCAGGGCAGGACCATACTGTGTGATACACGTAGGGTTCCAACTTGGACATAGCTATAAGGATGCCTTCAAATATGGCAAGACCAGAATATTTACCGGTGTTAGGAGGCACCAGTAACTTAGGTAAACATTTGATTCTTAACACAACAGCAACTTGTGCCGATTTTACATGCTGAATTGTTTCATCTGTCTGCAAGCATGCAAATAAAATATCACTACAAACCCTTTGCAATTTCAGAGGTTCTTTCAGTAAAAAATCTCCGATATCTGGGAACATTTCTAGGATATCCATGACGTCTATTTCTAGCAAGTATCGTAACGGCGGAAATTTGATTGCGTTTTCTTTTAATTCTGTTTGAGCGAATTTATTACACTCGTTTTTCATGTCTTCCAAGTAAAGCCTTTTGTCTAAGTATAGCAATAACTTGCATTGCAATTCCATTATCGTCAATTAATTTTTCTGCAGGCACTAAAGATCAATCGTTTTTCGTGGGCGGTTTTTACTTTATTAGTTTTCCCGCCCTTTTTTTTCCTTTTTATTTGGTTCGAGTAGTTTCATTATTCCAACCCAAACCACAGATTTAATAATAATTTACCTAATATTACAAATAGCTCATGCCGACTAACTTGTCTGCAGTTGGCCAAATTATGAAACTAAATTGGCTGTTTTGTTCATAAAACGCGATAGTGAATTCGTCACCCAATTCCTCAGTAGAGGGTCGCGTAGGGAATTTTGGAGGGAACGTGAGTCGCGCACGTCATTCTATTATTTTTCAAGACATGTGAAAACTGTGGGGTTTGATCCAACGTGCACGTGTTGGTGAATTGAATAGTATAAAGTCGTGAATCATTTCGTGTTGTTTCCAATCTGTACCTATACTTAGTAGCCTGTAGTAAAGTCACGACATTCCTTACTGAGGTAACCATGTTTGAAAAAATAGTAGGGCCCTATAATAATAGGTCCAGCAAGCCCACGGAAGTTAGCAAGCCAATGGGGCGAAAAGTACAAAAAAGAAATGGTCGAAGGTGTTGCGTACAAATTCTAAAGAGATACTATTAACCAACCTATTTTCACCTTACCGTGTATTGCAATCAAAGATAAGTTTCTCCAACAAAAAAAATATTACGCAAATCTTTACGACATCAAAATTGCTTCCTACACAGCATTTTACCGATCCCACGCATTTTTAAAGGACAGCTGATTACTCCCTACGAAGGTCACGCGACAATGAGCCATCGGCGACTGTCTTTAGCGGAAACGCCACGCCGAATATGCAAATCAAATGTGTAGTATCAAGCGAACACTATCCCAATGACCATAGGTAGTGCTGTTCATTCATTGTGACCGTGTACGCTCGCATGCAAAGTGGAGCTATTGCCAAATAGCAAAATAAATTAAAAAACAGTGAGAAAACAAAATTGATTTCGAGTTTTAAATTATTCGAAGACGGAATTATTTTCTGGCTGTTAGTAAAAGGCCTGATCTGTGCCCTTATTATGAACGTTCGTGATTCTGATTGTGATAGCATGCCATCCCTCTCCTATCAACATAATCGCACTATGCGCGGTCCCGCTCGCGCACTATCGTTATCACGATCAGGAACATCCATGATAAGGGGGCTGTTTGTTCACACAGTCCACACAAAATAAAAAGACACATAGGTAAATACCAAATTGATTAGTTCGCGGACATCATTTTAAATGAATTTTAAATGCCGGCGAAGTAATAAGTGAAAATTAAACATTACATTTTTACAGGTTCGCAGTTTCCTCTCGCATTCCGGTTCCTTTCGTTGCAATATCATAATTTAGGACCAGTTTACCGCTCGACTGTACATGAACGGAGCGGGCGAGCCTGTGGGCGGAGTGGTCGTTTAAGCGCAATCCAAGCGCAGGCGTCGTCGCGTGGGGCGCCCTAGTGACGTTACTTGGATATACTTGGATATTGCTAAAATGCTAATATTATAAAAATTTCGCTAAAATTATTTGTATAATTACGAAAACAACACAAATTAATCTGATCGTATTTTGCGGTTAGATTCCTCTTGGACTCCTCTACAGTCTATGGATTTTAGTTTTGTTTGTTTACCTTTTTTCCCAGGTAAGGTTGAACAGATTACATGTAAATTTTTGGTACTTGAACTCTTAGAACAATTTTTCTGCGTTGCTAAAGTTGTTTGTCAGAAGGTTTAGAGTGACCTAAAATTTTGATACGGGCACTGCTCAGATAACGACTTCTCACACTCCATTCAACATCTGCTAAGAGCTAATGCGAATGCTAATTCATCCCACTACTATTCACCGCAGGCGCCCCACGCACGTTCAAGAGCGCGCGCAGCCTCACTCGTGCTCATTCCATGCCCGAGCACGACAAGTACCAGCTGCGGCCGCGCGCGGCGCGCTCCCGGGAGCCTCGCGCGCGCCGCGCTCCCCAGCCGCTCAGCAAGTACCGACGGAAGACAGCCAACGCGCGCGAGAGAAGCCGCATGCGCGAGATCAACCGCGCCTTCGAAACTCTACGCCGAGCCGTCCCTGCCTCCGCAGTCACTGGAGCCCCAGTACCTTGCGAAAAACTCACGAAAATCACAACGCTGAGACTGGCGATGCGGTATATCACAGCACTATCGGCGGCGCTACGTGAACCGACACAAGGCGAGGCGGCGCGTCCAGAACGCTGGCCGTCACCGTTCTGCTCAGATCTATCTGAATTCTCCACAGAACGAGACAATACGTCTGAATTCGGAGGAGCAGAGGATTCTCTATCTCCTTTCGATGAGTTCTTCGCGGAGTTCGACTGCGACTACATAGACCGGACTTTCGCGTGACAGTGAAGTGTTGTGATGCTGGACTGCTCCTAATTAGGTATTCCTTTGCCATACTAATATTAGTTTTATGTTTAAGAATTTCTGAGATCTTATTTATTTATATTTTTTTTTTTTATTTTGTAATAAAGTTTAATTGTTATCGTTTTATTAATTTATTATTTGTCGCCATTTAGTTAAAACCGTGAACGAAGGTAGATATTTAGCATTTTATTATCCTAAGTCACTAGTCAACCTAAATAAATTTTTACTTCATAAAAAAATAAAATTCATTTATTTCAGGTCATCACAAACCCATAAATGTAAAAATAAATCAAATAGAACAACAACAACATATATTCATAATATGTTATAGATATATATATTAGAATAGCATTAGTATTAAGTAAGTTGTAGCCTATCATATATTTAATAAATAATATATAAAGGTATTATATATTATAAATGATACATACTTTGTAATGACTTATCAACAATTTTTGAGGTGTCACTATTCTTTTTACTATATGTAATAATTAATGAAAATATATATGTATTTATTTTAATTCACTATTAATTTAGAATAGCATATTATGATTATGTATATTTAAATTAATACTCACGGGTTATTTACCACGATTTTTGTGATGTAGGAATACACCGCGAAAGTCTAAAGCACTATAATATGTATATACCTACATAGGCCGACATAGGTATGTCTCAAACACCGTCCTTGGTACGATAAGGGTTCGGGTAAAATAACGGTTACTCACAAAAACATTAATTTATCCTCAGTTCCTTCTCGTTCACTCTATTACTAATTATCCGACTGTGAAATGTAGCCTATGTCGCTCCGGACGTACCTAAAGAGGCATTCATCGATATCTGATTTGGCAAAATCGGTCAAGCCATTTATGCTACAAGGGGTATTACAGGAGCACTCAAACATACTTACATACACCCCAAAAACACTACCCTTCTTCTTGGGCAGTCGGGTATTAGTAAAAGTAGCTAAAACCTTATTAAGGTGCAACGTTTCACTCATTGCGCGAAATTCAAATTTTCTTGCGCTTTTTGTCAATTACAGCTTAATTACTCATCGTGGATTTATCGAAACCAATTTTGCGCCAATAAATAAGTTGTTTTAAGACATTACGGGTAAAATGATTACCTAGATAACATTGGTTTAGCTACAAGTCTCAATAAGATTTTCATCTTGGTTTTTGGTTTAGTGGAAAATGTACTTATACTAGCTTTCAACTTGAATTTCTGGTTGGTGTAATTTCTTGAAGCAATCTATTTATTATCGCAAAATTAGTTTTCATGAACCTACGATAAGTGATTAAGCTGTAATTGACATAAAACGCAAGAAAATTTGAATTTCGCGCCCTGAGTGAAACGTTGCACCTTAAAGCTTTACCTGCAAGCCTAGATTCTATACTGGCGCTTCTGCCTGACGGAATTCTAGGGCAGTCAAATTCTTAATTTTATTGTTTCTTTGCATCACTTGCATGTACATAAGATCTGTGTGTCTAACCCCCGAATACTGAAACGTTTCTTAACTTTGACGACAGATTAAGTCTATTGCTACCTTTGTCATTTGCTTAGTGCCAGACAAAGGCAGTATTAGAATTAATCTGTTGTCAAAGTTAACGAACGTTTCAGTATTCGGGGTTAGGCTGGTTCACAGATAAGCTGCTTCCTTGGTAAAGGCAAGCTAACTAATGTCAAATTTTTCGGAAGCCTCGGTGATGTCCAAAATATTTTAATTTTTCGTCTAGTAAGTTCATTCTCTTCTAAATAACTTTTCGATGGCGCAATTAGCAGGAATCTTCACGATGTCTTTTCTGTGGTAGATTAACAATTCCTATGGTAGATTATTTTGTGTTGGTAGATATTACCGGTTAATCGTAATATGGTACTTATCACTACCACCGTCTTACAAAAAATGATTATACCTATAATATTTGATTAAATAATGATTTTTGTATTTGACACAATCGTTTGACAAGATACTTCTAAATATAACAAAAGATTTGCCTAGTCTTTGTTACGCGTGAAACACGTGAAACTACCAATACCATATAGGTAATTAGGTACCCAACTTGCTACAATGCAATTTATCCGATTTTCCTAATTATAATAATTGCCACTACGATTCTATTAATAAATATTCTTGTATTGCTTAAATATAAACATGCGAAATAGCAAAGTAATCAATATATGTAATCATTTTTTTTCCCAAACTACCTCAATTTTTGACTTAACGCGCACTTTATCTATAGGTACTAACTTTATGTTAGGTAAAGTTTTAAATGGCGATCTTAGCGATTTTGTTACCTAGTTTCTAATGGCTGAGTTAAAAAAAAAAGTACAATATTCATCCCTATAATGAACTTTCTAAATCTAATCAATGACTAGGATTTATGAAAGAAAAATGTAGCCAGAAAAGAAAAAAAAAGTGTGATGGGAATCATTAGGGCGACTAGTTTCCTAACTACGCGTCAGTGGCTCTCATCTTCCTTACCAGTATCAAATTAGGTTTCCTAATCTTCCTGCCTTATCCCTCCTGGTAGGGTCTTTACAGCACGTCCCTTTCTCCAATTCAATCTGTTAGCCCTCATCTCGAACTTTACTATCATCTTTCACGCAGTTCTTCCACACTCCTGTCGATCGCCCTCTCCCGGTGCTACCGTTTATCATCTTTTTAAGTCTTAGGATTACCGAATTCGAAGTATTTAATAATGCCATAAAGTCTAATGTGTCTGACTCAACGCAGTTATTTGGGCACATTGTCTTGTTCATCCTACGTGCGTTCCTTGTTACCAAGTTGGCCAAGCTGCTCAGCGGCGCAAGACGATTTTCGATTATGCAAATAATGCCCGGAAGCGTGGGCTAGTCCGATTTATTGCCAGCACATCTTGAACTGACGAATTGAACCTCCGATTGAAGCCTACTGTGAAAGACTGCGATTTTATGTAGAAGTATTTATTAGTGTACTACTAAGTTGTGACTTCGTGTGGACATAAACAAGTATCCTATGTCCGTCTTTGTGATATAACACTAACTCCTTATCAAATTTTAGCAGCATCTGTTCAGCCGTTTAGCCGTGATAACGCGACAAACATCCAGACAGAGAGACAAAGTTACTTCTCATAGTTTGCTGACGGCTTTGATCCATTTTTACGCATTTTTTGACGGTTGTATGGACTGACAGTTCTAATGTAGGGAGTTTGAAGTGTTCTGTAGCGAAGTTTTTTCCTCGAGACGAACGTATTCATTTTCATAGCTCGAAGCTTTATTGGTCCTGATACGACTACGGTTATATTCCTCTGAATTACAATATTAGTTAGGATTTGTTCCCGTCCAACAACTTAACTACTCAACGGATTTAAATAAAATGTGTTATGTAGCTAGCTATTATTATATGTTCTGTGCTTATACCCATTTCATAGGTTATTGTTTATCCCCGTAAAATTAATCGTTCCTTTATGATAAGGCTGCTAATCTGGAATCTAAAATATTCATTATCTTTATCGCTTTTGGGATGCGACTGACAATGTTTTACGCGGCCGTGCATCGACGGACACAGAAAAAATGTTGTACGTCGCATTTTTTTGCAAAATGTGGTGAGACCGCTCAAATCGTGAGACAAATTTAGATATTGGTCAAACTGGCAAATATGTAAAATGACTCTAGCGATGTTGTTTGCTAGCCGACGATAATTAAGATTTATTTTTATTTTTCTGTGGTATGTACATAATTTTCTCAGTAGGTAGTTCTCTAATATCTTTGCACCCACGCGCCTGATATCTCCCATTGTTCAGAAGAAGCGATGCGATTACGTTTTTTGTGACAGCTACTAATTCCACCAGAATTATTCACTCGATTTCGGGGGTACTGGACATTCCCCACGCACCACAGATCACACCCTAGATTCTGCATTCAGGAAACTCGAAGCGCACCACGCATCAGTCTAAATACACTTATAACAAATTACTCTGATTGGTTGATTGTCAGGCGCGAGTGGGCGTAACCGTCAGATAGCCAATGAGAACGCTTGGTCGCACTCCCCGCGACCCGCACATTCCTCAAACTTTGGTGACTTTTTGTAGGAACAACCAATCTCGTAACGCGGTATCTAGTGTGATCTGTGCCACGCACCAAAGGCTTCGATTCCAACATTTTTCGCACAGCGAGGGTAATCGCTGCTTTTAGGTAGCAGGTGTATACACAACACTCACGGCAAGTAGTGGTAACGTGGTGGTGGTGGTAGTAGTAAGTGGTGGTCACGGTTTTGGTTTTGGTAGTGGTAGGGCTCTTCTGCAGAATCCGCCTGGGGAAGTACCACACCTCTGCCAGTTATTCAACCGTCAAGCAGTAGTGTGCAAACATTACTGTGTTCCGGATTGAAGTGCAATGTTTCCAGCGTAATTACTGGGCACAGAGATTTAACATCTAATATCTCAGGGTGACGAGCGCAATGCATTGCCGCACATGGTTTTGAACTGTTGATTGGTTCAAAATTCTGGGTGGCACGGAACTGTTATGAGAAAGCGTGAAGCTTAACATCAGGTGAGCGACTTGCTCGTCTCGTCACCAAATTACATTATTATTAATTAATCATTAATTAAATTTAAATTAAAAAATAAAAATATAACTCGTATTTTTTTATTATTTATGAACAATTGTGTTCATCAATTAAATATTATATACCTAACATAGTAGATATTTATGCTAGTTCCTACTATTAACACTTAAGTAATTGAACACTTAAAAAAAATTATACGTAGTTGAACTATACTGGGACCAAAAACACCCACTATAGTTCAACGGTAAAACAAATAAGGTTTTACTAGTGGGAACTACCCGATTGACGCAAGGGATCCATTAAAAAAGTCTAGAATCGGTCGAAAAGAAAATGTAAGTATGAAATAACGGTGTGTACTGGCTTTACTTCGAGATCAAGATAATAATGTTAACATGTGTGTCACCTTATCTTCGGCCACATCGCCAAGAGTTTTCAGTTGACAAGTATTAAGACATAATATTTAGTACTACTTGAAGCCTGCGACTTTGTATGCGGTGCCAATGGCCTACCCAACCATGCAATAATTTTAAAGGAGTACCTATAGGTTGTATGGTGTATGGTTGTATGGTACCTAAAAATGCTTAATTATTTTTATGTTAACATCATAACGTATTAATTGTGTAAAATCTGTGGGCTTATCCCGTAACTCTGAAAGCGATAGCGAGAGTTGCGCGAGTGGGACCGCTCATAGTGCGACTAAGTTGGTAGGAGCGAGATGGCATGCTATCGCAATCAGAATCACGAACGTTTCAAAGTTAGAGGATAAGCCCGCTGATAACGAGCTCCTGAATTTGACTTTATATCCCGCGCACGCTTGATGTAAGCCTCGGTTTATGGATCGTCATCGGCCGGAAGACGTGCTGACCACAGCCTCCCACTTAGAACCTGCCACTTGCATTGCAGTCGTCTGTCCACCTAGTGGCAGGCCTGCCTACGCTGCATCTTCCGGTTCGTGGTTGCCACTCATGAACCTTTCTTCCCCATCAATTATCGGTTCTTCGAGTGATGTGGCCTGCCCATTGCTACTCCAGCTTCCTAGCCCGGAAAGCTATATCAGTTACCTTGATTTTTCGGCGAATATCGGATTTCGGATTTTATCGCTCAAAGAAACTCTTAGCATAGCTAGCTACTCCTTAGGTCACTGTGTGACTCTGACTTTCTCCTAAAGGCCAGCAGTCAAGGACCACGTTTCAGTTCTATACGTCATAACCTGGCAACACATGTTTGAAACGAGAAGATATCATGCAACAATTTCCCAAGCACTGCTTATCCGAGTTGGATTCTTCGGGCGACCTCTATGTTAAAGTGCGACCTAGCTAACTGAACAATCTGTCCAAGATCAACAACTTCACCGGTACGGGTACAAAATGTACGGTATACGGATATCTAACTGCAAAGCTCATGCAAAAATGCAAAACTCATGCAACGGACCTATCATGCAATAAAGAACCAAGCTCGATCCAGGCACATGCCCATTTTGGCTTAAGCGGATTGCTTTCCCGCCAAATATGGTTCCCGTGACAGTTCTCTGAATTATATGATTCTCGCGTGATTAAATGACAAGCTTGACGGTTTGACGTACGGACTGATAGCGAATAATACTGATATTTTGGTGGCTGTCAGCGGTGCATAATGCCGTCCATCAAGACTGAATTGAATGGTTTGATTAAGGCATTGAAGTTGCCAAATTGAGAGTGAACTCTCCTTAAACGGAAACTAAGCCAGGGATCGGATTACATTAGCAACTTTGTCAATCTTGTACTATTGTGTTGAAGCTTGATTGACGGGCTGTACCTACATCACAGATAAATAGAAACTACATACCGTTAGTCCTATCTACAACTCTACCAATAAGTACTTACCCAAGGTGATAAGGAGCAGGATAACTATTTTCGTTCTGTCTCATTCGCACATGTGTCGTGGTGGTAATGATATGTGATACCGTGATAGAACTATTTTGCAAATTCCGCTCGGGGGAACTACCACACCTTTTCCAGTAATTCAACCGCCCAGTAGTAGTGTGTAAAAGCTACTGTTTTCCGGATTGAAAGGTACTCTTTACCAGCGTTTTTTTTTATCTCATCGCACGTTGACGAGCGCAGAGTTTTAAACTGTTACTATTCAAAATTTCGTGTGGCAATTAACTGTAATACATGCAAGCGTGACGCTTACAATCAGGCGAGTGACTTGCTTCTTTCGTCAACCAGTTCCATAAAAAGCTTCCAGCATAATAACGTAGGCAATGTTATGGTATTTGCAAAATCGAACGGAAGACCTGTGCTCAGCAGCGGATTATAATACAAGGCTGGCGATGATGATGACAAATTAAAACATAGTGGTTTAATTAAAATCCTTTTAATTCTGTATCTGCGCAGGCGTCTGCTAATTAACCATTTCAAGAGCTTTAGTGCATTAGCACTTCAGAATGACTCACGTCATGCCAAAAATGGACATGCTTTATGACGCTAGTTAAGATTTTTATACATAGATAACCATTTATAAAGTACAAGTCACCTCGGATTTCCACGACTCATGATTTGATAAGCGTGTTATGATTCTAGAACGATAGCCATCGTATCATTGATAGCTTGAAATACTCTTCCTAGGTTGTATCAGATAATGTAAAAGGCACCAGAAAGATTAGACTTGCCTTGAAGATTATGTGCACTCTTGAAATATTTTTGTCATACTGAATGTTACAAGTTCCTCCGGCTCCCAACGTCCGTAACAATACATATTTCAGATTTATCTAATTATATCTAAGTAAATTGCTTTCCTCCACGACTGTTAACAGAAAACAATGGATTGAACCTCATCAAGTTTTATATCGACATCAGAAAAAAAGGTTGGATTCTTACTCTGTAATATATAATAATACCTAGAACAAACAACAATGCCGTTTTCAAACACAAAGCTATCGAGTTTAACACTACTTCGTGTTACACTCATCTAAAGGAGAATTATGTTTATTACTTAGACCGTACTCGGATATGCCTGCGCGCTTGGGAACTGGGATTTATCAGATCTACAAGATTTAAGTGTATAGATATGTATATGTATATGTATAGATTGATCCGGTAATATAGCTAATTAATTAAAATATGGAAATTCCTCATAATAAGCTTAATTTTTATGTAACGATTAAGTAAGTTTCTGTTTAGTTAATTCATTTGATGCTCTGTTTGATTTTTAAATAGTTAGAATTATTATTTATTTGCTGGTAACTATTTTTGGAGATAACAAAAGCGAGGGTAGCACGAAAGAAGGTTTTGTGATTGGGGCGAGGAGAACGGGAGTCGATTAAAGGACGTCTTCAATGTATCTTCGTTTTTCTATTCCTTCCATCATCGCCTGGACCAACGTCGACATGAAGTTTGTAGTAATACAAAAACTTGTTTTTTTTATGGTTGCCATGCAAGGTGTTTGACCACAATTCACCTCATGTTAAGTGACGAGTGGTAGATCGTCGTAAACACATATTACCTAGCGTGGATAGGAACCAGCTCTCAAGGAGTCAGCCACAAGATAGATTTCAAATGATGATCCATGACAGATTTTTCAAAATATGGGTGGTAAGTTTTGGGTAGGTATATACCACTAGGTACCGCTACGCGGTTTCTTCGTGAATGTTTTCCTTCACCGGAAACTCAAACACAATTTTCCAGAGTAGCGCTACCGGCAGCGCTATCTCCCTTGCGCATTTGATGTTTTTTTATGGTATAAAATTAATTGTGTAAACACACACACACACACCGTTTTCGTTTTTTTTTATACTGTCTATTTAAAAAAAAACAAAACAATGCTCTGTACATTTAAAATGAATAAGCTCTCAAAATAACGGAAGCACATTTTTCAAATGTACACACAATAATTTGATAACTCAAAAACATCAGATGGCGCAAGGGAGATAGCTTCATCTGTAGAGATGTTCATCTAGTCTGAAACTACTACTTTTTTGTAGGATTATGGGACCCTTTGCAAATTTCTACAAAAACTGAGTCTATTTAGAGCAGGGAGCGCCTACGCTGCGCGGGTACTTACCACTTGGTAGGACGTATTTTATCTAGTAGGTCGGAATGACATAATGTTACCAGTTCAAACAATGATAAAGAGATGTCGTGACCGCCGTAAAGTAGTTGTGGTATATTAAGATTTACGATCAATTTGTTCATTACCTCGACGAGATACGGCCGTTGAATGCCATTTTACCTGTAATTTTTTAGTTATTTATTAAACTAACGTTGAATATTTCTATTCTGGACTATGGAGGTGGAAGTGATGATCTTAGCATGTAGGATATCTTCACTTGTTTTTTAAATCGGACAAGTGGCATTGATAACTAAACAAAATACAATTAAACAAAATCTTCATACATCGCAGTGGTGTTTGTTCATTTGTGGTTTCACGTTATAATCTTAAGTCAGATACCTATCTATAGCTTAGTTACGTTTTTTTACCCGACTGCCCAAGAAGGAGGGTAATGTTTTTGGAGTGTATATGAGTATGTTTTTGTGTACCTATATTACCTCCTGTAATCCTGACCAATTTAGTTGAGTGAGGTGTCGTTGGATTCCTATTCTTCTGCTGTATGGAAAAGGTAAGTTGTTTTTTAATAAACATATTCATTTTCCTATTATTTGCCTTAGCCCTGGGGCCAATATTATGCATTTGACGAAATTGCATAATTTTGGCCGGTATCGTCATCAGGCAGAAGAATATAAACAAAGGATTTTCTTAATTGCCATAATCCCCACGCTTAGCAAGCGGCTTGGGAAATGCAGAACGCCCACCGTTTACTAAGAGGACGCTGCTGCCCGTCCTCCGGTGGTTCTAGTCACTGTTTACACAATTTGCACATACAATAAAGAATTATAATTTAGCCACCGATATTCTGTGTAAGCATCATACACAGCGTGTGTTCAATAATACTATTAATTAAATACTTGCTAATAAACTGTTCGGTTACTAATTAATTACAGAGGAAACAAAACACCAGCTCGTGCGGCAATTTTTCCCCGTAAATCGCAATTGGATCATGAGTCATATAGGACAATTAATTGTAAATCAAGTTTAGAAGTACACGAATAACTTGTAGGTATATTTGTCACGACGAAAACACTAATAACTAGCACGATGCATCATTTGATGCAGAAATAAACGTGAGACTTTTTTTCTTTTTTCCTCCTAAGAGAATTTTGGCGTCGTCTTATGCATTTGCCAGTGTCAAGTATACATATATATTCTCAAGTTTTGCTAGATATTATCAAACAAGTCATAGTCACGGTCAACGTCGAGCATAGCAAGTCACGGTCAAGTCCAAGTCATACCCTAGTAAAGAGGTGAAAACTTTACTAGAGCATTCTATGGAGTTTTGGAAACAACACGAAAATTCACGTTTCACGACATTATACCATTCACCAACACTCGTGCATGTACACGAACACTTAACGGGTAGAAATTCACCGTTTTTACACATTAACACTCGAAATAACACAAGTTTTGAAAAATAATAAAATGACGCGACATGAATTCTTCACGTTCCCGCCAAAAACTCAACACACAGGAAAACTAAAGTAGGAAAGTGAGTGCTCTCTCTACGCCAAGAACCAATAACGAGACCACAGAATTCCCCTTATAAATAAGGTTGTTACCAAGCCGTTTTTGAAATTTCTGAGTATTCGAATTTTGAAATCTTAATTTTCAACGATAATTAATATAAGGCCCGGCTCCGGCGATTCTCGCTATCCCGTTTCCACTTTTTTTAACAATTTTTTTAAATCTAAAAGTTACAGAGAGGAATTTAAAAAAAAAAACATGTTAATATCTTTAGATTAAGCCCATGTTTTAAGCAGTTTTCATTTTATTATTTTTTAATTCGGCGAAGGAGAAGAAAAAAGAAACCGAAAAATTGTTTTTTTTCTTAGCCAAATTAAAAAAATAATGTCATAAAAATTGCTATAAAACATTGGGTTATATATATTAATTGAATCAAGCCGGGTTCTAAAGTAGGGACTTCTAGCTACGGCATTAAAATCTTTTGCAAAGCAAAGCCTTGAAGTGGTGATGGGTGATAAGTAGGTAAGCTTTTTTTTCAGTCATACATGACGTCTTCATCGACAACTTAACATATTTTTAATATTTCGTTATTTAGGTATTTTTTACATCCCCAATTATTATTATCGTTTATAATATTAATGTAGCCCAATTTACTCGATGGCTTGGTGACAGTTTTTTTTTTTAATTTCTATCTGCAGTCTGTCTAAACACCAATA
The DNA here is from genome assembly GCA_947579745.1 of Apocheima hispidaria. Classification (NCBI taxonomy): domain Eukaryota; kingdom Metazoa; phylum Arthropoda; class Insecta; order Lepidoptera; family Geometridae; genus Apocheima; species Apocheima hispidaria. The sequence continues at coordinate 12,402,603 of OX388160.1, forward strand.
AAGAGCTCCGCGGTCGTTTTTGTAATATTTTATATTTTTGTATTTATATATATAAGAAAATAAATTTATAATAACTAGTAGTTCGCGCCGAACTGAGACCTCGCGATCCCTATATCTTCACAACCCCTGGACCAATTCAGCTCATATTCGAACTTATTTTTTTTATTGAAATGAACAAACTGCCTACAAAATTTCATGAAGATCGGATCAACGGTTCGGAAGTTATCATCGGACAAATATACACACAAACATACAAACATACATACAAATGCCGATTTGTCCCAATAAGCTCTGAGACCTCCGCTTCGCTTGGTCAATAATAATAAATCTTTATTTCAGATGTCAAAGGTATTCTCGCCACAAGCGTACTTTCCTTGCTTTTATATTGAAAAGATAAGTTAATCTAAGTAAGTTAACGTTAAAACGGTCGAGAAAACCATCAATTTCTTAGTACAAAGCAATCTAAAGCCCCAAATTGTGTGGGTTATCCTGCTAAATGACCCGCAAGGTCGCCTGACGTCACGCCTGCATCGGCGACAGTAAGCTCACTGTGCCATGCGATGCGCGGGCGCAACGTGGGCGCACGCCACTCTTACACCAACCATCCGAGGAAGTGTGAAATCGAATCTATGTTTTAAGGTTCCGGCAAGCATTAATCATGTAATCATAGTTGATACATTCTAATCTTAGTCGCAGTGTCCTATTACAAGTAGTCGCGCCGAAATGAGACCTCGCGTCGCGTACCTTTTAACTACTCAACTCCTAGACCGATTGTGCTCATGTTCGATATTAGAAATTGAATTGAACTGCTTGTCTATACAGGGTTATAAGAAAAGGATATGCTAAGCTGAAAAAGGCTCAATGTACTTGTTACGGACGATGAATAATAAAACCAATTATTTTAATATTCGTTTATTTTTTATTGTATAAACTTAAATTAAGCTAGAAAGAGAAATGTATAAGAAAAAGGGAGATAGCATAGCTAGAGAGAGAAATGTATAAGAAAAAGGGAGATAGCATAGCTAGAGAGAGAGATGTATAAGAGAAAGAGAGATAGCATATAAAAAATGTATTTAAGTAGCGCTCGCGCGCAAGTGGCGTCATTTGGGATCGGCCGATCCGACAGCTCCCATAAATAGGAAGTTTGCAGTATTTGGTATAGGCGCCGGTTACCAAAGGCACATACATCGACCTCGCCGGCGTGGTCGAATAGTCCCTGGATCTGTCAGAAGATCGGTTAGATTCTCTCCAAATAATCAAACAGATATTAACCAAAACGCTAGGGCCCCAGGGCACACCCCCTCTGGGGTGCCAGGGCAAGTCTGACTCCCACTCCCCGGTGACGGCCCAAGCCGAGGTTCGTACCGCAGCGGTACCCTTGTGCTAGTCACCCCCGCGCCAAACATTAGTTTTTAGGGCTCAACGCCATATGCGTTCGCCAAAGTCCGATATGTTGTAGCGGCCTAAATGGCCATCAACACAGTCAATTTAAAAAAAAAAAACAAGTGGCGTCATTCACGCTTCGACTCGCGCCACGATAACTTGTTTCAATGTTAAACGAAGGAAATTAATAAAGAAGACTGATTACATGTTAAAAGGGGATTTCATTCAGCCGCATAAGAACCCGCTGTCCCCTTCAGTACTCATCATTATGAACAACGTTTAGTATGGGAACAAACGTGAAATCGCGAAAAAAATATCAGCTGTTCCATAGAAAAATGTCAATGGCACTCGATAAAATGTATGAAATAGCTGGGTTTTTTTCTTGATTTCAGTGTTGGTCCCATAGTAAAAGTTGTTAATAATGATGAATACTATGATCCCTTTGTGGCTTAGCATACCCTTTCCGATAACCCTATATACAAACAATATAAAAATCGGTCCTAAGCTCATAGCAGACTGGAAGGTATGTCCGATCAACGGTTTGCAAGTTATCATCGAACAAATGTATAATATACGTACAAATGCCGACTAGTTACCATAGACTCGGAGACCTTTAGTGGTCAAAACGCATTTACGCCTACATCTCTGACACCAGGGACACTAGACCTATTCAAACTTAAGTAGTTACTAGGTGATAAACCCACAAACCATGCAGAACTGCAGGAAGAAACGCAACATCAAAAACGCAGACTCTTCCAGGGACCCTATTCCTGTGCGCTCGAGATTATCTCGGTGACTGTCTCTCTAATTTAAAATTTAATGGGAGTGAGTGAGAGAGAGATAAAAATGACATTTCTCCGTATAGGGGCCCAGGTGAAGGCTCGCGTAGATCTTCATGCCTTTTGTACTGGAAGCGATATTACAGCGAAAAGCACTAGAGATTCGTTGAAGATACAGACAGATACACCTGTACTTACAGATCTTAGGCGGGTATGCATAACTCCAGAATTTCGCCGTGAGTGCAAGTGCCAAGCTAAATGTCATCCACGTTGGCTTTCTAATTTTAGCCGCGATCCCCCAAAAATAAGTTCCTACGCATTCTTTTATTTCGGTCTCTGAGGCGAGTTGCGCCTTATACGGCTGATAAACATTCCAGTGATACTCGTGTGGTCCTTTTTTACGGACAACATTTTTGCAACTTATTTTGGCAAACGAGAAATCAGCTTTTCATAACCGAGCTTATCTGCCTACGTACAATCTGGGATATTGCAAGTTTTGCCAAAAAGGTGACCTGAGAAAAGTGATTCATACCCAGAATAACTAGATGTTGATACACTGATATTTTTATGCGAAGCCATCACCGGGCGGGCCCGTACCAATGAGTTCTTTAGAACGTACTTACGGATATACCACTGGCTTTTACGGTGAAGGAAAACATCGTGAGGAAACCTGCATATGTCCGGAGAAGAAATTCGATGGAGTATGTGAATCCGCCAACCCACGTGTTGGATATGGCCTAATAACCCTTGGAGGGGAGGCTGATATCCCAGCAGTGGATTGTTTAAAGGCTGATACAGATACATTCACATAAGTACAAACATCAACTTTTTCATGTAGATTTGGTCTTACGGACACATGTACTTGTATAATCTACCCGTGTAATTCTATTTCTATTATTTATTAGTATTTTGTCGTTATCATAAGTAATTTAATTTTTAATATGTATTATTATTAATTCATATGTCTAATAATTATATTGGTTTAATAAAGTATAAATATCACACAATCTCCATCATTGCAAGCCCCGTCTTCTACCTCTTCTATGAATCCTCTCCATCCACAGGTTGCCTGGAAGAGATCGCTTTCAGCAATAAGGCCGCCAGTTGTAACACTAGTTTTAAGTCTTTTTTTAAATGTATGTAAAATGTTGTGTGAACAATAAAGAATTTGTGTGAAAAATAAATATCTACCTATAAATTCAAAAACAAAAACCTAACTACTTACATGTAACATGTATCATCATCAGCCAGAAGACTTAGCAGCCAATGCTGAAAAAAGACCTCCTTCCCCTTTAGAAAAAAAGGGTTGTCATAATCCCCACGGGTGGCATTCTTCTAGGGGGTCGCAGAACGCTCACCGTTTACTAAGAGGACGCTGCTGCCCGTCCTCCGGTGGTTCTGGTCGCAGTTTTAGGATACACTTACCCGACTGAAATGACTTGAGCCTTGATGAGCTTCGTGTCGGATCTATTGGCGCTATAACCACAGAATATATGTATATAATTACTAGGACATGCATGTAATTTCCCGGAGTTCAACTTAAAGTGTTGAGCATTTATAAAGGATATTTCATTTTCAGAAAATTCGTCTGAACAAAAAAAATATTAATGTTTTTTTTTAAATTAAACTTATACTTTTTTCTTTTCACGCTGAGCTTATGAGTAGAGTAAGAGGACAGGAGGTACTACGACAAAAAAATAGTTAAAAAAAAAAAATATTAATCATATTATTATTATTAATTATTTGACAAAATATGTATTTTCTATGAATGAGCATACGAGAATACCAGCTTAATGAAACAAAGCGGCAAAAAATAAGGTTATGTGCATGATACAGGCAGTATAGGTGCGTAAGTGACCATAAAACTCAGTAGTTTTCAACGGTCAGGTGTATAATTGTCAATTCACTGGCACTTGATTGCTTGAGAGATATTTTAGCGCCTTATCGGGATATTCTTGATCTGGAACATTGTTTGTAAAGTTGGGCGGGCTTTATACGCTGACTAGGTATTTGTTGCCTTTGACTGAACCTATCTGATGATGCTCGGACCAAGTTTTACCCACAGTACCTATCCCATACACATTCCAACACATTTTATCTATAAACGAACAACCCCTTTTCTATAATCAACGCACAGACCAAACCAGTCATGATACTAGACTTTAAATTTAAACGCAATGCTGTACTAATCACATAAAGTAAAGAAAACCTTGTCTCAGGATTTTTCGCAAATCAACGTCTAACCGAGCGAAGCCCTGCGGGCAAGCTAGTCTATGTATATATAATTTAAATAAATATATAACCTAACCTAATTATATCATGTAACTAGAACTATACCTATATATTTCGACTATATATAGTCCTAGGATTAGTATACAGCCTAACCTAAGTATATCCTATAACTAGAACTATATATTATATTCCAAACAATTCATCTACAAATTATAACTATTAAGTAATAGAGTAGATAGCAAAAGATTAAATGGTTGGTTTGGTTTAGGAGGATTAGTTCCCAGAGTAAGAGTTGCCAAATAGATATGTAGTGTAGGCACCGATAAAGTTGGTACATATTTCCCTAGTGTCAAAACTACCTAATATTTGAATGATTTTTACAAATATACCATTAAAAATTGAACTGAATAATATTTGAATCGATGTCCAGAAGTTTTTGGTAGATATTAATATGACTTTAATAGGGAAACTGTCACTGTTATTTGTTTGACACACTTTTTTAAAAATAAAACGGGAATATATAAGTACTTAATAAGTTTGACCTTCAGAGTTTCCGATTCCCTAGTAGTAGATAGATATCTTCAAGGAATCCAAGTTAGAGGTCAGATAGAATGATTAATGAATAAGTAAATGAATGAATGATCGTTGGACAAAGATAATTAAGTGGCTAACCACTAAGGAAGTAAATGACACTCGTATATAAGGCCTCGCTACATGGCCTGACCTGACATCGTTTGAAAGAGATGGCTATATATAAGTTTCTGGGGGAGCGAAAGGGAGAAGCTATAACCTTAATAGTTTGTTTCTTTTGCTCCCGTGAAATTCAAATCCAGCTGTCCTTTTCACACGCTGTCAGGTCGGGCCATGTGTAGACACCCATAGGCATGTACTTACTTATGTACCGTTACTTATCAATTAACTAGGTACAGTTAGAATTTTGTATCTAACGATGAAACTTTTTACACATCGGTAAAGAAAATGCACGTAAAGTAACCATTCATGATTCAATAATCATAATTATGCTATTAAAAGGTGCTAATTTCATAAATACCGTCGGAATCATTAACTCGCACACCCAAGTATGTTGGATTGGTAATTTCTATCAGTATTAAGTTTTTATGTGGAAACCTTAGTGTAAATCACAGATATTCCTAGTAATTTGTAGACAGTAAGCACCATTTAAAAGAATACTTACGAGATATTTATCATTGTTGAGTTCCTGATATTTCGGCACAGTTGCATCTGTCATGCTTACCACCGTTCATCCACCGGTTGCCTGCGACTTTCACAATATCTTTGGTCCACCAAGTAGGAGGCCTACCTGCGCCTATGGCAAGCTAAATAAAAATGATTAAAGATACAACAGTCAAAATTCTACCCCCTTATTAATAAGCGCGGAGAAACCTTGGAGTTGCTCAGTCTTCTGTCTTTTTCAGACGTATTCTAATTTCGAAAGAACGAAAAGTTCCACACATTGTTAATAATTCCATGGGGACGTTTATACATGCGGGGGTTAGAGGTTAAATGTTTTGTGACAGACCCTAAATGAAAAATTGTGGTAGACCAATGCGGTTGACAGTTCAAAAATACACACCTAAACACTTAAAAAACCTATCTAGAAGTTCTATTCGCTCGTTCGTGCAACTTAGTAAAGCGGAGATAAACTAGCGATTAAATCTAAGCTATCAGAACAGAAGCCCCACAGGGGGCGGCGCCTCGTGGAGACACTCGCATATTTATTTTCTGCAGGCGTCGACTGTGAGAAAAATCCCTAGCCCTCACCTACTTTGAAAGGTCTAACTTTCAAACCTACACTTTTAATCACAAGTTCACAAGTCAGTTTGGTCTATCTAACCCATTTTATGTATTTAAATATAAATATAGCGACCAAGGATAACTCGCTCAACTCTGATTTAGAATCTCTAATTATTCCAGTTCAGGACCCATATTCTCAAGAGCTGAGATTCAATCTCGTCTCGAAAAATATGTCGAACTTCGAGATTTCTTATTCTCAACGCTATGATTCAAGATATTCACGATGGCCCAGTCGAGATTAGAATCTCGAAATCGACATCAATTTGCCATAGTTCCGAATAAGGCTGAAACCCTGTTCAGGCTAAGTATAAGTTTTTAGATTTATTTCAAGACAAGTAATATCATTAAAAGAAATACAAAATACCCGACTGCCAAATGTAGCCTATGACAATCCGGACGTAAAGACGAATCCAACGACACTTCACTCGTCAAAATGGGTCAAGCCGTTTAGGGTATAGGAGGTACTTGAGGAACAAACAAAAACTTGGCGAATCAACTTCGACTTGGCGGGACTACAGTATTACTACTACACTAACTAGACTACTATTGTATTATGTGCTATCCTGAAAAATAGTTGTAATGAATAATTAAATAAATAAATAACATTATTATATTAGACAAACGTAATGACAATAGAATACAAGCATTGATAATAATATTTTCGTGCAGTTTGTCGTTTTTTTTTTTTTTTCTTATAAAATTCTATTAGAGTTTATCCCAAATATCGACCAAACCAATCGAAAGCTTTTTGTCTCCGAGTAGGTACTTTAGGTATGATTTTGATGAATAAACTCTTTGCGTAGGTAGTAACTTGCCTGCAAAATGATCGTTGTCAACTTGTGAATTTGTAAGGGTTCTGTTACAGGCCCTAACGGGCACTTAGCCAGAGGCTCGGCGCTTCGTGGTATCACTTGCCCTTTCTATCGTCGTTAGCCTACTTTAAGGTCTACGCAGAGATACCTGTCGATCACGTCACGAAGTTTATGTCAAGAATGGAGCTGTGAGTTTCCGCTTTTTAGAGCTTCCCACGAAAATATGGTGTACCAAAGTAAAGCCGTAAACACTTCCGGACATAAATAGTACACGGCGGGGGGCAAAAACGAGAAAATAAGAAGAAATAACACTAAGATACATCTACGAAACGCTGTAGATCTTTTTCTATGAACAACTAATTACTGCTGCGACAAAAAACCACCAAAGAACGGGTAGCAGCGTCTTCTGAGTTTTGAGTGTTCTGCTTCTCCAAGCCACCTGCCAAGCGTGGTTATTATGAATGATGGCATCCCCAAATATGAGGGTGGCTTCGTCCAACAGTAGATGTCTAAGAGCTGATAATAGGTATTACTGATGTTGGCTTCTGAGGTCACAACAGTGTCACCGCGGACTTATGTCAAACTTGGATAAAATATGGAGCACTATTCTAAAACAAACCGTGTTGTAGAACCAAAAGAAAAAGACGAAAAGACGCTTCAAAGCAACCATCAACATCATTGATGACAACTCGAACGAAACTTGCGATGTCAAACGACTCTCTCTCTCTCAATACAACAAGAAGGCCACTTTTGAAATGCTGGACACCAAGTTACAACAAAGTCACAGACAGATTAAATAAATAAAATGTTAAATGTCTCAAATTAAATAACTTGTAAATCACATGCGCGTGCAATTAGCATTGGAGTGCGCAATTAATGTAAATGTGCAATTATCATAACTACCGTAGATTCTTTTTCACGCAGGAAAATACTGGTAGGTACTTAGCTTAGTTAAAATCAGATATAGACTAAACATATGTTGAAGAAAGACGAAAATAAGGTAAGAAAAGAGAGATTTTTTGACATGCGGCATAAATAGTAGATTTCTTTACAAGATACCAACATATCCGCTCATTCAGGATTCAAGATGAAGAGTAGAATCCTGAGCACAGCGAGATATCGTCTTACGAAAAATATTATTTTGCTGCAAAGTAAAATACATCCCTCTTTATGGGAAAAATAAATATGAGATACAGCTCTGGGCTATCGATTTTGAGATTTCAACTTCGACTGTCTCTCGTCTCGATTGCCCACAGACCACAGATCCACAGTGCTCCGAACACTCGATGCATCTTGCACGCTAGCCATCACGAATATCTCGAAATATATATAGCGTTGAGAATAAGAATCTCGAAGTTCGACATTTATTTCGAGACGAGATTGAATCTCAGCTTAAGAAAATCCTGTCTGTGAATTATACATAAAATCACAGAATGCTTCTTATAAATAAAAATTATTTTCTTGAATCTGACTTTATTGAAAATTGATATTAAACTTGACACCGGCTATCTACCTTTTTAATTTAAGGTAGTCTAAGCATATGACAAAGAGAATACAAAATATACAAATACGATGTAAGTAGATATTATGATAAGACATCTTGAGCCAAAACTTCAAATATAGAAAGAATAAAAACTGTAGACAACTCATGTTTTTTTCTCAGCCATTTTTTTTTTTATACAATACTAGATACTATCTGCCACCATCGTGAACTAAAATGATAATAATAGTACATAATAGTGACATTTTTTTTTAGTGTTAGTGATATTTTTTAAATCTTTCAAGGGCGGGTGCCTATTTCTTGGTCCTGTTCTTTTATTGAACTTTTCAGCGCATAAAAACTTTTCCTATGCAAACGTTCTGTCAGGGCGTCTCGCCACCGTTTTAAAGGGCGACCTCAAGGTCTTCAACTGGTTTTTTTTTTTCGACTCCATAAACTAATTTGGATTTATAGCAGAGCTGGATTCCCACGCTCTCGCATCGTCTTCCTATAACCTACCTACGTTTGTCCGAGTTTCCAAATTCAGTAAAATGATTCGTGACGTGTGCCGCCATTATGTTATGTCACCTCTATGGTCATACGCTCATTTTCATCAGCTATTATAAAGAAATACAATATGAACTGATCGTGAGCTTTTGCACACGACGTGACATGCTCTTACATATATCCATACAGTTCGGAAATAAGTCGTCAGCTTTGAAACTTTAGGAGTAGAGTTTAATTTTGTGTGGTTTTGTGAAAATAAGGGTAGTTGTAAGTTTGCCGTGGTGTTTAGGGTTTGTCCACCTGACTCGATCGTATTAGGAGCGGTGATTGCAGAGAGAGGCCTAGACCTATCTATAGACATGGTACAATGCTAACGAAGGCGCATTTTTTCTCGGTACTTTATGAATGAAGTTTTAGGCCATGCTTGACTGATTTGTTTCCTTTCCGAACAACGCATTGATTACTTAGTTGAAATGTAATGAATGTACAGTCTATTTGAAAGATCTTTCTAAAAAGCAGGACAAAGGGGCGTTTTGAATATAATATGTTAGTTTAGTTAATTGTTAGTTATTTTTACTAAGATTTATGTTCTGCTACGCCCCGCTATTAATTTTAATTTATTTAATCAATTTTTTTATGTAACAGCAGATCTGATCTCGATTTCAGGGTTGGTCCCATAGTAAAAGTTGTTCACAAATGATGAGTACTATAAGCCTTTTCGGACAGTCACTTGCAGATGGGCAACATTGTATACACAAATAAGTAAATCCCCAAATATAACATACTGTATGGGTCATCATTATTATCATCATCATCAGCCAGAAGACATCCACTGCACGGCACCCGCTCTTTCTAAGGGCCTCCCCCTTAAAAAGAGCGGGTAGCATAATCTTCAAGCTTGGCGGTGGCGTGGAGATTGCATAACATCACCGCTTACGAAGAGGACGGTGCTGCCCGTCCTCTGGTGGATTACGGGCTACCATTGTTATAGGTGGTGAAATGAGTAACTAAAATCTCTCTCAAAAGAAGTTATTAAGAAAACAGAATAAGCGATAATTAAACTGGACCGTTTCTACCATTTTCTTCGCAATTTGACTCCTTGACCCACGGCCTGACCCAGGCGACCTCATATCTGCGACACGGCCTTGCCGACCCGACCTGCAGCTATGCCTTACGATGTAATGTCATGACTCAGAGCAATAATTGCACGCAAGTTGCATAAATAATGTTGCACTGTTGTGCAAGACAAAGTTACTCTCTAAATAAGAAAGCAACTAGGGCCCGAATCATTTCTGTTTTTTTTTCTTTGGCCAATAAGCTTTTCATTTGAGATGGCGAAGGGGATTATTAGGTTAAGCCTAAGGCAATTGGATTGCAGGAATGGCCAACTTCAAATAGCGACAATGCATCATGATTATCTCGGCCCGCGAGTGACTCCGTCTCTCACTTGTTCCTATAATAAAAAGATTCTTTCCGAATGCGTGTGCTGAAAAATCAATTGTTTTTAATATCTTTGGTTCTCATCAAATATATTATTTATCTTTGGTTGTCACTAACTTTAGAAATTTTAAATTGTCATTAAAAAAAAATATATATATAAATATCTGCTCTCTTGAGGGGTCATAAATATGTAGTCCACGCAGAATTTAGGTACAATACGGTAAATCCAGTTTTTGTATTTTGAAGATATACTGTAACTGCATCACACTAATATTATAAATGCGAAAGTTTGTGTGTAAGTATGTAAGTGTGTTTGTTCCCGTTCACCCCTGTAACGGCTGAACAGATTTGGATGAAATTTGGTAAGGAGGTAGGTTATTCCCTGGAATAACACATAGGCTACTTTTTATCCCGAAAAATTTCCCTGTAGTATAGCGGATGAAACCGCGGGGCGCAGCTAATCTATACATAGGTTTCGATTTACACCAAACTTGATATGGATACTCTACAAGAAAAATAAAAAAGATTTCACAGTTCTTTCAAAATCAGCTCCCGTTGGCGTAAAAAATATATTTACAATTTTGGTAATAGTATGTTTGTTTCTCCTTAACTTTGCAATGGCTGTACATTGATGTACTGTACGGTTTGATGCAATTTGGTTTCGGGGTAGCTTATGGCATAGATTAACACATAAGCTATTTTAATTATTAGCCTCCATAGTAACTCAACAATAATCCATTATTGTTTCCCAGAAAAACGCGGGCGAAGCCGCGGGCAGGAGCTAGCTTCGGTACTCCACTTTTAAGAAGAGTTCCTACCTACTTTAGATGCCCACTACGCCACTTTAGATTATTTGTTTTTGAGCTCTCCGACGTAAGCGCATGTGGCTGCGCAGTAGGTCTCAGAGTTTACTGGGACAAATCGGCATTTGTATATATGTTTGTATGTTTGTGTGTATATTTGTCCGATGATAACTTGCTAACCGTTGACCCGATCTTCATGAAATTTTGTAGGCAAGTAGTTCATTTCAATACAATTTTTAAGTTCGTATATGAGCTGAATCGGTCCAGGGGTTGTGAAGATATAGGGGTCGCGAGGTCTCAGTTCGGCACGAACTACTAGTTAACTTCTGGATTAGAATGGCTGTCCGCGCTGTAAAGGCCTCGAGTTTCCGTCTCGGTCTTTATTCCAGCTTCTCCATCAAGGGCTGCAATGCTGACCGCGCTGTGATGGCCTGGATCAGCGGGGTTATCCTCTAACTTTGAAACGTTCGTGATTCTGATTGCGAGAGCATGCCATCTCGCTCGTACCAACTTAGTTGCACTATGCGCGGTCCCGCTCGCGCAACTCTCGCTATCGCTTTCAGAGTTACGGGATTAGCCCACTGCGGGCTTATCCTTTGAAACGTTCGTTTCGATCACAGGTTTCGATGTACTGATTGCGAGAGCATGCCATCTCGCTCGTACCAACTTAGTCGCACTATGCGCTTTCAGAGTTACGGGATAAGCCCGCTGCTTCGCTGCGCTATCGTCTATCATTATCGCTGCCAGCAATAAAGTCATTACAGACCGCGACAATAATGTACTATTATGCTACCAAGAAAATAGAAGGCTTCATAAAAATAAATAAATATTGGTGGTGGACGCTTTTACACACAGCGCCATCTAACCCCAACTCACCATAATCACGATCATAATAAAGGCGGTGATAGTGATCGATACCAAATCATCGAGGATGGTGATTTGGCGTCAACTAACTGATGACGAAATAATACTAAGCAAGCTTGTACTATGGGAACCAGATGACTGATAGAATACATTACAAAGAATACATAGAAACACCCAGACAAAGAACAAACATCCATGTTCATCACACAAATGTTTGTCCTCGGTGGGATTCGAACCCAAAACCTACAGCTCAGAACAAGGCTAGTCAATGGGCGAAGATGATGGCGTGAATGGAAAATTAAGTATTTTAGGCCAGAAATATTTTTGACCGAGCGAAGCAAAGGTCTCAGAGTTTACTGGAACAAATCGGCATTTGTATGTATGTTTGTGTGTATATTTGTCCGATGATAACTTGCGAACCGTTGATCCGGGGATTTATCCTCTAACTTTGAAACGTTCGTGATTCTGATTGCGAGAGCATGCCATCTCGCTCGTACCAACTTAGTGGCACTATGCGCGGTCCCGCTCGCGGAACTCTCGCTATCGCTTTCAGCGTTACGGGATAAGCCCACAGATCGTCATGAAATTTTGTAGGCAAGTAGTTGATTTCAATACAATTTTTAAGTTCGAATATGAGCTGAATCGGTCCAGGGGTTGTGAAGATGTAGGGGTCGCGAGGTCTAAGTTCGGCGCGAACTACTAGTTATCTACAACTTTGTGAACAGACGAGCACTTTCCTCGACTAATGGTAAGCGCAACGCTTACCTTATTTGCCTATAGCATTCACATATGATGTAAGTACTTGTTTTTGCGGACTGTAAGTACTAAACATCAGTCATCAATTCCTTGGAATCGCTCTTAGCTTAGTTAATAGGTACGTTATGCATCACCAAAATAAGCAATTATTTAGTGACCACATACTTACCTATAGATGAGTCAACAAAAACAAGAATAGCGACTTTAGTCGGAAATATAATGATTATTGGATCGAATCGCCACAACGCGGCGTCAAAATGTCACCCAGTCGCTTTACGTTTAATTTCAACTTCCCACGCATCTTAAATTTTAAGGTTTTTTGTTTCTCTTCCTACCTATACAGTAAGGAAATTGCAAGGACGGACACTTAGGGCTTGCGCACGTTGGACTAGCGGGCGCGGGTTCGCGAATTCGTGCCAACGTTGTCCACCAGGCGTTTATGCGGTTGTGCACTTGTGACGTGTACCTTACCTCAAACCGCGAAAAAGAGTTTTGGCGGGAACGTGAAGAAGTCACGTACCGTCGTTGCATTATTTTCCAAAACTTGTGTTATTTCGAGTGTTAATGTTTAAAAATGGTGGATTTTAAACCATTAAGTGTTCGTGAACGTGTATAATGTTGTGAAATGTGGGCAAGCGTGACGCTTAACATCAGGTGAGCGACTTGCTGACCAGCAAGTCGCTGGCTTTTTTTTTTTAGTTACTCGGTGACTACCGAGTAACTAAAAAAAAAAGGCAATGAGAACGCTTAGTCGCACTCCCCGCGACCCGTGCTTTCCTCAAACTTTAGTGACTTTTTGTTTGAATAACGAATCTCGTAATGCGGTATCTATTGTGATCTGTGTTCCACACGCACCTGCGTTTTGTACATGAGCACATATCACGCCAAAAATAATGATTAAAATTTCGCGCGTGACAGCGCCCTGTTCCGTAGAATACTAAATGCTTAGTATTGACAGCGCTCTGCGCCATAGAATAATTGATAGTTAGTATGTAAATAACATAATACCTTAGCAGTTACTACTAAGGTACTTAATATAATCAAACATAATGTTTTGTAAAGAATCCACCGTATGGCATTAATCACCTAAGTGTTCATTCATTTCCCCCCCTTCTGTCGCGCGTGTCCGCGCCCGCGCCCGCTCGTTAACGTGGGTAAGCACATATGCGCGATCACACGGCTTGTAGAGCTTGTAGAATAGACTGTTCTTTTATTTTACTGCACACCTCAGACTAAGTCCATTCAGCTACATTCCAGCTTGAGTACAATGACGAAAAACAATCTGCGTGTCTCAAGCAGTCACGAATCAGCTACTCTAAATAAAATTGAAGCTTGAAACCCAAATAAATAGACAATAATATACAGACAGTGCAATAGAAAAACTTACCTACCTAATTAAGAGTTCACTTTATAGACTTTTCCACTATTCCCACACGTGAGTAAATAGTCAGAGAATGGAACATAAACACATCATGTAGGTCGTAAAATCAATCATTATGCATTCACCGCCACTATCGATCCCTAACTCTAACTACCATGTGCATGTGAATGATGTTGATTTGCCTTATACAGGACCAAAACACCTTATCAAGCAACAAGTTTACTTTTGCACTCAGCTAAGTTATTGATCAAACAAAACTATCCCTTACGGTTTAAATTATACGGTGATATTAAGGAATATTGTGTATGAATATGTTACATGGTAATTACCCATTGGTTCTGGCTGTTTTAGTAGCAATTTTACATTAAAATTAACGATCTAAACGCAGTTAACGGCCTACTTTGATAAAAATGTGATTTTTCTATTAAGTGCCCCCATTAGTTATGTGGTTAAAAATCTTATTTTGAGATATATGTTTTTTTGGTTATGTCATCTAGTCATGGCGAGAAACCATGACTACATTACAATTTGTCGATATTTTTTTTTATTGAAAAGACTTCTATTAAGCCACATATTTCTCTGACGCTCGGAACCCCTAGTGTATATTAAAGTGATTATTACACTAATAGTGAAGTAATAGTTATATCTAGGTTCTAGGTATCCTGGTTTTAATGTAATTAGGAATTATCTGGTTTTTGAACTAGCGCGCGCTGCCATCACTTTTCATCAGCGCGCGAAAGTGTATCATCATCATCATCCGCCAGAAGACGTCAACTGCTGAACATAGGCCTCTCCCTTAGACCGCCACACCGACCGACAACGTGCCACTTGCATCAGCCGGTTGCCAGCGACTTTCACAATGTCGTCGTTCCACCTACTTGGAGGCCTGCCTACGCTGAACGAAATCCTCTAGCGTGAAATAAAACTAGCGAATATTTAACATTCTAGGGAAAGCATCATGGATAAACATTTTCATATTCATAATGGTTTGGCGGCACCACACATCACCTATATCTATGTCTAATAGATAGGTAAGATTTTATGGTGAAGGTAGGTGGGCGATATAATAGGCCGCCGTTCGGTGGCGGCCTATTATTTCGTCATCAGTTAGTTGACGCCAAATCACCATCCTCGATGATTTGGTATCGATCACTATCACCGCCTTTATTATGATCGTGATTATGGTGATAGCATCGTATCAACCGCTCGTACCAACTTACACGCACCAAGAGCACTACCGCTCGCCTACAACCACTACCACAATTATGAACATACATAATAAGACCGTGTCTCTAATAGTAGGGGAGCCCAAGCGGGGATTTTGGGATTTACTGTAGCTCGGCAGATTAATATAAAGGGGCCACCTTGCGTGCCTCCACCATAAAAAAACCTAAGGGGGAGGCAAGAAAGAGTATGCTACGCCGAAAGGCGTTACAGTGAGCGCTCATAGTTGAAGTTAATTGTTCAAAACAATATTGTTTATGAGAACAATGAACTTGATAGCTTATGTAAGTATAATTTGTAAATTAATTACCAAATCCTGCGTTTCGGTGACCGCTCGTCGTTCCATGCGACTTCATTCATCGACTAAGTAATAGAGAACAAGTCTTCCAACAAAAAGCTTCCAACAGAATCACTCGGCATTGAAGAGAAGCCTAGTGTTTGAGCTAATTGGTTATTATTTTAGCTAAGACTTCCTCTATTTGCACTTAATAAATAATTATGTACGTACTAAGTCCAACGGGTAAGGCGCAAAATGGTTTAAAAGTTAGTCATCGAAGTTCAATGCTAGGCTGTTATTTTGTAACATAGTGTGCTATTCAAAAAATTCTCGCAAAAAGCGATTCAGTGGTAACTGAGAACTGAGAAGTAACGCATTTAATTGGTGATTTATCATATTTTCTCGAGTTTTAACGACGTTTTCTCATTGCAGTAGTTTTTCAGAGGCATTCTTGTAGTAGCTAGTAGGTACTTATTCTGTGGATAGCTCGTTTTTCGCTTCCTGTGTCTAACTACATAGTAAATCTTTAATACGGCATAAGAATTTTGTATGATTAAAAAAAATGGTTAATTACGAATTTAAAGTGGATTGGGTCACTCAACTCACTCAATGCTGTAGATACATGATACTGGCTGAATACACGTGTTGTGTGGAGCCAAAATAAAAAATAGGAAGCGGGAAAATGCAATGATTTCTATTATTTTTTACCCGACTACGATAAAAAGGAGGGTTATGAGTTTGACAGTGTTAACATAATGGTAGGTACAATGTCACGTCAACAGTTCAAAACCATGAGCGGCAATGCACTGCGCTCATCACCCTGATATAAATATTAGATGCTAAATCTCTTTATATCGAATGCGGCAAAACCTCGCGACAAGACTATATTATTTTAAAAAAAATCAGCTCAGACAGAGAGGCAGAGTTACTTTGGCATTACACTAATATTATAAATGCGAAAGTTTGTGTGTATGTAAGTGAGTTTGTTCCCGTTCAACTCTGTAACGGATGAACGGATTTGAATGAAATTTGGTATGGAGGTACTTCATACCCTGGATTAACACTTAGGATACTTTTTATTATTCGGTTTCTGTAGAATAGCGGGTGAAACCGACGGGCGCAGCTAGTTTATAATACTAGTTAGGAAGTTAGTAACGCGTATAAGGAGTTTTGGCGTGAAGAATTCATGTCGCGTCATTTTATTATTTTCCTAAACTTATGTTATTTCGAGTGTTAATGTGAATTTTTACCCGTTAAGTGTTCGTGAACATTTACATGAGTGAAGGTGAGTGGCAAATGCATAAGACGTGCGACGCCAAAATCCTCTTAGGAGGAAAGAGAAAAAAACGTGTATACCTATCAATTTCACACGTTACGAAATAACGTTTTTCCTAAACATAAAGTAGATATCCGTAAAAAGCAGACAAGGAGGACCTCTTGATAAAGTCGTCCCAATCTATCTTCGTTCCCATGTGTAGTGGATGCCCTTAATTAAATAATTATACCGGTATCGATGAAAGCTGACTAGATGGGACCCTATTCCTGTGCGCTCGAGATTATCTCGATCACTGTCTCTCTAATGTAGAATTTAATGGGAGTGAGAGTGACCAAGACAATCTCGAGCGCACAGGAATAGGGTCCCTGAAACATTAATTGGCTGTCCCAAATACTGAGCACGACGTATTGTATTGACAAATTATTTACGTGGAGTCGATTCTCGATACGGAAAATGATTATGTATTACTTGAAATTTAATTTTGTAGATCTAGGTTATAGTAAAAGTTGTTCATAATCATGGGTACTATGAGCCCCTTTCAGCTTAGGATACCCTTTCCTTATAACCCTGTATACCTCGGTACCGTACCCGAGGGTGCCAACGGGGCCCTGTACTAAGTCAACGCCGCCGTCTGTCCATCCATCACACCTCGCTAAATGGCCTGACCTGACATCGTGCGAAAGGAACAGCTAGACTTGAATTTCACGGGAATAAAAGAAACAAACTATTAAGATTATAGCTTCTCCCTTTCACTCCCCCAGAAACTTATATGTAGCCATCTCTATCACACGATGTCAGGTCTGGCCATGTAGCGTGGCCTTTAGGACTATATACCGCCGGGTCGTCCATATAAAACCTTAGTCTGATACCCACTCCTAAACGTTATCCGATTTCGATGTTTTTTTTTTATATCTACACAGTGAAAAACTATGCTTGTATGTTTAACTTTTTTCTTGACTGATTGAAGCTGATTTACATCTTGGTTTTTGGTTTAGTGAGAAGTGTACTTATACTAGCTATCGCTTTGATTTTTTGGTTGGTGTAATTTCTTTATACAACCTATTTATTAGCGCAAAAATGATTTTTATGAACCCACGATGAGTAATTAAGCTGTAATTGCCAAAAACGCATGAAAATTTGAATTTGCCGCGCTGAGCGAAACGTGCTCGCCTGATTCAGCTATCTTGTTCGCTCTTTTGAACGTTATTTTTAAAATAAAATTACAGAGAAGTGAAAAAAAAACATATCACGGCAATGGTATTCTTATTATCATAAGCATTATTATCATAGCAAATTATTATTTTAAAGCAATTTTCATGTTATTATTTCTTATTTTGGCAAAGAAGGAAAAAACTCGAAATCACGAACAAGGATCCCGAAGTTAGGGTCCCAAACTAAGTGACAACACAATTTTTATTTTAGTTTTTCTCTCATGTCATAGTGGTGATCCAGTTGGACTAAATCCGCGCGCCTGTTATGCCCAGAAACAAGTTTAGTAGTAAGTGTAGTTACCTCTACGTATATGATAAGTGTAGGTACCTACTTACTAAGTAAACGAGATGGAACGGCGTCGCTGGCACGTAATCATGAAATACGACTGCGATTCACTCTCGAACTGGTACTCCTGACCTCTGAATCATACGACCCGATACAGCACAGCCTCCTGTAGGTACCGCAGTAGCTGAGACTTGGTGAAATAAATAATGTAAGTTATGCCTAAACAAGTTTAAAAAAAAAGTAATTAAGATTGACGAAAAAACAACTCGACTGTTAAATGCAGCCTACGACACTCCGGACTCCGGACATAGACGAATCTACGCCAGGGTTCGCCGATATATATTAAGATATATTTCAATTGATTTTTATCTTGATATATATCAATAGATTTTTTCTGAACCTGTTTTCTGAACTAAAATTTTTGGAGATTAATGTTTACGCTGGCAACACGTAGCGAAAAACTACAATGAGGCGTTTTCCAAAAAAAAAAGAAATCCTGGTTATAAAAGTACCCAATAGATGGCGTTAGATGTACCTTGAGTTTTTTCTGTCACTGTCAAGATATGAAAGACAAAAAAATGTACGTGTGCCTTTTTTTCTCGTGTTCTTTGGCTCGACATGTGTATTTAGACAATTTCAAGTAACGTAACTATGTATTTGACTTCATTTGAAATATTACAATAGTTGACACTGGCTAAATACACAATGTGTGGAGCCAAAATTAACGATTTAAAAAATAAACAAAATATTTCGACAGAAATGACAATGACAGGTAAAACGATAGGTCTGTTACGCCATCTAGTAAGTAATTTAGAACTTTTTTTTTTTGGAAAACGCCTCATTTTCAATAATTTAGATTGTTTCTCAAAATGGCAACCTCATTTAAAGTTGGGGAAATCCTCTTTACTTTAACTTACTTGTACGGCTAGCTTTTTATTGAATCCTTAACTTCATATCATATAAGGTTTATTTTACGAGATTATCAAAAATGGGGATTCCCTAGCGTTAATAATTTTCACTTTCTAGGGAAAATTTGCTTCTTTTTCTTAGCCTGGATATATTATAAAAATCGGATTATTAAAAAATCAGTTTTTGATATTTATTATAAAAATCGGATTTTTTCAAACCCTGATCTACGCACATCAAAATCGGTCAATGCTTGAGGTTACAGCAACAAGAGGTAGGCAACCTACACTTATGGAACATAGGTACAAACATACTTAAATAAGCATTAGATGTTTTCAAAAGTAAGTGAAGATAGATAGATAAACTCTTTATGCTATTTAGATACCGTTGAGATATTATTTACGTACGTACTAGCTGTTACCCGCGACTTAGTTCGCGTGGACCCATAAGCCTATGTCCATCTCCTACCCTTAAGCTATATCTATGCAAAAATTCAGGTCGATCCGTTCAGCCGTTAAGCCGTGATAACGCAACAAACACCCAGACAGAGAGATAGATACGACAGATAGACAGATACTTAGACAGATAGACAGAAAGACAAAAAGACAGAGCTACTTTCGAATTTATAATATTACTAGTAGTTCGCGCCAAACTGAGACCTCGCGACCCCTATATCTTCACAACCCCTGGACCGATTCAGCTCATATTCGAACTTAAAAATTAGTAAGTATTGAACTACTTACTTGCCTACAAAATTTCATGAAAATCGGATCAACGGTTCGCAAGTTATCATCGGACAAATATACCTACACACAAACATACAAACATACATACTAATGCCGATTTGTCCCAGTAAACTCTGAGACCTTCGCTTCGCTCGGTTAATTACTTAGGATGATTATGCAATTATACAAAGTATACTTATACATTTTATCAAAATAAAACCTTTTACAGGTTAGCAAACCTTGATTAAATTATACTCGTTCACGACAGCATGTCAAGGTCAACGTGAGTTATGGGTGTGGCTAAATTTGGAATCCATTGCGATGTTTTTGAGTAAACATATAACTATATTTATTTGACTTTTTGTCCAAGTTCCCAGCCACAGTGCTAGCACTCGACTACCGCCACCGGCGCCAGTTCAGTTACACCATACACAGATTTCATCTGCACATTATTTTGGCGGCAACAATACGTGACTACCATTTCTGGCGCCTTTTACGCCTTAAAAACATGACTTTTTGCCTTAAACCTTATTTTTGCCCGATATGGTAGGGTTAAGTGTCTATTGTTACATAAAAAGCAGCAGATTGATCTGACAAAAAAGGAGCGATATTGTCAGGAATTTATTGCGGGTGCTGTAGGTTAGCGTAAGCGGATTTTCGCGATTTTCTTGTTCAATACCAAAGCATAAGGAGAAATCCGTGACTATATCCTAACTAATATTATATTTGACCAAGCGAAGCGAAGGTCTCAGAGTTTACTGGGACAAAGCGGCATTTGTATGTATGTTTGTATGTTTGCGTGTATATTTGTCCGATGATAACTTGCGAACCGTTGATCCGATCTTCATGAAATTTTGTAGGCAAGTAGTTCATATCAATACAATTTTTAAATTCGAATATGAGCTTTGATTTTAGAAGGGTTTTTAAGCCGGTCATTTTGCGATTTTTTATTTTGTAACTAAGACAGATTTTCGAAATTTTATTCGGTTAAACGTAATTTCAGTTTTATTTTCTATCTGCAGTATTTTTTGCACCTGATTAAGTAATCTCGTCACTTCGAACAAAGCGCTGAAAAATGCTACGATTTGCGATTGATCTATGTTTCAAATCTTGGGTATGAACCTATTTGGGTATGGCAATAATAGTCGATACGCGATAGTCGACGACGACAGTACGACCATTCGCACAATCTATATTTCTTACTCTTCTTACGAACCTTTACTTGCTTGTCCTTTTCTGAAACACGTTTTTTTTTTCAGAAATGTGTATGGGACAATATTTTTGTGATTTCTGAAGTTTCTTGCCGGTATCTCTTGAATATTACCTAACTAGATATTATTTTCTGAGCCTATACATATATCATTTATAATGATTTTCCTTTACTAATTCCTTTCTAAAAAAACAGGATCGCATATTTTGATTTTGTTGAAAAAACGCAATCACCTACCTATTGCCCTTTACTTTGGTAGAGGATTTCTCATTTCTTGACTTTTTTTTCTCGAGCTTTCTCGGGTCTCGAGTCTTTTTAAAAAAACCGTTAAAATTTCTTGAAATTTAAATAAAATTATTAAAAATTTTAATCTGTGATTATTATATTGCACCATAATAATTATTTTATAGTATTTGATGCTTCTTATTTAGGTGAGAAAAAGAAAAATCTTACTTAATAAAATAATCAAATTTAGTACGTAGGTATGTACTTATTAATAACTAATACGTTAAGAACAGATTACTATTTGCACCCGATTTAACAACTTTTGGGGTTGTTTAGATGTAAATGACTGCGGCATATTTTAGCGCGGGCGTGCAGCGGGCTTATCCCGCAACTCTGAAAGCGATAGTGATAGTGCGCGAGCGAGACCGTGCATAGTGTGACTAAGTTGGTATGAGTAAAAACCAGTAGACCAGTAAAAAAAAAGCTAAATATCATAATATGGTATACAATTTAATGAGAAATTAGAACATACAGCATTTTTTTTTTTATTTTGTCCTAAATACGGCAATTTTAAAGTTTATATAGGCAGCCCCAAAATCGACTTGGAACAACACTGATTGGCGATTGGCGACAATCAAATTGATGCGTTTGTAACTGGGCTAACGATGTCAACAAGACGACTGATAAAAATAAAAACTGCGAAACGTGAACTTTAGCGGAATTAATTGCGATACACCCTGGCATATACAATTTACGCCTAAAGCCGCACATCTTATGCCGTCCCTTTTTAGGCGACCGGTCACCGGTCGCGCCTTCTACGGAGTGTTTTTTGGCTTTCGAAAACATTTGCGGGATATCTTGCATCGCGTACGGTTAATGAAGCAACCACCAACTTACTCACTTTACATGAATACCTCTACCTGGCATATCGCATTTAATCTTTTTTTTTAAATAATATATTTTTATTTTTATAATTTGTTTATATTTTACAGAAAATATTCGCATTGGGCTTCAAACGAAAGACAAATACATAGACTGTCAAACTCATAACACTCCGATTTCGTAGTCGGGTAAAATGTAAGGACTGCTTGGCAAAATAGAGTAGAAATTAATAGGGGCGCCACTATCGCAAATGTATCTAGAATCTAGCAACCCCGATAGTACGACCAGCTATTTTGATACTTGGTAGTAGTGCAGTAGTGCAAGATCTCATTTGAAAGATTGCATGAGCTTGTCTGGTTGTACCAATACAGTTGACAAACTCGGTGCAGTGCCGCGTAGGTGTCTGCAATTATTATAGGAAAGCGTGCGCGTGGAATCAGGTGCAAAAAACACTCGCAAACTACATCCTTCCTTAGCGATATTATGATTAGACAGTGCACAATCATAATGAATAAAAAGTCAAATCTTAATGGATAAAAATCCACCTTTTTTATACATTAACACTCGATTAAACACAAGTTTTGGGACTTCTTCCTGTTCCCGCCAAAACTCCTTCTAGCGGTGAGGCGTATATATTAAAATAGGTGCAGAGTTCACGTATATTTTGATACTAAGCCGCATCTAGTCCCATCGACTTGATCCATCTATTCCACCTAGTATCATAAAAGACGCGCACGCGCGCTTCGCGGACTTCGCTACGCCTCGTGGCACCATCCGGCGAAGTACATACGAAGTTTGTTTGTACCTAGCTTGGAGGAAAGAAACAGTACCTAGATATCGTCGTGGGGCGCGTGGCGATGTGGTTCAGTAAGCGTCGAAATTCACAAAACAGATGCCATCTTTCTCTAACGCACTATTGCGTGCAATCTATCTATCTCAACTTAGCTCCGATACTTTAACAAAATTCTTTGTAGACTAGATACGCGATGAATTTCGTGGACTAGATACGCGATGTACTTCGTGGATTAGATACGCGAAGTACTTCGTGGGCTCGACGGACTGTTGCACGATATGATCTTGTTGTCTTGTTGACTCAGTAAAGTAGCGGCGATCTCTCGTGGCTATTTGTATATTACGTGTAGATACTTACGCTTTGATTTGTTTGATACTTCGACGATATTCAATAAAATTAAAAAGTTAGAAGAAAAAAAAATGTAGAAAATGTCAATGAAAAATAATTTGTGAAAAGATGATTCAATACCAAAAAAAAAACAAATGGAATGTTGTACATATTTGAGTACTTATACTTCGTTACTAATTGTAGTTTTTTACGGTTTGGCCCGAAAAAAACAACAACATAAAAGATCAATTCATTTTATTTACATAATTTGTACTCCTAATAATTATGTACAACTTATGTAAATGAAATGATTTTTTTCGGGCCGAACCGTGAAAAAATATAGAAAGTGACGAAGTATAAAGTTACGCATACATTGTACTGGCTAATACGCGAAGGAAACCCAGACTTTATTAATATTAGGTGGATTAGGTATTTTGATCAAGTATCTGCGTGGACTAGGAACCTAGGAATTTAGCATCTAGTACTAGTTAGTTATATTAGATAGGGATATCTAGTATAACTCACCACTAACTCCTTCTAATCCTTGGTTGTGTTGTTTTGCTGTCATTCACGCGTTTTACTGTCAATGTCAACACTGGCTGTCAATTCAATATGTCAATCAGTAATGCCATCTTAGCACCTTCGGAGCTAGGTCTAGGTTTTTTACTGCTTGCTTAGCCCCATAATAATGATTTAGCCCCTGGGCCCTCAACGTTCCAGCATAACATAACACTAAACACAACATTACAGAACAGAATGGAAAAAAGAGCATTCATAATTTTGTGATTAAAACATAATATGTTGCCCTTCAGCTCATTGGGATGACGATATTGTGAAAATCGCGGGTCGAACCTGGACAAGATTGGCAAAGGACCGGTATAAGTGGCGTACTAGAAAGAAGAAGAATATGCCCAGCAGTGGGCGATTACGGGCTGAAAATGATGATGATGTTAATACAAAATTCTTCATTTTACTCTACTACTACTCAACTAACTTTGTCAACTACTTTTGTTTAGTATTTCCTTTGAGCAACTCGGCACCGGCCCGAACGGCCCATGTTGTTCTAAGTTATTTGGCGATTTAACCCATTTTTGGCTAAATCTAGCCCTTTTTAAGATTCTATCTAGCGCATAAACCGGATACCGAGTTGGCAGCACTGCTGTCAATGTGTCACTGTCATCTCTCGGCTGTCGGCACGTCATCTGTTTGCATTTTACATCGACCAATTCGACCATCGCCCGATAAAAAAGACCAATATTTATTACTTTTTATCACAGAAAGTGATAATATAAAGCCCCTAAACAATTAATAATGTGACGTTGATCTCATAAAAGACTGAATACTTCTGCTCCATTCCACTTTTAATACTTAAATACAGTGTTAAATATGGCCAGCGTTCCGGTAAAATTTGGGTCGCTCTTATCGTTCTGTATTGTTCTTTACGCCGTGTATTATCGCAAAAATGATATTAATGATGAGAGGCTATCCCCCGTGAAGGAGCATCTGCTGTTTTTGGAAAGCGAGAACCGTGTGGGACAGGGAAATCTGCAACCTAAAGTGGCACTTGGATATGGTGCTTGTCACGATCTATTCGTCAATGCAACGGCTTTGTTGGACCATAGGGAATTGAAAGGCAACCCGAAACATTACAACGAGATCTCAAACAAGGACGAGTTTCTCAAAAGTTTCGCTTATTTCTTCAAACACGGTGCCGCGGCAGAGTAAGCATGACCCTAATTTGAATAGGTTAGTACTTAATATGCGAATATTTAATAGTCACTTACATTATTTTTCAGGCGATTCATGTCTAATTCGGACCTTTATGATGAGTTGATAGAAGAAGCACTGAAATTGCCTGACTCAAAATGGGCTATTGGTGGGAATGCACCTCTAATGGCGAAACGGTTTCACTTAGAAGGCTGGAATGTTCTATTTGCAGCTAAAATGAGTGAAAAACTCAAATCGTACATTCCAGAAGACATAGAAATTGTAGGAGGTGAAGAAAATGAGGAAGTGAAGGATGATATTCATATGATCTTAGAATACAAAGCTGATGAACAATTTGGGGCTTATAAAGCTCCTAGAGCTAATAGATATATCATGCATAATGATGAGAACAATCCACTGTTGAGTTCCTTAGAAAAGTTTGGAGAAAGCTTGCCCAAGTTTAATCCTAACTTACTAGTAATTAGCGGACTTCAAATGATGGACAATTATCCTTTTAAGAAGAATGGAATAGGTAAGACTAAATAACTAATCATTTCACACAAGTATAAGTGCCTAGCTCTAGTGATGATCAGTGGAGTAGATCTGGAACGTTTTCCTGGAACGCAAATACAGAAAAGTGGCGACATTTCATAATTTTGCTGCAACACCTGAATAAAATTCACTAATCAGATACCTGTTATCTTATCTTATCTTATCTTAAAAACTATAGAATACCGGTTTGGCGGTAGATTGTCTGTCTTACGAGAAGCCTTGTGAGTAGGTCCCGTATAAAGAATTGAAAAAATAGTTTGTCGACAATCTGAAGCCGATGAACATGCAATCCATTTGACAAATTAAAAGTGCTACAAAAATTCAGGACCCTGGTGATGAGTATGAAAAGTAAAAAAAATAAACTGCTACAATATTGATAAAATTTTACAAAAAACATATGTTAAGAGGGTGCTAACCCTGGATCTCGCTATCTCGTTCACACTTTATCAAAATTTTAAATATAAAAATAACAGAGAAGAAATTTAAAAATATCCTAATGTTTTATAACAATTTTCATGTTATTCTTTTTTAACTTGGCAAAGGAAAGGAAAACAAAAAAAAACCATCTTTGCCAAATTAAAAAAATTATAACATAAAAATTGCTATAATACATTAGTAACAAACATTAACAAGAATTTTTTTTTATTTTTTCTCTTTTATTTTTAAATTAAAAATGTTGATACAGTGTGAACGAGATAGCGAGAGCCAGGGTTAACGCCCTCTTGAGCCACTTGGCACACAAGTCCAATATAAAGTTGATATGTTTTAAGAATTAACATAATACTTTTTTTAATTTTCAGATTTAAGGGCACAAAGACTGGACTTGGTAAAAGAACAAATATTGACTCAGCCTCCGCAAACATTAGCCCATTTCGAAATGGCCAGTTACGTAGACTTAGAACTACTTAAACATTTGACTACAAAAGTTTTACCATATGTAGACTCTGTTGGTATGAACGAGCAAGAACTGA
This sequence comes from Apocheima hispidaria, assembly GCA_947579745.1. Lineage (NCBI taxonomy): Eukaryota > Metazoa > Arthropoda > Insecta > Lepidoptera > Geometridae > Apocheima > Apocheima hispidaria. The sequence continues at coordinate 12,429,427 of OX388160.1, forward strand.
CTAATTTGTACAGCGTATTAGAGCATGGAGAGGTCAGTGTAGTGGCCGATTCGAATCCCAGAATAGCTACTGCATTAGACCAAATGCGTGACACATTCCAACTAATAAGAAGACAGAACAAAAAGTATGGCAGCGGCAGAAAATTAACTCGCATTCATGTGCACACGCTAGCGTATCAAGCCATATTGACAGTCAAGGACTCTCCTTGGAAAAGAACAGCGGCTGCCGCAGCAAAAGCATCATTAACTGCTCACCGATACGTTTGTAACAATAAGAATATTGCTTTGAACAAATGCAAGCTTTTGCTTGATGATAGTTTTTCTACGACGACTGATAATGATAATAATAGTAGAGTATTCTTTGAGCCGTCGAAGCCTGTGGCGTGCTGGGAAGAGAAAATAGATGGAGTATATGTAGACATCTGCATTGCACCCGTTTTAATTTGTACGGAGGCACAATTAACTGCTGGAGCCGGTGACAACATCTCAGCCGCAGGCCTCGTCTTACAAGTGGAGAAATGATGCACTGAATTTACCCAGTAAGAAAGAACAAATTATGGTTTACGTAAAACATAATTTTTAAATTTTTCTATGAGCATAATCTTAATTCATATGAATTTTATTCCAATTTTCAATTTCTCAAATCTTGTTGAGCATAATATACAAATTTATTTCTTCGAATATTTATTTAATATTGATTATATAATATTTAATATAATTTAATTTAAAATATATTTAATAATATAATGTTATATGGAATTGTAAATATCTTGCCAATTAAATCATTATTTCCCAGTTAATTTGAAAGAATCCAAACTATCATGGTGTAGTATTTATATAGTAAAGATATGTATGTACCTTACGTTACCAAATTGTCATTACGTATTATGAAAATGACATTGCCTGTTGATTTTTATCTGTTATTTTCGGTTAATTTTTTTAATGATCAGATAATTAATAGAGGAATAAGAGCTAATAGCGTCTTCAATTCTAAATACGCACTGATCTGATTTTATGCGAAAAGGATAACTACACTCACACACGTCAACTAGTGTAATCACCGCGAGCGCGACAATTTATATGAAAACCAAGTGTGTAAGGTATTTTAAGAACTGACATAAAAACTAGGTACATAGAACTTCTCAAATCGCTTGGCCGACTGCAATCGAAGAATTTTTTCGCAATTATGTATTTACGTCTAACTTGCTGCTTCGAAGACTGCCGTGATCGAGCTAAATTCGCTGCGTGCTATGTAGGTACCTAGTTGTCCATTCTTTGCCAACTTAGGAAATGCCAGAGACACACGCAAAGTAGGTAAACTCGCGGTGTCTAGCCTAATATGCCTCTGGCAGCCAGAGGACGGGGGGTCTAAAATAGTGGTCTAGAAAAGTCATAGGTTGCACCTTTTCTTCCCGTGAATATTATTTCTAGCTAATTACCTATAGCCTTGACAAATGGGTGGTAGGATCAAGAAGGATGGAGTGCTAAATATCTTTTTTGGAATAAAAATCTTAAAAAATTTAAAATCATTTAATTTTGTCAAATAAATGTTTATTTTTTATTTGTATTGAGATTGCGATTTCTCCCTCCATTGCTAGTTTTACTAAAGTATACATTGCTTTTTTTGTCGCATTTACTTAAAAACGCCTCTCAGAGTTAAGTTGTATACTATACAAGGAGTTAGGATGTCTATTCATGGCCTGACCTGCCATCGTGTGAAAGGGACAGCTAGATTTGCATTTCACGGGAGCAAAAGAAACAAACTATTAAGGTTTTAGCTTCTCCCTTTCGCTCCCCCAGAAACTTATATATAGCCATCTGTTTCAACGGTGTCTGGTCAGACCATGTATAGACACCCTTAATAAGCGAGTATGTGGTGTGTTTTATAAAATAGGTTGACAGTGGTATATGTCTTATACTAAGATAAGGACTTAGCATGTTTATGTATCCAGCCTTATCGACGCGATCAGGCTGTGTGTACTGTGTTTTATGACATTCCTATATTTTTCATGTTATTGATGTATTTTACTTACTTACTGTTAGAAATAAAAAATAAATCTGTTTGGAGCGTTTTTTAAGGATTTACTTCTAAGTTACTAATTATGAAAAAAAATATCATACACTAAAACCCTATGAGAATACAAATTAATAATATTTTAATTACAATAGTAACAGCATAAAGAAAATTCATAAAATAAACAGCATGGTCCAGAAATCTCCTAAGAGGATCCCCGGCAAAGAGGATGTTAACAACAAAAAATAACTAAGGCTTCTATAATCTGCAACTTTTAAATAACTATAACTATTAGTATCTTCAACAAAGAGAAAACTTATTTCCTAACTTATCAGTAACTTACACTTAAAGTTATTACTTACTATGTGTCCAATTTTTATATTCAAACATATTATTTTCCATGCCAGTGAATTTTTACTTAAGCAATGTTTTTTAAGAAATAGCTAGACAAACATATAAATGAAGCAAACTATTATAATAATAAATGTTTATTTTCAGGCACGTAGCCCGTAACTATGGCTTTAGGTTGTCTGTTTCACTACAGTTAAATTACTGACTAGCTATGCTTCACAAAAATAGGACACACACAGTAGGGGCCTTATTATGTATCTCTGGTGGCGATGGTATTTGTTTGTTACCCATCTCGGTGAATCAGTTGGCGCGAGTGGAACGGCACGCAATGACCATCGTCACCAGAGGTAATTGATAAGGCCGTTAGGTCAGTAAACAGAAGCTTTCATCTGAAAGAAACAAAATTATCTGAATTTCATATTTTATGCGACAATAGATATAAGCAACAATTTTAGGGCTGTCAAATTAAGTTTAGAAAATGGTAAAACAGAATCAACGGTAATATCTATAGCAATATCTGCTCCAAGCCTCGCGACAATGCGCAAGACCGCGTTTTAATGTTTTACTGGAGTATCTCAGTTTGTATAGAAAATATGAACAGAGCACGGAGCAGTGTGAGAACCTCCTATATGTTTGTATATAAAGTATAGCAAAAAATACATCATTGAGACACAATTTTAATTTTTAATAAGCATTACTGCTCCAAAAGCTATAATAATCAAGAGCTAGTCACTGAAATAAAACCAGAAAACTGGTGCTTTATCAGTGCAATCTTGACTTGAATACGCTAATAAATAATAGCCTAATGACAAGAGCATTTTAAATACCACTAAATTATACAATAGCATGTTCTCTGTATCAGCTTAAACATTCGACTGCTGGGATATCGGCCTACCCTCGCTAATTACATGTTAACTTTGAATATTTATTTTATTTGAACAATGACGCATTCCCTCAACACACTATTATTAATTGGCTCAAATAATTACACTAAATACTAACCATATATCTAGAACACTGTCATTATGTTTGGGTACAGTGACCAGCAAACATTTAGAGTAATGATGTCACCTATGCAGCAGTTGTTTTTTAGGTCTCCAGTGGAACAAGGTAGATTTCAATGTACATGCACGGATGTTCCTCCCACTACTCTGCTTTTTTATTACGATGTTTGCCGGTCACTGTACTTATAGATTGATGCTATACATAGTCATTACTTCCACAGAAATCTACTGTGTTGTATTTCAGTGTGGTAATACGTGGGAGAGGCGCAACAAGTGACGCCCTCTCGCTGGCACAGGTCGCCTTCAATAGTTTCTAATGGTGCTTAATACACTTGTACATACTATGGAGTCTGTACCATTTGAAATGTTTATTTGTTCAGTCCTAACAACGACTAAAAATAACTAAATAGGCACATTGGTAATATCTTGTAATATGAAAAAGTTCAATAAAGGTATCCACAAAGATACACTCTTAAAGTTAATCAAATTTAACTTTTTTGTTCGGTGGGTTATCATCGCTATTCTGTGTGTGATCATAGAGACCACTCCGGACGAATCTCTTAGCTGCCTCGACGTTGACTTTGGGTCTCTTGTCACGTTCCTTCACCTCCTTCCATCGAAGCATGGCGGCTTTTATCCGATCGAACTCGCGCTTAATTGGATGTTTTGTTACGTCTATTCCTTGAAATCTCAAATCGATCCAATGTAATGAATTGAGCATGTACACTAATAGCAAGTCGAGCTCGATTTTGTGATCGAGGGGCAACTCCTCATAATGAGCTTTTAGCGGCAGCAACTTTTCAAGTATTTTCTGGACTTTCGCTAGCTGGTCTGAGATATTCTTACATTTTCCCACAAAATTGGCATCGTCCTTTAGCTCTCCGTAGTCGAGGTCCCAATCAATGGATATTAGGGTTTCTGTTATCATTTTGCAATTGTATTAATTGTTAGAAATTTAATAGTTGTATTATATTATATTTTTTACCGCTGTCCGGCGAAAAGAAAATATAAATTGAAATTTACGAATTGAACCAACAACCAACCCACCACGTTTTGCAGCAAGGCAAGGAATTGTTGCTGTGTTGCCAAAGCTTGCTAAGAAAAGTAACGTTCGGTTCGGTGCAGAGTTGGATTCGTAACTCTGAAAGTGATAGCGAGAATGAGGGGTATTCCAAAAAAAAAAAAATCCTGGTAATAAAAGTACCCAATAGATGGCGTTAGATGTACCTTGAGGTTTTCCTGTCACTGTCAAAACATGAAAGACAAAAAAATGTACGCGTGCCTTTTTTTTTCTCATGTTTTTTGCCTCCACATGTGTATTTAGACAATTTCAAGTAATGTAACTATGTATTTGACATTATATTTTAATTTGAAATATTACAATAGTTAACACTGGCTAAATACACAACGTGTGGAGCCAAAATAAACGATTAAAAAAATAAACATAAAATATTTTGACAGAAATGACAATGACAGGTAAAACGATAGGACTATAGCGCCATCTAGTAAATATTTTAGAACAATTTTTTTTTTTTGGAAATCGCCTCAATGAGGCGTTTTCCAAAAACGCGAGCGAGACCGCGCATAGTGTGACTAAGTTGGTAGAGCACGAAGGCATGCTCTCACAATCAGAATCACGAACGTTTCAAAGAGGATAAGCTCGCAAATCTTAAAAAAAAGTATCTGTATGACATTTAAAAATATACTACTTGTCTAAAATTATACTACATTTCGTTTCTTTTATTTACTAAAAAATATTCCCAAAATCCTTTGATTATTGCACATAATAATCAATTTGAGGCAAATGGACTTCCATCTCCATCCACTTCGTCATTCGGAACTTTAGCCTTGGCGACACGACTAAACATATTGTCGTCAAACGGAATACATTCGATATAATTATTAGAATTACTTTTTTTTCAGCATCACAGGAAAGTATCACGGAGTAAATGGAGCGAGATGAAAGTTAATTTCGAAATTTTGATTCGATATTGCCATAAATACTGAAACTCCTTATACTTATTGTAGGGTAAATATTAAAAGCAAAGGGATCAAACCAATAATACGAGTCAATCAAATGATGGTACTTTCGCGTAACGTTCCTTTACTTTTACGTTACCGCTAAAGTTGCAGGATCATTAGTTTACCTTGAGGTAAATGCAATTTCTGGAAGAATTCCTATCTTTGGAAACAAAGTTTTTTTAACTTTATGACGGGACGAGCATGTCGTTCACCTGATGTTGCATGATTAAAAGTAACGATTTTCGTCATTTATCTACGTTTAGGCAGCACTGACGTTTTGTTTTGTCTTGTCAACTGTCATACAAAACAAAAGTCACATTTTTTTTTATTGTCGACCAAATGCATCGATGGGCCATGTTAATCGGACCATACAATCTTTGATTGACAAAGAAATCCCGACCTTCATTGAGCAACACGCCTGAACCGACCGGCCGGAGGCCTGTATTGCTTTAAGGATACGTGAAGGATAATAACTCCATGGCTTTAAGCCTCTTTGGCGACAGGAACACACAAACATACTTCCCAAGAACATTATCCTCCTTCTTTGGCATTCATTCTATTAGAAGCACATACATGGGCGCCGGCAGCAGGGTGCATTTTCACCCCTGTCGGGAAACAAAATATTTATGTGTTTAAAAAAATCAAGTTGTTATTTGACCGCGCGTATAACATACATGTACTATTACTTACTAAGCTGTGCACCTGTATAGTGATCTACAGTTTAAGTTTTTAATTATCTTTTCTTTTCATTTCTTTTTTAGATATATAATTTTTGTAAATTACACCCGTGCGGGCGGGTCACTAGTATATAACTATCTATATCCATACATAACTACAAAATAAAGTTGCTTTCCGCGTCTGTCTGTAATAAACTGTATATCGGTTAACTCCTGAACCACGAACGGATTTCGATGCCGTTTTCACCATCAGTTACATAAATTTTCACGGAAGGTTTAGATAACTTTTCTAAAATTACCCGTGCGAAGCTGGGCGAGACGCAAGTGGCGTATAAAAAATTTGATAAGCAGGGAGTCGACAGAACCAATGAGTTATTTGTCTGGTGAAGAATAAATCAACCAATTCAAATTAGATTTTTATTATGGACAGAAATACAATCGGCAATCAATTAGTTTAGGAGTATCTACTCGGTTCATCAACATTTTATTCTAGACTTGTTATCATAGTAAAATTGTTCAATACATTTCAATAAAGTTTAGTTATTAAAAGTGTAGGTAAAGCTAAGGGATGACACATCAATCATCCAAGTACTCGAAAGGTTCTGGGGGTTCAGGTTCCTTTTCTTCTTCCGCTTTAGGCCCGAAGGCAGCCACTGGCTCCACAAGGGATTGCTCTCCTTCACCAGAGTGGTTCAGCATCACAATGCCTCCAATCGTCACATCCTTCAAAGGGTTAAAACCTGATCCTTCCACAATGCTGATTCCTTTTAGCTGTTGCCTCATCACCCTCGCAGGATTGCTCAATATCTCAAAGTTGGGTTCTGGCTCTTTCTTCTCTTTGCTTTCTTTTTCTTCTCCCTCCTTGTCCTCTTTCTTGCCGTCCTTAGAAGTGCCGGCATCTTTTTCGGACTTGCCGTGAACAGTTATATTCGGGTTTGGGGATTTTGAAGGCTTCTTTTCCTCTTCGTCGACGTCCATCTTGGATGTTGTCGAAGAAGAGACGCTGTTGCTCGCGGAGCCGTCACTACCGTGAGCCTTCCTGCGCGCCTTTGCAGCCGCGATACTGAGAACGGCGGTGGTCACTCGCTCTCTCTCTTCACGTTTCTTTTCCTCCAATGGAGCTGGGTAAGCGTACAATGAAGGCTTCGAATTCGATTTGATGTCTAGTAAGGGCATGTTCAAGTCCGAATTGAGTGCGATCAGGCAAGTAGGCGTGAACGCCAACGACAGGCAGTGAGCGAGAGGGAACCAGTACCAATACTGAGTGAAGACCAGCATACCAACTACGGCTAGCATGTTCATGTGACCGGTCCTATTTTGCAGCGAAACAGTCACGTTTCGGCCGCCGGCGTCGATAATACCTTGCGCCATTATAGCTCCGAATTTGGCCATCACATCCTCGTGTTTGTTAGATATAACCTGCGCGTAAAGCTGGCGGAAGTAAGTGACCTTAGGACAGAGCGTCTCAGTCTGCTGAATGAGAATCATAGCGGATGCTATTAAAGCTCCTTGCCGAACAAAGTTGACAGGGTCGAATTTAACCATCGGTTCCAAGAGGCCGATAGCTTCGCGATTGCCTGTTCCAGCGCAAGCGATGCCCAGCGCCATGGCGGCCCCGTAACGCACGTGGGGATTGTATGATTCTGCCAAAAGGGATACAACTGAGGGGCATTGCTCTGGTGTTCTGAAAAGTAAGAAGCCGAGAGCGGTGACGGCCGCGCGACGCACGTCATCGTTTACGTCGGATACAGCCACATGAAGAAGGGTCCGGATGGAGTCATTGTTTCCAGTACCAGAGTATGCCGTAGCAATTGTGTAGCATCCGGCACGTCGCAATAGTGGGTCCTTGTCTCTCAATAACTGTTGCACAAGAGCATCTGCCTCTTCAAGTCTGCCATACATGGTGAAGGAAATTCCAACGGCCAATCCTCTCAAGATCTTTTCATGCTGAGTCTCCTGTGCGTATGCTACCATGTCCTCAATAGCAGCCGCGTGTTTTGAGCCTAACATGACCATGCCCATAGCGATTCCAGCAGCCTCACCAGTGACGGCATCGTCTTGGTACAGATTGAACTTGAGCTGTTCGTAAACATCTTGCCTGTGAGTGCCCATGGCTGCCAATCCAAGGCCTAGGCATCCCCCATGGCGCACCATTTCATTCTGAGCATCTTTTAATTGTGTTAAAAGATAGTCAATGATATTGGCGCCGTGATTGGCGTGAATTAATCCTAAGGCGTAAAGGCCGCCACCCTCAGAATAACCTGATGATGGGCCTGCTTCTTTAGGCAAATAAGATTGCATGAGAGCTAAGGATTCATTTTCGTGACCTCTGTGAATGACTCCAAGGGAAGCCGTTACTGTTAATTTCGCCCAGTTTGTAGCTCTCGCGAGCCATTCTAAATTGTCTCTCAGGAATTGGTCGCTGGTTGTCCCAGCATGCATGAATGCATTAGCAATCACTGTAGCTGTGTGACAAATTGAAACTCTAATAGCATCTTTTGTGTTCTTTAAAATTAGCATATCTGCGTGATTTGACCTGATTAAAAACTGTAACTGTAATCCTATTGACACATCTCCGCCTAATATGGATATTAGTTTTTCTACCCTCTTTTGGTGTTCTTTTTCTTCATCGTTCAGACTGTCCATGACCCTCTCTGGTTTGGTTTCTTCTGTGGGGGCAGGATCTACCTCCATAGAGGATTCTGGGAAGGGCCCGCCCTGTGGTTGTGGTTTTCCTCCAAGGGCACTGGGGATGGGTGCTGTGCTTCGGAGAGCTTGTAGAACCCTGCCTAAGAACTGTTGTGTGGCTGAATCATACAAGTCAAAGGCTATCTGGTATGCCATGAGGACTGATTCTTGGGGCCCACATGTCAGCTTGTCCAAAATCTCAGCGACTGATAGAGGGTCTTCGAGGAAAATGAGGCACTGGCACATGTTGACATAGTCGGGGATGTTGAGACCTCTGTAGAGCCCAACGAGGGAGCGGAGCACTGTGCTGCGGAACCCTTTGTTTTGGAGGAGGCTCATGGCCACATTGAAGGCATACTGAAGCATTCCTGAAACAGAATATAAATGAAACTTAGTTAAAATAGCATTACTTTTATTTTGTGCTCATCAAACCTCAAACCCCTGCTAGAGAACACTTCACTTGCAAATTTCAACAAAATCTGTTTAGATGTAACCTTGCAGTAACACTATACTCTCGGCATTGCCGCGAATATTAGCTGGGCGACCACATACTTCTCTACCCGCACCTCTCCTCATGCTATTCATTTTTTTAATTATTTGGCAAGGCCTGTTATGGGGAAGTGTGAAGTTTAAGACCAGGTGAGCAACTTGCTCATCCCATTACTCAGTACAATAAAACAAAATATGTGGCCACAGCATAAAACATTAACAAACAGAATGAGACGGCGTTTTTTACACATTGATGATACTAGCATGAAGTATTTAGGTAATGGCTGAATTTTGGTAATTTCAACAACAATCATTCTTTGAAATTCACAGACCTATAAGTAGTTCTTTTTCAATATGAATAAATCAAAATATTCCACTGATCAGAGTGAATAATGAAAGCAAATGTCTTTGTGTTTACAAACATGTTTAACCAACAAAGAAAAACTGAACCTACCTGATATGTCATCAGATTTCATGACAGACTCTTCAAAGATGTCCATACGGCGAGTCTCAAGCGCTAGCCCGAGGGCCTGGCGGTACTGCCCGTCGTCAAGACATCGCTGGAACATGCGATTCACGATGGCCTCCAACCGAGGGTCGATCACCTCAGCTGAATTGTCCAGGAATAACGCCTTCCTCTTTTGCGTGTAGAAGTCTATTGCTTTCGCGATTGTCGTGTCCACATACTCATTTCTGGCGTTCACATCAAATAACTCCCCTGCGCCCAGCGCATACGTCAACGAATCTTCAAAGGCTCCTAGGTGATAATAGACCTTGCTAGCAACGAGCGCTGCGAGCTGATGCTGTGAGAACACCTTATCCTCGTGCAGGATTTCGATCTTCTCAATTGATTCCGATATTTCTGGCCAGAACTGATCGACGATGTTGTCCAACCTCTTCAAAGCGAATTCTTTCACTTCAGAAATGGGCTCGTCAAGCAGGGATATTATCCCCGCAGCCGATGTGATATTCATTTTCTCGTTTAATCACTTCAATTTCGATTAAATAAATTGCTTCTTTCTATTTTATTCAACAATTTTCCACAGAAATGAGAACACAAAATAATAAGATGATTTGACGAATTTCTATAGACCATAGACAACTGTTTTTTTTCCTCTAAAACAGACTGTTTTTTTTTTTGTTTTTTCCTTTCCTTGTAAGAGGATTTTGGCGTCGCACGTCTTATGCATTTGCCAGTGTCAAGTATGGTTATCTATATTCAAGTCTTGTTAAATATTATCATAGAAGTCATAGTCACAGTCAAAAGCGAGCAAATCGAGTCACGGTCAAGTCCAAGTCATGCCCCAGTAAAGTGGTGAAAACTTTACTAGAGCCTTCTATGGAGTTTTGGAAACAACATGAAAATTCACGTTTCACGACATTATACCATTCACCAACACGCGTGCATGTTCAAGAACACTTAACGGGTAAAAGTTCACCGTTTTTTACACATTAACACTCGAAATAACACAAGTTTTGGAAAATAATAAAATGACGCGACATGATTTCTTCACGTTCCCGCCAAAAATCCCAGACAGACTTGATTTGATTTCAATCTTGAGCTGTCATGTCATGTAGCAAACTAGCGAACAGAAGAGTTTTGGCGGGAACATGAAGAAGTCATGTCGCTTCATTGTATTATTTTCAAAAACTTGTGTTATTTCGAGTGTTAATGTGTAAAAATGGTGGATCTATTAAGTGAACGTGCACGAGTGTTGGTGAATGGTATAATGATGTGAAACATGACTCTTCGTGTTGTTTCCAAAACTCCATAGAAACCTATAGTGAAGTCTTAACCACTTTACTGGGGCATGACATAGATTTGAGACCGTGACTTACTTTGCTGGACTTAGACTTGACTTAACAAACTATTAGGGTTATAGCTTCTCCCTTTCGCTTCCCCAGAAACTTATATAAAGCCATCTCTATCAAACGATGTCAGGTCAGGCCATGTATAGTCGCCCTTAATGGTTTTCGGGTGTGTGTAGGTCTTGCATTCATCATACTTCAACATAGACAAAAGTAGTGTTCGAATTTAGGGTGTCTACACATGGCCTGACTTGATATCGTATGAAAGGGACAGCTAGATTTGAATTTCACGGGAGCAAAAGAAACAAACTATTAAGGTTATAGCTTCTCCCTTTCGCTCCCCCAGAAACTTATATATAGCCATCTCTTTCAAACGATGTCAGGTCAGGCCATGTAGCGAGGCCTTTAACTGTATCTGAACCAAAAATTGGACTAGACTGTGTCTAAAATTGATACAGAATGTGATCTATTTTGATTCGTATTAAATAAGGTTTGATTGTGAAATACCTCACATGAAATATAACAAAAGTTGACACTGGCTAAAAACAACCATTCTATCTATTCCGAGAGTTCGAGATTGCAAGTTTAAAGTGGATACTTTCAGAACGCAAATTAAATACATCGCAGGTTGTGAGTTGTCACCTGTATGTCAAAAAACTGTCAAAATAATTCACTGGACAGTGTGATAAGACTTAGCAGATTCTGCGATTTTAGCAGAATTGGGCACTTATTATAGTTCTAGTAGGACGTGCAGTTTCTTTTAAATCTAGCGTTTTTCAACAGAAAACTTCAGCAATAATGTACCGCGATTTATTGAACCCTAAAATTGCATTCAGAATGCTAGAATGCAACTATAATGCCAAAACAATGAAAGTTTAGGGTTTCAATTTTTTGGGATGACAAGCTTAAATGGCCCTAAAGACCTTGCTACATTAGCTGACCCGATATCGTGTGAAAGAGGTGTAATGTATAGCCACTTTAAATATACCTGAATATTGTGAATTTTGCACGGGCTATGATGATTCCATTATCTAACACTATTTTGAATGAATCTTTTCATTAAAGGCTTCTTCCTTAACAAAGTGGATGAAGGGATTGTTCCTCAATCCACCTGGCAAACGTAGGGATTATGGAAAATATGGAGGGGGTCCTTTCATAGGCTAGCAACATAAAATCAAGCTTAAAAATCGATTCAAATATCAACATGTTTGGCATGGGTAAGAGTTTGGGAATTATTATTGGAGTATATGTTTCAAGGTGACAAAAATATGATACAATTATCTTGAAATTTATGATCATTACACCAAATATTTTTTTCCAAGGGAGCAAGATAGCATTTTTTTTTGTAAATAGAAAAAAAAAACAAAAATATTTCAATCGTATAATTTGGCATATTTCATATTTTTTTAAATATTTAAGTATCACTGATTTAGCATTTTCTGTAAAACAAGGTTTTAGCAGATTTTGTCCTGCAGACTAGCAGGATTGAGGATTTGAATCTAGTCACACTGTCACTTGATTTACCATTCATACTTTGTGCGAACGAAACATCTGTTGGCAATTTGTCCAAAAAAGCAAAATTAAATTTATTTAAACACAATGTTAGACTTATTCAGCATCTTCAGTAAAGGAGGCATAGTGCTGTGGTGTTTCCAGAGTACAAGTGATATATTCTCGCCTTCAGTTAACGCGTTAATACGTAGTGTTATCCTGCAAGTGAGTATTCATCACGGGAAGCCCCAATACGACTTGTTTTTAATGTAATTAGTGATTCAGACACGTGTATAATTTTAATAATGTATAAATTATTCTAATTCTATTATACAACTTAATGTTACATCCAAGAAAAATAGTCTAAGGTGAAGGACTAAACTGAATTCTAAGACATCTGTTTTGTTTTGTAGGAGCGTTCAGGGAATAACACGTTCAACCATAACGCTCTGACGTTACAATACAAGCTCGACAATGAGTTTGAGCTGGTATTTGTGGTGGCTTACCAGCGTATTTTACAACTATCCTACATTGATAAGTTCCTCAATGATATCCACCTTGAGTTTAGAGACAAGTACAAGAATGAGTTGCAAGGGAGCAACCACATCATGGACTTCGATTTTAGAATGTCCTTTGATAAAATACTTAGGGATTCAGAACATTGGGGTAAGTTACCAATACTATTTTACTTTTACCAACATTAACAAATCTTAGGCCTGATTTAGTGCGCCGCGGACCGTCTGCGCGTGGATGAGAGTGGATGCGTCCGCCGTGGATGAATTTGTAGCCCTCCGTGATGCCAGACTCTTTGTCACACTATGATTGCACTGTATAGGTTTAATACATATTACCATATGTTGTGGATATCAGTGTAGGACATCACAATGAACAGGCTCTAAGTGAGAGACCCTTTCATCATGTCAAATTGTTGATAAGCTACTTTCCAAAAAGTGCTAATTGGTGAGTTAAAGTCCCAAGTAACTTTAGTTACCTATTGTTTAGTTAAGACAATATATTTTAACATTTTGTCTTCTCTAGTGGTATAGTGGTATAAATCACTTCAGAAAAAGTCTATGGCAATAAAATAAATCAGAGACTACCCTAAATAATAATATAGTAATATTACCACTGATACCTTTTTTATACTGAAGTGGAAAATATGTTTATTTTATGTATTTTTAAAAACTTTTTTTACCACCAAAAATTCACCACAAAGTGGTCTCTTCTACATAAAATAAAACAAAAAAATATTAAAAAAATCTGTACATAACAGTCACTATGCCATAAGCTTCTACTCCATGTAATGGACACACCTTACATTTTCCAGTTCGGTAAAAAAAGTCACACCATATATTCAAGTTTATAAGTAATAATAATATACAAAAAATGTTCAAAAAACTGGGTGGCACTGAACTGTTATGGGCAAGCGTGACGCTTAACATCAGGCGAGCGGCTTGCTCGCCGCGTCAACGAGTAACATAAAAAAAAAAAAAAAAAAAAAAAAATATACAGTTAAAGGAATTAAATTGTTTTTCAGCGAAATCACAATCGAAAATCCCAAAAGCAATGAAAACATTTGAAGACTCGCAGAAGTCTAAAAAAACTGTAGCTTCCATGATAGAACGCAAGGGAGAAGAGAAAGGAAAGAAGTCTGGTAAGCTTACATACTGGTAAATTGTTTCTTCTGCTTTCTATACATTCAATCTTCATATAATTAAGCGAGGTAGTGTACCAATAACTATTCAAGCTATGACGATTCTCCAAAGCAACAGCCACGTGTCCAGTTTTATTGAAAAAAGAAGCAATCATCCACTTATACAAACTTTGCATGCATGACACTTTGGTTGGTTACGGCTCATCTTGTTAGACCCATATGCTCGATTGCTGCTTTTATTTTGGGATCGTAGCAATAAATCCATGTTTCGTCACCAGTTACTATGTCCCACAGCGAATTTGACGCCCCTTTCGTTGAATCTGGGAAGCTAGCATTGCACCAAGTGATGCCACAATGTAAAAACAAGTGACAGTCAGATGAAACAAACTGTATTCTACAGCCAAAGAGTTCCACTTTCAAACGTTGTAATTTACTTTTTAAATATTGTTTATGTATGTGGCCAGTTCAAAAAACATAGTGCGCCCTATGTAGCCATTCTTTAGTTTCAAAAATATAGTCAATTAAGTAATCTTTTTTCCAGTGAAAATAGTAGAAAGCAAGATTCTGACCAATGGCAAGGCGGAGATTGAACCCGAAGTGGAGGATGACGTCATCGCAGCCAGCCGAGCCAAGCTTGCGCAGAAGTTGGCTAAAGGAAAGAAGGAGCCTAAGTAAGTTTTGGATTTGCATGCCTTATTGAATCCTAATTCACTGATAGAAAGTAGGAATTAGGCTGCACAAGTTTTGGACTTGGTCTCTTGGCTTACTTATCTAATAATATTATTATCTTAAGTATTTTTATTACTACTGACATTTATTTTAAGCCTACAAATGTTTGTAGTGCTGATAATTTTGTTGTGCTTTTGTGACGTTTTGTTTATTTAACCTAGTTATACATAGTGATGACTATCCATAAGAGTATTTTTTATACCTATCTGGAAATAAAGATGAATTGAATTGACTTGAGCAACAAAGGTTCATGTGCCTATATCACACAGTTTTGAAACTTAATAACTGTCAGTCAAGTTTATCTTCTCCTTAATTATCCAAGTGTCTAGCTTGTTTTTAAATAATAATAATAAATAATAAATATTGGTGGATGCTTTAACACACAGCGCCATCTAACCCCAAACTAAGCAAGCTTGTACTATGGGAACCAGATGACTGATAGAATACATAAATACTTTTTTTTTGTAAATACATACGTAGAATACATAGAAACACCCAGACAAAGAAGAAACATCCATGTTCATCACACAAATGTTTGTCCTCGTTGGGAATCGTACCCACAACCTACAGCTCAGAAGGTGGAAATCCGCCCACTGAGCCACAAGGCTAGCAAATGTATTTATGTTTTTTGTTTTTACTTCAGAGTTTAATTTTAAACTAGGAAATAAATTTCGTTTAAAAAATAATATTGTTCCATTATAATAAAATCAGTTTTAAGCCAATATAAAAATTACACTTATATCATGATATTCTTCTTGTGCAAGTTATATATTACACGCTGTACTGATAAGCATTGTTTTTCATAACAGTAAATTGAACTTGTTTTGTAATCGAAACTTACACTGTGAAACTAGTTACGGAATGTTTAAATTAGTAATCCTAGCTTGTTAAACACTGTTTTGTTTCCTAGTTTGTTATCTTGTAAACTGTACATAGATAGAGGCTCGTCTGATTTCCGGCTTTTTTAAGGGAGGACCATTTTTATACGCAATTTGACGATGATTCGCTATCATACTCGGTGTTTCCCGTAAACAGATATCTCCCCTAGATTACTCACTCAGGATCAGTACGTTCGAAGCTCATCATGCAACGTTTAATAACATCTTTTTTTTTTTTCGCAGCGCAATCTAGCCCCTAACTAAGCAAGGTTGTACTATGGGGACCAGTTATCTGATAGAATACATAAATACTTCTTTTTTTGAAATTCCCAAGCAAAGTACAAATATCCACATTCATCACATAAATGTTTGTCCTGGGTGGGATTCGAACCCACAATCTACAGCTCAGAAGGCGGAAATCCTCCCACTGAGCCATAAGGCTAGTTGATTAAAATGTACTCTCATTGGTTCATTGACCAATTGATTCTGCGTTACGGCCATGGATCTTCAAATGTATTGAATGAATTACAAAGCGTGTCGCGCTGATACGCTTCATAATTCATGGCCAAAAGTGTTACTATAGCCGCCGTTTATAATAATAACCAGCAGCGCCAAAGGATCCGTATATTTTTCCAAGATACAAAGAAGCCTTTATGCCGATCCAGGGCATAAGCTACTGGCATACCAAGTTTTATCGAGATCCGTTTAATTTGTGAACGAAACTATACATACAAAGAAACATTTGTGTGGTGAATATGGATGTTTGTTCTTTGTCTGGGTGTTACTATGTATTCTATGTACTCATGTATTAACAACAAAAATGAAAAAATATGTATCTATCACGTACAAGCTTGCTTAGTTCGGGACTAGATGGCGCTGTGTGAAAAATGTCCACCAATATTTATTTATTAATTTCTCGTGTCGTTAAACTTACCCATTTACACACAAACTTTAATAATATCCGACGATGTGACGTGATTATAGTTTTTCTATTATTCTGAATAGGGTTGCTTTCGATAAAATGCTGCCCGACGTTAAACATTGAAGTGGTAACGAATAGAGCTCGCTTACTTACCCAGAAAAAAATGTATGCTGCTCTTTAGTGTCAAAGGGAGACAGACAAAAGTAGTAACATCCGTATATATCCATGCCGTCATGCACATAATTAACGTTTGAAACGCTAAGGGCCGCCCATCTTTAGTGCGCTCGCTATTCTAAGCCACTTCTGATATTTTTGACAAACCAAGTCATTCTTCTTGGACCCGAGGTGTGTCTTGAAACTGCGTCGAGAATCACCGGAGGACGGCCAGCAGCGTCCTCTTAGTAAACGGTGAGCCTTCTGCGATCCTCATGCCACCTGCAATTCAACCCCCTTAAGGGGGAGGCTTTTGTTCAAGAATGTTCTTCTGCAGGCCTAGCACGGGCGTTGGAATAAAGTTATGTCCACCCGTTTTGTCTTCGACTCAACAAGACAAAACTAGAATACGGATACATCTGTCTCGTTCTCGCGGGATAAATATGGTGGGCAAAATTGTATCCAAGGACCAAGCCTAGAATTTTTCAACTTGAAAATATAGTGTCGCTTGAGCTCGTCTTTCCGTTTGTTTCTTCGTTGCTTGTAAGCGCCGACCTTGGCGTCCAAAGGGTGCGAAACAGCTTTTTCAGTTTGTGTCCATTGCTAAACGCTGTTCCCTCAACATTCATAAAATACTATTGTTTGGACACAGACAACCCAATATTCTAATCACCTTGCTGGAAGCTAAATAGAATGACGCCTATAACTATTTACGTTTATTCCTGCGTTTCAGAAAGTCCCCAAAGATCCCGACCCCGAAGTCCAACGCTGACCGCGTGAAGCAGCCGCGCGTGTGGGAGCTCGGCGGCGGCTCGCGCGACCTGCCTTCCTTAGACTTTAGTACCGACAAGCCAGGGGAGGGCGCCCCTGACGTCACGCCTGACACTCAGGTACCTAATTACCTTCGTTTTAGGAAGTTCGTATAGAATGTTACCCCGAAGTCCAAGTCTGAACACATGGAGAAGCCGGAAGCCGGTGTGAGTACAACCTTCCCTCGCTAGACTTTAGCACCGACAAGACAGGGGACGGCACCGCTGACATCACGTCTGACACTTCCTACTAAGGTTGGACTTGGACTTAGGAATTTCCCAAAGAGTCCGGTTCCGAAGTTCAATGCTGACCGCGTGATGCGGCTGGAAATGTGGACCCAACCTCGCTTGACATAATAGTTATCACCGTTTATTTTTTCGTAGTGGTAGGTAGGGACTATAGCTGAGTCCGCCTTGGGAAATACCACACCTTTGCCAGTTATTCAACCGCCAAGATGTAGTGCGCATATATTACTGTGTTCCGGATTGTAGGGCAATGTTTTCAGCGTAATTACTGGGCATAAAGAGATTAAACATCTAATATCTCAGGATGATGAGTGCAGTGCATTGCCGACACAGATCACACTAGATACCGCATTACGAGATTCGTTGTTCCTACAAAAAGTCACCAAAGTTAGAGACGCGGCGCGGGTCGCGGGGAGTGCGGCCGAGCGTTTTCATTGGCTATCAAGGTTACGCCTACCCGCGCCTAACAATCAACCAATCAGAGTAATTTCTTATAAGTGTATTTAGAATGATGCGTGGTGCGCTTCGAGCGTCATGAATGCAGAATCTAGGGTGGGATATGTGATTGCCGCCCATGGTTTAAAATAAAACTCCACGCCTACCCGATTTTTTTTGTCCACAGTTGATCGGTCAAATGACGGGCGCTATACGCGACCTGGAGGTGGACTCCGACGACAGCAGCAGCGAGGAGGAGTACGAAGAGAAGCAAGCGCCGAAGAAGACTGGCGGCATGTTCAGCATTTTCAAGGGTGAGTGCATAAAGCATCATTATCATCATCATCAGCCGTAAGACCTCCACTGCTGAACAAAGGCCTCCCCTTAGAGTGCCCTTAGCATTCTACTTAACGTCCTACTTGGACAAAAATGTGATTTTTCTATCAGAAATCAGAAATAATCATTGGCCATAAATAACATTGAATATTACAGGCAAGTCACTTTTACAAATTGGTGGACGTTATTTACACACTGCGCCATCTAGCCCCAAATTAAGCAAGCTTGTATTATGGGAACCAGATTACTGTTAGAATACATAAATACATTTATTTTTTTGTAAATACTTACATAGAATACAAAGAAACACCCAGACAAAGAACAAACATCTATGTTCATCACACAAAAATGTTTGTCCTGGGTGGGAATCGAACCCACAACCCACAATTAAACTATGTTTAGAGTTAAATTAGGCAACTAATCAATAATTTAAATAATTGAACAATAGTATGACAGGTAGGTATTTATTTTGCTTACTCCGCTTGTTCAATACATAAAAATGAGGATTCCGAGAATTTCATTGACATATATTCACTTAATTTGTAGAACGGATTATTTTCAAAAAAATGCTTAAGAATCTGTTTAAATTTATTTATTTATTTATTGAGGCTTCATATTTATAACAACATTAATTCTAACACCATAATCTTACACTAAATTTAAACAAAATGCGTTATATATCTAAGGAAGCACAGCATGCATTAATATTCTTTAATTTTTAACTATTGATAATAAAATCAATATAAAACAAATATCTAGAAGAAGAGTTAGAGAGTTTGTTTAATACAATGTTCAAGACTAACCCAAACCTGACTATGGCCGACAGGCCATAATCAAGCTTAAGCCAATCTTGAACCCTAATAATTTGTCCCCAAAAATGTCCAATTGACCTAAATGCTGATACTTATTTATTAGTCTACTCATTCTAGGGACTGGTGAGTTGGACCCCAACACAGTTCTACGGTATATAGGAGCGAATGGCGTCATTGCTATGGTTTAGTTCGGTTATAGAATTACTTAATTTATTGTACATTAATATTTTGGCGTGACGGCCATGTTTCTCAGTTTCTATTTAGTGCCCTTCATTAGTAATGTAGATTAAAAATCTTATTTTGGGCTGTATGTTTTTTTGGTTCTGTAATATAGTAATGCATGGCGGGAAAACATGATTACATGGCATTTTTTCTATAAAAAAAATTGAAAAGATCTTGATTTTCAGACATTTCGCTGGCGCTCGGAACCTCTAGTGTATATTCAAGTGATTATTACACTAATAGTGAGGTAATAATAATATCAAGATTTGCATGGAACAGAAATTCGAGTGATTTCCCGGCTTAGATGTAATTAGCAATTATCTGTTTTTTTCACTAGCGCACTCTATAGCCATCTCTTTTCATCTGCGCTCGAAAGCGTATAGCGCTATGTTTCTCTCGAAATACCACCTTAATAACTTTTTACAATATGTAAATCGCCGCTAGAGATAGAAGTATGAACCCTAACTGGTTTGTAATAAAGTGTCTTTTCCGCCAAGGTCTGGTGGGTTCCAAGGCCCTGACGGAGGAGTCCATGCGTCCGGTGCTGGACAAGATGCGCGACCACCTGATAGCGAAGAACGTCGCTTCTGACATCGCGAACAAACTGTGCGATTCGGTCTCCGCCAAACTGGAAGGAAAGGTACGGAAACAATACTGATTTATTTTATACTAGCTGCGCCCCGCGGTTTCACCCGATACTCTACAGAAACTGAATATTTTTCCGGTATAAAAAGTAGCTTTTATGTTTATTCAGGTTGTGAGCTACCTCCATACAAAATTTTATTCAAATCCGTTCAGTCGTTACACAGAGTTGAACGGTAATAATATTAGTGTGATTTATTTAAGTACTAGCTGCGCCTCGCGGCTTCATCCGCTATTCTTCAGGAACAGTACATTTTTTCAGGATAAAAAGCCTATGTGTAATTCCAGGGAAATGTGTATGTGTAATTCCAAATCCGGTCAGCCGTTACAGAGTTGAACGGGAACAAACACACTTTCCTACTTTCCTACTTACATACTTACACACAAACATTCACATTTATAATATTAGCGTGACTAGCAAAAAGCTTGTTTCTACCCGACTGCCCAATACGAATACTAATAATTTAAATATTAATGTTGCCAGTAAAAGAGATAGATGATGAGTTAAATTTTGCTAAAGCCCTAAAAGTTGTAGTATTCGCGAAATCCCTAGATTATGGAATAGATTGACCCGCTCCGCACGATATTGCCATACCCAATCAGGGTCATTATGATTTACCTATTTAAAATATGCTAATTAAGATCTGATTGATCTTAAAACTTTACCTCTCGCAGTTGCTACCTCGTTGATATCTATTGTTATTTTTATATACATATATATTTTGTGTATTTTCTTTTATGTAAAGTCTATATCTGTTATTTATTAATATATTATTGTCGTTATCATAAGTAATTTAATTATTAGTATGTGTTATTATTAGTTTGTATGTTTATAATTATATTGGTTTATTAGTGTATAAGTATCACATAATCTAAATCATTGCACACCACGTCTTCTACCTCTTCCATGAATCCTCTCCATCCTATGGTTGCCTGGAAGAGATCGCTTACAGCGATAAGGCCGCCAGTTGTTACACTACTTTTTAAGCCTGTTTATTAATTATGTAAAATTTTGTTTGAACAATAAAGAGTTTATCTATCTGTCTATAATGTATTTTATTAAATTAAACAATTTTTTTATTAAATTATTTATTACTGGTATTTATTTTTTGTTCTGGCTTTTGATTAGATATTTGAAATTATGTAATTATGAACTAAATATTTTGTAACTGTGACTTGCCCAGTGTAACTACCAATGTTATAAGGCTAATAAACGATTCTATTCTATTCTATTCATGTAATCCACATAATGTAATCCGCATGCTGTCTTCACCTGTAAGTATTGTGACATGTAGTTCTATTTTATTTGTGTACATTTTTGACATTGTATTGGTGTGCACAGTGTAGGTGAACCTAAATAAATAAATGTTTGTAATAAATGTATTGAGTATTGAACTAAACGAAAAGCTCGTAACCCTCGGTCGTGGTGGTCCTGCAGGTGCTGGGCACGTTCGACAGCGTGGCTCGGACGATAAAGGCGACGCTGACGGAGTCGCTGGTGCAGATCCTGTCTCCCAAACGGCGCGTGGACATCCTGCGGGACTGCCTGCACGCCCAACACCAGGGCCGCCCGTACGTCATGGCTTTCTGTGGGGTGAGATCTAACTACATACTTAAAAGTGTATATCAAAATATAAAATGCCCGTTTCCCGCCGATCCCGCCACATGATGAGATAATTTAAATTATTTAAGGCGAGGACTGATCGTGATTTGAAATGAGTACTGTCCCACTCAAAGTTCTAAGGTTCAAAATCGCATATGATACTTGATGAGAAAACGGTAAATTGTAGTTTTTCATTGGTTTTTTGCCGAGTATCGTAAATATACAAATCAAATAAAAAATGTACCTGGTTCGCCGTATAAACCACAAGCCTGGATATTTAATTTGTAAAAGAAAAACGCTGAAAATTGAGAGCATTTGATTTCAGAAGGGTTTTTCAGGGGTATTTTTGGGATATTTTATATTGTAACCAAGACAGATTTTGCGAAATTTTATTCGGTTGATCGTAATTTCAGTTTTATTTTCTACCTGCAGTATTTTTTGCACCTGATTAAGTAATCTCGTCACTTCGAACAAAGCGCTGAAAAATGTTACTTTTTGTTGTTTTGCGATTGGACCTCGCCTTAACTCTTTTATGAGTTCGTCATGTCCGTTTGTCAAGCAACTTTGTGTGCCCATATATCGCAAACGCTACATCTGATAAAAAAAAAAATGGTGTAGGAAACCTTAACTTCATTTTAAAAGACATATTCTATTCTATTCTATCATATTCTATGATACTCCATATTTGGAAGACATGCGTTTTTTTATCCCCTCTTTACATGACAGCCACTCTATTTATATAAAATTGTGATTTTTTTATTCTTTCAAAAATGTCACCTTAAAATTACCTGTGCAACGACACTCCACATGACGCGAATATTTTTTTTCATCCCCTCTTTACATGTACGGGAGAAAATAAAAAAAAGGATTTTTATTTTTCTATTATTCTATTTTGTCTATAATAGTTTATAATTTTGGAAGTTATAAGGCTGTAAAAGATTCAGAGAGACAGACAGACAGACAGACATGATGAACTTATAAGGGTTCCTTGTAGTACTACGACCTCAGATCACACTAGCTAGATACCGCATTACCAGATTCATTGTTCCTACATAAAGCCACCAAAGTTAAACGCGCGGCGCGGGTCGCGGGGAGTGCGACCGAGCGTTCTCATTGGCTATTTTACGCGTAACAATCAACCAATCAGAGTATTTATTTATAAGTGTATTTAAACTGATGCGTGGTGCGCTTCGAGCATCCTGAATGCGGAATCTAGAGTGTGACCTACCGACATGCTCTTTACAAGTTATTGGTACATGATTTCAAAATTACGAAACTGTCTTGTCATAGCAAATGTATTCTCGTTTTAAGGTAAACGGCGTCGGGAAATCCACCAACCTGGCGAAGATCTGCTTCTGGTTGATCGAGAACGAGCTGTCCGTGCTGATCGCGGCGTGCGACACGTTCCGCGCCGGCGCAGTCGAGCAGCTGCGCACGCACACCAGGCATCTCAACGCGCTGCATCCGGAGGCCTCCCACCAGGGACGGAAGATGGTCCATCTGTACGAGAAGGGATACGGTAACTGGATAGCTTGTTTTTGGGAAAAATATATTTTTCCAGATAAGCTTTTATAAAGTCCGTTATTGGTAATGTGAGCTCACCAAAATAATTCCAAGCTGCATCAATCTACTGTTAGTTACCGAGGACTTCCGTTTTCTACCTTCCGTCCCCATCATCAGATCAGCTCGCTCCCATAATATAAATAAATAAATAATAATGAAAATAAATAAAAAGAATATAAATAAAAATAAATAATAAAAATATTGTTTGCAGGTAAGGACGCGGCCGGCATCGCGATGGAGGCGATCCGTTACGCGTCCGAGTCCAAAATCGACGTGGTTTTGGTCGACACGGCCGGACGCATGCAGGACAACGAGCCGCTCATGCGCGCGCTAGCCAAACTCATCAAGGTAACTACTCGACGTATTATACCACATTACAACGTGGTGTCGGTCGACACGGCCGGACGCATGCAGGACAACGAGCCGCTCATGCGCGCGCTAGCCAAACTCATCAAGGTAACTACTCGACGTATTATACCACATTACAACGTGGTGTCGGTCGACACGGCCGGACGCATGCAGGACAACGAGCCGCTCATGCGCGCGCTAGCCAAACTCATCAAGGTAACTACTCGACGTATTATACCACATTACAACGTGGTGTCGGTCGACACGGCCGGACGCATGCAGGACAACGAGCCGCTCATGCGCGCGCTAGCCAAACTCATCAAGGTAACTACTCGACGTATTATACCACATTACAACGTGGTGTCGGTCGACACGGCCGGACGCATGCAGGACAACGAGCCGCTCATGCGCGCGCTAGCCAAACTCATCAAGGTAACTACTCGACGTATTATACCACATTACAACGTGGTGTCGGTCGACACGGCCGGACGCATGCAGGACAACGAGCCGCTCATGCGCGCGCTAGCCAAACTCATCAAGGTAACTACTCGACGTATTATACCACATTACAACGTGGTGTCGGTCGACACGGCCGGACGCATGCAGGACAACGAGCCGCTCATGCGCGCGCTAGCCAAACTCATCAAGGTAACTACTCGACGTATTATACCACATTACAACGTGGTGTCGGTCGACACGGCCGGACGCATGCAGGACAACGAGCCGCTCATGCGCGCGCTAGCCAAACTCATCAAGGTAACTACTCGACGTATTATACCATCAACACACGAGCGGAAACCCGCGCTTGCAATTTGTGACGTCCGTCAGGACAGTGACCATGATTGTATCGATGCGCACGCGCGATGGTATCGATGCATACGCGCTTATGTGTCGGTGCACGTACGCGTATGTTTTGCCGCAAACTCGTGTATGATTCAAAGAAAACGCGCGTATACAAGGTGTAGTTATATTGAAAGATATGTACTCGACATTATGAACAACTTTTACTATGGGACCAAACATGAAATCGAAAAAAAAAAGTCTGGTGTTCCATAGATCTTTTTCATTCATTTTCAATGAATGTATGGGACACGAGTATTCTTAGCATACATGAGATTATCAACCTGGCATTGTCCACAGCCGGGCTCAAGCCCTCCTTTGGTTCCGGCACTTATCGATTCTCGATAATGTATATTCCATTGTTGTGTTCAGGTGAACGAGCCGGACACGGTGCTGTTCGTGGGCGAGGCGCTGGTCGGCAACGAGGCGGTCGACCAGCTGGTCAAGTTCAACCAGGCGCTCGCCGACCACTCCTCGTCCGACCGGCCGCACGTCATCGACGGGATCGTGCTCACCAAGTTCGACACCATCGATGATAAGGTACGTGTGATCTTTAAATGTCTCCATAAATCCACTAAGTCATCACGTTCGTCTCATTATTTTACTTTTCTGTGTACGCATATTTCTATTTTACTTTTCTGTGTATGCATATTTTTATTTTACTTTTCTGTGTACGCATATTTTTATTTTACTTTTCTGTGTACACATATTTTTATTTTACTTTTCTGTGTACACATATTTTTATTTTACTTTTCTGTGTACGCATATTTTTATTTTACTTTTCTGTGTACGCATATTTTTATTTTACTTTTCTGTGTACGCATATTTTTATTTTACTTTTCTGTGTACGCATATTTTTATTTTACTTTTCTGTGTACGCATATTTTTATTTTACTTTTCTGTGTACACATATTTTGGATTACAATTCAGTTCAGATTTTTACTTAAAATTTTGTATACTAATTAAGAAATTGATTGATATCTGTTTTGTGTACTATAAATAAATAAACTAAGGTGGGGGTTGCCATATTCTTCTCGGGTGGCAGGCGGCTTTGGGATTGCAGAACGCTCACTGATCATCTGGTTCTAGTCGCAGTTCTTAGGACATCATCATCAGCTAGATGAGGTCCACTGCTGAACAGCCCGGCTGGCTTTTATACAGGGTTACAAGGAAAGGGTATGTAAGCCGAAAAGGGCTCATAGAAATCATCATTATAAACAACTTTTACTATGGGACCGATCCTGAAGTCGAGAAAAAAATAATCAGCTGCTCCATAGAAAAATGTCAATGACATTTGACAAAATGTATGGAACAGCTGTTTTTTTTTTCTCGATTTATGGTTTGATCCCTACTATACTTGTTCACAAACATGAGTTCTATGAGCCCCTTTCGGCTTAGCGTACCCTTTCCTTATAACCCTGTATACATTGTATAGTCAATTACTTCATCGTAGATGTTACGCTAAAGCGAATATGTTGCTTTATGTTTATGACCACTATTCACCTTCATTCTCACATTCACCTGGTGTAAAGTGGTCGAAGATGGTACAAACGCCTAGCCTGTATTCAGAGCTGGCTATCGTGATTGAAGTCGGTGTCCGTCCACAGGTGGGCGCGGCGATATCGATGACGTACATCACCGGCCAGCCGATAGTGTTCGTGGGCACCGGACAGACCTACACCGACCTGAAGGCGCTCAACGCCACCGCGGTCGTGCACGCGCTCATGAAGTGAACAGAACAGCTACTTGCACTCTGCCGTGGGCACGACGTCGGGGGGACCACACTCTCTTAAGACCCTTTACGTCAACAGCAGTCTTGCTCGAACAATTTCACTTTATTGAAGATGAAAAATCACTTTGTGTGCATTTCCATAAAATTCATGTTGTTTTGATAAGATTACGAGTGTTTTAAAGTCGATGGACATTGAAAAAAAAAAATACAAAATAGAAATATTTCTCATCAAATTAAAAGATCATAAATCAACCAAACAAATTTTTATGCATAATATACACGTACACAATTTACATCATTAACTAATTAATACTTTGCGGAAAAAATTGATTAAATTAAAAGATATATTATATCTTTCAATTTGACTACTCTGTTTCTCGCTTGTTTGAGTTTTGTCAGAATAATTGTCCAAAATCGTTATAACCTGCTAAGAGTTGCTGAGAGTTGGTGCCTATTTACTCCTAAAGTTATTCAAATAATGTTAATGTCGAGTCTGCTATTGTTCGGGTAACATCTTAAGGGAGTGTGGCGCCTTGAAATGTTCTATCCACTCAAAGTTATTCAATTAATATTATTGTCGAGTCTGCTATTGTTCGGGTAACATCTTGTAAGAATGTGGGTGCCTCGTTAACGTTTTATCCACTCAAAGTTATTTAAATAATATTATTGTCGAGCCTGCTATTGTTCGGGTAACATCTTGTTAGAGAGTGGGTGCCTTAAAGCGTTGTATCCAATATTTTTATTTTAATAAAACGTAAATATACTCACGTTTATTTGAGTCGGTGACTCCGACTATAGTTCGCTATTGTTCGGGTAACATGTGAGAGTGGCCTTTAAACATTCTATCCACTCAAGTTATTCAATTAATATTATTGTCGAGTCTGCTATTGTTCGGGTAACATCTTGTAAGAATGTGGGTGCCTCGTTAACGTTTTATCCACTCAAAGTTATTTAAATAATATTATTGTCGAGCCTGCTATTGTTCGGGTAACATCTTGTTAGAGAGTGGGTGCCTTAAAGCGTTGTATCCAATATTTTTATTTTAATAAAACGTAAATATACTCACGTTTATTTGAGTCGGTGACTCCGACTATAGTTCGCTATTGTTCGGGTAACATGTGAGAGTGGCCTTTAAACATTCTATCCACTCAAGTTATTCAAATATGATTTCATGTGTAATTCGCGTTTTGAGTTTTGACTAAGTTACATCTTATGTTAAATAATAATTATTGTGATGGTAAAGGTTTACAAAATATTATTAATTATAGCAAATAAATGTATATTTTTCGCATTATTTTATTTTTATTTCGGGTGGTAATACAGGGATTGCGTTTCGTTTTATGAAAAGTGATGTGGTTTTCACGCATTTTATTTTATTCGCACTGAATACGTTTGTGTCGGTTATTCCGACTATACAGGGCGTTTGGTTAGACGACGGACGTCTTCAATTATATAACTGTACTCGTCATTATGAACCACTTTTATTATGGGTTTAACAATGACGAGATAGCTAAGTTTGTAGACCGTCTGCTTTGTGAATAGGGGATACCGGGTTCGATTACCGGCCGGGCGGATGTTTGAATCATCATTGGCAGCTTATTCAGCCCACTGCAGAGCATAAGCCTCCTCCCTCTTTCGCCAATCTACTCTGTTTTGTGCCAATCTCGTCCAGGTGTTGCCGCAAAACTTTTGCATGTTTTGAATGTTGAATTTAAATATCTTCTCTGGGACTAAGTTGCACGGAAATATGAGTGTGAAGCGTTATTATTATTAATGAAATGGCGAAAGAGAATATCAGCTGTTTTATAATTCGTTTTGTTTTATACATTTTGTCGAGAGTAAATGAAATTTACAATGGGGTAACGTTCGTTCTACTTTCAAGTGTAACGTAAGTATCGAAGTGAACGGTCAGATCGTTTTTTTTTTTTGCAACATTTTGGAGATTCTGGTTTTAACATACTTTTATGGCAACCCTGCTTGTATCCTTGAATTGGTTATTTCATTGTCATATTGCCGCACTCAGAGACGTTACGTCAGTTTTTACGTTTACTTACATATCCATGACTTACATAGTGTAAAGGATAAAAAAAAAAAAAAAAAATAATAATAATTGAACATAATAAATAATAAACGTAATAATTGAACGGCCCAGGACCAGCTGTTTTTTCTTAATTTCAGTGTTGATCCCTCAATAATAGTATTTCATAATGACAAGTACAATGGAAATCCGTCCGTCATCTAATCAAAGTCGATGCGGTCAACGCACGGATCTCACGCTTGCAACACTCCTTGAAAAATGTTCGAAAATGCAGTTTGACTAACCGACTCAAATGTATTAAAACAAAATGTTAAGTCATGATTGAAATTTTATTTTCTTATAATTTTTTATTATAATTTGTGTCATATTATATAGTCTAATTATGTCAAATTTAATGATACAGTTTATTTTTGCGCTAGCAATTGAGATTTTGTCTACGAAATCCAAAGATCTTTAAAACTAGTTGCATTATCATTTTTGAATAGTAACGAAATTCAATGCTTACGTTTATGTCTGCAACACGCTAAAAGAGTCGCAAAAAAAAGAAGTGAATTTAGAACAAAGAGTATATCATCACTATGACGTTTAAGAAACTCGAGTTCCATAGAGAAAAATGAAAAAGGAGATTGTATGAAACATGTACTAGAACTGAGTACCGATAGAGATAGTGAGATGTAGTCAAGCCACAGAAGAGGATTTTTTTTTACCTCTCTCTTCTGTGAGTCAAGCCATCGATAGCCGCCATTAATTTTCTAGTACACGTTTCATTTATGTTCGAGTCTCTTTTCTTTTTTACTAGGCACTTGTGCCGAATGCTTTAGAAATATGGTTGTTTTGCAGAATAATTTGAAAATTAATTCACAATTTTAATATTTATCTATAGTTATAAAGATCTTTGATATAACCTATAAAAAGTACACAGTGCCTTGTAAGTATTGCTCGCAGATTACCAATAAAGGTTGTATTAATTCGATGATTTTACAAATACATTTATATAGAAACTTGGTTATACAATAATTAGGGACAGTATGACTCATAAACGCCTCTCAAGGTTAAGGTGCAACGTTTCGCTCTGCGCGCCAAATTCAAATTTTCTTGCGTTTTCATAAAAATATATTCATAAATTGGCTTCAATAAATCCACGATGAGTAATTAAGCTGTAAAATTTGAATTTGGCGCGCTGAGCGAAACGTTGCACCTTAAGTGACTATAGTTAGTATTGCGCACTTCATTTTTCTTTTGCGCAGAACTTAATAGACGTTTGTCAACTTAAGGGTACAGGTGTATTTGGAAATAGCCAACAACCTTAATTATTCGTATTTTTTTATCCCATAATAAAAACCAAAAACGTTTCAAATAGAGCTCCAGACAATAACATTACGCGGTTTCAAATGAGGAAGAACGCGGATAAATGTCCTTTTTTTGTTTGGTGCATGTATTAAGTTTTGTAAAAAGTCATAGAACAAAAGTTGTATCTTGCAGGTGCCTACGAAATGTTGTTGGCTAGTTACCTACAACCTTGTATAGTCATGACATAGCTATCTCACTCGCACATTCGCAGATTGCGGGAATTTAAAAAAATAATGTATCTGTCTATTATCTATCATCGTTTAACAAAATATTTTTAAGTGCATTTTGAGATACTCGTGGTGCGCTTCGATCCTCCTGTGAGCGGTATCCATAAGGTTGATCTGTGACAGCGGTCATACTTCTATACAACAGATTGTCTACAGTAAAAATAATTCCAAACTGCTATTTTTCCACCTGTAAAATCGAAATGTTTCTATAGATATTGTAAATACCAATAAATAATTATGTTTTTTTTTTTTAAATTTTCTAGCACGTAACGTTGACCCATCTACTTAATATTAGAATGTCAAAATGGATCTTAATGATGTTGATTTAAATAGAATAAAAATACATTTCGTTTATATTTTTTTGTTTTTTTTTTAATCCTATGGCTAAATTATTAATTAATATTTTTATCACCAATTTAGTCATTGTTATTATATCACGTAATTACCTATTGTTCTCAGGATCACGTACGTACCCACTGTTCGTATACTACCACAGATCACATGATCTGTGTGTATTACATTTCTATTTACCTATTGTTCTCGTCACATACTTACCTACTGTTCGTATATCACATAGCTACATATCTATTGTTGTCGTCATATACCTATTGTTCTTATATCACATAACTAATGAAATTAAGTTAATAGTTAAACTTGAACATGTTAACTGTTGAAACTTTATAGAAAATGTTGCAAAAACATTTTCGAATATTAACCTTAGTAAATACTATCTGCGCCCCGCGGTTTCACCCGCTATTCCACAGAAACCGAATATTTTTCCGGGCTACCTCCATACCAAATTTCAATCAAATCCGTTCAGCTGTTACAGAGTTCAACACTGAACAAACTCACTTACATATTTACCTACTTACACACAAACTTTCGCATTTATAATATTAAGTAAGTATATAAATGTTGACTGTGCGAGCAAGAGCTCATTATTATGCTATAAGCAGTCATAAGTTTTAAATATCATCATCATGCCGTCATAGTCCTCAAGATATGCAGGCAGCTTGGGGATCGCAGATCGCACCGTTTACTAAGAAGACGTTGCTGCCTGTCCTCCGACGGTACTGTTTGCAGTTTTAAGACATACCCCCGGGTCCGTGTTGAATATCATCATCATCATCAGCAGCAGCTAATTCAGCCCACGGCAGAGCATTCCATCTGTTTGTGCCAATCTCGTCCAGGTGTCGCTAAAAATGTTTTTGGAGGTCTGAATTGGTCTAGGTACTAAGGCTACGCTTTCCATATTGAATGAAATGAAAGTATTTGGCGATTTGTGGCAAAACCATCGTCCTCTTGGACGAACACAGCCATTAATTATTATATAACGCCATTTCATAGCCACAATGTCATGTTACCCGCTGGTCAATTAGCTCACCAATTTGAACTAAATAGATTTAGCTGACCTTTTAATTATGCGTTTCCTAATTATTTACATAGTTACAGTTTCACTCAGCATTTCGGTACATATTTCTCGAATGGGGTCGTGTCGAGACGCCTCCACAGGTGTCGGTGAATTTACAAATAGTTTCTAAGTTCCGTTGCGAAAATGGAAAAAGTGTATTTCAGTGCGAAGAAGCATATAACGCATTTCAAGCTAGACTTTTGCTGCTGGTTTGCTCCTGTGAGGGTCGGGTTGATATTTGTTGGATATATTAATATTATAATAGACGTGAGTATGTTTTTAACTAATTTATATACTTACTTTGATCACATTGTATTCTTTAGGTAAATCTTTTTTTTCATGAGCATTCGATTAGTTCCGAAAAATAATCAAAATGAAGGTGCACATCTAGTCTGGAATGGAAAGTGGCCCTCAAATGAGTCCGCCGGAACACACCGGGGTGCTTGGCGACCTTTATTTTGCAGAATTTTGTTTCTTTCGTATTATTCGCTCAAGACAAGGGACCCATTGGCTATCCCAAAGAAACGCCTACTCGCGCCTAACCAATGAGATTTAATTTTTATACTTAGGTGTAATTTGGAATCTTTGGGGATCTTTGACGGGGACCAGGTGCCCTAATATTTGTTAGTTGGTTCTTAAACACGATTGTCAATTTGCAGTTGGTATGTATGATGGGCATCGCGAACGATGGCTTATCACCGACCATCACAAAAGTGCAGGAAAATCTTCTTGGGGAAAACGTCTCCAAGCCGATACCCGTACTTGCATACGCGATCGAACTAGGCTTCAACGTGGTGCTACTCTGTGCTATTTACCGCGTAAGTATAACCTGAATTAAAATCTCCATTATCAATCAAGAACTAGGTACATTTAAATAAATGCGTGGAAGTGGTAGATATACATTTTGTGGCAATTATTTTTCCTGCGGTGTCATTATACTGGGATACGTTTGTATCGAATAGACGGTCGCATGATTATCTCATAAGAAACTGACAGTCATTGAATAAATGCAGCAAAAAAGCTCTCACTTGCTTCGCTCACGCATTTATATTTCTTGTACGTCGTTCTTGTTATTCGTCGCTTAATTATCTGATCTACATTGAACCGAAACTCCCACCAAAAATTTCTTTTCTAATTGCAAAAATTATGTCAAATGCCCATATTGTATCCGTAGTGCCGTCGTACCGGGCGTTGGGAACGATGCGCTCGAAGTAGTTGACCATTATAACTAACTTCGACAGACTGGCCAGTTAGTGCAACTTCGACAAAGAGGTCGCCCGACGAATCCAACTCGGATGGGCAGCGTTCGGGAAATTGCGTGATGTTTTCCCGTCCGAAATTCCGCAGTGCCTGAAGACAAAGGTCTTCAACCAATGTGTGTTGCCAGTGATGACTTATGGAACTGAAATGTGGTTCTTGAATGACGACATTGCGAAAGTCGCGGGCAACCGGTGGATCCAAGTGGCCCGTTGTCGGTCGGTGTGGCCTATGTTCAGCAGTGGACGTCTTCTAGCACATGATGATGAAGAATTGCAAAAACAGAGGGGCGGTAAGATTGAATATGGCCCCGGGTGATAGAATCCGACGATACACCCGAAGGGGTACCCGATTCATTCTCTGTCATGAATTTAGCTCCTATTTACGGATGTCAATTGAAATATTATTTCAGAGAGACATAGTCCTGCTGCGCGTATTCCTGTACTACACGGTGATGGCTGTCATCATGTCGATCATGACCTACTCGATCGTGCTCGCTGCCGTGCCGTTCCACATACAGTTAGCGATCGTAACCAGCATTTGTAAGTAACATGCACCAATAATAGGAAAGAGCAGTTTTCAAAGTCTGGTTTCATCTAAGAAATAGTTACATAGCATGCCATGTCCAACACTGAAGTTGATTTTATTGATAAGAAGTTTTGAGAAATCGGACGTGTTCGTCTGAATTCAAATTCATGAAAATAAAATGAGTAACATAATTCCACTATACATACAATACAGTTTATTTTGTTTTAATAAAACGGGAATACTCACGATAAATTGAGTCGGTTATTCCGACTATAGTTTCAAGTAGTTGACTATAGTTTTAGTTAGTTTTCGTAGTGCAAGGCAAGACGAGGTCGTCTTGCCGTGCATTCCTTGATAAAGGTCACCGAATGTGATCGAAACTATAGTCGGAATAACCGACTTAATTTAACGTGAGTATTCCCGTTTTATTAAAACAAAATGTGTTAAAATTAAAACCACGTCAGTTTTCATAATAAAATACTGTTTATTGTATAGGTAAATTCATTTTAACTTTTTTCTTTTAGTATTTCAATCGTACTGCATTCTACTGATTCGAAGCGTGATAGTTGAAATTAAAACTGAGGGTAAAAATTACGAACTGCCCAGACTAGTAATGAGCTCGCTAATAAAAGATAGGGCAGGACCCTGTATCTACGATCCTAACAATGGAAAAATACAAGAAGTTACTATCGCGGAAGTTCCGAAAAAACAAGAAGTACAAGTAACTGTAATAGGCCCAGATGAAAAGACAAAAGACACAAAAATTACTGAAACCAAGAAGGCAGCAGAAGTAAAGTTGGATACAGACGTAAAGAACGGTGCAGAGTTAAAGAAAGATGCAGACGTTAAAGTTCAAATAGAATCAAAGGAGAACAAGGATGATAAAAAGAAAGATGAAAAGAAGACCAAAGAGGAAAAGAAAAAAGAAGAAAAGGCGATTAAAGAACAAAAGAAAAAAGAAGAAAAGAAAATCAAAGAGGAAAAGAAAAAAGAAGGAAATAAGATCAAGGAGGAAAAAAAGAAGGACGAGAAGATCACTTCTATGATTTTAAAACAATATAAAGATGAAAAAGATGCAGAACAAGAAGCAAAGACGAAAGATTCGAAAAAAGATCTGAAAGAAATATCGTTACAGACAGTCAGTGAGCATCCCAAAGAGTAATATCTCCCTGGGATCAGTTTAAAAGCGTTTTATATCACTTTCCTATACAAGTCATTAATTGTATGTACGAACAAGTTTTTAATGTTCCATGTTATCCGCTGGTCAATTAGCTCAGAACTAAATATACATTCAGTTGACCTTTTAATCATGCGTTTCCTAATAACCTTATTGTCATAGTTTACAATTTCGCCAATCGCACTACGATTTACTTAAGCTAGTGAGCCTTAAGAGAATAGTCCTGCCGCGAGGTTTTGTCGCAATCGATATCTAAAATAAAAATATATCTGGGACATTTTTGCACACACGGTCATCTGACCCCAAACTAAGCAAAGCTTGTAATATGGCTGCCAGAGACTGATATACGTACATAGATATTTTTAAATACATACTTATATAGATATTAACACCCAGACATAGAACAAACACAAATATTTATCGCATGAATGTTTGTCCTAGATGGGAATCGAACCCACACCCCCAAACACAGAAGGTAGGTTCACTACCAACTGAGCCACCGTGGCAGTCAATTTCAGTCAATTTGAAGTTGTATAGCTGTCGCTGTCGCACTGTTTCCCGTGCTTGCGATAGAGAGTAAGTGAGTTTACCTAACTTTTTGATGCGTAATGGGGAAAACTGTTATCACCCCCTAAATCTAATCAAAATCTTTGGTCTTTGGTTTTTGGTGGCCTGGATACATAATAATCTACGCCGAGAATTTTTCATATACATATTTAAAAAAAGTATTCTAATAATAACTACTTTTCTTCGTCATAATTTTATCGCAAAAAAATCGCTACTAGTGTGCCTATAAAATCCAAAATATTGCGAAATTTAAAAAAAATACTGGATTTACACTGTTTAGATCACATATAAAAAAATCATTGAAATCGGATGAAATTTAGGGATGTGAACCAGTTGGCGTTTTTGTGTGGACAATGCACATATGGTTTTGTATGGATGGTATACTCCATTCTTAAGTGAGAGTATTATTGTGACGTTGTTTTATTTTTTTCGAGGTCGCACTGTTCGCTTCTCTGCAAACTGCCCGCGAGGGAGTTTTTAGGAATAATGCTATATGGAAAAAGTTAAAACTGCCCGCGAGGGAGTTTTTAGGAATAATGTTGTATGGAAAAAGATATAACTGCCCGCGAGGGAGTTTCTAGGGATAATGTTATATGGAAAAAGATAAAACTGCCCGCGAGGGAGTTTCTAGGGATAATGTTATATGGAAAAAGATAAAACTGCCCGCGAGGGAGTTTCTAGGGATAATGTTATATGGAAAAAGATAAAACTGCCCGCGAGGGAGTTTCTAGGGATAATGTTATATGGAAAAAGATAAAACTGCCCGCGAGGGAGTTTCTAGGGATAATGTTATATGGAAAAAGTTAAAACTGCCCGCGAAGGAGTTTTTAGGAATAATATTATAAGGAAAAAGTTAAAATTGCCCGCGAGGGAGAGTTTCTAGGGATAATGTTATGTGGAAAAAGTTAAAACTGCCCACGAGGGAGAGTTTCTAAGGATAATGCTATGTAGAAAAAGTTAAAGTTCCTATTTCGTGATCGTCATCCAAAGATCGGCGGGGAATCAAAATCAACCTTAACATCCTAGGGACGTTGCACCTACGGCGAATACAATAGCATCTTAAACTATTGATACCCTTTTTAGGGTTCCGTAGTACTACAAGGAACCCTTATAAGTTCGTCATGTCCCTCTGTCTGTCCGTCCGTCTGTCTGTCTGAATCCCTTACAGCCTTATAACTTTTAAAGTTATAAATTTACACGCATGAAATTTTGCACAACGATAGTCTAAGTATAGACCTACAGTTTCAAAAAATAAAAAAAACTTTTTTTTGTAAAATAAGGGTAGCTCCCATACATGTAAAGGGGAAGTAAAAAAAATTTCGCTGCACCCCATCATGTTGTGTGTCGGTCTTTGTAAGGT
The DNA here is from genome assembly GCA_947579745.1 of Apocheima hispidaria. Classification (NCBI taxonomy): domain Eukaryota; kingdom Metazoa; phylum Arthropoda; class Insecta; order Lepidoptera; family Geometridae; genus Apocheima; species Apocheima hispidaria. The sequence continues at coordinate 12,465,810 of OX388160.1, forward strand.
GACAATTTTGACAGAATTAAAAAAACATAATTTTATATTAATGGGGTGGCTGTCATACATGTAAAGTGAGTATAGAAATTTTTTTTTTTTGCCGTTACCCCATATGTGGGGTATCGATGAATAGGTCTTTTAAAATGATGTTAAGGTTTCCTATACCATTTTTTTATCAAACGTTCTGCTTGCGAAATATGAGCCGACAAAGTTGCTTGCAATGTGTCCCCCCCCTGCCATTTCTAAACTATGCATCTCAGAAACTTGAAATCTTTGATAGATCTTAGTAAAAACTTTCTTCTAAAATTATTTTGGGCAACATGTGATAACTACTTTTTGAGTTATGCTGTAATAAGGGATAAAAACTTCAAACATCCTACACACCTACGGAACCCTACTAAGCATGGCCCGACATGCTCTTAAAAAGTTATTTATTATATTAATAAAACGGGAATACTCAAGTTAAATTGAGTCAGTTATTCCGACTATAGTTTCAATCACATTCGGCGACCTTTATCAAGGAAACATGTATGTCGCGCGCGTGTCATCCTTAGCATTCCTTGATAGAGGTCACCGAATATGATCGAAACTATAGTCAGAATAACCGACTCATTTTAACGTGAGTATTCCCGTTTTATGAAAATAAAATGTGTCAAAACCTTTTATACCTTACTTACAAGAATGTCATTATTTTTTCCTAGAAAAACGCGGGCTACGCCGCGGCAGAAGTAAGTATAATATATAAATACACAGTTATAATGTTGTAATAAAAAATATATTTTAATCGTCAACAAGATAGCTACAAATTAAAACACATTTTAAAAAGTAACAATAACTAGTATCAACAAATCACATAGTTCTTAGACAGCATAAACCCATTTTTTTTTAAATCGGTGTCATACAAGGTGTAAACAATATTAAGGTGTAACGTTTCGCACAGCGCGCCAAATTCAAATTTTCTTGCGTTTTTTGTCAATTACAGCTTAATTACTCATCGTGGGTAAATACAAACTAATTTTGACCCAATAAATAGGTCGTATCAAGAAATTACACCAAACAAAAAATCAAGATGGAAGCTAGTATAAGTACACTTCTCACTAAACTAATATTAATATAATTTAGCGGTGATAATTTTAGCGGTAATTTCTTGACACAATCTATTTATTGTCGCAAAATTGGTTTCGATAAATCCACGTCGAGTAATTAAGCTGTAATTGACAAAAAACGCAAGATAATTAAAACTATGAATTATTCTTACAATTATTGTTACAAAATTTACTATAAAAAAAAAAAAAAACCTAGTGGGAAAATTTCCATCAAAATCATAACAACTGTTCCAGATTCACTTTTAATTCTTAATAATAATAATAATAATGGTTTTGTTCTGGTGAAAATAATAATTTTATAATTCAATAAAGAAACGCTATTATACTCAGTTATTAGTAAGTTTACATAGAAAGTACCTATAGGATAGAATCAGTGGGCTTATCCCGTGACTCTGACAGCGATAGTGACAGTGCGCGAGCGGGACCGCGCATAGTGCGACTAAGTTAGTACGAGCGGGATGGCGTCCTCTCGCAATCAGAATCACGAACGTTTCAAAGTTAGAGGATAAACCCGCAGGTCATATCATATCTTAACAGGTTATAACCAGTGATTACTATTAGTACTCACGGGATATTTACCACGGTTATTTTTTTGTTTAGTTCCCGATATTATAAGTACACTTAACTCAACAAACAAAAATAATAACCGTGGTAAATATCCCGTAAGAACTAATAGTAATGTTGTAAACCACCACGAAAGTCTAAAACAGTGTATAACCAGTGATATCATGTCGCGGGGCCAATTTGGCCCGCGGGCTGCCATTTCCCAATCCCTGTTGTAGGATATCAGTGTACTAGTCATTATGAATTGTATGAAACCAGATAGGTAATAAGGGCAGATAATAATGGACTGTTCAGAATGAATTATCGCCCGATTTCTCGATCACTGATCACGATTTGCAATGAGTTTTGCACCCGCTCAAAGCCCTTGGTTTAAAGTTGAAACTCGCATATCATACTTGGTGAGAAAACGGTAATTTTGATTTTTTCACTGCCTTTTTGGACAACTATCCGAAGTATATAAATCAAATTAAAAAAACTATCAGATCGCCGTATAAAGCACTAGCTTCTCTGAAAAAGAAAATGTGTTGTTACCGCTGAACATTTAGAGCATTTCTTTTCAGAGGGTTTTCACGGTTTTTTCAGGGGGTCATTTTTCAGATAGTTTTTTTGAAATTTTATGCGTTTGTGAAATTGATGACGTACACAACTTACTCTATATATGGCGCCAAAATTCAGATTAGCCAGTTAACTGAATTGAACAATATAAACCGTTAAAGCTAACCGTTGTTTTAAATTGTATCCAAATACATCTTTCTACCCAAATACCTGTATTGTTTATTTAAAACTTTCAACTTTATACTGAAAATTGATTACAAAAACATAAAGCACAGAGTTACGCACCTCTTTATAAAACAATTGAAACAAAAATATGAGATAATCTTCTTTCATCTTAAATTTACACATTTATTTTTAACTTAATTTCCCATGGAGTAAATGAGATACAATACTAATCACAGTCAAAATTATAAACAAACTGGGCCCTAATTCTAAAAGACAATCGCGAAGTTTCGAACGATTGTAACCCTGTATTTTTAGCGGAGACTGGATCGCTACTTATTCAAGGACATCTTGTTCAGCCCTCGGGCCAGACCGCGGCCTGAAAAAATAAAACGATACTAGGGATACTATTTATCCTATATAAATAGATAAATATTACTATAGGGATAGTATTTATCCTATTACTAGGATATATATTACTGTAGGGATACTATTTATCCTATTACTAGGATATATATTACTATAGGGATACTATTTATCCTATTACTAGGATATATATTACTATAGGGATACTATTTATCCTATTACTAGGATATATATTACTATAGGGATACTATTTATCCTATTACTAGGATATATATTACTATAGGGATACTATTTATCCTATTACTAGGATATATATTACTACAGGGATACTATTTATCTTATTACTAGGATATATATTACTATAGGGATACTATTTATCCTATTACTAGGATAAATAGTATCCTAAGTCCCTTCCAAATGTTATAGATAGAAAGATTAACACTTTATTATTCACACAATTTTTTACACACATTAAGTATATCATATATTATTTATGTTACCAGGGCCTACTTAGTTACATGCAAAATGTTAAATTTACTTTATCACGGTCGCTGAATGGATAATTCTATGCCAAATTTAGCAAGGTTTCTGCGTATACCCTTGCCAAATGTTTATCAAGGTTCACTGTATGAGAGGGGTGTAGTTTGAATCGACAGTGTAGGTAGGTGCGTGAGAAACTTACCGCGACCATGTCCGGCCATCAAACTGGGGAAGTTCGATTCTGTGAGTTCCGGAGCTTGACGAATGCTCTGCGAATCTGTAAAGTTATATTAGATAGATAGATATAAACTCTTTATTGTGTACACCAAAATAATAATAACACACGTACAGAACTATCTTATAGGCTAGTGCCACAGGTGGCGGAATTATCGATAAAAGCGATCTCTTCCAGGCCTTAGCATTGTTGTAGGAAAATATGAGTGTTTTCTGTGTGATTTTTGGGTTTGCTGTATTTTTTATTTATTTTCAAATTATATTAATATTAATATAATAAATTAATATAATAAATAAATATTAATTATATTTATTTTATGCTTGACTGGCTACTAACTGACCTGATGTTAAGTTACGGTTTGGTCGAGGATGGTTAACAATTTTTTTTTTTGACGAGACATATTCTTCACGGCATTTCCGGTTGCTTTCGAGCGTGTGTTATTTCGCTTGTTAGTTTTGGGTCTATCGTGTAAAGATCATTGACCATATAATAAATGATACTTACAATCAGTTTTTGGAAGACGCATCGGCGTGTGTGTCTTCTTCGGTTTGGCTTCTGAAAAGGTATAAATAGTTAACTAGCTGTTACGCGAGACTTCCTTCGCGTGGACCAATAAAAAAAAACTTGCCCATGTCCGTCTCCTATCCTTAAGCTATATCTATGCAAAAATTCAAATCGCTTTAGATTCTGCAAGTTTAGCTCTGGTAACGCGACAAACACCCAGACAGATACACAGATAGTTACATTCGCATTTATAATATTAGTTAGGATTTTTTTTTAACTGTCACTTGGCGTCGAACTGCATCTAGCAAACCCTATAACGCTTGTTCTCAACAACGCTTCTTCTCAACGGATGAATCGATTTTCATACTACAACTGAAAAATAAGTTTTTGTGGAAAAAAAATTTTTCCTGACAAGCTTTTATAAAATCCGTTATTGGCACTGTCATCATCATCAGCTATAAGACGTCCACTGCTGAACATAGGCCTCCGCCTTAGACCGACAACGGGCCACTTGCATCCACCGGTTACCCGCGACTTTTACAATGTCGTCGGGCCACCTAGTGGGAGGCCTACCTACGCTGCGTCTTCTGGTGGTTATTGATACTGTACGCTGATCAAAATGAGTCCAAACTCCATCAATCTACTGTTAGTTACTGAGGAGTTCCGTTTTCTACATTCCGTCTCCATCATCAATTCAGCTCGCTCTCATAATATTGATCAGAACTTGACAGGCATGCAAAAATTTCAACTCATTTGAACAAACCGGTCTAAAATTCAGTTGCAAGATTTGACCTTAACATACACACATACAAACATTGCAAGTTAGATAAAGTGAAGTTGTAAAAACTACTCTTGCTTACAAAATTTAAAGAACATCGGATCAACGGTTCGCAAACTGTCGTTGGAAAAATACACACACAAATTCACTAACATACATACAAAAGCAGACTTGTTCCCGTAGGCTCTGACTCTCTCTCCCTTCGCTTTGCTCGGTCAATAAAGAGCCGAATTGAATATGAGTAACTTTTAGCTCTAAAACCTAAGGACAAAGAAAGACAGACACACCGATGACAACGAACGAGAGAAAGAGAGATAGCAAGCGAGAGGGAGAGAGAAAACGTTCCTAAAAACCACGTTGTCTTTTTTTTTTGTTAAAGCTATATTCAATATAACTATGGGATATAACTTTTTGGATCTGTGGGAGGACTGATTGTATCAAATAGCAATCGTCCTCCCACGGATCCGTGAACCAGGATATTGAAAATTCTGCTTACATGTTTTAATCTTACTGTGTACTCAAAAAATATGCGACTAACACAATATTAAAAAAAAACTATGGGGGAAAGTTAAAAAAAAAAACTTACTGTCCCATACGTTACTCGTACTGTCATAAGAGTCACTTAAGATGCTGTTGCTGCAGGACGACGGACCCTGCAATATATCATTTTATTAGTCTTTATTACTTTCTGAAGTCGAATTTTTAATCAAACAGAGTAAAATGACATCATCGTCATCATCATCATCAGCCACTGCTGAACATAGGCCTCCCCCTTAGACCGCCACACCGACCGACAACGTGCCACTTGCAACTGTTGCCCGCGACTTTCACAATGTCGTCGGTCCACCTAGTGGGAGGCCTGCCTACGCTGCGTCTTCCGGTTCGTGGTCGCCACTCAAGAACCTTTCTTCTTAATTTTTTTTAGAGTAAAATGACATTTTGTTTTAATAAAACGGAAATACTCTCGTTAAATTGAATCGGTTATTCCGACTAGAGTTTGGATTACATTCGGTGACCTTTATCAAGGAATGCCATGAGCGAGACACGCGCGCGACCCCGTCTTGCCTTGCCAAAACTGCGTTAGTTTTCATAGTAAAATAACATTACGAGTGCTGCCACTTTTTCATGAAATAAAAATAGCGAGGTGGTAAAATTATTTACTTCATTCACTCATATCAGTTCAGTGAACTATTTAATTTATTCATATTCTAAAGTCTTATTTAAATTCAATTATTTAAAGTCACGGCTTTAAATAATTGATGGCATGCTTATCCTTTAATATATTAATCAAAAAGTTAATTTACTATTTATAACTATTCATTCATTAATTGTTAATTTATTTCACAGTTCCGTTCTTTTGAACGATAAAACCTAAACTAGATGAACTATATCATCACTACAACATTATTTATCATTTCATTATTATTTATTGGCAACATTATTTTGAAAAGTGACATTTCGATCTGTCAGTTTACTCCGTGTGATTAAAAAATCGACTAGTGTAGTGGTGGGACTCTTTGCAGAAGCCGGCTGGGAAAGTAGTACCTTTGCCAGCTATTCAAACGGCAAGCAGTGGTGTGCAAACATTACTGTGTTCCGGATTGAAAGGAAATTACTGAGCATGAAGAGATTTAACATCTTTATATTTCAGATAACGAACGCAACGCCGCGCACGGTTATGAGTTGTTGAAGTTCAAAACTCTGGGTGAAATTGAACTTTGATGCGCAAATGTAACGGTTACCATCAGGCAAGGGACTTGCTCATCTCGTCACTTAGTTTCATACAAAAAAAAACTCTAATAAATTTACAAATTGGATGAAATTTTGTGCCGTTACGGCGTTGCCATATAACAATACGACATTTTAAAATTCAGATGTTCTAAAGGCAGGCCATTTTGTTGGATTGTCCTTTTGATACCGAGCGCTTGTAATTAACACCTATGCAACTATGAACAAAAAAGAAAAAATTAAATGGGTAGCGAGTGTAACCGCGGGGCGTTGCTAGTTGTTTCATAAATTGTCGGTGGCATGTGGTGGTGGTGATGAAACTTACGACAGTGCTTGGTGCGTTGGATCCTAGCGATTCCATCTTACTTTCCTTGTAAGACAACACACCCTGTAAAAAAAAAATAACATAGTACTTTGATAAAAGATTCACAATAAAAGCGGCGGACGTGTTTTTTTTTTACTTTTTCACCCACAGCGCCATCTAGCCCCAAACTAAGCAAGCTTGTACTATGGGGACCAGATAACAGATAGTTTTTTTTTTTGTATACTTTTAATATATTTTTATTAGTACACATACATAGAAACACCCAGACAAAGACCAAACATCCATGTTCATCACACAAATGTTTGTCCTGGGTGGGAATCGAACCCACAACCTACACCTCAGAAGGTGGAAATCCCCCAATGAGCCAGAATGCTAGTCAATTTGAATATTATATAAAACACATATGCAAAATTAGTTCACTATCACACTAATATCAGAAATGCGAAAGTTTGTGTGTAAGTATGTAAGTGTCTTTGTTCCTGTTCAACTAGATATGGACCTAGCTTACACCCTGGATTAACACATAGGATACTTTTTTTTCCAGAAAAATGTTCGGTTTTTGTAGAAGAAAGCGGGAGAAACCGCGGGGCGCTACTAGTCACACTAATATTATAAATGCAAAAGTTTGTGTGTAAGTAGGTAAGTATGTAAGTGTGTTTGTTCCCATTCAACCCTGTAACGGCTGAAAGGATTTGAATGAAATTTGGTATGGAGGTAGCTTATACCCACAGGCTACTTTTTATCCCGGAAAAATATTCGGTTTCTGTAGAATAGCGGGTGATACCGCGGGGCGCAGCTAGTATTCTATATTATGTAAGTAAAGCAGTTGTGTAAGTGACCTCGATGTCGAGTCCATGCGGCATGTGCGCCCCCGGGACGGGTTCGATGCCGATCACGGGACAACATTTGTCGAGTAACGTGTAGGCCCAGCGTTGTACGCGGGACTTGCTGCATTCGACCGCCTTTTCGCTTTCTTCGTGGCGCTGCGAACAAACATCCAGTTATCGTAGAGTCATTATATTAAGAAGATTGCCAATGGCCACAGAAAGACGCGTAACAAGATTGTAGTGACTGATAAGGACGTGAGATGTCGCTAGTGCTTTAAACTGCGTCATGTTTGCACAATTTCTGCTCGACTTGAAATAGAAAACCAAACTAACTGAATCGTAATGGTACGGAGAAAAAACGCTACTAGTTATGAATATTTTTGCAATAATAATACCCGAAAAAAATATTTATTTCATTTGCAAAACACGCTAGGTTCTCAAGAGATGGCGTTGTAAACATTAAACTAAACTTTCAATTGCGGACATATACCAATACTATATTTCTATATTAACCATAGTTTCATCGGCTTTTATAGAACATTAGCGCAATAAATAAGTAAACGCCATCTAGTCTTATGCTGATTTTTCAGGGGTAGATACACTTGTTTGTATGAGATGATCATTCTTATCCTATTATTTTCTATGACCAACACATGGATATTGGGTCTAGAGTACTTTTACCATTTTACCCATAAGAATACAGTAAAAGTAACTTAAGTACTACGATGCCGATTCTGTAGTCCCGGAATCTTCTAAACTACATATTTACTACAGTTCTAAACAAATTTGACACAAATTGTTGCTGTTTTTCGGTTTTTTTTTAAATGCGAGATTGTATTTGTCAATCTTCTCGTATAACTTTTCTATGCGACCAACTTATCTTTATAGTTGAATGGGAGAGCCACTAGAACAAATAAAATGGACCGTTTTATTTAGTTTTAATGAAATAAAACGAACTGAAATAAAACAGGTTATTAATTTCATGTTGGCTGAACAGAGTTCTCTACTGCCATGATAAAGTTTAAAAAACCAAAAGTTACGCGAGCGCCATCTCTTGACGATGAAAGAACTAAACGGATAAATATTTTGTGCATCTAAATAAATAAATAAAAATAAATAAATAAAATAATCTCTATGTGCCTGTCAACCATAACGAGGTTTACCTCGCATGCCAGGCCAGGCGTGTATTTGAAGGGGTCTTTCTTCAGCTGAGCCACGGCCAGAGACAGTTTCGGGTAGCCTTCTTCAGCAGAGTCCTTGATGGCGTTCACAATGTAAAAGAACAAATTTTCTAGTTTGTACACTCGCAGTTGGTAATCGTCTTCGCCTGTAGAAACAAAACAAAAAAAAAAACAGTCGACTTGAGAACCTCCTCCTTTTTTTTAGGTATGATAAAGTCAACAAAATTAGAAGATCGAAAACTTAATTTTGATGCACTGATGCCTGAAAAACTACGATTAATATGAAAAAAATAACTTATTGTAATGCAGTTGCATGATAAATAGCAAAATTAGAAAAAATAATATGAGCACACTAATTGAACAGTCGCCTAGTAAATTCAATAAAATTAGAAACAAAAAAAATATTACCTGAGCTGATGCACAGTTGCCTTATAAAGTCCTGCGCAGCCTCGACCTTTTCCGGCAGGGTGTACAACGGCGGTATGACTCTGCCTTTCGTATTCTGCTTCAGATAGTCCATCAGGTAAGCGAGGACCTTGGGGTAGTCGGTGCGGGGTTTTTCTTCTTCGGGCATATCAAGCCCTAACTCTATCGCTCCAAGTTTCACGTCGGACGCGTAGCCGATGGGGATCCGACCTGCAATAATCAGACTAATATAAAGGTGTCATGGGGATCCAACCTGCAATAATCAGACTAATATAAAGGTGTCATGGGGATCCGACCTGCAATAATCACACTAATATAAAGGATGTCATGGGGATCCGACCTTCAATAATCAGACTAATATGAAGGGTGTCATGGGCATCCGACCTTCAATAATCAAACTAATATAAAGGTGTCATGGGGATCCGACCTGCAATAATCAGACTAATATAAAGGTGTCATGGGGATCCGACCTGCAATAATCAGACTAATATAAAGGTGTCATGGGGATCCGACCTGCAATAATCAGACTAATATAAAGGTGTCATGGGGATCCGACCTGCAATAATCACACTAATATAAAGGATGTCATGGGGATCCGACCTTCAATAATCAGACTAATATGAAGGGTGTCATGGGCATCCGACCTTCAATAATCAGACTAATATAAAGGTGTCATGGGGATCCGACCTGCAATAATCAGACTAATATAAAGGTGTCATGGGGATCCGACCTGCAATAATCAGACTAATATAAAGGTGTCATGGGGATCCGACCTGCAATAATCACACTAATATAAAGGATGTCATGGGGATCCGACCTTCAATAATCAGACTAATATGAAGGGTGTCATGGGCATCCGACCTTCAATAATCAGACTAATATAAAGGTGTCATGGGGATCCGACCTGCAATAATCAGACTAATATAAAGGGTGTCATGGGGATCCAACCTTCAATAATCAGCCTAATATAAAGGATGTCATGGGGATCCGACCTTCAATAATCAGACTAATATGAAGGGTGTCATGGGGATCCGACCTTCAATAATCAGCCTAATATAAAGGATGTCATGGGGATCCGACCTGCAATAATCAGACTAATATAAAGGTGTCATGGGGATCCGACCTGCAATAATCAGACTAATATAAAGGTGTCATGGGGATCCGACCTGCAATAATCACACTAATATGAAGGGTGTCATGGGGATCCGACCTTCAATAATCAGACTAATATAAAGGTGTCATGGGGATCCAACCTTCAATAATCAGCCTAATATAAAGGATGTCATGGGGATCCGACCTTCAATAATCAGACTAATATGAAGGGTGTCATGGGCATCCGACCTTCAATAATCAGACTAATATAAAGGGTGTCATGGGGATCCGACCTTCAATTATCATACTATTATAAAGGATGCTATGGAGATCCGACTTGCATCAGACTATTATAAAGGGTCCTATGGAGATCCGCCTTGCATCATCAGTCTATTACAAAGGAGGTTGCTGTGGGAATTCCACCTGCAATGATCAGACTATTACAAAGAGTGCTATGGGATATATCTTGCAATGATTAGACTGTTATAAATGGTGATGTAGACATTTGACTTGCAAACCCCCGAATATTGAAACGATTGTTAACTTTGACAACAGATTTTTCTGGCACTAAACAAATGACAAAGGCAGCAATAGACTTAATCTGTCGTCAAAGTTAACAAACGTTTCAGTATTTGGGGGAAAGGGCGTAAGGGGCTGATTAGTATTATAAATTATATTATTTCTCGACAAATGATCTGTAATCTACATAATATCATACAAAAATACACATAGTATACGAGATCCATAATATTGACAAAACATAAAATTATTTCGGTTTCGCCCATTAAGGCTAGTCAAATCAATCATAAAGCAATTACCTGGGTTGATGGGCTCATGGTATGTATCTTTGATGCCCTCCAGCAAGTTGAAACGCAGTACCGTACTCTCGGCCATGAAGTAGTGAGTGCCCGTGAAGCAGTACGCATTGACGTCGATGAGGAAGATGTCTTCTTCAAGAAGCGCTGCAAAATAACCGTTCTTAGAGCAAGTGCAACTGCTTAACAAAGCAGTTATAATTAAGAGACCAACTAACTGTACCCTTCTCCCTCCCAACTCTCTTTAACTAAGAGATATAAATATAGCATAGGGCTGCGTGTCCACTGAAGCGGAGAAGAGCGGACTTATGTAGTGAAGCCGAATGGAGCGTGATCCGATACATTTTGTAAGTAGTGAAATGGTATCTGTCAGACAACGCAAACGTCACATTGGTGCTAAATAAAAAGAAAGCCCTTTTATATCTGCGGTGGCTTACCCCACTCCACTATGCTTCGTCTCGTCCCGTTCCCTACTCCGCTCGCCATACTATTTGATACAAGGTAGGCCATAAAGTTTGCATTTAAATCTGAATTACCGCGCCATCACTAGCGGCGAATTGAATGGAGGGGAATTACACGATCTCGTTTCTCGGAATGGATCAGTTCGCGTGCCTCTTGCCTGAAGCAACTTTATTTAAACAATGGTTGAAAATAAACACTCGACATTGTGAGGAGCTTGTTAAGCATTGAGTACATTTACACCATTTACCAGTGCCAAGTGCTGTTTTAATAATAATTAATAAACTTCAATGGGAGGGGATCACTGTTTCAACTGAATGGAGATGAGATGTGAATTTCAACCAATAAAACAAACAACAGAATGGCAGATCTGGATAATGCCAGCCTCCGTAAAAAAAAAACCCTTTACTATCTACAAGCAATTTATGAGTGAGATAGCTGTGGCATGACTATGTACCCCTTACTCTATCAGAGTCTGCGTTAAGATTTAGTTACTACCCGGTTCCTGATTCCTGAACTAATCATGATTAGTTAGGCCTATATTGTGTCTTTGTTCCCAGCTTTCAATTCAAAGAAGCTATAAATTATTATGACTAAGCTGAACTAAAGTAATTATGTTTAAGTTCAGTAAGTAATTTGAGTGGCTATCCTGCTTAGCAGATACCTTATCGAATTCCAGCCAGGCAAACAGGGGAACTCTTTTTACTGGACTATGAAAAAGGAGTTTTGCATGGACATAGGCAATTTTTTTTTGTAGGTCCACGCGCATGAAGTTGCGTATAACAGCTGGTACAAAAGAATGTTATGGTCTTGACTTGTGCCACTCTTCTTAGGACATTCTTAGAATTTATTTCCTAAAGAAGTGCAAAAGTGAGAAAAGCATTACTATAATGGTCAAATCAAAACAAGGTCTCATGCAGTGCGCAGTAATACTAAAAGTATAACCCTGCACACAATTCAAACTCCTGTAGGTATTTATGAAGCATCATCGTGTGAAAAAGATGGCTATATTGGAGTAACCTGTAATGCCCACCCAATGGAAAAGAATTGAATTGATATATAAATAAATAAATATATATGAGTTTCTGGGGGAGCGAAAGGGAGAAGCTATAACATTAATAGTTTGTTTCTTTTACTCCCGTGAAATTCAAGTCTAGCTGTCCGTTTCACAGGATATCAGGTCAGGCCATGTATAGCCACTCTAACTGCCGCTTGTTGTTATGTTTTTTATTTATTTATTGGAGCATTTTGTATGTCTACCTTGTGTAGTAATTAATGAGTAGTTATTTACAAACGATATTGTTTATATTACTTAAAATATAATAGACCTATAATTGGCTGTTTTATAGAATGTATCTATGTTCATTAATTTGTATTATTGTGCTGTTGGTCTTAAATAAATCATCCACTGCAAAACAAAAGCCCTTAGACCTCCACACCAACTGACATCTAGCCACTTGCATCCACCGGTTGCCTGTGAAGGCTTCCTGCACTGCGTCTTCCAGTTTGTGGTCGCCACTCAAGAACTTTTCTTCCCCATCGGTTATTGGTTTTTCGAGCGATGTGGCCTGCCCATTGCCACTTCAGCTTGAGAAAAGGTTTATGTGTTAGTACTTACTATTGTTGATGCTCTTTTGCGTGACAAAATTCTTAATTTCTGTAATTTCCTGCTCCTGGATCTCCTGTATCATACGCTGCTGAGCCTCTATATCGGCTAAGGAGACCCCGTTGGATGTGAACTTCTTTTCAGGACCTCCCCGCAGCCTCCCTTTCTCGGCTTTGGCCATTGCTTCAAACTTGGCTCGCACTGCTGGATGTGCTTCCTGTACATAAAAAAGAAATAGTATCAACTCAACATTGAACTGTCTAAGGCGAACAACACAATAAAGACACATTTGTGTTACGTGGCACACTTTTTGTGAAGAAAATGTGGTGTGTTGTCTAATAGAGCACATTTCAATGTAGGTTTATGATAAGCTAGTTGTTACCTGTGACTTTGTTCACGTGGACATAAAAAAGTATCCTATATGTATGTCTCTATGTTATAAAGTAAGTATCTGCTTATCAAATTATATCAAGATCCATTCAGCCATTTAGCCATAATAACGCAACAAACATCCAGTCAGAGAGACAAAGTTACTTCCTATAGTTCGCTAGATGGTGTTGATTTATTTTTGTTAATTTTTTGACATTTTGTATAGACTGAAAGTTGTAACAGTTCTGAATCTGTGATCGAAACCGAAGTGTTTTCCTCGAGATGAACATATTCATTTTTATACCTCGAAGCTTTATTTATCCTGATCAACTGTGGCTATATCCATCTGAATTATAATATTAGTTAGGATGTTTTGTGTGGTGTGACAATATTTGTAGTAATGGTGTGTGTGGTGTGCTCTAGAGCAAGCCACTGAAATGTAAGCATCGATTTTTTTGTATTGGTCAATCGAACCCTACTTAGAGCATAGGGGGTGTCACAGATGAAAATTGACTGTGGTGTTTAAAAGATACTCATTTTGAGTTCTAGCGACATAATATAATGATTGGCCCATTAGATAATTAATTAATTTGGATTGATAGTTATTCAATTCAATTCTTGTGTTATGGCTTCTGCGAGTGTTTCACATATGAGTCGGTTGAACGTGGGGTAAAGTGCGCTGCGTCACCTAGCCCGCCGCACTATTTTTGAAAAAATCGTTGTCGGTAGATACCGGCAAAGCGTTTCGTGCGAGATGTTATTATGATACTGATAATATCCTGTCAGCCAATACGGTTTAGGTATCAGCTGTGATAGCGTCTATGGACCAAAGATGCTTCTTTCGAAACGCAAACATGAAGAGTTGCATTTACAAAAGTTTAAATACAAATAAATCGCGCCTTACCCGCCACGAAGGGTCCGCCGCCACTTGAACTTCTGCTAGGTTCTGGTACATAATTCCTTTTTTCCTTTGTTCTTCTTTAAAGTCCAACATAAAGAAATAATAAGCGTTTCTCGGCTGTTTCTTTGGCATTTTATTTGATAACTGAAATTAGATAGTATTTCGAAAACCAATCCAAAACTCCAAAAGAATCAACCGAAAAGAAATCTCGGTCAACTTTTTTTTTTTTAACCTGCCTTCAAAACCAGTGTGTCCAGATTCAAATCCTCGATACCCGAAAAACAGAAAAAACTAGAAAAAAACCTTCGAGGAAAAATGGAGCAATATTTTTTTTTGATTATCGGTCATATCAAAATCTTTGAAAATCACTGTCAGCTGTCTTTATTAGTGTCAATGTCAAAATTAATTAGCAAGTTAATGTCAAGTGTCAACTTTTGGAATTTCGACGGCGACGCACGGACGGAGAGTCGGTCGGTCGGCGGTCGGTGGCGACATACTTTCGTGTCTTTTTGTAAAAAAACTCGTGTTTTTCAGTTATTTGGCTTTATCCATCCGCGACTGCTAATAAATTATATACATTTACATCAACACGTGTATGTGGTGCGGTGATCGAAAGCTAGCGACTATTATAATTATACATACCGTGTGTTGGGCATCTTGAACCTTGGGCATCAGAAATTTAGAGGTATGCCACTGTGTTTGTCTACATAAAACTTGTTTTTAAAAATACACTAAAATAATTATTCATTTAGTTACTTTGTGACGATCTGCTTTTATTCATAGCAGAGTTATTTAGAACAGTTGATATGGAAGCTAATGGAATGTGGATGTGCCTACATGAGTGGCTAGAGTGGTTTGTCTAGATTTAAATTATCAATATCCGTCGTCTAGTCCTCGAATAGTTACATAAATTGTTAGCAAAGATCGTTTTATATTTATAGTTTGAATAGCTGTGCTGCTATTACTTGTGATATCCATTTTTTTCTTCATATTTTTAGGTCAAAAAGTATTCCATGTCCCACCATACGAAGCATTCCTTCCTTGCCAAATTTATTTTATTTATTTATATATAGGTGAACAGCATAGGCTGATGTGCATATAGCACACAGTGTTGAAAGCTGATATCTGAAACTGACTGATTTTACCAAAATCAACTTGATTCTATGATCATTGGAAGGTAACATGTGGACAGACAGACAGTTATTTTTAGTTTCAAACCCAGAATGTCTACAAGACCCAATTACTAACTATATGCTGTCTGTCCTCTTGATAAAGGGCTATATTATTTAATCCATAGTAGGTAGCGGGTACACATTTGTGCAGAATATGTTTTACTAGCTGCGCCCTGCAGTTTCACTCGCTATTCTACAGAAACCGAATGTTGTTCCGGAATAAAAAGCCTGTCTATCTCCATACCAAATTTCATTCAAATCCGTTCAGTCATTACAGATTTGAATGGGAACAAATACACTTACATATTTACTTACTTACACACAAAATTTCGCATTTATAATATTAATGTGAAGTTAATACATTTAAAATAGAAAGGCTATATATGGAATAAGGTATGGTTTTCATATTTTTTCAAGCCTTCACACTTTCAGCTTATAGAAATCCACACACAAAATTGTTTTGGGAATCCAAGCATGACCAGCGGGTATAATTATTAATGTAAAATCAATTATGTTTCATTTATTTAGAAATATAATGATATTTTCCTCCAGATCAAATCCTGTTTGTTGTAAATTATTAATCAATGTGACAGCTTAGATAAGGGTAATCGAGATTATAAATCTTTTTCCCGCTGCATGATTAATATTGTTTCTATCCTGCTCACATTGATTCGCTTCCTTGTCTAAATTAATGAGAGTGACAGAATAATATCTACAGTCTGAGAGTAAGGTCACTGTATGAGTGAGGGCTCTGGCATCTACGTAAACAGAAAGATTTCATAACAGTGTCTTTTTCACTTATTTACAAACAGTTTAGCTTTGAGTTATTTCAGGCATTCTGTTTTGTGAAACATCACCTGTTTTACATGTTTTTATTATGGTTATAAAAGGTTTACAATACCTGATATTCTATACTACTTAATTGGTTTGTCTTAATTGATATATTTACTTCAATACTCAATCCTGTGTCTAACATGTAAGTAAATAGCTTTAAAATAATAAAAAAAAAAACTGTGAAAACTGACGTGGTTTCGATACATTTTGATTTAATAAAATAGGAATACTCACGCCGTGCTTGTCTCGCTTAGCATTCCTTGATAAAGGTCACCTAATGTGATCGAAACTATAGTCGGAATAACCTACTCAATTTAACGTTTGTGAGTATTCCCGTTTTATTAAAACAAGTGTGAGATAAGTACAAAAAAGCCACGGTGGATCAGTGGGAGCATGCTCTCCTCACATTTGTGGGGTCGTGGGTTTGAACCCGGGCAGGGTCCGAACCAATGAGTTCTTTGGAACTTACGGATGGATATATACCACTGTTTTTTCGGTGAAGGAAAACATTGTGAGGAAACCTGCATGTTTCTGGAGAAGAAATTCGATGGTGTATGTGAATCCGCCAACCTGAGCCAGCGTGGTGGATATGGCCCAATCACCCTTCGAGGGAAGGCGCTGATATCTCAGTTGTGGGATGTTTAAAGGCTGAAGTACAAAAAAAAAACTGTGCCCAGAAAGGCAACAATAATATTTTTTTTATTAACAAGAATCTATAAAAGGAACATTTAATAACTTTTTTTATTTTTTATCTAGAAGTCACTTCATTTTAGTTGATCAAGCTTAGGCTAAGTATATCCCTGATACACAATTCCAAAAAATATTTGACTTTTTAATAACTATATTCCACTAGCTGCGTCCCGCGGTTTCACCTGCTATTCTACAGAACCCGAATATTTTTCCGGGATAAAAAGTAGCCTATTTGTTAATCCAGGGAATAAGCTACCTCCATACAAATTTCATTCAAATCCGCTCAGCCGTCACAGAGTTCAACGGGAACAAACACACAAACTCGCAATTATAATATTAGTGTGATGTACAATTTATAAGTGAGCCATATTTACACAGGTGTAAGTTAGTGAACAATTGAGCACTATTTAACGAGGTTATTTAATTTTATTATTTGTACATTATTACATTGGTAATGATTGGTTAATATTAATAATCGCCAACAAAAATAGTAGGTTAATTATGATACAACGATTCAAGTGTGCTATCCTGGCGCTATGTCACTCGAGGCGGTAATATGCGCACGAGCCGCAGGCGAGCGCGATAAGTGTGCCGAGAGTTTATTGATCAATGCACATGCGTTTCAAACAACGTTTTTCAACACACTTATTGAGTGCTCTTCTTCCCTACTTGAAGTCGTAATATTTTATAATAAGCAATCACACAGCGAATACGTTAACATTGAGTGGCCGCCCGACCACCTCGTGGTCTGCATTGTTTTTAAATAAGGTCGATCGTCAAACATCGATATATGGACGAAAATTTTCTGCCACTTCCCAAAAAACAGGAAAATACAAATATTTATGGAAAATGGCGGAAAATTAAGAAGAAAATAAAAACATTCCCGAGTCAAACGCAATCTCTATTTTAATCTCATGAATCTTATAATCTTAGGGTGTCTACACATGGCCCGACCCGACATCGCTTGAAAGAGATGGCTATATATAAGTTTCTGGGGAAGCGAAAGGGAGAAGCTATAACCTTAATAGTTTGTTTCTTTTGCTCCCGTGAAATTCAAATCTAGCTGTCCCTTTCACACGATGTCAGGTCGGGCCATGTGTAGACACCCTTAGTAACGCACGGACCAACGAGAGAATGTAAAAGAAAATATATTTCTCTCTCTTTTTCTTTCGATTGTTACACGCACAGAAGAGAGAAGTAAAGCAATAATGTTTCCTCTTCTGTGGTTACACGGCGGTCGGCGCCAATCTAGTTGTTGCTAATATATTTTTCGTACTATGGAAATCCATGTGCATGGTGACACTTCAAGTAAAATTTGATTGAGTAAATGCTAGAATTTTGTTTTTTTTTTTCTTCATTATGTGAAAATAAAACATATTTACTATTAATCAAATCAAATCAAATTTATTTGGGCATTACAAAAATTACAACTAAATTGTTGATCCCAGAGTCTCCCAAACTAGTCATAGACTGTGTCTCGGGAGCCAGTGGCCTCTCCTATTTACTACATAAGTATGCCAAAACAAAATAACGTTAAATTTAAGGTAAGTAAACATTAATTTAGAATTTACATTAATAATTAGTGTTAGAGTGCTTGTAACTTAACATTTATTTTTATCTCGTCTGGTATCGATTACCGTGGATTGACCTTATTGTTAACGATCTTATAATGCATCAATTACTAATAACATCAATTTAAGGTGCTTCGTTTGAGTCCGCTAGGTAGGTAGGCGCCAAGAGATGGCGCTGTCGTTGAAAACTCAATTGAGGTAATCTGCCCCAGTTTTAATTCACTTTGCGACCTCTTACTATTGTTATAAACACATCTCAAAAATAATAGAGCCCATTAATAGCTGCACTCGACTGAAAATTCAAATAATCTTCAACGCCTGTATGCACGCATGAACATTACGCACACATGCGAATTCAAAACAGTTACAAGCAAATACGAAATTTCGTTGCTCTGAATATCGTCTCGGTGGCCGAAGTCATCAGTTTGATTAGGTAGCGCTCGTGAGGTTCCGGGTTCGAACCCCTAAAATTAGGTAGAATTATTTTTTATAATTTAATTTCGAGAATACTATTTATTTTAATTTTTGCTGTGGGTTTCTTGAAAAACAAACTTATTCAAAATTAGTAACGAAACTTATAAAAGTATATATCTACATAAACCTAATATTGTCACACAAATATTTAAAATGCGAAAGTTCGTGTGTAAGTGTGTAAGCATGTAAGTTTTTTTTTTTTGTTATTTGGTGACGAGACGAGCAAGTCACTCAGCTGATGTTAAGCTTCACGCTTGCTCATAACAGTTCAGTGCCACCCAGAATTTTGAACCTCAACAGTTCAAAACCATGCGCGGCAATGCACTGCGCTCATTACTCTGAGATATTAGATGTTAAATCTCTGTGCCCAATAATTACGCTGGAAACATTGCCCTTCAATCCGGAACACAGTGATGTTTTGCACACTACTGCTTGACGATTGAATAACTGGGTCCCTGGAATAACCCCATATCGGGGGTTCTAAAGGCACCGAGTCTGGTACCTTCCGAACAAATTTTCCACTTTTTTTCGTTTTTTTTCAAATTAATTTCGAATTTTACATACCTAATACCTAATGAAATGAACCTAATGAAATATGCAATACCCAAAAATGTTGTGTTTTCCGCGTCGATAGACATTATTCTGCGACTAAAAATATGGATTTTAGACCCGGGTTAGATTAATTTAGTCCATAGTAGGTACTGTTGTTTGTTATTTGTTATTTTGTGTGTACACAACACACAAAACTAACTAATAGGTAGGTACGTAGGTAGGTAGGTTTGTTGCTTGGTTGGTGGCTAGGTAGGTATTATTAGTATAATGTGCATATTTTGATCGCGCAGCACGAAATATTCAAGATTTTCATATACCTCTATCTACCACCTTACCACCTACCTATATAGGTACCATACCTATATAGGCACCTTTTACAAAAAATCTATTATTTCACTAAGAAGGAAGTTTTTCAGAATTTTTTCAATATTTTTCCCGGGATCAGTGAGCGTGCGCGCAACGAGATCATACATAAAAATGCATTCATCATCATTATTGAGGTGAATTTTTTTCCCGAAATTTTGCATTATTTTTCCTGGCAGCACTGATGGAGCGCGCACCGAGCCCCATACTCAGAAATGCTGAATTCCAACAAATTTTAGATATGGGGTTATTAGTTAGTCACACCAAAATGCGAAAGTTTGTGTGTATGTAAGTAGGTATGTTAGAATGTAAGTGTGTTTGTTCCCGTTCAAATCTGTAACAGCTGCACGGATTCTAATGCAATTTGGTATGGAGGTAGCCAAATTTAGGTATGGTAGCCTCCATACCAAATCTCATCCAAATCCGTTCAGCCGTTACAGAGTTTATACCGCGGGTGAAACCGCGGGGCGTGGGTAATGGGTAAGAAATCTCGGTACGATATGGAACAGGCTGATGATGATGATGATGAATTTTAAATCTATGACCGAATCACATGCGAATTCAAAACGGTTACAAGCAAATACGAAATTGAGTACCCGATTTTCGGCATTCCACCTATCAGATCGACTGGCCGAGCGGTCGAGTGGACGGATTTTCATTATGCTTCGTTTTGTAGTGTGTATCAATGAGACGAAGGTCCCCGGATCGAATCCTCATTTGAAAATTACTGTTTTTGTAGATTTTTGTTCCTTTTGTGCTATTTTTTTACAGAATAAGTTATCAAACAACACAACAAACACCACACACAAAACTAACTAACTAACTAATAGGTAGGTAGGTAGGTAGGTAGGTTGGTTGGTTGGTTGGTTGGTTGGTAGGTAGGTAGGTATTATTAGTATTATGTACATATTTCAATCGCGCAGCATGAAATATCCAAGATTTTCATATACCTCTATCTACCACCTTACCACCTACCTATATAGGTTCCTATACCTATATAGGCACCTTTTACAAAAAAACTATTATTTCACTAAGAAGGAAGTTTTTCAGAATTTTTTCATTTAGGTTATTAGTTAGTCACACCAAAAATAAATATTATAAAGAGGACAGATTTGACTGCCCGTTTGCCCGCATTGAATAGGCTCCGAAACCACTGAATCGACCCGAAAAATCCCCCCGCTGCTGGGCAGCCTTTCAGCCCTCCTTACACTTCCTTCTTTTCTGCAACTTGACGCAAATAGAAGGGTTCTGCGTGTGCATTATAATTTTCATTCCCTCGTCAAACACCCGTGCGAAGCTGGTGCGGGCTGTAAAGGATTCAAACAGACAGACGGACAGACAGACAGACAGACGGACATGACAAACTTATAAGGGTTCCTTGTAGTACTACGGAACCCTAAAAATGTATAAATGGTTACCTATGTCAAAGTCCTCAAAATATATATTTCGCGAGGCTGCGCGGGCCGCGAGCGGCCCGCGGGGCGGTCCTGCTGTTGGGTATGGCTGGATCGTTTAGGTCGACTTGTAAAGTTAAAAAAAAAGGAGGAGCATGATGAAAACGGGTAAGAAACCTCCATACGGTAGCAATTTGGCTAATGATGATGATGATTATGGTTAAAATCTATGACCGATAATGAACGTCGCAGTTTGACGGGTAGAAATCCCCCCATCACCATGAAAATGGGCAAGAAGTCTCGATACGTTAGGAAGCGTGCTGATCATGATGATGATGAATTTTAAATCTATGACCGCAAATGAAAATCGCAGTTGGAAGGGTAGAAATTTCCCCCATTGCTATGAAAAATGGGTAAGAAATCTCGGTACGATAGGAAACAGGCTGATGATGATGATGATGATGATCCTTAAAATCTATGACCGTACATGAAAATCGCAGTTGGAAGGGTAGAAATCCCCCCATCGCCATGAAAATGGGCAAGAAGTCTCGAATTATATTTTTTATTTATAAATTAGGTAGGTAGGCACTTACGAAACACCTTCGCCATGATAATATTTCAGCCGAGCACGAACACGTTTCGTGCTCATTTTTGGCCAGAATATTGATGGCGTCTATAGCGCAACGATGATGTCTGCTGCATTCTATTATAATTATGTACGTTATTATTAGGTTACTAGCAGCCCGCCCCGGCTTCGCACGGGCACCCAACAAAAAAATAAAAACCATAATACACACACGAAAACCCCTCCACCCGCGTCAAGTCACAAAAAAAAAAAAAATATTAAGAAAGCCGAAAAGCCACCCAACAGCGAAACAATTTTTCAAATCCGTTCAGCAGTTTCGGAGCCCATTCAATGCAAACAAACAAACAAACAAAGAATCAAATCTTTCCTCTTTATAATATTGGTATAGATAGATTATTCTATCATCATCAATAGTTGTCGCAACGCACGCGATGTAAAGGATATTTTAGGTATTTTTTTTACATCTTGGGTTACATTATTCGAGTTTTAGAAAGGATCCCAATTTTTTTTTAAATAAAATATAGTATAGTATAGGGATAGTGTAGCTTCCCAACAGTGAAAGAATTTCCCAAATCGGTTCAGCAGTTTCGGAGCCCATTCAATGCACACAAACAAACAATCAAATCTTTCCTCTTTATTATATTGGTATAGACTATTCTTTCATCATGAATAGTTTTCGCAGTGCACGCGAAATACATCATCTTGGGTTACATTATTGGAGTTTTAGTAAGGATCCCTAATTTTTTTGAAAATATAATATAACCTATGTCACCCGGGGATAGTGAAGCTTCCCAACAGCGAAAGAATTTTTCAAATCGGTTCAGCAGTTTTGGAGCCCATTCAAACAAACAAACAATGAAATAAATAAACAATCAAATCTTTCCTCTTTATAATATTGGTATAGATAGATTAGGTAACCAAATCAAACACTGCACTGCACACCGATACCGAATCTCGCAACGTCGCAATTATCGAAGACCGCGCGCGGACTAAGCCGCGAGGCAAGAATACCTAGTCTCGCTCACACACGCTCCGACAAGCTGGCAACGTCGCGTAAACCGCGTGACGCGCGCGCGGCACAACCAGTGTACACGATTTTTGCAAGACGCACGCACACATCAATATTTCACGCACACCATGATCGCATGATTCGCATGTAAAGAACACACCACTACAATCGTAAAATTTGTCGTAATTATTGGGTTGAAAGATGGTATTTCCTAGCCATGAACATTTTAAATTATCGACTTTGCGATACTTAGAGGCCAAATTAGACCTATGTTAAGTCATGCCCAGTTCAAAATCGTAGTAGGACGCCTAAAAAGGCATCGACAGTTTTGTATGAAAGTCGTTTATCCTTAAGTCTGTCTATTTGCCTTCTACTCGTTTGCGCATATTTCATCCATTTGAGTTCAAACTTTGTAATTACGTAGCCAAAAGTCGCGCATCGGTGCTTGCACATTTGTTTTGTGGTAGTTGGAATCCTGCGGAACTATCAAACCTTTGTTAGTTATTCAACCGCATAGCAGTAGTGTGCAAACATTACCGTGTTCCCAAATGTAATATCTCAGGGTGACGAACAGGAACAGGCTTTGCCGAGTTGGGTTTTAACTGTTGCAGTAAAATTATCTATACCAATACCAATATTATAAAGAGGAAAGATTTGATTGTTTGTTTGTTTGCATTGAATAGGCTCCGAAACTACTGAACCGATTTGAAACATTCTTTCGCTGTTAGGAAGCTACACTATCCTCGAGTGACATAGGCTATATTATATTTAAAAAAAAATTAGGGATCCTTACTAAAACTCCAATAATGTAACCCAAGATGTAAAAAAAATACCTAAAATATTCTTTATATCGCGTCCGCTGCGACAACTATTGATGATGATAGAATAATCTATACCAATATTATAAAGAGGAAAATTTGATTGTTTGTTTGTTTGCATTGAATAGGCTCCGAAACTACTGAACCGATTTGAAAAATTATTTCGCTGTTGGGAAGCTACACTATCCCCGGGTGACATAGGCTATATTATATTTCTATATATACCAATATTATAAAGAGGAAAGATTTGTTTGTTTGCTTACTCGTCTTCATAGTCATAGTCATTTAATTCATAAAGCCAATTTACATGTCAAACTTAATAAATAAAATCATAATTTTCGCATACTTAATGTATGTAAATAAAATAAAATTTAAATCATTTAAATTAAAAATTTACAAAATTCGTCCTAGCTGTAGAATGCTTGCTCTATGCGTGCTTTAAAGATTTGCAGGTTGGGAGCTACAGTAACATGTTCTGGTTTCTGGTATTCTGGGCTTCTCACTATGTTGTATGAAAAAAACTATGTTATAGCCCGGAAAAACTTGTGTTTCTTATAGCACGCCGGGAAATCCACGGGACGCAGCTAGGTATAAACAAACCATGATGCAATGCAACATTTTCCCGACAATTTTCAATTGTTCCTCTGCTATCTCAACCATGATATTTGATGGCACTACGTCAGATATTATGATTATCTATGATAGTTTTACCAACTTATCTGTACAGTTTAATGGTGGGACCATCTGCGTATTTTCCAAAAAAAGGACTGTCGCTTGTATGTTTTTTTAGTTCCTACGTTTGGTCAACTGTTCGGATAAATTGGTCGCACTGTAACATAAAGTCCGTTACTGTACTGTTAAATTTGGTTTGATTTATGCTGCTACGAACGTCGTAAACGTATAGTAACAGATGGTCGCTCGGCGTGTAATTTTCGTTTTATATTGAAGTATTTCCCAATCAAAACAAGTAAATTTAAGTCACAGTCCAGTTTATTGAAGTTTGTTTATTACACATAGATGTACATGTAGTGTTTTTAGCACTGGCATACATCAGAATATTCTTTCAACTTTTTAACCCTACTTTTAACTTTCAAATTTTGCAACTGAATTTTAGACCAGTTCTCATTGTTCAATTGAGTTGTATTTTGCATACCTCTCAAGTTCCGATGACAATACAATATTATGACAGCGAGCGGATCTGATGATGGAGACGGAAGGTCGAAAACGGAACTCAGTAACTAACAGTAGATTGATGGACTCATTTTGATCAGCGTACTGTACAAATAACGGATTTTATAAAAGCTTGTCTGGAAAAAAAATATTTTTCCACAAAAACTTATTATGAACACAGGCAGGCAGGCATGCCACGTCGCTTAAAGAACCGATAACCGATGGGTAAGAAAGGTTCTTGAGTGGCAACCACGAGCTGGAAGACGTAGCGTAGGTAG
Organism: Apocheima hispidaria; assembly: GCA_947579745.1. Classification (NCBI taxonomy): domain Eukaryota; kingdom Metazoa; phylum Arthropoda; class Insecta; order Lepidoptera; family Geometridae; genus Apocheima; species Apocheima hispidaria. The sequence continues at coordinate 12,491,191 of OX388160.1, forward strand.
GCCTCCCACTGTGTGGACTGACAACATATTTTAAGGAAAAATATAGCCTGTGACACTCCGGATCAGGACATCAAGAGGAAAGAGGAATTTGACCACGACACCTAACTCTTCAAATTCGGTTCAGCCTTATCCTAACCAATACTATAAATGCGAATGTAACTCTGTGTCTGTTTATCTGTATCTCTGTTTGGGGTTTTGTCGCGTTATAACGGCTGAACGGATCGTCGGAGAGGGACATAAGCATTTTTTTTTTTGTAGTTGCACATGAACGAAGTCGCGTGTAACAGCTAGTATGCTGCAAGAGGTAATATACTAACACACAAACATACAGTCATATACTACTTACGTACACCCCTAAAACATTACCACCCTTGGGCAGTCAGGTAATTAAGGTATAGAATTAGACGATACTATCCATATGAAGAAGAAAAAAAAAACTGTAAAACTCGCTTCTTAATATCATGTAGTCTCCCCCTATAATTGTGGTGACGTTTAGCTTGTTTCCATTGCTTGCCTCCTTCTTTGTTACAATGACAATACATCATGTTGGTGTCTATTAAATAAATAAATAAATAAAGAAACTTAGAAAACCGATTGAACGCAGCTGCACAATTTTTGGTTATATGTTTGTAGTTATTATGTAGCTATTTATTCTTACTTTATGACTGCATATTTGGCGTGTTATTATGTAAATGACCTAGTTTGCATTTTAAAATATCATTAATGAACTTCCTGAATGTCACATAGTAATAGCTACCTAGCGCGATATACATACAAACATACATACATATATGTATCTAAACCAATATTATAATTGAGACGAATAGCCGCAATCGTAACAGGACCAATAAAACCTTTGAGGTATAAAAATGAACACGTTCGTTTCGAGCAGAAAACTTCTTTTGCGCGATTCAGAACTCTCTACATTACAACTACTAGTCCATATCTTTTAAACACCACAGTCAATTTTCATCTGTGACACCCCCTACGCTCTAAGTAGGGTTCGATTGACCAATACAAAAAATGGAAGCTTACATTTCAGTGGCTTGCTCTAGAGCACACCACACACACCATTACTACAAATATTGTCACACCACACAAAACATCTTAACTAATATTATAATTCAGATGGATATAGCCACAGTTGATCAGGATAAATAAAGCTTCGAGGTATAAAAATGAATATGTTCATCTCGAGGAAAACACTTTGGTTGCGCGATTCAGAACTCCCTGCATTACAACTTTCAGTCCATACAAAATGTCAAAAAATTAACAAAAATAAATCAACACCATCTAGCGAACTATAGGAAGTAGCTTTGTCTCTCTGACTGGATGTTTGTTGTGTTATTATGGCTAAATGGCTCAATGGATCTTGATAAAATTTGATAAGGAGTAACTGTATATCATAAAGTCTTTTTCTATGTCCACGCAAACGAAGTCGTGGGTAACGACTAATATATATATATATATATATATATTAATATGTCCAAAAAAAAGGAAAATAAAAAGTTTGTACCGCGACAGATAGATGCTACCTCATACCACTCATACTGAGTTCCTGAAGTGTGGAGACTTTTATTTGAATTTAATTACTTACCTATGCATAAAAAACTTTAGAAATTTGAATTGCTTCGTTCCGGCAATTTGACGCGATTGACCTCTGATAATGTTAATTACAGCTACATTTACTTGCAACACTTGAATTCGCGATAAACGAAGAAACGAATAGCTAAACCTACGTAATTATATTATCACGCTAATTTTAGCTGCTAATTCTTTGTTCAGAATATACCTAAAGTAACAGTTAGCCACGTCACAGGAAAAAAAAAAATTGGTACAGGCTCCTTGTATGAATCCGGGTAGGTAGGTGCACCTACCTCCTTCAACTGACTTGATCCGAGAGGCTTTCACGTTTGCCTGTGGTGTGGCAAATGTATGAATCTGGTCTTCTGTATCTATTTATTTTGTGTCGGAGGGCTCTGGGCTTCCTATAATACTCAGCGTGACCCTAGAAATTAATTTTATTCTGTGATTCAGATTCCGTTTTTTTTTTTTTTTTATTATGTGCCTATACGCACATGACTGTTTAAAATTGAAAGTCTTCCTTGGTGACACGGTTAAAGGTACTGCATTAGCCTTTTAACATCCCACTGTTGGGATATCGGCCTACAATGAAAGGGTGTTTGGGCCATGTCCAACGCGCTGACCGCTGTTCGGGTTCACATACATCAATTTCTCTCCGGAAATATGCAGTTTTCCTCACGGTGTTTTCCTTCATAGAAAAACTAGTTGTATATTCGTATTCCGTACGTTAGTTCCAAAGAACTGTAGTTTAATAGTAGTCACTATAGTTAAAGGTACGTGCACATAATTATGGTGCCGTCTATATGACTATGGTGCACACACTGACGTGCACGGTCACTTCAAAATCGGTAACGTGACATGACATAACTGATTATGTTTCATTCTCACAATAGTATGAAGGCGAAATTACCTATATTAACATGCTGGTGACGCGATGTTGATTGAGACCAGCCGGCCTAGCGTGACAAAATGTTGTCTTCCCTTTTTGTCGTGTTTGAACGTGTAAAATCTATGACTGGTTACGAATGTCGATAAAAATCGTCGACAAATGTCGCGGCGCGCATGCTAGGCTCACCGATGAGTGTGCCGATGACCTACGATTTCCTCAAAACTTAACGTGACTGTGTACAGCAGCACTGCTTTGGCGGACCCAGTTTTTTTTTTGGAAAAGGCTGAGAGTTTTTTTCATTTTTGTAAATCGGTAAATCCCAAATTTGTAAGGGTTGCGTCACTTTACAGTTAAGTTTAAGTTAATTTTTCAAAAGACACTGGATACTTTAGTCAAAAAACTTATGGCTTAGTGGGGATTTCAGCCACCTAGCTCCCCCTTGTATTCGCCACTGACTGTTACGTGCCTACCTTATATCTGTAGGTATATAAGTTTTCTCTAATTCGGTGCCGCTGGTATCTCTTATAAGCGTTATTCACCTAATGCGTTGACTGAAGGCTTGTCCTACACCAGTTCGCTGAGAAGTCGTACTCTTGAAAAAAATAGAGATCAATGAGTGTGTTTTCGTTGATTGCAGTGGACCGACACGTCGATAGCGCAATGATGCGGCGGTGAAGATGCGTCGCTACTCCAATGGTCACTTGACGTTCAACGACTACTTTATGATGTACCGCTCGAAATGGAAACGCATCGCGGTCGTGCTGCTAGTTGTGTGGATGGTCGTCACTTATCTCGTCATATCGCCACTCAGGTAAGAAAACAACACAAGCAGGAAAGAAGGCATTTTTGTAATTTCCACGAAGTCGAGCCTGTCCTGTTGGATCCCGAAACTCTGACCACGTCCTGTCTGATTATGTGGAAACTTCTGATCACACGATGTGACAGAACATAATATGTGACAGACATATTTTATTCTGTCTATGTATAATTTTGTCCCTGTTCTGAATTTGTTTTCAGGCTACTACCCCAGCAAAGATATTTTTTTTGTAATTTTTGGATAGTTAATAATAATTAATCTTTAGTGCTTTAGTTTTAGTTAATATATACTATTTCACTGTTTATTGTCCCAGATAAATAAAATAAAATATGTTTCTTTTAGAAATATAAATTGAGTGATTTCGACAGGACAGTTCCTTAAAGTCTCGTGCACACATATAGCGAAATTCTGTCGCCTATTTATGGTTTTCGCTTGAGGTGATCCCCCCGGCGCCCGGACCACGGGCCGGACGCGGCTCGCCGCGGCATTTGATCCAGCCATGAAACATTGAGCAGTTGTACTAAACTTCAAGAGCACTACTGCAATTTAGATAAATGCAGAATGATCTTGTAGAATCTTTACGTGTACTACCTATCAACGTCATCTAATGAAAAAATGGAAAAATACTTTTATTAGCATAAACATAAGCTTAAATTAGGATACATAAAATAAATATGCTTGCTTACTTGCTTATGTCTATGGAGGTTTGAAAAGTGGCAACACAGTGATTCCCGCACTAGGCTAAGCCTGTATCGCGGGAATCTGATACGTTTTAACTTAAGTCTATTGCCTCTAGTTAACAATATAATTAATATATAAGCATATTACTAATAATAGGACTAATTGCTCATTTTTATCAATAAATAAATATTTTTAATAGGGTATTAAATAAGTAAAAGTAATTAACTGTTTGTATATTGTACGACATATTAATATTGTATTATAATATATATGTATTGTATAAGTATTGTATATATAAATATTGTATTATGTAGACAAATTTTTGTGTTGTTATGGTATTAAAAAAGTAAACAAGTTATGATAATATCAGAATGATTACAATTGTTAGAATGATTAGGATATTATCCTAAGTTAATCTTCAGTCTCCCTGTAGCTTAGAGATGTCAGAAACTTGTATAAAGTCTTTTTGGCTTCATAAATAGACTTTTCTTTTAAATTGCAGTGTTTATCTAAAACATTGTAAACATGTGCCCTGACGAATTGACCAATAATATTTAATAGGTACAATCTGTTGTTTTCCCATCTTGCCATCTTATTTCCCTACGGCCGGCGACTTCACGAATGTTCGAAAGTTTAGCCCGCGACACAGTACTTATAAGCCGCGACACAGAACATATAACCCGCGACACAGAACATATAACCCGCGACACAGAACATATAACCCGCGACACAGAACATATAACCCGCGACTTGCCAAAGGTTACCCACACCTTCTTTAGAGACTTATCTCATGGCAGATCCAACGGGACGGACGGGGATAGGTCTCGTTACTGATTCTACTTGAATTTGTAAGCTCGAAACAAATCATCAGACGCGTTCGATAGTTGCGACTGATTCTGTTTCCAACAAGCAACACATCTAAGATTGCAATATACATATAAGCATGGATTCGCGGACGCGGCGTCGCGTCGGATGCCCGTTATCTGGCTTTCTGGATCTTTCGTGCGTGATGGCTTCCGATATGTTTCTAGGCTTAGAATTTGTTGTTTGTATGAAGGTGCGGGAGTGCGGACGACCCCTCGCAGTTCCAGGAGCGCCTCAGGCGGGCCTCGACGCAGCTGGAGGCATTGAAACAGCAACACAGTAATCTCATTGCTCAAATTAGGAAGTCTTCAGGGTGAGTATTCTAAAGCGAATGCCTGCCATTCGCTTGTAACGTAATAGTTAATATTCGTCCATTACACCAGTGAGTGAGGAGAATTAGAGCATTAGAGCGCTCAACCTGTAAGGGTTACTTCAGGAATGTGGAATAAAATGGAAGAAGAAAAAAAAATGATTAAAAAGACAACAATAAAAGACAAACAGCAACAAAAAAAATATAAAAAGTAACATACTTACTTAAACACTTATTTCAGTGGTTTCATTACTAGGACCTTAATGGTGTCATAAAAATCAATTGTCATTCTGTGAACCTCTACATAACAATACATAGGTTAATGTTGTACATAACATAGCAAGACATTTTTGTAGTGGTGGGGCTGTCTTGCAGAGTCCGCCTGGGGAAGTACCACACCTTTCCCAGTTATTCAACAGCCAAGCAGTAGTGTGCAAGGATTACTGTGTTCCGGATTGAAGGGCAATGTTTCCAGCGTAACTGGGCATACAGAGACATTAACATCTAACATCTCAGGCTGACGAGCGCAGTGCATTGCCGCGCAAAGTTTTGAACTGTCGAAGATCAAAATTCTGGGTGGCAATGAACTGTTATGGCAAGCGTGACGCTTAACATGAGGTGACCGACTTGCTCGTCTCGTTACAGAGTAACATAAAAAAAAAATGCAGTACCATTTTTTATTCCGTGCTACCACACAATCAGCGCCCCAGATCTTCGAAATACAGTTTTATGGACGACTGTACTTATTTGATATTTTACAACCAATGTTTGACGTTCTTACAACCCTATCTTAAGCCTACCATAGAATCACGAATGATTTTAAAACCGTTGTAAATTTACAGAATAAGTAATAGTTAATACGCTAGTGGAGTTCGGGGTCGTTTGTCATTGTAATATCTCGATGGCCAGATCACATCGCGTGTTGAGTATCAGCGTTAAGTGCTTACCCACATTAACTAGAGGGCGCGGGCGCGGGCGCGAAAATTTAAAGATGGCGTACTATGTAAACTCGCGTACCAAAAAGGCAGGTGCGTGTGGAAGTACGAACAAGTTCGCGACTGTCACTCGTGGCAATATCGAACGTGTGCAGTCATTTGTTTTTCTCGCGGTTTCAAGTAAGTCAAACGTCACACGCCTGGTGGCCAACGTGGGCACGAAATTGGGCCCACACTCGCGCCCGCGCCCGCTAGCTTAACATGCACAAGCCCTTACGTTGACTGATATTTGAATTTTTGATACATCTGTCTAGAATAAATTATAGTCAACAATAATTTACTGAAATCAACTTTGATTGTTCAAAATCGATCATACGTTATTAAATAAATAAAAAATGAAGAGTCATAAATCCTCACGCATACACAATTAATGCCTAGACCCAGAACAGATGTTTAATTTATAATTTAAGTTTGTCCGGCCGAGAAACGAGTCCTCCTGCTTAGAAAGCAAATGCGCTAACGAGCCATTCAGGCCGTCCAATGCGAAATAACTGTCTCGTCTCTCTTTCTCTTTCCATGTATCTTTTTTTCTGCCGTACTGTCTTCCTTTCTCTGACCCTGTTTATTTCTGTCTCACTCTTTCATTAACCCACTGTCTCTTTCTGTCCCACTTTTTCTCTGTTCATCGGTCTATTTGTCATCTGTACGACTTATCGGTTGAATTTTGGAAAAAAGAAGAAAAGAGAATGTAGTAAGAACATAAAGAAGAATGTACGTAATGAGGATATTTTTATAACGGAAAAAATGCAGTGTTTTTCTACGAATCTGGTTTATATTTCCGTCTCTCTCATTCTAGTTTCAAACTCATACTTCTCGCTTTTTCAGACTCAAAGGTATAAAAGATATTGAGCGGCTACTCTTAGACGACGGAGGGCCGTCGGTGGAATACGAAACACTTAGACGAAGAATATACTCGAACACTAAGGAACTCTGGTACTATGTCAGCCATGAGCTCGGGAAGACGCCCATTGACGACCTTAACACGGAGAGGATAAAGGTCATATTAGAGGAGGTGGCGGATAGAAAGAGGTTAGTATTTTTATTTTGTTTAAGCTATTCAATTCTATTTTAGACCATTAGGTTATAATACGTAACGACGTCAAATATTTTTTTATCGTTAAAAAAAAGTCCCATAGAGGCTGTAAAGGCCGCCCATATTAGGGGGTGATAACCACAATTCCCACGCATGACAGGCGGCTTGGAGATCACACAAGGTTTACCATTTCTCAAAATCTAATCTAGCTCAAAATGTTCCAATTCTGTTAATTTTATCCCAGGGCGTTACTCTCGGACCAGGAGAAGTTATCAGACATCGATGGGCACCAGGAGTGGCGGCGGAACGAAGCGGCCAATGTCAGCGACCTCGTGCAGCGCAGGCTGAAGTACCTGCAGAACCCGCCTGACTGCAAGGAGGCCAGGAAACTCGTCTGCAATCTCAACAAGGTAATTTAGACCTTCAGCAGCCCAAAGATAAGGTAGGTTTTAAAACAGGACGCAAAAAAATAGGGGTACAATTTGATGGCCCGTTTGTCTGTCTTTGGTATCGTAGCTCTCAACGGGAGACTGATTTCAATGTAGTTTCGGTTCAGCCCAAAGATCTTTAAAAGTATAGAGTCAACATAGACGCGCCGAAAACGGCAATAAAATGCTGACGAAATTTTCAAATATACAAAGAGAAGTTTCTGATATTTTTCGTCAGTTCAAAACGAATTATATGTGTGTATTTTTGGTTTAGTGAGAAGTGTGCTTATAATAGCTTTCACCTTGATTTTGTTGGTTGGTGTAATTTCTTGATACAATCTATTTATTAGCGCAAAATTAATTGTCATGAACCCACGATGACAAATTAAGTAGTAATTGACAAAAATCGCAAGAAAATTTGAATTTGCCGCGCTGAGCGGAACGTTTCACCTTAAGCCATCTCTTTTCATCTGCGCGAAAGTGTATAGCGCCTCTTAATTCTGTTTTGGATTCGCTCCCGAAGTTATTTCGCAATTGAATCCCATATCCAAACGTCAGTTATCTATATTTACCGGAGCCTGTGTTCCACATAGCACAATGTCTGCTATAATTAGATATACAAACACTCGCTTGCATCCGTCACGATCTGTCACCCAGCGTGGCGGGTCAACGGCCGACTGCGCAGCCTGCTACCGGATCACGTGTAGGGAAATCCAAAAATAATAAAACAGGCTGTTACTAAAATGGTTTTTTAATTAACTTTTTTTTTAGTACAGCTCCACGGACTCCAGGGTACATGCCCTTTGCCAACTTTTACATTGTTTTCGTCAACCATAAGTGCTTTATAGTGGTAGGACTCTTTTGCAGAGTCAACCCGCCGAAGTGCCACACCTTTACCAGTTATTCCACCGCGTTGTGGCTTAAAGGCCAATGTTTCCAACGTAATTATTGAGCGAAGAGATTTAACATCTACGAGTTCAGAGTTACGAACGTAGGACAATGTCACGGAATGTTTTAATTGCTATATGGAGTATTAGCTACGCCCCGCGGTTTCACCCGCTATTCTACAGAAACCGATTATTTTTACGGGGAAAGTGTATGTGTTGTTCCAGAGTGTAAGCTACCTCCTTACCAAATTTCATTAAAATCCGTTCAGTTGTTATAGAGTTGAACGGGAACAAACACCAACAAAGTTTTAAACGATTTGAATTTGAGACACATCCTGTATCGCCTCTGTTCACTTCACACTTGTAGGCACATAAACTGACAAAACCATTTCAAAACACGCCGGGAAATTACAATGCACTTAACATAGATAAAATACCTAAGCAAATGTTGGCTACATAACTTATTGTCATAATAATTTAGTATCACGTATTTCAATTTAGTATCGATACGTATTTCAATTTAGTATCGATAATCCTATCGACTCGAATTGGGGGAGATCTTTGCTCAGCAGTATGCTAGCGGGTTAAAAAAGAACCTAAGTACTCGCTAACGCAAATTCTAGACTATTTTGAAAATAATGTAAGAGGATAAACCGAAAGAAATTCTTGTGGCGGCGTCGTGTGGCGGGTCGCCCTCTTCCCTTCAATATGGTTGAGGAGAGCGATGGCTGCACATGCATCAACTCGTGAACGGGTGCTGCTTGCGGGAGCTGGACTGCTCGGAGTATATACGCAAATCTATAATAGCACTTAGCTCTTTATTAGCATATTCGTTGGTACATACATTCCTTTTGTAAAGTCTTTAGTTTTTATATTCCGTTTTAGTTGATAAAATATTTGTAAAACTTGATAAATGGCACGGACCCCGGAGTCCGTGGAGCAATACTGTACAAAAAAAAAAAACCTAACGAAATGCGATTTTCTCTTCTGGACACCTCTTTAGTGTTGTAATTTGATGTGCACGTCTCGTGGTTATATCATCCTAGTCCTAGTATAGCAAAATTTGAAACCATGATTACTACATTTTTCTCGGTAACAAAAAACATTGAAAAAAAAACCTCGATTTACATAATTTTTTGCCAGATCTCGGAACCACTAGGGTTTTTTTTTTTATTATTGTTTATAGGCTTGCGTTTGACTGCCATCACGTCTGATGTTAAACGAAGACTGTCTATCTGTTAGTGTATCAGACACAGACTACTTTTAACACAAACTCACTTGATTTTGAGTGACAGTGAGTGCGAGGATGGTATACACCTAGTCTGGACTGGAAACTGGCTTTCAAGTGAGATGTGATTCTGATCGCAGATCTGCAGATCGTAGTCGGTACGGCAGCGCGGCGTGGGAGTTGTGTTTTACTGAAACGCCACGCTCTCGTCTCGCAATGTGCCGTTTCTCGTACATTTCGGTACATTGCAACCCAAAAAGTCGCTATACACTATACACTTTTTTTTTTATCTGCGCGCGCAGATGATAAGTTATGGATTTAGCGCGCGCTAGTCAAAAAATCAGATGATGGCTACTGAGATGCACAACTAAAACATGAAGTCAAACAAAATTCTGTTCTATGCTATCCTAGATATTATTATTAGTTCACTATTAGAGTAATAACTTGAACACTTGAATATACAATAAGCGTTCGGAGATCTGGCAAAAAAATGTAAAACCAAGGGTTTTTCAATGATTTTCATCAAGGAAATGTTATGGAATCGTGTTTTCTCTCTTAGCTATACTAGACGATATATATCACAACATAAGATTTCTATCCACATAATTAATGAGGTGCACGAAATAGAAAAAACATTATTTTCTGTTTATTTCGTTGAATAAGCATATATATTTTTTGTTCCAGGGCTGCGGTTTCGGCTGCCAGCTTCACCACATAGTGTACTGCCTCATATTCGCGTACGCCACAGAGAGGACCCTTATACTGAACAGTAAAGGGTGGAGATACAACAACAAAGGGTGGGAGTACGTCTTCCACCCCATCTCGGACACCTGCACTAGCGCGTACACCGACAAAGTGTTGCAGTGGCCAGGTATGTGGTTATCTTACGCCGAGGGGAAGATGGCGACGCCACAAGTTAAAAAAATATTAAACAGTATGTTTCCAGTTCCTTTGCATTACTTGATAGCGTTTTATTAGGTTTTTGTTGAGTGCAATTTCATTTGATTGTGCAGTTTCTATGCTCCAACGCGAAGCGATAGGAGGTTGATAAGAATTGTGTAAATCTATAACTTTTGTATTTAACAATTGTAACACTTCGTATGACCTAGTTTTGAGCTATTTACAATATTGACAAGTAATGATGACCGAGTGAGCGAAGCGAACGAATGTCTGTTTTTAACCGACATCCAAAAAAAGGAGGAGGTTTTCACCTCGACTGATTTTGTTTGTTATCTCAGAACACCGTCATTTATGAACCGATTTGGAAAATTATTTTTGAATTTGAAAGGAGATACTTCCAGATTGGTCCCATTTTTATCAAAATCCAATTCTGCTAATGGGATTCATGAGTAATTGAGGGAACTCCTTTTAAATTTCGTGAAGCGCTTGGTATGAGGAACCTAAATTTTTCGGATTGACCTCATCGTTTGGATCAGCCTTTATATTTACATAGTTACACATATACGCACAAACTTTCACATTTATAAAATTAGTGTGAATTGATTTTTCTCTTTTCAGTGTCGTACGACGCCAAAGTGATATCGCTCCCGTTCATAGACTCAATAACGCAGAAACCCAAGTTTCTACCGCTCGCCATCCCTAAAGATTTGGCGCATAGGTGAGTTTACTGTTATATTTAAACTAGCGACTAGCTTCGCACGGATGTAATATAGAATAAATATGTATGGAAAACTTATACTACATTTAAAAAAAAAATAAAAAAAAATATATATAATAAAATATTTAAAAAAAAGATATATATAAAAATATATATATGTCGGATCCGGATCATAATCACGACTTATATTACTAAAAGAGAAGCGCGCCAACGTCGTCTCAGTCGGCAACTACCAGAACAGTCACCTCGTGCGCTTCCGGCGTAGCTGTAGGCTGTACTTTAATCACCACGAGAGCCCTAATATTGGATTGGCGGAAGAGTAGCGCGCTAACATCGTGCCAGTCGGCAACTATCTGAACAAAGTCACCTCGTGCGCTTCCGGCGTAGCTGTATGCCCACGAGAGCCCTAATATTGGATTGGCGGAAGAGTAGCGCGCTAACATCGTGCCAGTCGGCAACTATCTGAACAAAGTCACCTCGTGCGCTTCCGGCGTAGCTGTATGCCCACAAGAGCCCTAATATTGGATTGGCGGAAGAGTAGCGCGCTAACATCGTGCCAGTCGGCAACTATCTGAACAAAGTCACCTCGTGCGCTTCCGGCGTAGCTGTATGCCCACAAGAGCCCTAATATTGGATTGGCGGAAGAGTAGCGCGCTAACGTCGTGTCAGTCGGCAACTACCTGAACAAAGTCACCTCGTGCGCTTCCGGCGTAGCTGTATGCCCACAAGAGCCCTAATATTGGATTGGCGGAAGAGTAGCGCGCTAACATCGTGCCAGTCGGCAACTATCTGAACAAAGTCACCTCGTGCGCTTCCGGCGTAGCTGTATGCCCACAAGAGCCCTAATATTGGATCGGCGGAAGAGTAGCGCGCTAACATCGTGCCAGTCGGCAACTATCTGAACAAAGTCACCTCGTGCGCTTCCGGCGTAGCTGTATGCCCACAAGAGCCCTAATATTGGATTGGCGGAAGAGTAGCGCGCTAACGTCGTGTCAGTCGGCAACTACCTGAACAAAGTCACCTTGTGCGCTTCCGGCGTAGCCTCGGTGTCTTCGTTCGACTGTGTTCGTCACTTCTATACCGAGAGCCGTGGAGTAAAGACGTCTAAGAACTATCCTATCGTCTCGTTATTACCTACCTGTTAAATTAAGATGTTCGATTGCTGTTTATAGTTGGAAATGGTTTAAATTAAATTAAGATGTTCGATTGCTGTTTATAGTTGGAAATGGTTTAAATAAGAGCCAGTGTTTCCTCATTTCGCACGAGTACCCACAATACGCCCACAGGATGTCTGAAGATGATGATCTGCCCCCCAGAAAAAATCTGATGTCTCCGACATATATATATAAGGTATTAAAAAAATATAAAAGGTATTGAATATAAAAGGTTGGACAAGTTATAAAACAGTCAATTAAAGAAAACTTAAAAATACTAACTAAAACCTAAAATAACTGTATAAAAATTAAGACCATTAGTGGAGGGAAACTTCCCCCAGAATGCTGGCGGCATTGCCACGTTGAATGGCAATGCTCAATTTCTGTGCAACTAAAAGTCAGCAAATATGTATGGAAATATATTTATTATTATATATAAACATTTGTGAAAAGTTATCGAACTGATGGTGAAAATCGCTTCAAAATTCTTTGTTAGCGAATATACAGACACACAGAAGGACAGACGCGGAAAGCGACTTTATTAAACGACTTCCAAAAAAAGGAGGAGGTTCTCAAGTCGAATGTTTTTTTTTTTGTTTTTTTTTATGTATGTTACGGCTAAAACCCGAAGTGCGGCTACACGTAGTTTTAACCGGTTAGAACTAGGTGTACTCTTGGTTAAATCTAGTACTAGTCGATTATTTTCGGGTAAATCTAGGTTTAGCCGTTATCATTCCGGCTAGAACTAGGTCTAACCAAACCCTAGTGGCTGATACTCGATATCATGCTGGCTACAACTAGATCCAGATTTTTGTGAGACCAAAGTTCTGTACACAGTGTAGTGACCTAGCCGAGCCAGTCAGGCCAAACTGGCGCAGGTTTGTCAGGTTTTATAAATGCGTGTGTGATCCAGGATAGTCCGGTTCAACGGCGATCCGTCCTCGTGGTGGATCGGCCAGATGCTGAAGTACATCCTGAAGCCGCGGGCTCCGATGCAGAAGGCTATCAACGACACCATCGCTAAGATGAACTTCAAGTCTCCTATAGTTGGGTAAGTCTTATTAATTTTTTGACACATATTATCTATCACACTAATATTATAAATTCGAAAGTTTGTGTGTAAGTATGTTTGCTCCCGTTCAACTCTGTAACGGCTGAACGGATTTGGATGCAATTTGGTATGGAGGTAGCTTATTCCCTGGAATAACACATGGACTTTTTACCTTGAAACATTTAACCGTTCCTGTAGAATGGCGGGTGAAACCGCAGGGCGCAGCTAGTGTTCTATATTATGGAACTCACACAGCCGGCAATGGAGAGCTGTGCTCGGAGTTTCTTGGCGCGATAAAATCCGGAACGAGGATATTCGTCGAAGAACCAAAGTCACCGACGTAGCTCTCAGAGTTTGCAAGCTGAAGTGGCGATGCTATTTTAAACCATAGAACCAAAACGCATTAAGGCGCTCCCTATTATCCCGCTCAAAGTTCTAAGGTTTAAAGTTGAAAATCGCATATCCATACTCGATGAGAAAACGGTAAATTGTAGTTTTTCATTACTTTTTTGCCGATTATCGGAAATATACAAATCAAATAAAAAAACTACCTGGTTCGCCGTATAAACCACTAGCCTGGATTTTTAATTTGTAAAAGAAAATTTGTAGTTACCGCTGAAAATTCAGAGCATTTGATTTCAGAAAGGGTTTTCAGGGGGTCATTTTGCGGTTTTTTTATTTTGTAACTAAGACAGATTTTCGAAATTTTATTCGGTTAAACGTAATTTCAGAGTTATTTTCTATGTGCAGTATTTTTTGCACCTGATTAAGTAATCTCGTCACATCGGTCAAATCGCTGAAAAATGCTTGTTGTTTTGCGATTTGACCTCGCCTTAATATCTCAAAATAATATCTCTTATCTACGTTACTGCTAATTGACAACGCTCGCTAGTTTTACAACTCTTTATCAGATACTCATTCAAGTTGTTTCATAAAATTATGGGCAATAAAAAATTTACAGCACAGTTTTATTGAGTTTCAGATAACGGTCGTACATGGTGTAAAAGTTAATTAATTACTGTTGTAAGCCGAGCCAAGTAAATTAGCTAAACGATTACATCGAATATTTTTATTAATCAATACTCAATACATTTATCGCAAACATTATGTAAATTACATGCAGATCTTAATTAGCTTATTTTAAATAATTAATCATAATGACCCTGATTGGGTATGGCAATATCGTGCGGAGCGGGTCAATCTATTCTATAATTGTCTTATCTGTCAAAAATTCGTCTAGGGTATAGTAGGATTTCGCGAGTGGTTGGATTTTTTGGTTGTGAGTTTCGTATTTGACGACCAATTTCGTATCTGTTGATGATGTGGTCGAAGATGAAGCACTCGCACAACTAGAAGAAGTTATAATGGTGTTCGGATAGACGACGTACATATTCGACGGTATGATAGGAATGAAACCTAGAAAAAAAAAAACATTATGAAACTTCAACAAAAGATGTCGTCGTCTAAGTTATTTGGGAAAGGAACAAGGAAGGTCGAGTGAGTTATGGCGATGCGACGCGAGTTGGGTCGTTGACATCTAGCTATCTATCAGCTGATTGAGTCGGCAAATGTGCCAGTAGGCCTGTCAGCAGATCGGCAACTTCAAATATTTAAGGTGAATCTTTTTTTTCCAAATTTTGCTTTCATAATTTACTATTATCCTTGCAAATTATGTCCATCGTCTAACCGAGCGCCCAGTATATTTTAAGACATATATTCGGAGACATTCCCTGTCTTCGAATTCGCGGCGACGGAGTAACCCCAAACAGAAGGATGAAGCGTAGTACGGGGACAAGTCGGCATGTGTATGTATGATTGTATGTCATCTGTCCGCAAGTTATTGTCGGAGAAATTCCGACGATAACTTGCGGACAGTTGATCCGCTCATCATGAAATGTTGTAGGCAACTAATTAAGTTCAATACTAATTTTAAGTTCAAAAAAAGGGGATGTTTGGTCCACGGGTTGTGAGGTTATAGGAATCGCGCGGTCTCAGTTCGACACGAACTACTAGTTAAATCCTTTCGCGTCATTTTGTAGGTTCTATTTTTAATGATAATGTTCAATTGTACAGCGTCCACATTCGTCGCACGGACAAGGTGGGGACGGAAGCGGCCTTCCATCACATACACGAGTACATGTCCCACGTGGAGGACTACTACGCGCAGCTCGAGCTGACTACCACGGTGGAAGAGAGACGGGTCTATCTCGCCACAGACGACGCCAACGTGAGTTTAAAGAGTTCTCTATGTTTGACAACGGCTAGGCATTTGACCACAAACTTACGCGATGTTAATGCAAGAAAGTACCACTACCAACTGTGGTTTCCTTCACCGATGGACTGATGATAATTCTGTTAATTACTGAAACGACGCCAAAAAAATAACATCTTTGAATATACCTTTTTTTTTTAAATCATGCAACACCAGCTTAGCTTATTTTTATTTATTTATTAATACAGAAAAATTACAATTAGTTGTTCATTATTGCCTTAAAACCTTATAATATTAGGTTTATCTAGTTCTCGATAATATTCAAGTAAGAAAAACAATAATAGTTATTAAACTACTTAAGTTAAGTATTAAATTAATACAAATACAATAAAATTAGTAGGTACAATAGGTTTATAGGTTTTGGTAGTGGTAGTGGCTTGCAGAGTCCGCCTGGGGAAGTACCACACCTTTGCCAGTTATTCAACCGCCAAGCAGTAGTGTGCAAGCATTACTGTGTTCTGGATTGAAGGGCAATGTTTCCAGCGTACAGCGTACTGGGCATACAGATATTTAACATCTAACATCTCAGGGTGACGAGCGCAGTGCATTGCCGCGCCACCCAGAATTTTGAACTGTTGAAGTTCAAAATTCTGGGTGGCACGGAACTGTTTTGGGCAAGCGTGTCACTTAACATCAGGTGAGCGACTTGCTCGTCTCATCACCGAGGAACATAAATAATGATATAATAAACACACCAGTCCCAACCCGCTAAGCGCTGCGGGGCGACCACACAAACAAAAAAACAGTTTTAATGTTATTGGGGTGTATGTAAGTTGTGTGTGTTGTGTGTCTTCGGTAGCTTAAACGGCTTGACCGATTTTGTTGACTGAGGTATCGTTGGATTCCTCTTTATCACACTAATATTATAAATGCGAAAGTGTGTGTGTATGTATGTAAGTAGGTAAGTGTGTTTGTTCCCGTTCAACTCTGTAACGGCTGAATAGATTAATGAAATTTGGTATGGAGATAGCGTACACCCTGGATTAACACTAAGGCTTTTTATTCCGGAACAATATTCGTAAAAAAAAGTAAAATCCAGCGCGTAAGCAAACCCTGGATTTTACTCTTTATCCCGGAAAAATATTCGGTTTCTGTAGAATAGCGGGTGAAACCGCGGGGCGCAGCTAGTAGGTTTAATATAATCATTCTGCAGTCGGGTATTTTGTTTTTTTTTTTATATAATAAATAATATGATAAAAGATCATATTATGATCTCGGTCAGGTGTTGGAAGACGCGCGCCGGAAGTACCCGCAGTACTCGTTCTACGGCGACCCGTCCATAGCGAAGACGGCGGCCACGCACCGCCGCTACACGCCGCTGTCGCTCACCGGCCTGCTCGTCGACCTGCACATGCTGGCGCGCTGCGACTACCTCGTCTGCACCTTCAGCAGCCAGGTAGGGTGCCTCGCTCGTCGTACGCGTATACATACGCACATATTCTGAAATATTATTCTACTCATCATTATGACAAACTTTTACTACGGATGGTCCCATAGTAAAAGTTCGTGAACAAAGTAATAGTGAAAAAAAAAGACGAATTTGAAGTAAATGGAACAGCTGTTTCAATTTTGGTCTCGTAGTAAAAGTTGTTCACATTGTCGAGTACAACGATATCCTGAATATTACCGTCGTTTAACTAAACACTCTGGAACATTTCAATTGGTACCGACTCCATAGTGCATATACCAGGCAACTTTTTTATTTTAGGTTTAGGTTTAGGTTGGCCTCTGTCGGCCTCTACAGCTTTACCGCACTTGGAGAAGGCATATGGGGTTGAGCCCATAAATTATTACTAGTAGTTCGCGTCGAACTGAGACCTCGCGACCCCTATATCTTCACAACCCCTGGACCGATTCAGCTCATATTCGAACTTAAAAATTGTATTGAAATGAAGTACTTGCCTACAAAATTTTATAAAGATCGGACCAACGGTTCGCAAGCTATCATCTGACAAATATACACACAAACATACAAATGCCGATTTATCCCAGTAAACTCTGAGACCTTCGCTTCGCTCGGTCAATTACGGTCGAGGGTGACTAGCGCAAGGACACCGCTACGGTACGGATCTCGGCTTTGGCCGTCACCCGGGAATGGGACATCAGACATGGCCTGGCACCCCACAAGGGGTGTGCCCTGGGGCCCTAGCGGTTTGTTTATTATCTGTTAGAGAATTTAAACGATCTTCGGACAGATCCTGGGATTCTTGGACTACGCCGGCGAGGTCTATACCGGTGCCTATACCAAATACTGTATACTTCCTGTTGCCGGGTTCTGTCGGATACTAGACACCATTGTGAACTCGACGCTCTACAAGCACTAAACACAAAAGAACGCAGTGTTCGTGTCACCATCTCTAGATATAAATCACCGCTACATAACGTGACTTCAGACATTAATTAAGATTTAAACGGCATCTGTGGGTCGTTCTCTTTCGCTTGTACATTCAACATTCAATAACTGAGTGTTCTAAATGATAGCGTCTCATATAAAAATGTTCCTCGCATAATTTGAAAAGTTTTCGAAAAAGTTTTTTGCTCTGCGTGTTTTAAAGCCAGTGGTCTGGTGTCCAGGTGGGTCGAGTGGCGTACGAGATGATGCAAACGAACCGCATGGACGCGTCCGACAGCTTCTTCTCGCTCGACGACATCTACTACTTCGGCGGACAGAACGCGCACGACCGCGTGGCCGTCATGCAGAACAAGGCCGGCCATCAGGACATCGCCTTCGACGTGAGTATTGCCCTGGAAAGGGAACACTGTCCACGCCCATAGAAGCTGCATAGGAAAGTCAACACTTTCAGGTTGTACTTTATTATTGTACCTTATATTGTACATTATTATTGTACCTTACTATTGTACCTTATATTGTACATTATTATTGTACCTTACTATTGTACCTTATATTGTATCGAAGTTATATATTAATAAAATGGTGAAAAAATGCGAACGAGATAGCTAAATCGGCCTTTTGTAAGTCTGGTGACGATGGTAAACGTCTGCTATCCCGTACGCTCGCATGGTGCGAGTAAGTTGGCAAGAGTGCGAGAGGGACGGCATGTGATGATGATCGTCACCAGAGTTACATTCAAAGCTAGTTGTGTTCATCTTCGATCTTAACAACAAGTGAGCTGTGTTCAAATGCCCAGCCTGTCAAAAATAATAACTAAAACTTTCTATGGCTGCGTGTTAACTTTTCAGTAGACTCGGGGCCTTAGGTACCATCTCCATTTCGACCTTTCGATTTCGATAAAAAATTTGCGCACTAGTTAAAAAGTAACCGTGTATCGTGTCCCTGTCCCCCGTCAGTCAACTAACACCGTGCCGCTGTTGCAGGTCGGCGACACGATAGGCGTCGCCGGTAACCATTGGAACGGTTACGGACGCGGCACTAACAAGAGGACGAATATGGTGAGTCATCCCTTGAATTATCCCTTAGGGTGGAATTACACCAAGGGGACAAAACTTGTGGCATGCTGAATAATGTAGCTTGTCAACAACCAATTGTTTTCGTTGTATCATAATAATCGTTTGTTATTTCGTAACTGTCTCGACGTTGAGACGTAAATGGTAACTTTCGTGATGGCGTCGCGACAGTTGTGTGATGATGTTCAGCAAATGGAAAACAATTTTGTGACAGTGTCGTAAAAGTACTTGTTTCGTAACTATCTGTACAAACTTGCAAACAATTTCGTCGCGGCGTAATAACAGGTGCAGTTGTCCGTAGCTGTAACGACATCGCGATGAAAGTGTTTGTATAGATATTAAAAATCAGTAACATACGGGCACCTTATGCAGTATTTCCACAGCACAGATCACACCCTAGATTCTGCATTCTGGACGCTCGAAGCATCAGTCTAAATACACTTACAAAAATTTACTCTGATTGGTTGATTGTTAGGCGCGAGTAGGCGTAACCTTGAAATATGAACGATCGGTCGCTCTCCCCGCGACCCGCGCCGCACCTCAAACTTTGGTGACTTTTTGTAGGAACAACGAATCTCGTAATGCGGTATCTAGTGTGATCTGTGTGCCACAGATACCATTTTAAGCCAACGCTGCATAAAGTATTCGAACTATATCGAATACTCGTCATCCTCATGGTTTTATTAGCATCATACTATTTTTCTTGTTTTTTTTCCAAAATAAGCAGTATGTTACTATGTGAATCCTTATGATGAACACAACCCGCTTCCCGAATTCATCGACCGGTCAGCCGTTTAGTTATTAAAAAGTAATAATAGTCATGAAAGGCCTCGAGAGAACCAACAACCTACAGGCTTAACTTTTGTTCACAGAACGGCCTGATACCCTGGTACAAAACAGCGGACCATCTCGTGTTATACCCGTTCCCGGAATACAAACAAGTGCCGCTATATACGGACACTAGCCAAAACTACTGAAATTATCCTTTTGTACCATAGACAACTCATAAAATGTACTGTGCATAGAACCCATCTAGTTATATCTAAATAACCGTGCCCGGTTATAATGGAATCAATTGCAAGGGGTTATTAACCGCGCGCGGCTAAAATGGAACCAATTGTAAAGGGCCATTAATTAAAAAAAAAAAAATGTACATTATTTCCGGGGTACATTTTAAACCGCGTGCGGTTTAAATGAAATTAATTGTATAGGGTCAATAATCGCGCGCGGCTAATATAGAACTTATTTTATAATGCCATTAAATGCGCGCGACTCAATTTTAACCAATAGAGTAGGATCATCCCTCGCGCGGCTAAAATGGACCCGATTGTGTAAGGTCATCCCGCGCTCGGCAATAATAGAACCAATTGTGTAAGGTCATCCCACGCGCGGAAAAAATGGAACCAATTGTGTAAGGTCATCCCGCGTGCGGCAAAAATGAAACCAATTGTGTAAGGTCATCCCGCGCGCGGCAAAAATGGAACCAATTGTGTAAGGTGATCACGCGCGCGGCACAAATGGAACCAATTGTGTAAGGTAATTGCGCGCGCGGCACAAATGGAACCAATTGTGTTTGCAAATGCGCACAGTAATGTTTGCGTACTACTGCTTGGCGGTTGAATAACTGGCAAATGTGGTTTGCTTCCCCAGGCGGACTCTGCCATATTACTGAAGCTTCACTGATTTCCTTTTACACTGATCTGATACTCGAATCTAATTATAAAAAAAGGAGGTTAAAACTCGAATATTTTTTCTAATTTATATTAATTACATTACTTATATTATATTACTTTTTACTATTGTGAGTGACTTTTTTTGTACCGCAACGGAAAATTTAGGGTGAGACATTTTTAACACATTTTAAATTTTCTAAATTCTCTTGGACGAATTGAAGAATGGCATCTCCAAATAATAGATAATTTTGAAAATTAAAAATCTTCAAAGTAACATTGCCATAGATATCTACTTCATATGTACCTATCTCATCCTAAATTTTCAGTCGCGGTAAAAAAAGTCACCCCGTATTGTAATTCAAGGGAGTTCTAGCGAATCCCGGTAAAATTGTTATAACAAAAAATAGACCTTATTTATAATTTGTTATGGTTTAGATCTGATTTTGTCTTTTTGTAAACATATTAGGAAAAAACCAAAGCCGAAATCAAGACAAATATTTTACACGTTTTAATCGTCCTAAGTACAAACTTATCTTACATTTCAAACGAAACACGACTGATATTAATGTTTTCATTTAATAATACACCACACAGTTATGAAATCTTCCATGTTACATTCCATAATAAGTCATAATTTTTGCTTGAAAGATTCTGTGTGGCAAAGCTTTAAGTATAAACCGTAAAATAATAATAATATAAGTTGCTTCTTAAAATAGCTCTAGCACCACAGACTACCCCATAGATTTCGTACTCAATACGATCGAAGAGCACCACGCATAGGTCAAAACACTTAATAAATCACGCGTAAGTGATACGTTAAGCGTAACCATGATCATCATGATGTAACCATGAACCAATAGGAAACAGATCATATTTATTGTTTAACTGTGTACGGTCCTAAATAATTTCAACAAGTAACAACAATCAAGTTCATTGTGAACATAAATATTAAACTTATGTACTAATTTCATGAATATGACATTGATGAATTTAATTATACTTTGACTTCAATTTGATTAAAACATAGATTTACAATTTAACATCTTACAATCACAGGTCCTTCCTGTAACTTTGACGACTTGGGGTAGGAACAAAGATGTAATGCGGTATCTATAGGGTAATCTGTGTCTAGCAAGGACTGTTTGGATTGTTATTCCTTGGACGACTGTTATGTAAACCCAACAACATTATAATTAAGTAGTCGTGATTATGAAATCGTAGTTTTATGTCTCGAGGTGGATTAAAAAAAATATTTATTGTCCATGCAAAGTGGCTCACTTTTTTCTTAATATATCAATCATATTATTTTCACCGTTTGTTTGATTTGCTGTGAGTTATATTTACATTTATGGCGTTATGTAATGAATTTGTATTTTTTTTTAATTTATTTAAAAAACACTTTAGCCGCATTTACTAAAATTATTATAAAATGTGCAATGATATGATAAGTTATAGTTTGGTAAAGATTATTGTGACGGCCTAAACTTTGTGACTTGCCCAGTTCGTAAATTAAAAAAAAACCTGACAATAGAGAAAGGAATGTTTCGAAAAAATAGTTACAATCTATTTTTCTAGCGAGTCTTGATGTAACAGAACGTAATCTGAAAATACGATATTCAATTTTATGCATATATATATATATATATAAAAATACTTTATACAAGATGTTACCGAAAGGTGCAACAATATTGTACGGTATGTATGTATATGTAAGTTTTAAATTTTCGCGATTTGAACACATCATTTAATGTATCAGGAAACCACGCTAAAACTAGTTTATGTATATAAATAAACGTTTCAGCCAAGTTTCAACGGCCGTGGTCACGAGCTGACTGAAGAATGCGGGACGTCTCTGTGCGAAATGAGGGTGTTCTCTCATCTACCCTCATTTATTTTTGTCTTGAAAACTTTTAGTATGGGAACAATCCTGAAACAGCGAAATAAAAACATCGTCAAAATTTATGCATTTGATTTTTTCTCGATTTAAGAGTTGGTTCCGTAGTAAATGTTGTTCATAATGATGAATACATACATACCTTTCAATATTGTTGCACCTTCCTGAGACACGTTGTATAATGTAATTTCTAATTTTTTTTTTTTTTAAATGTCTCAAATTTTAATATAGACAAGACGATCAGTTTTGTTTAAAATAGGGCGTATTTTATTTGAGTTAAATATCTTGTTTAAAAAATGTTGCCAGTTGTTTTGCATAAAATGTTGTAAGTGTTAATTGGTTATTCAAGAACAATAGTAGAGTAGACTATTGAGCTATTATGTAGGTACTATTATATGTACGAACTAGAGGAGACTTGGCACTACATTGCCACGTCCCATTCAGTAGCTCGCTAGAGCTCGCTGGGTGATCACGTGTTGTTTTGCATTTATTATACGTTTTTTTTGGTACTAAGTGAAGTTTAGCACAGTGGCCACAATTGAATGTGACATCGCAATGTAGAGGGGTGTCTTCACTAGTTCGTAGTACTTTATAGCTCAGTGTGCTACGCTATGATTGTATCAGGCACAATAAAGGTGATTTAGAGATTTACCTCGGGATTCTGACACGTTTGTTAACTTTGACAACAGATTAAGTCTGTTGCTGTCTTTGTCATTTGCTTAGTGCCAGACGAAGGCAGCATTAGAATTATTCTGTTGTCAAAGTTAACAAACTTTTCAGAATTCTGAGGTTAGATTATTTAGGTTTAAGTACAGTTCAGTTTTACTGACGCGCTTTTATGAAACTTTATTATTTAAACGTTTATTGTGTGATTTATAAATCTCTTAGTTTTAATTATCAAGTTAGATTAACATAGTTGTCACAATGGGTTATAATACTACATGGAGAGGCCATTTAGAACAACCAACATGGGCCAGTTTGGTCTGAAAGCCTTCGTGTATAAAAACGATCAGGACCCGTTCCGTGGTGTGGTTATTGCGATGGTTGTTAGGTGCAGCCGACCACGAACCTTATCCCCGCGCGATAAGGTGTATGGTCGCGCAACGTTGCCGGCTGACCTAACAATCATCGTAATAAGCACATCACGGTACGGGGGCCTTATCCCGTAACTCTGGTGGCAATGGTCATCGCGTGCCGTCCCACTCGCGCCAACCTACTTGCACCGTGCGAGCGAGCAGGATAGTCAACGAAGACCACCAGTTACGGGATAAGGCCCCGGGTCCTGGGCACGTATCTTGACGTCCTTATTTCGGCGATGTCATTTATTAGAACAGACGCCTCGAGTCTACCTACTTTGCGTGTCCGTTTTCTGTGTTAAGTAGGCGCGTTCCGCCAATTAGCCACAAATTCAGTTCGATCTCGGTCATCTTCGAAGGAGTACATCAAACGTAAATACAATACTGCATAATTGGGTCATACGAAACTTCAAAAACTTTCGAAAGCTGTTGGCCATGCGAATGGACAACTTGTAAGTACTTAGGTTATTAAAATACCTGGCACGCTAGGTTTGCATAGTAATCGACGCGCTTGCGGTGTCTATTCTAATAAATGTCTGTGGCGGTGGCTGTCAGTTTTAAACGCCGACGATGGGCGACCGCGAACTGTATCGCCGCGTGATAAGGTTCACGATCGCGTTCACGATCGCGTCGCTGGCCGTGTCTAATCATCGCAATAAGAACTCGGGGCCTAGGGACCCTATTTCTGTGCGATCGAGATTATCTCGATCACTGTCTCTCTAATTTAGAATTTAACGGGAGTGAGAGTGACCGAGATAATCTCTAGCGCACAGGTATAGGATCCCAGATCGTTTTGATTTGACCTTGAGTCCGATTTTCGTTCTTTTTCGCTTACACATTCAATGTTTAAAACGATATAAAATTACCGAGCATGACATTTTAAAATATTTTTACAACGTTTTCGTTATCAGAACATTTAAAATGTGTTATGCTACAAGAGACGAGCGATTTTACGGATCTGCAAACCCAAATAATTATTTATTGGACCGGCTATTGTGATTGTCTCAAATACATTTTGCTTTACGAATAAAATTCATGGTCACTTATCCGAGTTTACTCCGCACCTAGTAAACTCTGGGCAACAAGTAATATTAAAAAAGAAAAACAAAACACCCGACTGCAGAATGTAGCCTGTCACTCCAGGCATAAAGAGGAATCTAACGACACCTCATTCATCGAAATCGGTTCAGCCGTTAGGCTATAGGAAAAAAATATAGGAACACAAAAACATACTTACATACACCCAAAAAACATTGACCTGCTTGTTGGGCAGTCGGGTAAAAATAGATAAAGGAGTGTTTCGTAGTAACTGGATGTATATATGTATAGAGATTCGCTAGAAATAACAAAAAATATTTGAATGCCGATACAAAATAATATGGGAAAAAAATATAAGTATGATATTGACTTAAAACATAGTAAAGAGTCGACACTCTTTTGTCTCTTTTACTCACGAACATTTTGGTATCTATCGTCTCTTATGAGCTTACTTTTTTGCTTTGAGTTTCCTCGAAGTAGCGTAAACACGAACCTGTGACTATGAATTTTAGCCTAAAACTTAATCGATAGCCTGAAACACGAGATATATTTATTTTTATATGACCTTATATTTATTTTTATAATAACGAGACTAGTAAAAGATCTAACGTAAAAATTTTCGTCTGTTTGCTCATTTTGTTTTAGTAAATTGTTTTTAATGTTATTTTAATTCAGCTGTAAGGTACAAACTTTCTATCGAATATGTTCATTCTTATGATTTAATACGATGCAATATTTAAAAACTCGAAGTAATATTTTGTATACTGGGAATAGCGCTACCAATTTTAGGAAGGACGCTAATAGGCTCTTACACCATATCAAAATATGTAGATCAATCAATCTCCAATCAAAATCTCCCTAAATGCTCAAAGGGCATGAATTAATCTATTCCTTTTCTCTAACTGCATTTAATTACCCATACATAGTGGATTTCGCAATGTGTACATATTTTTCTAAACCGTACGAACGTTTTTAATTTGTCCAAAAGTATAAACAAATACGGCGGGTTGACAACTTATCGCTTTTTATCGGTTCAGCCGCCATATTTGTTTACAATTTTCGTCAATTTCGTAAATTCGAGACCAATTAAGGCCTACGTTTTTTCAATGCTACAAAATATTGATCAGAATTAAACTATCTGTCTGAAAAAGTATCTTTAACACACAGATATATGTATAAATAGATAATAATGTGTAATCTTTTGAAATCGTCCAAGCTAGCTTCGCGTCTTGAGTAGCATTTTCTTATTTTATTGCATTGTAACCCCAAATAAATATTATGCGCTGCCGGTGAAGGATTATCGTGATGAAATGGTAGGATAATAATTTCTAGTACTCGCTGGCGATGCTACTGCAGTTTTACACAACTAATAATTCCTCCCGATGTACCTGCGCAGTAGCACAATTTTAGTAGCGCGGGAAACTTCGATCTACCAATGGCAAAGTAGAGATAACCACGCGCGTTAAAATCTTGCGCTGTTATTGGTCGAACGATTTCGCGGCAAAATCGCGGCCGGCCGTGCACCATCTTGATCCGACAGTGTATTAATCTTGCATGCGGGGCAGAGTTAAGAGTGCATGGCAAGCAATACTCGGCCATTTGTGCTTGCAAATAAAATTCAATATGTATTGTGTAAATAATCATTAACACGTTCGGCATCTGTCAGAAACCGGTCTGTTAACATCAGGCGAGTTGCGGTCCAACGCCTAGCCTGTCAACAGTAAAATAATAATTGAGAGACGTGCGAAAAAAAGTTTAAGCTTGGAAGATCTCTACATGAGTAGTATCTTGATATATAAATTACCTTTATAGTTCCACACCATATATTACACTTTATAGATTACGCACTCAGGACGATCGAAGCGAACCATGCATCGGTCAAATTAAACGCAAAAATGTCTTTAATATGGTTAAAAAAATATGGTTCATGCTTGGCGCAAGTAACCGTATTCCTGAGATAGCAAATGTGTACGCTTTGTCTCAGTCCCCGCAACCCGCATGTTTCACGAAACAAAGATCTCGTAATGCGGTATCTATAAACGATAATCTGTGAGCTAAGAGTGCACGCAGCGTGTGATTCCAACAAGAAGCAGTGGTTTTAGGTGAATTTTAAATTTGTATAATTCAGCTTTAGTAAGTCATGTAACATGGACCTAAAATGTATATAACTTTATAATAAATTATAGTGTATATAGAAGGATATAATATAAATAAATTATTGTAATGTGATTTAAAAACGTTGTTTTACTATTTTCGTCGTTATTGTCTTCGTGAAAGGTTGTCCTTCACTTCAGAGTGCAGCTGGGAGTCGTGGATGTCTAGTAAAACTGTAAAATCCATTTGATCACTATATTACTCGATGTAATAACTATTTTTCTGCCCGATATAAGTACCATTTTATTATGTAAGTCCGAATCTGTTTTTCAATTTTTCTACCCGCAACACAAGACTAATCAGTATTGCCACATCCGTGTTCAAGCATAAATTAAAAAAAAAAACATTCATGACAACAACGACTATGTTTAAATCCTAACTAAGCAATTTTACTTTAAGTACATTCTTATCGTTTAATACGATAAAAGTAACGAACATCGATATGAAATTTTATAGCAGGTATTAAGACTTCAGTGGGTAACGAAAGAGTACAGAAATCGCTACTGTTTGACAATGAATAATGCTTGTATTATGTGCTATGACAATCTTAGTGACAAAGCGAAGAAATCACGCCATTAAAAAATAACGTAGACCTAATTTTGTCCGGCGCAAACTTAAAGAATCAGTTCTGTGATCTTTATTTACTAGCGCTCTTTAGCCTAAAGCCTAAACGTACGTATCCGAACACACAAAAAAGGTAAACCTAATAGCTAAATTTAAATTCTGTGTGCTGGTTATGCCAGGTTTATGCAGCATACAAATATTCTCAATTCAGTCTAGGTAGTCGACGTCCTTGTGCATGACGTGGTCTCCTGTAATAGGGGGGTTGCACCCAGCTTAGTGCCTGTTTCTAAATGTGAATGTTATGACATGTGTAACTTCTTTTGGGAATCATAATTATACCGATAGAGTACTTTAGTATAGGTGCGGTCGTCTTTGGTTTGTTTTCAGGATCAAAGCCGGCGACTGATGTATTTGGCTATTTTCATTAGTAATTTTATTCGCGCGTGCATGCATGGGTGTTATGGAATCGTACGTTTGGAACCTGTAGCGTAATGTCCTTGATAGCTACGTCGGCACTCTGGCATTGTACACTGGCGAGATGGAAAAGTATCATAATTTTAGCAACGCTTGTCGCTCTGACACTCGTCATATACTATTCTGATTCACTGTTACAATTAAGGTAAATCCGTTTTTACACGCTTTATTAAATTTAATTAGTCTGTACTTTGTGGTGCTGTACCCGGCCAGAACTATAACCTATTTCTCCCACACAATTTATATTTTTAAGATAGGTGTATACTGTATAGTGGAAATTTCAAAGTGTCAATGTTTCAAAGTTTTCCATACACGTAAACACATCTGTAAGTACAGTTGAATGAATCACACTAATAAAAAGAAACCCAGAAAGATCGCAAAAACAACTTTGCACATTAATAACTCAGCTCGTGTTATACCAAGTTATGTTTATTTTTACTATAGCTATGGAAACCTACTATATGGCCATGGCATAAGCTATCTCCATCCAAATACCTTAGAGTAGAGTGAGAACAGACATTATGTAAGTCCACGCACCCATACACATAAACACTATTTGGATGGGAAGGTAGCTTATGCCATGGATTAACAGATTGGCCACTAAACGGTTCCAAGTACATGTCGAGTCGAGACCTAAATAGTATCTATACAATGTGTTTGTCTACCCGTGTCGGAGCCTGAATGATACATTCCATACCCTATATGATTCATTCAAAAATCCACAATGGGAAGGTTTTTTTTTATTAGAGCTTGATTTGTCGATAAAATGAATCATATATTTTACCATTTCAGGCTCCGACACGGGTAGACAAACACATTGTATAGTAGGGTTAATTCCATAGCTATGTTAAAAATAAACAACTAGAAACTGTAATTATTATGTCGAATAAATTCTATTCTATATCACACAGGCTGAGTTATTAGCATGCAGAGTAGATTTTGCGATTTTTCTGGAAAAATTTTTGATTAGCGAGATTCTACTAATCAGTTGCAGAGACAGTTGCAACTTTAATGTCGTAGAGCTCCAGAATAACTTGACGCGAATTTTGTCACAGTTGACAAGGTTGAGGGAGAAGCACAGCTATTTCATTGAAACAATCAAAAGATCTCCAATGTAAGTGCATTGTGAAGAGGGTCGTCACTCTTTTTATTCTTCTCAGAATACGTCCCCTGAAAACCACCCTGAAAACCCTTTCTAGGACGCCTAGTCTCTTGAATTCATTAGACGTCATTCAATATATCATAACAGATTAAAAGGGGTTTAAGTAGGTAGGTACATATAAAGTTTTTTTTTAGTTTTTTGAAATTATTACCTTTCAATCATTTGCTTTAATAAGAGAGTAAGAGGTAACATTTTTGGTTATCATTTCACATTAATATGAGGATTTCATTTTGCTGATCGTTTATTACTTTTACCAGTATAAAATGTTTCTTTTTTTGACTTATCCAGTTGTACCTAACTGGTGATAAGTTAAACACATAAACCGATTAAAAGCATCAAAAAGTATTTTTATTAGCTAATTTTGTTTAAGGCTTTTAAAGCTCATCAATGACACCTCTGTTCCACACTACCGCTTAACTGTTGGCCTATTTTCGGAAGACCGACGTCCAACGGAACAGAATGAGAATCTGAGACGGAGAATATACTCTAACACCAAGGAGCTGTGGTACTACATCAGTCATCAGCTCAGGATAAATTCAAACAAGAGTTTGAAGCCGGAACAGCAACAGGCTATGTTACAGGAGATCGCTGATAGGAAAAGGTGAGGACTTATCGGTGGCACTTATAGATTTTTTTATTGCATAGAATTAACATATCAATGAGGACAAGACAAAAATCCAATATCCATGTTGGTTTCGCACGATAGTCGTTGGGAGCGAATGATACTCTCGAAATTGTTGACCACTTTAGCTACCTTGGACGGATTGTTCAGTTAGGAAGGTCCAACTTCGACAAAGAGGTCGCCCGAAGAATCCAATTCGGATGGGCAGCGTTCAAGAAAGCGCGTAATGTCTTCTCATCCAAAATTCCACAGATAAAGCCATAGACTTTTGTCAAGCGTTTGATAACAATTTCATTTAAAAAAATAACACAGGTCACTGCTCTCGGACCAGGAAAAACTGCCGGCGCTGGACGGGTACGAGGAGTGGCGACGCAAGGAAGCGGCTAGCGTTAGCGACCTCGTGCAGCGCAGGCTGCGGTACCTGCAGAACCCGTCCGACTGCCGTAACGCGAGGAAGCTCGTATGTGGACACGATGTAAGCTGTTTTTACCCAACTACGAAAAAGGAGGGTTATAAGTTTGACAGTCTATGTATGTAAGTATGTTCATATGTTCCCTCTAATCTTCTAAACCGCTTATCAGATTTTGACAAGAAAGGTGTCTATCGATGCGTCTCACTAAAAAAAAATCTCTTCTGTGATGCGTCTTCACACTCCGCGTGTCATAGGCTATACGGAATTATATTAAATTTAATATGGCAGAATCTATATCAAAATTATGAGTACAGCTTATTTGTGTGTTTGTAGGTGCCTATTTTCACGTAAATCCAAAACTACTCAAATTTTAACAAATATATTATTCGTAATTCAAAATGGCATGGTCCATAATGTAGATCATATTTTTCTAATGAGATTTAAAATCCCTTTAACCCTAGTCTGATAAAACCCGAAACGAGGATATTCGCCGAAGAACCAAAGTCACCGATATAGCCCTCAGAGTTAGCAAGTTGAAGTCGCAATGAGCAGGCCACATCACTCGAAGAACCGATAACCGATGGGGAAGAAAGGTTCTTGAGTGGCGACCACGAACCAGAAGACGAAGCTTAGGCAGGAGATACCTCCCTCTAGGTGGACTGACGACATTGTAAATGTCGTGAGCAACCGGTGGATGCAAGTGGCACATTGTCGGTCGGTGTGGCGGTCTAAGGGGGAGGCCTATGTTCAGCAGTGGACGTCTTCTGGCTGATAATGTAATGTAATAGTATTGAAGTAGTAGTGATTGTTACAGTGCTGCGGTTTTGGTTGTGACCATCATCACCTAGTCTACTGCCTCACTTTCGCGTACGCTACTAGACGTACCCTCATAGTTCAACATTCACACTGGAGTTATGACAGTAAGACTGATTGGTCATGGACGAATGTGTTTCGTAACTTATCGGAAACATGTACCAGTGTTTACAATGACACAATAGTGACATTTACAGGTAGGTAATGATCAAAAGTCATCGTATTTTTTTTTGTCGATGGGGTAATCTTCACAATATACCCGACTGCTTTGGGGTGCAACCGGATTATTTGGGATTATATCTACTAAAACCGCCGGTGGCCTGCCTTGGTGCTTGACCGAGTTCTTCGGGATCTCCAAGGGAACGCATCTGAGCCTTCAGCACCGCGTGTCAGCTCCTCCCGGGACAGCTACGAGCTGTCCTGAGACGCGTCGCACCTCTAACCACCCCAGAGTCCAGAGGCCCCTTTTTAGTAGGCTTTAACTACAGGCAGGGATACCGATGCCGTTTTCTAGTTCCTTGGCATCAGGACAAGAAGGCATCGGGCCGTATCTGATTTTATTTCGAAAGGGATAGCTTGACATGAATTCCATGGGAGTAAAAGTAACAAACTATGTATGTAGCTGTGTAACACAGCTATTATCCATGTCGCAAAAAATCAGGGTGCGGTTGACACAATCCCCACGCAAGTGGCTTGGGGATCGCAGAACGTTTACTGTTTACTAAGAGGACGCTGCTGCCCGTTCGCTGGTGGTTCTAGTCGCTGGCGGTGGTTTTAGGACATGCCCTGGTCCGAAGTAGTACCTAGGTAGTTTTTATTAATGGAATTATTTTATTGTTGCAGGGTCATATAAATACAAAGTGTTATATCTACAGAATTACGTCACAGCATTTAAGCAAGGGGTATTGAATTTCAAACCCTTTTACCTTCCGAAAGACTTAGTACTAAGGTCAGTATTTGGACAAAATAAATAGCGATGGCGTAAAAACCACGTAATGCGGACCAACGAACGAAATAAAGAACAAAAAAATATGTCCCGTTTGTTAGACGGCAGTCCGCAGATCAGTAGGAGTTTTATTGACATTTTTTTTCAAAGTAAAAATACTAACGACCTGCATTATATGTATAAGTAATCATATAAAAATGCTTAATTTGATAAAGAAAAAAATTTACTAAAAAGTATAAAAATACTACACCTGGTCACACTGAGTGTGCAATACAAACGTGCGAATAACTAAACGTGCAACTGTATTGCGACGCTTGGAATATTATCTGATTATGTAGGCATACGTACGCAGACGCGTGTACGCATATTATTCAAGCGCGATTAAATCAAAGCGAGCTCGTTAGAATCGATGCAGACGCATTGGTTAATAACTTTTTTTTATCGTTTTAAGTCCGCGTTTGACCACCAACTCGCGTGATGGTCAGCAACGATGTGGTCAAGTATGAAGCTCGAGTTTTTGTCGCTGTAGACGCGCGTATGAAATGTACCTACAAGATATTATTTTGCATCGATGCTGTATAGCATTTGCATCGCGATTGTATCACCGCAGAAGCATTGCTGAAACACACGGGCTTATCCTCTAACTTTGAAACGTTCGTGATTCTGATTACGAGAGCATGTCATCCCACTCGTACCGACTTAGTCGCACTATGCGCGGTCCCGCTCGCGCACTATCACTATCGCTTTCGGAGTTACGGGATAAGCACGACGGTCGTCTACTGTATCAATTCTGCGTCGTGATTGAATGACTGCAGAACCGCTGCAAAAATATTTTTATTCACAACAAGAAAATACAAAATTTGACTTATGTGGGAAACAAATCAACTAATGTATTTTTAGGTCCGCATTAATAAAATTTAAATATACGGGGTGACATTGTATTGATGAGCATACATTTAATGCGTGATTGCACATAAGTAGTTAATTGTTAATTTTTTATAAATGTATGACGAGTGCAAAAGCCCATATAAATATTTCAATCAAAAACATAAAAAATAATGCAAATATCAAGGTCGTGTGGCGCGCTATAGGAATAACAGCTGATACCTACACCGCTGTCAAAGACGCGAAGCGCGGCGGTTCGTCGCGGGCTGTTGATGTCAGATGTAGTCTTCACTCTTACTGCTTTACGCTAAGGTAGTAAATTGTCTGTGGCAGCCGCTAGCAACATGGCTTCGTGAGCGGTCGCCGCTGAGCGTATCGCGTGTAGTTCGCGCGACACATTTAGATCTTTTTTAAAGGTGGCTTTAATTTGTATTTAAAAATTAAAAAATATTAATTGTCGTAACTAAGTAAATATGTAGTATAGCAATAGATTAAGTTAGTTATACCATATTCTGGTGTTATTATCAATACCGAAGTCAACACTTTTGATTCTATAAATTTTGCTACACGCGTGAGTAGTAAGTACCTACTTTCAAAGGATGGTAATGAAGTCGATGTCACCCCGCGATGCCCCGTATAAGCTTTAGTAAGTTGCCCTATGCATGCTCTCTGAGACCTTATTGTGTCGAATTTGATTCCTATCTTTTCGGTTTATACGGATCAGGATTGTCCGTTTCAACGGCGACCCGACCTCGTGGTGGATCGGGCAGATGCTCCACTACATTCAGAAGCTGCGGAACCACGTCCAGGCAGTCATCAACTTCAACATCACCGATATGCACATTATGCGGCCTATCGTCGGGTAAGTAAGTAGGTATACCTAAGTAGGATTAATGATATAGTACACTAGTACTATATAGTTACTAACTTCTTCGTTCGTTTTTTAAAGTGTCTAGCAGGATAAGGAAGGAGATTGTGGTCGTGCGGGATATTGAAATATTCCAATGTCGGTTGGTTGCCAGCCACAGATTATTTATCTGTGTTGCCAGCCAGCTCACAATTAGGTAACACACCGACTTTCAAAAAATAAAAATAAAACTAGCTTACAGAAAAAATAAAACTAAGTTTTTGGATTCTATAACTTACAAATTCCTAACCAATTTTTTATTATTATTATCTTCCATGTACAGATGCGACTTCGTTAAAGTTTTGTTATCAGTAGAGAAGGGATTATAAGCAGGAGCATAATATATTATTATGAAATTTGATCATTTTGCAGCGTGCACGTGCGACGCACGGATAAGATAGGTAGAGAAGCCGAGTACCACGACATCTCCGAGTACATGTCCCACGTGGAGGACTACTATGCGCAGCTCGAACTGACGCGCGCCGTCGACGTGCGCCGCGTATATCTCGCAACCGA
Source organism: Apocheima hispidaria (assembly GCA_947579745.1). Lineage (NCBI taxonomy): Eukaryota > Metazoa > Arthropoda > Insecta > Lepidoptera > Geometridae > Apocheima > Apocheima hispidaria. The sequence goes on from OX388160.1 coordinate 12,525,564, forward strand.
CGACGCTAGGGTAAGTACTAGGGAAAATTCTGTGCGAAGTATTGCATCTAGGAATGCATGCGCACGATTGCGTATAATTGCAAACTACTACTGCTATACTACTATTACTGCTTTAAACACTTTCGTCTTCCAAAGATAGCAACTCAACTTCATTAGAGCTTTAGGCTAGTACCCCATTTGCCCTGTTGCCGGAGCACTAAGGAATACGCCGTCAGTATCCCCGTAGCAGGGAAGTTTTTAGTAAAAGCCTAAAAGGGGACCTCTGAGCGTCGAAGCGGTTATTGGCAAGGCTCTAACCATTCACCTAAATGAACCTAGGCTGGATGACAATGTCCAGTGGCTCAAAATGTCGTAGGCGGAGGTGCTTCAGGACAGTATAAGTATAGCAGTCCTGGGAAGCGCCGTTCTGAGGGCTCCGGTGCTTTCCCTTGGAGATCCGGTTGCAACTCAAAGCAACCCTATAACTTGTGAAGATTTCCCCTCATCAACAAATTAGGCTAATTCCCTATGAGATCTGTGCGGAAAAAAGTCCAATTGAATCTACCTACCCACGGGGGATTTCGGAAGAAATCTAAACCCCAAGAGTTAAGCAGAATTAAGTGAAAGAAGCACTTCGTTTGAGGGTGCATCCTACATGAAAGGGAACCTTCTGGGACAGACATACAACGATCAAAACCACAACAACCTTACTGGCTTAGTTTGTAGCGCGTATGCCTTATAAGCCGGCGTGCCCGGCTTGGATACCTTGCTGGGCAGATATTTGACTATTGAATTTCCATATCTGCTCTAGGTTTGGGTGTAAGTTGTCCATGGTTTTGTGTTCCATGGCATCCCAATATACCGGGAAACCTGGTGGAGAGTTTATGGAGGTAGTCTTTACTTACATAATTATTAACTAGTCCTACGATAACGATAATTTGAATCTATTTTTCAGGTGTTCAGACGCGCTAGATTGAGGTATCCTCAATATTCATTCTACGGTAAATTCTTAATAGCCCGGAGTGCAGCGCTAGGCAGCCGGTACACGCTGAAAGCGCTGAGCGGCCTGCTTGTGGACTTACAGTTGCTGTCCTTGTGTGATTACGTCGTCATCACATTCAGCAGTAATGTAAGAAAGCAAACTTAAACCTGACATTTTTATTTTATACTTATTCTAAAATTACACTCTTAAAGGCTGTATCGAATGTCGATTTTACCACACTAGTGAAATTAGACAAAAATGAGATGAAAACGCTGGATAATAATTATTATTATAACACGCTCGAATGATTTTTATTCCAAGTCGTATCGTTAGAAAAGCCTACAACCCACAACGAAGATTAGAAGGTACTTACAGCTCTGATAAAACTAATAGATATCTAGTTCCGTGAACAGTGGACCTTCATGAGCAGAAACTTTTATCGCAAAACCTCAAGTTCTCCTCACGACCATATCATGACAACCTCTTGACTGATTTTGCTAATATTCGAAAATATTGTTTAGAATGTCTCATCCTGATATTGCTGTTTCATTTTTTTTGGTTTAAGATGCAAACCCTTTGGTGGCCTAAGCTGCCGGTTTAAATAGGTCAGGACATTCTTGTGCAGAGCTCGAAGCGTGGATTGTTCGAAGTTAGTAAGGTGGTTTTTATGAAAAGCTCGAGGCACGAGTTGTTCGAAGTTGATAATGTTATCATAATCTGCAGCAGTGCGCCAGCTAGGCTGCCAAACCGCCCCCCACTTATTTATTAGTTACCAGACGTTTGGGAATTCCAGATTGGCCGATTAGTATACGAAATGATGCAAGTAAATCGCGTGGACGCGTCGAATAGCGTCTATTCAATAGATCATGGCTACTTCTACACTATAACGGATCCATGTTATCGCACTGCTGTGATGCGGCACCAAGGTGGTCCTCGAGGCATTGCCCTTTCTGTAAGTGGTCCAAAAGCTGGCTATTAATTTTCAAGTGTTCAAGGGGTTTGACAATGCAAAACTTGTACGAACTACGGAATAAAGTCGTACGAACTACGGAATAAAAACAATAAGTTACGAAGGCGCACAGCTATATAATAAACTACCCTCCGATTTAAAAAACATAAACTCTCTTCACGTATTTAAAACGAAACTTGCTCATCATATAATAAATGTTTATTAATGAACTAACTATTCTATATATCTATTTATCTAACAATGCGTTAATTGTGTACCTACCTTAACTAGAACGACTTACAATATAATTATATTATATAAATTTTTCTATGTAATTGATTCTCATGTAAGTGATAATTTTATCTTTATGAGAATAAATGTTTATTAAACCTAAAACTTCACAGTACGATCCATATTATCGAACTGCTGTAATGCGGAACCAAAGGGGTCCTCGTGGTATTATTAAGTAGTTATGTGGTCAAATAGCAGGACCACTTTTTCTCTAGTTTTACAGTTCAATGACAACCATAGATGAATCGCAACGCAGCTTCACGACCCGATCTTCTAGCAAAGTGTCTCAGAAAATCTTAAACTGCTAAATGCTTTTAACGTTTATATTTAGGTTTATATTTTTTGTTCTGTAAGGCGTATCACACACCAAAGACACATTTGTGTGCAAAATTTTTGATGAAGAAATGTGGTGTGTTGTAGCGAGTGCGCTATTAGACGACACATCACATTTCTTCACAAAAAGTGTTGCACGTAACACAAATGTCTTGCTGAAAATGTGTCTTTGGGATAAAAAGCATTCTCCCTCACCACGAACCTAACTCTTGTACCTCGCAGACCTATCTCGGGAATCTATCTGTACTGAAGGTCTGATCTTTCAGATGGGTGATCTAATTAATAGTACATGCTGGAATTGTTCCTCCAATGGTACCATTTTGAAAACAAACCTAGTAAGTGATTATTTCTTTCATCCAAAAAAAAACAGCTGTTTCATAGAAAAATGTCAATGACACTCGACAAAATGTATGGAACAGCTAATATTTTTTCTCGATTTCAGGGTTGGTCCCATAGTAATAGTTGTTCATAATGATGATGAGTACCATGAGTTCTTTTCGGCTTAGTGTTATACCCTTTCCTTATAACCCTGTATAACCAAATTTGAAATTTTAGTTTTGAGACTACAAATTTGAGTTTTGTGATTTCAAATTACAAATCTCAAAATTCAAAACTAAAAACTCAAATCTCAAATACAAATTTTAAATTTGCTTCAATTTTGAAATCTCAAAACTCAAATTTCAAGATATATTTTAATTTTATCTATGCCTATTAGAAGCGGATCATTTGCTCACATGTATGCCTTCGTATTCAAACGTAAGCTTGCGTATGTACTCAGGTGGTGGTAGCCAAAGGTTGTTTCAGGTATGACCAAAAACAACCAATAAGAAAAAAAACGCAGCGGGCAAAAATTAAATTCAGTACAATTATTATTGACCTGCGCAGAGGGTAATAATGAAATCCATTACAATATTATTGACCTGCGCAGAGGGTAATAATGGAATCCAGTACAATATTATTGACCTGCGCAGAGGGTAATAATGGAATCCAGTACAATATTATTGACCTGCGCAGAGGGTAATAATGGAATCCAGTACAATATTATTGACCTGCGCAGAGGGTAATAATGGAATCCAGTACAATATTATTGACCTGCGCAGAGGGTAATAATGGAATCCAGTACAATATTATTGACCTGCGCAGAGGGTAATAATGGAATCAAGAACAATATTATTGCCTGGCTCAACAGCAGGGCGTAAATGACTTACTTTAGTTGTGGTTGGCATGATACATATTTGGTAATTTTTGAGCAAGTGGGGTATACTTTATAATATATATTTTTTAGTCTGGTCGCGTCCCGTGGTACAAAACAGCGGAATACCTCGTGGTGCATCCGTTTCCAGAATACAAAGAAGTGCCACTGAACCCGGAACCACGAAGAAACGCAACATAATTACTCAATATATCTACGATAATTATGAGGTAATAATATGTAGTTATGTACTATTGTTATCATAATTTTACGAAGGAAACCTTTTCTACATTAATTATTTTTGTTCATAAAAATAACGGCTGTGTAAACGTCCTTCAAAGTGATGAACGTCGTACAACCGTTGATTGCCCTTTGATTGCCATTTATGAATCGAGAAATTTGTTTTAATTTATTTGTTTGCCTCTTTAGACTTACTTGGATTTTAGATATCGATGTCCGATACAATACTTACTAACTAACGTCATTTAACTTTGAGAGATGCTTATGTTATGTTATGCCCTTAGCAAACAGGGATATTTATTAAAATAAAACAATCACTGTATGTACTTAGTGTTATATTATTTGTCTTTCATTGGATTGGAAAAGATTCAAACTTACAAATGGTATATTACAGTATGCAGAACTTATATTTAAATTATTTCTTTGCATAGACTTTATTTTATTAGCTAAACAAAATATTTACAAACTTCCTAAACGACTTAGCCTTGTACACTAAACGAACAGTTGGGTTACCCAGAGACAATTAAAAGTCTAAAGACAATCCAAATGGTCAAGCCCACTCACTACCAGTTGGCGGCGTGCCCAGCATGCTGGCGGCATTACTACGCTGAATGGCGATAATTATGCGTTGCGCCAGATAAACGCCAGCAATTTTAATTTTAATAGATTATTTAATTTAACTTAATAATTTTTTTTTAATTGACGTGATCTCCCTGGTACCACGGACTGGAAAAAAAGTAACGTATGTCACTCTTCGCTCTTTAAACAGTACCCAATTACCCATTCAAATTAAAAGAAAATATAAATAAGTAGTTATGTTATTTTGATTGGCATTGGTTATGTTTTGCTATTTTGCTATGAAAAAAAAACCAATTAAACTAAAAAAAAATTTTGAATTTTAGGTTTGGTCTTGGGTTTTGTCTTCCGCCACAACTAAAGGGTTCATTTGGAAATCCAAGTAAAAGGCAAGATGTTTAAATGCAAAATTAACATTTTTGAAAACAATTTCATACGTTACCAAAATTGTATAATGTAATACATGCTTAGATGCCATGCCTTGGAGTCATAGGTACTTCCTTGTACTTTGGAAACCGGTATAGCACGAAGTGGTCTGTTGTTTTATACCATGGAAACAGACCAGTCTGAAAACAGACAAGTATAATATATTTTTTTTAAACCCTATTGCATGTAAATGTCAATGAACCCGAGTTAAGTTTCGTGTATTATCGCCGCTTTTACTTCCCTGGGCTTAACTTTAAGTTACATAGACAAGTAATAAAACAAAGAAAAACAAAATACCCGACTGCAAAATGTAGCCTATGACACTCCGGACTTTCACGGAGGAATGCAACGACATCTCAGCCGTCAAAATCGGTCAAGCTGCTTAGGCTACAGACGTTTCTATAGGAACACATATACATACATACATACTCACATACTTACATACACCCCAAAAGCATAACTCTCCTTATTGTGCAGCTGGGTAAAAACAGGTCTCAGAACACGATTTGAGGTCATGATCGTATTATACAGCGTAGTCTAAACGGTGTCGTCAATCTGAAAAAAATTAGGTACCTTAAACGGCCTTCATAAAAGATACCCCATATATGTTCTACGATTTTTCGTAGTTTAGGAGTTTTTATTTTATTTTCATAAGGATTTTCCAAGTTTTTCAAGGTTTTCCCAGTGGTTTTTTCGATAAGGGTCGAAGAAGAATCCAACAAACACCATCGAAAAATCCACCAAAAAAATTTTTTTTTTATGAAAGCTTGTCTGGATATAGTAGATTGTGTAGTGTACTAGTGCATAAAACGATCAATTTTTGCCGAGATGCTTATCAGCCCGAGCCAAAATAATAAATAATAATATTAATAGTACAATAAAATAAATAATATATAATAATACAATAAAATAATATACATAAAATTCTTTATTTCCAGGCAACACGGCCTATATCATAAATACATTAAAACTAAAATACATATAATAAAAACAATAAAATAAAACAAATGCGCAAAACATTATTATTTAGCACGTCTCTGTCGTCGTTGTGCTGGTACTTAGTGCCAAAATCGAATTATGTACGAATTTAAAACACAGGGTTAATAATAAAATTAACATAGTCATATGCACACAGGATCCTTTTTAAATCGAAGAAATCTTTGTTCGTACTATTTGAGTTGCTACAAAGGTACTAAAGAGTGGCTCAAGCCTACTGAGCCTGATAGTAATTCCGCCACTCGTAAAGTTGAAGTGGTTGTTGCGTGAAAATAAATTATTCCCACTAATATTATAAATGCGAAAGTTTGTAAGTGTGTAAGTATGTAAGTGTGTTGTTCCCGTTCAACTCTGTAACGGCTGAACGGTTTTGAATGAAATTTGGTATGGAGGTAGCTTATACCCTGGATTAACACATAAACTTAACTTAACTTAACTTTTTATCCTGGAAAAATATTCGGCTTCTGTAGTATAGCGGGTGAAACCGCGGGCGCAGCTAGTAGATAAATAAATGAATGAATGATAAGCTCACCGCAATTGTCTTGTTGTTGGTGCCGCGTCCATAGCCGTTCCAATTGTTACTAGCCACTTCTATTATATCCCCGACCTAAACAGAAAAGCTATGTTGTATTCGTGCCACAGCTATCTCACTCGCACATATGGAAGCTTTTGTAGTGTAAAACTGTAGGTACTTAATATCACACTAATATTATAAATGCGAAAGTTTGTGTGTAAGCGTATAAGTACTTAGAACTTTAAAGCCAAGAGCAGCAATGCAGTGTGTGCACATCTCACAAAGTTATCAGTCAATATTCAATACTGCTTCGAGGTATAAAAATGAATATGTTCGTCTCGAGAAAAAAACATCGCTTCCGCAATTTAGAACTCCCTACATGACAACTGTCAGACCATACAAAACGTCGAAAACTATTCACAAAATGGGGTCATCGCCTCTAGCGAACCATAGGAAGTAACTTTGTCTCTCTGTCTGGATGTTTGTCGCGTTATCACGGCTAAACTGCTGATAGGATCTTGGTAAAATTTGATAAGGAGTTACTGTATATCACAAATACGGACATAGAATACTTTTATTATGTCTACGCGAACGACGTCACGGGTACCAACTAGTTACTAATAAATTAACCTAAATCTCTGTAACACTCGTACTGACTCACATCGAACGCGATGTCCTGGTGGCCGCCCTTGTTTGCTATGATCGCTACGCGGTGGCGGCGTCCTTCTCCAGGGAAGCTATAGATGTCATCCAGTGAGATGACGCTATCTGACGCATCCACGCGGTTTGATTGCATCATTTCATACGCCATTTTACTAAACTGAAACAGGATCTATGATCTAGATAGCACAAAATTACAAAAGCAACAGTTTAAATAAAACTTATAAAAGCCTTAGTTTTATTTATGTTTAATGTGGGGGAATCTCATGATCTCATGATAGCCGGCTGCTGTTGGATACTTTGGTGCTTGACGGAGGGCTACGGGATCTCCAAGTTAACGCCCCGAAGCTCTCAGCACTGCGCTAAAGCTTTTCTCGGGACAGATACGAGCTGTCCTGACACGTCTCCGTCCACGACAACGCCAACCATCGCCGTCCCTGCTCTCGTATAGCAAGCAAAAGTACCTAATTAGCAAGAAAAATGCAGGTTCACTTAGCGTTTCACCTCGCTTGCGCGGTCAAATAGCTAGCTGCTTACTCCTGGCAAGATGAGGCTGCGAGCTTGAACCCTGCACGGCCTCTTACACGTTAGCAAGAGGTAAGCCTAAATACTGGAACACTGGTAGACGCAGCACAGGCTTTCCTGGTGGACCGACGTCATTGTGAAATTCGCGGGCAACCGCTGGATGCAAGTGGCAAGTTGTCGGTCGGAGGGGCCTTTGTTCAGCAGTGAACGTATTTCGGCTGACGACGATGAAGTATAAATAATACGCCACTAGGTTCCTGAACAGACAACAACGCTATTCCGCCGCAAGAGTATTAAAAGACAGAAGAAGTTGGTTAAGCAATCGAATGTCTCACCAGACTGCTGAAGGTGCAGACCATGTAGTCGCATCTGGCCAGTATGTGAAGATCGACGAGCAACCCGCGGAGCGACGTCGGCAAGAAGCGATGATTCAGGTTCGTCGCTTCCAGCATCTCTTCTTTATTGAGATTACTGGAGAATTCGTACTGGGGATACTTCAGACTGGCGTCCTCTAGTAGCTGAGAATAGGAGTGGAACCTACTGTAATGGCTCTTTACACTAGCTATAGCACTGTTGCATGTTTGCAGTGCTACTGCAACAATGATATTTAAAAAGATATTTTACCTTTAATTCCAAGTTTAATTCTTACAATCGTTTTAAGACTTACTAAAACCTTGGTTATATAAATCGCAAATTCCAGTTTGGGTTTTCGGTCCACACATACGTTATTTTAGAAGCGTTTATTGATCCTGATAGGACTACGGCTATTTTCTCTGAATTATGATATTAGTTAGGATAATAATAATTACCCTAGCGTCGTCGGTTGCGAGATATACGCGGCGCACGTCGACTGCGCGCGTCAGTTTGAGCTGCGCGTAGTAATCGTCCACGTGGGACATGTACTCGGAGATGTCATGGTACTTAGCTCCCATGCGACGGACGTGTACCCTAAATTAAATTAATCTATGTATATATATATAGATGGATAACCTTTTCTTAAAAATCTCACAAAATATGAACAGTGACAATAAGCAGTTCTTAAGTCTATACATGGCCTCACCTGACATCGTGTGAAAGAGATGGCTACATATAAGTTTCTGGGGGAGCGAAAAGGAGAAGCTATAACAATAATAGTTTGTTTCTTTTACTCCCGTGAAATTCAAGTCTAGCTGTCCCTTTCGCAAGATGTCAGGTCAGGCCACGTAGCTAGATTCCTGACTTGGCGTATCTCTACATAGTATAAATCAAACTCATAATACTCTCCTTTTTCTTAGTCGGGTAATAAGGTCGTTTTTCGCGTATGTCTTTAGTTGCGGTTTTCACCATCAGTTATACAGTTTTTTACGGAAGGTTCAGTAACTTCATTTTTTGCCTCTACATTATTACTCATTCTCCTCTAAATTACAGCCGTGCGAAGCCGGGGCGGGTCATTAGTATGTGTATAAATATTATGTACCTATTATTTATGATGGAGTAGGTATGTGGAGAGTTTGGAGAGTGATCTTATTCAGGATTTGAGTTGGGGGCGATAAGTCCTGCAATCACTTGTATATACATTTACTATGGCTGCTCAAACTTGGAGAAAAGCGCGGTTTGCGGGGACTGAGACCAGGGCTATTGGCTATTGGCTGATTTAATAGCTATTTCAGAGACGGGTCTACTAACGCCTGGCAATTAAAAATAAATAAATATTGGTGGACGCTTTTACACACAGCGCCATCTAACCCCAAACTAAGCAATGGGAACCAGATGACAGATAGAATACATATTTTTTTTTTTGTAAATACATACGTAGAATACATAGAAACACCCAGACAAAGAACAAACATCCATGTTCATATGAAAACTGACGTGGTTTTGATATATTTTGTTTTAATAAAACGGGAATACTCACGTTAAAGCAAAACAAGTGCAAGGCAAGACGAGGTCGCGCGCATGTCTCGCTGAGCATTCCTTGATAAAGGTCACCGAATGTGATCGAAACTATATATAGTCGGAATAACCGACTCAATTTCACGTGAGTATTCCCGTTTTATTAAAACAAAATCCATGTTCATCACATAAATGTTTGTCCTCGGTGGGAATCGAAGCCACAACCTACAGCCTATTTAACCAATTAATGAATTTTTGTAAGTGTGTTTGACCGATGCATGGTACACTTCGGTCGTCCTAAGTGCGGTAATCTATAGGGGGTGATTTGTGAGTTATGAGTTTTTTTTTATGTGACTCGGTGACGAGACGCGCATGTCGCTCACCTGATGGTAAGCGTCACGCTTGCCATAACAGTTCAGTGCCACCCAGAATTTTGAACTTCAAGATTATGCGCGGCAATGCCCTGCGCTCGTCACCCTGAGATGTTGGATGTTAAATCTCTGTATGCCCAGTAATTACGCTGGAAACATTGCCCTTCAATCCGGAACACAGTAATGCTTGCACACTACTGCTTGGCGGTTGAACAACTGGCAAAGGTGTGGTACTTCCCCAGGCGGACTCTGCAAGAGAGCCCTACAACTACAAAAAGTTTAGGTTCATAGAGTTTTATGGCAGTTGCCACTTTGTAGCAAGCTATGTTTCACAGTGAAGGTGAAATTCGGTTTTTCAATGTAAGTACTGTACCCGACTATTGGCGATTTTATCTCCATGTGGTTGAAAGAGTTATTTAGAGCCGCTTGTACAAACTCATTCGGCCTTAGTATATATTTGAGCAACTGTCCGACCCACCAAGAGGAAGGGTCGCCGTTGAACTGAATTATCCTGGAAAAAAAAGAAGACATTATTGGACATAAATAACATTAAATTTATATTACAGGCAAGTCACTATTATAAAAATTACTTAAGTTAAGAATGAAATTTAATTAGGCAAACTAAGTTATTAATTATTTGTTTAATTCAATAATATATAATGACAGGTAGGTACTTATTATGCTTTATTCCGACTGCAAAATGTGTGATCAAAATAGTTTTCAAAAAAAAAACAAGTTATAAAAAAAAACAGTAACGTACAAACCTATGCGCTAGATCATCCGGAATTGTTAGAGGCAGAAATTTAGGCCTTTGTGACAGAATATTTACCGATAGTATGCCTACTCTGGCGTTGAGATTAGCTGAAATGACGAAATATAAACCATTAAATATTATACCACTCTATAAAATTGTGTAATAAGAATGGTATTGTGTGGGTGAAATGGAATAGTATATTTTAACGTAATACCAAGCCGTTATTCGACAAATTTAAAAAAACCAGTTAGGTGCGAGTCGGATTAGCGGGTTCCCTACACACCACACAATAATTATATTTCGTGAAATGTATAAAAAAATTGAAATTATAATTATAATTTCTACAGCCGGCATATCCACCTGCCACATTTTTTTTATTTCCTAAGTTTCCGCGCATGATAAAAGGAGTATAATTATATGGATAGAGATCAAATATGTTCTGTAACATGGTGTCCTAAAGTGTCACATTCCCGAGATATTTGCCCCTTTGTTGTCAAGCACTTATATCGGTTTGTTCTGGCAGCCTCACTTCAAAGCCAGTCCCCAAAAGCCAGTCCCCAGGCACACCCGAGACACTCCATACTGCTAGCTGTTCCGCTAGGCTTACTCATACATTGGCGAAGGGGCTTTTCTTTATATATATTTACAGCATAAAAATATAAATGCCTTCACTAAATATAAACATTCCATCTTCATCATTCGCGTTTTCGCTAGTGCAATTGTCCGAGATGGGGTGGAAGATAGACTCCCAGCCGAAGCGGTCGAAATTCCAGTCGTTCATTAGGAGTGTCCTCTCGGTGGCGTAAGCGAATATGAGGCAGTTTATTAAATTATCATGAACTTGGCAGCTGAAACCGCATTTCTGGAACAAAAGCCACATTCAGATGGAACTGCTCCTTATGGACCTAGGTATACCAGGTACCCAGGTATCCCAAAACTGCCACCAGAACCACCGGAGGACGGGCAGCAGGGTCCTCTTAGCGTTCTGGGATCCCCAAGCTGCCTGCCGAGCGTGAGAGTTTTGTTAGCCAAAGGTATCTAATAATGAATTAAATGTGCATAGTTTTATAATATCTAATAAAAAAACGGCGAATATTGTCGGTAATATTTATAACAATAATTACCTGATCATTGTTACATACGACTATCCCCGCGTTGTTGCAGTCAGACGGGTTCTGCAGGTAACGCAGCCTGCGCTGCACAAGGTCGCTAATGCTGGCCGCTTCTTGGCGTCGCCACTCCTCGTACCCGTCCAGCGCCGGCAGCTTCTCCTGGTCCGAGAGCAGCGACCTGAGATAGAAATACAGGAAAGTAAGACGATTAAACGTCTACATGGCTAGTTGTCTGATGCAACATACATATATTATACTAGCTGATACCCGCGACTTCGTTCGCGAGAACCTACAAAAAAAAAGTTGCCTATGCCCGTCAAAAATTTCGCTTGATTCGTTCAGCTGTTTAGCCGCGATAACGCAACGAACTCCCTGACAGAGAGGCAGAGAGAGAGACAGACAGAGAAACAGGGAGACAGAGTTACTGTAGAATTTATAATATTAGTATAAGGATTCCGAGTCTCGCACTCACCTTTTTCTATTTGCCACTTCCTTCAATAAGATCTGTTTTTGGTCCGCCGTAAACATCTTACTGGCCGCCACCTCGAGCTCATGGTACACATAGTACCACAGCTCTTTGGTGTTAGAGTGTATCCGTCGTCTAAGATTCTCGTACTTTTTCTTTGGTCCCAGGTTCAGGATAGCCAACATTTGCTGTAATCTAGACCGAACATAAGTACATAAGTAGTTAGAAATCAAATTATTTAATTATTTCATGTTTAGTGCCCTTATAAATCTAAGCTTCTATAGATATTGTGAATGTGTACAACTCTCAGCGACTGGCAAAGTGATAGCCGCTCTCTGTCTGGGTGTTTGTCGCGTTATCACGGCTAAGCAGCTGAACGGATCGAGCTGAATTTTTGCACAGATATAGCTTAAGGGTAGGAGACGGAGATAGGCTACTTTTGGTCCTTTTTTGGTCCACGCGAACGAAGTCGTAGGTAAAAAACAAAAGCACAGCTCCGTAGTCGATTGTAGAGATGTCGGGATGTTAACTAGAAGGTATAGGTACTGTATGGTAACGAATAATTGCTTGTGTATCCCGTAGTGGTATATAGATGGTAGCTTGTAATGAAAATGGTGATGACTTCTCACTTGCTGTTCTGAACCTTCAGTGCCCTAAGCCTTAACAAATCTCGCTTCAGTTTATTCTTGAGCTTCGCAACTGCTGCATTTTCACCGCATCTGGAAATAGATTTGACTTTTCTCAAATTAGTATTAGTATTCTGTTTACATTATTAATCTTAACTCTTCACTCTCACTTCTTTTGGTCACAAGTTAGGTTGTGGCCCAAGTCGACCGGAGGGATTTCGTTTTTCGGACGTACTCAGTCAGATGAATTATGAAGGCATAAAAAAAAAACTTATTTAATTACGTAACAAGTTGTTTATATTCAGTTTATATAATAAAATAAGTTGTTAAGGGGATTTCTGTTTTTTTTTAACAATAATCCCCTTCTGCAAAATAAAATAAATGGCTCAGTGGATTTCTGTTTTTTTTGTCCAATCTTTCACCTTCACTTCTGATGCTCTGACGGTAAGGGGAATTTTAGAAGAAAAAAAAAAAACAAAAATCCCCTTCGCAGGGGATTGTCTAAGAGGATTTCTGGTAGCAATTTAAATTAAAAAAAAATATGAATTCCTTTCTTTTCTTTACATTAATCCATTCAAATTTCTCTGGTTTTGTTTTTAGTCAATTCGGAACAACCACTGCAATGACCAAGTCTCAAATATAAAAATCGCATTCAAATCGGTCCATCCGCATGAAAACTACGATGCCGTAGACAGACACACAAACTCATAGGCTTCATATATATAACTTGCAACTTTTTTGGTCGGAGATTAAAACATCTACTTTTCGATTGCGTTGTAATCTTAATGTTCTACAAGGAAAATTCTGTGTGTTCTACGGAATGTAAGAATACTAATCATAAAATTCTCACCCGATCGGCGACATTATCCGATAAATAGCGAATAGCACCATAACGAAAACAAATACTTCCCGTTCCATTGCGTTGTAGTAGCAACGTTGCTAGCAATGTTTGCCAATTCACTTCAACAGTTGTATCACGACCGTAGCGCATATAATTTAGATAACTGTTCCACCACTGAGGAGTAGCAAAGGCAAGTCGAACTCTATAGACTCTGATCTCATTCTAAACGTTTGTTAACTTTAACAACATGTTAAGTCTATTGCTACCTTTGTCATTTGCTTAGTGCCAGACAAAGGCAGCATTAGAATTAATCTGTTGTCAAAGTTAACAAACGTTTCAGAACCCCGAGGTGAGAAATGTTTCTCGCTTGAGCGAGACAGCGCCAAACTGCGGACTAACAAGAGAAAGAAACAATATATTTCTGTCTCGTTTGTTAGACGGCGGCGGCCCGCGCTGACCAGATTCGTACATTTCCCCGCTTCGATCTCTCGAGCATTACCTTTCTATATAACGTATACAAAACACAAAACGCACACAACTCAACCAACACGGCTCAAATCTTATTTTAGAGTAGGTACCTGCTATTGTTATAGTCCTGCTTTATAGCATTTATTTAAGACAAATAAAACTAGTAAAACAATCTTCACATAAAAGTAAAGCAGCCAGCGCTGCACGAGGTCGCTCACGCTGGCTGCTTCTTGCGCAGCCACTTCTCGTATATACACGCCCAAAAATTAAACCATATAATCATTTCCATTATGGTTACTTATAAAGGCTGTGACAACGTTTTAAAATATGAAAATGCTCGAAGAATTACATTTACAATAGATAGATACATACATACGGTACTGTACGTATGCAACCTTTGCATACATATTAGGTATGTGCAGAACAGTCTTGTTGGAAGTCAAGACGACTTTTTTGGGTTACCACGCCAGCTAAATAGGTGCAGTACCGTGTGATAACCTCGCTCGTTTATTTGTAGATATAATGTCGCACGTGTGATGAGCAATATTGATTTCTGAATTGATCAATATTTGAATTCATATATATATTTTTTAATATAGTTAGACCAATACTTTTATTTAGCATTTTATAAACTCTCGAGTTTTATTTAAAGCTTGTGTCAAGTGACTGACACAGGCGTCCGTCTCGTTTCGAAGTACAGCGGTGTTTGTTTATACTCTGGCAACGGACGCAAAACCAAGTCTTCCGCGGTCTTGTACCAAGGGATGAGGCCAGACTGAAAAAAAAACAAGTATTATCAAAAGAAAAACAAAAAAAACCGACTACAAAATGTAGCCTATGTCCCTTTTATCTGTGACACTCCGGATATAGAGAAACCCAACGACACCTCACTCGACAAAATCTGTCAAATCTGTCTGTTAGGCTACAGGAGGTAATACACTTACTCGACTAGCCTCACAGATGAATAGACTTGTGGCTCAGTGGAAGGATTTCCACCTTCTGAGCTAGGTTGTGGGTTCGATTCCCACCCAGGACAAACGTTTGTGTGAAGAACATGGATGACATTTGTTCTTTGTCTGGGTGTTTCTATGTATTGTATGGGTATATTTATTTACAAAAAAAAAAACTATTTATGTATTCCATCAGTTATCTGGTTCCCATCGTACAAGCTTGCTTAGTTCGGGGCTAGATGGCGCTGTGTGTGAAAAATGTCCACATGTATGTAATGTACAATACACACATATTACATACTTGTGCATATACCGCAAAAACATGAACCTCCGTCTGGGGCAGTCGGGTAAAAAAATGCCAGCAAACTGTCTATACTAACTACAAATTTTGATTGTTTGGAGGTAGGCAATCTATGGAACTGCTAAGCCGATTCCGTAATTTCCTATACTGAGAAAGCTACACTATCCGAGTGAGATAGACAGTGCTTTGTATAAAGGGCGCGTGTCCGAGTTTTGCACGGTAAAAAGATCCTGCTAGACCTTGAAAACTTGGACATCTCTTATTCAAAGCGGATTCTTCACGACTAAAGTGTTATTTCCTCGGCTATGTCGTAGCATATATATAACTAATAGTAAGTAATTTTGGCAACACCGTAAAAACTTACGGTAAAAAAGAGTAAAATTATTGACCGAGCGTAGCGTAGGTCTCAGAGTCTACGGGAGAAAATCGGCAGATGTATGTATGTTTGTATGTATATTTGTCCGACGATAACTTAAGAGCCGTTAGTCCGATCTTCATGAAATTTGGAAGGCAATGTAGTTCATTTCAATATATTTTTTAATTTTAAGTTTGAATATGAGCTGAATCGGTCCAGGGGTTGTGAAGTAATAGGGTTCGCGAGGTATGAGTTCGGCGAAAACTACTAGTATTCTAGAGTATTCTAGATAAGAATACTTACGGCATGTGTTCTCAAAACTGTACCGTACCCAGTGCCATTCCTATAGTTATAGGTAACTTCAATCAGATCTCCGACCTGAACAAACAAAGCTTTTAGAAGGTTAACAGATTCAAATAAAATGAATGATAGAGAAGGATAGGGGGAAAGAATCCAGACAAAAAATCAACCCCGAAAGTTTTTCCGCGGAGTCGTATCTCCGAGCTGAGCGCTTTATCACGGGCATCTTCAAACGCCTCTGCTAGCTATTAACGTTACAGGTGTCCATAGGCTGCTGTTTGCTAACCTTCGGGAGCACAGAACACAGCGCTGAACGTACCTACTCATTGCCAAACTTGTTTTTGCTTATGCTTCCGTGTCCATTATTTTTTGTTTTATTTTTGGCAATATTCTTATTCTTATTCTTCTTATCAGGCGAGTTTGACGCGTACATACTTTACAGACCCTATGTATCAGTAGGATGAAATTAGGAAGATGTCGATTTAATTGGGCGACGTACATCAAAAGCAATTCCGAAGTCACCAACTGTGTTGCGTATAACACCAATGCGAATATTTTTTCTATTAAAAAAGTTGTAGATATCTTGATCTAACGCGCAAAAGCTATTAGATGCGTCCATGAAATTCGTTTGCATCATCTCGTACACCATTCGGCCAACCTGCAATTTACAAAGTCCTTAATAATAATGGGTAGCGGGTTCGACCACCAATAAGCTCTTTGGACTTACATACGGATTTACCACTGGCTAAGGAGAACACCGTGAGGAAAACCTGCACATTTCCGGAGAAGAAATTTCAACATGTGATTGGAGTATGTGAATCCGCCAACCTGTACTGGGCCAGCGTGGTGGATATGGTCTAATCACCCTTCGAGGGTAGGCTGACATCCCAGCAATGGGCTGTTTAAAGGCTGATACAGAAGACAAAGGTTGTGCAAGAGGCAACAGCAGATATAACAAGTGACGAACGCATTTTTTTTAAGTGATTCAAATTCAAAAGAATTTGTATGTAACGACTTGTACCAAGCGTTGGTGCGCTGCGGCTGCTAGCCGGAGCGTGTGTCCAGCAAACGCTCTTTTTACCTGCGACTTTGCGACGCAGACGCTCGAACGGTCTTCAGACTTCGCAACAATGACCTGACGTTTGATCTATGCTATAGATTCTATGTCTAGGTCATCTCCGATCCATAGTGCGCTTGACAAACACCGTTTCGAGTGAGCGCCTGGCGTGCTCATATATCGTCATGGAAGTATATCAACAGATGAATGAATATTGACTCACATTACCGCTGAACGTGCCGACGACGTAGTCACAAAACGACAACATGTGTAGGTTTACGAGCAGGCCGGTAAGTGATTCCTTCGTGTAATGCCTTTTTCTAGTGTCCTTCCACTTGGTTTTGGAATAATAGCCGTAGAATATGTACTGGGGATATTTTTCAACTGCTTCGTTTTGCACCTGACAGTTTCTTTGATATTATAATATTAGGCACGAAACATTCAGAAAAGATGCGATTCAGACGATAGTACTACTGCTATTGATTTGTTGATATCTCTCCTATCCGTTCCATGCCCTCATCGCTTCCTCGCCCCATCTCTTCTGTATACTTCAAAACGCGTCGCTTTCACACATTTAGTAATACAATTTACGTGAAGCACAAAAAAGTTGCAGCACTTAACTATGGTAAAAATGACGTCATAACTTAACGTTAACATTAACTACGCAAGATTGGCAGGTTAAAGCAAACTTTATACTTAAAAGCTGTCAAACAAAGCCTACTCAGTTAACAGTTATAACAACAAATATTATGGTGCAACATATGCTAGCTAAACTTCATGGTTAAGGTTAAAGTTATAGTTAATTTAAACTAGTAGTTCACGCCGAACTGAGACCTCGCGACCCGTAAAAATTGTATTGAACTACTATAACTACTTTAACCTACAAAATTTCATGAAAATCGGATTAACAGTTCGCAAGTTATCTTCGAACAAATATACACACAAACATAAAAACATACATACAAATGCCGATTTATCCCAGTAAACTCTGAGACCTTCGCTTCGCTCGGTCAACTATAACAGTAGCTTTAACTGGGATTATGGTGCAACCCAGCCTTGGTGTTTTGCGGGCCGACTCAAATGAAGCGGCGCGCGGCGATCCACATACGGCCCGCGGGCTGGTCATAAATATTGTAGGGGGTTATCGGGGTAGGTTGTACTTGCGTCAGTGTCGTCGGTTGCGAGATATACGCGGCGCACGTCGACGGCGCGTGTCTGCTCGAGCTGCGCGTAGTACTCGTCCACGTGGGACATGTACTCGGAGATATCTTGGCACTTGGCTTCACCGTATTTTGCATTGTCAGAGCATCGAACATGCACACTGCAAAATGGTAGTTCGCGTAAATCTTATACAATAATTACTTAATTGTACCTGCTACAACTTATACCTGTACATTTTCAAGTAGAATTACCCCCGAATACTGAAACGTTTGATAACTTTGACAACAGATTAATTCTAACACTGCCTTTGTCTGGCACTAAGCAAATGACAAAGGCAGCAATAGACTTAATCTGTCGTCAAAGTTAACAAACGTTTCAGTATTCGGGGGTTAGTCTTATATTTATAAATATCTCATCAAAGACAAATTTTATTTTAAATATTTGTCTTTTTAATTAACAAAAAAAAAATGCGTGGGCACTTTAAAAAAAAGAGATGAAAAGGTGAATGTCAAATGTATATTAAGTTTTGTGAAAAGTCATGGAACAAAAGTAATGGTTTTTCTCTCTTAGATAACTTGATGTCTATGGAAGCTGCCTGCGAGAGATTTTGCGTTAATTCAAAAATACGTTGTTGTTGATTTTCTATCTTTATTGTTACGGATACGAGTATCATGACTCACCCTACTATAGGCGAATCAAAGTTCGTCTTGGCGATGGTGTCATTAATGACTGCTTGTAAGTGGCTTTGCGGCTTCAGGATGTACTTGAGCATCTGTCCGATCCACCACGCGGTCGGGTTGCTGTTGAACAGGTAGACCCTAAAAAATAATTATAAAAAAAAAAAAAGTAGATTTTTTACTATATACATGTCATTCCAGAAGTACGTAATACGACCTCTGTAAAAAGTACCAATACTTATTTTGGATTGAAGTTGAGTGAATTGAGTGAAGACACAAAAAGACAACTATTACACATTAACCTCAACAGTAGTCAACAGTCGAAGATTTAATTTATTTATAAATTATTACAAGGATATACGACACAAAGTTTTTTTTTGGTGTCGCTTATGAAATTCTATAAAATTTGAGTACGTGCTAGATTATAAAAATTGCATAGTAACAACTAACCTTCGCGCTATATCATGGGGAATCTGTAAAAATTTCGACACCCTCGCTCTATGTAACTCGTGTAACATCGAAAGGGAAATAGCTTTAGCACTGTATGAAGCTGTAACAAAGAACATTTTAATACATATAATGCCAGCAGCTACAATTTGCGTTCAAGTTTGTTTTTCTTTTGATCATATTATTTAAACTTGAATTAGTACCTACCCGACACTACAGTGTCATTGTAAAGACTGGTACAGGTTCCCGATAAAGGATGGAACATATTCCTCGTCTCTTCATGTATATGCTCCAAGTTGGACCTTTTCAATATAAGAGTTCTCTTCGTAGCGTAAGCAAATGTAAGACAGAATACTAAATGGTGATATTGGCAGCCGAAACCACAGTCCTGTAACAAACTTGTCGTTTGCAAAGTGGCCATATTTCATTCAGAGTAATCAGATAAACAATCAATCAATGTGTGTTGCCAGAGATGACATATGGAACTGAAACGTGGTCCTTAACTGCTGGCCTTTTGAAGAAACTGATCACACAGCGAGCAATGGAGAGAGCTATGCTCAGAGTTTCTTTGCGCGACAAAATCCGGAACGAGGATATTCGCCGAAGAACCGAAGTCACCGACGCAGCTTATAGCTTTCAGGCCCGTGTTCAGTAAGGTCGTCCGACGACTTTCGATGATATTTGCAGCATACTCGTAATATCATAGACCGTCGTCGGACGACCTTACTGAACAGTGAACACGGCCCAGTGTTTGCAAGCTGAAGTGGCAACTTGCTCGGCACTTAGTAAGTAGCATACAAACAAATGTAAAACATCTTACCTCATGCTGACATACTAGTTTCCTCGCGTTATGGCAGTTAGGTGGGTTCTGCAGGTAGCGCAGCCTGCGCTGCACGAGGTCGCTTACGCTGGCCGCTTCATTGCGTCGCCAATCCTCGTACCCGTCAAGGGCGGGCAATTTCTCCTGGTCCGAGAGCAGTGATCTGTGTCACAACGAATAATATGAACGACGTACTTACAATTAACACGCGGGCACGCGTGACTATAAACTAAGTATTTATTTGTACCTTTTTCTTTCTGCCAAATCTTCTAAAATACTTTGTATCTGCTTCGTCTTAAGATTCTCATTGATTCCTTTTGCGAGTGCATGTCTCACGACGTACCAAAACTCTTTGATGTTAGAGTATATTCTTTTTCTGAGTAGCTCGTACTCAGCTGTAGGACCGAGATCATCGTCAAGTAGTTTTTTAATGTCCTCACTAAAAGTCATATAGGATTATTGAAAATTTTACCTCTGCGATTCGTAGGCACATGGAAGTGGATACTTGAGGTTTCAAGATCATCATAATCATCAGCCAAAAGACGTCCCCTGCTGAACATAGCCGCCCCCCTTAGAACGCCACACAGACCGACAACGCGCCACTTGCATCCACCGGTTGCCCGCGACTTTCACAATGTCAGTCCACCTAGTGGTAGGCCTGCCTACGCTGCGTCCTCCGGTGCGAGTTCGTCACTAAAGAATCTTTCTTACCCACCGGCTATTGGTTCCTCGAGTGATGTGGCCTGCCCATTGCCACTTCAGCTTGCAAATTCTGAAAGCTATATCGGTGACTTTGGTTCTTCGATGAATATCCTCGTTCCGGATTTTATCTCGCAAAGAAACTCTTAGCTCTCAACATAATATTACCTTTTGTCAGTAATTCTGCTAGATACTTACCTCGGAAACTCTTTGATTCGGGCGGTAACTTTATTGTGTCGTTGCCTCAGCATCTTCAGCCGAGAAATAACCATCTTTAAGCTTTCCTGGAGCTTATCTACCTCATCTGAGCGGCCGGGTCTGGAGGAAATATAAACTTTATTATCATAATAACACGTCAGTGAGTATAAAAAAACAAAAAAAATTACAAAGTTCTTGAGTGGCGACCACGAACTGGAAGACGAAGCCTAGGCAGGCCTCCCGTAGGTGGACCGACGACATTGTGAAAGTCGCGGGCAACCGGTGGATGTGTGTGTGGCACATTGACGGTCGGTGTGGCGGTCTAAGAGGGAGGCTTATGTTCAGCAGTGGACGTCTTCTGGCTGATAATGTGGTAATGTAATGTAATGTGTTTCCTGCTTTAATTGACCCACTTTTTATAGCGTATACTATCCTCAAATTGAAAATCTGTCGCCAAGCACCAACCGGTGTCTTCCATTAGCCTCGCTAGGTGTTTTCACCATCCTCGAACACACTATCACTTTACATCAGGTGAGTTTTTGGTTATATGCCCAGCCTGTCAAACAAAAAAAAACTCGATTTTAAACGGACCCGACGAAAATAATTTTGGTTGTAAGCTAGCACTGACCTTGATAGTAATAGAGAGCACGAGTGATAAATGATGAGGGTCAGTACACAAAGCATTACTACTTCAATACGCTTCCAACTCCTCATCGCACAATCGTCCAGTGCCAGGTGAAGATTGGTCCCATCACAATAGCATTTTTGCTACTATGATTATGGCTGTTAGAAAGATATAATCAGAAAACGAATGCACATTTTAATTACGTTTTAGTAAATGAGATTTATTTTATGAGGATCGGTTCACATTTTTATAGATTAATTTCTTTCGAGACTATTTTTTACTTAATTCTCTGGCGCAGCGATTCAAAGTGGGACTTGGCCTTCAACACCAAGGTAGGGCGTTGGTCCCGGTCTCGCGCAGTCTTCGGCCCGTCGTCGTTCGGTGTCAGTTCAGCGGTATCTGGGCCGATGCAACGCCAAGCCAAGATGCGCCATCTTGACGTAGCGTTCATCCCTTAGCGAAGTTTCTGATCCGATGATGTTGTGCTCGGCAAAATTTAGATAGATAAGTCTGCATTAAAAATAACATAGCAACAAGGTTCATTCAACGTAGTTATTTCATAAAACTGTTTTAATTTTTTATTGGAACATAAAAGTGTGTAATTTTGTAGGTTTAATTCAAATGAAATGTTGATAAGACTTAATTTTATTAAACGTATAACTACCAAGTTAGAAGCAATGTAAGTTGACACTGTCTAATAAGATAGACACATTGTTTGAACATAGACAAAAGACAAAAGTGTGTGTATAGGCAAAAGCAGGCAAAGAAAAGTATGGGTCAAAGGATAATACAATGTCTGAAACAGTTGTCGTTTGCAAAAAACTACCATAGTGCATAAATGCGTCACCCATATAAGTTTCTAGAGACTCAAAATTTAAAAACATAACGCATGTGTTGTATACATGTTCCAAAAAAGCTTTATTCGGCCGGTACCGAGTTGCTCTATGTTTAAGCCGTATTTTCGATTCTTACAGCCAAAGAAAATGGAAACATGACCATATCGTGGAGAAGTGTAGCAATGATACTGCTCGGTTTAGTCACCACTTGTCTGGTGATATTGTCAAGTAGGTGTGCGCTTCAAACTAAATGACAAGAGTTAAGATGATGCATAAATAATATAACATTTATTTATTTATTAACTGTTTTAATAAATTAATATTATTATAACTATTGGCCTTTTCGAGAAACTTAATTAGAGTCACACAGCGAGAAATGGAGAGAGCTATGCTCCAAGTTTATTTGCACGATTACTTACGGAACAAGGATATTAAACCAAAGAAACAAAGGCAGGGCTTGCAAGGTTACGTAACAATGGGCAGGCCACATCGTTCAAATATCCGATAATCGATGGGGAAGAAAGGTTCTTGAGTAGCGACCACGTACAATGCTGTCTTCTAGTTCGTGGTCGCTATTCAAGGATTTTTGAGCGATGTGGCCTTTGTTCCACTATGTGGAACGCGTAAATTGTGCTACATCGGTGGTGTGGCGCTCTAAAGGGAACGCCTTTGTTCAGTAGTGGATGTTTTCTGGCTGATGATGATGATGATGATGAGTTTAAATAAACCTACTAAATGCTAACCTACTAAATGTTATATAGGTGGGTACTTTCGAAATATATATATATTTTTGGTTATTTCCAGATGTGATGCTCGCAGAGATGAGGTCGTAAAGTTACGTCGCATTCTAAAGCAAACTTTGTTACAGCTGGAAAAGCTCAAAGAACGACATAGGTATTTTCTTGAGCCCATCAAAAGGTCTGGGAATATGTTTTGATTGATTCCTTACTGTTTTATTTTAATTGACATTTTGATCATAACCACACAAAAGATAAAAGCCCATCCTAAAAAAATGTTTGCAGAGAAAACGTCAACATTTCTTTATTGGACGACACGATGCTGATGCAGGAGTATGAAAATCTCAGACGGAGGATTTACTCAAACACCAAGGAGCTGTGGTACTATTTAAGCCGTCAGCTACGGAACACGGCCAGTAAGGATCTTAAACTAAACCAAATACGATTCTTACTAATGGAGGTGGCTGATAGGAAAAGGTGCGTGGGTCGGGTGAAGGTGGGTTTAGCACGACGAAGAGGGTGCTATTGGTAGCCAAAACTATAGGCGTTCAAAAACTTTCCTTTGGGTTATACATTCTATGGTGCACACCTTTGCACCGATTTATTCAACTACACGAGACAACTAATTTTCTTTATTTACTTTCTAGGTCGCTGCTCTCGGACCAGGAGAAGCTGCCTGCGCTGGACGAGTACCAGGCGTGGCGAAGCAAGGAATCAGTCAGCGTTAGCAACCTCGTTCAGCGCAGGCTGCAATACCTGCAGAACCCGCTTGACTGTCGCAACGCGAGGAAGCTCGTGTGCAATCTCAACAAGGTAAACTTTTTCATCATTAAGCTCAGATTTAACTGTACAGGTTTGACTAATTATTGGCTTTTCGGGTTTTTTTTTCATAAACTTCCAAGGGCCTGTTCGAATGTTTCAGAATTTCTGCGGTTTTGGCTGTCAAATTCACCACGTGGTGTATTGTCTTATATTTGCATATGCAACAGAAAGGACTCTTATTCTAAACAGTGAAGAATGGAATTATTTTAAAAGTGGTTGGGAACACGTGTTCCATCCTCTATCGAAAACCTGCACAAGTGTGTATAACGACAAAGTGCTGCCATGGCCAGGTGATGAACTTCTGCAGACAATTGCTTATTACCATAAAAATGATTTTAAGTATGTATTTAAAATTAAAATAAAATTCTGTTTCTCAGCGTCACCAAACACGACTGTTATATCCATTCCGATCTTGGAGCGAATACCACAAAAACTGGAGTTCTTACCACTTGCAATTCCTGAGGACTTAGGGTACAGGTGAGCACCTATGTGTTGTGTTGCTTAATATTTAGTTTCCGTTATCTTCAGGCATTAGGCGTAGATACTACAAGTGTGAATAATCATTTTGAATTACACCCACATGTGTCGCTATCGTTTTTTTTATAAGGATAGTCCAGTTCAACGGCGACCCGTCCTCGTGGTGGATCGGACAGATGCTCAAATATATCTTGAAGCCACAAACACCACTACAGAAAGTCATTGATGACACTATTGCCAGAATGAACATCAAGTCGCCTATAGTTGGGTAATTTATTTATAAATAACTTGTATCCATACATTTAGTCGTATTGAATTGATGACTATGGTGGTGCCTGCTGGGGTATACCCTTATATCACAATTAAAATGGTGAGACAATAGCAGGTATCAAAGCTAAATGGGTATTCTAAAACTACCCCGGTGGCTCAGTTGGTAGTGAACCTACCTTCTGTGTTTGGGGGCGTGGGTTCGATCCCCATCTAGGACAAACATTCATGCGATGAACATTTGTGTTTGTTCTATGTCTGGGTGCTAATATCTATATAAGAATGTATTTAAAAATATCTATGTACGTATATCAGTCTCTGGCAGCCATATTACAAGCTTTGCTTAGTTTGGGGTCAGGTGACCGTGTGTGCAAAAATGTCCCAGATATAAAAAAAAAAAAAAAAAAAAGATATAAAAGGCAAGCCAAGCGAACTGGGTTTTTTTTATGACAAATATTCAGATCTTCTACAGAGTACATGTCCGCCGCACGGACAAGGTAGGCGTAGAAGCTGCGTTGCACGATATCTCCGAGTACATGTCCCGCGTGGACGATTACTACGCGCAGCTCGAACTGACGCGCGCAGTTGACGTGCGCCGCGTATATCTCGCAACCGACGACCCTAGTGTGAGTAGCTAGTTATTAGAAGTATAAAAACTATTTGTATTACCAGACCAGATAAACGTTAGGTTAATTGAATAGGAAGAAACACGAGCCTTTATCATCTGAACACCTTACGAATGAATTAACCTATTCCGTAACCGTTGGGTTACCAAGAGACTAATTTTGCTTATTATATGGTCAAAGATCTAATTTCGAATCAAAGATGCACAATCACTAGTGTATATTAACAATATTGCACTGTTTGCAAGCGGTAAGCTCATTCAAAACTTTTAGTAATGTTAATAGGTAAATGGAAAAAAATTGGAAAAACATAAACATTCAACTTTGGTGAGAGAAGGTCAAACGTAAGACGATTCTACGTTAAAAAAGCTTTGCTTTGTTTCATCAAGATTCTACAAGAAACTCGGACAAGATATCCTCAATACAAATTCTATGGCGACACATCTATCGCAAAGATAGCGGCGACGCACCGACGCTACACTCCGCGTTCACTCACGGGCCTGCTCGTCGATCTGCACATTCTGGCCAGATGTGACTACATCGTATGCACTTTCAGTAGTCAGGTGAAACGATTTGTTAACGACGTACGGGTTTTCAGGAGAAATGAGAGGTTGAATTGTGTCTTTGTACATATTTTCAAAAATGTTATAGTTTGGACGAGTGGCCTACGAAATTATGCAATCAAACCGTGCAGATGCATCGGAGAGCTACGTTTCCCTCGATGATATCTACCACTTTGTCGGCCAAAACCCTCACAATCGCATCATTGTCGTGCCTAGCGGTAACCGCAACAACAATGCCAATGAGGTAATTATTTAGTCGGAAGAGGTAGATCTAATTTGGAGAAGACGTATTTTAAATAATTTGGCTCATATATTAAATTATTTTTTTACTAGGCGGACGATCAAATTGACTTTCCAGATAATTATTGGACCGGTTACGCCAATAAAGGAACAAATCTGGTGAGGTCTGTGTTATGTATCAATATGCTGTGTTGTGTGGTGTATCCGTAACGGCTAAAGTGTTTGACAGCCTACTTAACGCAGTTAAATAGATATGTATCACTGCATAATACCCAGTTCGGGGTTTTTTTTTTTTTATCGTCCTCATGTGCTATATTGTGCCTTAAGAATACCGTCCTATACTAAACTGACAGTTAGACTACGCGTGCCTCCTCGACCTGTCAAAGCCCTTCGATCTCGTGTCGTATGACCTTCTGTAATCCAGTAATAAATACTGGGTGTTCTACTGGGTTTGACGACGGACATATTAGAAATACATAGAATACATTTTTATGTTTAAAACTTTTACAATTGCAAAAAACCGTGCAATTAAAAAAAAAACTGTTAGAAAAATGTTATTCACCATCGACGGACATACAGGTACATGGTTTTTTTCACGAATTCAGGTTTGACTATTTAAAAAGTTTTTCGTAATAACGACTACAATGCTATTATACTAATGTAATGGAATATCCGTCATCGAACTGAACACCCAGTTTGCTATCATACAAAGCTTGACTCTTTTTTTCAGTCTGGCCATATTCCATGGTACAAAACGGTGGACCAGTTAGTACTTTATCCGTTTCCAGAATACAGACAAGTACCAATGTTTGATGAGCAAATGACTCTTAAGAAGCGAAGAAAGCAATAAAATTTGTCACATATGTCGAATTTTGATTATAAAGTCTTTAAAAAAACCATTCGATCTGTATGTGTGTTGTTTTAAGTGTGTTCCCACTGCTGGGCAAGGGAATCTTCCTCGAATTTTCAAATTTCGTCGGTTTTGGTCATCATGCTGTCAACTCCTGTCAAAGCTGTTTTTTTGATCATTATGCCATAGGATACCTAATGCGTATTTTTACTTCAAAATTAATTTCATAAATTAGTCTATGCCCTGTCTATGGTTACCTTTCGATATCTCGAAATTTTGAAGATCCGAATATTACTTCCCAACATGTAACCTGTATTATCAATAGCCATATTTTTTATTTTACCTTCAATACAAAATCCACAACTATCAGAACCCAGAATTTCGAAACTTCTTTTTTCTAAAATATATATTACTCAAATGATAACAAAACTCCTCATCAAGCAAATCCAGAACAATATAAATCCAAAACAATAACAACTTCGTAGAATCAAATACCAACAGAAATAAATTGCTTCTTAGCGCTTAGTTTTCTTCCCACCAATAAAAACCCAAGCTACGCCGCACCATAACCTACTGCTATATATACATTAGAAAAATGAACATGACTTACAAATTCTTCCATCGATACCGATACAGTATTTCGAAACTTCGGACAATAAATATTGTCTTGAACAAAAATAAAAAATGGTTCTAGTTAATGATACTCATATAATTATAATGAATTTCCAGATTTCGAAAAATATCTATTGTATTATACATAGTCGGAGAAACAACAATTCAGATTATAATATATTAAATTAAAAATTATTATTCATATTAAAATTTGATATTCAAAAATTTCGAAACATCGATAGGTTACCCCAGTCTATGTATAATCGTTTGCCAAATACTTCCATGCATTAAAAACGGTAGGCAACTGTAGTTAAAGGCAGGAACACGATATATTTTTTACATAGGCAAACAATCGAAACCTCAACCTTTTCATTTCGAATGTTAGTGCCACTTAAACAGGCCTGCTTCTGATAAGGATAATTAAAATTAACTCAGTTACCTGTAATAATATTGTTATAACTCAGCCCAATTACTCAACTCGGAAATCACAAAGTTTAAAACTCAAAATAACTATTTGCATTTCATAATAAGAGTAAAAAAACAAATGCGAAATATACAGAAACGTGGTTTCTGTATGTCACATTTTGTTTGATAATTTTTACAGTCAGAAATTATGTGTTCAAATGTATTAATAAGATATAGCGTAAAGCATACGACAAATTGTTACCACACACTTCAAGACTTCTTTGTCAACCTGGGAACACACAAGCACTTCGCGGTGGCTCTGCTCGTCACATGGGTGGTGGCTACATATTTGATGATACAGCCACTGAGGTAAGTCACTTGCGCGATAGTTTTTAATTGGACGACTACAAATTTCTTGTATATTAACTTCTTTGATACAGTTTAACTATTAAATACTAATTAATATTTTACTATGCGCGATAGAATCCGGAACGAGGATATTCGCCCAATAACCAAAGTCACCGATATAGCTTTCAGAGTTTGCAAGCTGAAGTGGCAATGTGTAGGCCACATCACTGGAAGAACCGATAACCGACGGGAAATAAAGGTTTTTGAGTGGCGACCACGAACTGGAAGACGCAGCGTAGGCAGGCCTCCCACTAGGTGGACTGACGACTTTGTGAAAGTCGCGGGGAACCGGTGGATGCAAGTGGCACGTTGTCTGTCGGTGTGGCGCTTTAAGGGGGATGCCCATGTTCAGCTGTGGACGTCTTCTGGCTGATGATGATGACACGCTACATCTTAACACCGAAACTACATGACAAAATGACAAACTATATGAATAATTATTGTTTTATTCGTGTAAAAGAAACACTTTTCCCAGAATGCAAAGACTATTGCGATGGACGTCCGTTTTAAATTATGCATATTTAACACTTATCGAGTGGCCAAATATCTAATTTACGAGCAATTTTAAATCTTAAATTTTCAGCTGCGTAGAGAGCTTTAATGAAATAGCAGAACTTAAAGAAAAGCTGAATCAAAAATTGTCACGACTGGAAACACTAAAGCAGCAGAACAAAATTATTTTTCCTAAAACACAACGGTTGAGGTCAGTAATGATATTATTGATATTAAATAAAGCTTGACACTCATACCTCCCCCTACAAATTCCTGTTTCGGGGATGCAATAGAACAAACACAAAGGCACCCGGACCCAGACAATTGAATTCATCATTCAAACATTTGCCTAGCCAAGAATCGAGTCCGGACCATCTGTTTTTAAGGCAGTTACACTACCAGATAAGCCGGGAGATAATAGTAGAAGTAGATTGTTACACAAGGGATGAAAGGGAGAACCTAATCACCCAAGGTAAAGAATTAGAATAAGTATATATTTTTTAAACACTCTGATTTTCATTTCGAATACGAAGAAAGTAAAATTATATAAAAACCTGATTAGTTTAAATAACTATATTTTTATTAAAACATAAATGAATAATATTGGTACTCTTAACAATAACAACAACACACATACCCTCCCGCCATACACAAACCCCACGCACAAAGATAACACACACCCACCACCACGCACACAACCTCCACACGCAAATAAAATCTACAAATTTTTGACAGCAAGAAAAATCGTTTTCAGGGACGAAAAGTACTGCTTTCATCCCTCTGATCAGGTAACTTCAAGCGTGCTTTCCAAGTATGAGAAACGAAAAATTTATTTTTGATTTCTTCCGTCAAATTTAAAGAAATAGTAAAAATATTTAAAAGGGTTCTGATATTTGGACAGACAGATAACTTAGCATCAGTTATTGGAAAATTACACTCTATCTTTACGAAAACATGCCGATGTGCAAGTGAAATATCTGTGGCATGACTATGCACCTCATAAATGTCGTTTGTCAATCTAAGACGCATTTATAAGTTAAGTCGTATACGAGCATCGAGCGATTCCTAGTCTATTTTTATCAAAAGCTGTTCATGTTTTTAGAGTTAACATTATCAAAAAAGTGACCAACGGCATGAGGCCGACGCCTGAGTACGAGAATCTCAGACGACGGATATACTCCAACACCAAGGAGCTGTGGTACTATTTAAGTAATGAGCTCGATGAGGCGACCACTAAGAACCTTACCCTGGAGGAGATAAGAACCATATTGAGAGAAGTGGCTGATAGAAAAAGGTTGATGTTTTGCAATATAGACAATCTACAATCCAATGATAAAATTAGTTTTAATGCTTTTTTGTTATTTTCGTTTACTAGATCGTTGCTATCTGACCAGGAGAAGATATTACAGTTAAACGGTTACGAGGAATGGCAACGCAATGAAGCGGCCAGCGTGAGCGACCTCGTGC
This sequence comes from Apocheima hispidaria, assembly GCA_947579745.1. Classification (NCBI taxonomy): domain Eukaryota; kingdom Metazoa; phylum Arthropoda; class Insecta; order Lepidoptera; family Geometridae; genus Apocheima; species Apocheima hispidaria. The sequence continues at coordinate 12,556,126 of OX388160.1, forward strand.
AGCGCAGACTGCGCTACCTGCAGAACCCACCTGACTGCCGCAACGCGAGGAAGCTCATTTGTAACATAAATAAGGTAACATTATTTATTTATTTAATACCCACCAACATGATGATATTACTATAATAATTATTAATAATAATACTTCATTCGTTGATCAGGTTTGATTATTTAAAAAGACAAGTGGTACTTGAAGGGTTTTGATTCAAGTGTTGATCTTCTAATTCCGTGATCCCTCCTGAGAGAAGTGGATTACCACTGGTAGGTTCTGTGTTAAGTATCTGAGTTCAATATAAAGAGAGTAACGCATATGAGTAAGCCAAAAAAGGATGACCAACCCTATGAGATACATAAACATGAAGAGACATAACGCACTCCTCAGCGTAAATCATACTTTGAGGATGGTACAATTTGTTTCAGAGCGGGGGCTTCGGCTGCCAGCTTCACCACTTAATCTATTGCCTTATATTAGCATACGCCACAGAAAGGACGCTCATACTGAACAGTAAAGGGTGGCAATACAACCATTCTGGTTGGGAAACTCTTTTCCATCCCTTATCAGAAACCTGTACTAGTGCGTATGACGATATTGTATTACAATGGCCAGGTATATCGGTTTATAACATTTTGCAAATTTTTAACATTAACGTAAAATCTGACCAATTACATCTTTATAATTCACACATATATATATTTATATATATATCTTTATAATATTTTTTTATTTATTTTTATTTTTTATTGTTTTAGTACAAAAGAATGCCACAGTAGTATCTGTTCCAATTATAGAAAAAATAACGCCGATGCCAAAATTTCTTCCACCCGTGATACCGCAAGATTTGGCACACAGGTAAATTATTACATGGTGCTTTTTAATCAGATAGGGAGCGCTTGTGAGGATGTTGTATACAAAATAGCGAACAAATTTTGTTCTACGACTTTTTTTAAAATACGAAAAATAATAATTAGATGTTCCATACGAAAATGTTCGTGGATCTTGCGATAAAATGTATTTTTCGTGAATTTTCAAAAGTCTAAGAACAAAATATAGTTGTTAGACAACTTTTTCTTTTTTCTACAAAATCCTTACAACCGGTCCCTAGCCGATTAAAAAGCATCGTGTATATCTAATGGGTTAAGAGCAGACCATTTGGTTACCTACGCTGCCGATTCGATTAGGTCGCGCCATTGTATATTAGATTATTCACATATTCAGAGCTCGAAGTGCGCGTTCGAAGTTGATGAACCTACCATTTTCGAACAACGTGCACTTAAAGCAATGCATAATAATAGCACGACCTTCTCGTAACGGCAGTGTAGGTCACCAAAATAAATAGTCTTCCGTTAAGGTGAACCCAGCATCAAATTTTCATGATAATGTCACTGAGCCAGTACTAAAAAAAGGTATTTTTTTATTTTGATATTCTCTTAAGTACATCTCATAAAGGCTATGCAGTAATATCACAGTAATATTATAAATGCGAAAGTTTGTGTGTAAGTATGTAAGTGACTTTGTTCCCGTTCAACTCTGCAACGGCTAAACGGATTTGGGTTAAATTTGGTATAGAGGTAGTTTATATCCTGGATTAGCACATAGGCTTTTTATCCCAAAAAGTTTAACCGTTCCTGTAGAATGAAACCACGGGGTGCAGCTAGTAATTTAATAAAAAAAGGAAAAAACTGGGCTGGACTTTTATTGATTGTCGTGAACATAATGAACTTTGAACCAACAACATTTAGTTTAATTTTAATGTGTTGATAATGTGGAATTAACCTAGGATAGCCCAATTCAATGGTGATGCGTCGTCGTGGTGGGTCGGGCAAATGCTCAAGTACATCCTGAAACCAGTAGATTCGATCCGAAAAGTCATCAATGACAACATTGCCAAGATGGACTTTAAATCGCCTGTAGTAGGGTAAGTAACAATGTACCCTAAAACACTGCAAGTGAAAAGCAAACAAGCACTTAATGAAATTTATTGACAATATGGAAGCGATATTGGCACTAAAGTTAGACTAACTGATCTATACGCGCCCCTCCATTGTTTCGCGGTTCCGAGTAACTGGCACGGTGCGCCGGTCAGTAATAAACAAGCTTTCTTACAAGTGTCTCATTTGCCCACCTATCTAGGTACATAGGTACATAGGTACATTTGTCGACGAGGATGGGATAACAATCCTATGCCCTCTGGCGATGCGTTTGGAATAAAATTTCGATAATAATTTAAAACGCCTAAAAATCTTTTGACTTCGGTGACGTTTTTCAGTTTGGGTGCGTTTAGAATAGCCGTGACTTTATCAGGACTAGTCTTGTGACCCTCTTTACTGATGACGTAACCTAAATATGAAAACACAATCGATAAATCCAAAAACATATATTCTTCTTTATTAGGCTTCAGAAAAGGTAAAGCTACATTAAATAAAGTGGCATATAAATGTAATGAAATAAAATCACTGTTTGTTTTTTTCAAAAACTGTAGGTCGTCAACGTCGAATAAGTGGGGTAAATGTGGGAGTATTTACATTTACTACTACTACTCTACATTTCATTTTGCAGCGTCCACATTCGGCGAACAGACAAGGCAGCGGAAGCTGTTCACCGCAACGTCAAAGAATACATGGTTCACGTCGCCGACTACTACGCGCAGCTCGAACTGACTACCAGCGTCGACGAGCGCCGCGTCTATCTCGCCACCGATGACGCTAGCGTTAGTGTTGTACAGTTCAATTGTTACTATGCATTGATGAGCTTCGCGTTTGTCTCGCTCCAGACAACGATGCCAGCGTGATTGTTGTAGGCACAGTTCTACTGAAAAATCTATGGCAGTCACACGTTATTAAATTTCACAATCACGAAATTATCCCTTACAAACAAACAAAATTACCAAGTTTACTCTAAAATATTCGCATAAATATGGATTATGGTGTAGATGGTTTGTAACGTCAGCAGTTTGGAACCCTTCACGTTACTACGCAAGTATTTCATACGACACAATACACCGAAAGTTGTCAGTGACATAATAAAAATAACAGTCCTAGGTATAAAAAAATCAACAGTTTGTTTTTTTCAGGTTCTAGAAGAAGCTCGGAGGGAATACCCACAATACAAATTTTATGGCGATCGCTCCATCGCTATGTCTGCGGCTGTAGATCGGCGCACAACGCGGGTGGCGCTCACCGGCCTGCTCGTGGACCTGCAAATGCTATCCAAGTGTAACTACATTGTCTGTACGTTTAGTAGTAACGTAAGTCTCATTTTTTAGTTCAGTATCAAAAATGATAAAAATAAATCTTTGTGGTGAGACTCCGGTGTCTATTTTTATGTATGTCACAGCTGATTTTCTTAGTTTAAATGCTATGAACTTTAAATTTGGTGAAGACCTAGATAGCGATTACTCGTGGCTTGCCGACATATAATGATGCGTACTTTTTTGTCTTTCCTTGAAAAAATAGGGTTTGAAATGGGACCGAAACTTTAAAAGCTTATAATGTCAATTCAATTCTCCGACACATGAAAAGGTTTTCGGTTACGGTCTTGCGCTATATCATGCCAGTCAGAAACTTGGAGCTCGCGCAGGTCCTCTACGACATTGTTCCAACGATATCGCCTAGCCATTAAGTAGTCAAATATAATGGCCTAGAGAAGCCAAGGCTTGACTGTTATGCTGAGGTGCGAAAAATGGAAGAACATTACCTAACTCATAACTTATTTCACACAGGTTGGGCGAATGGCATACGAGCTCATGCAGACGAACAGAGTGGATGCCTCGGAGAGCTTTTTCTCTCTGGACGACATTTACTACTTCTGTCTCATTTTCGCCTTAGATCGCATCGCTGTCGTGGAGAATAAAGGCAGAGATCACGATATCTCATTCGAGGTGAGCGTTGGATAGTTTTTTTGGGGTCGGTTTAAAATGTCTTTCTATTGATTGCATTTTTAGACAAAACGCCTAAAAATCTCCTTAGCAGGGGATTGCCATGCTAATGGAGACCATGCCACTGCAGTGTAGCTTTGAGCATATTCTAACATTATATATCGATGGCAACATGTAATAGGATAGTTTTACAATTATAGCTAACCGGAAATCAGGAAGATATGGGTTAACGTAATATTTTTTTAAGCCAGATGCAAGACTTTGTTGCCTCATAAGTTCATCGATTTTATCGTTTTTTGGCATATTTGTACTTCGTTATACAAGGTTTAGCATTTACAAAAGGTACTACAAAATTAACTAATTATATCATTTCTCCCGGTTGTGGGGTCTGTAGAAGCTATTACATAAAAAAAATTACTCTGAAAAAAATGCACTACCGAGATGTTCTTGGCGCCCTCCGTGAATTATTAAACTTATCATTGTGGAGTTCCAGTGACCATCTGTGGTCTTCTTTATCAGTTACTTGACTTGCTGATGAAAATATCAAAATTGCTATATTATGCCTATAATATTTGAGGACTTCCCCCAGTTCCTAATGGATCGCATTATCAGAACAAGATATTGAACAAAATGGAATTAATCTAGAAATATAAAAAAAAACTTAAATATTCTTTAAAATAAAAAAAGGAATTTCCAAATCAGCTTATAACTGACGGAGTTCTGAGGTAAATAACAAACATAAAAAAAAAGCCGCCGACTTGAGAACTCGCTTAAAATGGCATACAATTGTCACAAGGTATTCTCATCATCCGTCATCCACCTTCAAGCTTTAATAACGCGCTTATTCTAGTAATTTGGCGTCTTATTCTGGGATAGTCTTTAACTTTAACAAAGTACAAATGGGGTCATAACAAACCGTATGTTTTTTAATGGTTACTTAGTATCTCTACTAGGTGCTCTATGAGTATTACACGAGTTCGAATCTGCAGGACTACTTAATGATTGATTAATGACTGTTAATTTCTTGTGGTTTTCATTTGTAAGGTTGGAGATCAACTTGGCGTCATTCCAGGCCGCCACAAGGATGGTTATGACCGCGGTACCAACAAGAAAACCCTTACAGTGAGTACCAATTTTCAATTCCGTTTAAGCTGTGTAATTTCTTCTATGGTTTAAAATAACGACACTTTCAACGACAGCTATTCCTGTTATTGCAGAGTATAATTTCTTCTATGGTTTAAAATAACGACACTTCTAGCTCTTCCTGTTATTGCAGATGCGGTGAAACAATCACTGAAATGACACAAAACAACTAACACACCCAGAACAGATTTAATTGAATTTATCATTCAAATTGCCGGAAAACTCTAACAATTTCAAATCGAACCCGAGCTCTCTAGCACAAACTGGTCATCAGTATTATTACCGAACCATAGTCTCCAGAAACCTACATAAATGTGGACAAGAGCCTAACAGCAAACAAAAATCACAATGTAGCATAACTAATCTAGAAGAATCCATGTTTTGCTTAACTCATTATTTTTTTACCGACTGCCCAAGGAGAGTAATATTTTTAGGGTATATGTAAGAATGTAAGTATATAAGTATGAATGTTTGTGTGTTCTTATATTGAATATAATAAACAAATTCGTTATTTGTCAGTTGTCTTTTAAATGTTAATGAAAGTCACAGATAATGTATAGATAACGTATTACGAGACCGTTGTTTCATCAAAAACTTATCAAATGCATTTAATAAATGACAGTATAGTTTTAAAGGTATATTTTGTCCGACGCGTAGTGCGCTTCGATCATACTGAGCGCGGTATCTTGGGCGATCTGTGGTCAAATTATAGTAATAATATCAACTGCTGCCCGTTTTTTGAGTCAATAATACTATGTTTATTTCCAGTCTGGACTCATCCCGTGGTTCAAGACGGTGGAACACCTCATGACATACCCGTTTCCAACGTATGAAAAAGTTCCAATATAGGCCGGCTAGAGGCATTAGAACAAATCTTACTTCAAACCTTGATCTATGTTCTCATACACCAGCGATATGCAGTTTAAACAGTGACTTCCTCAATTTATTCAATGCAGAAAATCCGCAGTAATCTTTGAAAGGAAAGTAGAGCAGCTGAACAGGTTTACGCACTTCGAATGCAGCGGCGCCGGGATCTTTCAGAAATTGAGCGCAAGTGCGTGGCCACGCCGCCAGCGGGTATTTCGCTGGTAATAAGTCGCTTCATTAAGCCTGTTATGTGCAGCTGCTTGGGAAAAAGCCTCCTATCACTCTTCACGGCTTAAAGCGTTTTAGGCCCAGACGCTACAAAAGTACTCGACTACTCGACTTCGACCGCGAGGACCGACAAAAAAAAAATGCCTATGTCCATCTTAAGCTATATCTATGCAAAAATTCAGGTAAATCCGTCCAGCCGCTTAGCCATGATAACGCGACAAAGACTCACACAGAGAGACAGAGAGTCAGAGAGACAGTTACATTCGCATTTATAATATTAGTTAGGTTAGGTTAGGTTAGGTTAGGTTAGTTAGTTAATTATTACATCGCTTAATAAAATAAAGTAATTGACTTAAACTTACTACTTTAATTTAAAAATGTGTAAATTAATTTATTTCTAAGTATGCAACCCAGCGAAACAACCTATTCTTAAACTTGAACTCCTTCCTTCATAATATTATTTACTGTGTGATTTGGCCAGCCACTTCAAACTGATATCACAAAATTATTTACAGCTTCTTCATAACCATTAACGGCCGACCAGCTTGCTAGATAGGTAAGCGACGAGAAGTGTGTGGTACCCAGTATTAAGCTTAGGACATGTTGCCACTGCATATACCATATCAGGCTACAGGTTGGAATGGTGGCCATTCTTCCACTGTTTCAAAACTCAAGCCTAGTGAACTAGCTGGTCATCAGGCTTTTGTAGGCAACCGATGCAGAATATGTAAGAACTGAGTAGACAGCTCGTAACACACTCCTACTCCGTACCGCTAACTATCTGGCCTCGTCAAAAGCGACCGCGGCGAAAGTCTACCATCAACAGCCAAGTTCATTAACACGTAGCAGTACCGTGCTGGCCGTCGCTCGCGCATCATCACCGATCCCTATAAAAATACCGTTTTATCTTTCAACTGCTACCGATCAGCCTCCCCGTAATCATCCAGACGTGTAGTGATCTCCATTGGGATTACATCGGTGTATTCAGTACATTAGTTTATTTCGGTAGAGCGGTAAATGGAGTAAAATGAAGTATCACTCTGTTTTGATCGTTATTTGCTTCGTGGTGCCGGTTGTGTTACCGGCGAGGCATATGCCGAAGTGGAAGAAGCAGGTGAGTTGCTTTTTTTTTGTTCCTAGTTTGCTTCTATGCTCTGCTTCGTGTTGCTAGCTGTAATGGGTTAATTACACTAACTATCAAACTGTGTCTAAAATAACCAATCTGTAGTCTTTCCGCTGCAACGTCGCGTTGTGTGCAATTGGAATAAGGATCAATTGTTTGTTTTTACCTTATTTAAATTCATATTTTGAGTAGTATTTTTTTTAAATAAACTTCCGCAAAGTTACGCCTGAAACAATCAACTACACTATGTTGTTGGAAGGTAGATGATAATATGGTTGTGGAGGAAGCATACCGGTTTTCTGGATTAAGACAAAAGCTTTCAGAAAATTTTGGTATCATATGGTACAACAAGTGAAATTGCTGGCGCGATTTCATGATAATAAAAACAATTAAAATCTATGTAAAACAGACAAAGCAATTTACTTACACTGTTAAAAAAATCATATTGTGAGTCATGCGATAATAAAATAATACATGCAATTCAATAAGGTCGTAATGTATTATCTAATTGGGTGATTTCACGTTACGTTGATCATGTCTATCATATAACTTCATATTTTGGAAGCCAATTTTTGGAATGTTTAACATAAATTGATTCCTTGTATTTGCGGCCAAATGAAGCTTTTTATAAAGTTCTATTTAACAATGTCAATTTCACAGGAGCCCTATATAGAGACCCAGAGTTACCGAAAGATTGGTTGACTCTGTGTGTAGTGAAGTAAATGTTTAAATTCTCACAAGTTTGTGAGTGAGAGAGAGAGAGAGAGCTACCTCGAGTTCTTTCTATCATATTTTTTAAGTAATAGCTGTGTAAATATTTTTCTATGTCAGAAATATTAACATGTTTATCGTATGGTTTTACCAGAATTTTTACGTAGATATCCTTTGATGTATACTTTTTTTACGTCGTTTAAAATATGCTCGAGAATAATATCACACGTAAAAGTCGTTTCATATAACTTGTATGTATATTTATTTTTGCGATGTTTCCTCGCGTCCGACTTTCTCGCTGCTTTCTCGAGTTATTAGAAAGTTCACGTTGACTCATGGAGATAACCCACTCCGATCCTGTTAGGAGTACACCTGATTTTCGCTGTCCACTACACCGTTATCTGTTAATCGCCAGGTGTACACTTTATTTCCTACCTGACATTTTTCCTTACAGGCAATTGACGATTGCGTATTAGGATATCGCCAAGAAATCCGATCATTCCTTTTGCGAGATGAAGCCAATTTATGTTTGCGAGCTAGCTAGTAAAAAAAAATATTCGATCTGCAACACGCAGCACGATATTCACTAAAATACGTAGAAATCTAATATTGCAAGTATGGTTTTTTAACAGACCTAAATAACTAAATACATAAAAACTAAAACAAACTACCTAAACTGCAAACCCTGTTTGTGTAGTCTACTTCACAAACAGTTGGTTAACCCAGAGACCATAGAAAGCCTAAAGATAATAAAAATGCTCAAGCCCACTACCAGTTGATAGCGTACCCAGCTATATAGAATATTAACTATACAGTACAACACATGTTACATTCTCTCTTGTTCTCATTTGTTTACATTACAATAAAAAAGTCCAACAGGTCTTTGATCAGGCTAAAAACTCTATCACTAACCTGTTCGAACTTACAGCATAGTTTTAAATAAATCACCGTTTTGTTCTCTACCCAAACAAAGGCGGTTCCAGCGAAACTACGTGACGAAAGCATATAGAAATCGAAATTGATATGTGTCATGAATGTAAAGTTATTCATATAGCATACTGTTATGTAACGTCACTCCAAAATAGCTTAAGTTTATGTGAGTGAGTCAGTGAAGTTATTCTTCCTGATGAGAATAATGCCAGTATATTTGGTGAAAGTAATTTGAAGTTCAAGGCTTAAAACTCTTTGGCTTCTATGATTTAATTTAATTTTAACGAGCGCATGCTAATTATAAATACAAATTCATGCAAACGAAATGATACATTCGGAGCTCATGTATACTATTCATGAAACTAATGCTGGTTAACTACAGCTTAGTTTATTCAATAACTTAATCTGTTCTTGTAGTGACTAACTGCCACATTCCGCTTGATGGCTCCGCTTGCACCCGTGTTTAACCTTGTTTAGATTTGGATCTTCGTTCATAGTCTGCTCACCGTCAGGCGTGCTCGCTGCCAGCCGTGCAGTCGGAGCACAGCCACTACATCTGCGATGACAAGGGCGAGCCCAAGTGTCACCCGGGCTGGCAGGGCGACCTGTGCGATGTGCCTATCTGCAAGAAGGGCTGTGACCCACTCCAAGGTAATTGCGGCTAACGTTCTCAGCATTTTACCACTGCTCGCCCGATGAAGTGGCGTAGTGGTCTTTTTTGCAACTGTGTTAACAGACGAGTAAGAAGAGTTCATTTTCAACATCCTACGCGACAACACATTGTAATACGCTCGTCAACGTGAAGAAAATTATGTTTAGGTAATTTCTTGATGCCCATTAATTTGACTGGAACATCCCGGATTGAAGGGCTCTGGAATACAATAATATTTAAATATGGTTGAATAACAGGCATTGTGTGGTACTTCTCCAGGCCGACTCTTCTCCTCTACATAAAGTCGGTGGTCACTTAAAGTGAACACGCCTACCAGAGGTGTAAGCTAGCTCTAAAACAATGCTATCAGAATATTTTAGACGCTTCTGAAGTTTTGAAGTTTTCTCATGATGTTTTCTTTTACCGCGGAATCAGGAGCTTACCTTTGTTGGATGAGCGACAGATGCGTTGCACCTAGGTACAATGTGCCAGAATAAAAGTGTTACGATAAATTGCAAGGCAAATACTTAGTGCTGCTCTGTTACTAATATAAATAGAGGCAGCGAGGCAACTTTCCTTTATAAGCAGTTTCCTTAAGAGATTTCGAAATATGAACACCGGACTAAAGTGGTGCTACGTTAGGGCTGACAGCCCGACGTTAGTGTGATTGATTGTATCTTAGCTAGGTTTACTAGTAAAATATTCCTGTACTCAGAATTACTAAAGTTAGATACGTACGTCATCGTCTAATAAATAAATAGGCCTACCAGAACCTCCATGTGTCAACATAAATTCACGTATACATTAACGTATCTACAAATGGACTAAATGGATTGACATATTTTTTGGTAAATGGTCTTTATAGTACTAACTAAAACGATAAATTAACTCAGTGCTTATGAATACATTATTGGATGCATCTGAATAATGTTACTTAAAACTAAAATAAGATTAAATAATGTTTAGACTCGCGGTTGTTTCCTGCATTATAATTGCGCTATAGAGCATTACATGTTTGGTAATACAAACTATGTCCTTACGACGTCAACGAGACTGCTCAACCTGTTGACCAGTTGACCAGTGGGGATGAAGCGATTCCGTGAGTAATAATTTTAATGTAGAGCCGCCTTAGTTTTTGTGAGCGCATCGTCCACGGTTGTCTCGCTCGTGCATTTTCTCTTACTAAGTGTGTACTTATTTATAAAAAAACTATGTTTTTCGGATGATACTGTTTGTCGCGACGAGCAAGTCCCTCACCTGATGTTAATCGTCACGCTTGCCCACAACAGTTCAGTGCGACCCACAATTTTGAAATCCAACAGTTCAAAACAATGGCAATGCGCTGCGCACGTCAACCAGAGAACAAAACAATCCAAAACACATTAATTGCACACTACTGCATGGCAATAACTGGCAAAGGTGTGGTATTTCCCCAGGAGGACTCCGCATAAGAGTCCTACCACTACAAAACATTTTTGAAAATTCGCTCGCTCTTTAAAATTTGCAATTATGCTAGTGAGATAACTATGGCACAACTACAAACAAGTAAGTCTGAGTAGGTACTGTGTGTGGCACCCATACATAACTACAAAGTGTTAGCTAAGGTTAGTTTTACGGTGACTTACGAGAACAATGCAAAGTAGGTTCTGAGTTCTGACCTACCGTTATAGACCTAACCGTGTCTAAAGAGATTTGCAAAAGCTTTCTACCTGTCGTCATTAGTAACTTTCTTTGGAAAGTCTAAAGCATTAAATCTTTATACCTTTGTTTGGGTTGTGTTACGAAGAAGATGATTCATGAGTGCTAAGTAGATAAACATTGAGGTTAAGTTGATATACTTCGCTCGAAGCAACTATAACCGATGGGGAATAAAGATTCTTGGGAATCGATTCTCGTATGATATTTTAATTACGAAAATATTATAATAATAAATGTTAATTTTTCATGCAAAACTTAAAGACACAGAAAATTCTAAATACAATTAAAAATTAAAGTGTTTAAAATTAAACATATAAGTCTACTAACTATATTGTCTACTACTACTTTCGATTTTTACTCTGGTGCACAGATATCCAAAATCTGTATATTATGAGAAATCATGCGAAATTACTGACTCTTGAACGAAATCCCAAACAAACGTCGTATTTCTGTGATAATTCTAGCGCAACGATATCATTAGAATCTCATATATCATTAGATATCATTAGAATCGATTTCTATCAATAGAAAATCTTTCATTTCGCATGACATTTTCGTATAGGAACACCCATACTAACTTAATTTCATATACCTCAAAAAACTTATCCTCCTATCGGCAGTCGGGGAAAAATGAACACATCGAACAATATATAAATACTATATAGTTATCCGTTATATAGTTGTGGACCTACAAAAAAAAGTATACTATGACCGTCTCTGACCCTCAAGCTATATCTAGGAAAAAAATCAGGTCGATCCGTTAAGCCGTTTAGCCGTGATAACGCGACAAACACCCAGACAGAGAGACAGACAGAGTTATTATCGCATTTATAACATTAGTTAGGATAATACTTTGGAAGATAAGTTTCTGAGCATCTACATAGCTGTTGAATTATCCTGAGGGATAAAAAAAAAATTGATAAAAAATACATATATGTAGCACCAAAATCTGTCTAAAACTTGTTTTGAGATCTAAAATACAACGGCTTAAATAGTTATGAGCGTTCAATAACGAAAAATATTAAATATTGAACCTGTGCAGGTAACCACGATATCTCTATCTATTTTTCAGGATACTGTAAGCGTCCAGGAGAATGTCGTTGTAAGCTAGGCTTCTACGGAGAACGGTGCAACAAGTGCATCCCCCTACCAGGCTGCCAGCATGGCCACTGCAACGTGTCCTTCGAGTGCATCTGCAGGGAGGGCTGGGATGGCATCTTCTGTTCTGAACGTAAGAAAAACATTTTTTATAGATTTTTTTATAGTAGACTACTGTTGAAACTATTGACGCTGAACTACGACTCGACTCGTCGTAGTTTAGCGTCAAAAGTTTATCAGTTTTACATGCTTGCTCAATAATAGAAGTCAGAGATTTCTTCGCCATATTGAAATGTTCTCTCTTTTGTTTCTTAGTCAAACTGCGTCGACTAAAAATAGTTACCTACTTTTTAGCCACACCACGGCAATACCTCTACTCTTTATGTCGTGTGAAAATAAGACAAACTTATACTTAATCGTAGCCATGTCCTGTTTTTTCACGACAAAAAAGTAGAGAAGATTTAATCGGTGCGCATGCTAGGCGTGCTGGTCTTTAAATTTCTTTATAATGCTCGTTTGCAGCAATCTGCCGCTCAGACTGCCACAACACGCGTGGGTTCTGCGAAGCTCCGGGCGAGTGCCGCTGCCGGTTGGGCTGGGCGGGGCCCACGTGTCGCGCCTGTCAGCCGCTGCCGGGCTGTCAGCACGGCTACTGTGATAAGCCTCTTGAATGCCGCTGCACGAGGGGTTACACTGGCCTGCTGTGTCAGACACGTAAGGAACCTTTGAGATTGGATACACGTGTCCAGCGATCTGCCTGTTTGATGTACTGCAGTTGAAGAGTTAAAAGCCTGACTGTCGGTTTTAGGCTACGTCGAGCTTTTGCATCTCAGTCAGTAGTCTTTAATATTATTTATATGGTAGTGACTGATAAGACGAGCAAGTCACTCACCTGATGTTAAGCGTCACGCTTGCTCATAATGGTTCAATGTCTCCCAAAATGTTGAACTTCAACAGTTTCAAACTCTGCGTGGCACCGCACTGCGCTCGTCACCCGACAGAAATGGTTGAATTTAACTCGTATCGCTTCCATTTTCAGCAATCTGCGCGCCTGGCTGTCACCCGGAGCGTGGCTACTGCCGTCGTCCTGGAGAGTGCCGCTGCAAAGTCGGTTGGACTGGCACTGACTGCTCACAGTGCCATCGCTACCCCGGCTGCATGCATGGAACCTGCGCCCGGCCCTGGGAGTGCCTGTGCAAGCCTGGCTGGGGCGGGATGCTCTGCGATGAAGGTACGTTTACCTAGTTTTAGGCTAGCTTCTTTCCTTCTCTATCATCTCTTATTCGTCATTTGCCTTCTCGTAACGTTTTTATGACATGGGATCTTTTGACATGACATGACATGAGTTTCTTTTAAATCAATTAGAATTTCATATATTTCGATAATAAAACATTTTCATTTCTAATGGGGCTCCTTGAAAACTAAGTAAAAATTGAAAGTAACTTTTAATTAGGTTGGTATTAGTCAATCAATTAAAGTGTTCTAAGAACTACCATTACTAGACTTACGGTAATACTTTCACAGAATCAAACAGAAATACTTCTGACTCTATCTTGCTGTATTTTTTGGTTGGTCTAGCATTCTACTCAGTATCTGAAAAGTATCTGGTTGGTATTTGATACCATCATCAAACGTTTAAATTCGGAATAAGGAGCAAATCAAGCAGATATAAATAATTGTGGCTCACTGCGCCTACAACATTCTCCAAATCATATGAAAACATGTTTTAGGAGACGCACTTTTCAAGTTTTTTCACGATATAATGCTGTTCTATAAAACTGTTTACAGTACAAAACCGGTGGGCTTATCACGAAACTCTGAAAGCGATAGCGAGAGTTGCGCAAGCGGGACCGCGCATAGTGCGACTAAGTTAGTGAGAACGAGATGGCATGCTCTCGCAATCAGAATCACGAACGTTTCAAAGTTAGAGGATAAGCCTGCTGTATACCTTTAAATGTACAAAATCTAGTCCTAATATTAAGCGTTCTAGATATTCCGTAAGCCAAACCTAACGAAAATAACAAATATTTATTTATATTGACGTATTAATGCAGTTTTAATATTTTGAAACTAATTTTTCATTTATTTCCTTACAGAGCTAAACTTCTGCGATAAGAACAAGGACACGTGCAAAAACGGCGGCCGATGCCAATCCTTGGAGTCCGGCGACGGCTACTTCAGATGCCACTGCCCACTCGGAGTCACCGGAAAACACTGCGAAATCCTTCCTGAATCCATGATACCAGAAATTGCTGACAATTCAACCATTCTAGAGAGTCCAAACGCAGGAACCACGGTCGGTAACTCAACTACTGAAGTAACTGCTATTTCGGAAACTGGACCAATTTCAAATAACGAAAATGTTGAAAATATTGCTGGATCTGAAGGTACTGATGATGATTCGAATACTCAAAATGAAACAGATAAAGACAAGGACAAAAATAGATCAACTACCACAGTTGCGACGTCTACAGCAGAAACGACGAAGGAACCCGAAGACTTTGAAAATGAGACTGAATGATAATATACGTTTTAAATAGCAAGAGATTATGTAATGTGTTAGTATTCGGGCTTCGAAATGTTTATTTCCCGAAAATACTTATGTGATACTTTTAGATGGTATAGTTAATTTGAAGTCAGTAGTAGCACAATTAGGCATTAAACATATTTAGAAAATTATAAACAATACAATACGGAAGTAAAATATTAACATTACATATTTTAAACATAAGAAACTGAAAGTAATTCTACTTTCAGTTCAGGAACGCAGTCTGGGCAATTAAATAATTTCAAATCAGAAAATACTTAATTGTAGTAAATTGCTGTTTCATTGTACAAACAAAGGACCAAGAATGAATAAATATAGTATTTTTTCTAGCCGTATTTATAAACTGACTCTATTACACATGTTTAATACACGTGTGCAATCAAATTGTTTCATTATAAAAAAAAAAAAAAAAAAATGTCAAGGCTATGCTCAAATTCAGCAAGAAGTTTTCCATCAAGAACAGAGCAACTTACGAAAATTGGTGCAAATAATACCCATCATAAATTATACTTTGAAAACTGACGTCGTTTTGAAACATTTAATTGTAATAAAACAGGAATAATCACGTTCAATTTAGTCAGTGATTCCGACTATAGTTTCGATCAAACCCGGTTCTCGACACAATTGTTTCTTAAGGTTAATCTATGGTATTAATAGATCTTAAATAGATAAATTACTTTCATGTTCCAAGCCTGAATATTTTCAATTGTTAAACTATGAAAGAAAGATATTATTTATTTGTGAGCATGATGTGTGCTGTTTCTTTAGTTATTACACATAAGGTTTACATTATACTATATTTAGTTTAAAATGTTTTACTAATAATAATAAAATATGGATTTCACAACTGTTTATTTTACCTTCCCATTAATATAATTTAGCAAAATACATGTCAGAATTACGGTTCATGACATTCCATCATGGTAGCTCAGTGGGAGAACGCTCGCCTCACATTCGTGAGGTAGCGGATTCGACCCCGGGCGGGCCCGTACCTATGAGTTCTTTGGAACTTACGTACGATATACCACTGGCTTTTCGGTGAAGGAAAACATCGTGAGGAAATCTGCATATTTCCGGAGATGAAATTCGATGGCGTATGTGAATCCGCCAACCCGCACTGGGCCAGCGTGGTGGATATGGCCTTATCACCCTTCGTGGGTAGGCCGATATCGCAGCAGTGGGATGTTTAAAGGCTGATACAGTACATTCCATCATCATGCTTTGTTACTAGAACCCTAGTACACTTATATAACTAGACAGCTAATAAATTATAACAAGACAAATAATTATTTTATTGCGGTTTTATCTTGATTGGCACGTATCTTAGCAGGTCATTTGATACAGGCTGTTGCAAAAAATAATTGATCTCGATATGCAAATCGGGTGGTTATGTAGAAACCGGCGTGAATTACTACGTAGAATTAGAAATTGTAATCAGTTACTGATTCCTTAAAAGACGTCATGTTCCTTAAACCTAGAAGATCTAGAAACCCGTCGGAGTAAAAAATGAATTAATTTGTGACTAATAAGGCCGTTTCTTAATGTTATAATACTTGCGTAAATTGTGAGCAAGATATGTAGGTGACATGGGCATGTATGTCCTTTGCTTTATTTTATATGACACACTTATTACGTGATTATCATATATTTTTTAACCCCTTTTGAACGCCAAGGGCCTTAGTTTTAGAAGCCAAGCCGATTATCTTATTTCGAAATTAGCTTAAACGTTATCAACCTTTGACAATAAATAGTTATATTTTGTATAACTCATTGTGTGTAATAGAATAAGATAATAATAAATATCTGGTACATTTTTTCACACACGGTCATCTGACCCCAAACTAAGCAAATATATGACTGCCAGATATGACTGCCAAGATATGGCTGCCAGAGACTGATATACGTACATAGATATTTTTAAATACATACTTATATAGATATTAACACCCAGACATAGAACAAACACAAATATTCATCACATGAATGTTTGTCCTAGATGGGAATCGAACCCACGCCCCCAAACATAGAAGGTAGGCTCACTGCCAACTGAGACACCGGGGCAGTCAAAATAGTTGTAAGTATTGCGTGTATACTAAGAGCACTCAGCTTCTTGCGGCGGCGTCGTGTGGCGGGTCGCCCACTTCCCTCAAATATGGTTGAGGAGAGCGATAGCTGGCACAAGCGTCAACTCGTGAACACCTGCTGCTTGCGGTAGCTAGACTGCTCGATGTATACACTCAACGTAGTAATAAGCAATGCATACCCAAATATATTATCTCGTAAGCTCATTAGTTCTATCAAAGAACGAGTTTTATGTTATGTAAGTCTTTTATAATATTAGAAGAAAAGTTGTCAAAAATTGTGTAAAACGACAAAGGGCACGAACCCCGACGACAGCGGAGCTGCACTACAGCTAATAATATTTTAATTTTTTTTAAATTTAATACTTATTTTATAAGCTTCATGTCAATCAAAAAAATTGTGGTGCCTCTCGTCGTGCACAGTTGATAGAGCGTTGCCTGATACGAAATCTAAAACATTTCTAAAGAAGCAAACATATTGCTTTAAGCAAAGAATGTTCTTTTTACAGGACCAAAGGGCCGATCATACACTTTCATAGCTATTAACAGTTCATAAAACGCCATTGGAACCTGTCTGGGAATTGATTCGTTTTCGCTAAATACGGCTCAGGCGGATGCCGAGCCAAATGTTTTGCCCCAGGTCGATCAGTGAACAACTGTTTCCATTGCTGCAGTTCATACGATTTATAATCATGTATTATTTGAAAACCAAATCCTTATTAGTTGCTTGGATTATTTTGTAATGTAGGTATGCTATTAGCAACAGCAGCAGTGTCTCCTTCTCTAACACTGAATGGTGTCACAGAAACTACGAGAACAACACTACAGATCAACAGTACGTAGTAAAATTATACATACCATGGGAATGTTAATGACCATCGTTTTTACTCATCAACATCATCATCATTCAGAAGACTTCCACTGCTGAACAAAGGCCTTCTCCTAAGAGCGCCACACTGAACGAGACTACCATTTGCATCTACCGATTGCCCACAACCAGTCCCCGGTTGTCTTTTTACTAAATTCGTGCAACTAATCAAGCTTTCTGCTTCCTCAGCCGTAGGTAAACTAATCAGCATACTCACGATAGTATGTATATCAATCAGGTCGTAATTCGTCTCGGTGCATGGATACGAGCGCAGGATCCTATGCAACTGAGTTGACTATATAAGCTAGCGAGGTGTGCCTCGATTACATATCGACAGAAAATAAGAACTAGACCGGTCGATATTTTGGTACATTTTTTTAAAAAAGTTATGTGATTTTGTGATCTCAAATTAGTATCTAATTACGGAACTAAAAATGTCGCTGATCCCAGTTTTGATAGTGAGTAAACACAAAAGGAGATGATGATGATGGGAACTTTATAGAGGGTCTCTATAAAGTTTCCCTCATTATCTCCTTTTGTGAACTGAACTGACTTTTGTGACTTTTGGCAACTTTGTGAATAGCCCTACAAAATTCCCTATAAAGGGATATAAAAAGAGTTCCATATAAGGGACTATATAAAGTTTCTCTGTTATCATCTCCTTTTGTGTGGGCAGAGGTTAGATGACTTTGAAATGTATTTTTAAAGAAATATGATTTGAAATAGACTCTGTAGAAATTGAGTAACTGAACCATAACTGAACGTTTCATGTTTCCGTCTTTGCTATGTAACATCTAAACAATATTCCATTAGCTTTTTTGCAGTAGTTACGGTATTTTAATTATACTATACAGTTGCGTAGGTATTACCACTGATAAGTAATTGATTGTTTTTTTTTCAATTACGGTATTATATCAGATTCATTATATTATTTGTGCTGAAATTATGCAGCTTTATTCTAATTATAGTTTCGATCACATTCGGTGACCTTTATCAAGGAATACTCAGCGAGACACGCGCGCGACCTCGTCTTGCCTTGCACTGAGTGCAAACTATAGTCGGAATAACCGACTCAATTTAACGTGAGTACTCCCGTTTTATTAAAACAAAATGTATCAAAACCACGTCAGTTTTCATAGTAAAAGCTTTATTCTACTTACTTTTTCGGGTTCTATAACAAGAAATATTTCCGCCGAGTCTGTCTTTACGTTCATCTGTTTTTTACTGTCATTTTCTTCAGAAACTTGACCATTATACTGCTAAAATATATTTATTTACTAGCTGATGTCCGCGAAGCTCAGCTTTAGGCCTCGCCATAATCTTCATACCAACCTTGTCCTCACAATTACGAACACAACAAAAAAAATAACATCAAAATCGGTCCAGACTTTCTCAAGTTATAGCGTGACCAGGAGAAATAGGGGTTCATTTTTATATATATTAAATATATTTTGTACACGATTAGTTAACATAAGCCACTTCATGGAAAAATATTGATATTAAAACATTGAGCTATTATTAGCTCAATACATTGTAAAAGTATTTTTTTAGGGTAGCTCCACTACATGAAAAGCTAGGTTTTTTTTACTCATCTTAATATTTTTAATGACTTTATCGGGTGCCAATCAAGATTAAACACTTAACGCATTATTTTTAAATCTGCTAAAATAAATGTTCGATTCTTGCAAACATAATGATTTTACGTTAAAAAATATCATGACTTACAGAAATGTATAACTTCACGATATAATATCAGCCCAAGAGAATACCTTAAGTGGAATCAAACATTATATTCCAGAAAAAACTCTAATAACTCGGCCCAGCTTATTTGTTTTTAACTGTGGCGGTTATTTGTTTTTAATATAGCTTCGAAACCTCACTATGAATGTGTCACGATTTGCACTTCACAGGCAATTTTCACCGAAAACTATGAGATGAATCCATGCATTCCATAGCTTTCGGCAGCAATATAATCAAAGAATTAATACTACAGACCATGCCAAGCTTTCAAAACTTGAAACTTTCTTATAAAAAAGCTCTCAAGCCACCGAGTAGGAATAGCGTAACGTTGCAGCGATGTATCATTGACTACGACATAGGTGAAGGCCAGTTCACGAGCGCGATAAACTGAGCAGGGCATGTTATAACAGGGATGTTAATACAAGTTAGGGCAGATATAATTATGCCTGCCTCAAGTGCCCAAGTAGATACCTATTACTACGGCTATTTGTGAAAAGGTAGGTTGGTGACTATTCTGGTCGCACCCGGTCTGAGTTCCGTTAGGTCCGATCTAGATAGCCTCGCTCTAGATCATAGACAGCCTTTTCATATAAGTAAACCTAGATACTCGTAAGTGGTTCTATGTGTATTTTTTTTACTGTAATGCAGTAGCTGTAAGTAACAATTAAGTATCGAATTAAATACCCTTTAACAGACATTATGTGCACAAATGGTCCATGTCGGAACTGAGATCGTTCGGATGGTTCAAAATTAATAAAACTTTTTTAGTTATTCATTGTTTCTTTTACTTCCAGGTTCTGCTTGGCACGAGCAGTCTTTCAACAGCACGTGAGATCGTGGAGAAGACACAAGTGTCTAAACTTCTCAAGGGCAACGGCATCAAAGATGTATCTTCGGATAAAGGAGTCAAGCGGGAGGCTTCGCCGCATGGAGTGTCTTCGTACGGATCTACAGGGTTTGACCACGGATACAATGGAGATATTGGCTACAGTGGATACGGCCAGTCTATAGGATCGTCTTCAGGATCGTCTTTAGGATATGCTACAGGGTCGGTCGCACCAGCGGTTTCATTCGCGGCGTCACCAGTAGCTGTTTCTGCTGCGCCAGGCGGGTTTTCCGCTGCGCCAGGCGCATTTTTCGCCACACCCGTGTCTGTATCTGGTGCTTCTGTTGGTGTATCTGCTGCTTCAGGTGCTGTATCAGCTGGACCTGCTTCTGTATCAGGACCGGCAGTTCAACTACCCGCTCCCACAGTACACACAACGTCACAAGTCGAGCCAAACCCTGTCATTCTACGCCAAGAAATCCCTCGCTACATCACTCGCACAGTCACGCACAACGTTCAAGTCCCTTTTCAAGTACCTGTGCCATACCCGGTTGATCGTCAAGTCCCCGTCCCCGTTAAAGTGCCTTACCCAGTCACAGTGGACCGACCTGTGCCATACCCTGTTGTTCAAAAAGTACCAGTCGAGATAACTAAACAGGTTCCAGTGTATTACGAAAAACGTGTGCCATATCCTGTTAAAGTACCAGTAAACGTTCCGGTGCCGTATCAAGTAACGGTGGAGAAACAAGTTCCAGTTGATAGACCAGTGTATATAGAGAAACAGGTGGCTGTACCGCATCCGGTTTACGTGGACAGGCACGTGCAAGTACCGGTTCCTGTAGACCGTCCCGTGGCAGTGCCTCATCCAGTGTACGTCGATAGGCATGTAGCGGTTCCATACCAAACGGCTTCTGCTGTCATCCCAGCTGGCTACTCAGGAGGAGGTGCTTATACTAGTGGGATATCAGATGGGTACTCCACTGGGTATTCAGGTGGTTACGCCAGCGCGTATCCAGTGACTGGCCTGTCGACTGGCATAGGTTCTGGAAGCTATGGCAAGTCGATCGCATACAACACAATTGCTTCCCACCCCAGCTACTCCACTGGGTATTCAGGTGGTTACGCCAGTGCTTATCCAGTGACTAGCCTTTCGACTGGCATAGGTTATGGAAGCTATGGAAAGTCGATCGCATACAACACAATTGCTTCCCACCCCAGTTACTCCACTGGGTTTTCCGGTGGTTACGCTGGTGCTTATCCAGTGACTGCCCTGTCGGGTGGCATAGGTTATGGAAGCCATGGCAAGTCGATCGCGTACAACGCGATTTCTTCCCATCCTAGCTACTCGTACCATTAAGTTGTAAATTGTATATGTGTATATTTATGTATTTCTGTGTAATTAAACGATGTACTGTTTGTGTCTGACTTTCAACAACTTCTTAGTATTAACAATATCCAAAGTTTTAGTTTACTTTAAACAGTAATTTTTAATTATGTTCACCACTAGCGCCCATAATCTTTATTACATTACAATGTTATGTCTATCTATTACTATAATATAATAATATATAGTTATTTATATTTAGGTTCTATCAATTTTTAACGACCACGGCCACCGGTCTTCCTTTTACTGGGCTCAGTCGCGATTGCTTTTATCACGATAAAATGTTTGCAAAAGCGCAGACATTGTATCGTGATAAACCATGCAAATGTAAAGGAAAGGAAAGCAAACCATGATATAAGAAAGGTTATTGAAAAAAAAGATCTTACTATAATTATAAATCATCACAGTTTAATAAAACAACAAATAATTAGGTAAGTGAAACAGTACAAAGCTAAAAACGCGTCACGAGAGGAAATATATAAAACACTATCTACTTACAAATCTATTGTTGTACCACAACTAAATTACTTTACTCTAGCTACTGGTTTATTACATATTAATAAAAATACTTTATTCTACTTCTGACTAGATAGGTAAGTACTCGTAATACTTACAATTCAGTTCTTTCAAGAGCTCAAAGCTGATCAAACTCGCACAACCTCAATTATGAATGTAATGCTCATAGCGTACAAACATGGCAATTATGCACATCGATCAGATTAATAGTACCTCAATCATTATTTTCTTCTTTCTTCATAGCCTGTCTCGAATAACATTAAACCTGGGCAGGTTTAAGGTTATGTTATACTTTATTCTTTAAAAAGGGCTTTTTAAAGTAACACCTCAGTAACAATCAAAACCGACATCAATCCGTCTTACCATCTCATAGGAGGGCTTTAAGAAAATACGCCATTTATGTTATACGATTTTCATAGTTTAGGAGATATGTTTTTTTTTTCTTAAGGATTTTCCAAATGAGCGGCTTAAAAATATTCTGAGTAGAGTTGAGTAGATTTTTCAATGGTGTTTTGCGGATTCTCCTTCGTCCCACTTCGAAAAATCCACCCAAAAAAGTCACAACACGCTACGTACTTCGTACGTACTTTAGTTTGGCTAGTCTAATATAATAACAACATGGGAAAAATGTGTCTGTCCTAAAAGTGTCTTCAACAAAATACTCGTAGCATTAGTAAATGATGCATCGTTTACTAGGGTTCATGGTCGATCCTTTGGGGCATTTCCAGACCTTAGCGAAGTCTGCGACGTTTTGTAATGTTCCCATCACTCGGAACTGTTGGGGAGAGTGCTCATCTTCAAGGTCCTCTTTAAGAGATTCTGCTGTATTGGTGCCGCACCAGAGCTGAGGAATAATAAAGTAAAAGTTGATTTGATTTCCCTCGGCTTCGCTTTCAAAACTCCTTTATTAACCGCACTGCTAAGGTCTGGCGGTAACACTATCAACCGCATTATGTGAAAGCTTTTATAATCCTGGGAACTTCAAACGAAGACTGAAAAGATCTGGGCATGCGTGCTCCACCTTGCCCACAATACGAGGGTGAGGAATGGTCAAACAAAAAAGGGTTGAACATTCTTCTTTGTTATGATGTACAACACTAAACATAAAACATCATTACTTTTGTCAAAAATTAGTATATAACATTATGCTATTTAAATCAATTGTGAAAAGAGATTTATAGTATTTTAAGTTATTCGTGATATGAGAATCGGCTTCTTTTTTACAAACTAAAAAAGAAAAATGATATAATAGACTTCAATAAACTTTACCACAGAAGAGGATTATTTTTACTGAGTTTACAGCAAGACTTTTTGGAAAACGTATCAATGTTATGCTAAATTCTCAAAAATGACAATCTTGGCAACTTATCGTGTTTTATTTAATACAGATAAATATTATGATCAAATGGGAAGTACCCATCAATCAAACACAAAAGTGAACGACTTACATTTCCATAAGACAAGAAGAACATCTGCTCTGGAGTGTACCGCTCGAAGCCCGGGAGCTTTGATTCTGGCCCCACCTTACGCAGGCGCTCCTGTAGTGCCGCTAGAGCTTCTCTGACGCCTCCGTTGTCCGCTATATTCTCGCCAAGCGTGCGTTTGCCGTCCACCTGCGATATTGCACTTGTATTTTACATAGGCACCGTTGAACACTGATTTTATATCCAGTTTCGAACCAAAAATTTGTTTTTGTAGCGTTACCCAAACGACAAGGATTTTTTCTCTGTTATGAAGTTTTGCAGTTTTGTTTATAGATATGGAACTGTACATAATTATTATAAACAAGTAGGTCGCGCTGTAATTGGACAATTTCGTGAATAAAACTAATAATTATGAGGTGTACAGATTTTCACGTGTACATTTCATTCAAATAATGAGCGTGCAATAGCCTGGTAATGGTATCCCTTTTTGTGTAGGTAAATCATCATCACCTAGCAGTTGGTGCTAAGCCTCCTTATTATTTAGATAATTCTTATTTTACGCCAATGTTACGCCAGGTGTTGCCAGGTGTTTAAGTGAGTACTTATCGAATCGATATTTAAGTCTCATAAATTGTTAATGCCTTTTCTTTGTTCTGCAATGGTGTTGTGTTGTTCTTCAATACTAATGTGTGAATATAGTATAACTTATTCTATTTATATGGTGAACTCACGTGCTTGTCGAGCTCAGGTAAGTAGTAATTGTTATACTGATCGACAAAACACTGCGTTTTGTTCTCGAATGATGATATGGTCTCATTTGACCACCATGGCAGAGCATTGCCGTCCTTGTCAAAAAAGCGACCTGAAAAAATGGCAAGCGTATGAATTTTTAGTAATTAAGTTCATAATTGTTTAGTTTAGAGCAAAGCTTTATTTAAAAAAATCTAAGAGTCGATAAACAACATGAGGTTCATCAGCACTGAAATGGCAGTGAATAACGCAAGAGGAATTTTCCTTACCAAAGTTGTCGAACCCATGAGTGATTTCGTGTCCGAGAACGGTGCCTAGCGAACCATAGTTAAGGGAACTGTAAAAATACACAATTGTGAACATAGACACCAGCCAAAACAAAAATTTCGAAAAAATTGAGTATATGCAAGCAAAACTACTCACTCAAGTCCTAAATCAAAGAATGGGTATTGAAGTACCACCAACGGTACAGCTGTAAGAACAAGAATACAAAGATAAATGTATGGACAATGCTGCTTTGTTCCTTTAGAACATGTACTTACTAATAGTATTCTGCTGAAACGTGTGATAAGCATTAACTTCAGTTGGCTCCGTCGCCCACGTCACGTTTTGAATCTTCCTGAACGCATTCAGACCTTTCTTCATCTTAACTTGCAGAATATTTATCATATTATCCAAATGCTTTTCAGTCTCTACGACGATCCCTTCATAATATTTATCTAATTTGCCGTCTTCTAGAAGCCAGTTTGGAAAACCTACGAGGGACTTCATTTGGATGATCTTTTGATAGGTCGCCAGCTTGGTGTTGTCGTCCATCCATTTCGCTTGTCCTACTAAATGAGCGAGTGAATTTTTGAGTTCATTGAGCATTGTTTCTATCTGAAAATATAACTCTTTTTTCTTATTCAACAAGACTTAGGTAGAAACTTAGGTGGATTGCGAAATGTCCTCTGTTTTATAGTTTACAGGTTTGAAATTTGGCATTTGGTTACAAATCAGCTGTTGTTACGTGATGGTATAGTCGAAGATGGCAAATATAACTAAAAAAACAGGGTTAGGAACAGACTTTTAAAGTAAGAATGCTGGAAGGCACTGTTAGGTGCTTTTGAACTTATTAGTGTGTTAGCTGGCCTGGCGAGAACCATAAGCTTACCGTCAAGCTATACAAGATTTTTATTAAAATACCGACCTTAGGCTTAGTAACACTGAAGAAGCGAGGATCAGCTATTCCATAAGACACTGCCATGCCCAACATATCATTGACTACATTAGCACATTGCAAACTCCTAGATCCGCGATGGTAGTGGGAATGTTCCTGTTGATATGCCTTCTCGAATAGTGTACGAAGTTCTGAGGTTGCGTGGACTGCCATTACTTCTACAACCTTTGACCAACATAGATTGTATTTTAAGTTATTTTGTAATGGCAAGAGAAAATCAACAGAATAGAAGGTAGAATGAGAGAACTGGAAGTCATTTAAATTGGTGGTATAGATTATCTAATTTACAGTGAGAAGTGAGCAAAGGAAAATTAGCATTTGTAGTGATTATCTCCTCAGTCGTATTATCTTAGGGCGATCAATTACGAAAAATATTTCTAAGATAAGTCAGATAAGTCAGTATTCATTGTATTAGTTACTTCAATAGTGCAGTCACTATACTTCAGCAAATTAACTTGTTCAAAATAAATGCTTACTTTCACCCATATATAAAGTTCCAAAATAACAGGAGGCGTCTTAGCAATATAGGCTGCAGTTATCGCCATATACTTCAAATCTGGTTCAGATACTAATATTTTATCATTGTCAAAATCAAGACTAACATTACTGATTTCGAATACTCCTTCTAAGTATCTCTTCCATATAGGAGAAGCAGTAGCATTGTTTTGTTCAACGTTTTGATTTGTGTGGGCTTGGAGCTCATCTGCTGTGTATTGCGGTATGTTTTGATAATCTTCATCAAAATCTGTGCTGTTCTCAGATTCCACCTGAAATTTAGACGTATTTCGACTAAATATATAATTAATATTTTGATATACTTATTTTAATTATTTATTCATTAGATAGCCACGGTATTGAAATGTCCAAACAATGAAATTACCAAACAATAGGAATAAATGCCCTATTACTGTAACATTATAAACAGCCCCCTTTAATGAATACATTTTAAAACCAATAAAATATCCTTGTGGCAATTAAACAAGGTTATCTTTACGAGTTCAAAACATTATAGGTCACGATGCACATAAATATGGAAATCAGGCAAGGAAAATACATTTAAACTTAAACGCACACGATGAAAAAAAAGCAGTACCATTATCAAGTTACAATTATTATTACAAGTGGTAACTGTAGCAGTAACCAGCAATAGGAATCCGATAAAACTGTAAATAATGTGTACTTATACATATATTATACATGCATACTATAATTATTGTAAATATCGGTTTGTAGCAATTTTTTATTTATTTTTTTTGTTCGTATAAGTATTTTTTTATACATGTTACTAACTAGTAGTTCTAAATAATAATACAAATGACTACTAAGTTTATATTTGCCTAGTAAATACAAGTTTTATTGTACTCACGTCGTAAAAGTCATTCTTTATAGAAACAAAAGTATTTTTGGCTGCAATAATGTTGTCGTCTAATTCAGCTTCCGTTAGTTTCGAGTCTTTGAATAGTCCAGACTCACTGACGAATATCTTCATTAGCTGAGCGTAAACGAAATTGTATCTTTCATCGTCGTCTTCATGTGAAGTTGCTTTGGCTTTGTTTATTTTACTATTGATTACTTTAGTATCAGCTGAGTTCAAATTGTGAATGCCACTTTTCTTTCTTTTGCCGTCGTGTCTATGACGCTTTGGCTTGTATTGTAGACTGAAATAAATGATATTACTGAATTCTCTTTAGTAACTGCCTAAGTCTATTTTGCAATTTAATATATTCTGTTACGGCTCTGTGCGAATTTACATTTTTACATTTTGCCTTTCCTATTTTTTTTTGTCTGTTATAGCTTATTTATAAATTATTCATGTTCATTAAAAGTAGCCGTAATGTTCATTTAAAGTATATTTATGTTTATTACATTCGGTTAGGATGATCATTTTATGATAAATTAACTGTACAAATATTGATACTTTACAATTTCAACGTGGATGTCATTCAAGAACAATGTTTCCAGTGAAATTGCAAGACTTTACGAGACCTAACAATAACGAACGCAGTGCAGTGGTATGCAGGAATTTTATGAGCGAGTGATTTTCCCTGTCTTTTAATTTAACAAACAGTACTAAGCCTTACTGCCGAGACTATTCGGGAGAACCATGAGAAAAATCCAAAAAATTGGGCTTGACTATTTCTACATTACATCATTACATTTTTACATCTGTTGCAAACTTTTAACTTTTCCTGTAACTTGCCTGGGAAATGGATTAATAGTCTCAGGCGTTCCCAAAGCCATCGTATTAACCGAAGAATTACTTGGATTCGTAAATATATCGAACCCGATGATAACGTCCATGCCCAGCTGAGTCTTTACTTTGATGACAGTATCCAGCCAGTCGAAACTGTAGTTAGAATAGTCGAAGTCTTCTGTTATGTTGATGTACGTTGGGAACGGAGGGAGCCCTAGTGATTCGAGGACGGCGTATATTGGTTTGAGGCCTTGTTTGTCTAGGGTTTCTGAAAATAATGTAATAAATATTGAGAAGAGTGGTGACATTGGTTCTTTAAGTTTTTAATGTTCTTGATGTCTAAAAGATCGATTATATGCAGGCGACATTTTACTTGCGAAGAAAGTCAGCATCAGTAGTTTTAGTAAGATCAGATAATACGTTATTATTATATGATTTCATTATTACTACATCAGTGTGGTCATAACATTTGCACATTGTCGTAGCAACAACGAATTTGAACTCTGTACATCTTGCATAATATTCTCCTATTGTCCTTGTTGTTCTTATACCAATAATAGTATTTATATATAGTGTGTAATTATTGTATGTATTTCTATGTAAGTATTAGGATTATGCATGTATTTTCATATATTATATTATATATATTATAAGTAGATATCCACACCACCGACCGTAGTGTTTTTTCATACATAATTCTGTCCATCCCAAGGTTGTCTGGAAGAAATCGCTTTAGGCGATAAGGCCGCCCATTATACTACCGGTTTTCTATTATTGTTAATATTTAAGTTTTATTGTCTTTTGGTGTATAATAAAGTTATATTGTATTGTATTGTATAAACTTATACGTATGATCTTATACTCATGCTTGCCCGCACGGCTTTGCTCGCATAAGCAATTTAAAACACTATTTCGGCTCTTTAGGTTTCATTCTCTTCTCTTTAGATTCGTGTTTCGTTATTTTTTATGCTTAGTACACAAGCCGAGTTTATTGACTTAGCATGAAAAAATATTGTGTTTCCATACTTTGGGGTCCCATTTGCCCCCTTTAGGGGTGGAATTTCGCAAAACCGAACTTATTGTTTACCTACACCATTTTTCAGGAGATTGAGTTTCTAATTTCACACCTCTTCTATCATAAGCGGTTTGGTCTGTGCGTTGATTCTAGAAAAGGAGTTGTTCTTTTATTTATATATATTATACATATATAGGCTTACAACTACATCTTGCTAAGCTGGAAATCGCACTCTGTATGGTTTAATCGCTTTTTTCTTCCACGGACCAAGATGTGGAATGTCATTCATTGTCTTCCACCTTTGCAAGATGTAGTAGTGAGACTTTTGACTGTTTAGGGACGTTTAAAAATATAGAAAAGAAATCCAGTTATCTCACCCGTGTCCATACAAGAAGCGAACATATCCTTCGCCTGCTGTACTGCTTTCGGTTGATCAGTTGCGTTCTTACTGAGGAAGTCCCGCACTAGGACGTACACCTTTGTCTGCTTGGCGCGGAACCAATCGAAGGAAGAGAATGCGTCAGGCCGCGGGTGCTCCTCGGCCCAGTTGCCACAAGCAAACTGGTGATTAAAAGTAAGGCCACTTGCTGATTTGTTTGGTACGTTATCGGTGCAGTATTGTTTTCTGTACAGATTATTTACCAAGCGCATATAATTAGGTAGTGATAGGAAGCGACCTAGGCTATTTCCTGACTGGGTTTGTACGGTATCGGTGTGGAAAGAGACGCAGTATGCCGAGCCTTTCTGGCCTCACTTCCGCGCCGTACAAGTGAGGAAATACTCATTTTATTAGAAGCGATCGGTAAAAAAACTGTACCGAATCGCTACAGAAAATAGCGCACCGATACCGTACCTACCCAATCAGGAAGTGACCTAAGTTCCTATAGGCTGAGGGGTTAGACCTGTTTATTCGCTGTTCATTGTTTTTCTTAATAACGATATGATTAAACAATTTGAAAGACTTAGTACATGGAAAAGTTGTCGACAATCCTTAAATAAGGATAAGGACCTCTAGGATAAACAATTCAAACCTTTCTTTTTAATCCATTAGAAACAAGCTAAAGGTATTGATCCTCAATCCGAAAATTATGTGGTGCAGTTTGAAAAGGCCGTGATTCCACAGTGAAACTAATAGGCCATGTTTCACGAAGACATGTATCAAGTGACGTCTAGGGGATGTTGAGCGCGAGGTTAGAGGTTAAACTATTATTAGATACTTAGGGAAAAAAGATTTGTAATAACTCCAGATAAATAGATCTAGCAAATCAATTAGATAAACAAAATCATTCATCGTATATTTACCTGATAAAAGTCCTTGCAAGGGTCAACAGTAACGTCCATGGAGAGCACGAGGTTGGCCGCAGAGCGTAGGCACTCCTTACTCTCGCAAATTCGCACTGGTTTATGGTGTTTTTGACGCGCGTCTAAAAAAGTAAGCATCTTTTGATTTATACACTGCAGGAACTACTAAGATAAGATAAGAAACTCAAAAACGTTTACCTGGTGCAGTGAAGTCACCTAAGCGTCACGTGTGAACTTGTTTCGTACGCATGAGAGGTATTTTCGACCTCAAATGACCTCACACGGGGATATCTCTATCTGCTAGCGTGCTTTATCCTACCACCGTTGCTAATCGTTAGACCGCACATTATATAAAGATACCGTGTTATGAGATTGTTGTTCCGATACAAACTCACCAAATTTTGAGGAATGCTTACGGGTTTAGGTTAAGGGGACTGCAACCATGCGTTATCATTGGCTATCTCAAGTAACGCCTAGTCGCGTCTAGTAAGAGTATATTTCAGAGGTGTATTTTTATCGATGCGCGATGCGCTTCGATTGTCCTGAGTACGGAATCTAGGGATGATCTGTGCCGTCAGCAAACCACGCAAATTTTATAGCCAAACGTAGATGTTCCAGGTAAATGAGAATATAATTTCTCTAT
Source organism: Apocheima hispidaria (assembly GCA_947579745.1). Lineage (NCBI taxonomy): Eukaryota > Metazoa > Arthropoda > Insecta > Lepidoptera > Geometridae > Apocheima > Apocheima hispidaria. Next base: position 12,586,960 of record OX388160.1, read on the forward strand.
GAGAATATTAAAGAAAGTAGGTATTTTATATTTACTTACATAGAATGGTCATAACGATGGCAAAGCACAACACTAACAGTAGAATACAAACTAAGATTATGATGGTCAGTTTTTGACTGTGTTTTCTTCGAAACCTGAAAGTAATGGAGTTATTTATTCATTTGTTTCCTAGATTAGTTTTCTAAAGTTATAGATAAATAATTGATCCCTTATTTCTATTGTACTAGACGCGATATTGCAGCGGCAAAACATTAGAGATTGGTCATAGATACAGTTAACGAAAAAAAAAAACTCACCGTGAAGTTCTGGATCCGACTGCTATTAGATATCCCGTTTCAACCAAGTCATTACCATTCTTCAGTGGTGGAGTGTTCGGGTTAGCACTGGCTGTACCTAAATAACAATATTGATTTTAGCATTTATTACCTATACGCAAAAAGTATCATTTTCAACTACAACAAGATTTTCTAAAATGGCAAAATAGAATTCCCGCGTCTGACCATAAACAAGTTTGTTATAGTCGCATACAGTCGCACTTCAGAAAAATATAACTACCCTTTTTTTTTAATCTAAGCTTTTGGGTCCACAGCGCCAGCCAGTGTCAAGTTTTTTAATATATCTCAAGTGACGTATAATATTTCCCAATAAAAACAAGTCTCAGTCATAATCGAAGCCAACAAGTTTAGTCACGGTCCAGTCCAAATCATACTTTTTAAACGGTAAAATCAGATTAGGCGCTTGTGGCACTTTTAATATTTGGCCAGTATATTACCTACGTGTACCAACCCTTATTTTTTCTCGTCGCAGTGTAACGACTTCATGTCAAGGTCATCTGAGTGAATGAAATACCCACTATGTGCCTACGTTTTATACCTGCACCCTTGTCAGGGATAAATAATTAGGTCTAGCCGAGTTCCGATAACATCTATAAGCCGTTACAAAATGCTGAAGTCTTGGTCTAATTTTGATGAAAATTACAATATTTTTACAAAAGTTATGCCCAAGTGAACTTATAAGTACCCGGTACCCAGGGACGCGCAGAAGAATCTTAGTAAATGTTAAGCATTCGGTGATTTCTAAGCCGCCTGCCAAGCGTGGATTTTGGCAAAAACCCTATTGAGGGGCTTCGTCTAATAATATACATCTAAGAGCTGAAAAAAGACCTGCTGGTTTCAAAATTTCAACTAAGTTTTATTGTATGCCCAAGTATATAAGAATAAAAAAATATATATACTCGACCTAATTATATTGTTCTGGTATAAACTATCAATGAGGTAAACTAAATAATTTTTTCAAAGCCTTTTTTTTAAATGGGGAAATCTGCAACCGGTCTATATGGAATTATACCGACTAACCCCGCCCGGTGGTTTGCCTTGGTGCTTAACGGAGGGCTCCGGGATTTCCAAGGGAACGTACCGAAGCCAGCACTGCGCGTCACCTACTCCCTGGATAGCAACGAGTTGTTCTGTGACGACAACTTCAGCTACTCGACTCTGTCTTCCTCCCCGGGCTCGCTTAGGTAGATGGTTAGAGCTCCACCTCTAACCAACCCCGAGCCCAGTGCTCCCCTTTTAGTAGGCTTTTACTACAGGCAGGAGAAGCCAATGGCGTATTCTAGTGCCTCGGCATCAGGACGAAAATGGTGCACATTTCAAATGGCTACTTTTTTGGCTTAGGGAAAAAGAAGCAGTCTGATCGCCTGATGGTACAGCTGCTTACTCATCCAATCAAGAGCTTACAGTTCCAATATTCTTACTACGAACGTTATAATATAAAAAAAAATATAAAAATAGCGCGATAAAAAAGGACCTGATAACTTAATCCTGATTAAAGTTATTAACATCAATAAGCAGGTTGCTCGCTTGATGGCAACGTCACGCCGTGGTGTGCCTATGACAGCTCGAGCAACTCAGAATTTTGAACATCAACGGTTTTTTTTTATGGAACTTGTAGACGAGACGAGCAAGTAGCCCACCTGGGACCCTATTCCTGTGCACTCGAGATTATCTCGGTCACTGTCTCTCTAATTTAGAATTTAATGGGAGTGAGAGTGACCGAGATAATCTCGAGTGCACAGGAATAGGGTCCCTGGGCCGTGTTCAGTAAGGTCGTCCGACGACGCTCCGACGTCATGACATTACGAGTGTGTTGCAAATGTCGTCGAGCGTCGGCGGACGACCTTACTGAATACGGCCCAGGTGTAAAGGCTTTACATCTGGGCTGGCCTTCACTATAACATTTCCCATAACCTATTGCCCATAACATTTCAGTGCCACCCAGAATTTTGAACTTCAACAGTTCAAAACCCGGCGCAAAAATGCACTGTGCTCGTCTCCCTGTGATATTAGATGTCAAATCTCTATGTGCCCTGTAATTACACTGGAAACATTGCCCTTCAATCCGGAACACTGTGTAATGTAACGTAAAGTGATCTACTTCGCTGGATTAAATGTTACTTATCAAACAGGTCACAGGCTGTCGTGGTTGGAGGATATAGGTCTGATTTCATTAGTATCCCATCTGGTATTCCGCAGGGATCGCATCTTGGGCCTTTGCTATACAACGCGAGTATATACGACATATATACCTGTTTTGATTCCTCCAATTATCTTCTTTACGCAGACGATAAAAAAATATTTAATAAAATACGATCCATACAGGATTGCATAACGCTCCAAGAGACCCTATGCAAACTTGAGGCCTATTATACAAGTAATAATATAACCGTTAATGTTAATAAATGTCAACAAATTTCGTTCACTCGTAGACTCAATCCATTTAAGTTTATTTACAGCTTGAATAACATGGCTATACAACATGTTGATAGGGTGCGTGACTTGGGGATTATCCTAGACAACAAACTTACATTTACTGATCACATAGAAGCCATGGTGGACAAAGCATACAAAAATTTGGGATTCGTTCTTCGGACCTGCAAGCCGTTTTCGAATTTAAGCTGTGTTAAAGCCGTATACTACGCTTATGTTCGTAGTGTACTCGAATACGCCAGCAGTATCTGGTCTCCTAACTATATAACACATACACTTCGTATTGAAAAAATACAATCTAAATTTATCAAACATCTTAACTACCGTGTTCGAGGACATTCGGACTATCGTAATGGCTGCATGCGTCACGATATTATGTCCTTGGCGGATAGGCGTACTTTATCAGACATGATGCTCCTATACGATATAGTTAATTGTCACATAGACGCACCAGCTCTTCTTTCTGCTATCAATTTTTACGTCCCTAAGTTGCGTACGCGGCACTCTAATAGTACTCTCTTTGTTAATAACTTTAAATATACAAATTATGCAAAAAACGCCCCTATTGCTCGTTTGTGCACAATTTTTAATAAGAAATTCTCTCATCTAGACCTTTTCAACACACCTAAAAATGTGTTTAAACGTAGGATCTACGAAAACTTGACATTAACTAATGGATAACATGATGTTATCCTATTAATTGTAATTTGAACCACAGGTCTTTGACGTCGTGTGTGTTTGCAGAAGCATGTTTGATAATTTTGATCATTTTATGTTAAGTATGCATTTGTATACCCACTATTGCATAAGAATATATATATATTTATGGATAACTTCATATAAGTACATAAACAGGCTATAATTCTATTCTAATATGATATAATTCATTGTTTTCCACTAATTCTTAATTCTTAAACTGCGCATGTATTTTTCTGTGTTGATGTTTATATATATATTTTTATATTTATATATTTTATTATATAATTATTCTTTTTTATTTCACATATATATACACTTATACTATTTGTAAAACATCATTTAGTTTATTTCTTTATAGTACCTATATATACGCATAATAATAATACGATTTGTTTCTACCTACTTAAGTTATATGTTTAGACCTTTTATTGGCTGTACTATATTTTTGTTTAAGATTATTTTTATATTATGATTTTGTGCTGTTGGTCTATTAATAAATAAAATAAAAAAAAAAAAAAAAAATAAGTTTGCACACTGCTGCTTGGCAGTTGAATAACTAGCAAAGGTGTGATACTTCCCCAGGCGCAGTCTGCAAATTAAAAAACCTGTTCCTGTTCAAAACTGTGCGAGGCAACACAGTTTGCTAAGTAGTTGTTAATTTTTTTACTGATAAAAATATATTCAACTTACGTGGAACCGTCGGTCCCATACCATCAGGCTGCTCTCCCGACCACGCTCGCATTTTAACTAAACTGTTAAGATTACCTATTCACTAAAACATAACCACAAACACACTTGGCAAGCTTCATTTTAAACCACTTTAAGTTTTCACAACATTCGGATTTTAAAATTAGATTACAGGTTTATTTTTCAAGCTAAGTCACGTTAGTATTAAGTTCCTAAGTTACTTATTTTTCAGTAACATGTGTTATTAAAACTTGTTTTTTACTTTTTATTATCTGTTCGTAAACAACTTAATAGTAAGTAATTGTCAAGTTACACTGCGCTTAGTTTCGTGGTATTTCAGTGACTGAAAGCTTATTGTGGCTTACTGAAGCGTTTCTGTGCTTTTAGGGTGACCATGAGGACGGTATGTTGATTTTATGGGGCGGATTCTAGACAAGGTTACATAACGACCTACAGAAAGAATTTCACTTAATTTGGTAGGTACATAGCGTTGTGAAGATTACATTACATTACACTGGATTTGCATTGTAGGCAGTGAGTTGTTTAGGACAAAAAATAAAGATTATTTATTTTTCAAAAAAAATATTGCAGATTTTATGATATAGTTTTATGATTTGTTTTTTTAATGCCATCATTTAAACAGTAATGGATTTGATTTACACATTCATTGTATACATTTATAAATTTCCAGTCGCTTGTGAAGTCCTCTCAGTATGGCCACCTCATCACAGACCCAGTTCATAGGACAGTGGCAGTGATGTGCTTCGCCACACGCGATGGCTAGTGATGTGCCGAGCAGCGATATCGATTCAACAGTCCTTGCGAATATTCATTCATTCAACGACGCCATAGGCTGATACTTGTTTTATTGATAAGCCCTAGAGGGATGTGCGTAAAGGTGCGTTTCTACGAGTGGCAGATTTCGTAAATATTGCGTAAACATAATATAAACCTAAATACGCTTATGGAAAGTTTAATTTATTTTTCGTTTTCTGACAGCAACATTTAGAATATAGAAATATCGTTTTTTTTAATCAGAAAAATCTATATTAGAAGCTAAAGAACGAACTTGACTCAGTGGTTCCTCCTCTAAGCTGAACTAACCTGACAGGACTAAAATTATCAGCTTCTCTTCCATTTAATATGGCAACAATTTTAGAGTTTTCTTTAGTATAAAAAATTGTAGTACAACAAAATCGATGTCAAAGTAATGTAATTATTATCATTTCTTGATACTTAATAATCAGGTTAGAATGTCTGATATAATTAAAAAAAAATAAGTTTTACAATTTTCACATCTTTGCACACACACACACCATCTTCCATCTGTCGAACAATTTTTTTAAGTCGATTAAAATATCGACTTAAAAGTACATCACTAAAAAAAATCGATATTGTCATATGAATATTGCATAGTTGAGGTACCTCGTGGCTCTGTTTTAAATCGTTTGACTTTAATAATTAAATAGTTTCCTATCTGGGATACGACACGCTATGTGACACCGGGATTAATGATTATTTCTTTTGTCAGGATCATAGCAATTACTATTTACATTGAACTTAGGGAATATACGTAATGGTAATGAAGTTTACTAGGCATTCCAAATATTTATAATTTGTACATAAATATACGACAAACACAATATTACAGATGGTTGTGCTGAATAATAGTATTTGACAAGGTATAAGATTATGAATAAAGGGGTTATAAACTCATTGGAAAAACCAAAGAGAGAAATAAAAAAAAAAACTCTTCTGTGGGAAAAACACTAAGTAAATTTTTTGGGCCATGCCATTTTGAATTTCGAATAATATTTTCTTGTTTCATACTTTAACGTAGTGCGGGTTTTTAATTTTTGTACTTATATTTTGACTACTGTACATTTGCGAAGCTGAGCCTCGCCTCCGTGTGCACGAAACTTTGAAAGCTCCTGAGTTCATACTTAAATCTCTAGGACGCACCTAACAGTGAAAAATGCGTTGCACCAAACTTACGAGGTTCCCTAAATGCGTAAGACATGTTGTAATTTGTCGTTTTTTTGTAGTGGTAGGGCTCTCTTGCAGAGCCCGCCTGGGGAAGTACCACACCTTTGCCAGTTATTCAACCGCCAAGCAGTAGTGTGCAAGCATTACTGTGTTCCGGATTGAAGGGCAATGTTTCCAGCGTAATTATTGGACATAAAGAGATTTTACATCTAACATCTCAGGGTGACGAGCGCAGTGCATTGCCGCGCATAGATTTGAACTGTTGAAGTTCAAAGTTCTGGGTGGCACTGAACTGTTATGGGCAAGCGTGACGCTTAACATCAGGTGAGCGACATGCTCGTCTCGTCACCGAGTAACATAAAAAAAAAAACTTAGTCGTCAGCTAGTTCTTTCCAATAAAATGCATCATTCAGTAAAACGACAATACTTTAGTTAAAATTAGGGACATGATCTCAACGTTTAATAAAACAATAAATAATACATGAATCGCTCAGTCCCTTCCTAGAGAGATGTTTCTACCATCCGTGGCCATAAGAATCACCATAAGACCCCACGGAGATTAATTTAGAGACCACGGGTTGGGCGTAGCTATGGACGATGGGTTGCTGGATGACGGGCGCTGCGTGGACAACGGGTTGCGAAACTTGGAATACGGGTTGGGATACAACGGGACTGTGAATAGCATGGACAACTGGTTGAGAGACTGCAACTGGGTTGATCACCTGTATAAAGAAAAAGACAAAGTTTATTCAGGCACTAGCCACATAATAAAAAAGTCATCATCATCATCAGCCAGAAGACGTCCACTGCTGAACATAGGCCTTCCCCTTAGATCGTCACACCGACCGACAACGTGCCACTTGCATCCACCGGTCCACTAGTGGGAGGCATTAGCCTCTTTTCTGGGCAGTCCGTTGAAAAATAAATCGATAACATCGTTTTTGTGTTTTTTACTTCTCTTAAATCCAAATAGCATTAAAATATATTCAAGACATCCGATTCTAATATTTTTTTTTAATTAAATGGAATATAATTAGTTTTATTTAAAAACCGTAGTTGTAGTAGCTCATTGGGAGCGCGCTCACCTCACATTCGTGGGGTCGTGGGTTCGAACCCGGGAGGGCCCGTATATGAGTTCTCAGAACTTACGTTATACCACTGGCTTTTCGGTGAAAGAAAACATCGTGAGGAAACTTGCATATTTCCGGAGAAGAAATTCGATGGAGTTTGTGCATCCGCCATCGTGAATTGAGTGCGGGTTGGCGGATTCACATTCATGTGGTGGATATGGCCTAATCAAATCACCCTTCGAGGGTAGGCTGATATCTCAGCAGTGGGATGTTTAAAGACTGAAGCAGAGAATTGCATTAAACGCCTGCTTTATTTAAAAAAAAAAATTCAATTTGCCTTTAGAAAAAATAAATTAAAATTACCCGCTGGAAAGAAGAGTAACTTGAAGCGGCAGGCTTCGCAATAGCCACGGCGGGGGCCGCGTGCACCACGGGTTGGGACACATACTGCTGGGCCACCAAGTGTTGTGGTACATACTGCTGGGCCACCACTTGTTGTGGTACATACTGCTGGGCCACCACGGGTTGAGATATATATTGCTGGACCACGGGCTGCTGGACCATGCTATATGATGGGATCTGTTAAAAAAAATGGTTATTTGCAAACAACTGAAGTAAATAATTGACTGGACCTGGGTATGTCCAAAAACTGCGACCAGAACCACCGGAGTACAGGCAGCAGCGGCCAATGTCTTTTCTCCCTAAGGTTTTCCCATCGAGCTACAACGCACTTAGCGCTTCCGATCCACCTTCTTAGTAAGAACAGCAGAGGCGTGGAACTCATTACCTGCATATGTCTTCCCGAACAGATACATTCCGGGGCTGTTCAAGATAAGAGTGAATATGTACCTCTTAGGCAAGCTTCATCTTTGGCCACATCGTCGCTTTCCATTAGGTGAGATTGTGGTCAAACGCATATCTAGTTCGTTATAAAAAAATAAAATAAAAAAAGAGAGTTTCAAAACGCTGTCTACAAAAACCCCTTTTGTAGCGATGCCACAGGGCGTGGGTGGAAATCCCATCAAAGGCCTTAAGCTACCTGTGAAGAAAACCATCGGAAGCCATAGCATGGTGGTAGGATACTTTCCAGTACTCGCTTGGCTACCTACCAGCCTGGCAGCCTGTCTTGAGAGCCAGTCCCATTCCAGGCTTACCTACTTCAACCACACTGTCACTTAGCTTCAGGTTAGTTGTGGTCAAAAGCCTAGGAAGTCGACAAAAAGGCAGAATAAATAATAGTACTCTATGTGGTTGTAAAAGTCTAAGTCTAAGGTTGTTAAGGCATAGTTTACAAATATGTTTCTGGTAAGAGAAAAGCTTTTTTAATTGGTAAATACATTACACAGTAATTGCTTAGTGGGTGTTTGTATCAGCTTGGTCTCCATGGTAGTCTTAATACAAGGTACTGAGAGGTCAGTCAACTACATGTCCTAAATTCCAATATCGTCAGATATGTAACTATGTTTGTATAGATAGAGCCCGCTTTTACCACAGGCTGTCATGATCGCGTAAATTCGCTAAAAAAACGACGACGCCGATGAGGAAAAAAAAACGATAAAATTGTAGAACCTGAATACCAGATTTCGCCAAGATTTGTTGAAATATCTGTATGCGAGTAGCATCATCCATATGGATAGATGAAAGCAAATTTTTGCCAGTTATTGCAAAGACTTCGCTTGCTTCGCTCGCTTAAATATAATAAAGGAGTAATAGCTTACTTCATGTGGATCACCCCAGCCTGAGTTGAGGCCTCCAGGTTTCGCCGCCGCTATCGAAAACAAAGCAAAAAGGACCTGAAATTTAGAAAAACAAGTTATTGGCTGTCTACTTTTTCACGGAAGCGGAGCGGAGCTGTGCATAGAGGTAGGTGTTTCCACTGAAGCGGAGATGCGCGGAGCGGATCTGTGTAGCGGAGACAAGCGGATTGTGATTTTATTGTTCGTTGTTAGTAAACCAAGCTCCGTTCCGCTCGCATCGCACCTCTGTAGTTTGCTCCAGACCGCCGTGCTTATTCTCTCGCGATACAATTTGATACAACTCTTCTCGTCTCCGCTATGACTGTTTCCATTGACGCGGAGCGGAGACGGGATGTGTATTTCAATCAATGTAATAAGTTAATTCTTGCACGTGCACGTGCAGCGTAAAGCACTAGAGATTTGTTGAAGATATACTACTGTATATCTTCAATTTACTATACTACTGTATATTTCCTCTGCTGATAACATACATATTGAACATATCATATCATCATTGAATTAGAAATTTCCTGTAAGGATAGTTGTAATTTGCATGAATAAATAAATAAATAAATAAATATCCTGAAACTCTATGGATACGTTTTATCTTGTCTCTATGGTTAGGTTTTGTCTTTTAGAGTGTGTTGCCGCTGAAGCGGAGCAATTATAGTAAGATAGTTAGTTACGCCACAGCTATCTCATTCGCGCGTTTGCAAGGCTTTATAGACAAAGTTTAAGTATGGTAGATCTGGTACAAGTTGAAATATTAAACCCTAGAGGTGCTAGTATTAGAAATGCGAAATTGTGTTTGTTTGTAATTGTGACATAGTCCACAGTAGTGGACTATGTCACAATTACAAATTAATTTTCAATTAATTTTCTCGGAAGAGTACTTCCGAGAAAATTTAACTTTTACCTTTTACATTTCAAATTTGGATTGATTTTGTTTTTTTTTTATAAGTGTTTAATTCTACGTACTCACAAGGTTCCTCATGTCTAGGTTCACCATCTCCGGAGTAGGAATGAGATATGGCCAGGTAACTGCGCAGGCGCACCTTTTATATCGACGCACGATTGCTCCAGCGTGAGACACATCCTGCGAATCTGGAGCTACCATATTTTTTGTATTTATGAATACTTATTAATTTATCGAGGTTGGAGCAAGTTGGTTTCTGTAATATTACTGTTTTAGTCCTATTTTTTTATTGCTGACTTGTGGACTGTTTTTTTATTACCCCTCGATTAAGGACCGAGCGAAACGTAGGTCTATGAGTCTACGGTACTTAATCGGATGTTTAATGTGTGTTTTTATTATATACATCCATTTTGTTTTATTAAAACTGGAATACTCACGTTAAATTGAGTCGGTTATTCCGACTATAGTTTCGATGACATTCGGTGTCCTTCGGCGAATATGGTCGGAATAACCGACTCAATTTAACCTGAGCATTCCCCTTTTATTAAAATTCTCCGTCTCCGTTTCTCCGTCTCCGACCATTAAGCTATATCTACGCAAAAATTCAGTTTGATCCGTTCAGCCGGTTAGCCGTGACAACGCGACAAACAGACAGAGAGACATAAAGACAGATAGACAGGGCTACATTCGAATTTATATTATTAGCTAGTGTGGGAAACTTCTTGTAAGAAAACAAGCCACATAGTTTAGCCTTTATTGAGGCGTTAAGTATGTACAAAATAATCTCACTATTTTGGTTTATTTACCCCACATGTCGTATAGCGACGGATGCTCGTATAGAAGAGAGAGATTGAAAATTCAACTATGAGTTATGAATGAATGCATTGAACAGACAGACCATATTCTATTTTGAAAGATACAAACTATTACAAAATCCATACAATCAGGAAAATTCCCTACTGCATGGAAAACAGCTCATGTCATACCGATCTTTAAATCTGGGGATAAGTCAAAGTGTAAAAATTACAGACCTATCAGCATTTTGTCGTGCCTTGCTAAACTATTTGAGAGTGTCGTATACGACGTTTTGTATTCCCATGTTAAGACAATGCTACATCCGCAACAACATGGTTTTGTAGCACGTAGGTCAACTACATCAAATTTGCTCGAATATAAAAACTATTTATGCGAGGCTTTTGACAAATGTGTGCAGGTAGACGCCATCTATACGGATTTTGCTAAAGCTTTCGACAAGGTCAACCACATTGTTCTCAGTGGAAAACTGAAGGGTTTTGGTATCCACGGTAGTTTACTTCGCTGGATTCAATCCTATCTTAGTCGCAGGAGTCAACTTGTAGCAGTGAAAGGTCACCTGTCCCAGCCTGTTACGGTCACATCGGGCGTTCCGCAAGGTAGCCACTTGGGCCCTCTGCTTTTTATTATCTTTACCAACGACTTAATTGAATGTCTTTTGTGCCCCTGTCTATTGTATGCAGTTGATCTTAAAGTATTTAGCACAATTAAAAACTTTAACGATTTCTCCAAACTGCAAAATGACTTATTTTCGCTGTCAGCTTGGTGTGATCGTAACTATATGCATCTTAACATCAGTAAATGCTTTGTCATTAGTTTCACTAGGAAAATTAACAGTCTTACTTTTGAATACTCACTTAACAACGAAATTCTTACGCGCAATCATGTTGCTAAGGATCTCGGTGTGCTTTTCGATGACAAACTTACTTTTCATAACCATTATGACTACATCATAAACCGTAGCTCAAAGCTACTGGGATTTATCTCGAGATCAACAAAAGACTTTCGTAAGCCTACAAGTTTCATTTACTTATATTACACTCTCATTCGTAGTGTGCTTGAGTACAACTCAGTAATATGGTCTCCTTTCTACAAAGTCCACACCGATCGAATTGAAAAAATTCAAAAGCGATGCCTTAGGATACTTAGCTATAGATGCGGTATGGGTCGTAGACTTTCGTCTTATCCTGAGAGATTGAAATATTTTCGTATAACCTCGCTCGATGTGCGGCGAAAGTATATCGAAATTACACTGCTTTACAAAATAATCCATTCTGCTATTGACTCTTCTCATCTTCTTTCTCTCTTAAATTTCAAAACTAGATTTAGAACTCGTAATCCCAGTTCTAAGTTGTTCGGTACTCAGATCCTCAAAAACAACACATCGTATTACAATCCTATAGCCAGAATGTGTCGTCAATACAACGAAATTCTTGATTCAGCAGAGAGCAAATACAAAGACATTGATATCTTTGATCATAAGTTGTATCGGTTCAAAAATCAACTGAAAACTATTTTGTTCTAAATTTTTCATTGCGCTATATAATTAAGGAAAAACTGTCCTTAATAATTGTTAAATTGTATGATCTATATACCTTTTTATGTGAATATTTTAATACCCTCTTGCATATGTTTACCTATTTCACTAAATAAATAATATCATATTAGGCACATACTACTTTTGGAAAGTAGCCTAGTACGTAACCAAATTTGTACTTTCTCTTTAACCATATCTGTGTTACTTTCTGTTATTTGTGCTATGAAATAAATAAATAAATAAATATTTTATGTGAGATTCGAAGAGTTAGGATTAGGATGAGCGGTTGACTGTTGATATAAACTTCAGGCTCTTGGATGCATGCCGTCCAAGCGCCTGACTCCGGCTTAGCGGCAAACTCGACACTGTCGTTTTGAAGCTGTGACAGGATCCTTTTGGGTGTAATATGGTCCCACACCAGAAGTTGCAACTTCAACAGTTTCAAATCATATGCGGCAAAGCACTGCGTTCGTCTCCCTGAGATATTTGGTGCTAAATTTCGTTGCCCTTCAATTCGGTACGCAGTTATGTTCCCACCTGTTTTTCCTACCTAACTCACCCAAAAATCGAATACCTGTTGACAAGAACAAACCGATGTAGGTTGACTCCCGTTCTAGAATAGGCGTGCGTGTTTAAAAACAAGTTGTAATAAAACGTGGTACGACTAGTAACGAATATAATTGTCGACCTGAAGTAAACTTCTCTCCGTCCGTATTTCAATTCACAAACATGATATCCATCAGGTAATACCGAAAGGTCCATAGGCACAAATAAAGCAGTTGTCGACTTAGTTCGAGCGAGCAACTGTTAGATAACTATAATTTTTTTTATACTAGTTGTTACCCGTGACTTCGTGCGCGAGGACATAAAAAAGTATCCTAATTCCGTCTTTGTGATATACAGTAACTCTTTATCAAATTTTATCAAGATCCGTTCAGCCGTTTATTTATTTATTTATATTATATAAACATACAAAACAGAATGCAATCATATTAAGAATATTATTATATAAGTAACATTTATAGATCTGTATTACATTCTAAGACTATGTATGCCTAGTTGCCTAGTTGCCTTGTTGCGTTTGGCCGTGATAACGGGACAAACATCCAGACAGAGAGACAAAGTTACTTCCTGTTGTTCACTAGATTATTTATATTACATTTTATAACGTTAACCCTACGAAATTGTTAAAAGTGTCTCATAGATCTTAGAACAGATAATTTAATTTGTTGTTTTATTAATTGTTTTGTGTTATGTTATGACTGTTTAGCTCAATATCGAATCTGTACCCTTATTATGAACGATCGTTATTCTGATTGTGATAGAATGCCATCCCGCTCCTACCAACATACGCGCACTATCCGCGGTCCCGCTCGCGCACTATCGCTATCACGATCAGGAACATCTATGATAAGGGGGCTGATTTGTGTTTTTTTTTTAACACGCTTTCAGTTTGTAATTTGCTTAGTGCCAGACAAAGGCAGTATTAGAATTAATCTGTTGTCAAAGTTAACAAGCGTTTCAGTATTCGGGGGTAGGGCTCATAAGAAAGTCTCATTGGCTGTCTGCGGTTTCACCCATACTGCTAATATGTAGCTCTGACATATCTTACTAAGATACCCGTTCGTCACGACACACCTTTTTTACAAATCTGCCTAAGTAAGGATTTAACTAGTCATTTTTTAGTTCACTCCATACATCTGAGACTGGCTTAGGTAATGTCCCTTCATTATATATTATTTCCTGTATGTATAAATATAGGCCAAGAAAAAAATATATTAAGCAATAGAAGAATATGATTCCTCTATGATTAAACTGTAACTAATAATTTTAACTGTCGTGAGAAGTTGAAATTTAATGGTAAAAAAATCTGATAAGCGGTTCCGGAGATTAGAGGTAACATATGAACATACTTACCTTTTCCCCTCCCTAACAGAGAGAGGAAGAAGAACCCCGGATGATGATGCATCCTCTTAGTAAAGGGTGAACGGTGAAATGTTACAGTTTACTACAAATATAACTCTGAAAAGTAAACTAGATCACTAATATGACGCGTCCCACATTTCCTGACAAGGGGTTATGTGGACAATTAGTATAATAGCTGTATGGGTCGCATGATGAAGCCGATAGGCCATTAAAAATACATGTACTATCGATTGACACGATAACATCGTCAATGGCGTACTATATAGGTTCGGATAGACACCTTTATCACGCATGCAGAAAAAGTAGTGTTATTGTGGCATATATATAAAATAAATAAATATTAGTGGACGTTATCACACAGCGCCATCTAGCCCCGAACTAAGCAAGCTTGTACTATGGGGTCCAGATAACTGATAGATTACATAAATACTTTTTTTTTATACATACATAGATACAAAGAAACACCCAGACATAGAACAAACATCCATGTTCATCACACAAATGTTTGTCCTGGGTGGGTATCGAACCCACAACCTACAGCTCAGAAGTCGGAAATCCTCCCACTGAGCCACAAGGCTAGTCACACACATATTTTATAAAACTTTACTGAATGTAACGTCGTGATTTTTAATTTATTGTCGTCGAAAGCAATAAGAAAAATGAAAACTGAATGATCAAACAAGTACATTTTGAGTGATTCGGCGACGGATGTATCAGCAGGCTGAGTAGGCTTGGGCCTAGGGCGGCAGAATTTAGGGGCGGCAAATTAAGGCACTGATTTTTATTTTTTTATTTTTTTTATTATTACTTTTGTAGCAACTCAAATATCACGAACAAAGATTCCTGCAATACCCTGTGGGCTGTAGGCATAATTGGATACAAATAAGCAATAACATGTCAATCCACAAAAAAAAAAATGAGTTAATAATACAGAACGCTTCTTTGGCTGACAAAGAAGCGTCCTGTATCATTAACAGTTTTTTTTTTTCTGGGTTGACTTGTTATTGCTTATCAGTATCCAATTATATTATCCAGTGTATTAAAGTCGTAAATTGAGCTTTCTTAAGCTCATTTACATTCAGAAAAAACAACTAATGTATAAGGGCGGCAAAAATATAACAGCTTAAAGTTGGAAATTGTGTAAATCCGGCTCGGGATTGACGCAGTCGTTTTATTTTTCAAAATAAATCTACATATATACAGGGTTCTAAAGAAAGGGTATGTTAAGCCGAAAACGGCTCATAGTACTCATCATTACGAACAACTTTTACTACGGGGCCAACTATGGAATAGCTGTTCCATAGAAAAATGTCAATGACACTCGACAAAATACAAAACATACAAAAACAGCTGATGGAACAGCTGTTTTTTCTCGATTTCAGGGTTGGTCCCATAGTAAGAGTTGTTCACAATCATGAGTACTATGAGCCCACAGATCATACCCTAGATTCTGCATTCAGGACGCTCGAAGCGCACCACGCATCAGTCTAAATACACTTATAAAAAATTACTCTGATTGGTTGATTGTTAGGCGCGAGTAGGCGTAACCTTAAAATAGCCAATATGAACGCTTGATCGCAGTCCCGCGACCCGCGCCTTCCTCCAACTTTGGTGACTTTTTGTAGGAACAACGAATCTCGTAATGCGGTATCTAGTGTGATCTGTGTATGAGCCCCTTTCGGCTTAGCGTACCCATTCCTCATAACACTGTCGAAGCTTTCCGATCTATAGATATAATACCTATTCATTAGAAAAATCGAATTGTGACACATTTACTTATCAATTTAAGTAGTCATACCTTTTAAAGAATTATCCATTCGATGACCTACAAAGAGAATATAAATATTTGATGACCTAGATGCTCGTTAGATAGTGCTCGTTTCTAAGTTCTAGGTTTTGGGTAAAACTAACGATGACAGTGATGTATGGTAGTTTCGAATATTACCCATTTACGATTGGTGAACATACTTTTCTATGTACGGACAATCCTCAACGTAATAAGTAAGTAGCATAGTGACAGTTAATTGGTGTCAATATAAAGAAATTTAAAAGATTGCCTAGCACACAATCCTTAAACTAAGCATGATTGTAGATTATTTGGAATATTTATAAGTAATAAACAGTTTTTTTATTTATTTTTATCTTATCTAGCATTACTTCGATTATCATATAAATAAATAAAATAAAGTAACTGCGCAGACGCTGCTCAGTGCAGCGGAGGTAGGCATCCCACTAGGTAGACCGACGGCATTGTGAAAGTCCCGGGCAACCGGTGGATGCAAAGGGCAGATTGTCGTTAAGTGAACTTTACAGGATTAAATGTATTTTATCTATGCTGATAGAATACATAAATAGTTTTTTTTTTGTTTATACATACATAAAACACTTAGACCAAGAACAAACATCCATGCTCATCACAGAAATGATTGTCCTGGGTGGGAATCGACCCCAAAACCTACAGCTCAGAAGGCTGATAATTATCCTCCCACTAAGCCACAAGGCTAGTCAGTTTTAAAACATTGAAGGACGACGTATGTGGCGACACCTGTAGCGATTAGCGGGAACTTGTATAAGGCTCTACTAAATGATGGCCTGCAAGTGCAGGTATATTTTATATTTCATGTGTTTAGTTAGAAACTGACGTCGAGTAGAAAATAGTTCCACGTTTTTCCATAAGAACTGAATGAAGGTGCAACGTTACGCTCAGCGCGCGAAATTCAAATTTTCTTGCGTTTTTTGTCAATTACAGCTTAATTACTCATCGTAGGTTCATGAAAACTAATTTTGCGATAATAAATAGATTGTTTCAAGAAATTACAACAACCAAAAATTCAAGTTGAAAGCTAGTGCTACATTTCTACATTTCAGCTACATTTCTCACTAAACCCAAAACCAAGATGAAAATCAGCTTATTGAGATTTGTAGCTAAACCAATGTTATCTAGGTGATCATTTTACCCGTAATTTCTTAAAACAACTTATTTATTGGCGCAAAATTGGTTTCAATAAATCCACGATGAGTAATTAAGCTATAATTAACAAAAAACGCAAGAAAATTTGAATTTCGCGCGATGTGTGAAACGTTGCACCTGAAGAAATAAGTAACAGCAGAATATTTTATAACTACAATTTTGGGAGTTTTGGCGGGAAGTTGAAGGAGTCATGTCGCGACATTGTATTATTTTCCAAAACTTGTGTTATTTCGAGTGTTCATGTGTAAAAATGGTGAATTTTTGATCCATTACGTGAACGTACATAAGTGTTGGTGAATAGTATAATGTTGTGAAACGTGACTATTCGTGTTGTTTCCAAAATTCCATTGAAACCTCCAGTAAAGTGTCCGTTTTACTGGGGCGTGACGTGGACTTGACCGTGACTTACTTTGCTTGACTTAGACTATGACTGAGACTTATTTTAATTGTGAAATATTTGACTTCACTTGAAATATTACAATACTTGACACTGGCTAAATACACAACGTGTGGAGCCAAAAAATAAGAGAAAAAAGAAAAAAAACTACAATTTTGGTGCTCTATAATATCTTTTCAGCGCTGAATGTGACTCGGGTGTTACTTTGCGGAAGTCCATTTACAAACTGTCTTTATTATCCAATCTGTAATTATGTTTATATTTAATTTTTTTGCAAAGTTTGAGGAAAACGTGGGTAGCGATGGCTGAAACCAAGCGTTCTTTTCGCCTTTACAGCAACCTTTTCGCGCGTAGTAATAGAAATTTCAATAGAGCCACAGAAAAGAGAAAAAAAATACTGTTCTGTTGAATAGAACCAATAAAAATATAATAATGTAATAAATGTCTATAGATGTATTTAGGCCGATGCGTTGAGCGCTTCCATCGTTGTGATTGCGGAATCTAGGTATAGTCAGTGTAGTACGCTAAATAGACGTTAGTAGGTGTATTGTGCATTTCTCGAGCCGAGCATCTACCGCGATCCATCCCAGGGGGTCCATTTTGAAATTGCTCGTATGATATGTAGCACGAAAATATCACGAGAAATGACTGTCTTTCGAAATAAATCTCGAACAAAAGACGCATTTTTGAAGTAATCAGTTTAAACGATTCGAATTAGCTTCTATTAAAAGAAAATCTTTCATTTCGTGTGATATTTGCGTGCGTAATATTATACGAGCGATTAAAAAATAAGGTCCCAACTCCTTGAAATAGCGGTACGTTTTTTTTTTTCTTTTTTTTTTTCTTTTTTTCTTTGAATGACTATGCTGTTGGCCTCTACCGGCCTCTACAGCGTTACCGGACTTATGGCGAATGCATATGGCGACCGACGGGGCAGAAAAGTTTTTGAGTGGCGACCACGAACCGGAAGACGCAGTGCAGGCAGGTCTCACACTAGGTAGCAACAGGTGGATAGAAGTGGTAAGTTGTCGGTGGGTGTGGCGCTCTAAGTGGGTGGCCTATGTTCAGCAGTGGACGTCTTCTGGCTGATGATGATGATGATATGGCGTTGAGCCCTAAAACTACTATTAAGGCTACGGTACGAACATCGGCTTGGGCCGTCGGCCGGGAAAGGGACATCAGACTTGCCCTGGCACCCCACAAGAGGTACCCTGGGGCACTAGCGGTTAGGATATTATCTGTTTGATTAATTGGAGAGAATCTAATCGAACTTCGGTCAGTTCCTGGGATTCTTCCACCACGCCGGCGAGGTCAGTGTATATTGTATACTTCCTGTTGCCGTGAGCCGTCGGATCCGGCTTTGAATTTACGACATATTTTTGCATCTAAAATAATATATTAATCAAGTCTGGTGTGTATTACTCCAGTAGCCCATGTCGCCCATTGCGCAAGCGTGTCGGGCTAGGTCTTGGGTTCCGGGTTCGAGTCCGCCACGTTCCGATATGTTGGGTAACTGTTGCACTGGACTATTGGCATTTGCAGCTTTGTTATGGGGACTTAGATTGGGGTCAGTTTTATTATATTTACCTACATTTTTAAACCTAGGGCCCTTGAAAACTTTTGTAGTGGTAGGGCTCTCTTGCAGAGTCCGCCTGGGGAAGTACCACACCTTTGCCAGTTATTCAACCGCCAAGCAGTAGTGTGCAAGCATTACTGTGTTCCGGATTGAAGGGCAATGTTACCAGCGTAATTACTGGGCATACAGAGATTAAACATCTAACATCTCAGGGTGACGAGCGCAATGCATTGTTTTGAACTGTTGAAGTTCAAAATTCTGGGTGGCACTGAACTGTTATGGGCAAGCGTGACGCTTAACATCAGGTGAGCGACTTGCTCGTCTCGTCACCAAGTAACATAAAAAAAAAAAAAAAAAAAAAAAAAAAAAAAAAAAAAAAAAAAGAGTCCATCTCGGGAAGTATCATACCTTACCTTTGCCAATTATTCGAGCGCCAAGCAGTAGTGTGTAAGCATTACTGTGTCCCGGATTAAAGTGCAATGTTTCCAGCGAAATTACTGGGCATAATGAGATTTACCGTCTTATATCTAAGGGTGACGAACGCTGTGCGGTGCTGCGAGATGTTTGGAACTGTTGAAGTTCAAAATTTTGGTTGGCACTGAACGGTTATGGGCAAGCGTGACGTGACATCAGGTGAGAGATTTGCTCGTCTCTTCAGTCAGTACCATAAAAAAAGAAAACCTACTCGCTTGACTGACAAAATAATATGAAAGAACAAACGACCAAAGGGCTGGTGCTTACCTCGGCCAGAGAATTAGCATTGCTATTCAACGAGGTAACGTCACCAGCCTTTTGGGTACCCTGCGAGCTCTGTTTTATCTGTAATTAATTTATTAATTTTGTTTGTAATTTTAGCTCTTTTATTTGAGTTTAGATTGTGTTTTAAGTCAATCTATTCAATTCTGATATTGATATGTTTTCGCTCGACTTGGCGGTTGGCACTACCGTGCCCCCAGATAAAGCTTATTAACTAACTAATCCATACAAATTCCATAAAAAATATAAATCGTGCTACAGCCAGTGCTTGTTTTATGTTTTTTTTTCGTAGAAACAAAGTAGTAGTCTTATTATAATAAAACGTGAATACTCACATTAAATTGAGTCGGTTATCGGAATAACCACCGGATCACCGGATGTGATCTTTTTTAAGGAATGCTAAGGTGCAACGTATCGCTCGGCGCGCGAAATTCAAATTTTCTTGCGTTTTTTGCCAATTACTGCGTAATTACTCATCGTAGGTTCATGAAAACTAATTTTGCGACAATAAATAGGTCGTATCAAGAAATCACACCAACCAAAAATTCAAGTTGAAAGCTAGTATAACTACATTTCTCACTAAACAAAAATCCAAGATGAAAATCAGCTCATTGAGATTTGTAGCTAAACCAATGTTATTTAGGTGATGATTTTACCCGTAATTTCTTAAAACAACTTATTTATTGGCGCAAAATTGGTTTCAATAAATCCATGATGAGTAATTAAGCTGTAATTGACAGAAAACGCAAGAAAAATTTAATTTCGCGCGATGAGCGAAACGATGCACCCTAAGAGAGCAACGCGTGCGCACGATCTCGTGTCAACACAAAAACTACACAAAAACAAAAAATACCAACAATTACCAACACAAAAAATAAAAAATAAAAACACCAAGCCAAATATGTCAAAACTACGTCAGTTTTCATCGTTGAAAAGAGAATTTAAAAAATCCTCTTATGTTTTTTTTTTAATAAAGTAGTTTTTAGCTTTCTTTTACATTGATTAGTTCATTTTGCTGGTTTGAATTCCGATTGCTCTATATTTGCCGACACTAGACGTCCGATGGTCATCCGTGGTTGCCAAACTCAAAATTAGTATACCACACATAACAAACCTCATAACTGATTAGCTAATCCTGACATCATGCTACCTTATCCATCGGCCGCCATAGACAAACCATAACAAATTCTTACCACGTTCCATTTCCGATGGAAAGTGGTCACAAAGCATGGGGATGTTACGTAACTGGACGAGAACTGGGTACTGGACTGGAATAGGTTGGGCAGCCGGACATGGTTGCAACTCGCCTTGTTATATGATGCTCGTCATCTGATGCTTTGCGCTTGGGTTTCCTAAGATAGCGGTACCGTCAACCGCTACATTCTAAATAAAAAAAAAGTTATTTTTAATGGTTCTGACTGACGAGACGAGGATGTCGGTCACCTGATGTTAAGCGTCACGCTTGCCCATAACAGTTCAGTGGTACCCAACATTTTGAACAACCAACTTCAACATTTCAAGAACCTGCGTAGCAACGCACTGCGCTCGTCATTTTGAGATATTAGATGATAAATCCCTTTGTGCCCAGTAATTTGGCTAGAAACGTTGCACTTCAATCCGGAAATTAATCAATCAATCAATTGCATCATTCTGTTCAATCAATAGTGATATCAGATCTGGCGCTAAGTTGTGACCGCACACAGATCCTATGAAGCGCAAGCTCGTCTAATTTTGCGTGCCCCAACTAGTACGAGTAATATTTTGCAAAAAAATATTACTTACATGGATTTCAGGAACCTATATCATCAAAAATTTAGAGAACTTCTCAGTCTTCTCAATGAGCTGTGGCGTGGTTAAACGTAAAATGCCAAACAGTCCTGTTCTTCTGTTTCTGTTTCTCGTAAACTCAGTTTTTGTGAACTTACAAACTCGGTTTACTTTGCAAGAACTTGGTTCACAAACTGCAAATGCAAAATTCATCTTTGAGGTAGTTTTCCTATTGATGTCACAGTTATCAGAAATGGTTTTCTTTAAAAGGCTTAGATTTTAAAAAGCTTTTTTAGATTTTAAAAAATCAATACTTTTTTCACAATTATCATACGTTTGTAGGAGCAGCTGGAAGAAGAAATATAATAAAAGGTATACATTATTTCCATCAATACATTTATTACAAAATCGGTACAAAATAGTTTTTAGTCGACTGCGGTCGAAATAAACCCTTATTGAAAATTAAAACTAAAGAGAAAATTATATACAAAAGTGCTATAATACCAGACACGCGATTGGCAATCCCTACATTTCCAAGAAAATTTTCCGAGAGATCGAGTGGAAAATTATACCACAATACACGTAATGTAGGCATTTGCATACAAACAAACTACAATATGATATTATAGATGGCAGAATAGAGTACATACATATATACAAAAACGACTTTAAAGCACTATGCAAAATTTATGGCCAACGTTCAAAAATATACAAAATTTTAAAGCTTTTAAAAGTAACCTACGAGTATTTTCCTTTCTCATTCTTTAAAGTCTGCAAGACTGACAAGAAGCACTGGTGTATTTTAGAATGAACTTTCTCCCCATTTTTCACTATCCATACTTGCCCAACCCATGTCTGCAAATGGTTCTATCAAATCAATCAGAAACACTTGACATACGACGCTCCTCTACTTTCAGCCCTAAAATTAGCTTATCTTACATCACATAATATCGTTTGACTATATACATGTATTCCCATATGAAAATGCCTCAACATTTCATCTACGTCTCTTAAAATTGCAGATTATGATTCAGACATCTGATTTGTTCTCACCATCGATCTATTCTTTTACATAACTTAGCAGTAATCAACCTTGACCCGAAAATAAATCATTAATACAATACATACTTGGACTTCTAAAATCTACGTGATAACAGTGCACGTACATAATTGGTCGCTAAGGACCTTGCCACTGAACCTATTAGAGCCATGTCTAAAACTGTTGCAGAGACATTATTGTGGAATGAAATGAACTCTAGCTTAGCCTCAGTTGCTCTTTTCGCTCCCCAAAAAATAAGTTCTTTTAGTTTTAATATATGCAACTTATCAAGAGCTAAGGCTTTTTGAGGGTCTTATTTCATGTAACACATTTTTTTCTCTAAAATATTGTTCTACCTTTGACATTCTTATTCTATTCCAAGCTTATCCAAGTCCCATAATCTGCAAATTTAGATGAAGGCACTACCTCCTTTCATTACCACCCATGCTTTGAAAGCTGGCCGTACGCAAGCCCATGCCCATGCCCAAGCCCATGCTCATGCGCAAGCCCATGTCCATTCCCAAGCCCATGTCCAAGTCCATGCCCAAGTCCATGCCCTAAATCGAATCCATCTCCGTGTCCAACTAGAGGCCCGCTGAAGCCTTGAGACGCCACGACGGTTCTAGCGAAAGGAACAGCGACGGGAGCTGGTACAGGAACTGCCACTGGTCTCGAAACTGCTACTGGGTACGGAGCTGGCACTGGGACTCCAACCTGGAATGAACAATATTATTTTAAGTTCACCTTGTTTACTTATGTGAAAGCAAAACGAAATTACAGTTATCTTTAAGTAGACTACTGGCAAAAAAGTTCAGTTGGTCCCGAACTTTTGAAAAGGATTATGAGATTTCAATACGAGTAGTATAGCTAATGAAGAACTATAGCAGCATGTATATTAATAGCTTTATTAATATTTGAAGTGGCTGTCAGTTTCGTTTTTATTAGAACAGGAGCCACCTTTGTTCTAAAAGAAGAAACTAAGCCACTGCTATAGACATAGCAATATGTGCTTTATATGCCGCGTAAATAAGGTAAACAGTACAAATTAGTTCAGTTGTTCCTATACAATGACTATAAGCGTGGATGCTGTCTCACCTGTTTAACGATGGGCACTGGCACGGCATGAGGTACTGGTACTGGTACTGGGCGATCTACGGGATACGGGACGTGCTTCTCAACGGTCACGGGATACGGACGGGGGACTGGCACGGCGTAGGGGCGGTCAACTGCCACTGGGACGGCCACCTGAAATTTTAAGATAATTTAAACTAAGTTCAACCAGTGATTTGATAAAGAATATTTTAAGTTGCTGCTTGCTTTCATTACTTGGATGTTAAATACTGTATAATTAATATATACACCAAATAGCTAAGCTTACCTTGACGGGGTAGGGCACAGGCCTATCAACTGCGACAGGATAAGGCGCTGGCACAGGGAATCCCACATGTTTCGTCACCGTCGTGTGGACATCAGCACCGATGATTGCTCCTGAGCCTGCGAAGCCTGGTCCTGAGA
The DNA here is from genome assembly GCA_947579745.1 of Apocheima hispidaria. Taxonomy (NCBI): domain Eukaryota; kingdom Metazoa; phylum Arthropoda; class Insecta; order Lepidoptera; family Geometridae; genus Apocheima; species Apocheima hispidaria. Next base: position 12,611,119 of record OX388160.1, read on the forward strand.
TGCCAGGTCCGGCAATTGCTGCTCCTGCTATTGCAGGTCCAACTCCTAAGCCCACTCCGTGGCCTCCAAGACCGTGTCCAGCCAATCCATAGCCGTGGCTGACCAATGGCGCAGCCAGACCGATGTGACCCAGTCCACCGTAGTGGCCCACGAGACCGCTTCGCTTCTGGATGACTTTGCTCGGTTCTGGATCCGCCAAAACCGAAGCCGTCACGAATAGTATTGCGATCTGTAACATAAAATAGATGATTATTATTAATTTGATTGTCATGTATTACAATCGATTATTCGAACAAGCCACATGAGAGATTTGTTTTCTTATCAAAGTTACCGGGATAGGTGCATGTGGCCAGTATGCCATTATCATAAATGGGATTATGGATATCCGATACTCCCCAGGATGACGAAACAACTTAGCGCTTTCCGGATTATAATGCCCATTTAGCATGTTTGTTAGTTGCTCTACAGATGCTGCATTTGTTTTTCCCGCATTTAATGCAAAAATAGTGAATAAAAGAGTAGTGCAGAGTTTTCTATAATTGTTTGTAGTCAGTATACTTGATTAAATACTCGAGTTTATGAACCACGGTATTTTTAAATCACGATAAAGATTATTCTGCATCTGCATGAGCCTTTTCTTAAATCCCACTGCCTCCGGATATCCAATCCCGGATATCGGCCGTCCGTGGAAAGTGAGGAAAGATTATTTGTTTAAATTAATTGTTGCTATACTTTAGACAGGAAAAAAATCTTTAAAAAGTAGATTATAACACTTATACTTCACGGCCATGCCTTTATTATGTAACAATCAGTTATCAACTACTAAATTACCAAATGGGCACACGATACATACACAAATCATGGCACCGAAGCCAATGCTACTGATTGCCAAGTGCTGTCACGCGTACAATTTCGTTTGTACGCATCCCTTGCATACTAACATGAATGGTGAACTCATAGCACGTAACGCAAGGAAAGTAATCGGATGTATTCGGTATGTAATTTATGCCAGTCTGGAGTATGATGCCCTAATGTTAGTTGTTCGAGTTGTAAACAATAACAAAACTTTCGATTTTATTTGCATATTTTTGTGTGACTCATTCGTAATTATTATTACTTTCATGTCATTATCTTCGCTGAACCTGAAACCGGGGCTTAGAATGCAGCTTAGGAGGAATGGAAAGGGACATTTTTAGGGATTTTGCCTCAGACGAAGCATCAGTGTATTTATTATGGGTCTATGTAAATAAAATAATACATATGGGTATGTATGGTACCGTCCGTAAAGTACAAGGTAAGCTTATAAGAGATTTTGGTGTGACACTAATTAGTCTATATAAATTTGGCTGAGCTGGTACATTTATCTTCAGGGCAGCGAGGAACTTATGATATGTATTTTTTTTAATTTGGATATTTATACTCATCTTTACTTTATCGTAGAATTTAATTGAGCAGGTTTTATTTATAGCAATGCAAAATAATGCAATTAATTTATCAAAATCACAATTATTTCGAGCTCACACGTATTTCAGATAAAATCTTCGATCACGCTTTGTCTACGCTTGCAAAATGTTAACTAGAGTCTGATAAATTTGTTTGTATCATTTCCAGTACTAGCTTGAATCGTATTAAAAAAATGTATTTTAAAATGATGGGTACTGACAATGGGAAGGAGTTACAGTCCAGAGTGTACCAACCGATTAAAATCATGCTCAGTGGCAAATTGCAAATAGGGTTAAAAAAACAACAACGTTCATTAGCTAGCTATAATTATGAGGTTGGCTACTAAGCCAAAGCCTTCCCGAAAAAGAACACGGAAAGCGCTATTGTTTATAATTTGCTTCAAAGTAGTTTAATACAATTTAGTATTCATTTAGAGCATAATTTATACGGTTGCAGGCTTGGAATAATTCAATTTATGTTTAGGTAAACAAATAGCACATTTCTGATATCGATTATTTATTTATAATGTAGACTTAGTTTAACAATTGAAAAATTAAGCATTATCAATAATAACTCTGAATATGTTTCTGATTAGCATGCAAATAGCAAATTTGTCTTAGTAAAATGTTATTTAAGAAAAGAAAACCGGAATTTAAATACATTTCAGTAGCTTTTCTAACTACTAAGGTGAAGAATCTAACTCAACTCTAGCCAAACTAAGATCTACAAAGGTTGCCTGGTAGAGTTTGCTGTGATTCCTAAAGCTGTCCATTGAAGTACTAATTACCTAGGGCATATTCAATATTGTTGTAATTTTTTCCGTTTTATTCAATTGTTTTTTAGGTGCCGCAAAATTATTTTATTTTCATTTCTTTTTCGGATTTATTATACATTTCTGGAATAATATTGTTGAGAATGTAAAATTAATTTAACTACTGTTTCAAACTATTTTTATATCCCGGCATTATTTTTTGTATTACAAGCCACTCGAAAATCACTTACAAATATTTTCATTTTGGAATTATCACTTCACTTCACAAACTAGATCACAGTAAGGCACGCCGTCCACTGGTCATATGTGACTGAGCTAGTTAGTTAGTATTTATATAAGGCTCTGCGCAGACCACCCCCCTTTCGCAGGACTTTAGCTGAACCAGACTTTGCAGCATTCGCAACACTTTTGTTACGGGCAATTGGCAAATTTTGACATAGTTGGAATTTACGATTGTGGGCTCATTGTTTGGTCACTTGAGAGCACGGAGACGTGACTCGGAGTTTTGAAGGGTCAAGGTTCGGTGTGTTTCTTCCTGATTGTGGCTCTTTCGTAAAATTTTACTAGAGAAGGCAAAAAACTCTTCTTAACGCTTTCGTAATGTTTCAATATCTATATATAGACCGGATCTATATTTAAAAAATTAATGAATTAAACTTTCTAGGCATATATCCTTACAACTTCTAGTCTGGGTTACAAGTTTAACCACAGAATAATTTATAATTAAAGCGTTTTTAAGTACCTATTCGAAAAAACCTTACGCAGTACATAATACATATATCTTATAATTATATCTATTCAACCATACACGCACATTCTAACAATAATACACAGACATACAAATACTTAAATTGTTAATTCCTACTAACAAGCCAATAAACAAACAAACACACTGTCGCATTTTAAATATTAGTAGAGATACAGATAGTAGATATTAGAGTATTTTGAAATTTGCCTATTTCTGTTGTAAAGTGTTCTATTTCACTACACCTACAGCGACCCAGTTTGCGAAGCTTCCTTGACCAGTGTAACTTGATCCTGCGTCCACGCACGCTTTTACGTCGTTTCTCAGTTTGTTGTAGTAATCAGGGACCTTACCCAGTGGTTGGTAATTTGACACGTATCAGTATTTACATCGAATATCTTAATAGATCTAGAGTTATTGAGATAGGGATATATTGACCGTGCGAAGCGAGGATCAAGTCGGCGTTTGTATGTTTGTTTGTTTAATGATAACTTACGAGTCGATGATACTATTTATTTATAAAATTTTGTAAGTTAATATTTCACGCAAATATAATATTTAAGTGCCCCCTGAAACAGCTATCTCGTTCACATTTTTTAAAACATTCTTAATATAAAAATAACTGATTGGAAATTAAAAATAATAAGCTTTAATATATATTTAGAACACCATTGCCGATGTTATATGGTAATTTTTATGCAAACACTTTTGATTTTTGATATTTTTTTGTTTGAAAAACATTTTTTTCTGCTTTTAATTCGCAAAAAAATATTGATGAACAGAAACCGACTGCCCAAGGTGAGTAATGTTTTCAGGGTGTATGTAAGTATGTATGTTTATGTGTTCCTAAATTATCGGCTTGATCAATGTAGAGGGAGGTGAGGCGAGGTCAGGTGTATACTCAAGACATGGTTTGGAATTACCGCAACAGGAAAGCTCAAAAGGTTCCGTTTTACATTATCCCATCCATTCAGGATGGCAACAGGTAAGCTAGGGAGACTCTTGCGCAACTCGTGGCCAAATAAGCAATTGGCCCTTTTGTTGTAGTATTAATAGCTCAATGCTTTTATAGTAAAGCTTTGATCTAGAGTCCCACGAGATTTCACTTGTGGGTTTCTAGTTTTCTAGCGATTTTAGGGTTCCGTAGCAACCCATAGTTTCGCCGTGTCTGTCTGTCATCCAAATAAAGGAGAACATTAATAAAACAAATTGAAAAATGTTTTTAGAATCACGTCCCATTTTTCAATATTAAAGGTATTTTATTGCAGAATTAAGGTGGAAATAGGTGTACAAAAAAATAATAAAGTGTCATACAAACCACGCGGTCCCACTCTTTTGGTTCTCCCTTTCTCGTTCGCACGTTTTCAAATTTTTTAATTAAAAAAAAAGAAGTGAAAAAATACGTTAATTAATCTTTAGAATACGATTGTAATGTTTTATAGCATTTTTAAGTGAACATTTTCGATTCTGACGAAGAAGAGAGGATTTTTTACTTCTCCTTCGTCAAAATACGAATAATAACATGAGAATTACTATAAAAGGCAAAGGTATTCTAAATATAAATTAACGTTTATTTTTTTCATTTCTTAGTCCGTCATTTTTATATAATAAAAAAATTCAAAAGTTTCATATAGCTTATTTAGGGGAGCGAGCCCTCAAGAGGTGTGTGACAATCACAGATCACACTAGATACCGCATTACGAGATTCGTTGTTCCTACAAAAAGTCACCAAAGTTTGAGGAAGGGCGGGTCGCGGGGAGTGCGACCCAGCGTTCTCATTGGCTATCTCAGGGTTACGCATACTCGCGCCTAACAAGTTGCTAGCTGCTGCTTACTAGCTGCTACCCGCGACTTCGTTCGCGTGGACATACAAAAAAAAATTGCCTGTGTCCGTCTCCGACCCTTAAGCTATAACTATGCAGAAAGTCAGCTTGGTCAGTACAGCCGAAAAACACCCCGACAGAGAGACAGAGTTTCTTCCGAACTTATAATATTAGGATTAGGATTTTGGTTTTGAAGTTACATTGTGGTGAATCAATTACTAGCAATATTGCATAGCTAATGGCTCCCATTTCCTTAGACCGCACTTGATCTTAAAAGCAATTGCTATAATAAGTCTTTAGATAAATTGAAGCCAGTGTTGCCAGTAGTTTGAGAGCTATATAGGTCGGTATTACGAAACACGGATTCGATCTTTGCGCTTGTTTTAATTTATCAGTCCATTATTTTATGTGAACCCGTTTGTTTGAAATACTTGATAACTCCATGTCCACGACAAAACGAAGACTGTACCTAGGTACTTAGGTATCTGAGCAAGCGATTTTAATCATATAGAGATTAGATTGAGCGATTAGATTGATTCGGTGGTTTGTTTGAGTTTTTTTTACCGACTTCCAAAAAAAGGAGGAGGTTCTTAAGTCGCCTGTTCTTTTCTGTTACCTCAGAACTCCGTCATATAAATGAAACGATTTGGAAAATTCTTTTTTTAATTCTAATGGAGATACTTCCAGATTGGTCCCATTTTTATAAAAATCTATTTATTATAGTAAGGTTCTTGGGCAATTGAGGGAACTCCTCAAACATAGCGATTTTGATATTTTCATCAACAATTCAAGCATGTGCATTCAGAAAGTATCATTAGGTGAAGTGGAACTGATATAAGAGACCACAGATGGCCACAGGAATTTCTCAAAGATAATCTCGATTATGATAGTTAAGCGAGTGGCCAGATTGCTGGCAGCATTGTCACGCTGGATGGTAACGTTTTTGCCCAAAAAGCCATTCGGGTCTTTCGTTACCTCCACCAAACTTTGGCCAGGGCCCTATATAAAGCTCGTGGGCGGCCGGCCCCCATGGACCTAAAGTCTCTACCCCTTTAGTTAGTTATCTCAGTATCTCATGTGTGTTTGTATGCAGGCTTATATAAAATCTATTTCGTAGTGTATGTTACCTTTTCCTCTTGTGTTTACCTCAAAAACTGCAATACCATGTTTGTTTGAAAGCTGAATTGGTAATTAGCAATGTTTGCTCAAAAACTGTTCTGCATTTAATATTATCGGTTTTTACCAATAACATGAGATACTTGTCATAACAAGTTTTTATGTGAGCAATATATTAATGTTTTTTGGACCTTATTTATAAGGAGAATTCTGTGGTTTTTTGTGTATTTTTTAATCATTGGATTATAATCAAGCCACCTATGGAGTATGGACATACTACATGCTGTGAATACCTTCTGTTATATCTGCTCACTCATTCGGAGAGATCGCTCTTAGCGATAAGACCGACTTGTTATACCTATCTGTAAAAATGTAGCTAGTGTTCATGTAATATCGTTTTGTGGTGTTATTGTATTCTTACTCGTATTTATAATTTTAATATGCGCTATTTTTGACTCGCGTTTGTCCTAAAACTGCGATCAGAACCTCCGTAAGATGGGCAGCAGCGTCCTCTTAGTAAAACGTGAGAGTCCTGCGATTCCCAAGCCGCCTGGCAAGCGCGAGGACTATGGCTAAGGGGAGGTCTTTGTTCATGGCAGTGGACGTGTTCCGGCTGATGATGTATCGGTGTTTATGAGAAAAGAATCGAAGACAATTGAATGCAACTGAAAGCTTATTTAGTAATCCAGGAAGTAAATCACTATGTTATAAAGTACGAATAAAACTGGACTAGGAACTTTGCTGCCGCGTTGCATGTATTTAATAAAATTAGGGTTTTACCAGACTACTCTACATAAAATCTCGATAAAATGCATGATTTATGGTTTGAATCTAAATCAGAATAAATATATTTCATGATTTCAACAGCATCCGAGTACTCAGTAGGGTGACCATATTTTGCAACAACACTTACTTTATAATTATAACCTAAGTTTCTTAATTCATAAAGGAATAAAGCTTGAACCTGAATAGGCGTAGAACGAGAAGAATGACAGTCTCATACAAAAAAGTGTTCCCACCAAAAAAAACAGCCTAAAACTTGACGGCTCTTATGTATTTAGTTAGGTAATTTCCAAACCGCTATAAAAATGATAAAAATATTGTTAAAAAAAAATATATTTCTAAAAATAGTTTTTTAAACGCCATCTCTTCAGAACCTAGCAAGTTTTGCAAATAAAAAAAAATATATTTTGTTACTGATATTATTAATGCAAAAATATTCATTAGAATTTTTTCTCCGTACTATAACGAAAAAGTTAGCTCGTGTTTCTATTTCATGTCAAGCAGAAATTGGGACGATCATGGCGCCGATAAAAGCACTAGCGACATCTTACGTCCTTATCATTACTACAATCGAGTTACGCATCTTTCTATGGGCATTAGTGCTCTTAGTATAATTTCTCTATGCTATTAATGAAGAATTGGGGAGACAGGCGATGGGGACAGACACAGAAGAGAAAATTTTTTTACTTCTAGGGGAAGGCGGGAATTCAGCACATTTACCATTTTAACATTAATGTCAAGGTAATTCCATCTACCCCCTTAAAGCGATGTTGTGAGCATGTTTAAAAGTGCAAATAGAATAATTACCAACCATGAAAAATTATGGTGTACGGTTGTATAAATAACCTTCCATTTGAAAGGGACAGGTTCCCACAGCTCCTAGATTGAGATAAACAATTGTCTCCGAACGACATAACCTCCACGTTTACTGCTCCACCATTCTATACTTTATTGTATTGGTAAAAGGTTGGCTGTAGCAATTGAGGAAGTGTTGACACGCGAGGAATTCGTCGATGCTCTACTTTCCATGGTTGGACCAAGGACTGACTCCTTGTGTATGTACCTGTATTTCTGATGTAATGTACCTCTACCTCCTCATTTAAGCGTAAATTATTTGATAATTAATAATAATAATAATAATAAATATCTGGGACATTATTGCACAAACGGTCATCTGACCCCAAACTAAGCAAAGCTTGTAATATGGCTGCCAGAGACTGATATACGTACATAGATATTTTTTAAATACATACTTATATAGATATTAACACCCAGACATAGAACAAACACAAATATTCATCACATAAATGTTTGTCCTAGATGGGAATCGAACCCACGCCCCCAAGCACAGAACGTAGGTTCACTACCAACTGAGCCACCGGGGCAGTAATTTTGTGTGATTTGCCCGATTTTCGCATAGTTTTGTGCAATGCATGTCATTTGAGCGATTTATTTATTGAGATACGCCAACAGTGAACATATTTAACATTCTTATAATATATTTCTACGTGATTGCATGAAACTGATATGATCACCCTTTATAGGCATATACAACATTCGCCATAAATAGTGATTAGACAGGGAAATAAAAAAAAGTAAGCTATAATATAATCGCCGGAATGTTAGTTAGAACATATAACATATAACAGCGATTGCAAATATTAGATCTCAGAGTCTACGCCACGGGAACAAATCAGCGTTTGTGTGTGTGTATATGTCGAACTTTGAATGAATATAACGTACCATACTGGTAGTGGCTTGAACATTTGGATTATCTATAGACCTTTAATGGTCTCTGGATAATCCAACTGTTATTTTTATGTAGTAGGCTAAGTAGTTAAGGTAGTTGTAGTTTGTATGTATTTTGCTTAGTTAATAAAGGCACTTGTCAGTTTAAAAAAAAAGTACCATTGATCCGTTCTTCATATATAGGCAAGTAATTGTTATCAGCTCTCAGATCTCAACTACTGGACGAAGCACAACTAGGTGGTTGTTATACTCCCCAAGATTGGAAATCACAGAATGATCACCGTTTACATAGAGGACGCTGCTGCCCGTTCTCTGGTGGTTCTGGTTGCAGTTAGGTTTAATAAACATTTATTCTCATAAAGATAAAATTATCACTTACATGAGAATCAATTACATAGAAAAATTTACATAATATAATCAGTTTATCCTGGCAAGTAGGCAAGTAGTTCAAGCAATAGTTGTTTGAAAGGCTACAAAGTTGTTTTTTGGCCCGAGTACTTGTATTAAAACCTGAACAAGCGAAGGATGTGGTTCAAATACCATAAACCACCAGAAACTTTAAAAGACGTTTATTTATTATTTATTAAATTCTTAATTGACAAGGCTTATTACTCTATAGACGATAATTTAGACTGAAATATAATTGTTTTAATTGTACTATCAATGACATAAATTTTAATCAAAAATTTGAGATATAGGTCTTTATTGAAATGAATATAATTTTTTTATTATGTGTGATTCTCAGTTCTTTCTGTATTCTGAGGTAGGGTTAATTCATTTTCAGTGGACTGGAGGTATAGAAAATTATTAAATAATAGGAAGGAATAATAATAGGTAGGAATTTTAAAAAAGATTTCCACGCTAGCGATTTTTCCTATTGCCAACGAATTTGAATTTTGCACTCAGATTTCGAATGATAAACAGAATCTATCCGTGGTTGTATGAAAATAAATTTTTTGTTCAAGTATGACCAAAATCGGAAGTGTGAAATCGGAGGTTATGAAGTAAGGTACCAGTTCGAGGCAAAGCTGATTAAATCTTGTCAAGTGATCTTGATCTCTATCGGCTACAGATCTAGGCCTAGAAAATTCGGACCAATGCAATCCAATTTTGAAACGATTCAAAATTTTTGCAAAATTGGGCAAACTAGTTATCGCCCCGGCCCCGGTGCCTTTGATATTTTTTTCCCTCCAAAATAGAAGTAGATTCATTTAATCAGCTGTTGTCACATGTTATCGCGTGTCCTAAGATAAGTAAAGGTAATATAGCCTCTGATACCAAAAATATGTCACGTTTTTCTAGAAAGGTCTGCAAACTCGAAATATTATTCTAAAACAACATAAGGGGTGTTAAAGAACAGTGTACTCGCAATGCTACCAACCGCCAAAAATTGAGAAGCATTGCAAGACGAGCCGCAGCCCTGGGAAGGGACGACGACAGCGAGGAGCCTCCGTGTACCATCCACGCAACCACGACTACTCTGCCAAGAGTGCACGACGATATTAAAGAACATAACAGTTTTGTCACAAAAAATGTGATAGGCAGAGGATAAGCCCGCAACGTATCTTACGTGCATCTAACCACCAAACTGATTAGCAATGCATGTCCATGTATACACGTAGAGAATTTTTCCTTTGCACCTCATAATACCTTTACCAATTTATCGTTTCTCTTGCTGTAAAAATATTAGACTCAATGTGGTTGGCGTTTAAGGTTTTACTAAGTGTACAGCTATCGCGGTAGATTGTGCGGACGATATAGGAGCGGCTAGGCTATACCAGAACAGTTTTTATTACATTTTCACAAGCGAGTGACATAATGTATCATGTAATGTATCTGGAATGGACCCCGGTTTAGATGGATCGTTTTGTAATAATATATTGTGTAATAGAAAAGTCCATCTGCAAACGTTTAGGAATGTCCTGTGAACCTGTGATGACACAAAAGTTTAAAGTGGATATGTCACATGAAATTATGCGTTTTTTTTGGATGTTAATTATATTTGCTTATTTCCTAGCTTGCTTCGTAAAATCGCAAAAATAGTAGAAGAAAATCAACTTGTGTAGCAGGCGGGATTCAAAAAGAAGTTATAGATATACTTAGTGGGTATAATACCACATAACCCGTTGCAACCCAAAGCAGTCGGGTATGTTGTGAAGATTTCCCCTCGCAAAAAAAAAAAACTAAGCCATATTCCCCACGTCATTCTTAACAACGTTTTAAACTTACCTATTTTTAAGATCTACTGATAATGTTATTTTTGTCGATAGATCCGTAACCCAGATGCTTGTATGCTTGTATCCATGTTTTTTTTTTTTTTTAGCAGCATAGATGTAGAGGAGCTTTAAGACCAGCAGCCAGTTGAAGGAAATATATCTTAAAGGCAAAGGCCAGGATGTGGGTGAGATCGGCGCAGAGCCGGAAATGGTGTGCTAAAGGGCTATACAGAGGTTCGATAATGTCCGAAATTATTAGGTGTGCATACATTTTCAACAAAATTTGGTAGATCTAGCGCTGGAATGAATATAATTATATGATTGATTCTTTTACAATTAAACTGCCATCGTAGTCAATCCTGATCTTATCTGAGGTTCAAGTTCCGATAGGCATAGATGCTTTGTTCGGTCCACTGTACGGACAAACCTACATTCAGTTTGGTGGTCCGCGATAGCCATCAAAAAGCGACTTGCGCGAGTGTCTGTTATGCGACTCAGTGCATCTATAGCCCGCCAGGTGTTAAAGCGAGCCTTTGAAGTAGCCGACGTCATTATTATATATAAAGTTTTTCGCACACAGGTGCGGAACACACACTAAAACATAGAACTAACACCCAAACCTTGAACAGATATTTAAATTTAACATTTAAAAAATGGCCTGACCGGGAATCGGTCCTCCTGCATTACACTAATTTTACTATAAAAACTGACGTGGTTTTGATACATTTTGGCAAGACATGGTCGCGCGCGTGTCTCGCTTAGCATTCCTTGATAAAGGTCACCGAATGTGATCGAAACTATAGTCGGAATAATCGACTCAATTTAACGTAAGTATTTCCGTTTTATTAAAACAAAACATTATACTCATATTATAAATGCGAAAGTTTGTAAGTATGTAAGTATTGTGTGTTTATTCCCGTTCAAACCTGTAGCGGCTGAACAGATTAGAGTGAAATTTTGTACGGAGCTAGCTTAGACTCTGGATTAGCACTTGGCTTTTTATCCCGGAAAAATATTCGTTTTCTGTAGAATAGCAAGTTAAACTGCGAGGCGCAGCTAGATATTAATAACTGCCCCGGTGGCTCAGTTGGTAGTGAACCTACGTTCTGTGCCTGGGGGCGTGGGTTCGATTCCCATCTAGGACAAACATTTATGTGATGAATATTTGTGTTTGTTCTATGTCTGGGTGTTAATATCTATATAAGTATGTATTTAAAAAATATCTATGTACGTATATCAGTCTCTGGCAGCCATATTACAAGCTTTGCTTAGTTTGGGGTCAGATGACCGTGTGTGCAAAAATGTCCCAGATATTTATTTATTTATTTATTTATTTATTTATTATTAATGCAATTAAGCATATTATGTATTTTAATAGCTGACCAATAAAGAAAACATCTTTACATTGAAACTTGTGTGGATCAAGAAACTAGGTGAAGGTAGGTGAAAATGGGCAGTTGCCCCTCCCCGTAGCTTATAATGTCAAACGAAATTAAACGGCTGACTGTAAACCTAGGATAGTTCGATAAAGTTCCATTTAGATAAATATAATTTCAGCTCAAAAATATTATTCAAATTTTGTTAACGTAAGCAATTTTAAACGAACATAATTATATTAATTAGAAACTAGTTAAATGTTATACAAAAGAAAATATCATAAACAATTTTTGCAATTTGACATCAATAAACATATTGAATGTGCAAGCGACAGAACGGAAATCGGTTTCGTACTGATTCACGAATAATTATTTGGTTTCAGCCATACTTAATTATGGCTCGCACAAAATTGGCGCTGCTAGTACAAAGTAATTGCAATGTATAACCGACACAAATATGTAGCAATCAACTACTACTCATTGAAGCTTGACAATTAATGACTTAATATTCATGTTACGACGCTAGTCCCGGTCATGATGGAATAGAAAGAAACACGAAGATATATTAAGACATTCTTTAATCAACTGCCGTTCTCATCGCCCCAATCACACTCCATTCCTTCGTGCTATCCTCGCTTCGTTATCTCTAAAATAGTTCATCGTCATCATCATTATCATCAGCCATAAGACGTCCACTGCTGAACATAGGCCTCCCCCTTAGATCGCCACACCGACCGACAACGGGCCACTTGCATCCACCGGTTGCCCGCAATTTTCACAATGAAGTCGGTCTACCTAGTGGGAGGCCTACTTACGCTGCTTCTTCCGGTTCGTGGTCGCCACTCAAGAACCTTTCTTCCCCACCGGTAATCGGTTCCTCGAGTGATGTGGCCTGCCCATTGCCACTTCAGCTTGCAAACTCTAAAAACTATGTCGGCGAAAATAGTTGCCAGCACATAAATAGTAATTCTAACTATTTAAAAATCAAACAGAGCATCAAAATAATTTACTAAACAGAAAGTTACTTAGTTGTTAAAAATGATATCAAAGTATACAAATTTAAATTAAGCTAATTATTAGGAACTTCCATATTTTGATTAATTAATTAAATTATCGGATCAATCTATACACAGCTAACACTTAATTAGATATTTGTATTGTTATGGACGTTGGGAAGTAGTAACATTCCCATTGATGATTTCAAGTGCCAAGTTGATGACTTCAAGTGCCAAGTGTTATTATTACACTTGGGGAATCCTGACTATCTGGTTGATTTTAAGGAATATCCTATTCCTAACTAATATGTTGATGTCTGTGTATGTGTGTATTTATGTGTGTATGTACGAATGTGTGTATGTGTGTGTATATGTGTATTTGATACCTATGCTATCGCTGGGCTATCCATAGCTTTATTCAACGACGCTGGGTTTAATTGTGCATCCTTTTTCCCTATAAGAAACAACATGAACACAAGAACGACATAACATCTGGGTCTTTTGTCCGAGTCGGATCAGGTCTACCTATTCGAGTTTTTCCTCGCGCCCTACTAACGTAACAAAACCATGTCAGATGTGACTACGATACCAGATTAAGTAGCATCTTCCGCGTCACTAGACACACCTAAGCTGCTGCTTGCGGTCATCACCCATTCATAGAGGCACCTTATGCAGGGTTGCCATCACATAATAAAAAAACTTCACGGCTCATACAGAAATAGATTGATATAAAAATTGCTTTAAAACATTGGCATCGTTATTCGAAAGATAAAAATAACTTTTTTTTTTTAATATATTTATTTATTTTATTTACTAGCCAGTAATTGTAGATATACATTCAAAAAGAAAAAAATATATGCGCAAACGAGAAATTTAATGAGCGAAGCGGGCATTCTGGCGCAAGTGTCTATTAAAAATGAGACTGAACATGTTTTAAACGTGTGCTAGAAATAATGGCGGCTATCCACTGTCATGCTCTATCGATCTCTTGAGTCTATCGCACTATCTCTATCGGTATTCAATTCTAGTGCACGTTTCATACAATCGCCTTTTTTCATATTTCTTCATGGAAGCAGGCTTAAGACATGAGACAAGTTACACGCATTCAAATAAGAGTAATCGTATTTTCTAAAATACCTAAATCGTCTTCGTATCAACCCTGAAAAGAGTGCAAGTATATTCTTACTCTGTTACCGAAGTGTCATTCAATGTTGTGTAACACAGTGTATAATTACATAGATTATGCTACATACACCTAAATAGAATGTGGTTGAACTATTCTGGCACCACCCTTACTTGTTTCACAAAGTAAATAATACTTGATCACGGTTACATTTTCCTCGATTAGTTAGCACTCATCACTGTTACGCGAACGCTACTTCTACTTGAGATCATCATCATCATCAGCCGGAAGACATCCACAGCTAAAAAAAGGCGACTTGGACCTTAGACCACTATACCGACCGACAACTTGCCACTTGCATCCGCCGGTTGCCCGTGACACAATTTCGTCGGTCCACCTTTCGGGAGGCCTGCATGCGCTGCGTCTTCCAGTTCTACGCGTAATGATGTTCCTTAAAACGAAGGCAGAACACTGAAAATAAAAAGTCAGCATAAAAAGTCGAGAAAGCATCTTTTCTTTTTGCCCGAATGCTCAAGGAGGGTAATGTTTTTAGGGTGTAAGTATGTATTACGTTTGTGTTACTACGTACCTCTTGTAGCCTAAACGGCTTGAACGATTTTCATATGTGAGATGTCGTTGGATTCCTTTTTACGTTCGGAGTGACAAAATAGGTATTTTGTTTTCCTGTTCAAATAGTTCGCACACCCATTTCTGAGTCACTCGAACGTTACTTCTACTCTAATAATATTTCCAAACGAAGACTGGGAGAGCATTTAAAAAATAGAAAACTATACTAAGGACGAGGTGAGCTTTATTTTCTTTTCAAATACATCCTTTAAGCCTCGAATGTTACCCAACTCGTGAGGACAAACGTGATCTCCGTCAGTCCAGTCCGCACTCGACTAATGCCCATCACGTATTTTTACACGAGTTTTGAGAATCTAGGCACAGGTACCGTCCGTGTAACACGTCTCGGTTGAATTTGAATTTTATTGGCCAATTTATATTGTTAAATTACCTACTGGTAAATTAACAAGACGTGAAGTGAGGAGTAGCAAGTAATATGATTAAAAGAGAAATAAAACCCGACTGGAAAATATTGCCTGTCAGATGGCGGCGCAACCAGCATGCTGGCGGCATTACCACGCTGAATTGCAATGCTTATGCGCAGCGCTATATAAACGCCAAAATTAAGATAACTTTAAATACAAACAACAAATAAGTATGTATAAAGTTAAAAATAATAATAAATATAAACTTTAATCTACAGGCCCATTGATTGAAAGAAAAGTGGTCCGAAAGCTGGCAGCATTCCCATACTGGATGGCAAATAAGCCCAAAATAGCGTCGAAACGAAAGCCGATTCGAATGCGTTTCTGTAACCATTTTTGTAAGCCAATCATGAAATACGATCTCGCGATGGAAGGCAAGTGACTGACGACTAATACCTTGGCAAGCTGCCAGTAAGATGGCTGGAATACTTATCGTACACAGCAACCTGCCTAATTTGTATGAAAACTTTGATTTTCACTATTTCTCGTTAATCATTATGTATTCATTGCGTTATTCATCTTAATAATTTCGTACAATATCATTGGAGTTTATTTGACCGAGCGAAGCGAAGGCCTTAGAGTCTGCGGAAACAACTCGGCGATTTATGATTTTTTGTATTTTTTTACGGGGTAAGTGTCTCTTTTTAAACAAAAACACTTAACATCGGTGTCGGAGCCGAAAACACGGAAAATTTCTAGTCATTCTGAACGTTTTTTACTATGGGACTAACCCTGAAACCGCGAAAAGAACAGCTGTTCCATACATTTTGTCGAGTTTTATTGACATTTTTTTCTATGGAACATCAGAGTTTTTCACCTTTCCGTTTAAGCACCTCAAATAGCACCAAGCCGTTCCATCCTTTGCGGTCGACTTGCCTCGACTTCACTAGATGCGTTTCCTAGGCCAGGAACACTACCTACTACTTTCGAATGATACTTATTTTCTGGGCAAACTTGCTTCACTTAAGTAGACCTTGTCAAATGCAAGAAATTTATAGATCCTTGATTTACACAAAAAAAAATACTTATTCACTGTCAGTTTTTACCTACCTACTTATCGTATTTATTCTATGGTATTTTATCGCTCGACCAATTTGACATAATATGTCGTCTGAAAAAGAAGTTGTATTGTCATTCTTCATCGACAAAAATCAAGGATTCTCTACTATAGCGGATGGGCCAAAAGTATTGTTTGCTCACGTCACTTGGGAATGCCATACAAGCGAGTACGTAAGCTGTCAAAAACTGTCAAATGTTTTTGAAGTGTTAGCAAATCACTAGTGCAAGGGGTGGAGTTGACCCCATATTATGCCTTCAAAGTGCCGCAAATGACGTGACTTGTAAAACCTGTTACAAGTCGACAGGTAACAGGAGATGCTTTAGTTTTCAATGACTAAAGAAAAAAGAAAAAAGAGGACCTTTTCTTTTTTCTTTAGTCATTGACAAAAATGCATTGTATCGATTACAAGTGTCAAATTATTCGATTGGTATAATACTATACTAGTCTTGCAGGGCCGATATCAGAGCAGCATAGTACCGTATTAAACCTACAAAGTTATCAGACCTAATTACCGTCATTAGCTAATACTAATAAACAATAAATTAAGCTACCAGTACGTCCAAATGCGATAGAATGCATCGTGAGAAAGTATACAACATTGATTACATGTCCGTTATTTAACGTGAAGCCCTAACGGTAATTCTATTACGTCAAATAGTGTTACGCGTAGGTCTAGTCCAGATCTAGTATACCTTACATGATATGGTTTACTACGGTGACATACGATGTGGTTAGCGTAGTGTGTCTTTTATGTTTTTAGAGTGGATACAACGGCTTAATTAGAACTTTTAGCTATTTTGGCCTTTTTTGAACGTCTGTATCAAGGCGGTATTTTCCCACTTTTAGTAATTTTTGATATTTTTTGAACGCGTATATCAAGGCCATATTTTTCTACTTTTAGCAATTTTGATCGTCTGTATCTTTTTATGCGGTTAGAACAGAATTATGAGATTGGTATCATTTCAAAACAAAGAAAATATGTTTGTTTGACAAAACACATATTTATGTGTTTTGGAAACACAGAAACATGATAAGTAATTAGTAATTTGCGTTTTATGAATCCGCTTCTCTGATTCTCGCTATCACGTTGGCACCTTTTAAATATTTTTTAATATAAAAAGTACTGTGACATTAAAAAAAAAAACATTATTATGTTTTTTTTTTGGTATTCCATTACCAATGCTATAGCAATTTCTATGTAAACATTTTCGATTATATCGAATAAGGAAAAAAAAAATTTTTCGAGAATTTTTCCTTCTCGTTAGCCAACATAAACATTATTAAAATCAAAAAATCAATTTTTGTGGAAAAATATATTTTTAAGTATATTTTTGTAAGCTGATCAAAATGAGTCCAAACTCATCAATCTACTGTTGTTACTGAGGAGTTCCGTTTTCCACCTCCCGTCTACATCATAAGATCAGCTCGCTCTCCCAATATTGTATTATCATCGGAACTTGACACGCATGCAAAACTCAACTCAATTGAACAAGGAGAACTGGTCTAAAATGAGTTGCAAGATTTGTACATACATACAAATATTCCAAGTTAAACAAAAGCTTGTAAAATTGCTATAACTTCAAATAATTCAATAATGTTGTTACCGTCTCTATGTATATATATACTAGAGCACTTTCATCTGGTCCATACAGGGTGTAAGCGGACCAGGTTCCGCTGCCCTCATCAGTTCCACGTGTGACATTATAAATACACACACCTTGCTAGTAAGATCACTTTCTATCCTTACTCCACATCAGTTGCTTGCTGTATTACTTCTCTCATTTGTGGGCGAAATGCGAAGGATGCGTTATGTAAGTAAATCTAAATATGCTTAACTTGTACTTATCTAAGTGATAGTTGCATTTACTAAACAGTGTTTTTGCTCCATTATGGTGTCAATCAAAAGTGTGGGAGAGTGACTCGATTAGTTACCGGAAAGTTACTATTGAGTCTGAAGTAAGAACCAGAGGCATTATACGCTTAGCTTCCTGATTGGTTGGCTTGCGATACAAGAATAAATCAGAGCGCATATTTTGTCATAAATAAGTCTTTGAAAATACATTTATAAAACTCGCCTTAAAATAATCATAGTATCCACTGTTTTCAGATCTTACTTCTCCTCTGCGCGCACTGCGGTAGAAGCGCGTCTCCAGAAAAGAGAGACCTCGACGGAGCCATTGCATCACATTCTATTGAAGACGTGTCTATACAAGCAGCGAGTATCGAAGGAGATGCCATAGCGTGAAGCGCTATTGGGAGTGCATCGTCAGTCGAAGGAGATGCCTTAGCATTAGGCGCTATTGGAAGTGCATTGTCAGGCGAAGCGTCACAGATCCCCACTCGACACACTATATCCGAGTACCACACAAGAGTTGCTATACCAGTTCCCCAGGCGATACCTGTCGTCGTGCCCAGACCTGTACCCTACCCAGTACATATAGGCGTACCGGTAGACCGACCAAGACCTGTTCCAGTCCTTGTGCCCCATCCCGTAGCTCATATAATTCCTCGACCGTTTGCCGTGCCTATTGATAGACCTTTCTCGTACCCTGTACCCCATCCAGTGCCTGTCACAGTGACACAGGGAGTTAGTATACCAGTTCCACAGCCGTATCAGGTTCCTGTACCATCAGCGGTACCTGTAAGGGTGCCTGTGGGGGTTCCAGTGTCAGCAGGATTCGGGGGATATGGACAAGGTGTCCTTGGGCGAGGGTTGGTTGGCTCAGGGTATGCCAGTGCAATAGGTGTGGGTTCAGGCTTCGTTGGTTCAGGAGTAGCTCATCATAGTCAACCTGCTGTTTCCAGTGGGGCAGTAATATCAGCGCATGAGCATGAGATTGAACATCCTTATTAAATATGGTGGAACTTTGTGCAAAACAATGTGATCTGATCTACGAAGTTAAAGACTGCATAAAATATTAATACAAATGTAATAGTTACACACAAAATATAATTAAAATAGCCACTGGCTTTTCGGTGAAGGCATACATCGTGATTAAACCTGCATATTTCCGGAGAGGAAATTCGATGGCGTATGTGGATCCGCCAACCCGAACTGGGCCAGCATGGTGGATATGCCCAATCACTCTTCGAGGGTAGTTTGATATCTCAGCAGTGGGATGCTTAAGGGCAGATTAAAATAGAGTTTATTCTGATACGGTATGGCACTTATCAGCTTTCTTTAGTAATTTATTTTAGAACTGTTTACGATCGCCCACAATGTTAACGTCGTTTGTACTTGCTACACTAAAACTAAATACTATAATTAAGTCAAAGTTTTAAGTTGTACTAAAGATTTAGTGTAATAAAAATGAACACGAAACGTGTAATTAAATTATGCATTTTCATTAAGGCCTCGCACCCGGCCAGACCTATGTTATGCATATTTTTTTTTTACTGTACAGTGTTATTTCTAACTATATAATTTGATCGAAACTATAGTCGGAATAAACTCAATTTAACGTGAATATTTCCGTTTTATTAAAACAAAATGTGTCAAAACCACGTCAGTTTTCATAGTAAAATTAAATGAACATTTTTTTTTTAATTCCTTTGTGTCATTTTTATTAAAAAAAATGTTTAAAAAGTGCGAACGAAATAAACTGAATTAGGGGAGGCGGCTCTGAAGAGGTAACTATGCCACCCTGTAATCCATACAAAAACGTATTCTCTAAATTTAAAATAATAAATTATTCTTCAATAATGATCCTAAAGAAAATATTTTTTGCCACTCAATTTATACCTAGCACTGCCATAATATGCTCCTACGTCATACTTTTTCAAAGAGTAAAAAAAAAAATACATTTTCCAGGGAGAAAATAGGAGAATAACTTTTTAGGAGTTTTGGCGGGAACGTGAAGAATTCATGTCGCGTCATTTTATTATTTTCCAAAACTTGTGTTACTTCGACTGTTAATGTGTAAAAACGGCGAATTTTTACCCGTTAAGAGTTCGTGAACATACACGAGTGTTGGTGAATGGTATAATGTCGTGAAACGTGAATTTTCGTGTTGTCTCCAAAACTCCATAGAAGGCTATAGTAAAGTTTTCACCGCCTTACTGGGGCATGACTTGGACTTGACCGTGACTTGCTTTGCTCGCCTTTGACTGTGACTATGACTTGTTTGATATTATTTAACAAAACTTGAAAATATATAAGTATACTTGACACTGGCAAATGCATAAGACGTGCGACGCCAAAATCCTCTCAGGAGGAAAGAGAAAAAAAAAACCTTTTTATGGAATAACGGTCGCATAGTTATAAATCAGTTGTAAATTATAAAATAATAGCAAACCATATAACATCAACATAACGTAGAAATATATTATAAGAATGTAAAATATGTTGGCGTATCTCAATTAATTATTAATAAATAAATAAACATTAATTTAATTTTGTCATTATCAAAAAATAACTGCTTACCCATAATCAGCGGGATAAACACTATCAGTAAAGTTCCGTTTCTAATTTGCGATATTTTCCTGATAGTGTTGTTGTTATCTAACCTGATAACTAGTATCACTCTGTCCTCATGACTGACGCCCGTGGTCACTCGACAGATGCGTAAAAAAATATTCTGTAAAATATAAGGATTTGACTTACCCTCATTACGTTTATCGTAATTAATTCGGAAGTAAAATTTGGTATTTTGGTGCAAGATACAAAAAGTGTTTAGTTTATTTTGATTAGTGTTTATATTTTAACAGTTGCAAGAAAATGTATTCAAGTAAGTATTATTGATTAATTGCAGTTGAGCAACCTTTTATCTTGCAACCGTTTTTTTTATCTTACATTTTGGCTCCACACATAGTGTATTTAGCCAGTGTCATGTTTTGTTTTTCAAGTAAAACACGGTATTTCACAATTCTCAGATAGTCGACATAGATTCGACATTTAGTTTGGCACAGGTTTTATTCCTATGCACTCGAGATTATCTCGGTCGCTCTCACTCCCATTAAATTCTAAACTAGAGAGACAGTGATCGAGATAATCTCGAGAGCACAGGAATAGGGTCTCAGGCATTACATGTCTACATGAGGACTCTTGCCAACTTTATATGTTACTAAAACTCAGTTAAAGAAATAAATTATTATTATTATTATTATAGATATGTCGACAATTTCAGTCACTGTCCACCCCTTCATGCTTCAGTAAGAAGTCGGAAGCTTAAGGTGCAACGTTTCACTCATCGCGCGAAATTCATTATATAAATATTTATTATTGCAAAATTAGTTTTCATGGACCACGATGTGTAATTAAGCTGTAATTGACAAAAAAACGCAACAAAATTTGAATTTCGCGCGCTGAGCGAAACGATGCACCTTAACTAATAGCTTTGAGTTGAGATTTTTGGAAACAACACGAATCACCACTTTAATAGGATTTGCCCAAACACATACAAATTATAAAACACTTTATCGATATTAATCATGGATCTTGTGTATGATGCTTCGTCTAAGATATTAATCCACCGTTATTGTAATATTACCATTCGAAAAAACACAAAATGTACTACTAAAGTTTTCTTTACGTTGGCGGCAAAAGTTTTCAAACAATTCCAGGTTTTTAAAATGGCAGCTAAGTCGTTTTTTTTATATAACTACTAATTAATGCACTAGACTTCGTATTCACTGCTGGTTAGCTTTCAACCTCACTACAGAGTAAAAATATATTTTAGTTAAAAAAAAATTACATAAATGTAGTTTTTATTTTTCCGTTTTTTTTTTTTTATAAAACTTTTACCCTCTTAGGGAATTAATTTTGACATATTACTTACCTACGTGTAAGGATAGGCTATGCTTTGTCTGTCAGTTAGTTACCTAGATGAAAGTACTTTTTGAAAACTCCCTATAAAAAAAAAAACAATTTTCTTTCATTTTTTCCACTCCATACTTCATTACATTCATCCCAAAGTAAATTAAGAGTAGAGTATACCATCTACTTGTCCATACAAAAAGCGCCAACAGTTTTCCCATCCCTAAATGTTATCCGATTTCAATGATTTTTTCATATGATGATTGAATATGATGATGATGATGATGAATACTTTCGTAGGCAGCTAAAGTGAAATTATGGCAAAGAAAAGTAAGTACTTACTAAAAGAATAGTTTTTATTTTTTTAAACAACCCTCTATATTACTATTAGTACTCACGGGATATTTACCACGGTTATACCCCTATACCGGTTACCCTCTATGTTCGTATATATTTACCCAAGTCATTTGTTAAAAATCCAAGTTCCCTAAATCTATCTAGTTGTCATAAGATTTTGGGGGTGATAACAATTTATGCCCCGAAACGCTATCACACGAATGGGGCGCAAAACAACAGCAATACAATTTTCAAATATCTACTGTGCCAAAACCTCACAGCAGGACGTCCCTCTTAAGACATTTCAAGTCTCCTTATCACTACAAAGTATGACCGCTTAACCAAATAGTATAATCTCTGTGTTAATAATAATATTATGTAGGGACCGTGTTATCTCTATGCTTTGGGGTCGTCAGTCATTTCCTTATAAAACACCACAGATTATTCATAGATTCCGCACTCGGTACGATCCAAGCGGACCACGTATCGGTCAAAATACACGCAACAAATTTTACTATTATTGGGAACCTTGGGATAGCCAAAGGAAGCACTTAGGCCCAGTCCCCGCAATCCACGCTTTCCTCAAAATAAGATGTGCTTTTATCGAAATGCGCGGTATCTGAAGGGGGAAAATACATTCAATATTCAGTTTAGAATAAATAATGGCGTTAGTCTCGTGTTAGGAGTTTAATAGGGTAGATGAGTAATGTCTAATTAATTAAAAATAATAGTAAGTAGTTACACCCCCCCCGGTTACGACTGCCCCGGTGGCTCAGTTGGTAGTGAACCTACGTTCTGTGCTTGGGGGCGTGGATTCGATTCCCATCTAGGACAAACATTTATGTGATGAATATTTGTGTTTGTTCTATGTCTGGGTGTTAATATCTATATAAGTATGTATTTAAAAAATATCTATGTACGTATATCAGTCTCTGGCAACCATATTACAAGCTTTGCTTAGTTTGGGGTCAGATGACCGTGTGTGCAATAATGTCCCAGATATTTATTATTATTATTATTATTATTTAAATAAATAGTTTTTATTAAAAACAACAGGTGCGACCAAACAGTGCAATTACACGCCGCCGGGCAGTCATGCGTGTTGTGTAGGCACAGCTACATATTTTTTACAACTTGCAATGTTTGTTTGTATGTATGTAAGTGTGTATGTTCGGGTCAAATCTTGCAACTGAGTTTTAGACCAGTTCCCATTGTTCTATTTTGTGTTCCTCTTAAGTTGCAACGTTTCATCGTAGGTTCATGAAAACTAATTTTGCGATAATAAATATATTGTTTCAAGAAATTACACTAACCAAAAATTCAAGTTGAAAGCTAGTTTACTACTACTACTAGGTACTACTGCTAGGTTACTTATGTACATTAATTTGTCACTAAACCAAAAACCAAGATGAAAATCAGCCTATTCAGATTTGTAGCTAAGCCAATGTTTTCTAGGTGATCATTTTACCCGTAATTTCTTAAAACAACTTATTTATTGGCGTAAAGTTGGTTTCAATAAATCAACAATGAGTAATCAAGCTGTAATTGATAAAAAAACGCAAGAAAATTTGAATTTCGGGCGCTGAGCGAAACTTTTCACCCTAAGGTCCGATGACAATACAATTTTATGAGAGCGAGCTGCTCTGATGATGGATACGGAAGTTGGAAAACGGAACTCCTGAGTAACTAACAGTAGATAGATGGAGCTTGGAATAATTTTGATCAGCTTACAGTACCAATAACAAATTTTATAAAAACTTTGTTACTGGAAAATATATTTTTCCACACAATCATTAGAATATATTTTATGCAAGCAGCACCACCAAACACTCTGTATTTATATTAGCTGTCTTGGAGAACGAAATCAGTCTGGCGCAAGTGCCTACTGCAAAAAGAGACTTGAACAAGTATGAAACGTGTACTAGAAATAATAGCGGCAGTCCTCTGCCTTGCTCTATCGATGGCTTGACTCTATCGCACTATCTCTATCGGTATTCAGTTCTAGTATATGTTTCATACAATCGTATTTTTTCATTTCTCTCTATGGAACTCCCGTCTCCTGAGAGTGGCTATACATGGCCTGACCTTATACATCGTGTGAAAGAGATGGCTATATATAAGTTTCTGGGGGAGTGAAAGGGAGAAGCTATAACTTTAATAGTTCGCTTCTTTTGCTCCCGTAAATTTCAAGTCTAGCTGTCCCTTTCACGCGATATCAGGTTAGGCTATGTATAGCCACTTTGAACGTAGTAAACGTAGTGATGATATATTATCTTTGAACGAAATGTCGAGTGAGTCTGTGCCAAGTCCGTGGAATCTTTCTTAGTAAAGTATAAATATAATTAAATATGATATGTATATGTATCAGTGACCTCTATAATACATAGCATTATAGACGTCAGTGGTGTGTACACTGGAAAAGTAATTTAAATTGGTCTCTTTCCCGCAAAACAAGTGTTAGTTTTTGTAGGACGCACATGAAACGTGACGTCATTGTTCAATATTGTGTTCTCTGTCTTGCATGTAATTAAAATGCTTGAAACTTCTTTATGATTGTTTCTATCTCTCGGAGAAAGTAACTTTATTCTTTGGTTTCTATTTATGGACATTGTCTGAGGACAGCGGTTTACGAAGCTACAAAAAATTGGCCATCAAGCATATTCAATAGTTATTTAATTCTATGAAATTAAGGGGTCTTTCTTTACCCAGATATTGGGGAGTTTGGAGAATCGACAAGGCTACTCACGAGTCGGACAAAAGGCTGGTATTTTTCATACTACTGTTTCAACAAACCTCAGAGGAATTAAAAGGTCCAGCCGCACACAATACTAATACTCCTGGCGGACCCCAGCCTTGCAGTTGCAATCCATGTCCGTTTCGGGTGGGGTAGATGTTTATTTGATATGTATTATATGAATGCCGTTACAATGCATGCAGCACGCGTGCAGTCAGTGAGCATTGCTGCGTACTGCGTGCAGTGTGACGTATTATTTCATACACTTACATTTCTACCTCCACAATCCTCTTCCGCCACTCTCTCTCTTCCCTCCTTTCTTCTTATCTTTCTTCTCTTTCTCTTCTTCTTCGTTTCCTCTTCTTCCTCAATCTTTCTTTCCTTTATAAGGGCACACCCCGTCCCTTACCTCTTCCTTATACATCCTCTTCATGCTAAGGTTGCCTGGAAGAGATCGATCTTATCTAGCGATAAGGCCGCCAATTGTTACACTGGTTTTAAGTAGATTTTTGTATTATGCATGTAATTTCTAGTGTGAACAATAAAGAGTTATCTATCTATCTATCATTCACTGCATCCGCAACGGACACGGATTGCAACTGGATTCGGTGTGGCCCACGCTTTAGTATTGTGTTAGGTTTTGAAGTAGTATATGGCTCTTTCGCAGAGTCCGCTTAGGGAAGTAGCACACTGCCAGTTATTCAACCGCCAAGCAGTAGTGTGCGAACATTATTGAAGCGCAATGTTTCGAATGTAATTACTGGACATTCTCTGGGTGACGAGCGCAGTGCAGTGCTGCGCATCGTTTTGAAATGTAAAAGTTCAAAATCCTCGTGACCGACTAACTTCTGGGTGGCACTGAGCTGCTATATACAAATATTATGCTTACCATCATGGGAGCGACAGGCCCGTCTCGTCAGCAGTGTACAAAAATAGGGTCTTTATATGACTTTTTTTTAATTATAATTTTTCTATTTTATAAAATGTATACAGTACAGGATAAGCTAACTTATCTTCGGGGCTAGAGATACCCCGAGTTGTGAATCATAAAGTTTTGTTGCATTTTCTATTTTGGTGTGATTTTATTAATTAAAATAGAATTCAGTTTTATTCGAACTGAACTCAACTTTAATTAATAAAATGACCTACCTATATCTATATATATGTTCAGTCCTATTACTGTCTCATCTTCTCTGACTTCAAATCAGACAGTCCAAGCGCTGTAGTATATAGGTTAAAATAGAAACGGACAAACGTACATCCAAACACGGTATACCCGAAAAGCTTTACCCTTTCCTGGGCAATCGGGTGAAAACTTTATTTTATAAAATGTGCATTCCTACATAAATATTTATAACAGGAAAACAAGTTAAGTTAATCCTCTCAACTCTACATACAGTATGTGTCATTATACTCTACATTTCTTCCTGCAGGAAAACTCACAGCAACCGGCTTTGACATTAACAGACTTGTGCAAACGCCTTTCCATTTTCATAAAATACACAACTGGTTACATTATAATTTATATTATACATTAGCTAAGCCGCACGGCTTTGCTCTCATAGCCTACAGTTAATTTAACACCTCTTCAGCGTTGATTTTCGTAAAATCCTGAGACAGGCCTTTCTTATTTTTTATGAGTAAAAACTTTCATTGGCTAGCATGACAAAGGTTTTATTACCATACAAACTTTGGTCCATTTCACCATTTTATTTTACCGTATTTTTTTTTAATTTCGTAATATCCGTTCTTATTGGTCATCTAGAACATTTGAAGAGTATTGGGTTCACATTTCACGTCTCTATCATAAGTGGTTTGGTCCGTGCGTTGGTTCCTAGAAAAGGGCGTGTTCTTTCATGTATATGAACATGAAAGAACACGTGTTCATGTGTATTCATGTAATATAGGTATCTATATTACAAGCAGCGACTTGCGGTTTCAACCTCTATTCTACAGAAAACGTTTTTTTTATAGATATAATAAATTTAAAAAAAAAAAACTTTTTTTTTAAACGAATATATGAATTTATTGTTTTTATTTGAAAAGTATTTTTTTTACCAAGTTTTAGTTCAACAATTATTAATATATATTACTTTTTTATTGTCCAAAAATGTGGAATGTGGAAAATTCAACAGTGTAGGTATGTCTTGGCTGATGTGAAACTCGAATTTATGCCAATTACAAAGTTATTTTTAAATTTCCTAATTTTTCTGGAACTCGTATGCGATCCGCAAAGGATCGATCCCCAGGTTAATTCTGAACAATTTTAACTGTGTATTTCTTCACTTTAGCTGTTTTTTTTTGTGATTTCAGGGTTGGTCCCATACTAAAAGTTGTTACATAAGTAAAAGTAAAAAGTAATGAAGCAGTAAGTAAGTAGTATAGTAAGTAAATAAGTAAGTTGTAACATTGGGGGTCGAACACGAGTTTCAGAACATTCTGTATAATCAAAGAGTCGAGTCATTAGATATACTAAGCTTGTCATCGTACTAAACTTGTTTCTTACAGACTTTTCTTATATCTTCCAGAGTTCCCGGCTTCAATGGAGATGATTCCGCGGCAGCAAAGTTTCGCATGCCTATCGCTGAAGATAGGCTGTGTCTTATCAGCCATTATATTAATCGTAAGGAAACTTATCAGATACCTACTATTGTAGTTTGCGCCAATCTAAAACCCCCATGACCCTATTACTTTACAAGTCATTGACAGACTACTCATATTCAAACTAAAAAAAATGATTAAAATGAACTAATTGCTTAAAACATATTTCATGAAGAACGATGAAATGTTTTCAAATTATCAAACAATTAAATACACAAACATACATAGAGGGACGGACTGGAATAATTCCAAACACTAACTTGTAAGTGTCACAAACACTGTCCCTTAGAGACCTTTGCTTCACTTGTCAGTGATTTGTCTTTTTTTTTACCAAATTTATTTATTATTATTATTATTTTTTGGTCTTTTTTGGTTGTATGTGAGAATTTATGTATATATGTTTCTATATTACCTTCTGAAGCCTACGCGGTTCGACCGATTTTGACGAGTTAGGTGTCGTCGGATTCTTCTTTATTTCCTAAGTGTCATAGGCTACAGTTTGTATTTTTTATTTTAATAATAATTGTTGTTCCGAGCTCTCATGGCCCTTGGGATCATCACCATAACTGAACATCATCACTCATCATCAGTCCACTGCTAGAAATGGACGTCTTCCAAGACACGCTACTAAGCACAATCGAGTCATCGAGTGTCTTCGATGTCTCAATTTACAGTTGTTGCATCTGGTTTTGTATTTGCACGGACGGAATTACCTTCTTAATGAATTTAGATGTCCCCTTTGGGTCCTTTGGCGTGCCTTGGATGTGTTCTATGCAATGCCGTGTATAATATAGTTAGCTCTTAATAGTAAAATAGACATCATTAGGTGATTCTATGGCATCCCTAAATACAAGGAAACTACACATTCTCTTCAATACTTCTCTGTTTCAGCTGTACTCAGTCCTGTCTCTAGCGCAATGCACGGCTGCGTTGTCGTCCCTGGGTCCTATAAACTGGGAAGACACGTGGTTCCTCATCACCATGGGCCTGCTAATCATGAGTGCAGCTATACATATGGTCACGCTTTTCCTAACTGCTCTTATGCTGGTTGGCACGTTGAGGGTAAGTTCTGTTGAATTTGTTTGCTTGTTTTGATTTTGTTGGGTTGAGCTGGTAATACGTGTTTGGGATGAGTCATTAAATGGGATGAGACTGCTGAGATGAAGACGGAACAACCCGTCTTATCTAATAAAACAATGACAATATATTGACAAGATTTTCTGCTAGACTTGACACAAGATGATTGGGAAGAGGGAGCCAGATGGGGATGTGGGGATGTGGTACAAGAGGATAACACGATCATAGCTTAGTTTATTTCGACATCATTTGATAGCTATATGACTAAATGGATTGTTAAGCTTTTTTCGATGCTAGGTAAAAAGCTAGAAAATCTGATCAATAAAATTTACTACGGCTATGTATAGTATTAAAAATATATCTCTAAAATAGCGTGAGCGCATCCCTGAAGCGGTATGTTACTTTCTATGGTTGCTTTAGGGTTGTATACAGCTTTTAGAGTTATTGATAAAGTTCTGTGACTCCACTTCTTGGTTTAAGGCTTCTTCGACTTCTTGTTCCTGATTCTGCCACTATCTTGCCTCCAAGTCCAAATCATTGAGAGTACGTAACAAGTGACAAAGAGTTTGTAGCCTTGATGGCGGATATATATGTGAACCTTGGGGTCGGAACTTTAGGACCAAGGGGAAAAGGGTAAAGAAAATATATAAAAAAACTAGCTGATGCCCGCAAAGCTCGGCCGTCGGCCTCGCTAAGCTATTCATACACACCTTGTCCTCACAATTACTAACACAACAAAAAAAAAACATTAAAATCGGTCCAGCCTTTCTCAAGCTATAGCATGACCAGGAAAAATAGAGGTTAATTTTTAAATACATATACAGATTATCAACGTGTCTGGTCGAAGCAGCTCGTGACCAAAATGCTGGCCTTTACCTTGCTCAAAGTATTGCAATCGCAATTCACGTGATGCCCGCTGGTTTTAGTTACAAAGATAATCATTAATTACTTGAAAAACGTGCTTATCTGAAATACAATAAGTTACAATTTTCTTTTCAGGAAAAACCGCGTCAGATGCGGCCATGGGTGGTATGGACGTCGATCCAGGTCACCGTTTACTTCTTTCTATTCATGTTCTGGACCACGATGAGCATGGTCAACCACTTGGGGGATAACTCGCTTCTTATATATTTCATCGAGTTTCTAGCGCTCTGTGAGTACCTACTTAGAAATAAGCAGTTAGTAGTAGGACTTCGCTTTGCATGCTATTATTAACTTAATTGCGACGTAGTGAGGGTCTCCATTTATTTAAATGCAGGGGCGTATTTACCCTTAGGCCAAAAGGGCCTTGGCTCGGGGCGGCAGGATGCGAGGGGTGACGCAAGCCGTACCTCGTGCTCAGCTTTGAGCGCCTTTCTTTTTTACTTTATATATTACTATATAAAAAAAAAAACCTAATTTAAAATTTAAAAAATTAAAAAATTTTAAAAAAACCTATTTTACAAAAACTAATACTCATTTGGTAGCAGTTTCATAGTCGGTTGCGACTCGGAATGTTTCGACGTGCTCGTGTCGTTTTAGTTCCATCCATATTCCTATATAGGCGCGAGGAGTCGAATTAAAAGTTATTGCTTTTTTCCGTGGGGCGGCAAACCCTACAGGTTAAAATACACCACTGTTTAAATGCCTTATTGACCGTACCTTACGTATCTTCCGCACGTGTACTATTATTTATTGTATAGTATAACGAAATAATATTATTTTCCAGTGATACGATTCTACATGCTGATGCTAGTAGCCAGCTACTACAGGACGCTCGAGGAAGAACAATCCGACGGCGAGCGACAGAAGACTCTGGTTAACCACGACATGTGGTATAATAGCGCTTAGATATACATTTATATAGGTATACCTACTCAAAATTAAACTAGATTTAAGAGTACTTTTGTTAACATTGAACAAATGATTCGGGCACATGATTGTATTGTAATAATCTTCATAAGTAAGAAGACCCAATGCTAAAGAAAGGAAAAAAAAATGGTAAAATAGAATACGATAATAAGGAGTAGAATTTTTGTTTTCTCTCTATACTACAAAAGATTATTGAATTAAGAAATAGTTTAAATCAAAGTTCTAAAAATCAAATCTAATATAAAGATTTTTGCCCTTGAAATAACTTTTTAAAACTTATAAAAGTTTTTGAAAATATGACAATTGTACAGGAAAGCAACAAAAATTTGTTGCAGTTTCGAGGAGGCGGCAAATAATTTTTAAACCTGTAATTAATTAAGTAAATTGGTATTTTTATTTCTTTGCTTATTACATATAGTATACAATATATTTTTCTTTTTATCTTATTGTATGCTTACTGTATTCTTAAACGATACCTACCTAACTGCACGCCCTAGAATAGGCACTTAAAATTAGGAGTAAATCTTCTATAAAAATACTCTTTAAGTACTCGTATACGACAGTACATGTATAATAAAATGGTAACATACAATAAAATGTGTATTCTCTTTAATAGGTAGAAAAGTACAATATCCTATCATTGTATTGTACGAGAAATAGTTACAAGAAAAATCATTATTCTATCACATGAAAGATTTTCTAAACAAATTTATTATAATATTTATACCACAGATCACACTAGATACCGCATCACTAGATCGTTGTTCCGACGAAAAGTCACCAAAATTGAAGGAAAGCGCGGGTTGCGGGAAATGCGACCAAGCGTTCTCATTGGCTACCCTAAAGTTACGCCTATTCGTGCCTAGCGATGAACCAATGAGAGTAAGTTTGAATAGGTATTTTCGACCGATGTGTGGTGCGCTTTGATCGTCCTGGATGCGTAATCCAGGTGTGATCTGTGATTTATATCAACTACAGATTACTCCCTGTAGATTCAGAACGATCAAATTGCACCACGCATTTGTCAAACAAGACAACTTTCACTTTCATTTACTTATTGCAAATCGCGGCTAGGCAATGAAGATAGCCAAATTGATCGCTTTCTTCTTCATCCCCGGTCCCACAACCCGCGCCTCCATAGACTGGCGAGTTCTGGTCATAACAAAAATAACGTAATTCGGTGTCTATAAGGTATCTGCGGTACCGATCAAATAAAACAAGGAAAATAATTTTTTTACTATTAGTAGTTATATCTCTAAGTACCCTTGGGAAATTATTTTAAGAAGCGCCTCGGGCGCGCGGGTTCTATGGCTACGGCACTCTATGGCACGAACTACAAGCTGTTCCATAGAGCGCCATACATTCTTGTCACAGCGCCGTCCGCGCGCCCGTGACGCTTCCTATATCAAATTCCCTTATTAGTATACAATCAAGGCACTGCAACTTCAAAAACATGATTAAAGTACTACTTTACAATATATATAAGTCTCTTTTAAACGATATGATGAACCATCGACTATCGTATCACAATTCTGGTAAACGTCTTAAAAACTTAAAAATAATTCATAATAATGTGTACTATGGTAAAATTTTGCTAAACTATGGTCTTACATTGAAAAGTATTTTTTTTTAAATATGAATACTAGCTAATGCCCGCGACTTACTCGACGTTAACACTACAAAAAAAAGGTACGAGTAGGTACCATAGAATAACAAAATTATACGTCAGCTTGGTTCAAAACTGTTACAAGAAAAAGCATATAACCTAGGTATATTTTCAGAAGTATTTGGTCCCATATTTCGAATGTATGTACTTACTATAATGCAAGCTCCTTAACGACCCTGTCTTGTTCCGACGTTCATTCAATTTGATTCCTTTATCTTTTATTATACAATATTGGTTTAGGCAGTTTTAATGCAATATGTTCTCTCGCTTACACAATCAACATTTTTTATTGATATAAAATTACTGCATAATTACATATTCAAGAATGTTTTTGCATACTTTTTTTTAGAACAACACTAAATACGTTTTTCAAAAATGTTCAAATAAATATAAAGCATAATTATATTAACCGGGCAACAAAGAAATTATCTTTATATGCTGGTTCCGAAAAAATCTCGCGGAATTTCACTGTAGTGTTTCGAATGCCTTCGAAATAGTGAAATTCTGACAGATGAAACAATCAAACCTGGTGAATTTTGAGATCAATTTCACACTGTTGTTAGAATCAGAATATTGAGAGTAAACAGCTTATTCACCAGTTATTAAGCCCATAATAAACCAGAAATCAGAAAAAGGTATGAAAGAATTACAGCATAATTAAAAAAAAAAACTATTTTTATATTTTGGTGTAGTTGAGGTTGTTTGGGTATGATGACGTCATTGGTATCATTGTCAAGCGTAAATTCCCTCGGGTCATATTCTAGCGCCCTTGAAATTGTCTCGGTCACTCTCACACTCATGATATTCCTGTCGAGAGAGAGACAATGACCAGGTAGTATCGAGCGCGCCAGTACAAGGTCTCTCGTTCCAAAACACAATTTTCTTCGAGTGAATATTACCAGGTAAAAACCTAGTTCCGAAACCAAAATTTATCTGAATAATGTCACTCGACAAACGTCTGGATGTTGTGGAACGCAGCCTACAATATAATAATCCTCTATAATTTTATATCAATAGAAATATAGAAATCGCAAACGTGAATTCGAAGTTCGCGCCACCTTACGTTACCGCCATATTTTTCTCCGCTAAATACGACTCTTTTTCTCAGTATAAGGGCATCATCATTTTCAAAGAAAAGTTTAAGTTGATAAGCTACTTTCCGATTAGTGCTAATTGGCGAGTAAAGGTCCCAATTAACTTTTATTTTTGTTTAGTTTATGTGAAGGTTAGTACTACTTTAACATTTTGAAATTTGTACTACAGTTACTTGCCACTTTAACCGGAGAGAAGCTTCCTTCGGACTTTAGTGCGGGATGATGAAAGAGGCCCTAATGATCAACTGCGATAAATAGGAATAAATTGTTTCAAACTTTTAACTGTAGTCACCTTACACATCATCAGTACAGCTAACTATCCTACTAGTTAGATACAGTCTACGCCAAACTTTATGATAACTTAACTGCAGTTAGCTCCATCCTAATATCGGTCTGTCGCTTCGGACCCTACTGTCTCATATTTTCAGAGTGACCATATCGGTGCATTCCGGCTACCTCACTTGACATTAGGGCAATTTCTGTTACAGGCTGAGCGCTTCTTTTCCTCGACCATACTGTCACTGAGTTGAAAAAAGTTTGACGCTGACTATTATTAATATTATTTCTATACTTAGATGTGGTTTAAACGGGATCTCTGTCACGGGTATATTTGACTGTGCCGTCCCGCTCCATCTTAACTATGGAGCTCCAGATTAAGATCACCAGGTAGATTTGTAACACTGGAAAAGAACAGGAATGGTTAAAATAATAGAAAAATTGTTAAAGTTAAGTCACCACGTACTGGCGAGAGACAGTATGACACCGGGATCGATGCCGTTCCTGAGTGTCTTTGGTCAGTACCCATTTCAATTCATAATATGTTGCACAATTCCTGTCAATTTTTACAACAAAACTGCCGATAACACCTTGGATAACAAAACCTCCCATTCCAAAATTGACGAAGGCGTTTCGTCGCTAGAAGGTCATACAAGAACCAACATACATACTTTCATACGCCTGAAAAACGTAGTCCTCTTTGTAGGCAGTCGGGTACAAAAAAATAATTATCCCGTGGGGTGTAGAAACATCTGCTTCAAAACATTTCAAGTACTTTGTATTAAAGTGATTGGCACGAATCAAAAATTCCAGCGATATCCATAATATTATAATAATTTTAGAACTAGTACTTATTTAAAATTTACTTGTAACTCTCAACGAATACCAATCAGCTTCTTGAGATCTAAGGGGCAGTAGTGCGCAACGGTAACGCATGGTCGGTTAAAAAATCTCGCATCACTTCACTTTATCGATCTTTTGACATCGTCAGAGACATTCGGTATTTTGCGGTTAATATCGCGTTTGACCTCTCGGACCTGATACAAAGCGCAGACGAATGGTAAAAACACTTGCCCAAAATATTATCGTTATGGATTACGATTGGCTATTGATAACAAAAAAAAAAACCATTGCCGGAGCAAACACAATTAGACTTTAGCTCATGATTCAAGAAGCTTGCTAATTTATAGCCGACCTGAAGTAGATAGTGGTTACTGGACTAATCTCCGGTAATATACTGCACTTTAGGGCCCATGCTTTCTGTCTGAGAGAAGCCTTGTAGTATGTCCTAGCAGTGGGGACATGACAGGCTGGTAATGAAGTACGGAATCTAAAACGGCTAAGCTAAAGTGCGCTTGCTATTAGTATCTTTGCCGTATCTTAAAAAACCGACATTATAGTCCAGTTTATGTTGTCTAGTTTACGCGCTAAGCTAGAAACTTACATTGAACCATAACGTCGTTTAGCTGTTTTCTATGTTACGTACGGTAGATCGACGCACTAAATTCCATTGCACATTTTAGTAGGTTTTGACTTGAAAGATCTTCAGATAATAAATTGATGGTTCACATACTCAATTGGAATAAGATGAGGAACAGCTCGCTGGCGGTCTCCTTGTTGAGGAACGCGATGCTGTAGGTAAACCCGATGATGGAGTAGCCTATCTCGAAGTACAGGTACGACTTCATCAGAAGAACGTGTTTCTGAAATTTAAATAATAATAATTTATTTTCCACATAGGTACACTTGTTACTTATGAGCTAAACTAAATCTAAGCTGAGATTAATATTTTATGTATGAAGTAAAAAAATAATTTAGCTAGTTAAACCCTGGTCTCCAAACTAGGATTCCGTGTATTGTGGAGACCAGTTTTACGCTAGAAAAAAGTAAAAAAGCGTCGGACCCCACTTAACAAAACAAAGATCAACAAAAGGGCAATATTAAAAAGTGCGGAAGGTACGCAAATGAGAATACGACACGTTATTTTGTGTTTGTGTTGAACATATTCATGTGGCACCTATCTCGAACGAGTTGGGCTCGCGAAGAAATTCAAAGATGTGTTTTGTATGTGCGAGGATGTTTTGTTTTTCTAAATAATAGATATTATATAAAAAAGTAACGACTGACCGACAGAACTCTTAAGTCTACCAATTCAGAAAGAAGCTACCATATAGCATGACATTTTTCTCAGGAGAAGTTCCTTATAATAGGTATAAGAGCGCTAAAAAAGATTTTAGAAAATTCATAATAGGTGATAAAAAAAAAGATTTTTAGAAAATTCATAATACGAGATGAAAGTTTGTACGGAAGTTTATCATTTCACTTAGTACTGGCGTGGATGAAGGCTGATATCTTCGGTCGGGTTTCAATCTGCCTACCTGCGTACAAAGTCTCGGCTATCATCTGAGTAGTTCTTTAGAAGCTTCATATCAGCTTGAAGTATCATGAACTACGATATCACGGTCTCTTTTATTTTGACTTTTATCTTAAGCGCCTAGGGTTTGATAATTCGATAATGAGTATAACTACGAACACTTCACTAAACGTTCGCTAGAACTCATTGTGTTGTGTTTTATTATTCACATAAATATGCTATAAGACATCTCAGGTGCCTATATTTATTTAATGTGTATAATGTTTTTCCCAAGAAGGAGCGTAATATTTTGGGGTGTATGTAAATGAATATGTTTGTGTGTTCCTATAATTATTACCTTCTATAACCTTCTTGTATTCTTCTAAACGGTTTGACCGATTTTGATGAATAGTGTAAGTCTGGAGTGTCATAAGTTACATTTTGAGTTGGGTTTTTTGTTTTTCTTTCATTTATAGCACTCGTTTCTAGTGAGTGTCTGGGTGAAGTGTGGCACGATCATAGCCATAATTAATTGGGTCATCGCAATGCAGTACGGTCACCGTACTACATTGCATTATTTCAGTACGTAGTACATAAATCTCAATATGTATAGCGTATCAAATTACCCAACTAATCTGGTGTTGCTAGTTTTGGTTTTTGGAGAATGACACTTTCGTGAAGTATAAGACTAGGTACATAATTTAGTTCCGGAGTATCAGATAATTTACCTGCAATAAAGTTATCAGGATGACGACACTTTCAATAGAAAGTTCATGATTGCACAAGACTAGAACAAATAATACTAATACTAATCATTTGAATTTGTTTTTTTAAATTATAGTACTAGATGTTCGGTAGGCTTATTTAAAGCTAATGATCATCAATAATGATCATTTGGGGTAACAAAGTACGAACACAAATGAAATAAAAACATATAATAAACACTAAAAAAACATCACCAAAGTTTTATGCGTGACATAGTAAAACATACGCGAGCGTACGCGCGAATTTGCTTTCAAACATGGCGATGTGAGTAAGGCCATGGAGTCAAGTCACTGACTCTCACAACTGACCGCTTCAGTCAGCTGATAGGATCGGCAAACCTGCCAGTAGATCTGCCAGCGGATCGTTGGGCTAGTGTTTATTTACATATTAAAGTTCAAAACCCTGTACTGACTCTTAGTATGTTCGTCATCTAACTGAAGAAGTATAATTTAACCATACGTTGAATTGGTCTAGCATAAGTCGTAACTCGTAATCATTATACGGCTTAGGTTTGGAGCTAACAGCTTTGATATTTTGTCAGCTCCAGGGCTAACAAAATATCAAAACTGTTTATTTGAAATTTTTAATTTTGATTTATAATTATTATTATTTTATGTTTTTTATAATGAAATTTGTGTAGCTCCATTTCATGGGCGTCACAAATTTGTAAGTATAGTTAATATAACTTTACCATGTGTAATGCCACAATGAAGACGATGGTGAGGACGACTTCCACTATCAACGCCGTAGTGTCCACTATCAGGCGGACATACTCGGATGCCAGTTCCGCCTGGTCTGTCTCTGAAGAGTTCCTGATGATGGAGATATATAGCGAGAGGAAACAGGTCACTATCAAGGTCAGCATCTGGAATTATACAGTAAAAATCATAAGGAATTGATTTTTATAAATTTCAAGTAGAGATTAAGTTTTTAAAAATGTGTCAGATGAAATTTTAAGGGGTATAAAGGTTGTAGTAAGAACCCTGTTATATAACTCAGGGGTCATTATACTTATAGTTACGATCCGGAATTCACGAAAAAAGCTCAAATCAAATCAATCAGCTCATGAAAATATCAGATTTTAGAAAATATATTTGTTTGAAACTTCTATACACGATGCTTATTCGGTTAGGGAGCCTCCATAGCCTAGCCCTACCGATTAAAAAGCACCATGTACTATGCACGCACGTAGTTATTTAGATCAAGAAGCCAGGAAAAGCTCCTACGCTATTACTGCAGAGAAATGTCAAAACATCGAACTGTCTACAGGTATGATGATATTATGGCTTTCTACCAGCACCCCACTGTTTCACCTGCTATTATACTCCACGGGCACCGTATAATTTTTGGGATTAAAAGTTCTTTTATATTAATCTCTACCAAATTTCATCAAAATCTGTTTAGCCGTTGCGAAGGTGAGTGGAATACACACAAAAAAAAAAGTATGATAGCCAACCTTGTTAAAAGAACTGAATGCTTACCAAGTTTACGTACGCGAAGGCAATGAGTCCTTTCCTCAGCGGGAAACAAAAACAGCATCGTGTCAAGATCGGGATCTCCACTGAATTACGAATTTTGTCCCTGAAATTAAAATAATAAAATAAAAATATATATATATTAAAAATGTTTCAGAGGCTCACAGGAAATGAAAACACCTGAATCCTTTTCAATGTAACGTACCAATTAACCCTTAATTTCTTAATAAACACAAAAGTGTTCTATTTATGGTCAGTGAAATCATGTGGCTTAATCCTATACTTCAAAGGAAACTTAACCTAAATTACCTTACCATAAACATTTCTTAAAGAATCTTCATTATGAGAATACTCTGAGTTCTCACAGCCAGATAACCGCGAAAGGCAAAATGATTATACAGTCATTATGGAGTAAACAAGAATAGAGACTTACGATGTATACCTAAGTACCTAGTGACGGTCTGTGATTACGTCTGTGTGTCACAGTTACACTGTTTAGATGTAATAATAGAGTCACGGATAACAAAGACATACGATGAAAGGATGGCATCAGATCACCCCTAGATTCCGCACTCGGGATGGTCAAAGGGCACCACGAATCTAAATTTACTCTCATTGGCTCAGCGCTAGCCGCGAGTAGCAGTAGCCTTGAGATAGCCAATGAGAACACTCGGTCCCAGTCCCGCAACACGCGCTTTTCTAGAGAGTTTTTGTCGGAATAACGATCTCGTAATGCGGTATCTATAATGTAATTTGTGTAAATGAACAAGCAAAGAGTACCTAGTTAGAGATAAATGAGAGCTAGATATATAAATAAAAAACAGATATATATAGTAGTACAATAGATAAAATAGTTTCTTTGGTAGTACTAACGACTGGGCTTCTAATTGGCGGCCTGATTGCTAGGTACTTATTATCATCTATCTTGTTTTTGTTATCTTGTCTTGTATTTACTAGTAGTTCTGCGAACAGAAGACTTCAATAGCATAACCTTTTTTGCATAATCGCGGCACACAATTGCAGCGTTTCGCCGTTAAATAATTATACTCAATTTTTGGGAGAAGTATGCGCCAGCTCTGGGATCCCCCGAGGCGAGGACCAGCCTCATGCCTTATTATATAATACCTTTTTTTGTTAATATTATTATTATAATTTAATAGCTCACTGTGGGTTCATGACAACTATATGACTATACATCCATACATGATATAAGATACGTTGTACCAAGAAATTTGAAATTGTTATCATAAAAGATTTTTATTATTCTCATACTAAAATGCTATAATAAACTTAAATAACCACGAATAGAAAAGTGAACTAAACTTAAATGTACAAACTAAATCTAGAAACAAAATTAAAATAAATACAATTAAATTCATTAAGAAATAAATCAAGAAATTAAGACTAAAATGATATTATATTCTCTATAAGACCTCTATATTTTTTGAGGACGAGTACACACTAGTGTACCTACACATTACAAAAATATGTAATAAAAAAAATGCGTCATTTTTTACGCAATATCAAAATGATGATTAAACATTTTTATGTCTCCGAAAACATTTTAAATTCGCTCAGTTATCAAGGCATTAAAAATACGTACTCGGTCATTTTCCGCTTCGACGACTCGACATATTGCTTGGATTATCATCTCTTTTAAATGATGTTTACATCATTTGTGATGAACCGAGTAGCTTTTATTATCGTAGCATTATAATCATATACTTAATTACAATAACATTTAGCATATAGCTCGATAATTAACATTATAGAGCAGAGTAGGATGGACAATCTTGGGAATATCACAGCTACACTTTCTAACGTCCGTGAAGTCGGGGTTCGGAGGTATATGAGATGTAATTGTGTACTGGCAAACTAACTTTCTTTTTGATGAAAGATTACTTTAAATATATATAGCTTCAGGGTGATAAGCGCAGTGCATTGCCGCGCATGGTTTTGCACTTTTGAAGTAAAATTTATTCCATACTGATCAGCCACCAAGTTACCTAAAGTGATACGGAACTGTTATGGGCAAGTCTAACGCTTACCATCAGGCGAGTGACTAGCTCATCTCGTCACAAAGTAGCATACAAATATAAAATTAACATTCGACTATTAGATTACTTTGATTTTTGATTGTTATTATAGGCTTTGAGGACAGAACCGAGGATATTTGCGTAGAGCACTCGATGTTGCCAACACTTCAACGCCCATCTTAATGTTATGTGTGTTAATGTGATCTTAATGTGATGTGGAGGAAATGAATTTTTGTTACGTAACGTTGTTACTAATTAAAATTAAGGTGTCACTATCAGCATTTTATTTTGTTTGGTAATTAATATACATCGTAAAATTGAAATTTAATCAGAGGCTAATGAGAGAAAATGATAGAGCCATACACTTTCGCGTGCAGATGAAAAGAAAAGTCCTGATTACAACTAAACCAGGAAATCAATAAAAATTCTGTGCTATGCTTTCCTAGGAATTATTATTTTCTTACTAATAGAGTAATAATCACTTGAATATGCATTAGGGCATTTTTATATCGAGTAAGTAAGTTAGTTTTACTAGAAACTGGACTATAAAACCAAAAAAACATATCATAACATAAGATCTATAGTCTATATAATAGTTTTTTTTGTTTAGCTTTTTCCATGCGACCAATTAAAATGCAACGATCATTTAGCTAGTTTATTCCGCAGAATGGTCAGCGTTGCATTAATTCCTCAATAATTCTTACCGACAGGCGGATCAAAGACCTTGAAACAATTACATAGACGTGTGTGGTTCTCAAAGTTTGTTCAGTAAAAAAACTGGTAAAAAAGTTACCTACACAAAAATATTACACAGGAAGTTTTAATGAGATGAGATAATTGTGAGGAAGATGATAAATAATCTTGCTTTGTTAAATTGCAATTTTATTTGCAAAACGCGAATATTTCGTATTCTTTAATACTTGTAGTCACATTTTGTTTTCGGCGGTAAAAAAAAGCCAAATTAGAACAAAAATAAAACAAAACACCGACAAAAGCAGTTTTTCAGGTGTTTTGGCGGGAACGCGAAGAAGCGATGTCAAGTCTGTTGTCAAGTCATCGTATTATTTCCGAAAACCTGAGTTATACCGAGTGTAAGCATGGTGGATTTACCTCCACCGTTTTTTAAAATTTCTTCACCAATTCATGCTCTATGTCTATGTTATATTGTGGAAGAAAAATATTGTACGTTTTATCATGATTTTAATAAAGGCAAATACAAATACTTAAAAGAAATACTAGACTTAGAAATACACTTGAAAATAAACAGGGTTGTCTTGACTTCTTGGGTCTGACAATCTAAAGGAGTAACCATTTTACTATCGAAACTGACGCACATATATTAATATAACTGTAATTTGCATGAATAAATAAAAAATAAATTTCGATGTTAGTATTCCAGTTTTAAAAAGAAAAAAGGGCTACCATTATTATTTTATCCCACTTATGAACGAACAGTCTTAGAAACACAGCTAACACTGAGCTAACGTGACAGTATGCGATGTAGCTCAAAGCAGACGGACTAATGATGGTCAAGATATCCCTCAATTAAAATGCACATTTGTTTGTTGTGTTGCAACTTTAGTTATCAATCTTCCGTTATTGTTATCAACGGATGTAGGGCTATCATGCTGTGATAAGGATACAGTCAAAAATCCTTCTTTTGTATTGTAATTTATTTGTACCCACATTCATTTACTTACCACTTCAGACCCGTATTGTATTGCACTGTTGGCTTATGTACCAATTATATTTCTACTTTGTTCTATTCGTTAGGTATTAAGATACAAAAAACAAAAACAAAATGGCTTTCCCGTGTTGCGTAAATAAATGCTTTGCATAGATTTTTAAGTTGTAGTTAATATCTATGTATCAGGCTGTGGTATAAATAAAAGACCCATCTAATTGGAGGGCGTCGAAATGGGAGATTTGTTTTTGAACCTAATAAAATTATAATCATTTGTTATTTTTGGGGTCTATCACCACACCTTTGTAGAAAGAAGCGGTTGTGTGTTTGACCAAGTTTGGTTAATTTATGATGTCGTATGCACTGAATTCGACCAATGGTAGATTTTGTGTCTCCCTTGTAAGACAATGGTTTTGTAGATTGTTCGTTTTTTTCTCTGCAATCGACGGATTTGCTGTTTGAAGTATATATGGATGCACAAGATGGCTGTAGTGTCCATACGGCTATAATATGGCTATGGTACCTCCATTTTTTATACATAGAGCCAAACAAGCTAGCGATCTGCCTGATGGTAAGCAGTAACCGAGTAGCCAAAAACGCTGAAAGTCTGCCTGATGTCATCAGTAACTGACACCAATATATATCTCCAACACCAGCCCGGAAAGGTGTTTATAGATCTTTATAAATGCTCCATTGCTCGGCAGGAACACCTTCGGTAGGAGGACAGTATGTAATTTCGAAATGACCAGTGCGTGTCTTGATGACCTACATATTGTTAGGCTTAAAACATTTACTGCAGCAAATTCCCACAGTTCTTACAGAATACCCAAATGATTTTCTCTAGCAATCCGTCGCGCCTTGACATTGCGTGCGCAGCGTGGCTCGTCATTCGTCCA
This sequence comes from Apocheima hispidaria, assembly GCA_947579745.1. Taxonomy (NCBI): domain Eukaryota; kingdom Metazoa; phylum Arthropoda; class Insecta; order Lepidoptera; family Geometridae; genus Apocheima; species Apocheima hispidaria. The sequence goes on from OX388160.1 coordinate 12,653,971, forward strand.
CTTTCACGTGACCCTTATTTCATGCCCTGATCAACTAGGAGGGCACTGAGGGTTAAAGAATTATTAACCTTTTTTTGTTTTAATAAAACGGGAATACTCACGTTAAATTGGGTTAGCTATTCCGACTATAGTTTCGACCACATTCGGTGACCTGTATCAAGGAATGCTAAGCGAAACACGCAAGCGACCTCGTCTTGCCTTGCACTGCGGGCTGCGGCGCTCTGCAGCTCGTTTGGGGATCAAAATCAGTTTATTCGTAACTAATTTGCTTATTTTATATCCACGTATTTCACGTCTATATTATAAGCGGTTTGGTCTGTGCTTTGATGATTCTACAAAAGAGCTAGTTCTAAATTGATAGTTTTTTTTCTTCTTATTATTTTGAGCGTGTCATGTCACAAAGCTGGGCAACGGCCCGCCCTATTTTATATTTACAAAAAACAGCATATAAGAAAAACATTTTTTAGTGTAATTAGGCTATGTGCTAGTCATTAGTTATAGTATACCGATAAATCGGTAGATTAGAAAACACCCATCGCACTGGTGGCTAGCCCTAGTGCGTCCCGCAATACTATAACTGAGTGAAAAATGATAATTTCACACTACAAATCACACTAGATACCGCATTACGCATCTTTATCTCGACAAAAAGCCACCAAAGTTGGAGGAAAGCGTGGGTTGCGGGGACTGTGACCAAGCGTTAGCATCTAATCTTAATGTTACGCCTACTCACGCCTAGCAATGAACCAATGATAGTGATTTTTTAAGGGTGTATTTAGACCATTTATTTCGTCCTGAGTGCGGAATCTAGGTGTGATTTATGTTTCACAGGAACCATTATGTAGGTACTGGTTTTCTGTGCATCTTACTTTACGTTGATTTGCTAGACGACAAAGACAAGACAAATTGGCATTATTGTGCTTTCTGCATGTATAAAACGTAAGTGAATGTAAATACGATTAGACACTAGACAGCACGATTAATAATGAGGTTACACGCTAATATTTGTCCTCAAAACTGTGTCACCTTGTCACACTGAACACTAATAAGTAAATTAATTATTTATGTAGGCTAGCCTTAGTTTTTAATATTTAAATAATTAGTTCGAATAAAACCGTTTTGCATGAAAAATATAACACGGTTAACTATCGGTCTAAGGAATTTTTAAATATTCGTAACATAGAATTAATATTATCTGGTTCTCATAGTACAAGCTTGCTTAGTTTGGGGCTAGATGGCGCTGTGTGAAAAACGTCCACCACCACCACCCGTGTCATTTTTGTTGACACCCGCTATTCTACAGGAACGGTTAAATTATTCGGGATACAAAGTAGCCTATGTGTCAATCCAGGGGATAACCTACCTCCATACCAAATTTTATCCAAATCCGTGCAGCCGTTTCAGAGTTGAACGGGAACAAACACTTACCTACATACTTACACGCAAACATTCGCATTTATAATATTACTTAGTGTGACTTTAAACTTAAAAAACTACTTCTAAAGAATAATAATTAAACAGTCTTTAAAGTTTTTACTAAACTAAAAGCCACAGATCGGGCTAGTAGCGTGCTTTGGTTGATGATAGGCAGATTATGATGATGAAGATGACTTGAAATAGTTGAAGAGGTTTATGCCTCTTCCCTAGTTCTTAATACTTCGAATGTCGATTACTCAGTCCAAATTAAATTATATACAATAATTCAATAAAATTAAAAGTTCGAAGTTAGTATCTATAATTGACTGCGAGAGGGCGACGCGAACGAAAAGTCTCAGTTTTAACTAACAAAATTTGCTTTTATCTGTCCGTATGTTGTACTTGTGTAGAGGTCGTTTTCTTCAACTAATCTTGACGAAACTTCAGGTTCTAAATCGGTAAGTATACGGTGATCGATGATCGCTGACGACAAAAAAAAACAATGAAATTGTAGTATAGAGGTTGGGCAAAAAAGTTTGTGCTCGCGAGGTCTACTGTTCGCAGAACTACTAATATTATGTATGTCTACAAACACGCCATCGATAAATAAATTGAAATATCACGTTTTTGTTTCTTCACGCTTGACCCGCAGTAATTAAAAAAATACTGCTCATTTAACAAAATGTTGCCAATTTTAACGGTGGTTATAAATTTAAAAATTAACATGTTTTTACTTTACGTTACCTTCCTCGCTTCGGTATCGTAAAACCCATGAAACTCGGAACTCTTTAACGTCTTTGTTTTTACAAACACATCACATAAATATACCAGTGATTTTATGCCGAAGCCTTGAATTTTAATCATTTCACGAATCGATTTGAGCATTATTCTATTTGTAGTGGATAATTTTAAATTTGACGGCATGTCTTCGTTGGATCACAAAGACGACAACACCGAAATCCAAAGTTTTGAATTTTGGCGGGAACGTGATGAATTCGTGTCGCGTCATTGCATTATTTTCCAAAACTTATTTTTTGTTTCTTTGTGTAAAAACGGTGGATTTTTATTCATTATGTGTTGGTGAACGTGTACGAGAGTTGGTGAATAGTATAATGTCAAGAAATGTGCGTGCCTTTTCGTGCCTTTTCGTGTTTTTTTCCACCGTGATTTACTTTGTTTGACTTAGACTATGACTGACTTATTTTAATTGTGAAATATTTGACTTCACTTGAAATATTACAAAAGTTGACACTGGCTACAAAGTGTGAAGCCAAATCTTAAGAGGGAAAAAACAAACTGAAGTTTTACCAAACTGTACTTACTTGTACCAAATACGACAGAATGACGCTCCTGGTTCCAAGCCTCCTGGATTAATAAGCATAATAATAAATAATGGGCGTCTGCCTTATAAGCAGGAGGCCTTGTTAAATTCCCGATTAATTTAAATATCTGCTCTGCATCAGACTGGGTGTTGTCCTTTTTAGTGTCTTTCCATGGCATACCCGATTTAGCTAGGTATACCTATCAGGGAGATACGACTGTGAAGCGTTTTGTATATGCTAAACAAGATATAGTTTATGGTCGAAGGATATAGGTTGAAAAAATAATGTCAAAACCAGACTACGACATTATGTCACTGCGCATTGTTTCTTGCAAAATCATTTTTTATTAATTTGTTTGTGAAAAAAATAGCTAGCAATATACATATTTTTGATATGTGCTAATTTGATACTCAAAACGGAGTTATCTAAAAAACAAAAATTTGGTCATGACCAAGACTATATACGTTGTATACCACTAAATATATGGATATGACTTTGTCCTATAAAGGGCGCCATATTTCATTTCATTTGACGTTCCATAACCAGCGGACGATAAAAAATACTTCCAACGATACCTCATTTCTCAAATTATGATAAGTAGTTTAGAAGTTCATACATACCGGTCAATATAACCTTCGCCATGTTTCGCATCGACGGGTAAAAAATATAATTGAACTTCAGTTTGAATAGATATACACAGAAACGGTTAAAGTACTAACATACACATGGTCTATGTGTATGTTAGTCTTATCAACTCTTATCGAAATATCAGTGGAACATAATCATGGTTGATTGATTTGTGTATGCTGTCAAGAGCAAATTTAGCACTCAGGATGATCGAAGCGCTTCGATCAAAATAAACTTATAAACAATATATAAATATTACTATCATTGGTTAATTTCTTGACAACATTGAGATATCCCATGAGAACGCTTCCACTCCACCTTCGGTGAGATTTTGTTGAAACTACGATCTCTTAATGCGGTATCTATATTCAATGTAATTATAATTAAAATTAGTAAGCTACAATACAAGGAAGAAAGGTTCTTGAGTGGCGACCACGAACCGGAAGATGAAGCGAAGGCAGGCCTCCCACACCGACGACATTGTGAAAGTCACGGGCAACCGGTGGATGCAAGTGGCACTTATAAATAAAAACAAGTTTATTATTCCATAAGTAAATTTTATACCGTTTATAATTTTATAAATTCAATTAAATAAAATTCTTATTTTGTTTTAGGGTAACCATAGTACTTATATTATGAACCAATGGGAGAAGCCACTGGTTCCCGAAACACAGGTTTTACTAGTTCGGAGCCAGTGGATTCAATCAATTTTTTGTGTTAAATTCATTTGTACCCAAATAAAGTATTTGTATTTGTATTTGTTGTTTTTCGGTGTGGCGCTATAATGGGGAGGCCTATGTTCAGCAGTGGCTGATGATGAAGCTACAATTTAGTGGCGTTCCATAGAGCCACAGAGTAGGTCGTGGTTCAGTCTCCGACCCACAGGTCAGATAAAATAAACTGCTGTTTATCTAAAGACTGTTTTGCAAAACAATAGTCTGTGCAATTCATCGGACATTATTGTTATCTATCTCAATCTTGCTGTATTTCTGGAGAGCTGCGGACGAACGTTGCATTTTATAACTAATAGTTTGCGCCGAATCGATACCTCGCGACTCCTATTACTTCACATCTTGACCATTTTTTTCCCATTCAAATTTATCTATACAGAGTTATAAGGAAAGGGTATGCCAAGCCGAAAAGGGCTCATAGTACTCACCATTATGAACAACTTTTACTATGGGACCAACACTGAAATCGAAAATAATAATTAGCCATTCCATAGAAAAATGACAATGGCACTCGACAAAATGTATGGAACGGCTGATTTTTTCTGTCGATTTGTTGGTCCCGTAAAAGTTGTTCACAATCATGAGTACTACTAGCCCCTTGGTTTGCAATTGCAAACCAACAAACAGCTGCATTTGCAAAATTTCATCACTTGAGACGGGCTAGATCAACTTGGCAATAACGTTACGCACCGCTCGTCAAATTCACTCAAAAAAAAAAACTTCTTAAGAAATTCCAAATTTTCTTGCACTTTTTTGTCAATTAGAGCTTCTTTAATTCATTTCAACAACCAATGAGAACACACAACATACAGACATATCTACAAACCCCAAAAACATTACCCTACTTATTGGGAACTCGAGAAATAAAAGCTAATCTAACTCCTGATCAATAATAAACAATACATAGACATACCTCTCTAGGGCCTTGGGTGGAACAAACGATTAATTTCCTAATAGGAATGATTAGAAATGACAATCAATACGAGTCTATCAAAAGCTCGTATTGATCTAAGTGTATATTCACTTTCTTTAGTCGAAGTACAGTCAAGAAAAAAACTGTTACTGTTATAAAAAAAAAAACTGTTATAGCTATTTTCCTAAATCATAACTAATATTATAAATGCGAAAGTAACTGTCTCTCTGTTTATCTGTCTCTCTGTTTGGGTGTTAGTTGCGTTTTCACGGGTAAACGGCTGAACGGATCGACCTAAATTTTTACATAGATTGGAAACTTAAGGATTGGAGACGGACATAGGCTTCTTTTTTTTAGTTCCACATGAACGAAGTCGTGGGTAACAGCTAGTTTTACTATATATTTTTTAATAATAATCAGGTTTTGTGACATTTTGTGGGCGATTGCATTTTGAAAAAAAATATGGTTCTACCGTCATTACAAGACCACTAAGTTTTGTTGGGTTTCTTCAAGCCATAGAAGCATTCATGCGGGTGCTTGAAGAAGACTTACTATCTGACATGAAATATCTGATAAAAGGTATTTAATTATTTGGACTGTTATATTTAATCACACTAATATTATAATTCCGAAAAGTTTGTGTGTAAGTATGTAAGTGTGTTTGTTCCAGTTTAATTCTGTTACGGCTGAACGCATTTGCTTGAAATTTTGTATGAAGGTAGCTTATACCCCGGACACATACGCTACTTTTTAGCCCGGAAAATTTTTCGGTTTCTGTAGAACAGCGGGTGAAACCACGGGAGCTAGTTAGATATAAACTAAATATAGTTTAAGAATGCTTAGCTCGACAAGGAGTTCCTAAACAATCACCGATGTTACGCGAAGGACGACAAGTTCAATATTGCATGGGTGAAGCGATTTGTGTGTAATTTTCAACTGAGTGTTACAGTGGATCATATGACACGTTTAATTGCAGGTTCCGGTTGTTTGTCCTATTACAACGACCGCTAATATGTGAGGCATTCAGGCAGCAAATACAAATAATACTTGTAACTTTTAAACTTTCGCGATTTGAACACAATGTTTCTTATCACGACTGAAACATGGCCGAAACGGCGAGAAATAGTTTTATCGTGGTTAAGTCCTGATAAGAAACATTAAATAATACTTGACCTATACGATTTTTCTTTTTTATTTATTTAGAGTTATTTTTTTCAATTCTTTTAGATTTCTATTAACTATCTTGTCATCCTATCAACAAACGTATAAGCGCGTCAGTATCTACCTAATTTGAGAAGCATCTAATAACTATATTATCTGTTTAAATAAAACACAGTAAAAGTGCATTGAAAGTATTCATTCATTCATTTCCTTTTTTTTTAATTACTTAAAGTGCAACGTTTCGCTCAGCGCGCGAAATCATCGTAGGTTCATGAAAACTAATTTTACGATAATAAATAGATTGTTTCAAGAAATTACACCAATCAAAAATTCAGGTTGAAAGCTAGTATAAGAACATTTGTCACTAAACCAAAAACCAAGATGAAAATCAGCTTATTGAGATTTGTAGCTAAACCAATGTTATCTAGGTGATCATTTTACCCTTAATTTCTTAAAACAACTTATTTATTGGCGCAAAATTGGTTTCAATAAATCCACGATGAGTAATTAACCTGTAATACGAATACTTTTAATGCAGTTTTACTGTGTAATTGCTCCTATCGGTCTTATCTACTTTATATACTCACCCCCGAATACAGAAACGTTTGGTAACTTTGACGACAGATTAAGTCTGTCGCTGCCTTTGTCACTTGTTTTGTGCCAGACAAGGCAGCATTAGAATTAATCTATTGTCAAAGTTAACAAGCGTTTCAGTATTCGGGGGTTAGACTTCTGTATTAAAAGTATTAGATGTTTTTAATTCAGTTTTATATTACCAGAAAGCGAGTAGGATATTTTTCATCGACGCTACTTCCAAGCTCTCTGGAGGCCTTCCTCATCAAACATTTATCGAAGTTAATCGCAGGCCAACACAAACAATAACTGATGTTTTGCTTCAATTAAATTATGTATTTATAATTAGGAAATGGATTCTGGAATATATGAGTAGAGCCAAATTAACTTGATAAATTATATTTGGTTCAACGCATAAGCATTGCCATTCAGCGTGGTAATGCCGCCAGCATGCTGGGTACGCTGCCAACTGGTAGTGGGCTTAAGCATTTGGATTATCTATAGACCTTTAATGGTTTCTGGATAATCCAACTGTTATTAAGATAACCGGCTAAGTAGTTTAGGTAGTTGTAGTTTGTATGTATTTTGCTTAGTTAACAAAGGCACTTGCCCGAAAAAAATGAAAAATACGTAGGTTATGAAACTAAGTACAACTAGAATTAGTGCTAAAGTAAAGATTTTTAGCTAAAAAAATCGTTATAAACTTAATTAGATGTTTTTTCTTAATTAAATGTGTCGATTAAGGGGGCGTATTTGGTTTTCGCTGTCTCGTTAACTTTAAATCATTTTTTTTTATAAAAAGAAATAACAGAAGAAATTTAAAAAAATGTCTAGTCATTGACTCAAGAATACCATTGCTAATGTTCTATAATAATTTTCATGTCATTATATTTCTTTTTCCTATTGATTCATCTAGGTGGGGAATACCATTGTCGATGTACTTACTCTATGTAGGTTATTCTTATCAGATGCGATGACAAGGCGTGCAAACAGAGGCTGGAACAATGCCGATATCGAGATAAACTCTTATCTTTTTGGTAATGAGACAGTGCATTGTTTTAACTATTTTTAGAGACCATTGCGGTCTTTGTTGATAAAGCCTGAATGGTGGGGCGGCGCAAATAGAGCATTGAAATACGAATTCTACATTGTGATGCGCACAACAAAGTTTCAAAATAAGATAAATTTAGAAAGACAGTTCTGTTGTCACATTATCATAATTTGATATTTCAAGAGCGGGCTAACCCTGGTTCTCGCTGTCTCGTTCGCACTTTATCAACATTTTTTAATATGAAAACAAAAGAAACAAAAATTCAAAAAAATCTTGTTAAGAATGTCTTCAGACAAACGTTTTAAAACAATTTTCATGTTATCAATTTTTTAGTTTGGCTAAGAAAAAAGAAAAAATACAAAAGTAACGTATTTCCCTTCTCCATCGCAAAAATTAAAAAAAAAAACAATAACCCAAATCAAATTTTTTAATTGTCGTAATACAGGGTCTAAGAGCTGATATGAAGAATCAGCCTATCATAGTCCACTGCTGGACAATAGGCCTCTCCGAAGGCACGCCACTTAGCCCGACCTTCGGCCTTTCGCTCAGCCGTCCTACGTATATTGTCACTCCATCGAGTATCAGAGTATCAGATGGACTATCAAGGCGTCCTACATTTGCCGATGACCTCCACTAAAACACAAAACGAAAACTATTAAAATATGCGAAATTTACTCTTTCTAGATGTTTTTCAACCCTAAATGGCCGAGTCAATCTTGGTATATGGCAAAGTAATATTGTTTATGATAAGGACGGTCATAGAAAATGTTTCGTGTCGGTAAATAGAAGAAAAATTTGATAAATTGCGATCGCAGGTCTCTAGTATAATTAAAAACTCTCTGAGGCGTGAAGCTGATGTCGTCGTCAGTCATCTGGTATTTTTGTTTGACAATCATCAGGGCATGTCGGAGGTCTTTTGGTGACCTTAACTTTGACACTTTGACTCTGCCTGAATAACTAGCGTTGAATTTGAATTCGATGAACCTCTATCTCGCTCGGTCAATAAGCAACACAAGATGCTTGTTGAACTAATACCGTTGCAACAAGCTTAAAGCAAACTTGTTAACGTTATTAATAAGTTAAACTTGTTAACAACGTCAACAAATTAATTTAACAAAAAGTGTATCACATAACGAAAAAATGTCTTGTCATAAATGTGTCTTTGGTGTCTGGTGCGCTTTAATTTAGTAGAGTTGGTAGTCAAGTGATTATTACTCTTACAGTGCATGAGGTAATTAATCATCATTTCTAGGATCGCTTTGTGCTTAATTTTGATTGATGTTGAAATTGAGGTGTATTTGATTTTTTGATTAGCGCGATAACTCGCATCTCTCTTCGTCTGCATGCGGAAGTATAGCGCTATATTAATGAAAAAAAATGTAGGTACGTTATGTTTAATCTTTATGTAAGTTTTAAAATTTTTTTTTTTGTTTTGTTTTTGTGACAAATAAGTAATTGTATATTGTCTATTAATTTTTTTCGAATTAGCCCCTGCGTGTGTTGTTTATCTTTCTGTATATCAAAGCAACCTTGTTGTACATCTACACGTAAATCTCGACGGTCAAGGTCTGAAAGAGGTATCCAAGAAACAGGTTTCCAAGTGTCCGTTTCACAGACGTAACTTGAAGCTGCATAACATCTACTTATAATATAAGTATGTACGCTGTATGTACAAGGTAGAACCTACCGTCGGTATTTTACTGTACATTGTTACGAAAGACGTGGTCGACGTGGTCTCCTGTAATTGGGGGTGCACCCTGCTTGATGCCTATGTTTCATAATGTGAATGTAATGTGTAACTTCTGTTGGGGATCCATATTCTATAAAATAAAATAAAATAAAATAAAAGCTTCTTTTAAAATGTTTATGTAAAGGTTGCATTTTGAGTTAATTTTTACCCGACTATTACGAACAAGGAGGGTTATAAGTTTACCAGTCTTTTATTATTATTTTGTACTAATGGCGAGAAGTTCACGTGAAACGTGACGCAGATTTTTTAACTACAACAGTTCAAAAAAAACGATGCGCGGCAGTGCACTGCGCTCGTCAACATCGGATGTTACGAGTAAATCTTTTTGTGCCCAATAATTTCGTTAGAAACATTGCCCTTCAATCGGCAACGCAGTAATGTTTGCATAATACTGCTTGGCAGTTGAATATAATTATGATTACCATATAATGAACTTCCGCGGGCGGACTCTGCACAAGATCCCTACCACTACGTCATCATCACCATAATCAGCCTTAAGACGTCCATAATTAAGTAACTGCTGAACATATCCCTAAAATTTAAACCTAAACTACCACTACAATCATACTTATGATGGGCTAGATGGCGCTGTGTGAAAAACGTCCACTAGCGTCCACCAATATTTTTGAGGTAATTATAAATCCTTAAAATTCCTTCTCATACAGTTATAATATCACGTCAAACCTCCCCACGTTTGAGGGTTTTAATTTTGTTTGTGAAAACCAAAATTATAATCATAATTGCTTGGTAAATTTTACTTTAAAAACATTGCTTTTTCTCATAAACATATTTTAAAGGATGAACGCTTTAAAAACAAACCCTAACCTAACCCAAATATTTTGATGTTATTGACTGTTGCAATAATTATTCATAAAGAGTATAAACTCTGTACTATAATAATAATTCACAATTGAAATCAAATTTAAATTACCTAACATAATATAAAAAATATTACGTTACTTAAAGAAATAGGCAACTGTTTAATATTAAAATAATCTATGATAGCAAAGATTAAAGAATGCAAATATAACATCCTGAGTATCGAATGCTCGATTAAAGTATGGGCTTGGAAATTTATATTAATACTACGGTATAGGCCAAAAATATACTATCGGGGTCTTATAATGTATCAGTTGTTTCAATAAATATAATTATGTGAATCTGTCTAAAGTCTACGGAGACGACATTAGCCCGTGTTTTTTTTTTGTCAGCTCTAGCTCATGCACAATTTTCTCCTCTCTTTTTCCCTCGCTCTCGCAGTATTGTTGACACCCAGACTGCCGTCTGCGCCGTCTATTATTTGCATAAAATGATCGTAAACACTACATACGTATAGGAAGATAATAACTAGGCCAGAAATATTATATATATGAAATTATTTAATACCATCGCAACTGCGAACCCTGAGGAAAGATCTAGCTCGCCTCGTTGTAGAATTGTAAAATCAGCGTAGAAACCAAGACGATATGTTTACCGCAATTTACAAGGAAAATTACAACGTTCGTTATAAACAAAAAATGCTGACGTCAACTTACCTATAATTTTGTTGCTAAACGAACCTTTGTTAATTGAGATGTCTAAAATGTCTCTAATAGCTTCATTAAATAGCAGATTATTATCGATTTTAGTGCGTTTATTTTATGCTGTACTTCAATTTGATTCACGCAATTAATGTTCTATAATCTAATCAATAAATAGTGCCAATTAAGTAGTATCAAACTATCGATTAAATTTGACGTGATTTGGTAAGCATTTAATCAACACAAACACCGTTTGCATGACTTTAGGAGTTGATTGAGGCGTTACTTTGGCATCTTCAGCTTCAAAACTCTATCATATCTATAAACATAGGTATTCGTAGTCAGATCAGCTTGTTAGATTAATCTGATCAAGGGCACTGCTTAGTGTTCCTGGTTATACTGGTCAAACTACAGTGTTTTTGGTAAGCGCGGTGGAGTGGTCAGGCAGTTTTTAAGATAAGTTACCATACTGGTGTGGCTACGTGACTCGGGATAGTTTTATTTGAAAACAAATTCACGAAAACAAAAAGCGTAAAAATTATTATCTTAACCACTAAGGCTCCGTTGCGCCATAATCCTGATTAAACTTACTGTTATAGTTAAATTAACTATAACTTTAACCATGAAGTTTAGCCAGCATGTGTTTCTATCTTTTTGACAATAGTTAAAATGACACATAACCAAACCAGCGCTGGTTAAGTACATCCAGCATCTTGCTGAGTTGGGGCTGGTTTGTGGCAAAAAAACTCAGTATACGTTTTGTTTATTATTCACTTTTTAATTTATTTTTCTACATGTTTTTTGCTACAAAATAAACAATTGTCTATTGACATACATTTTGGAGTTTAGGAGTGTTAAAGTTAGCCTATAGATGGTGCAAGCCGGCCTTAATCTTTTGACTGTAAGTACCCTAACTAGATTTTATTAAATAACCCACGACACTAAGCTATCGGTGTCCTGATTAATATAAACTGACCACGAATACCGAATGGAGATGTATCTTAGCTATAGATAATTTTATTTACAAAAAAGCAAGCGAATACAATAAATGTAAACAGTGCACACAAAAAGAGAGCGACTTGACCCGAATCCACTCGAATTGCGTATCGGCAAAAACTTTCGCCGCACATCACTTACTTTAAACTTGTCTCAACTGTGGCCGACATTTTGGTGCACAGCACTATTTAAAAAGTTAATAAAATCACAAACAACAATTATCTTTGTTATTTTTTCACTATTTCGCGCCTTTTACCGGAGGAATTCGGTCACGGGATGTTCAACTTGTTCGGTGCCGGCGTCGAAAGTGCAAGTATGACGAACGTGCAACTAGCAACGCTACGTTTTAATGACTGACTGAGCGGCGGTCTCTCGCTCGTTTGCTTTCCATATCTAGGTATGTTTATAGAGTTGATGAAACTTACTAGCAAAGTAATTAAACGTTTGAACATTTGATAAGAGTGTTGACGGGGTGATGGAAACGTTTTGAAATACTTTACCTACATCGTTAACATAGTTATCTCGCTCGCGCATTGTCACATTATTTTATTAATGATAATAATTTACCAAAACGTTCTACGATCCCCAAGCCTTCTGCCAAGTGTGGGTAATATGGCAACATTGGCAACCCACCCCTTTTCAAAGGGGCCTCCCCCTTTGAAAAGGGTTGGGTTGCTTTTGTTTAGCAGTGAACATCTTCTGGCTGATGATGATTAACCGAGTGAGCGAAGCGAACGAAATATCTCAGTTTTAACTGGCAATATTTGCTTTCAGCATCTGTCCGTATCTTGGTACTCGCGCACAGGTCGTATTTTTTAAACCAATCTTGACGAAACTTGGTATACAGGTTCTGCAAGTTTGTATTTTTTTTGTCGTCGGCGATTTTTAATGGAGGGGTACCTGCATACCAAGTTTCTTCAAGATTGATTGAAAAATATGACCTGTACACAAGTACCAACATACGAACACATGAAAGCAAATTTTGCCAGTTAAAACTGAGACCTATCGTTTGCTTCGCTCACTCGGACAATAACTAGCTGTTACACGCGACTTCGTTCCCGTGACCCTACAAAAAAAAGGAGCCTATGTCCGTCTCCGAAATGCAAAAATCCAGGTATATCCCTTCAGCCGCTTAGCGGTGATAACGCGACAAACACCCAGACAGCTAGACAGAGAGACAGAGTTATCGCATTTATCATATTAGTTATGATTAGTGGTTCTTTTTTTTGAACTAGGATAGATTTAAACATACTAATTCACGTTCGGAAAATCGGACGTGGCGCCTCCTACATCTAGTTTGCGAAACACAAGCTCGCAAACTTCAGTTCTTCGTCAAACCGCTCCATACTGTACCGGGATCTGGATTTTGTTGTAAACAATGATGACGAGTTTCACAGAGCGGCAATGGAATTAGTCATTGCCAATCCAAAACTGGCATACTCGTAATTAAGTTTTTTTTATTGTTTTTTATTGTGTAATAATTTAATTATAATATAGGTTAATATTAATACAGATTTATTATGAACCTTGAATGGGTGAATTGGGAAACTGTAATGCCCATTCAAGGTACGTATTACATAAATATATAAATAAATAAATAAATACTACGAGCGCCTTTACATAAAAAATATAATAATATTGTAATTACTCCACGATTCTAACTAATATTATATAGAAACCCAAAAACCATAAAAATACGCAGTTTTCGAGTGGTTACTCGCATCAGTGCAGTGCCTGTGCACAATTTCCACTGGATTTGCACGTGCTGGCCGCGCCGCCATTGTGCCGGCGCAGCCCACCAAAACATCTGCAGGATTTACTGATTTAGGATAAGATAAAATAAAACTAGCGGCAACCTGCGGTTTCACCCGCTATACCATAGGCATTGTATATTTTTCCGGCGTACCATAAGTTAAGCAGAAGTAAAAAAAAAACTCTTCTGTGGTATATATAAGCTACCTCATACTAAATTTCATCTAAATCCGCACTTACATACTTACACATGTAAGCACAAACTTTCGTATTTATAAATTCAAATTCAAATCATTTAATTCAGACTATACAAAGGTCCATATACACATAAAAAGAAATTCAATTACAATTAGAACACAAAATTAAATTATTAAATTAAATTATATTTTATTATATTATATATATATATATTGTCCTACATAGTAACACACAACAGAAACAAACAGAAAACAATTTTTGTCAAACAGCAAATACAAAATTAAATTAAAATAAAATAATATTAGTCTAGAACACTACTCACAATTATTCTATTTTTACAAAGCGTGACTTATAAAATTATTTAGGTAGCCATCGTGTAAAAGTAATTAGATAATTACATAGTTTACTCGTTTATTAATCACGGTAATGCTGTATTTGTTGTTATAAGGACTTAAGGTTTCTAAACACGGTCCTGGGCCCGTACTGTGAGGTACTTATTGCGATGTTTGTTTGGTTCAGCCGACGACGCTGCGCGACCACGAACCGTATGTCCGCGCGATAAGGTGTATGGTCGCACAGCGTCCTCGGCTGAGCCTAAACATCTTCGCAATAACCACCTCACGGTACGGGCCCTGATCTATCTAACATCTCAGGGTGACGAGCGCAGTGCATTGCCGCGCATAGTTTTGAATTGTAAAAGTTCAAAATTCTGGGTGTCACTGAACTGTTATGTGCAAAAGCGTGACGCTTAACATCAGATGAGCGACTAGCTCGTCTCGTCACAGAGCAACAAAAAAAAAATTTTTTGCATTTTTTTTGGGAGTAAATAATATTCGACTATTTGTTTAAATTACTCCTAATGAAATATAATTATACATATAGAACCGTCTGTAGAAACGTAAGTCCTAACTCACAAACATCTACATCTTTCGTCATAATGAAAGTTATCATAAACTTTTTGGGCAGTCTTTAGCTGTCATCATATTTTTTGTCAGTTGCGATCATGTTGCGATATTTCGATCAGCCACGGTTTCATGCAATTTTTTTTTCTTTGATATGTGGTCTTTTCCTCCATTTTCTGATCTTATATGAATATGATTTACGCAACGAATTTAAATAGAGAAATGTTTCTTAATTCGTTGGATATATGTATTAGTAGTTGCTACCCGCGACTTTGTTCACATGGACACAAAAGTATACTATATCCGTCTTTGTGTATACAGTAACTCCTTTTAATATTTTATCAAGATCCGCTCAGCCGTAGCTCCGTAGATCCGAGCTGAGACAAAGTTACGTCCTATAATTCGCTAGATGGTGTTGATCCATTTTTGTGTATTTTTTGACGTTTTGTATGGACTGAAAGTTGTAATGTAGGGTGTTCTGAATAGCGCAAGCGAAGTTTTTTTCACGAGAAGAACGTATTCATTTGTATACCTCGAAGCTTTATTGGTCCTGATATGACTGCGGCTATATTCCTCTGAATTATAATATTAGCAAGGGCCTTCATTCATGCCAAGATAGTTTTCATGAACTCTGCCAAGTCGTACTTAAACTAAGTAGCCAATAAAAACCCGAACAAGTAAGTATACTATCACTAAGTAACTAAGTGAGTGTGTTTAAGTGTACTAAGTAAGTACACTTAAAAATAAAAATTATTCACACGTTTTGTCCGCTCTATAATGTCCAAATGACATAAGATGCACGTTTGCACCACCGAAGTAAACCGCGGTTGTATGCAACAGCCGCCGATGCCGTGGGAACAAATCCGAGCTTGGAGTAGTACCTAGCCCTAGTGTCAGAGGTTATACATTACCCATCTTTAAGAGCAGGGGTATACCTATAAGTGTGCCGCTGTAATCTTACTTGCTCACTCCTATCTCTATCTCCTTCTATCTCCTGGCTGGACCAGAAATTTTGTAATTTTTACAGACACGGATAAAAGTTTTTGACATTAATATTACGAAAATATGAGACAGCCATACAGAGACACTCCAAATGACGGTTTCGGGATGTGCGGTGATGAAATTTACACCCAGGAATAAAATCAAAAAGTTCTTCAAAAAACAAGCGGTAGGAAATGTAAAGGGAACCCATCTCTACTCACAAGCTGCTATGAGGCAGGGTTACAAGATTTGTAAGCAACTGATGCCGCTGTGAGAACTTCTCTGTGTTTGAACAAACACTGATCTGGATTGTAGGAACTGTTTGGACTCAGGTCTGTCTTGTATTGATAAACGTTCTGCCGCGTAGATATTTCAGAAACTACCAAACAGAATATAGCATGTTTATAATTATTACCGATTTCTTAAAAACCAAAACCCGTCTAGGAAGTCGTTACGACTTGCCTAGTCCATTAGTTGCTTGCTTAACAATTTTTTATTAATATTTTGTATACAAAGTACTATTTAATTAATATGAGAAAATCCGATAAGAAGTTTGTGTATCCATTGATATCGATTCTGTTGTACCAATTTCTTAACTAAACCAAACTTGACGGCTCTAATATTGTTGCTGTTGTTTTCGCTAAGAGACGCATATAATTTTAGTCCTGTCCGATTAGTTTAGTAAGTGGTACAACAGAATCGACATCTGTGAACTGATCTAAGGAACTGAGATGGCCTTTTGGAGAAACTCAGAGTCATACAGCGGGGATAGCACGGAGTTTCTTTTCTCGATAAAATCCGGAATTGGTATATTCGCCGAAGAATACATGTACCCGACACAGCTTTCAGGGTTTGCAAGCTGAAGTATGGAGATGGTAAGTGGCAATGCCTTTGTAGTGGTAGTGCTCTTCTGCAGAGTCCGCCTGGGAAAGTACCACACTTTTGCCAGTTATTCAACCGCCAAGCAGTAGAGTACAAACATTATACTGTGTTCCGGATTGAAGGGCAATGTTTCCAAGATATTAAACATCTAATATCTAGTCATCTAGTATCTAGTCTGGGAATCATTTACTTTTAAACTTTACACGACTTCACTAAGATCAGCGGCCTGTACATAAATACATACATAATTACATAGGATACTTATTTAAGTACTACCAACTTATCTCTTCATTCTTTATAAGCACTCTTTAAAAAAACGTCGAGGCTATCCAGCTCGACAACAGAATATAGTGAGAAGACTTAAGGTGCAACGTTTCGCTCATCGCGCGAAATTCAAATTTTCTTGCGTTTTTTGTCAATTACAGCTTAATTACTGAAACGATGCACCTTAAACGGACGAAACCTTTCGAGTTAGTTTAGTGATAGTGACACAGTAAATAGTATATTGTACAGTGCTAACAGAACACGAGAACAAAGTGTCTTCCAATTCTATGGAGACAATAAGAAAGGCGCTAGAGACACATTCTCAGATTTTACTGTAATTAGCAGTTTAACTTATTAAATTACTTATTAGTCTCAAGGCTAGATTGCATTGTTGATGACGCACCATATTATAATATATCAAAAAAATGAACTAAGGAAGTTTCAAGATCGTCCAACTGAGCACCGAAGTGGGTGATATTGTGTCGGTTTGTACAGCTGAGAATGATTTGGAGCAAAACAATGAAACAATAGTGAAGCCTGGACATGTGTTTACTACGAGACAAAGCAACTGGCTTCAATAGAAACACCGGATAGAAATGGTTATGCATGAATTCAACACGTGCTGCCATCTGGTCAGTAGTTCCCAGTCACAAGACAAATGGCAAAACTTCATCTGGCAGCATAAAGATTGTCCTGATGTCCATTTTCGGGGTGGATGCTTCTACAAACAAAACGCGTCTCAGGCGAGGTGGAGTGAGCGAAGTGGGACCACACTTTTTACCTGACTGCCCAAGAAGGAGAGTAATATTTATAGGGTCAAAGCCTACCCAATCAACCGTTAAAAAAACTTCAGTTTAAATTTTACTTCGTTTCAGTCCAGTCATTTTAACTTTTTTTTTTATATATACTTTCCTACCTATCTTGTAGTCACTTGCAGAACAAGAATGATTATATTCTCCCGTTTCTTGTGGCACGTCTCTGGCCAGAATATCGCGCTATACTAGTTACAGCGAAGCAAAAACTACTAAACTAGTCGTCTACCCCATTATTAGTTCCCAAAACTTCCAAGCTACGGTGCCGACTGCAAGGACAACGGCTACCTTGCAGTCGGCAATTCCACGCCGCGCACCGCCAACAGCACGCCCTGCTGCCGCGGCGCTCGAAATTAATTTAATAGAAGAACATAATTATGACATATATTCGTTTAATAGAAGTATATAATTATACATCGTTGCATACAAACCAGTAGTGCCGCTGCGGTCCAGTGCACGCAGTCGCTGCAGCCTGTCGTTAAAGTCGGCAACTACCGTAATACGTAGCTTACACCCAGTATTACCCGGTATTACGTTGAGTTGTTATGGACTACATACTAGAGGTGACACCACTTTACATTGAATTTATAATTGCGGTCATTTTGCTCAATTTCACTCAGTCAAATCACTTGTTATAGCTCCCTTTGTCATCGCGAGTTGAGTTCCATTATTTGCATATGTGTGTGTGTGTACTACGCGACATCCCGGAAATATTTTTTCCGAATAACGTTTTATTTTCTAGTGTGTGACTGACTGATGTTTAGCAAAGTAACAACAATTAAATGAGACATTGCAATGAACTTCTATATCGTATATAGTACGTACTACGTAGTACTTGGTGATACATAATAGCTCAATATAATTACATAATTATTACATAGGAGTAATGGAGAAATAAAATCAAATAAATCGACGTATTCCAAAAATACCCTTCATAGGGGATTGTCTAAGAGGATTTCTGAAATAAGCCCTTTTTAAGACATATTTTTTTGAATGTATTGTTTTTTTTTAAATATCCTAACTAATATTATAATTCAGAGGAATATAGCCGCAGTCGTAACAAGACCAATAAAGTTTTGAGGTATAAAAATGAATACGTTCGTCCCGATGAAAAAACGTCGCTTGCGCGATTCAGAACTCCCTACATTTCAACTGTCAGTCCAAACAAAACGTCAAAAAATGCACAAAAATTTATTATCGCTATCTAGCGAAGTATAGGAAGTAACTCTCTCTGTCTGGATGTTTGTCGCGTTATCACGGCTAAACAGCTGAACGGATCCTGATAAAATTTGATAAGGAGTTACTGTATATCACAAAGACAGACATGGGATACTTTTTTTATGACCACGCAAACGAAGTCGTGACTAATGACTAATATCTATATACATGATACACATACATACGTTGTAGTACAACTTTCCAACGGAAACCAACGGAACTTGGAAGTAACGGTTCCAGCGGAAGACCAGCGCTGGTTGTTCGCAACCAGTATTATGCTGAGCAGGAACCGGTTTGTGGTTAAAAACAATTAGGTCTTTTTTTTTTTTTATCTACCTTTTTGTTAATGATTCTTGTGTACAATTTCTTTTTTTCCATAAATAAAAATTTGTCTATTGTCTATTTGTCTACTTTTTTATGACAAAATAAGCGGACAACTTTATTATCATGTGTCAAAAGCCATTAATAAGTATTTGATACTGGTTTTGATAATCGAAGGGTAGAAAAAACTAGTTATAAACCGGATATTATGACATCATTATATTAACAAGTATGTGGTGCTTAGCAAGTAGGTACATCATAATTTCGGAATCATATTTTGATGAGAGACGTGTTGTTCGAAATATTTCTTGAAAGCAACAAGAGTTTTTTAGGGCTCCTTTTCCTTACCCAAGCCGTGAAAACTGCGTTGCTTTTAAGACTTTATAGCGACGATAGTTCAGTGGTTAGATGAGTTCGCTCGCCGCAGGGCGTGGGTTCTAATCCCAACAATGAGCTTGAGCTATCAGTGATGGAAAACATCATCGGGAGGAAACCAAAGCGTGGTGCTAGAGTACTTTTTGGTACTCGGCAGTCTAGCTACCATCCGCAGGTTGAAAATCTGTCGCCAAGTACCTCTGTGTTTTCCGGCAGTTTACTTGAGAGCCAGTTCATTCCAGATCACGTATTTCTCATCTTCGACTACGCCGTCACTTAACCTCAGGTGAGTTGTGGTCAAACGCCTCGCTTGTCAACCTTAAAAAAAAGTGCTCTAGCGTAAGATCGTTCCCAATTGGCTAACGTATCCAGCCCGTTCCCACTCACTACTAACTACCGACTCGTACAGCCTTTCCGTATAGTTCCATTCCGTATTAGTCCGGTATAGCTGTGTAAGTTTCGTCTATTGCCTTCCGACAAAAGCCATCCGGCCTGGTTTATCTACCTTGTTTGTGTAATCTGAGGTTGTCTTGGTCGTCTGCCTCTACGTCATCTCCCGTTTGGCGGATAACATTAAGATTTATTATTGTTTGATTGTTAATCATCTTTTTAATGTGTTTTAAAAATGACGATAAGTAGGGACTGCGACGGTCACGATCCTCAAAGATTCGAAGAGGCGATTTTAGTCTGATGTTTATATATACTGTTTTTATCAAGTACGATTAGTTTTGATTAACTGTTGGTGTCGTTATTGGATGCGTTAGAGCCGTTCCTGATACACCACGTACTGGACCTCTTTACTCTCTTTAAGTATGTGGATGATGTTGTAGACAAGGAACAGTTGATAGATGTTGAGACCTGTAAAGAATCAGCAAACTATCAGTAAATTATATGTATTATATGTAAGTATATGTATTAAAATGTAACTTGCATTTTTATACTATCCATACTTTTTTTGTCACTTTTGCCGTGGGATGAGCCAAATAGCGATTTGGGGCGATTTAAGAAAAATATATATTTTTTGTGTAGGTTGAGCTGGTAATACGTGTTTGGGATGAGTCAATAAATGGGATGAGACCGCTGGGATGAAGAGGGAACAACCCTTAAAAATCAGCATTATTTCGACTAGCATATATAGCGTGTATATTTTGACATTTTTTTGTCGCAACTTTAACAATGCTACATCAACTACATTGTGTAATTTTTTCGACCTTGTAATTTTATTACAATCAGCGAATTCTGGTTACTAACACAAAAATTGTAGGAATTTATTGCATTGGCGTAACTGGTTAGGCATTAAACTAAATGCGGTCGGAATCTCCTGGCTTAGTCGGTAGCGTGTCTACCTTATAAGCAGGAGGTCCCGGTTTCGGTTCCCGGCCGAGCAGAAGTTTGATATTATCTGTTCTGGGTTTGGTTGTTAGTTGTCCGTGTCTTTGTTATTAATAGTGAGGTAATATTAATATATAGGTTTACAAAGCACAGAATTTCGATTGATTTCCTGGTTTAGATGTAATTAGCAATTGTCTGGTTTTTTGACTAGCGCTCTAAAGCTGTCTCTTTTCATCTGCGTGCGAAAGTGTATATACTGTAGCGCTATCTTTCTCTGGAAATACCCTCTTATAATCTAATAACTCAGGGCTAAGAGAATCGCGGATGCTGACTCGGTCGCGCCAGTATACGCGTTGCTCTAAGACAGAGTGACGGGCGCAGTGCATTGCCGCACATAGTCTTAAACTGTTAAAGTTTAAAATACTAGGTAGCACTGAACTGTTACATATGGGTAAGCGGGGGAGTAACTTGACTGCTTCGTGACTCTAAGTAACTAGTAGTTCCCGCCGAACGGAGACTTCGCGACCCCTATATCTTCACAACCGACAGTTCATATTCGAACTTATTTTTTTTTTAAATGAACTACTTGCCTACAAAATTTCATGAAGATCAGATCAACGGTTCGCAAGTTATCATCGGACAAATATACACACAAACATACATACAAATGCCGATTTATCCCAGTAAACTCTGAGACCTTCGCTTCGCTCGGTCAAATAAAAAAAAAGTATAATGATACTTACTCAAAAAGAAAAGATAAATGAGATCTTCCTCTAAGTGGTCGTATTTGTCAGATAAGGACAAACTTATATCCAGGCACAGCGTAATGAGTTGAAAACCCACTCCCATGTAGAAGTAAATTTGTAGAAGGCACTTGTTTTTCTGAAAATAAAAATGGCATTTAAACATGATTTAAATGGTAATATCTTAGTCAAACAATACTTAGTATTACAGCTCAGCTCAGCTCACCATGGCGTAAATATGCCCCACAAACCAGTAGCTTGCCTTAGACGGGCCCTGTATCAAAATTTGTCACAAGAGGAATATCGTTCAGGGCCCCTGTAGCCCAGGACCCCGTAACGTAGTGATTGAATTTTAATAGTTTTCTGTAATAATATAAAAGTGTCTATTTCTATTCCGTTCTCTAGTCTACACTCGCTAAACTTATCTGACAGGAATAATCATTTGCGTTTCTTTTCATTTCATATGCAAGAGAAGGATGGTGGATGGACAATTTTAGTGCAGCCAATTTAGATAAGAATATGATGTAACAGAATCGACACTAAAAACACTGTTTGTATTTTCCTCTGTAATAAATTTACATAAATATGAGAGTTCGCTGACCTTATGTGCTCCGACCAACAGTATTATGATGAGGACAGCGTCCGTGCACATCAAAGCTATATTAGCAGCGTGCAGAGGTGTCGGGTCCTTGGTGTCGCCATCTGTCGAGTGATGCTCGGACACGATGTGATCTACCAGCACGAATATCAAGGGGGGCACAGATAACAGATTGAATACCTGAAAATTAATTAAAATTCATTTATCTAATGCATGTCGAAATTCTCAAAATGGCAACCGATACTCAAAATACCAATTTGCAGAATGGCCAACGACTTAACTAAAATGTGAAAAAAAAATGAAGTATTTTTTTAATCTACCTAATTCTCAGAAAGGCCAACTCTCAAAATGACAAATTCTCAAAAAAGCCAATCCTACAAATGCCTAATTTTTTGAATGGCTAACTACTAACATTGTGAAAAAATCTGTGGGTAAAACAATTATTTTTTACTTCCTTTTTAATTATGTAGATTTACATTTAATTTTACCATTACTTTTAATTGTTCATTGAAATCAGAAGTATTTATTGGCCAATAAATAACATTGAATATTACAGGCAAGTCATTTTTACAAATTAAACGTATGTTTAGAGTTAAATGAGGCAAAGTAATCAATTATTTAAACAATTTAATAATATTATAGCATGTAACTTGGTAGGTTTTTTTTCTATTGATTTAATATTCAAGGCTACATTATTCAATTTAATATGTTTACAGCGAAAAAAAAAAATTGTGTGCTGTTGATTTCGATTAAGAGTACATATTACGTAATAGGAGTAACAATTGCATTTATTATTTTTTGCAAATGTTGAGTAGATGGGCATTTTGAGAACTGCCCATTTTGTCATTCGGATATTTTAAGAATTGGCCATTCTGAGAATTAGTCATTTGTAAAATTTGCCATTTTAATGATTAGACTTTTTAAGATTCCCTTGCCATTTTGAGCACTGAGCATTCTGCGCCTGTGTCTCACAGGTGCAACCAAGGTGTACAGTTAGTGTAGTCATCATAAATATATTTTAATTTTTATAATTTTTTTTTTTTTTATAGTGCTCTCTTCCAGAGTCCGCCTGGGGAAGTACCACACCTTTGCCAGTTATTCAACCACCAAGCAGTAGTGCGCAAGCATTACTGTGTTTCGGATTGAAGGGCAATGTTTCCAGCGTAATTACTGGGCATACAGAGATTTAACATCTAACATCTCAGGGTGACGAGCGCAGTGCATTGCCGCGCATAGTTTTGAACTGTTGAAGTTCAAAATTCTGGGTGGCACTGAACTGTTATGGGCAAGCGTGACGCTTAACATCAGGTGAGCGACTTGCTAGTCTCGTCAAGGAGAGACATAAAAAAAAATATTACCTAGTGTGCAAAAATCTACCGATCTAAACTGACCGTAAATTACCTGCCAAATAGGTAAAATAGAGGCTATAAAAAAATCCGAAATTAAATCGATCGAAAGTGTGTAGAAAGTAGACATTAAGCACTTACCAAATTAGCATATGCAAAAATAGTGACGCCCTTTCGGATCGGCACGCAGAAGCAGCACTTTCTAGTCATCGGCCATTTAGGCCAATGGCAAAACGGCATTTTAGCGAAAAAAAACTTCTTGAAAAAAAAAAGGTAGCTAAAAGTTCATCATTACATTTTCAGTCTTTATGATTTTATTATTCATAGGAAAATGTTAATAAATTTAATAATATATTTAAAAAAAACTAACAGTTATGGACGACGAAGATTTGGCACTGATTTGATTTGAACTTATTTCCAATAATTGGATGCCTACCTATTTCAAGAGAGACAAGCAACAAAATTGTTACTTTTCGTTTTTTTATTCACTAAATAAAATAATTTAATTAAAATATTAATAATTATATTAATGTTCTGGATATATTAAAGTTTTGTGTCGTTTTTAGATTTTACACAGATTTGCCGAAACCATCTCAGGCACAAAAATGTTATTTATTCACCAAAAATTAGCAACACAGTTTCCAACGAAAACACAGTTAAAAAGATTGGCAAGATATCGACACTAACGTTGCGGCCGCCTCCTTTCAGGCGCTTTAAAACACTTGACAAGTTTAATTTATTTTTAAAAACACTGCATTGTTAAGCGTTTTCTTGTGATATTTCTTATAAACGATAAAATCTGTGACTGGTGTCCATATCACGTGCTTTAATAAACGAGTGACCGTCGGGACATGCTTCCTCTGAGGTCGTGTTAAATGGACCGCTTCCTGTCCATAAGCGTTGATAAGGACTTTGCCGTATTAAAGAATTGTGAGTTCTCGAATATTTGTATCGATTATGTCAACAATTTTAGTGTGGTATGGTTCTATAAATTGAAAGCTAATTTAACTTGCTTATTGTTAGTTATTGTTGATGTTCATGAACGTTTTGATAAGTATCGTCACCATCATCATCATCAGCCATAAGACGTCCACTGCTGAACACAGGCCTCCCCCTTAGAGCGCCACACCGACCGTAAACGGCCACTTGCATACAACGGTTGCCCGCGACTTTCACAATGTCGTCGGTCCACCTAGTGGGAGGCCTTCTAATAAGCCTTGATAAGTATACTCGAACTAAACTAAGAATACTTTTACAGATTCTGATGCCATAAATTTGATCTGTAATACCGTTCAGGCTGACAACGTCTAGTGTACTAAAATGTCTAGTATGCTAAAGAGTTTAGTGTCCTATTTTGTCCAGTCCCAGAAAGTCCAGTGACATAAAACGTTACTTGCTGCATTTTATGTAAAGCAACAGCTGAGTAAAATATACTATAATATACGGTACGGTACTGTAGTACGGTAGTTGGTATTAACATTACACGAAATGTCATACGTGCTACCGTACTACCCACATATACGATTTAGTAAGTATATAGTTAAATTTACAGGATTGAAGAAAAACAACAACTGCAAAAAAAATGGTTTTCCCACAAATTAAGAGACAGAAAGTTAAACACAATTATATCTAAATGTAAATTGTACAGAACCATCTATAACAACTTCTTTTGAAAAAAGTTTAGTACGTATTAGAAAGCAGAACGTATGAAAAATGGAAGAGCGTATCGGCAGATTTTTTTTTTTGTTTCATCCGTCTAAATGGAAACTACACTTTTCATATTTTTTTCTATTAAATATACTTCATGAACTTTTTATGCGAACGATTATAATTATGCTAAAGCATAGTTTAAAACATAGAGGCAGATAATATCTGTAAAAAATATTAATTATTTTTTTTGCAGATCTCGCTAGGTTGACCTTGAAAACATTACTTTTAGTAAAATGTTGCAATCTAAATTGAACTTAACCTTAAAAGCGGATATATAATACCATGTTTCTATGATAATCATATTTTTATATACTCATAAGACGGCTTGGACATTATTAGCTGACTACTATACATAAGCGCCATCTAG
Source organism: Apocheima hispidaria (assembly GCA_947579745.1). Classification (NCBI taxonomy): domain Eukaryota; kingdom Metazoa; phylum Arthropoda; class Insecta; order Lepidoptera; family Geometridae; genus Apocheima; species Apocheima hispidaria. Next base: position 12,679,832 of record OX388160.1, read on the forward strand.
TTTTAGGCAGATTTTTCGAATGTCCACTTTTTTGTAAGAGATGGTTAATTATTATTTTCGTGTGGTTTATTTGTGATTTAAAAGTATATCTATGCTAAAAATCATGATCTCTTAATTTGTGGTAGTCCCCGAGTAATTGTTACAAAAGTATTGAGTTTATTATAAAAATACAAAACACTTACAAATAACACTTACAAGCAATTATCTATGTTTAAAGCTATCTCATACTATGAGATAATAACATTAGGATATATTTTCATTAGTATTTTGGTACTGATAAAAAAGTTAGTGAAAAACGTTAAGTACATTTTAAAACTGCAGTGCAGTGTGAACTCTCTTAAAAAATAGCTTTACTAGTAACACTGTAATGATTATGACCATGAGTAACGCTGACCATTACTTGCATATCTTGCTTCAACGTATGAAAAGCGACAGACCACTAATTAAAGTGGTCTTAAACGGTGGGTTTCTTTCGGTATCTCTCTGCTTCAGCCTTAAAACACCCCACTGCTGAGATATCAGCCTACCCTCGAAGGGTGATTGGGCCATATCCACCACGCTGGACCAGATCGGGTTGGCGGATTCACATATACGCCATCGAATTTCTTCTCCGGAATTTGCAGGTTTCCTCACGATGCTTTCCCTCGTCGAAAAGCTAGTGGTATATTCGTACGTAAGTTCCGAAGAATTAATTGGTACGGGCCCGGCTTCGAATCCACGACCTCACAAATGTGAGGCGTGCTTGCTCCCACACACGGCTGTATCTAAGTATGTATTAAAATATAGTGAATATAAGTAAGAACTTTTGCGCAATATATTACAGGACTTGCACGTAGTCAACTACTGCAAGATCTGTTGAGTCAAACTAAAATTCAGAACTGGATTTATTCCGATTTTTTAAACAGTTCAATCTAGGTATATCAATGTCTATGAAGGTGGTAGTAATAATAAACGTATCCTAGAATGGCACTAACTTTAGTCAATTTTCTTAAGTTTCCTGTTTGACTGCCGAAATTCATCTCTGTACGGCATTCGGTAAAGCTAAGGTAATTTTATTCGTCAAAATTTTCAGCATCAGCTTGGAAGGAATCCACGGGCTCTCTCAGTTCTTCATCCTCCTTGTCCAATGTCGGCATTTCAACAAACTCGTACTGTTGCTTGTTTCTTAGCTTTATTATTTCACTTTTCAGTGTAAAAATGATGCACACATCTAAAACTGAAACAGAAGTTGCCTTATTTAAATGATCCAAAGTTACTGCATACCCTACTATAAATATCTGGAAAAAAAAAAAAACATTCATAATCACTCGACTAAGGCTAATGTTTATATAAAAGAGGCTAATGTTTATGGGGTGTATATTTATAGAAATAGTAATGTAGTAATATTTTTAATGCCGGAACACGACCACTTGGAAAGAAAAATAACTGGCCGACGACATCGTGACGAAGCGAAAATGCTAGCTCAATCCAGTGGAATTCATTCCTGGCAGCTATCTGCAAATGTCCGTTATCCTCGTCTAAGCTGATTTATTATGAGCGCAGAATCCCTGTTTACAACTTAACAATGCTGGATTTTGACCAAGAGAAGAAAGATGTATACTGTTTTATTGGCACGAGTGTATAAAAGGAGCCGTTGAAACTAGATCATGCCTGTTTAAATATTTGAAGAGTAACGCTGATGGAAAACCAATTATATTTATGTCAGCTACTTGTGTGAGCCAGTGTCGAAACATGTACATTCCTTCTCTGCTGCTATACTGCATTGAAACTTTTGATGTACCAGAGATTAATCAAAAGTATTTCGAGCCTGGCCACAGCCAAATGGAAGCTGATAGCATCCATGCTACAATTGAACTGGCTAAGAATAACATACGGATATTCCATCCTTCTGGATTTTATACCTTCATAAGCGAAAAGCTTCTCGGAAGCATGCTTATGATGTCTAATAACATGAAATGAGAACAGAAGACTTTATATATATTAAAGACTTGAAAACAGTATTCAAAATTCAAAAATTCAAAATTCAAAATATTTATTTTTGCGGAGACATGGGTAACATGCAGATGTTAACATTGAGACAACACAATTGAGACCACCATGCTCTAGCACAATGGCATGCAAAATTATTATTGCTATTTAAATTATTAAAACGAAAATGATTACTAATATTTAGATTATAAATTACACAAAATTAAATGTCAAAATAAACAATTACATCATATGACTATAATTTATCATTTAGAAACTCATTAATTGAATAAAATGTCCTTTCAATTAATAATTTCTTAAGCCTAAAAATGTCCTTGAAAATGTCAATATTATCTAATTCTCTTAAATTTTTAGGTAGCTTATTATAAATAGTCAGTCTCATCATAAACGTGCAGTTACTATAGAGTGCAGTATTATTCAAGAATGCCAAAGTTGTGATGGTAATGCTGTGAACTGGCTTAAAATAAGGTGGCTGCAATATCGCAAAAGGGATATTAAGCATATATATTTTAAGTACAAGTTGGATGACACGGAGTTTAAAATGATAAAAGTATATAAGAAGAGGCAAAAGAATAGCTGCGGACAAATTGTTTTGAAAAATGCATAATTAATGGACCCTTACCCGTTGCGGTGAAAAAGTATGAGCATTTACAAGATTTGTGCAGACAGGGAATCATTCCTACACAATATCACAACTTTTATAACAGTTTCACAGCTGGTTAATGATGGTGACGATGATAAAAAAAAATATGTGACGGATTAGGTTGTATTTTAGTTAAAAAACTGGCCCTTCAAATGAATAAAGTGTTGCTATTATTTATGTATTTCTATATGATTTAATTTCATAACAATTAACTTCTAAAACGTAAACGTAACGTATGACAACCAATTTTTGAATAAATATATTCTATAAGTGTATATATATATTATTTATGGTTAATTTTATTCTCTTCTAATATGGGTTAATTTTAGTATACTTTTTTCATTAGAAAAATATATATTATCCTTTATATATGGTAAGTAATACACTCTTCAAAGGTCAAAGAAGTGAAATTTGCATAATTTTTAAACTCTCCTGTAAAATTTTAAAAATGTAGATACGTTTATCTGGATCTTAAACCGCGCCCTGAGCTATACTTTCATTGTGCACTACGTACTAGAGGTGCCACAAAACTACATTCCGATGTCCCATTTTATTGTATATACGTATTTCATTCAGCACTCGCTAGAGAAAAAAAACAGATAAATTAAGTCCGGAGCTCAAGCGAGTGGCTGAGTGAAGCGTAGTGATGTGGCCCAAGTGACTTACAAAAGCATAGCGATGGCATCTCTAGGATATGCGTGCAATGGCATAAGGTACACTGATTATTTGAAAATTTAATAGTAACCATAACCATGCTTATTATACATAACTAGCTGTTAACCGGGACTTCGTTCGCATGGACCGATAAATAAAGTAGCCTATGTCCGGCCTCCTACCCTTAAGCTATATCTATGCAAAAATTTAGATCGATCCGTTCAGCCGTTTAGCCGTGATAACGCGACAAACACCCAGACAGAGAGGCACAATCACATATCACATAATATTTGTTAGGATTATATCTACATCAGCATACATTTAAATCACGCTGCTGGAATATCGACCTATTCTCGAAGGGTGACTGGGCCATATGCACATCGCTGGCCCATTACGCCATTGAATTTCTTCTCCGGAAATATGTAAGTTTCCGCACGATATTTTCGTTAACTGAAAGCCAGTGGTGTATCCGTACCAAGTTTTGAAGAACTCATTACATGGGCCCACCCGGGTTCGAACCCGCGAACCCATCAATATGAGGCGAGCGTGCTCCCACTGGGGTACCATGACTTTTAGATATTTATAACTAAGCATACTTTAGGTTTTTCTATGAAATCTTGGCGATGGGTCTTTCAGATTTGATTTCTGATCTAAGGGTTACCTAAGCTGAATAATGATTTTACACTTACCGGAGTTAATCAATCCACAGACCATGAAGACAATGAGCAACACATTTCCACCTGGATCAGGGAGGTACACGAGGGCATAAACTAACAACCCAACAAAGCATGCGCATCCCATAAACACCATGTAAATACTGTAGTAAGAAAAGACTCTGAGAGTGTGCAGATTATTCTGGGAAATAGAAAAAATAACACATCACAACATGTACCATCACACTAGTATTTTGTAGTGGTAGGACTCTCTTGCAGAGTCTGCCTGGGGAAGTACCACACCTTTGCCAGTTGTTCAGCCGCCAAGCAGTAGTGTGCAAGCATTACTGTGTTTCGGATTGAAGGGCAATGTTTCCAGCGCAATTACTGGGCATACAGAGATTTAACATCTAACATCTCAGGGTGACGAGCGCAGTGCATTGCCGCGCATAGTTTTGAACTGTTGAAGTTCAAAATTCTGGGTGGCACTGAACTATTATGGGCAAGAGTGACGCTTAACATCAGGTGAACGACTTGCTCGTCTCGTCACCGAGTAACATAAAAAAAAAAGCGAAAGTTTGAGTGTAAGTATGTAAGTGTGGTTGTTCCGTTCAACTTTGTACTGGCTAAATGGATTTGCATGTAATTTGGTATGGGGGTAGCTTATTCCCTGGATTAACACATATGCTACTTTTTATCCCGAAAAAATTAACCGTTCCTGTAGAATAGCGGGTGAAACCGCGGAGCGCAGCTAGTATTGTAATAATTTGATGGAAGAGAGAGTTTATTATCTATGATTCATCACTTAGCATCACATAAGCTGTGGTTTTCTTTGAAGGTCTTTATCTACGATTCGTAGACAGACACTTTAAAAATCACACTAATATTATGAATGCGGAATTGTGTAAGTATGTAAATATGTAAGTATTTAAGTGTGTTTGGTCCCGTTCAACTCTGTAACGGCTGAACGGATTTGAATGAAATTTGTTATGGAGGTAGCTTTTATTCCCTGGATTAAAACATAGGCTTTTTACATACATACTTTTTATCCCGGAAAAATATTTGGTTTCTGTAGAATAACGGGTGAGACCGCGGGGCGCAGATAGTGATGAATAAAATGATCGTATAAATACTTACAGTGCATAATCCAACAGTCAGAATTGCCATAAACATACTATCAATGACGAGGAGAATTATGAAAATTATAAGCATATGTGCTAAAGTAAATTCTTTCACGTATAGCTCATGGTAGCCATCTAATAAAATCACTATAAATATAAGGAAGGCTGCTAGCGAAACATCCGCCATCTGAAAAAGTAAAACACGGGGTTTTGACCAGATGTGGGCAACCTTTGGAAGTCGCGGTCTAAATTTTCGAACGTTCGTAAAATCGGGGCTACGGCCTGCGGCGATGTGTTTCTGGCTAAATAACGTTTTTTTTTTATAATACCGGATGACATTAAATAAAGTGCAGTAGTTCCTTTTAGAACCAAGTTCGGGCCGAATTAAACGTCGCGGCGGGCCGTAAGCGGCCGGCCGTGGGCCGGGCGTTGCCCGATACGCGGTTCAGTTTAGACCACAGAACAGAACATGGTTTTACTTCTTCTGTGGTTCAGACCATAGAATAGAATTTTACATAGATTGCTTCGTATAGACTGGGGCTCAGTTGTGCAAACACAATCTATTTAGCACCCTCGCGCTCGCTGTTTTCTTTAGTGAGTGATCGGCGAATTCGAGGAGCGATGTAGCTCTGATGCCACGTCATTAGAAGATATTTCGATAGATGGCACTTATTTATCAAGTACTAGACTAGACATACTTGAACACAAGTAATTCTTTGATAAATTTTGATTTAGACACTCCCGAAAAACATAATTAGTAATACATGGTTTTCGGTTCTATGAAAAATAAAAACCTATTTAGGACGTGTTCCACCATCTAGGTTAACTTTAAACTACAGTTATAGCTGCACGAAAAAAATAATTGAAATATTATTTGCCTGTAAAATACAATAATAATAATTTATCTGTTTTTACGTGTCTATAGACACGTAATTTTTACGTGTATGTAGTGTATACGTGTATTTTGCATCACGCTTTGATTTGACAAAAAAAAAAACGCGTGTTTGTAGGAATAATTTTTCAAAAAGTATGCTGAGTGCTCGTATATGCCAAATAATAGGTAGTAAATATTTACTAAAGCTAATGTATTTTCGAGTAACACGGTAGGTATAGCTGAAATGATGTGTGAGGAATTCTAAATTGAATTCTTTCTCTAATTATCTATGTTATATCTTAAAGGTGAGTGATAGAAATATTACAAATATTATACTAAAGCTGATAGATTGAGCAACTCTGTACTCCCGGAGGCCTGTGTTGCTCTAAGACTGGTAGCAATGATAATTATGTAAAACATTATATCTAGACTGCTTCAAACGAAGGGCCAATAAATTACTTAAAGGTAGGCAACGCACTGACAATGCCCCCGATATTGGAGGTGTCCATAGGCGGCGATGACCACTTACTATCAGGAGGTCCGTCGCTTGTTTGCCACCAATTACAATAAAAAAATACTAACCAGTGAAGACTAATAGACAAAGAAATAAAGGAGAGGTGAAATCTGTGCTTATCACACTAATATTATAAATGCGAAAGTTTGTTTGTAAGTATGAAAGTATGTTTGTTTCCGTTCAACTCTGTAACGGTTGAACGGGTTTTAGTTAAATTTGGTATGGAGCTTATACCCTGGATATAGGCTACTTTTTATCCCGGAACAATATTCAGTTTTTGTAGAATAGCGATTGAAACCGCGGGGCGCAGCTAGTAGGTAATAAAGGTTGTTATAAATTGAATCAACGAACACTCATGATCATCGATCTTGATCATTGATCATTTAAAATGCTACGTCACGTTTTCGTGCACGACTTTATCCATCAGCCACAAGTTGGCAAAGCATTTTAAGCACTTCCTATACATTAGTTCAGAATCCCGAAAGCTCAACATTATAAAAAGTTTTCAATTGATGTCAATCCACGATGTCAAAACTTTTTGATTTTAAAATTAAAATATTCGCGTCACTGATGATTATATTTGTTTCGTTTAAAAGTTTTAATAATGTTTTTTTAATATATTTTTTTAAGTTTTAGTTTTAAAATTCTACTTACCGATTTTATACACGACCACACTTGCAAACATGATTTTAATGGAATGCAATAACAACATTTTTTAAAGAACGGCTCTTCTCTGGGCATAATTATTGTTTACAAACAGAACAAAGACTGAATAATTTGGTTATATACATTTCAACTCGTCATTCCTCCGAACACTAGGTATATTACCAGAGGAGCGTCACTGGCTTACTTCACCATCGTGGCATCTATAATTAGATAGCCTTCATCTGTGTATCTATGGTACACATACACAGTTTGCTTCATTCAAATTAAACCAAATTATTGTTGAGATGCTAAAAATATGCTGATATATATTTGAAGAGTAATTTTAGATTTTGTACGATACCATTAACAAAGTATTTATAATTTGTAAATGTGAATTATATTGGTAACGATTATATAGTCTGGCGTTCATTCGTTCAGATTTTGTTTTCTGTGGTTGAAATAAACCAATCTAAAAGCTTTGTAGCATTGTAGCTAATCGCGGGAAGATTTGACCTTTATTCGTAACATGTTGGCGATTATCATTACTAAAGTTGTTTATTTTAAGGCTTTCTACCGTGAACGGTTTTCTTTAGGTCATAATTTCCATAAATTAACATGTATATTTGCTATTATGATTAATATTAAATGACTTAATCTTATGTGGCCTCTCGTAAAAAATACATCTAGGTAATTGAACGATTAGAGCCTACTAAAGCCTCTGGGCTCGGGGGTGGTTAGAGGTGGGGCTCAAGCCACCATCTACCAAAGCGAACCCAGGGAGGCCAACAGCGTCGAGTGGCGGACGCTGTTGTAGGCTCTAATCGTTCAATTACCTAGATGTATTATTTTTTACGTCTCACGACAGCTGCTAGCTGTCCCGGGAGGAGCCGAAGCGTGGTGCTGAGGCTTCGGTGCGTTCCTTTGGAGATCCCGGAGCCCTCGGTCAAGCACCAAGACAGGCCAACGAGGGGGTTTTAGTGGGTATAATCTCACATAACCCCGCTGCACCCCAAAGCAAAAGGTAAGTAAGATTCGTATTTATTTATTCTAAGAGCAGGATGTTTCTTCTTTGGTTTCGTGTTTCCCATTGATTTCATCGGAATTCTTTTGGATATAATTTTCGTTGCGTTTAAGTGTTAGATGCTTGCTCCTCATTGAAGTTGCGCTGTTCTTTATTTCTTAATTTTATCATTTCACTCTTCAATGTCAACATGATGCAGATGTCTATTGCTGAAAAATAAACGTTAAATCCGAGTCATCTACAATTTGTGATCATCTATTTGTTTGCTTGTGGCTCAGTGGGTGGGTTTCCACCTTCTGAGCTGTAGGCTGTGAGTTCGATTTCCACCCAGGACAAACATTTGTGTGATGAACATGGATGTTTGTTCGTTGTCTGGGTGTTTCTATGTATGCTATGTATGTATTTACAAAAAAAAAATGTATTCTATCAGTTATCTGGTTCCCATAGTACAAGCTTGCTAAGTTTGGGGCAAGATGGCGCTGTGTATGAGAACGTCCTCCAATATATATTTATATCTATATATCACCATCATCATCGTCAGCATATACAGCTGGGTGCAGTTTTTATCTTAATTGAGCCATTTGTGCCTTGACTCATATGTCTGCCATGTCTCATTTGTGCCTTGTCGTTTGAGATACTATGTGGACCAACTTTGGACCTTTTTTGCTAAACTGGAAACCATTAGTGTTTATTTTCAGTGAAAAAAGGTTAGACCAAAAATATTGTCAAACAGAGCAAGCCCTTGACAGTTGATCGAGGTCTAGGTCATTAATCAAGTCGGTTCGGCACCCCGCGAAGTAATTTTTATTTAATAACATTTAATTTCATTATAATAAGATTAATTATATTATTCTTTTATATTAGAATTGGTGTCCGATTATTTGACTTAATTAACTTAATTAACTTGACTCAATTAAAATCATGGAAATAAAAATATATAATAGGCTTAATTTCTACAAAAATCATCACAATATAAGTTGAACACTGTTTTAGATTTTCCGCTTGTTTACTGCATTTAAATTAATACACGCGGGATATTTATCACGCTTTTTAACCGACTTCCAAAATAAAAAGGATGAGGTTCTCAAGTATTTAAAAAAAAAAGTTTTTTTACCTCAGAACTCCGTCATTTATAAACCGATTTGGAAAATTATTTTTTATTTGATAGGATATACCAGTTTGGTTCCAATTTTATCGAAATCCAGTACTGATAATGGGATCCATGAGGAACTGAGGGAACTCCTCAAATATTATACTTAGGCAATTTTAGTATTTTCATCAATAATCGAGAATTTGCATTGGGAAAATACTTATAATTTGGTGAAGTGGAGCTGATAAATAAAGACCACAGAGGGCCACCGGAACTCCACAATGATAAGTATTTCACGGGTGGCGCCAAGAACATCTGATAGTGCATTTTTTTTCCAGAGTATTATAATAAAGTCAGTTTTTTTTTTTGTTTAAATTATTTATATATCGTTACATTGGAAATATCCCAGGAGTACTAATTTAAATACATACAAGTTGCTTCTAAATAGTGGATAAGCCCATGGCTCTTATTGCTCGTAGGAACCTTGAATGTCTACTTACATTGAAAGTCTTTTGTAGTGGTAGGACTCTTTTGCACAGTCCGCCCCAGTAAAAACCACACCAGTTATTAACAAAACATGCAAGCATTACTGTGTTTCAGATTGAACGGCAATGATTCCACGAAATTACTGGCCACAAAAAGGTTTCACATCTAAAAACTTGTGATGAGCGCAGTGAATTACCGCGCTAGCTTGCTAACACCAGGGACACAACAAAGAGTTATTAAAAAAAGAGTTACCCATCCATGAAAATCCAAGCAGCAAAAATAGAATCAACGAGTTCCAGGTTCTTATCGAAGTTTTATATACGGACAAGAAAGTAATGATGAATATTACTGCAGCTTCATACAAAATCATGTAAATACCGTAGTAGAAGAATATTCTCAACGCAGCGTATTTTTTCTGTAAGAAAATGATACCGTTAAAATAATTAAGTTAAAAATTGGCGTTACGCTGATTGCTGAAAATAAGTTTCTATTAATATGAGATACTTGTGTTTTTTTTAGAAGCACAAGTTTACTTAAAAGTTACGAATAAGTATTTCACTATCGATATGCATAGCGTTATATAATAAAATTAATGATTTTTTTTTTTTTTTTCGTTAAACAAAAAAAAACTAAGGGCGCTTTAAGCGATAAGGCCGCCAGTTGTTACACTAGTTTTAAGTTGTATTTTGGTCATTTGTATGTTATTTCTGGTGAGAACAATAAAGAGTTATCTACCTATCTATATATCTATAAGATATTTAAGCTCATTTTTGCTCGTGCATGTAAGTTTATAACTTTGGCAGTTAAAGGCTGTAAAGTATTCAGATAGACAGACAGACTGACAGACAGACAGACGGACATGACGAACTTGTAATGGTTCCTTGTAGTACTACGGAAACCTAAAAGCAAAAATCCGACTCCGTCACATAACCATGAGCCTTCGGTCGGATACAATAAAGAGGCTCACACAGAGTGATTTTTTTTAACGAAGTCCCGCGGCATACAGCCGTAACTAATCCAATCCCTTTGTTGGTGACACTTTACGTCACTATTCGTGTTCGCGTATTCGCTTTATTTAACCGAATACGATGACGTGAAATTACAGTATTCGCCTACATTTGCCTATTATCACGAATAAGACGAATACGCAAATACACGAACACTCATATCCGCCGGTTGTCGGTTTTTGGTCACATAATTTGGTTTTGGATTCAATATTATTTGTTGCTATTCGCGTTCTAGTGTTCGTGGTATTCGATACACAATTATTTGATTAAACACAGCGAATATGGTATACGTACACAAATATAGATGTGAAGTGCCACGAACCAATATCGATGATGACGTATTTTCAAAGTGCGATGACAGCGCCGCAACTGGGGGACTTCTTTCTTAAAAGCACTGTACATACAGCACGCATATAGCCCCAAAAAAATATTCTTCTTAGCAGTCGGGTAAAAAAGGTCACGCCAAAAAAATCTTACCCAGAAAACACCAACAATCAAAGACAATATGAAGACAGTATCTACAATCGAAAAAAACAATATTCCAAGAAATAAAGCCTCGAGTGTACTGAGCGGGTACCGAGTATCACTATTGTTGGTTAGCCAGTAACGCAACGGAATGGCTACAGTGAACAGAGAAATTAATATGTCGGCAACCTGAAAATAATAAACGATCAATCACAAACGATATTGATATTAATTGATATGGATATTAATTGATATTGATTGCATTCTGTTTTGTATGTTTATATAAAAATATTTATATTATGAATATTTATTCATAAATAAATAGATATAAGTAATAAAGAGATTTTCTGCCCTAAAACTGAGAGTCTCTCCAGAACATGGTCGCACACTGTATTGCGTATTTAAAAATAGGGGAGGCACAGTTTTCACCCAAACTATGCCAAATAACAAATACACGACCAAAACCAACAAGAAAAAACAAGAGGATAATAGCTATATATCTCCCACATGCTCTCTCGTTCATTAGATATCACCATTAAAATCAGTAAAAAACTTTATTGCTTTTCTTACTTCAGTCAAAACTAGTACCTATCTATATCTATATGAAGTACTTAACTTAGCCGTGCTAAACTAGAAAGCTATCAACAACAAGTATAGTACACGATAGTCCTATTTGGTCGACTTGTTGAATTAACTGCTAGCATGCAATTTGATAAAATTAATATAGGAATCAAGAAGCAAAGATATCAAGAAGGGAAGATAAATCAAAGATTTTTGAGTTTATCTAAATTGATAACCACAACCAATAAAAAAAGTATACGCAGCAGAGCTTATAATAGTAATATTGTTCCCATAAATTTCTCTATACCGTCAAACACCTATGGTACTACTATAATTTTACTTTGAAAACTGACATGGTTTTAATACATTTTGTTTTAATAAAACGGAAATACTCACGTTAAATTGAGTCGGTTATTCCGACTATAGTTTCGATCACATTCGGTGACCTATTTCAAGGAATGTTAAGCGAGGTTAGATTAGATTGAACGTGATTATTCCCGTTTTATTAAAAAAAAATGTACTACTATAATTTTCTTAAACAGATTGCTTACCAATTTAAACCAGGCCCAAATTTGCAACCAAAATGTCAATGGCACACATCGGCAGCATTTAAGAAACAATGGCTTATCCCGCATTTTATTTACTTATAAACAAAAATAGACGTGGACGATTATGAATACAGAACTCATCAAAATTATCTTAGAGTTACCTTTCATACTAATTTGAAAGATCGCGTTCGTGAATGTCGCTTGATGACGTAAACATGCGTTCCGAAATACTTGGGGCGATAGCTCGGCAATCAATGACAGTTCGGAAGACGCGCAGACGTGACGTTTCTTGTGTTGGAAACAAGCCAAAGGCAATTATGTACTACTAGCTGCGCCCCCCGCGGTTTCACCCGCTATTCTGTAGATACCAAATATTTCTCTGGGATAGGAAATATGTGTTAATCCAGTGTGTTAGCTACCTCTACACCAAATTTCATTCAAGTCCGTTCAGCCGTTACAGAGTTGAACGGGAACAAACACATGCTCACCTACTTACACACAAGCTATCGCATTTATAATATTAGTGTGATTTATTTGTCTTGAAATGTTCGTAACAAACACTTACGAGCAGTTGGTTTCCACTCGGCTCCGCTGCGGATATGGCACTTGCAAGATCTGGAATGTCTTTTCCCCGAAGGTCTCTTCGCAGAGATACTTTGACTTTGACTTTGATACAATATACAGCGTTTTTTTATCTGGTATTTTTTTTTCGATATTCGTCCATTCCACTCCCATTGTAAACTTATTACATATATTTTAGCTACACCTGAACTAAGCCCTTGTCCCTCCGAAAAGAAACAAGTAAGTACAGTCTTACTAGATTCTTGGCTTCATCCGATGACAGTGAAGCCAAGAGGCTATTACAAGTTCCCACATTTCCATCGCAAACAACTAGACGTTGTAACATATATCGTCTGGCTCCGGACACATTCAGAACATGCTGGACATCTTCAACCAATAATTATTGCAAACTTCACAATGAAGCGACTCTGATAATCCTAAGAAACTTGAACTTGTTTGACGGAGTATGTCTGGAACGGAGCCTCATAGAGCGTCTTCAAACACCTCTTAGAAGCACTACACACCAATACTACAAATTTTTATTTATTTATTATTTAGATTTCTTTGATTTTTGATTTGGTCTGTTTTGATTAGACAACACACCACATTTCTTTACAAAAAGTGTACCACGTAACACAAAATAAATCCCTTACTGCACACAGATGTTTCTTTGGTGATGATGTGTGATGCGCCTTTCTGGTGAAGCATTGCATCGATATCGGCATTATGTGACCTTACGAGAGTAAAAAAAAAAGATGTAGAACCTGATAAACCACGTTTTGTCAAGATTGGTCGAAAAATACGACCCCTACGTGAGTTCCGACATACGGAGATTATACATTGGCCGTCGTATGGCACCGCAGCAAATTTTCCCCTAGGGAGAAATGGGGCATTTGGCCAATCAAAAATCGCCGACGACAAGAAAAATCTACGAAGTTGTAGAACCTGTATACCAAGTTTCGTCAAGATTGGTTCAAAAATACGACCTGTACGCGAGTACCAACATACGGACATATGAAAGCAAATTTTGCCAGTTAAAACTCAGACCTTTCGTTCGCTTCGCTCACTAGGTCAATATTTTTTTTTAATATTTAGAGGGCCATGAATATTTTGGTACCAAATATAATTAACCAAGGTTAATATGAAAGTATCTTTATTTTTATAATAAATATTTTTATTTAAACAGCAAACACGTGATTTTTTTTTAAAATGTTTTAACCATATACCAAGATAAAAATATATAATGCACATTGACAAAATCGAACAGAACGAACGAATATAAATACTAGTACATATTATTGTTATAGATACAAAAAGTGATAGATACGCCTCAGTGGGACCATATCGAGAGCTGAAGCCGCGGCGGAGGCAGCCGAAGATGCCAAGCGACGCAAATATACCTTTCTTTAAAACAATTACATATTTCCGCCGCTGGGTTTTGAAACTTTTGGGCCTTGGAGTCCAAAAGTTTTGTAAAAAAAATTCACCAAAACCGCCACGATGTCGATGCCGCGGGTGACAAGAGGGCTGGCTCACAAAGAATATCGTTAACTATTCAGCGCGGAAATGTAGCCAGCATTCTTGGCACCCTGGCTCACGGACATCCTCTTGTTTTTGAGTAGGATTTTTATTTTTTAGGTTTTAGTTTAGGCTGCTTGTTATTTTTTTTAGTTACAAAGTAATTATTTTAGTTTTTCTTGTTATATTTTTTCTTGGTGCTTTTGAAATGCAACTGAGATCGTTGACTTTTCCATATCTAGGCGGCACACAAATGTTATAGTTGGCCCGACAAATTTTGCTAGTGCACTAAAATGTTTTCTACCGACCGTGCTAAGATTCATACTTAATATAACTAGTAGTTCGCGGCGAACTGAGACCTCGCGACCCCTATATCTTCACAACCCCTGGACCGATTCAGCTCATATTCGAACTTAATTTTTTTATTGAAATGAAATATTTGCCTACAAAATTTCATGAAGATCGGATCAACGGCTCGCAAGTTATCATCGGACAAATATACACACAAACATACAAACATACATACAAACATACATGTCCCAGATTTGTCTGAGACCTTCGCTTCGCTCGGTCAAATATTATATTTTCTTATTGTTATATTTCAAAGGTAGATTTTGTATATTGTTTTTATTGTTATCATTTAAATTAAACTATAAATTCATAAATTATTTATTACGCGTATGGGATATAAGTATAGAAGGTGGAATTAAAATTAAAGACTGAGCGCCATATATATTAACGTATCATATAAACTGTATTAATATTACAAAAATATAATACTAACGACAATATTATGACAAATGTAAGTAAATGTAAGTTTATACGTGTATGAGATAACTCTTTTCAGGGATGCAGAACAGATATGAGTGGGACTTCCGGTGATAACAGTTGTTTGCGAATAAGTTGATCTCTGTAATGCATAAACGCTCTATAAGCGAATCGCACTATTAATTAATAATACAGTAATTGCGTAAGTTTCTGTTTGATCCCACTCAAGTTCGTAACGGCTGAACGGATGAGGGTGAAACTTAAAAGCTCTTAACCTGGACTAAATTAACACATAGCCTTTTTTATCTCAAAAAAATATATGTTTCTGTAAAATAGCAGCTGAAAATGCGAGGCACTGATACTCTGATAACTCTTTTCTCGCTTTCATGTGTTACATCTTTCATGAGCGAAAATTGAATAGATAAGTTTTATAGAAATAGATCAGCTTATCAAGCGTTTATTGCATAAGAGAGAAATATTATTAATGACAGAGGGCACACAGCCAATTTTAGGAACATATACCTAAAACTGTATGATCTTCTGCATTTCTTATAATACCATTAACATAGATAAAATACAGAAAGTTTCTTTGCCATTAATAAGGACCATACATGTAACAAAATGTACACATAAGTATTGTCACATTTAGTTTCAAGATATTATAGGACTAAAAAAAAAACAACTCATTGCTATCTTAAAATACTATCGTCGGTACTGAACTGAAAGAAGGTCATTGTACGCATTATTATGGATCGTTTTTATTCTGTACCCAACCCATAATGCTGTTTCTTATAATCTATTCATTGAGTTTGAATGACGTTTATCTATGAAACATCTGATTTTTCGCAATTTCGAGGTTGGTCCCATAAAAGTATTTTTTTTGGAGCTCTTTTCGGTGTAGCACCACCGTACCGTCGAACCCTGTATTGTATATGAATAGCACAATAAATACTATATACAAAAAACTTCTTAGCGTAGATTTGTCGCTCAAAATTTATCATATTCAAAAGTTCCACCCTTAGTTACAGTTCCTTTATCTTTTGAAAAATTTCCATGAAACTGGTCATCTATTCCAATTTCACAATCTTCCGTTCCATTTATAAGAACATGAGTTCCAATTCCAGATTCGTTATTTCTGTTTTCCATGGAACACTCGGCTTCAGCTGCAATATTAGTGAATCTAAAACTGCGACCGTTGCTCAATTTATTGATTTCACTTCGTATCAATAAAATCATATACGCCTGGACTCCTGCAACAATTACTAATATTGTAAACCAATTCCTGAACTAGGTTGCTATTGTGACACAGAAATCAAAATTCTTATTTCAGGCAACAGATTTTCATAAAAAATATTATGTTGATATCATAAATATATATATATATATATATTTATAGTTAACCGCCGCGACATCCGCGGAGATCTTAGAGGTATTAAGTGTAATCGTGTAATAGAAAGAATGAAAGAAAAACATTTATTTTACGCACATAACACTACAACATCAACTTCACAAAATACTGTAAATATAATGAAGAGAAAGGATCATAACATATATAATTATGTTCAGTTGTCGCTGTAGTGTCCAGTGCGAGAAAAAAGGTCAGTGCTCAGCGATAATGCTGCGGATTTCTCCACTGCGCTGATTTTCAGCACTGACCGTCTGAGACTCACGGGACTGTGACACGAGGGAAAAACATTATGGAAATATAATAAAATTAGCTATAAATAATAAATAAACATTAAAAACATAGGGGTAGGTGTACAATATTTATGCACAGAGATAAATAATATGACCCACCCATTGAGCCATTGTGTACTACGTATTAAAAGGTACATCACACTACATCGCGATTTCCCACTTAATTGTGGCGTGAAGTGTGGCAAATGCCAAAATTTACTTAGTCACTCGCTATATAGAGCTTGTGAGGTGCTTATTGCGATGATTGTTTGGTTCAGCCGACGACACTGCGCGACCACGAACCGTATCGCCGCGCTATAAAGTGTATGGTCACACAGCGTCCTCGGCTGAGCCTAAACATCATCGCAATAAGCACCTCACGGTATGGGCCCAGGTGTAGTATTAAATAAGTACGCGACACCACGAGAGAGCCCGCCCTTATTACTGCGAATAGGTTTTTTTTGACTGAGTGCAGTGTGGCACATTGGCCACAAATTAATAAATAATATTTTATTTGGTAACGAAATTAGTGTCTTAATATAATAATAAAAACGTAAAAAACAGGCACGTAACCAAAATTGAAAAATAAAATTCAAATATATAAAATTAAAAAAAACACGAGTAATAAGTCATCACTGCTACAACTACTTTCGATTTTTATTCTGGACAGATATCCAAAATCAATATATCGGACAACATAAGTTATTGGACAGGCCCTGCTGTATGCTGTTATTCGATCTTCGTATTTTGGCCCAAAAAACGCAATAAGAGATCGAATAAATGCAAAGAAATCAGGAACCCGTGCATCAGAGAACATGCTCGACGCGCTGCAAAATCGAGGCTTCTTCATAAGGATGCGAAATGCGTTATTATATTGCACCCTTATGGTGCTATATGCCGTTTTTGTATACCTTATCCAAAGCTGACAGGTATATAAACACATGCAGTACGCTATGAATAAGGTAAGTTCTACGTCATCCGAATACTTTGCAAACCTGCGTGCGAGCATGTTACATCTGATGGACAAGTTTCTTCTTTTCCCGCTCCATGTCCAGGTTGATCGACATATCCTCAGTCATAATATGACCTAGATACTTAAACTTAAGCTATCTCATTTGAACTAAAATAAATATTTAATTTCATGCCCCATCCATGAAAGACTTATACTCACATTTTGAGGCCTTATTATACCCTGAGTCACTGGGGACGTAATGATACCCCGAGTTTGTGAAAGCTAGTTATATTCTAAAGATGTTAATAAACAGTTAGATGGACATCGCAATGTAGAGCGGCGTCTCCTCTAACACGTAGTACATAGAGGCTCAATTCTTACCTAAGAACGCGACGCCAGTGACCACTTTTGTTACAATCATAGCACCATAGGACATGTATTGGTAATGGTGGGAACTTCCATATCGTACACTGTAGCTATCGCCGACTGATAAGTCATAAATGGTAGATGAAAAGAATAGAACCGCGATGATGCTCAGTAATACAATACTATAAATATAGAACACTTTTAACAGCTTTGTGGTTTTCTGAAAATGAAAATGAAAACAATTGTAGCCGTTAAACTTCAAAAACCAGGTTATAAGAAACAGTTTAATCAGATTTTTATTAAAAGTAGCTTCAAACAAGATGTTTATTAACCATGTTATTTTCTATTCAATTTTGGCCCAAACAATAAAATTAGCAGTTGTAAGTTGCCGTTACCATTTTAAGTAATTTTTACTATTTCACTATAAAAACAAGACTCAGTCATAGCCTAAGTCCACAATTTTAGTCATCTTAAATCGAATTCATGCTTTAGTAAGGAGGTGGAAGCTTTTACTGACTTTTGGAAACAACATTAAAAGACACAATTTGCCACTGTAAAGGATTTCACATCAATTAATCGATAGTTAATAATCCAGATAAACACTGGAACACAATTATTTTTCTCCGCTTTGGCGCCAAATCTCGTCAAACGGCGTTGCATGTGAAAATGTTGACGTTGTTTCATATAAAATATGGATTAAAGAAGTGATAAAACACGAATTTTCGTGTTGTTGCCAAAAAAAACCTACAAGCTACAACCCTACAAGCTTCCACCGCTTTATTGAAATATGACTAAAACTGAACCTGAAATTGACTTGTCTGAAATCAGGACTTGAATGAGACTTATTTTTACTGGGAATTATTAGATATATGACAAAACCGAGGTATGATAAGACCTGACACACCACGCATGGAGTCAACATTAAAAAAAAAAAAACAAGTTTGGACATTTGGATTATCTATAGACCTTTAATGGTATCTGGATAATCCAACTGTTATTTTTATGTAGTAGGCTAAGTAGCTTAGGTAGTTGTAGTTTGTATATATTTTGCTTAGTTAATAAAGGCATTTGCCCGTAAAAGCCAGTAAGTGAGACTGACATAAACTTTGTTGTATTTATAATTTCGCGAAAACTTATCTGCTACTATTTGTGTATCTACATATTGCAAGGATAGCCTCCTTGCAATATGTAAGGCAAAACAACAATTTCAGAGCTCTCTTATTTAGTTTAGAATATAGCACATCAGAATTTCTGTCATCCGTGAGAGCTAAGCCGCATGGTAGAAAAAAATAAAAAAATAAGCAACTAAGCGAGAGTGGCGTCAATTTTGATGTACCGTAGCAACTAAATATCTGCTCTATCCTTGCAATATGCACGACAGGGACAACAATTTAAGAGCTTTCTTTAGTTTAGAATATGGCACATCAAATTTGTGGTATACATGACAGCGGAGCAGCTGAGCGAAATTAATGTAGAAGAACGAATATTTTACCCGATGTCCACCTATCAAAAACACGACAGTCATACCAATATCCACCATCAGGAATAGCAATAGAGCCATTCCTAATATAATCATAGGCAGTATTCCAAATCCAAACATAAATATGAACTGGATGTACAATTGCAAAACGAGAGCTCCAAACAGAAACACCATTAGTGTTAGTACCTGAAAATGATGGTAAATTATATACATTTTTACCCGACTGGCCAAGAAGGAGGGTAATGTTTTTGGGGTGTATGTTATTATGTAAGTATGTAGGCAAGTCTGTTCGTGTTTCCTGTAGCCTAACCGGCTTGACCGATTTATTACTTTTTAAGTCCGGAGTGACATAGGCTACACTTTGCAGTCGGGTATCACGTTATTCTTTTTAATATTACTTTTAAATACGTCATTTATTTAATTGTCGCCGGGGTTTCGCCCTTGTGAAAATGTTGAGCAATTTTCTTTTAATATTCTCCTTTAACCGAAACAATTTAAATGGTGCACGAGTTGTAAAAAAAAAATTGCAAACACATTTTCCGATATTATTGTACATTTTATTAAATGTATGTCAATCCGTAAAGAGGAATCCAACTACAACTCAATCGTCAAAATCGGTCAAGCAGTTTAGGCTATAGAAACACACAAACATACTTACATAAGCCCCAAAAACATTATCCTCATTTTTGGGCAGTCGGGTAAAAAGAATTTATATAGATTGAAGATAACAAACACGAAATTACTTTCCTGATAAATGTAAAATGTATTAAAAAGGTACCTATGTTTCTACTAGTTTACCTCATTTAGTTGTCTAATCCTTGTTTAATTTTAAATGTTACATGATTTAAAAAAAAAGTGTTTTACAGAGAGAGCTGTCTTAAGTTATAATACATAATACATGAGCTCAAGTTACCGATGAAGGAAAATATCGTGAAGAAATAACATAGTACCATGGTACCATGGTGGTACCGTACCCGCATGGTGGTGGTACTTTCGTTACTAATGTTTCTAGTACTCGGCTGGCTAACCCTCGAGTTAAACACTATCGCCAAGAACGTCGGTGTTTCGGCAGGCTTACTAGTGTGTTCATCATCTTCAACCACACCGTCACTTATCAAGTGAGCTGTGGTCCAAACGCCGAACATATAAACCAAAATAATATTTAATTAAAGCAATGAAGGATAAACTTACCAACTTGATGTACGCCCAAACTATTAGGCCATACCGTAGAGGTATGCAATAGCAGCATCTTTTAAACTCTGGTATTTCCACTTTCATGTTAAAATTTTAATTTGTTTAGAAATGTTATCGACTGAAATGTCTTGTATTATTTTACTAACCAGCCTGAACGTTCAGTTTATTTATTACTAAACAAAAACGCTGTGTTAACCGGGTAAAAATCGAAGCTTAAACGCGACTCTATCAGTACAGAGAATGAACGGAAATGGATGGAAAAAAAAATGAGCTTATCAGTGGGTATTTGTAAATTATCTACATTGTACTTCCTATTATGC
Organism: Apocheima hispidaria; assembly: GCA_947579745.1. Classification (NCBI taxonomy): domain Eukaryota; kingdom Metazoa; phylum Arthropoda; class Insecta; order Lepidoptera; family Geometridae; genus Apocheima; species Apocheima hispidaria. The sequence continues at coordinate 12,700,939 of OX388160.1, forward strand.
ATGGATACTGAGAAAAAGCTCTAACATATCAGCCTCATAATGAATTATCTGCCAGCAGCATAGTTACACGTTTCTGTGTAATATTGTCGGCCCTGTTATTATTAAGTTATTATATATTACGAGGATAGTTCATCCGTGAGGTTTTGGCGCATTTGATATTTGAAATTGTACAGCTGTCGCTCTGTTTCCCGTGTGCGCGATAGAGAGAGCCAGTGAGTTTTCCTAACTTTTTGATGAAATTAGCGTTTCGGGGGTAGTCTTTTATCACCCCGTAAATTTTAACAAAATCTTTTGTTTTTGGTGTCAATGGCTTGGATAAACCATAATCTATGCCGCTGTATTTCGTTTTTTCAATAAATGTTTATGGTATTCTAATAACTACTTTTCAACGTCGTATTTTCGGCGCAAAAAGTTGGTCACTTTAAGTGCCTATAACAAGGATGATAGTGCGAAATTAAAAAAAAAGTGGCGTGTGGCAGGTCGCCCTCTTCCCTTCAATTTGGTTGAGGAGAGCGATGGCTGGCACATGCGTCAACTCGTGAACGGGTGCTGCTTGCGGGAGCTGGACTGCTCGGAGTATATACGCAAATCTATAATAGCACTTAGCTCTTTATTAGCATATTCGTTGGTATATTCCTTTTGTAAAGTCTTTATTTTTTATATTCCGTTTTAGTTGATAAAATATTTGTAAAACTTGATATATGGCACGGACCCCGGAGTCCGTGGAGCAGTATTGTAAAAAAAAAAAAAAGCTAAAAATAAACAAGCACATAACGTTGTTTTGTTTTATACACACAATTTTCTACGGAGTCGATAACATATAAAAAAATCATCAAAATTGGATAACATTAGATAGGGGTGGGTATCAGACTACGCTTTTTGTATGGACAAGACGGCGGTATACTCTATTCTTAATTAAACCAAATAATAAAGTGAATTAAACAAAGGTAAAGCTTTAAGCGAAATATTGTAAAAGTATTTGGAATTTGAAGAATGTCAAAACAAAAGAAGCACTGGAAGTATAGCAAAACTCATTTATTATTGTATTCAGTTAGTAAAATTTAAAAAAGCAGTTACTTTAGATAAGGCAGGAATTGTCAGGAGGATCCTCACTTTGCAGCCATAACCACCGGTAGCTTGGGCCCTGCCTTGATACCGGCAGTTCTCTACTTTAAAGTTCTATAAAATACTTATATTAGCAGAGCTTTCTGATTTATAACTAATATTCACGTTGAGTCTTTTTAGTTTGATTAATAATTCCTTCATATTGTCTGTCAGCTCCATTTTCATCACATATGTTCGGTATATCCATGTTTGGATAGTTAATGCCTTGTTCGTTTGTTCCATTTTCAAAAGAACACTGTGCTTCAGCAACGAGATTATCAAATCTACAGTTGGTACTGTTCTTTAGTTTAACGATCTCACTTCGCAGCAGTAAGATCATATAAGTTTGGACTCCTGAAAAAAAAAAGCTGATAAATGTATTTCGTTAATAGTCTTTACGTCTCAATTCGACAAACGATTTTTCTGGTTTTGCTTCATTTTAGAAACTAGTCTTTAGTCTATCCTACATTTGTCTGTATCAGCCTTTAATCAGCCTGTTGGGATATCAGCCTACCCTTGAAGGGTGATTATGTCATATCCATACTACTTCACAAAAGTTAACAAGCAAGCAGAGAAATAAAGATAATCGAATTTATTTTTTGAAGCGGATCTATTCTGCATAATTATTATTCTTTCACGAAAATCGTTTTTTTCGGGGGTACAATTTTCGTATGTGATTGTCATTCTTCTCGTATAGATTTTCTTTGGTAAGGGTAAGGAGCTACAGCCTAGCCTGTGATCACTTGATATTATGACATTTTTAAACAGTAATTTGGAAGAAAAATGCAGGGTCACTCGCGCGGTCGCTTATATTGCAAATTTGTTTCACGCACTGATAATCATCAAAATACTTATCTGGTCGTAAAAAAATCCGACTAGAAATGGTATCATTTGTTAGGTTCAATTTTTTTTTAATTATTCTCAGTAGTACCGTGTGCCACTGTAGACCGGATTCCGGATACTATAGCGTGGTAGAAGTTGGAGGGAGGAACACGAGTAAGGCGCAGTCGGTCGGAGGAAGTTGTGCGGTTAGCACCTTTAGTAGCACATATCTACCGTTACTCTGCTCGAATGTCATAACTATCAAGTATTTAATGCAAAGTGAAGAAAAAAATCGGTATCTTCAGGAAACCGGACCTTTATAACACACTTAAATCCGTAGTAAAAAAGTTATTTGTGACTCGTTAATATGAGTTAAATATTTACCAAGAAAAGAGAATCCCATCAAGATATCGATTTGTATTGCACCCAGTAACTCTGTGTATCCAGATTGGCGGACTGACTGATTGAGTCTATTCATAATGCAAAGGTCATGAACCGTGGCCCAAGTGAAGAACATCATGACAAGACATAGTAACACTATGTTGTAAATGTAGTACACGTATAACAGCCTCGCGGTTTTCTGAAAACAATAGTGGCATTAGATAGATAGATAGATAGATAGATAGAAAATCTTTATTGTGTACACCAAAATAATAATAACACACGTACAGAACTATCTTATAAGCTAGTGCCACAAGTGGCGGCCATTAGGTGTATAACCTACAAAACAAGCGGCTGAAAAATTTGACAATAATGGCGAAATGTAATGTTTCTTATCGGGACTTAACCACGCTAAAACTAGTGAATTTACATATTTTAGCGTTGTTAAGTCCTGATAAGAAACATTAAATTATATGCTCAAATCGCGAAAGTTTAAAAGTTACAAATAATGTCGAAGTCAAATATGACCAGCGGGCTTATCCCGTAACTCTGAAAGCGATAGTGATAGTGCGCGAGCGGGACCGCGCATAGTGCGACTAAGTTGGTACGAGTGGGATGGCATGCTCTAGCAATCAGAATCACGAACGTTTCAGAGTTTGGGGATAAGCCCGCAGGACTCGGGATCGTTTCCTGGTCGTGGAGATCTTTGAATATCACGTGGGTCAGGGTGCTATGTTGTCCGTGTCTTTATGTGTGTTCCAAGGCCAAGTGAATCCCAGGCTATGAGTGCGATGAAAAATAAAGCACACATAATAGTGAACAAATGAACTATTTTTTTAAAATTGTAAACAGTCTGCTAATCTTCATAAATGTATGTGAAAGAGATTGCTCTAGCGGCGTCGCAGTGAGTGCGTTCGTTAGACTTCTAGAGAACACTTGCGAACACCATCCCCGATGCCTAGTTTACAGCATCTAAGCTGATAAGTTGGCTAGTGTAAAAGTCAACTAAAGACTTTGTAAATAGTCAGTATGTAGTGTAGCTAAGTAGCTGAGTTAAGGTACTATTCCGAATCGAGCTGCCAAATGCAACTGCCGACAGCAATTGCACCGCTGAATGCACGGTTTGCCGCGAAGCTCGGAAGTCTTTTCATAGAAATATATCAAAACCAGTCGTGCAGTTGCCCAACTGCATGCAGTTGCTGCTCGTGCTGTCGGGAGCTGCAGTTGCCAGCTCGGTTCGGAATAGTACCTTTAGTGATCTAATCAACTGTGGTCAGTTCCACTTGTAGCCCTCCCACTTCACGCGCGTACTTTTACAGTAATTTCCTCAATATGATGCGTCTTTTAGTAACTACTTACCTGATGTCCACCAATCAAGAAAATCACGGTGAGGCAAGTATCCACTATCAAGAGCAGTATAAACATAGATTTAATTACTATCACATTCGTTGTCAGAGCCGTAGGATGGGTTGCAAAAAAGTACGTCACAAATGAAAACATCACCACCAATAATACCTAAAACAAAATTAAAGGTTATTAATAAGAGAAAGAAAAGAAAACTGTAATGTGGCTAACACTGGATATAAGGTTGAATCAAACGGTATTTCGTAAAATTACGGTATAACTTAGTGCTCGCCGTGGCACGCTCGCTTCGCTCGCTCGGCTCGCGCGTTGTTTGTCGCAGTTCAAACATAATCTAACCTACTGTTCGGGGCTACTATATTATGTTACAGTTACTTTTTATCGCTTCGGCAGCCGCTTCCGCGGCACACTCGCTTCGCTTCACACTCGTTGTTTGTCGCAGTTCAAACATAACCTAACCTAGTTCACGGGTCTACTATAAAGTATTATGTTACAGTTACATTTTAGCGCTTTGTCGGCCGCTGCCACGGCACGCTCGTTTCGCTCGTTCGGCTCGCGCGTTGTTTGTAACCTAGTGTTCCGGGCTAATACATTATTTTAAAGTTACTTTTAAGCACATCGCCGATCGCTGCAGCGGCACACTAAGCACATTACGACCAACACTTTTTATGAACCCATCAACAATACCCTCAAAATCCCTTGCGCGTCCAAAAATAAAGCGACCAAAAGTCACACGTTACAAAGTAGTACCAGCAGAAGATGACACCTATATTTATTGGACGTGAACAACATAAGCACCACGATCAGAAGCAGTATAACTCTGACGTGCTACGGGAGAAGGAATTGCTTTTTGGTCTGGAGGCAAAAAAGTGGACGAACTTGTAGAGGGAGCTGTTTTCAATCCCAGAGGCAGGGATACTGATGCAGAGGATCTAATCCAGCTGGGAGAAGTGGCGAGAGAATGCACATTGACCGTCGAGCGTGAATTTGGGAGAGTGCCCTAACCTGACCTGACATCTGTGAATTTAAATTCATCTCCTGAAGAAATATTATCGGGAGAGCACGCTCTTAAATCACTTTTTATAGGCATGCGCCTGAATATTTGATTTCATCATTTTTTTAATTATTTTTATTTGAAAGGATGCCACTATATAAAACAATAAAAAAACAAAAATTCAAACGCGTTGTTAGCAATAAAAAAATAGTTTCAACGTGGGGCATGCTTTTCAGGTATTTTCAAAATTCCTCACGGACCGACTAGTTGGTTCGAGAGGAATTGGTCTGTAGGTCAGGAATGGTAATGTTACTCACCAATCTCATGTACCCGCAAATTATAAGTCCGTATCTCAGGGGTAAACAGAAACAGCATCGTTTCAGGTCTGGTAATTCCACTTTCATATTTAGAGAGATATTTTTCTTATGTACGAAAAACCAAGTAATAAAAAAGTGGTCAACTAGGAATTTCTCCTAGTTGACTAATCCTAGTACACACGACTGCTTGTCTGAATTAGCGACAACGACTCATGTCCGATGACTAGAGTTGCCAGATGCCGGATTTTTTCCTCGTAACGGGACTGCCTAAAATCTCGTACTTTCAGTACATAATCACGTACAAGCGTGGTACTTTATTCAGAGTAAATTCGCGCAGCTATGATATAATTATATCTCATTTGAAACATTTTTACTGGGCTACTGGAATATATAAAAAACATTTCAAGTGAAAAACTTATTTTATGAAGTTTTTTTTTTTATATAAGAATTGTTTTAAAAAAAAAAAAAGTTTGAAACGAAATGTAGGTAATTGCGTTTCTACCCGTAGAGAGAAAGAAAAGGTTTTCATAGGTGACAGGTGCCATAATCCCCACGCTTGGCAGGCGGCGTGGGGAACGCAGAACGTTCACCGTTTGCTAAAAGGACGCTGCTACCAGTCCTTCGATGTTTCTGGTTGCAGTTTAAGGACATGACTAGGGATCGGGTTTAATTGTGTAGTCTATATATTGTTAAAATCTTGTACATAAGCTTACGAGATTCGTATTTTTTTCGGTCTCGTACACAGAATGCTAAATGTCGTAGGTAAGCGTACGAGATTTCTTGTACGTCTGTCAACGCTGCCGACGACCATCTTGTCCCGTATACAGGTTGTTACTGAATGGTGCAACAATAATGAAAGGTGTGTACGTACTCATCATTATGAACAACTTTCACTATGGAACCAATTATGAACTCGCGAAAAAATACAGTTGTTCCATACATTTTGAGGAGTCTCATTGATATTTTTCTATGGAACAGCTGTTTTTTTTCGTAGATAAATGTCAATGACTTTCGACAAAATGTATGGAGCAGCAGATATTATTTTCTCGATTTCAGGGTTGGTCCAATAGTAAAAGTTGTTCATAATGATGAGACCTTTCAATATTGTTGCACCTTTCAGTAACACCTTGTATAAGTAGTAAGCTCTATGGTCTTGTCTTTGTCAGTTCAGGACATGACCTAATCTTAAATAACCTAGGTAAATGTGATACAGACGCGAAGTCTAATCGTTCTATTCTCGGGAAAACGTAGACGTTATCGTAATGCATCCATTTTAGTGTACAATATTTTAAAATATCCAAATTTTTTATCACCCATTCATATTCTTGTTTTGTAGCCCTACTATATGTTCCGTGAATAGCTGTTGTGACGTGCCATGTACAATACTAAAATTGATTAAAGACTAGTTGTTACCCGCGACTTCGTCCGCGTACACATGAATAAAGTATACTATGTCCGTCTTTGTGATATACAGTAACTCCTTATCAAATTTTATCAAGATCCGTTTAGCCATGATTACGCGAAAGATATCTAGACAGAGAGACAAAGTAAGTTCATATAGTTCGCTAGATGGCGTTGATCTATTTTTGTGTATTTTTTGACGTTTTGTATGGACTGACAGTTGCAATGTAGGGAGTTCTGAATCGAGCAAGCGAAGTTTTTCCTGTAGACGAACGTATTCATTTTATACCTCGAAGCTTCAATGGTCCTGATACGGTTAGATAAATACAACGAAACCTGTCTTTAAAGACAGATTTTGTGGGATCATTTCAAGGGCTCTAAAACCGTATCTCAAGTAAGATATCATTCATTGGAGGCATTAGAATTAAAAAAATTAATAACTTTCCAAAGCATAATTTATTGTATACATCCAAAAGTTACATTTTTCTGGTTTACAACTTATTATAATTAAAATTTTCGCCAGCTTTCTTAGTTTGATTGATGATTCCTTCAAATTGGCTGTCAGTTCCGTTTTCATTCGTTCCTACGTTCGAATAACTAATTTCTTGCTCGCTTGTACCATTTTCCAGACTTTGCCTAACTTCAACAGTTGGATTACCAAATCTATAATTAAAATTGTTCCTGAGTTTATTGACCTCACTTCTTAATAGTAGGATTATGTAAACTTGAATCCCTGAAAAAGAAAAAAGAAATTTAAAAAAAAAAACACAAAACATGTAACTATTTGTAATCAAGTTTTTTTTTAAATATCGGTATTGAAAACTTTAATAAGGAATATTTATTAGTATAAGTCTACATTAATTTATAAAATACTATAGCTTTTGCCCAAAGCTACACCCGCGCTGTGAACAATACATAGCACTCAATGAAGAGTTTTTTGGCGGGAATTTGAAGAAGTCATGTCGCGTCACTGAGCGTTAAGTTCTCACCAAAACTCTAAAGCGAGTCCTATGCCCGTCAGCACTAATCTTTGACAGCTCCTAAATTCATACTTAACTCTCTAGGACGTACCTAACAATGAAAAATGCGTTTTATCAAAACTTAAGGGATTGCCTAAATCCCTAAGACACTAACAAACTTTTCAATATTCGGGGGTAACCCCCGAATACTATTATTTTTATGTCACCGACCGTAGTTTTCAACTCATAATTCTGTCCAACAAAAGCTTGTCTGGAAGAAATCGCTTTAGGCGATAAGGCCGCTCATTATACTACCGTTTTTAAAATATTATTGTTCATTAATTTTTAAGTTTGTCTTTTTGGTGTATAATTAAGCTATATTGTATTGTATTGTAAAGACATAGAATTTTGCAAAATCCTTTCATATTGTCCACCTAGACCAATTGAGGAGTATTGGGTCCACATTACATGGCTTCTCGGTCTGTATTGATTCTTAGAAAAGTGTTTGTTATTATATATATATATATGTGTTATATTTACCAAGACTGGAGATCCCGAACAGAAGTCTCATTTGAATAAGAGGTACAAAAGTTACGTATCCATGGGGCATGTATTCCACGTAACTTCCCATATACGTCAACTCTAAAGCCGTGCTCCAGGTGAAGAACAGCGTGTAGAGACACAGTACCACTATATTATAAATATAGTACACGTGCAACAGCTTCGCGGATTTCTGAAAACAAAAATATATTGAGTACTTGCCTAGAACTCTATAAATTACTTGTAAGGAAATATTACAAACTTCACAGAGGGTGCTGGGAATGTACACCCGCAAATCTCAAAAAAAAAAAGGCAAATTTTTTGTGTCAAATATTCTGTTTATGTTACATCAATTTTTATTTAATACTCTTTGTAAAGTTAACAACAAATAATTGATCTCTTGTTCCGATTGTCCGATTGTTGACTGACGCGACATTGCAGCGGAAAGACTCTACAGATTGGTTATTATAATCACAGTTTGTTTCAGGTTAGATTAACTGAGATGTTTCACAATATTATTCATTTGTAAAATGAAAGATAAGACATTGATATCTTACTACGCGATATTACAGCGAAAAACATGATATTCGTTAAAGATAGATACGTCATTACTTACTCGATGTCCACCGACTAAGAAGACAATGGTTAGGCAAATATCCAGCACCAAAATCAGTAAAAGTATAGACGTCAGCACTATTTCCTCTAGATGATGTCCAAATCTTACTGGATATTGCACACAAGCGACCGTTATAAATGAACTCAATAACAGCAAAGTTACCTGAAAAAATGTAAATCATAGTAAATAAAATAACTAACTAGAAAAACTAAGGTTCGTTTAGTGGCACGCGTTGGAAGACGGTCGAGAGCTCGTCTCTATTGATTTACAATACCGTAAATGCAAGCCGTAAGGACGGAGAAAACTGGAATGAGCTGGAGGAGGCCTATACCCAAAGCGGGGTTCCTATCCAAAATAACGTAGATAGTGAATAACGATACATGTAATTTTAGAATTTTTTATTTTCAATATCAATAACTTAAATAACATTAAATAGTAAATAAATTAAAATAAACTCTAAGTAAAAATAATCATAAATATATATACAACTTAAAACTAGCCCTAATCTAATAAACCGCTACCAGCAGGCATCGTGCCCAAAATGCTGGCCGAATTGCCGCGTTGAATAGCGATGGCGATTCTTTGGGCAAGGTAGAGGCCAGCATTTTGGTCACGAGATGCTTCGACCAGACGCGATGATAATTCTTTATACATTTTCTTTGCACTCGGTCCCCACGGTCCTAGAGTTTCGACCCCAAAAGGCTCAAATATGTACATGTAATTTTAGATAAGGATTGGAAATAAATTGGCTATTTTATTATTATAATTGCAAGCCGTGATTATTATAATTTGTTGATGGAGCGAACTGAATAATGATGAAATAAGATTGTTAAATGTTGGCTTATAGTTTTTTAGGCCGCGCATAAATCCAAATAAGGATAATCTAAAAACGGCTTACTAAAGACGACAATCAACGGGAACTTTGTGAACTAGGCTGGTTTAAAATGTCTTTGGTGGATTGCACCTTTACTTTTGACAGTCAAATAAACCAATCGACAAAAATCAATAGTTATGGACAGCATAAAGCATGAATATGAATCAATTAATAAAATTTAACAAAATATATTATTCAAGAATGTCACAAATAACGATCAACTTAATAGTTCATTCGCAACTATTGAGCAACTCGGTACCGGCCCGAATAGGTCGACCGTAGGTTGCTCTGAGTTCTCAATCCTACTACTCTAAATATTAAAATATTTTAAGGGGAAGCCTGGCGTACCTACTGTCGACCATCTTGTTTTTCTTCAAAATAGCGGCCATTCATATGGATATCGATTCATATGAGTGGCTGTTACTAATACTATCAAAGTCTGTATGAGACAATATCTCGTCGAGCCAGTGATGTTCTCCATACGGCAATTGCCGTATTATACGGATTTAAGGCACGCTGCGCTTCAAATATACGGCATACGGCAGCACTTCCAAAGCCGTATAATATTTGTATGAAATATACGGCAATGTTATCAAAAACTGCCATTAGTAATTTTTCGTGTAGCGTAACGCACCGAGTTCCCGAAATTGAATGGAATTCCGTTGAAGAACGCCATTTACGAATACGACAAAATTGAAATGTTGAACTAATACGTGTTTTCTATTAACATCGTTTCACTGAGCTTAGAGAAGGTGTTACGATGAATGGTCGGTGATACGTCAGACAAATTAGAAAATCAAAGGGTGGTACTGAGGAAGATGAGAGATGAAGAGATACCATTTCCAAGTTAAAATGAGACAGAACTTCTAGCCACTATTCCAAAATCTATATGGATACCAGTAAAAAAAGCTAATTATCTATAGTCTTGTAAACAAATTAATGAAAAATTAGAAAATATGGCAGTTTTTTTAAGTTTGTCCTAAAATACGCCAATTTTCAGGTTTAAATACGGCAGCCCCAAAATTTACTTGGTGTTCCAAGTAAATTTTGTCTCGAGCGTCACGTTTGCAAGGAAATTCAGAAGATTCCATTATGATTACTGGAGGCAATGATATTTTACTTAAAGATATATTTTTATCTGCAAAATGGCGTTTTGAATTCGGCTTCGTTGCAGTTCATTTACAGCTCATTGTGAGATTCTAACCAAGCCAAAGAGTGCGAAACAAGTGGGTGGAAAGAAGTGGTAGTGGTAGGGCTCTTTTGATAGTGATAGGGCTCTCTTGCAGAATCCGTCTGGGGAAGAACCACACCTTTACCAGTTATTCAACCGCCAAGCAGTAGTGTGCAAGCATTACTGTGTTCCGGATTGAAGGGCAATGTTAATATAGAGATTAACCATCTAACATCTCAGGGTGACGAGCGCATGGTTTTGAACGCGCATGGTTTTGAACTGTTGAGGTTCAAAATTCTGGGTGGTACCGAACTGTTATGGGAAGCGTGACGCTTAACATCAGGTGAGCGACTTGCACGTCTCGTCACCGAGAAACATAAAAAAAAATTGCGAAAACTAAGAGAGTAAAAGAGATAAATATAATGAAACCTGTCTTATAAGACAGATTTTGTGGGATCATTCTAAGAGCTCTTGAATTGTTTCTCAAGTAAAATATCATTCATTGGAGGCAGAATAAAACATATTAAAAACTTTCCATAGCATATTTTATTGTGTATATTCAAAAAAGGTACATTTTTCTGGTTACAACTTATTATAATTAAAATTTTCACCAGCTTTCTTAGTTTGATTGACGATTCCTTCAAATTGGCTGTCAGTTCCGTTTTCAATGGATCCTACGTTGGAATGATTAATTCCTTACACGTTTGTACCATTTTCCAGACTTTGATTAACTTCAACAGTTGGATTACCAAATCTATAATTAAAACTGTTCCTGAGTTTATTGACCTCACTTCTTAATAGTAGGATTACGTAAGCTTGAATTCCTGAAAAAAATACAATGATATTTAAAAAAAAAAACTTAAAACATAACAACACAAACATTAACATTTGATTATGGGGCCAGTGGGAGGATTTCCACATTCTGAGCCGTAGGTTTTAAAAAAGAAAAAAAAAAAAAAAAAACACTTGTCTTTAGGCACTGCGGTATTTTGAACATTATTGATATAGGCTACATTAATATTCCATTTTAATTTTTTATTGTTATTTTGTACATCAACTCTACAGCCGTGGTCCAGGTGAAGAACAGCGTGTAGAGACACAGTACCACTATATTATAAATATAGTACACGTGCAACAGCTTCGCGGATTTCTAAAAACAAAAATATATTGAGTACTTGTTTACAGAACTCATTATGAATTACTCGTACAGAAATATTCCCAAATATGACGGGATTTTGGAAATATACCCTCGTATATCGCTACAAGTACTTAAAATACTTAACAACATAAACAAGATATTATAATGTACTTAGTTCAGCTTCGAAACATGAACTTCAAGGTTATCTAAGAGAGATTAATTAAAGATAAATACATCATTAGTTTAATTAGAATAGATAGATACATCATTACTTTTATTAGATTAGATAGATATATCATTACTTTAATTAGATTAGATAGACACATCATTACTTTAATTAGATTAGATAGATACATCATTCGTTTAATTAGAATAGATAGATACATCATTACTTTAATTAGATTCGATAGATACATCATTAGTTTAATTAGATTAGATAGATACATCATCAGTTTAATTACTTACCCGGTGTCCACCGACCAAGAAGACAATGGTTAGGCAAATATCCACTGCCAAAAGCAGTAAATATATAGAGATCAGCACTTTTTCCTCCAGATGATGTTTAAATGACACAAAAGCGAACGTTATAAATGAAGTCAATATCAGAAAAGTTATCTGAAAAAATGAATATCAGAGTAAATAAAGTTACATGACTAGAAAATCTAATGATCGTTTAAAGGCACGCGTTGGATGACGGTCGAGAACTTGCCTCAAACGATTTACAATACCGTAAGTGCAAGCTGTGATTGTTTTAGTTAGTTGATGGATAGGCCATTGAACTGAAGAATTATGTAGTAAGATTGTTAAATGTTGGCTTAAAGTTTTTTAGGCCGCACATAACGGCGATGCTAAATCCAAATAAGGATAATCTAAAAACGGCTTACTAAAGACGACAATCAACGGGAACTTTGTGAACTAGGCTGGTTTAAAATGTCTTTGGTGGATTGCACCTTTACTTTTGACAGTCAAATAAACCAATTGACAAAAATCAATAGTTATGGACAACATAAAGCATGAATATGAATCAATTGACAAAAATTTACAAAGTACATTAGTCAAGAATGTCACAAAGGATCAACTTAGCAGCTCATTCGCGACTATTGAGCAACTCAGTACCGGCTAGAACAGGTCGGCCGGAGGACAGTGTTGCTCTGAGTTCTCAACCCTACTAGTCTTCTTACTTCTACATATTGGCGTATTTAAAAAGTAGAAACAACCAGTACATGGAATCGCGACTATCATCATCATCATCAGCCAGAAGACGTCCATCGTCCACCGCTAAACATAGCCCTCCCCCTGAAAGCGCCACACCGACTGACAGCGTGCCTCTTGCATCCACCGGTTGCCCACGACTTTCACAATGTCGTCGGTCCACCCATTGGGAGGCCTGTCTACTAACTCCCTACCTGCCTACTAATAAGTAAATGCTAAGAAGCGTGAAATATTAAAAAACAAAATATACTCACCAACTTTATGTACCCCCACACTATAAGTCCATGCCTTAGGGGTATGCAGAAGCAACATCGCTTCAATTCTGGTAGTTCCACTTTCATTATTAAATATTCCTTTCGTAAATCTTAGTATAATTTCAACGCACAAATGTTGTATCTGTAACTCACTAGATTTCATATAACTACTCAAAGATAAAGTATTCAAATCCAATCTATACGTATTCTTTTTTATTATTTATTTCCGTATTAAGTCTGTGAGCACAGGACGTGAACTAATTGAACTTTACAATGGACTTAATTGTAAGTAGCTATCAGTATATATTTATACGCAGTAAAATCTGACGCAAATGTTTAGATAGTGTGCACTGTGTACTGGTGTGGGATTTGTCGAGGTGATAAGGTCAAATACATCCTCTATCATCAGTACCGGAGAAAGACAATAATATCATAAGCAAACATGCATTACTTAGAACTCACAAAAACCCAAATACAACAACAACAGGACCAACACATATTTATGATTTTGTTTGTTTTTTGTATCTATGTATTTATTTTACCATTACTTTATAAAAACATTAAACAATATTAACTAAACTTAAAAATATTATATAAACGTGTGTAAATATTTATTATGTACAACTTAAAAAACAGACAATTAAAGAAAACTTAAAAATTCTAACTAAAAGGTGTGTTTAAAATGGCGGTGAGATCCCTTTGAATGCTGTTAAGCTGTAGTAAAAGTAAGGGGTGGTTCCAAAACTGACAGCATCTAAGGGCATACGTGAATTTAGGTACAAAAAAGCAATATTTTTTATGAAATAAGCAACATGAGTATTCATTTTTCCAAGCCGGTCCGGACAAGAACGAAAAAAATTATTATTTTCGTCCACAAACTCATCAAGAATGGGAGAACCTAAGAGGCGAAGAGATTTGTTAGTTAGTAATTTTATATTTGGTGTAATTTGTTCAAAAATTTTTAAAATGACGTCTTGCGAGTTCGTCGTAGATTGCGGAATATAAATTTCACGTTTAGAAAAATTAAGTAACATACCCAAGTCATTAAATCCGGATATTATTGATTTTAAGTTCTTTATATACAGTGGTGATCTCGCCTCCTAGGGTTCCGTCATCGAGGTACCAGACATTAAATTTTGATTCCAATATTGTATGATTGGCTGGATCGCTAAACTAAAAACCCATCCCACCCTAAAATCGAGGGGGGAAAACACCGATTTTTCTGTCATGATAATATTCTACCATCATTATTTTTTTTTAATTTGCTTAAGATTATACCTAATTTATTCTAGTTATAAAAGTTGTAATAACAATATTATAACATCAATTTTCATATTATTATTATTTACATATTTATTCCAATAAAAAATGTGTAAAATAGGTACTTAATAATACGATAATGAAAACACTATAAGTCCATATATCTTATGTGCAGACGCTGCATCATCTCTTTAGTTCTGGTAATTATAAATCCATTTTGACGTAATTTTTTATAGGTAGGTAAGTATGTATAGTAAACGTTAGAGACTTCCGAATCAATGTCAATTTTAAAAATAATAAAGCAAGTAGGTTTAGGATTGAAATTTTAATAAAAATGTGCGATCTTCACAATAGGCTTATTAATTACCAATTACATGTTTGTGGATCTTAATATTAAAACCTACATAGTTAATTTAATCCATGGTAGCATCCGCTGGAATCAGTGCAAAAAGAGAAGAGTCACGGCATAACGGTGAAGTAACATTCAGATTATTATTTATATAGATATTTCTCGTAGCACCCGAGTACTGGTGAGAACTGAGTAGGTATCAAGTATCAAAATATTATAAGTCGTGCTGGCAAAGCCAGTTAATTACAGTAAACGGCAAATTAGCATACAAGCGACTTCTCTTTCTGCACAGACTGTAACACAAAATATACCTCCCCATAGATCATACTGTTCCAATTGTTTCAAAATTATTCTAATGTTCCTAAGTGTAGTCTAGCTGAACTTCTATTTCCTTGACGTCTTCTGTAATTGGAGGTACTGATTGGGTATTGAATAAATGGCATAGGTACGCAAAGGGTTTGCCCTGATGCCGGGGCACTAAAATACAGCATCGGTATCCCCTGCCTGTAGGGGATACTAAAAGGGGACCTCTGGGCTCGGGGGTGGTTAGAGGTGGGGCTATAATCACCATCTACCGAAGCGAGCCCGGGGAGGACGACAGCTTCGAGTGGCGGACGCTGTCGTAGGCTAAGGCGTCTCACGACAGCTGCTGGCTGTCCCGGGAGGAGCTGAAGCGCTGGTGCGTTCCCTTGGAGATCCCGGACGGAACCCTCGGTCAAGCATCAAGGCAGGCCACCGGGCGGGTTTTTGTGGGTATAATCCCACATAACCCGGCTGCACCCCATAGCAGTCGGAAAACTTGTGAAGATTTTCCCATCATTTTCCATATTGCATAGTTTAGAAAATGTAGTTTAACATTATAGGTGGCACTGAACTGTTATGGGCAAGCGTGACGCTACCATCGGTCAAGTTATTTCCATTAAAATACAGGTAATGCCGCCAGCATGCTGGGTACGCTGCCAGCTAGTAGTGGAACATTTGGATTATCTATAGACTTTTAATGGTCTCTGGATAATCCAACTGTTATTTTTATGTAGTAGGCTAAGTAGTGTATGTATTATGCTTAGTTAATAAAGGCATTAAAATAAATAACAGTATCGTTAAATAGCTTTACACTATTCAATTGCGGAGTCTAAAACTAATGCTCGACCGCTGCCTCGCCAGCTCAGCTTTGTTTCTTTCCTTCAGATGATGCATCTCGCTTATAACCAACAGTGTCATATAAGTCTGGAGCACTGTGAAAAAAAAACATTCTGAGGTCATAAAAAGGGAACTTGGAATGATTTTTTCTATATATTATTTTTTATGTGATATAATAAATAAATAAAAATGTGTACAGTTCAGCCTGGTACTGCTAAGAGACCAGTGGCCTTGAACGCTCATAAAAGAATGTCGCCCATCGGCAAGTGACCGCCCGAAAAGGGCTTTGACTGCCCCGGTGGCTCAGTTGGTAGTGAACCTACGTTCTGTGCTTGGGGGCGTGGGTTCGATTCCCATCTAGGACAAACATTTATGTGATAAATATTTGTGTTTGTTCTATGTCTGGGTGTTAATATCTATATAAGTATGTATTTAAAAAATATCTATGTACGTATATCAGTCTCTGGCAGCCATATTACAAGCTTTGCTTAGTTTGGGGTCAGGTGACGATGTGTGCAATAATGTCCCAGATATTTATTTATTTATTTATTTATAGTACTCATCATTATGAACAACTTTTACTATGGGACCAACGGTAAAATCGAGAAAAAAAAATCTGCTGTTCCATACATTCTTACGAGTGCATTGTCATTTTTCTATGGAACAGCAGATTTTTTTATTTTAGATTTCAGGGTTTGTCCTATAGTAAAAATTGTTCATAATGAGTACTATAAGCCCTTTTCGGGCGGTCTCCACTTCACTTTCACTCACTTTCGGGCGGTCTCCACTTCACTTTCACTCACTTTCGGGTGGGCGACATTGTATATGCAACGCATGGTATAGAACTTACAGCAGATCAAGTGGAATTAAACGTAAATTACTGTTAAAGTACGTTTGGCTCAAAATCTTTAGAAATAAAAAAAAAATAAAAAAAAAAAATATCTGGGACATTATTGCACACACGGTCATCTGACCCCAAACTAAGCAAAGCTTGTAATATGGCTGCCAAAGACTGATATACGTACATTGATATTTTTTAAATACATACTTATATAGATATTAACACCCAGACATAGAACAAACACAAATGTTCATCACATAAATGTTTGTTCTAGATGGGAATCGAACCCACGCCCCCAAGCACAGAACGTAGGTTCACTACCAACTGAGCCACCGGGGCAGTCATCTAAAATTTAAGAATAATTAAAAAGATCTTACAGATGACGACGACTCCTAAGCCAATGTTGCCATAGTACTCGTAGTTGCCGAAGTCTATGTACCAGGAGTATTGAAACATCATATGGTACAAGATGTGGAAACGTCTCAGATCGCAGCATATCAGGACTACGACCAGGGTGTAGATAAATATCATCGTGACACAGTAGAAGTAGTACACTTCAAACAGCTTTGCATTTTTCTGGAAAACAAATAACTTATTGAAAACAGTAAATAGAGATGTTTCTTTCCTATTAAAGAAACTAGTTTGTCTTGTAATAATCGAAGAATTTCTCAAAAGTACACAGCCATACATGCTTATGATTCACATAATTAAATACCCCGCAGAGACATTACTCGCGTCATGGGTAGTCGGGTAAAAAGAGGTACTAGTATACCTTATGTGCTGCTACGACGAATGTCAGAGTAAAGATCAAGTCCAGTAACTGCGGTACGATAGAGGCCACCGACATGACAAAGGTAACAGCATCTTTGTAGGAATCTTGCATTCCATCGAACATGGTCACAGACATTAATGTGAACTGTACTATGGTAAGAAGGCATATTATCTGCAAGCAAAGATATAACATCATTATCATCATCATCATCAGCCTGAAGACGTCCACTGCTGAACAAAGGCCTGTCCCTTAGACCGCCACATTGAACGACAATTTGCAACTAGCATCCACCGGTTACCCGCGACCTTCAAAATGTCGTCAGTGCACCTAGTGGGAGGCCTACCTACGCTGCGTCTTCCAGGTCGTGGTTACCACTCAAGAACCTTTCTCACCCATCGGTTATAAGTTCTTCGAGCGATGTGGGCTTGTCTTCGAGCAATGGCCAGGCCACATCGCTCGAAGACAAACCCTGAAGATAAAACCGGAAGACGCCCGTCTTCCGGTTAGTAGAAAGTGAAGGTTCTAAGATCCCAAGCCTGCCAAGCGAGGGGATTATGTGTCCCCACACAATGAAAATATAACAAACATGAAAAATATGATCTCCCAATTATTGAACATAGTTTTTACACATTCTGCCTTTACCGTATTTTTCTGTTTTGTTTATTGTTTTTTTTTTTGGCTCACATGTGGTATGAGTCAGGGGTTTCACACATTCTGTTTTGATCTTTACGGTATTTTTCTGATTTGTTTTGTTGTTTTTTTGCTCATGTGTTTTGTCAGAATAATGTTGACTAGTTTCAACCACGTCCGGTGGTATTTTTCAAGGAGAATGCGATACGCTCCCGGATATGTCACATCAATGTGTTACTCGTGCGAGTAATTTTCATACTTACTTACTTACATATATACCATTACTTAGGGCGCGAAGCAATCGAAGTCTGCATCAACTGGACACTACTGTCCGTATGTTGGAGCTCGCGTAAAGGTAATATTTTTCAACTAATCTTGACGAAACTTGGTATACCGGTTTTTTTATGTCGTCTGCGATTTTCGATTTTTGGGGTATTTCCCCCAAAAAGGGCAGAAGTTTGCTGCGGCCATTTATTGGTCGATTTTGATAATATTTGGCAGAAACATTCAATCAAGAGTCAGTCACAATATCAGTCAAGAGGATGTCAAGAAATGTCGTGAGGATAAACTGAGATTGTTCAAAAAAGTTTTGCTCCCGAGGTGTACTGTTCGGAGAACTACTAGTAATAAAGTTTTCGTAATCCCCAAGATTAGCAGGTGGCTTGAAGATCGCAGAATATTTACTGTTTACTAAGAGAACGCTACTGCCCGTCCTCCTGTGGTTCTGGTCGCAGTTTAGGTCATACCCACGCCATACCTACCTCTACAACACAATCAATCAAATCTACAATTAAATAGTACTTACCAATCTGAAATATCCTATGCACAGCAACCCTTTTCTCAAAGGAAGGCAGAAACAGCACTTTTTAGGGCTGGACGGTTTCATTTTGTAATTATTATAACGTGTACCCGGTAGTTCCGTTTTGTAACTGATAGGGTATTTCCAATAAGACTAGGAATAGATAAGCTAGGTAAATACTATAATTATGATATTATTATGTTAGCCTCGTGTTTCAACTCTGACAGATTACAGAAGACTGCATTCGAACAGATAAGTATACAGTATGTATTTTGTTCTATTGCGACTTTTGAATTATCTATTGATAATTCAAATCCAAAATCATCCAAAAATCCATTGATTTTTGAATTGTATTCTACTGACTTTTTTTTAACCTATATGTAAAGTTATCGCAGGTAAAGTATTTTTTTTAACATTTAAGTATGAACAAAGTAACAATTTCTATGTAAATATTTTTGCACGTCAGAAATGACCGAATGTAATGGAACATTTCAAACATCGACACCCTGCTTATTGCATTCTGGCAAATAAAACCTCATTTATTTTATTTATTTATTTAAGTATACATTGCCACATAATGCGTAATGGTAACATTTTTCAGAATGTACTAAATTACACATTATACCCTGTTATAGGGTGTTGCAAACAGTATTGTTGCCTACATACTAAAAAAGTAAAACTACCTACTACTTACTCCTTTCAAAAATCTCATTTCATTTCATCCATAAAGCCAATAAAGGTTCAGTTACTACTGGATAACATTGTACTCGCAAATCGAACAACTTTTACTACGGGACATCACTAAATGCAAGAAAAAAGTCAGCCCTTCCATCTTCCATACGTCTTGAGTGTGTAAGATATTGTTTAATAAAAGGTATATTTCTTCGAAATTTCAGGGTTGATTGCATTATAAAAGTTGTTTAAAATGTCGAGTAGACAGAGTTATACAGGGTTATTAGGAAAGGGTATGCTAAACCGAAAGGGGCTCGCTGCTCACTCGTGATTGTGAACAACCTATATAGTGAAATAAAACAAATAATTTTATAGTTCAGTTATATTACAAAGTTTGTCCCCCTTCCCTGCCCGCCCCAGGTGGTAAGGGGTCCACCGCCACTTCGGCGACGTGGTTCACGTAGCGGAACGGACCCCCTAGGTACTCCAGCTTGTTGAGCTCGGTCCGGATGAGCAACAGAAGGTAGCATTGTAGAACTGAAAACAAAATTAGTACGTCATAATTTGGCGACATACGGGCTTAGTTCGTAGTGTGTCTGGTTTAGGAGGACATCTGAGTTCAATTCCCGGACGGGCAGATGTTTGTATGACGAATCTATATACCAGCTTTGGGTCTGGGTGTCCGTTTTGGGTGTCTTTGTGTGTGTTCCATGGCATCCCCACACAAGGATTCCTAGTGTGGAGCTTTGATATGAAACGTTCTTTATTTTATTTACCACCCGACTGCTCAAGAAGGATGGTGATGTTTTGGAGTGTTTGTAAGTACGTTGGTGTGCTCCTAAATTATCTCCTGTAACCTTGACCGATTTTGACGAGTGATGTGTCGTTTATTTCAATAATATTACTTGTTTAGTTGTCAACTCTGTCACAGAAAATATATATTCATAGGTTAGGTATTTTATGTTACTTAGCCCTGGAAACACAAAAGAGCATTCACAGAAAAAATTCATTCGCTCTTAACAAAATTAATGGCTGTATTTTTTTTTAAGTTCTGCGTTTGTCTCTTATAGTAAAATTTGAGTTTACAAATTCAATTTATTGAGCCTGTGACGGGCTTGGGTTACAAAATTAGTAGGGTTATACAGCTTATATTCTCCAGATCCCCTGTTAACCCTGTTGTATATAATATGTATGCTTGTCAACACAATATTTATTACTATATACTAGAATATTATATACACGTAATGGCACGCACGGGTTCGAACCTGCGACCCCACAAAATCCCACGAGCATGCTCACACTGAGCTACCACGGCTTTTTTATTTTATTATTATTTTTATAAAGAACAGCTGTATGACTGTTCTATAAGTCTTACCTAGTCCAGAAAAAGCGAGGCAGAACTCTATGGGGTCTAAGGTGTTCTCTGCTTGAATTTTCCCAAATGGAACCTTCCGGACGACGACAATGTATGTCAAGAAACTGGCTAGAGTAGTCACTATCCCGTAGTAGTAGTACATGCGGATTAAACGCGTTTTTTTCTGGAAATTAATGTCAATCTTTAAATAATGATTATTTAAAAAGCTTATTTACATTATTTTTAGTTTAATTTTTTAATGGTACAGACTGACTAGACGAGCAAGTCGCTCACCTGTTTTTAAGCGTCAGGATTGCCCATAAAACGGTTCAATGCCACCCAAAATTTTGAAAAGTTTCAAACTCTGCACGGCACCGCACTGCGCTCGTCACCCTGAGATATTAGATGTTAAGTCTCTGTATGCCAAGTAAAGTTTTCACTGGAAACATTGACCTCCAAACCGGAACACAGTAATGCTTGCACACTACTCCTTGGTGGTTGACTAACTAACAAGATGAAACCTTGGCATTACAAAAAACATTGTAAACAAAAGACTACAGAATCGTTACGCTACACGTACGTACACTCGCCGAGTGGCGAAGGAAGAAGGCAGAGACTTAGTGTGACCACCACCACCACCACCAGCTCCCACATTCTCTCATTTCCGAGTATAGCTCTCATTTTCATATAATGCACTACGTGCATACTTTATTTATTTTTACATTACATACCCTATGAGCACCGACAAGCAGCACCACATTGAAGATAACTTCGAGTATGTAGAGAAGGTAACAGAACCACAGTTGCGTGTGCATCCCCACACCTCGGTACAGGAACGTTGTGTACGAGATACCCGGGTGATTCACTTCTATCCATATATCTATGCTTATAGTGAAGAGAAAAAATATCTGGAAAGATAAAACGTGACTTTAAAACAGCACTGCAGTGACCATACGAGTAGCAGACATCACAGAGGCGGCAATTCATCTAATAATTCGTCTCTGAGCGATATTTCTAGTGTTTGTCTAGTCTGGTGGGGTCCGGCACTTTAGACCTCTACCAGGACTCTCTGACTCAGCAGTTTAGGCATACATTTATAACTACGCTCGTGCCCTATTATATATATATTATATATATATATAGCTCCAAATCACCAATGTTCAATGGACTGGCTACTATCATTTATATCTATAAATAAATAATGTTAAAATCAAAAGCTTCTATCTGTTAAAATTGAGATTACTTTCTAGAAAACTCACCAAATTCAAGTATCCGAATATCAAAATCCCATGCCGTAAAGGCACACAAAGACAACATCTTCGGCAATCTGGTAGTTCAAAACACATAGTAAAAAAAAATCAAGGTTAAGCAGTAACCTTATCAAGTTACTTAGAAAAAATGATAAGTACTGGCAACACAAAGCTTGCGATTAAAAACAATAATAAGACAATCACCACACATTCGATATTCAATTTATTAACTGTTTGTTTACAACTTAAAAAGATAAAGTTTGACCCGCAGTGTTTGTTATTGTGCCAATCGTATCGCGAATGGACGATCACTGTAGGAAAAGAGCAACTATCCTGTCTCAGTACTGTGTTGAACAATCAACTTAGAACCATACCGCTGCAATTTTTGTCCGTAGTCTTCGATATTGAAAGAGTTTCTCGGGTGTTTTTACTGCGATATAGCAGTTAAAGTGTTGGTGAATAAGGACGGGTTAAGATGCAATTATCTTATTTACTAACTCAGTTCCCGAGATGACGTTCTTTATTCTGCCGTATGAATTCGTTTTGTAGTGTGTTCCTGGAAACTGCGAGCAGACATTTAAAGTGTTCTTTATTGGATGATCGTCAATTACGCGAAAAGTGGTGCTTCAGGTGGGGTAGCAAGCAATAGTCATAAGGTTGAAAATGACACAGAATATAATCTTGAAAATAACAAGTAAAATTAATCTTAAATGGAAAACCCACTGCATGTAAAAGACGCTGAAGTTATGTAATCCACCAATTAAGCTGAAGCTTCGTCTATTTTGGAACTTTTATTTCATCTCTATCTCGATGTTCAACACAGAGTTTTTTTTACCCGACTGCCCAAGAAGGAGGTTAGTTCTTTTGGGGTGCATGAAAGTATGCCGTGTAGGGTTTAGAACTGTAATAGTGCATATAACTCTGGGTGGCTTAAGGTTCTATAAAGTTGCCTGGAGAAGATTGCTTCAATCGATAAGACTGCCAGTTGTTACTAGTTTTAGCAGGTTTTTCTGACAACCGACCAAGATAAGGTATTTTTTTTCCAAAAGTCCGGAATAACAACCTAAGTACAAAAATACGTTTTGTTTTTCTAAATGTCCCGAATAACTACCCACCAACGTAAGGTATATTTTTTCAAAAGTCTGAAATAACAACCTACCAAGATAAGGTATTAATTAAGATAAGGTATTGTTTTGCAAAAATCCGGAATAATAAAGAGAAGGTATTTTTTTCCAAATGTTCTGAATAACAACTCACTAAGATAAGATATACTTGAGCCGTTCAAAGTTTTTACTACGCCCCCAAATCTTCCTGTTTTTTTGTGTCAGTGTCGGAAGCACAGAATAGATAAAAGTGCCAATTAGCCGATATGATTTGTGTCATGATACTATAATTCTCGTATACTCTTATATTTGAGTCGAGATGTATGTGTGCGTATCATCACTGCGATACTCAATTATAAGAAACATTGTTGTAACCGACCCGCCAAGAAGGAGGGTAATATTTTGTGTATGTATGTGTCCTTCTGCGAGGGAGACCTGCGTTCAGCTGATGATGATAAGTAAGGCGCAGTGAAAGTTGAATTGGTGCCGTTTTGAAAAAGCGCAGTAACAAAGTTGTTTTAACAGGAGAGGGCCATAATACGCACGCTTAGCAGGCGGCTTGGGGATCGCAAGACACTGCTGCCTATCTTCCGGTGGTTCTTCTCCCCTAATATTATGATAGTAATTTATCGGGAACTATGCGTAAAAAATAATAAGGTAAAATAATAATTCAGTGATAAAATGCTGATATTGACAACATAATTTATTTCTTATGATACAAAAAATTACAATTACGTTTAATGAATATATTATTTCATTATTATCATTTTTTTTTAATAGAAGTTATGAAAGTTTTTTGAAAATGTAAAAAAGTTTTTACAGCGCGCGAAAACTCTTACTAGTAGCTTCGTAGCACATCGTAGCTCGTGTGTTTATATTTTATATTGTGTATCCCAGGGCTAGCAACATTTTAGGGACGCTCTATCCATAAAGTTATACTTACTTCCGTGAAAAAACTTATTGAAATAGGTCATGACGGTACGAGATTTAAAACAAATGGTATAAATGCAATGAGTTTGATGTAATTTTGTTAATATTTAAGTATTTTTGAAATATAAAAATGGGGCATATTGCAAAAGACAGCTCGTTTTTGCTAAAACTTTTACAACATGGAAATTGTAAGCAAGTTTTTGGAAAAAAATCTAATTTTTCATAATTTTAGCAGTTACAAGTTTAAAAAACTTATGTCTTTTAATAATTCATTTAATTATACCTACCTTAAAATAATCCTATTTTTTATCTTTTGGGCCGTTCCAGACTTGGGATCCTATTCCTGTGCGCTCGAGATGATCTCGGTGACTGTCTCTCTAATTTAAAATTTAATGCGAGTGAGTGAGAGATAAAAATGTCATTTCGCCGAATAGGGCCCCAACCCAAAAATGTTAAGGTGGCTGTCATTCCGAACTGCTGAGAAATAGGTCCCCTAGGGTTATTGCTGATGCAATTTTAACAATTTTTATTCCCTTAAAATTTCGCTAGCTGATCCCGAAATAGACTATAAAATATTATAATAATAAATAAATAAAAAAACAGTAATTTATTAAATTCAGTCATTCGATATTTAAATTAGTAGTCATGGGATATTTACCATGTTTATATGAACGAACACACGGGCCTGATCTGATTGGATCGAAAAGGTTGGCTAGACATGAATTTTATGGTAGCTATAAAACTTAGTAGTTTGTTTCATTTACCCCAACAAAAAATATGTCTAGATATCCTCTTCCCGAAAATCTGATCAGGCCCGAGCTTTCGCATTTCTAGTTTTTGACTTCAGTGGGCGTGCTAAGGTCATTATAAACTCCGTTGGTGTCCTGTTTCAGATCTCCCGTGACTATCTGGTGTAGCTGGTTATCGTACATATGGGGTCCATCTGCCTCAATCTTCTTCAGCAAACTCCTCACAATAGTGATGAGGTATAACTGCATACCTGTCAAAAAAGAATAATCTTTCTTTTTTATAATTGTTTGCAAAAACAACTTTACTAAGCATAAAAACGGATCATTTGGCGAGTTTCCCTCGACTAAAAGTATCTCTTTTATATTGGACATAAACCCGACAGAAACTAAACAAAAGTGAACCCTACGCAAATTAAGAAAAAAAACACAAGAATGAATATTTGAGAAAATATAAATAAAATAAAATAAATGTTTTTTTTTTGGAATATTATGTTTTTCTGTGCCATGCACCTCATTAGTTATGTAGATTAGAGATCTTATGTTAATATATATCTTTAATGGTTCTATCGTCTAGTTTACATAAGATTAAACACAATTCCGAAAAAAAAATCCAATAAAAAAAATACATTGTAAAACCCTCGATATACATAATTATATTTTTGCTAGATCTCCGAACGCCTTTTGTATATTCAAGTTATTATTCTTATTTATAGCGCTATCTTTTTCTGAAATTAGCTGCTTAACTTACAGTTGCCAGCAAACGTGAAGACAAGCATGTCCAAGACCAAGTAATATTTGAAACTTTCCCCAAGGAGGTCTAAGATCTGCAGCACCACGATCGCCGTCATGGAGGCCAGGGCGAAGTAGTAGTACGCCTTGATGTGGATCGCTGATTCCTGGAATAGACTAAACGGTTGAAGAGAGGACCACTTTGCGCCTGGCAAAGTGGTCTACTATACTCCGAAATCACGAAAAAAAACAGCTGTTCCACAGAAAAGTGTCAATCACGTAATTTATGGTTACAGCTGATATATTATTTCCGGATTTCAACGTTGATTTCTTTGTAAAAGCTATACCTAGATATGCCGTTCAACAGAAGAATAACACGAAATAAAAAACTTTTATTCCCCTTGTTTTAACTTTTTTTTTCTTTTATGTTTTGGCTCCACACGTTGTTTATTTAGTAAGTTTATTTTGTAAGTGTCAAGTATTGTAATATTCCAAGTTAAGTCAAACATTTGACAAAAAAAAAGAAGTCTCAGTCATAGTCTAAGTCAAGCAAAGTAAGTCACTCCAAGTCATGTTCCAGTAAAGTGATGGAGACTACTAGAGATTTCTATGGAGTTTTGGAAACAACACAAAGAGACACGTTTCTCACCATTATACTATTTACCGACACTCGTGCACGTTCACGAACACTTAATGGATAAAAATCCACCATTTTTAAACATTAACACTCGAAATAACACAAGTTTTAGAAAAAATTCAATGACGCGGCATGACTTCTTCACATTCCCGCCAAAACTCTTGTTTTTTGTAGAAGCCTTACCATGTGAGTACCATAGATAAGTACAACGCTAAAGAGTATTTCGGCACAGTAGATGGTGATGCACAACTCAGCTGGGAAGTTCAGTATTCGACTGTACAATATAAATCCAGGGGCCTGGTTGTGGTGTATCGTATAACTAGCTACACCGATCATGAATGCGCAGAAAACCTGTAAAAAAGGTGAAAATACTTTGCTTTAATGTTTGAAGCGTTAGCTATATTATAAAAGATCTGCGAGCAGTACGCCTCGCGAGCAAAAACTTTTTTGCACAACCTCAATTCTACAATTTCATAGATTTTTTCTTGTCGTCGGTTTTTTGATTGGAGGGGTTTTTTTTTCTCTTATACTTTGGCTTTACACGTTGTGTATTTAGCCAGTGTCAAGTTTTGTAATATTTGAAGTGAAGAAAAGAAAATTCACAATTAAAACAAGTCATAGTCTAAGTCAAGTTAAGTAAATCACGGTCAAGTCTAAGTCATACCCCAGTAAAGTGGTGGAGACTTTACTAAAGGTTTCTATGGAGTTTTGGAAACAACACGAAAAGTCACGTTTCACGGATTGGAGAGGTTGGCTTCCTCCAAAAAGATGGGTTGAAAGATTTGGCAAAAGCATTCGAAAGAATATGAAGTATGAACAAAATTCTAGATTTATGGTCGTGAAGTGTAAAAATAAACTATAGATTGTAGAACCTGTACACTAAGCGTCGACAAAATTGATTGAAAAATACGACCTGTATGCAGTCTACAAGCATACAGACAGATGAAAGAAAAAAAAACCAGTTGAAGCAGAGACTTTCGTTGGCTTCGCTCACTCGTTCAATGAAGCAAAGACTTTCCTTCGCTTCGCAGTCTCTCAGTCTCAGTCAATAATAAATTATTTATCTCTGTCCTTTTACTATCAAGGCAGAACCGATCTTGATATTTTTTCAAATAGGTAAATATATGGTGGTATATCCTGAGCCCTTCTTACTTCATACATAGTTAGTATTCTATATGAGTAAGGCTATGCAGGTAACAGACAGCATTTTTTTTCTCTTTCCTCCTATGAGAATTTTGGCGTCGCACGTCTTATGCATTTGCCAGTGTCAAGTACACATATATATTCTCAAATTTTGTTAGATATTATCAAACAAGTCATAGTCACGGTCAAAGGCGAGCAAAACAAGTCACGGTCTAGTCCAAGTCATGCCCCAGTAAAGTGGTGAAAACTTTACTACAGCCTTCTATGGAGTTTTGGAAACAACACGAAAATTCACGTTTCACGACATTATACCATTCACTAACTTTCGTGCATGTTCACGAACACATAACCATTTTTAGACATTAACACTCGAAATAACACAAGTTTTGGAAAATTATAAAATGACGCGACACGAATTCTTCACGTTCCCGCCAAAACTCCAAACAAGCTTTTCAGCAAGAAATGTATGTTCATCTATGACGTCACTCTTAATTAAAAGTACATTTAAAACTTACGATGTTTGTGTAAGCAAAAATAAGGACTCCTTTCCGCAAAGGCAGACAAAAGCAGCACTTCCCGAGTTTTGGCCAATCACAATACATTTTGAATCTTCTAATGACACACACAATGCACAAAATGAGTTCTTCCTTGTCAGACAGCTTCGTTTTAACTGGTGACTGAGTGTTTCTGCAACCAGTTATTGTGATTACCTTTAAATGACCGGAGGTGGATCTCAGCTCGTGGCGTAGATAAGGCAATAGCTTCACGAACGATATGCTAATCTCGTCAACTAGTTGACTTGTTGATGAAAATACCAAAATCGCTATTTATGCCTATATTTGAGGCCCTTCCATTCCTCATGGATTCCATAATCAGAACTGGATTTTGATAAAAATGGGACCAATCTGGATTTTTGTTTTTTATTTTGGTGACGAGACGAGCAAGTCGCTCACCTGATGTTAAGGTGCAAAATTTCGCTCCACGCGCGAAATTCAAATTTTCTTGCGTTTTTTGCACCTTAAGCCTCACGCCTGCCCATAACAGTAAAAAAAATAATATAAAAAAAAACCGAATCAGTTTATAAATGACGGAGTTCCGAGGAAAAACATAAATTTAAAAAAAACAGTCGACTTGAGAACCTCCTCCTTTTTTATATTTATTGCACTATAGAGTTTGTACTATATAATCACACCAAGTTTGACACTTTTTAGGAGTTTATAAGAGGAAAAAAAAAAGAGAAAAAAAAGGCGCTCTAAGGGAGAGGCCTTTAGGTTCAGTAGTGATCGTCTTCTGGCTGATGATGACGATGAAAGCAAGATGAACAAAATAAAATATGCAGATAATTGAAAATTTAAAGACTTTATTTCTCAAAACATGTAAAAATCGCAATTACATATTATTATGAAAACTATTTACAGATGAAGCTTTAAAACTAACACCGCCTTAAGTTTTCTTAATGTCTAATGTTTATAAATTACATAATAGTTATATGAGCATTCTTAAGATTACAACAAAATACTTATTTAAACTTATTAACATTCCATTACTTAACTTATTTAAATTTTACATAATTACGTAAAAACTGCTACGAATTTTCGTAACACATCGTAGCTACGTAGAATCGTAGAAAGCTACGAGGCTTATTTTAGCACCATAGATTAGAATTTACGAAATCTTTTATATGAAAGCTGTATAATTCTTTCATTGAAGCCAACAATATTAATTTACGGAGGGAGCTTTGCTTGGACAATAATTTTTAAAAGGAAAACTTAGCAAACTTCTGCCAGCAAATTTCTATGTCGTAATGGCGAACTTGCTTCTACAAAATGTATGTTCTTTAAACACTTGCAATAAATTGCATACTAGTTTAATTCCAGTTAAACGACGCCCGCTGACGAGTCAAGGCGAGGCCGCGTACAAGCGGCCTGGAAAAGTCAATTGTTCTCGGTTTACGTAGGTTCAAAATTGTAACTTATTTATAACTATCATGTGTCACGACGTTTTATTAGCGTTTTCTTAGTAAACATAGTCCAAGCACACTGCCAAGCGTGGGGATTATGGCAAACCTCCTCCTCCAAAACGGGGAAGGCTTCATCTGGTATTGGACGTGTGAGATAAAAAGATTATGCAACCCGTATAGTTATGCGTCAAACATCGTTACACAGCGAGCTCTCGCGAGTGGCTGAGTGAAATATGGCAAAGTGACCACTGTTAAATAGGGCATCGTAATGTACTCACTGCAGTGTCATCACTAGTAAACAACAGCCCAATGCTTATTTATGCATTGTTCAATGCATTTTTTTCTCTGTTTTTTATTTATTTATTTGCCTTGTCTAATTTTACTGTTGTTTTTAATTTTTAATTTGCGTAAATATGTACTTGTTTATATAAATAAACAAGAGCTTAGAGGCGTGGCTAGTAAATTTTGATGCCTACCTAAGCCTGGCCTCGTCTTGAATCTTCAGTGGAAGTTACGGCTGTGTGAGTGTGTGTGTGTGTACAAATGACAAACTCACGGTTTGCATTGGTGAAGGTTAAGTGACAAGTGTCAAAAGGACAGGTGTCAAAGTGACAGGTTTAAACTATGAAATGTCGACTAAGAGTGTAACATGGGTCAAAAAAATCTTCTCGTGGTACTACTGGATCAATTGGTAGTTCTACGGGAAGTTTTTTTACTCGTGGTAGTAATACTGGTAGTACCACGGGCATCGGAAACGACAGTATACACATCAGAATAAACCGATCTACGCAACAGCTTAGGCCACATGTTCCTGTATAATTTATTCTATATTTTCACACTGTGTCGCGTCGCGTTGTCAGAAAGCCATAGGTTCTAAATTCACTATTCTAGTTCTTAGCTTCAGTAGGTGTAGTAAGGTTATTGTAGACTCCGTTGGTATCAACTTTAATCTCTCCCGTGACTATCTGATGGAGCTGATTGTCGTACACGTGGGGACCATCTGTCTCCATCTTCTTCAGCAAACTCCTCACGATAGTGATGAGGTATAATTGCATACCTGTCAAGAAAAACAAAACACTATTAAACGAATCTCGTAAGTTTACTCGGGCCTGTCAAATTTTGACTGTGGTAGGGACTCGCTGTTTATTATAGCCGGCAAACATCTTGAGCTAAAAGCAGCGTAGTTGGCGACAAGCTGGCGCATGTACTTTGTACACGTACGTCAAAATCTCGCCACGCTTTCGCACCCCCAAAGAGAACTAAAAAAAAAAACGACTGTTGCACAGATGACCTTATTATTCAGGATATTTACTGGCTATTGTACACTGACTTAGTTATCTATAAGTTCAGTCAAGTGTAAATAAATAAATAAGAAAAATTTAAAAATATTCGATTCGAAAAATTATTACCACGAATTTACAGAAATAAAGGATAAATAGTGAGATATTTCTATGAAATTTCGTATATGACTAGCAAAAGAATATTGAATCCTAGACTACCTTTTTTTGTGGATCTTTATGATATTTTACTAAATATAGGTTTTAACCCTAAAAATAGCAATCTGAATTCGGCTTCGCTGCAGTGTGTTTACCAAAGAGTGCGAAAGAAGATGCGAAAGGTTAGAGAGTAAAAAAGTTAGCTATAATGAAATCTGTCCCAAAGGACAGTTCGCGGGGTGCGCTAAAATAATATCTCTAGTAAAATATCATAGTGGCAGTCTATAATATTGCATACATTTTGTTTTAATAAAACGGGAATACTCAAGTTAAATTAAGTCGGTTATTCTAACTACAGTTTCGATCACATTCGGTGACCTTTATCAAGCGTGACACGCGCGCGACCTCGTCTTGCCTTGCACTGATCGAAACTATAGTCAGAATAACCGACTCAATTTTACGTGAATATTCCCGTTTTATTAAAACAAAATGTGTCAAAACCACGTCAGTTTTCATAGTAATATTATATACATGCATTGTATTATAACAATGTAATATGAACAGGGCATTACATAGATACATTGGCGGTATTCGCGGAAGACAATCAGGCGGATACTTGGTGTCATCGACAAACGGATAGCAAATATGTGGGCGAAAAGCTAATCTTGCGTAAATAAGTATTATGTTAAATAATAATAAATAAATAAATATCTGGGACATTTTTGCACTCACGGTCATCTGACCCCAAACTAAGCAAAGCTTGTAATATGGCTGCCAGAGACTGATATACGTACATAGATATTTTTAAATACATCCTTATATAGATATTAACACCCAGACATAGAACAAACCCAAATATTCATCACATGAATGTTTGTCCTGGATGGGAATCGAACCCACGCCCCCAAACACAGAAGGTAGGTTCACTACCAACTGAGCCACCGGGGCAGTCGAAAAAGTAATTGTACAAAAGTACAAAAGTAATTGTCTGTTTGTACTTTTTCATACAATAAAGTAATACTGCGCCGTAATAATAAGGACAGCAGTTTACCTGCGTCTGTCTTTCCGAACAAATAAAATCCGGGGCTGTTCAAGAAAATAATGAATAGGTACTTCCTAGGCAAGCGTGCTACATCTTCGGCCACATCGTCACTTTCTATCAGGTAGGATTGTGGTCAAACAAATGCCTAGTCCGACGTAAAAATAATAATAATGTGTAGGGTTCATTTAGAACTTGTAAATAAATTGAATTAAACTAAACCTTAAGTACAGAACTTACAAAGGCCAGCAAAAATGAACACGAGCATCTCCAGGATGATGCCAACGTGGAATCTTTCCCCAAAGAGATCTAGGATCTGCAGCACCACGACCGCCATGGTCGAGATCAGGGCGAAGTAGTAATACGCCTTTATATGTATCACAGATTTCTGGAAAAAATTGAACTTGGCTAATTGATAAATTATACACAGCTGTTCGCTCATTTCGCAACGTGAGGACACTGCTTCCTGTCCTCCGGTGGTTCTGGTCGCAGTTTTACGACGTATGAAGGTCCCGGACCATAATTATTTATGTGTTATTCAACAGGGACAAGATAAAGCTTGACAAACTAAAACCCAACTATGTCCTTACGTGAGCTTTAGTTTTATCGGCTGCATGCAAGCAAAGCCGCGAGCAACAGCTAACATTTTTTTTTTAATTTGGTAATTAATCCCTTTCATTTAATACCAAACACGGCATCATTAAAATATATTTTTTTGTTCATGACTTGATATACCTAGAGGGTGATATATTAAATTTTATATGACGTCATAGCCTTTCACCAGTGGAGGATTGAGGAGCGGAGGAAGACGCTTCCGCCCGTACATCATTTGTCAAGTTATGATAAGTAGTTTAAAAGTAATGGGGGAACAGATTAACACAACATATATACAGTCAGACGCAGCGTAGGTAGGCCTCCCACTGGGTACCGACCGACGACATTGTGAAAGTCGCGGGCAACCGGTGGATGCAAATGGCACGTTGTCGGTCGATGTGGCGCTCTAAGGGAAGCCTATGTTCAGCAGTGGACGTCTTCTGGCTGAGGATGATGAACATACATACCGGTCAAAATCATAATCTTCCTATTTACTTCGCGTAGTCGGGTAAAGAGCGTACCTTGCCACCTCTTAGAACAGTCAGTCCATACAAAACGTCAAAAAATGCACAAATATTGATCAACGCCATCTACCGACCTAAACCGAGTAACTTTGTCACTCTGCCTGTCGTTTGTTACCTTGAAGTGATTAAACGGCAGCACCAATTTAGATGAAAATTTAAAAGGCTGCTTTGATTCTTTTTTTACTTTCACGTAGAATACGCGGGTAGAAGCAAGAATAAAAACAATTTTCTTACCGTGTGTGCTCCATATATAAGTACAACATTGAACAGTATTTCAGCACAATAGATGGTGATGCACAACTCAGCTGGGAAGTTCAGTATTCGGCTGTATACCAGATATGCAGGAGTATCGTTCTGGTGGATTGTGTAACTTAGAAGCCCGATCATAAATGCGCAGAACATCTGTAAGGACACATTTGTCTTTAGTCTTTGAAGTGTAGTTAATCATTGGTTCTGTTTATATCTCAACCCCGTATATACTATGTCGCTCGCCCATCGGCAAGTGACCGCCCGAAAAGGGCTTATAGTACTCATCATTATGAACAACTTTTACTATGGGTCCAACACAGAAATTGAGAAAAAAAATCTGCTTCCATACATTTTGTCGAGTGTCATTGACATTTTTCTATGGAACAGCAGTTTTTTTTCCCCGATTTCAGGGTTGGTCTCATAGTAAAAGTTGTTCATAACGATGAGTACTATAAGCCGTTTTCGGGCGACATTATATATTGCATAGTAGTTTCTATAAGGTTCGTTTAGTATTGACGTGACCAAGTGGTCACGTCACTACAGCTCAACAACAATATTTTAGTATCGTATTGCTGACCGTCCCACTTCGCTTCTGACTCCATTTCAATTAAATTAGATCTTATCTCCATGTTTCTAAATACCAACAAAAATCTTCATTTAAAACTACCCTTATTTTAGGCCAGTCATTCCACTATACGGCCAAGCAAACGCATAGCTTTGAATAACAATATACCTGACTTCAATCTCAAATAATCACTCCAGACATAAAGACGTTTCGTCTTTATATCACTCGTCAAAATCGGACAAGCCATAAGCTATAGGAGGTAATATAGAAACATAATACTAACAAACTTACACACACCCCAAAAAACATTACCCTAGTTCTTGGGCAGTCGGATAAAAAACATCACATTGTTACGTCACTTTATAAAAAAAAAACATTTAAAAACTTACAATGTTCGTATAAGCGAAAATGATGACCCCTTTCCGCAAAGGCAGACAAAAGCAGCATCTTCCTAATTGTGGCCAATCACAATACATTTTGAATTGAATTCTTCTAAAATCACAAGAGCACAAAATGACTTATCTTCGGACAACGTCGCGTCTGTCAACTGGCAATATACTGTTTGTGCGATCATTTATTGTGACCATTATCTCTAGACGACCGGAGGTGGACCCCAGTTCGGCGTAGCTTACACAATAGTATCTATAAGATACAGTTTGACTAGCAGTAACTACTGGAGATGTTGCTCGTGTATCTGCTTTGTCGCAGGCTAACAAATATATATTACTTACTATTAGAGCTGATGTGTTTTCTGGATTCTTATCTTGTTTGGGTTTATATTTGTTTGGTTAGGAAGTTATTTGGATTTCCCTTGCTATAGTTGTTGTACATAATATTTATGAGGCAGTGCTTAACAAAAACTTACTAAGCAAATGGAAAATTCACACAATTCACCGAAGTAGGTACTACTTACAAATTAATTTAACCTTGCATTATGCTGAGTTGAGGGCAGTTTTGTAACACTTAACATTGATTAGCTATAGTTATTCATATAACTCATATAATTATGTCATAATTATGTTATATTGCTCACCTGCCTCCTCTTCAATATAATTAATGTTACTGTTGTTGGAAAATAAAATTATTTTCTTTCTGGCAATTTGACCTTACATAATATATTTCGGCGCCCTGTCATTTCCAAAGCAGTTCGAGAACGGATTGTGCAGCGGCGGAAGCAGCCGAAAACCTCAAACGAAGGTTATAGATAGTTAAGATTTAATTAATTTAATTAATTGTTGTAGTTTTATTGTTGTACAATGATTTCCCATAGCTTTATTTCGGTGTCTAAACAATCACCCGGCACTGCAACGATTGAAAAATGAAGGATTCCTGTAGGATTGTGGATAAAAATGCGGGAAGCGCTTTGCAGTTATTATCACAATAATAATAATCTATATAATCAACATATATATAAACGAATCCCTATGTGCCTTGGTCACGCCATAACTTGAGAACGGCCGGACCGATTTTGATAATTTCTTTTGTATAGTGTTCTTAATTATCATGACAAGGTTTGTATAAAGAGTTTAGCGAAGCCCAAGGCCGAGCTTTATCGCGGTCAAAGTCGGAGGCATGAGCTAGTTATATTTAATTGTAGACATTATCTTTCATAACAGAACGATGTTGTTTAAAAAAATCATGTCATACAGCTGTGTTATGGTCAACTCTGTCAAAAAAGTAAAAGCCGAGGAAACAAAAATAGTATGATTGTACAGTTTATAAACAGCTGTGACCTCCGCTGAGAAAAAACATTGAATGTAAATAGGCTGATAAACAATGTTTATGTTAGTATCTACAAATGACAATGATATATTATTATCTATCTTCTTCAATATAAATTAAACATGAAATGCTGTTCGTAGGTAAGCGCATCCCTTGAGAACGGCTAATCTAATATTTAGTTTTAAATCTTCGATAAGAGGTTTTTAAGTAAGGAAAAATGGAAAAGTTTAGCTTGGCCGAACCGAAAGAGACTGACCGAAACCGAAACCGAGACCGAGACCGAAAGCCGAGCTGCATCGCGTACCAAGTCGCCGGCATTAGCTAAGTACGTAGTCTATATATATGTATAAAAACAATTGCCGTGAGACAGTATCAAAAACTGAAAAAAAGCTCGACCGATTTGTTATTATTATTTTTTTCGCCTCAATATTGGTGTAGTTTAGAAAAAAGGAATCCACGCGGGTGAAACCGCAGGCGCAGCTAGTAGAAAATAGAAATGTCATTGGATAAAGCCGATATGTCTGACGCGATAACCTTTTAGTTACGTGGTTGGATATGGTTAAGAGTAATGTGCATCTCGGAAATCTGGACAATCCGATGATTTGATTTTGTTGTTATTATAAACATAGGTAAAAGTCATTGGGTATTTAACGCTGAAATTCGCATCTTGTTTTTGTATGGATAATCCGTTGGCGTGTGTCAAATTCCTATGATGCTGATTTACTCCCCAGAATGTTTGTAACCGATCTAGTATCCCACCGTTTTTACTCGACTGTCCAGAAGACTCTGGACTGGCTGTTTTTAGATGTATTAATGTTTTCCCGTTATTATTAACTTTATTATTGCCTTATTAACTCCTATAAAGCCTGAAAGGCTTGACAGATTTTGGAGTGCCAGGTTTTGTTTGAATTGTTGCTACGTTTAGCTATTTTTTTCGGCTTATAATTTACTATCTGCGGCCCGAGGTTTCACCCGCTATTTTACAGAAAACGAATATCTTTCCGAGATAAAAAGTAGCCTATGAGTTAATCAAGTGTAAGCTACCTCCGTACCGAATTTCATCCAAATTCGTCCAGCCGCTACAGAGTTGAACGGGAACAAACACACTTACACACAAACTTTCGCATTTATAATATTAGTGTGATTCTGCTTAAAAAAATAGGTGGAATACATTTACACAAATAATTTGCTTATGCCCGTGGTAACTGGTTTTATGTGTCTTTAGCGATTCTTCGTTCGAATTAGTGTAGAATCATTTAATTTGTTCAGTACTTAAATACCTACTTATATGAGGTCTCTTCGGTGTTGGTACCTGACCATTTTTATAACTAAATTTATATAATATAATTATACATAATCTAAATCCACGTGCAGCGGCGTGGCAGAATAACACGTCAATCCTTGGGACATTGAGGTTGCTCCGGGAAGTCTGCGCCGGCATCAGCGAGCTGCTGGCTTTCCTGGAGGACACCGGGTGGCTGGACTAGCTGCAGCCGGGATGACACGCAAAAGATGTCGCGTTACGGCCTAGTAGAGCCGGGAAATCAGTACACTCTAACTCTAACACAGTCGCTCCACCTGTCATCACTTCGAGAAACCATCTGCCTTGCGAGTTACCATGGTTTACCCATGGCTTTTCCTCTCCTAATCATGGATAAACTATTTACAACACCTACTTTGATGATGACATTGACATTGAGTTATGTGATAAGAGATGTGGACTTTGACACAATATGACTGAGTCATTTGTGTTTTGTATATTTTGGTTTCGAAATTTACCAGAAATATAACGTTATCGGCAGAGTAGAAAAATATTTGAATGGATTATTCCATAAAAATAGTCGCATAACAAAAATTACATGTTATTACACGGTTAATTTCTTCTACATAAATTAGGAGATGTGTATCCGCGTCAATGTCTCGTTTCCTATACTGAATAAATTTTTGATGCTATATTCATTACGATCTGGCACCATTCTACTAATGTTTTGGTTTGCTGTAAGCTTATCTTTAAACACATTGTGCACTGTTTTAATAAAACGGGAATACTCAAGTTAAATTGAGTCGGTTATTCCGACTATAGTTTCGATCACATTCGGTGACCTTTATCAAGGAATGCTCAGCGGGGATGCTCAGTGCAAGGCAAGACGAGGTCGCGCTCGTGTCTCGCTGAGCATTCCTTGATAAAGGTCACCAAATGTGATCGAAACTATAGTCGGAATAACCGACTCAATTTAACGTGAGTATTCCCGTTTTATTAAAACAAAATGCATCAAAATCACGTCAGTTTTCATAGTTAAACATTGTGCACTGTATTAATGAACTAAACTTAGTGATTGTGTAGTAGCTATATAATAATTATTTACTCATTGACCTAGCGTAGCGTTATAATAATATAGCTAGTATACATTTTTATCTATGCGTTGTATTCTCTTTGTCAGTGACATTATTCCACTTCATTTATATTTTGCCCGACTGCCTAATGATTTTGGGGTGTATGTGTATCTCTGCATGTGAGTATATAAGTAAGTACTTGAGTAAGAATTTATGTTTAAGTGTTCCTATATTACATACTGTGGCCATAAAGGCGGGAATACACATGCCAGCTTCTTGAACGTGCCAGCTATTGTCATGTGTATACACTAACTGACACGCCTGTATCTGGCAAGCAAGTAGATCGCACAGAATTTGATTTACTTGCATGCAATATGAGGGAGGGGTCGCAGGGGGATGCAAAACCGGCAACGTACAGGGGCATTCAAGGGAGCAAATTATATGGAAGTTTACTTGAAAATGTATCCACGGCGGCGGCGTGCCATTTACTTACATATGCCGTTAACTAGCAAGCAAGCTACTGCTTTATTTTACAGGCATGTGTATTCCCGTCTTAACGGCTTGATCGATTTTGACTATTAGTGAGGTGTCTTCGGACTCCTTTTCGATACTTTGCAGTCGGTTTTTTGTTTGTTTTTCTTTAAAAGTTTTTCTATAAAGTAGCATATGTCCATCTCCGACCCTTAAGCTATATACATATATAAACTTGTAGAAATTCTTTGCTATATTATATGAAAAAATACAGGTCGATCCGTTCAGCACAGTTCGCAGTTAAGCCGTGAAAACGCGACAAATACCCAAACAGAGAGACAGAGAGAAAGAGAGACAAATAGGCAGAGAGAGAGAGCTACTTTCGCATTTATAATATTAGTTAGGATTAGTATTCTCTCTCTAGATACCATTCAGGACGCACACATACCTTTTCTCGTAGGAACACAGATGTAGAAGCCATGCGTAGCGTTGACGATCAAATGAATTACGTGCCATATTTTTTTCAGATTCGCTCAATTGCCTGTCTTAGTTTCGCCATTATGTCGATACCGGTATTGTTTACAGGCGGGAAGGACTCTTTCCAGAACTTCCTTCTGACCGCCGACGTAACCAGCCCGGACGAAGTACAAGAAGTTCACTATTTTGTTTATGCGGCATTCATCACATTTTTAATGGCTGAAACAATCCTTTTCGTTCATGCGATGTATTTGGCTAATGGATTGTTTTGTGTACGTATTTAAAATTAGAAACATCTCACTTTTGAGTTTATATTGATACTAGTTACTAGCTTCTGCTCGTGACTTCGCCCACGTTGTTCTAGGAAAAAATAGTGGCGTTGTAGGTACCATATTTAAAGACGTTATTAGTATTTGGTGTATTCTAGTACATTGAGGACCGATATGTTTCAGTTTTTGATATCAATTCCCGGCTGAGCACGTTTCTGGGTGACGAAAATTACTGCTTTGGGTCTGAGTGTACTAACAGTTATAACCAAGCAGATATTGTCTCTGTATGTGGTCTGTGGCATCCCTCGCCAGCGAATTAAAGTGGATTACTGCAAGTGTACAGAATATTCTGTAATTATTTTTTTGATATAGGTTTTTTTTTTTTTTTTTTTTCGCAATAGTTAAATATACATAGCTTTTTCCTGATTCTGCCAAACTGCATAGCAGTTTGTAGGCAGAATGTACCTCTCATTGTAAACATTGTTGTAGCTACTATGTACGAGTAGGTGGATTAAGTGAATAACTAAGTAGATAACAATACTAGGAAACTTAGATATTAATATACCTAATATTAATATCTAGGTTTCCTAGTATTTATGACATGAATAGTTATAATTATATTGGAATATTTACGAAAATAGCACAATAGCACCTACTGTAGTGAACAGCAGCTACGGCCGCGCAACTCTCGCAAACACTCTTAATTGTTTTGCTCCGGTAATCTGTCTAACATTAATTTCTTTACTGCTTTCTTAAATGTAAATTTGGTGTTATATTGTTTTTCATAGTTGTCCGGCTAATCATTACAAAGTCTAGGAAGTATCCATTTCCTGGTACGGGTTCCATAGTAATTCTTATGCCTATTGTTTTTGTTTTTTTCAGCGTCAACTGATTTCAGTTAAAAATTTCTTAGTGAGCCGCCTGTATACATGGGTTTTGGAGATAGTCAGCCTGATCATTCTGTGCTTCATACACAAGATCATCCTAGGGTGGTACCTGATCCTGCTCATGGTTTTCAGTAAGACACTTACCTATTCCATTTGATGTTTCATGGACAATAAAAAACACATTTTTTATTACTGAGTCACATTTTATTTAAAACGATTTCAACTTATTCATAAATTATATACATATTTACAATAAAATATAACCTACCTACTTACCTACTTAAAATTAAAACAAATTATAAACAAAAATTAATAAATACAAAAAACCTAATCTACAAGCCCCGTGGTGGGGGGGAGAGTGGCCATTTTATTTTATATATTTTTTTAAAACTTTTTTTAAGGAAAACTTACATACTTAATAAGTAACAGTTGTGCCAGTTTGATGGGGACGTTTGGTAGAGGGGCTGATCCTGACGGACATTTTTAGGCATAATTTGACTTTTGTGTTTTGTTTTGTTCGTGACATTACTTTTGTTAGTAGACTTATAAATTATTGTATTTTATAGATTAGACATTTAATATTATTTATAATATTTATTATATAATATAGATACATTATAACTAGAAGAAAACTGGGCCAATTACAAGTTTCCACCATATAAATATAACAGAAAGAAAAAATATATTTTGCATAGCAGCAAGTAAACACGTCACATCGGACAACATATCGGAATCATTTTCACTAGCTAGCTGCTAGCTGCGCCCCGCGGTTTCACACACTATTCAACAGAAGTCGAATATTTTTCCGGGATAAAAAGTAGCCTATGTGTTAATCCAGGCTTATAAGCTCCCGAAAAAAATGAAATTGAATAAAATCTAAATTGAATCGATAATGAAATTTGGTATAGATTTACTGTATATCACAAAGACGGAAATAGTATACTTTTAAGTCCATGTGAACGAAGTCGCGGGTAACAACTAGTATTTTAATAAGTATATGAAATGAAATGAAATGAAATATTTATTGGTAGCAAAGCTACAAGTCGGTCAGGATAAATAAGGTTCAATTAACATAAGTAAACCCTTATAAAACAATAAATTAAATTAATATTAAATTGAATAAATTAATAGTGAATTAAAATAAATTAAATTAAATTTTCATACAATCATATTCGTCTAGGTCATAAAATGGATGGTCTAACAACCAGATTTTCAGTTTGGACTTAAATAACTCAGTGGAAGTTGCGCCCAGTATTTCGTCGGGTAATATGTTTTATGTTTCAGTTTTAGAGATGTACAGCTTCGGTGTTGTGTACAGCTACTATTACAGCGAGATACTTGAAGAAGGTCAGCGACAGAAGTGCTACGTCGAGTGGGCGTAATCAGGCGGCGCTTACCATCAGCCGAAAGAACTTGTTAGGCATATGTAAAAACAAGAAAGTATAAAAGTATGCTGAGGGGATGTGAGTATATCTACAGACATTTAATTTGGCTATAAGTATATAGGAACAAAAATTGGAAGAAACACGGTCATAGTAAAAAATATTATATAATACTAGCTGTTACCCGCGACTTCGTTCACGTGGACCTACAAAAAAATATAGTAGCCTTTTTGCGTCTCCGATCCTTAAGCCATAATATATATATTTATTTATATAAAAATTCAGGTCAATGCGTTTAGTCGGCTTAGCCGTGATGACGCGACAAACACCCAGACAGAGAGTTTAGCTTTATTATATTAGTTAGGATTAGGATTTATAACTAAATTTTAGTTGTAGTGTACTATACTAGACCTTTTTACTCCAGTGACCAAGAAGGAAGGTGATAGAGACTAGACTTTCACCTGCGTGTTTTAT
The DNA here is from genome assembly GCA_947579745.1 of Apocheima hispidaria. Taxonomy (NCBI): domain Eukaryota; kingdom Metazoa; phylum Arthropoda; class Insecta; order Lepidoptera; family Geometridae; genus Apocheima; species Apocheima hispidaria. Next base: position 12,742,825 of record OX388160.1, read on the forward strand.
AATTTTCCTAGGCCTCAATATTATATTGGGGTCAATATAATATTGAGGCGAACAAAACAATTTTTTTTATTTCATATATATATACTTATATTATTTGTAAAATATCATTTAGTTTATTTCTTTATAGTACCTATATATATACATAATAATAATACGATTTGTTTTTACCTACTTAAGTAATATGTTTAGACCTTTTATTGGCTGTACTATATGTTTGTTTAAGATTATTTTTATATTATGATTTTGTGCTGTTGGTCTATTAATAAATAAAATAAAAAATAAAACAAATGTTGAAATCGGTCGAACCATTTGGCTTATTGCGAAACTAACGCACGGCAATTGATTTTTATAAACCATATGTAACTTTATATAATATAATTAACTTTATATAATTTAATATACATAATATAGATAATATCTGTATCAAAAATAACTTATCTATGTATGTAATTACTCCCTTTTTTCTCTCGCTCTACCAGCCAAAGTTGGTGTGTCGCTGTTCTTATCAGGGCCCTTCCTATCAGATAACGATTAGAACGACAACTAGCTATCAACTATGCACTTACAGAGCCACCTACTTATCTGCGGAGTGGAATCGGGGAGCTAGCATCGTATTTTCTGAACAAAACTGACAGCGATCCATAAAAATTGTATAGTTCCATTGTTTCGCAAACAGATACAGATAAATTGGTCGGTCAATGGCTGTTTTGGTCACACATCGATAATGTTTTGGGACACATTTTTCATCAGTCCGCTATAATTCTTTGAATAAGACACTACACATTATTCATCTTTGTAGGTTCTGAAAAAAACTGTAAATAGGATATTTGAGTGAAGTGTGGCCCGTTATCGACGAACGATGGGGTTTCAGTTCCCAAGAGTGACCAGGTGTTGCTTCTGTGTCCCTCTGAGAATAGCCTCTTTGCTTATTGGATACTTTTCTATTGTATGTAAGACTATTTTTATCCAACTAATAAGGAAATACTTACTGGGCTTAAGCGCAGTGCGTTGCCACGCATGGTTAAACTGTCGAAGTTCAAAGTTCTGGGTGGCACTTAGCTGCTGTGGGCAAAGGTGACAAATTGAAAAGGTTAAGTTAAATTGTAGTCTCGGTAGACTTTACTGACTAATATTGGGACCGATGAACAAGTCTGCAAAAGTGTCTCCTACCACTCCAAAAACATTATTATAATAGAAAAGTTTATTGAAAGCCCCTGCAACCATGTTTTTTTTATGTTTACGAGGTTAAATGTGACGAAATTGACGTTCCTAAGAAAAAAATATAAAATAAAGAAATGTTTTGGCTCCACACATTGTGTGGATTTACCCAGTGTCAAGTATTGTAATATTTCAAGTGAATTCAAAACAAGTGGCAGTCTAGTCTAAGTCAAGCGAAGTAAGTCACAGTTAAGTCCATGTTATGCCCTAGTAAAGTGGTGGAGACTGTACTAAAGGTTTCTATAGAGTTTTGTAAACAACACTGATTGAATAGAAAATTACAACCGACAGTTTCTGGCAATGTCTCTTGCGCGCTAATTGCTTCCATTGAGAGCATAGCTAGGCGAAGATTTTCCATACAAACGTATTGCCCTGTTTTCTCTCTGAATAGTGACGCTACAGATAATATCTTTTTCCATAAAATGTAATGTAATTACTAATGAAACTAAAAATCCTCAAAGATGGGAAAATATGGCCCCCGTTTTACCGCATTTTTAAAAATCCATCTCTGTCATTTCAGCTAGCATCATGCCTGACGATTTCGGCGGTATCCTACTACACATACAAGGTGGCGATGTTTGTGAAAAACAACGATGCCCATCCAGACCCGGAGCATACTGTAGAACAAGTGCACAAAATGTCCATCAGTCTGTATATATCGTTCGCGTATTACATGATTGTGTTTCTGTACAATCTAGTGATCAATGTGCTGCTTGTCGTCGGAGTTCATAGGGTGAGATAATTATTTTACCTAAACAAATATATACTAGTAGAACGACGAGATTGAAGACGTCCACTGCTGAACCACCTCTGGGGGAAATCGCCAGCTTGGATCGGCTTGAGGATCGCAGAACGCTCACCGTTTACTAAGCCATCTTATTAGTATAAACGGTTGGCGCCGACCGCCGTGTAACAAACGAGAGAAAGAGAGTGAAATATATTTTCTCTGGTTGGTGGGTTGTAATTGTAATGTGGAAAAGTTCTAATAATTTTATTGAAATTAATACTTACCTACTTCCAGTAAAAAATCATTAAGATTAACGGTTCTCAAGATATCGTCAGGCAAAATATACACACTAATATTATACAAATATAGAAGAACAAACAAATACCATACCTTCTTAATATTATGTACATATTTTTTTTAATTTCAGAACAATCCCCAGTACCTGAAGTACTACGTCAACACAGCGTATTTTTTGCTAGCGCTCGCCATCACGTTGGTCATCCTTGCTTGTGTCTACATGGGTTTTATTGCGGCCATCCCCATGCTCAAATGGGCTTGTAAGTATCCTTCATAATGATATACCTAGATTTCTATAATGGCGGCATCTTATTATGTCATCACTCGCAGTAAAGAGACGCGTCAATTAGATCCGGAAGGACCACCGGCAAGCAAACGACAGAGATAGAGACATTTACCGATTATTTTCTCGAATTTGTCTGCCTTTAAAATCCACAAGAACGTCTGCTATCACTGATAATTATCCTGTGCAGTTGATGCAAATAATGTCTACCTTATTTTTCAGTTACCATCGTATTCTGCATTATCGTAGTAAGGAGCACGTATTTGGAGATGGAGGAACAAAACAAGCCTAAAACCTTTGAAATGCAGAACCTTTACATGCCACAGCGAGCGCCATTAATTGTTTGAAATAATAAACCTATTGTGAATCTACTTTAGTTTTATTTTTTTATCTGAAACTATAAAATAACTTACGCTAACGCAACAGTGCTGCCTCCAAAGACCAGAAAAACAAGAACTAATTTATTATTTTTTTCTATTACATAGTAGATGTATGTAGTAACGACTTCGTCTACGCGCCGCTAGATGGTGTTATTGTCGTCGTTATAAGTCGATTTGTTTGTAGTTCAGCACTATTAAATGGAATCGATAGTAGTAAAAAAAAGAGATTTTTTAAGCTGGCAACAATATCTCGAAATGTATATAAGTAATACGACAAAATTTTATAGTTTTGCAAATCAACTGATGTTATGTCACTTTTCGCTTTGTTTCTCTTTCTCTCACATAGAAACATTGGGTTTACTGTGTTTTTTTTTTTAAAAGTTTTTATTGGGTTGGGGTTTTTTTATTTAGTCGACTTATAAACATAACGTCGGCAGCCGCGCGCGTCGAGTTATTCGAGTTAAATTCTATAATTTTGATAAAATTACACTATAACAATGTGTTGGCGTTAGTTTCACAACGAACACCAACGGATACCTCGAAAATGTCCAACAAATACACGCCAAGCACCAACCCAACTATTCAAAACCAGGTTCGTTTTGCATCGTGGCCGTGCGAAGTTCTTTCAAATTTTGATTGAATTCTTTCGAAATTGTATTTTATTTTACTGTGAAATTAAAGTATGTTAACTGTAACGAGATGTTTTATTTCTAATTTCATTACTTTCAGCTGATACAATGGATAAACGAGGCTGGCATGTCAGAGGGCCCAAAAAAAGTGAACCTCCTGCGAAAGATAATAGAAATCCTGTTGCACCAGGGCTCACAGTACATTCCCTTGTTCCTTGAGAATATACTCAGCCACAGTAACGATAAGTCAACCGAGGTGAAGAAGCAAATCATTGTCTTCATCGAAGAATTGAGGTGAGGAGAAAAATTAGTCTCTGTGCCTATTAATTTATGATCCTACCCATCGACAGAAACATTTTCTTTGAAATCTAAAAATGAAATGAGAAATGAGTCTTTATTTGCCAGAACGCAGGTAAGCACGGTGCTGAACTTTGAAATGTTCCATTACATTCGGTCATTTCTGACATGCAAAATATTTCCACAGCTACTTTTGTACTGCAATTACTTATCAATCAATATAATATACCTTTGTTTTTTAAATCTGGCAAGTGCTTTTATTAACTAAGCAAAATACATACAAACTACAACTATCTAAACTACTTATTAGCCTACTAGTTAAAAATAACAGTTTGAATATCCAGAGACCATTAAAGGTCTATAGATAATCCAAATTTTCAAGCCACTACCAGTTGGCAGCGTACCCAGCATGCTAGCGGCATTACCACGCTGAATGGCAATGCTTATCCATTATAACCAAATAACCAAAAATAGGTTTTAAGATATATAATCTTGCAAGAAAAGTTTTCAAGCACTCGGTAAGGTTTTGTATTTAGGTAGTAGGTAGATATCAAATAAACTACTATAAATCACTTACAATATTGTGAAAATAGTTGCGAAGAACAATAGTTGTATGAAGTCAGGACTCTATGTCAGTAGCTTCTTCAGCTTATCTATCTTCAAGAGCAGCTAAAGCTAAGCAAAAGTGTTCTTTGGTAATCAGTTCGATTTTCTGAAAGCCCATGTCAGTAATTATACATTGGAGATGGGACCTTCCTTGTATTGATATGAGCTGGCCCTGCTACCTAAAACATCAGGTTAACTTACCATCAGTAAAGACCAGCTCAATCACAAAATAAAAGAACAGAAAGGTAACCTAGCAAAAGAAATTAAAGCTATCACTGGCTTCAGAATAGTATTAAATATAAGGTTACAGTCCTTGACATAGTCTTCCAGAAATGTATGATAAATATAGACTGTGTGAATAAAAGAGACATATTAATAGTTCATATTCACATTCTTTATTTGCCACTAAGTGTACAAAGGTCTTAATAAATTAGTCCCCCATTGCGGGCATTGCAAAATTACGACGCTACATATCAAAGTTTTTTAATATTATAAAATTAAATAAATAATGTCGATAAGAATAAGGACGGAGAGATGATGATGATGAGGTCAGATTGTCATATTTTCTTAATTATCTTCTGCTTAGCCTTAGTGGCTTCAAAGTATTCTTCAATGGAGTAGAAACAGTTTAGTGAAAGGTTTTTTTTTAGTTTTGTGGTAAAGTTGGTTAATTTTGTTTTGTTTTGTATAGTTGAACCCTGACTGTTCTCACTCCCGGTGAAACACTCCACTAGTGTATCGCAGCGACAAGAGCTATTAAAGATAATATCTTTATAGCTCAATTGGCGGTCAGATCACTCGCGTGTGCGTATCAATCGTTTCAACTTATGCAGTTTTAGAACTTTGCGTTTTGGTAGTTATCATCGTTAATATTGCACCTAACATAAAACATCAACCTCTACATTCCAGTAAGCTGTACCCCGAGTACCTACCAAAGTCAATTGCTCAACTGCCAGCCCTCGTAGTCGACTCAGTGATAGCCGTGCAAAAGAGAGCCATACAGGCTGCCAGCATCGTGTACCGTAACACATTGCTATGGATATGTCAGGGCGAAGCGGAAATCAGCGAGATGCAGTTCGTTTGGGACCACCTTGCCAAATTGAAGGTATGTGATTTGGATAAAACAAATTTAAAGAACTTTTTTTTAGCGATTTTTAACAGCATGATAATATAACTTCGACGATTCGGAAGCCAAGACCCCAAAATGGGTCTTACATAATTTTATAGCAATACCTAAAGTGGGTCTTAGACCATTTTCCATTATTTCATGTCCTAAAGTTCGACTAGGACTATTTTCCAACAAGACCCAAAGTAGGTCCTGTAGATTGTTTGTGCAACAAAATTCAAAGAAAAAGAAAAATTCAAAGGATTTTTTTTTGTTTTGGCTCCACACGCTCTTTATTTAGCCAGTGTCAAGTATTGTAATATTTCAAGTGACGCCAAAACTCCGACGTCTGGTTGATATCTATGATTGAGGGCCACCACAGAAGCAGCGCGTCTCGCCGACCCGAGCGAGACTATTAGCATGAACATGCGACTTTAAAACATTTATTCAAAATTTCCAGCTTCTGGTCCTAAACATGATAGACAGCGACAACGAAGGCATCCGAACGCACTCCATCAAGTTCCTTGAAGAGGTGGTGTTACTGCAGAGTCCTGGAGACCAGACCGACGGGGACTTCAGCCTGGACACTCTACCGACAGACATGCCCTTCATAAAACGAATGGCACTGGAAGAGGAGTCTGAGTAAGTCAAACACTTTTTACATTACTCTAAAAGCATCCCAGAAAATCCTGGAAGTTCCCAAAGTTCTTGAAATTTTCTGGAAACTTTGAATGTTTTTTTGAAATAGGAAAATGATGTAGTTTTTACCTCCGATTCGCCTGATGGTGGGCAAAGTGCTTGATACTGAGCAAAATATTAGACGCTTGACGACAGTTTTTCTTGTATTGTGGAACTCTGAACCCATTGGATTGGAATTTGGGATATACAGCTACGTGGTGTCTTTTTTTTTTTTTAGTTGTCAAAAGAGAACAGTCTGTGAAATAAAATCTCAATGAAACATTAATTGCTTTTCTTTTCAGCCACATCTTCACTCTACTCGTAAAGTTCCACAATTCTCAGCACATATCCAGCGTAAACCTGATGGCTTGCATGACCACAATCTGCCTACTGGCCAAAGTTAGGCCGAAGTACATGTCTAGGGTGATACACGCATTAGGAGACCTACACACAACACTACCTCCCACATTATCACAATCGCAAGTGAACTCGGTGAGAAAGCACTTAAAAATGCTTCTTATCAACTTAATCAAACATCCATCTTCAAACGATTTGCTGCCACAATTAACTCAATTGCTAATAGATATTGGAATGACCACTCAAGAAATAAACAAGGCATTGCCTAAGGAGAAAAGGAATAAACGATTAGGGGAAGTGAGACAAAGTGAGATGCCGGCGAAGAGGTTTAGAGTTGATTCTCCCCAAAGCAATAGTCAAGGCTCTGATAGCAACAGTCGCAGTGATTTTACACCTTTCATTGACGAAGAGAGTAGTCAATCTACCATGATACAAACGGTTGTCACAAAATCCAACGTGACAGAAGAGAGCATTATAGAAGGGCTGAATAATATTGACAATGTAGTCGGACTGGTCATGTCCACTCTGATGAATTGCCTTCCAAATGTAATACCGGCCAGTTTTACGAATGCGTACAGACCTATACCCAATTCTGGTACCAAAGCGCAGAAGAAAAGCTTAGCCAAAATGCTGCTGGTGGTGATCAAAAATGAGCTAGACCCTGAAATAGCGATCGAGACTTCGATTCCTCAGAAAGTGCCGACGCCTCCTCCCCAGCCGACTTTAACAGACTTGGCCGCCAAGATACCGTTGCTAAAAGAGGCCGAAGAGGAGAAAATTACGCTCAAAAACGCTGTAGCAAAACTACAGGAGTCGACAAAGGCTGAGAGGCAAATGGAGAGCGCCGTATCGAAACTGATGGAGGAAACGAGACAGGAGCATTTAAAAGCCGAAGAAAGAAAGGACAAAGAAAAAGAGGCGGAGAAGTTGATACCGCCTCAAACGCCGACCGTCCCAAGGTTGAAGCAAAAAGTGAAATTACTGAAACTGCAAGAAATAACGCGTCCCATACCAAAAGAAATAAAAGAAAAGTTGATTTTACAAGCTGTTGATAGAATTCTTAGAGCCGAAAAGGAAAGCATTATTGGAGGCGCGGCTCATATTCGAGCCAAGCTAATTACAATTTTTGCATCGAGTTATACGCCGGAGATTCGAGAACTAGTCCTTGGCTATATACTCGAAGATCCTATTAACCGAATAGACTTGGCTTTATCTTGGTTGTATGAAGAGTACGCTTTTATGCAAGGTTTTAACCGACACCCTGTAACTTTACAGCCAAAGTTGCACGAAAAACACGACCAGAATTACAACCAGTTGCTATGTGCGTTGATTACTCAGATTTGCGAGCAAGGAGATCCTAATACGGAATCTTCTAAAGAGATATTACTAAGGAAGATTTATTCAGAATGCCCTTTAGTGACTGATGAGGCTGTGGACTATTTGAAGCATTTAGTTCAGGAGGAGAAAGTGGCTGTCATAGCTTTGGAGATATTGGAGGAAATTTGTATTATGAGGCCGCCCAGAGCTCATAAATATGTGCCGTCGTTGGTCTGTCATGTCTGTAAGTATTCTTTTATTTATTATTAGTTGTTACCCGAGACTTCGTTCGTATGGACATCAAAAAAGTATCCTATGTCTTTGTGATATACAGTAACACCTTATAAAATTTTATCAAGATCCGTTCAGCCGTTTAGCCGTGATAACTCGACAAAGCTACATCCCGTAGTTCGCTAGATGGCGTTGATCCATTTTTGTACATTTTTTGACGTTTTGTATGGACTGACAGTTGTAATGTAGGGAGTTCTGAATCGCGCAAGCGAAGTTTTTTCCTCGAGACGGTCGTATTCTTTTTTATACCTCGAAGCTTTGTTGGTCCTGATATGACTGCGGCTATATTCCTCTGAATTATAATATTAGTTGGGATTTTGAACCCACTACGGCTACGGTATGTGTGGAACCATGAAACTGGTCGACAGCTCGAACCAATTCAAAAAATTACCATGCTCAAAATAGCGTACTTTCGTCAACTGGATCACTTTTGATTGGGCATGCTAATCGTAGGCGCAGATTGCATGAATTAACTTTAAGCCGTGCAATCTTAAGAGCTAATAATTACCTATCGTCCCGGTTGAATCAAAATATAGCCTATCTCACTCTGGACGTAAAAACAAATCCCACGACACCTTATTCTTCAAAATCGGTCAAGCCGTTTAGGCTATAGGAGGTATATACATTATTTATTATTACAGGAACACACAAATATACATGCTTATATGCCCCCCAAAAACATTACATTATTTTTTGGACAGTCGGGTAAAGATCCAAAAGCCACAACCTGTGCGCTTTTTCGTGACGCTTTTTGGAATTCGCAAAGCAAGTTTTCCGAGAGCAAGATATCCGCGAATATCAAATCGTCCCTTAAAATCTTCGAGCCCCCTTATAAACTCACCTACATATTTCTTTTAGTGAATCACAACGAAGAAATCCGCGAACTGGCTCTCAAATCGTCCCTCAAAATCTTCCAACGGTCGACGGACGCTTGCCGGAAGATAATTTGTAAACACGCCATGCTCTACCTCGGGTTCATCTCGCTGGCGGCGCCGCCCACCGAGATACTCGGGCTCCGGACCGGGACCTTCAGGGTCCCTTGGACAGACAACCATTATAAGCTCTGTCTGAATCTGATTATGACGCTGTTTCCGGAGGATGAAGGTATTATTTGAGTTTCTTATTGTGTACACCATAGGTTTCAGTAACAAGAAATAAGTTATTTAATTATTTTTTTAAACCTCGACTGCAAAATGTACCCCACGTCACTCACTGCTTAATGAGTATGAATCCTACGACACCTTACTCGTCAAATTTGATTGGTCCCATAGTAAAAGTTGTTCATAATGATGTGTACATACATACTTTTCAATGTTGTTGCCTTTCTATGGCATCCCCGACACAGGGAACCCCAGGGCCTATGAGTGTGAAGCATTATTTGGAGTTCCATGGCATCCCCGACACAGGGAACCCCAGGGCCTATGAGTGTGAAGCATTATTTGGAGTTCCATGGCATCCCCGACACAGGGAACCCCAGGGCCTATGAGTGTGAAGCATTATTTGGAGTTCCATGGCATCCCCGACACAGGGAACCCCAGGGCCTATGAGTGTGAAGCATTATTTGGAGTTCCATGGCATCCCCGACACAGGGAACCTCAGGGCCTATGAGTGTGAAGCATTATTTGGAGTTCCATGGCATCCCCAACACAGGGAACCCCAGGGATATGAGTGTGAAGTAATATTTGGGGTTCCATGGCATCCCCGCCACAGGGAACCCCTGGGCTATGAGTGTGAAGTAATATTTGTGGTTCCATGGCATCCCCGACACGGAACCCCAGGGCTATGAGTATGAAGCATTATTTGTGGTTCCATGGCATCCCCGACACAGGGAACCCCAGGGCTATGAGTGTGAAGCATTTTTTATTTTTCAGAGCTAATAATCGAAGTGGCTCGCGTATACGGCTGCGCCGGGTCCGAAGCGAAGCGCGTAGTGCTCCGCGCGATAGAAGCGCCGGTGCGGGCCGCGTGCGGGCCGCTGGAGGCGCCGGCGCCGCTGCGGCCCGCGTTCGCGGCGCTGCTGGACGAGTGCCCGCGCGGCGCTGAAACCTTGCTCACCAGGATCGTGCACATACTCACTGAGAAAGGTAACCTTGGGGAAAACGCTCAATACTCATCATTTATCGCGACTTATTTAGACACGTGGACGTCTTAAATAACATGTCTTGATTTAAGTTATTAATAATGTAAGTATTTAGAAACTTATCTACAAAGATCTCACGATAAAAAAAAAACCATTTTGAAAACTTTAAAAAACATTAAAAGTGTGTTAATCTACCTACCTCCATACCAAATTTCATCTCAATCCGTTCAACTGTTCGACGAGTTAAACGGGAACAAACTCACACACTTACATACTTACACACTCGCGCACAAACTTTCGCATTCTAAGTAATATTATAATTCATAGAATAAAGCTTCGAGGTATGAAAATGAATACGTTCGACTTCTTTTCGAAAAAACTTCACTTGCGCGATTCAGAACTCCCTAAAAACATTACCCTCGTTCTAGGGCAATCGGGTAAAAAAAAAAACTTGTTTCAATTCAATCTTGTCAGTTTGTCGTGTCAGTCAATTTGTTTCAATCGTGTAATCTTGTTTCAAGCGCCACCGTCGGAGGAGCTGGTGTCCAAGGTCCGTGATTTGTACGCGACGCGAGTGTCGGACGTGCGCTTCCTTATCCCCGTACTCACCGGGCTGACAAAGAAAGAGGTAAGATATAAGGATATATATGATATGGACAAAATTCAAATTCAAAATCATTTATTGTCAGCTGTGTTTTACATGTTGGTAGAAATATAAACATCAGTGACAACAGCTACCCTTTTGGGCATACAATAGAGTAGGTATTGATCAGTTAGAACAGTCAATAATACATTAGAATAAATAAAAAGACACAATTGGATACTGATAAGCAATAACATGTCAACCAACAAAAATATTTTTTTTTGTTAATGATACAGAGCGATTATTTGGCTGACAAAGAGGCGTTCTGTATCATTAACATTTTTTTTTTTTTTGTGTTTTGACATGTTATTGCTTATCAGTATCCAATTAATGTCATTTATAGAATTACATTATTATTTATTTGGATTGTCAAGATTTTTATCGTTTAGGAATTTGTCAATTTTATAATAGCATTTTTATGTAATAGATTAATTAAATTGTTTTTAAAATTTCTAAATGTCATAACTTTAATTGTATCTGGCAAATGATTAAACAATTTAGTGCACATTACGTATATACTTTTTTCATAGTAATTATTTCTACAGGTCTGGAAAGGTAATACACAGTATCCCTTGCGTGTTTTTCGAGGTTTACGTGTAGTTTTTATGTCAAGGTTAGTTAAAGTTGAGAGACGGCCGTCACGCCAAAATACTAATGTACAATAAATTTTCTGAAATTTAAAAAGGCTCTTAAGGGGGCGTATACCCAGGTTCTAGCTGTCTCGTTCGCATTTTATCAACATTTTTTAATAAAAAAATAACAGAGAAGAAATTCTAAAAAAAAATCTAGTCATTGACTTTAGAATACCATTGCCAATGTTTTATAACAATGTTCATGTTTTACTATGAAAACTGACGTGGTTTTGATACATTTTGTTTTAATAAAACGGAAATACTCACGTTAAATTGAGTCGGTTATTCCGACTATAGTTTCGATCACATTCGGTGACCTTTATCAAGGAATGCTCAGCGAGACACGCGCGCGTGTATTTCGTATTCCCGTTTTATTAAAACAATGTTCATGTTATTATTTTTAATTAGGCTCAGGCAAAGGCGAAAAAAAAAAAACAAATGTTTTTTCCTTCTCCTTCGCCAAAAGAAAAAGATAATAACACGAAAATTGTTATAAAACTTTGGCATTGGTATTCTAAAGCTAATGAATAGATTTTTTTTAAATCTTTCTTTGTTTTTTTTGACCGAGCGAAACGAAGGTCTCAGAGTTTACTGGGACAAATCGGCATTTGTATGTATGTTTGTATGTTTGTGTGTATATTTGTCCCATGATAACTTGCGAACCGTTTATCCAATCTTCATCATATTTTGTAGGCAAGTACAACAGTCAATACAATTTTAAGTTCGAATATGAGCTGAATCGGTCCAGGGGTTGTGAAGATATAGGGGTCGCGAGGTCTCGGTTCGCCGCGAACTACTAGTTATAACAATGTTGATATAGTGCGAACGAGACAGCGAGAACCAGGGTATACGCGTCCTTAAGCATTTTTTTGAAAGCAATCCGTTCTACAAACTAAGGTGCAACGTTTCGCTCAGCGCGCGAAATTCAAATTTTCTTGCTTTTTTTGTCAATTACAGCGTAATTACTCATCTTATGTTCATGAAAACTAATTTTGCGATAATAAATAGATTGTTTCAAGAAATTACACCAACCAAAATTTCAAGTTGAAAGCCACGTATAAGTACATTTCTCACTAAATCAAAAACCTAGATGAAAATCAGCTTATTGAGATTTGTAGCTAAGCCAATGTTATCTAGGTGATAATTTTACCCGTAATTTCTTAAAACAACCTATTTATTGGCGCAAAATTGGTTTCAATAAATCTACGATTGGTAATTATGCTGTAATTGATTAAAAAAACGCAAGAAATTTTGAACTTCGCGCGATGAGTGGAACGTTGCACCTTAAGTGAATACATGTCAATGGACTTCTCAGAATCCTCATTTTTGTACGAACAACAAACGGAGTAAGCATAATAAATACCTACCTGTCGTGATATACTATTGAATTACTCAAATAATTGATAACTTAGTTTGCCTTATTTAACTTAAGTATTTTTCTATAATAGTTTTTTCTATAATATGTAATGTTGTTTATGGACAATAAATATTTCTGATTATAAGGATAAAAAGTAGTTCGAATCAGAATTTGTCAAAATTAAGGCTGTACTTGTAGTCCGAGTCTCTAAGATTCAATAACGTTCCGAATTTGGAGGTCCAAAGGATAGCGACCCATCATCATCATCACCGTCAGCCATAAGACGTCCACTGCTGAACATAGGCTTCCCCCTTAGACCGCCACACCGACCCACAACGGGCTACTTGTATCCACCGGTTACCTGCGACCTTCATAATGCTGCGTCTTCCTTCTTCTTCGTGGTCGCCACTCAAGAACCTTTATTCCCTCGGTTCCTCGAGTGATGTGGCCTGCCCATTGCCACTTCAGCTTGCAAACTCTGAGAGCTATATCGGTGACTTTGGTTCTTCGGCGAATATCCTCGTTCCAGATTTCATCGCGCAAAGAATCCGAGCATAGCGATGACAGCGATTACAATTTCATTTTTGTTATTCAACCAAGATTAAGATTAATCAGTAATTAAGCTGTAATTGACGAAACGCGCAAGAAAATTTGAATTCCGCGCGCTGTGCGAAACGTTGCCCCTTAAAATAATGCTCGACTAAATGCGTACGAGCGTCCTGCCTGGATTGAGCGTTTGACACAATTTTCTCGGTTAATTTTGTACTGTACTCTGACAGATAATGGCAGCCCTACCGAAGTTCATAAAACTGAACCCTGTCGTCGTGAAGGAGGTTTTCAACAAGCTGCTAGGATTACAGAGCCCTACTGAGGATAATTCGCCAGGTAAATAACTGACACTATAATAATGATATTCATTCATTCGCAAAAATGAAATACCCTTTCATCATCATCATCAGCCAGAAGACGTCTACTGCTGAACAAAGACCTTGGCCATGTTGTTGTTCAATGTGGCGCTACAAGAGGGAGGCCTCTTGTAGCGCCACATTGAACAACAGGATCAGTATTCTGGGCCTTAAAGACACGCACAAGTCCGTGTTTACTTTTGTATGCTGTACCCAAGGTTGCCTGGAAGAGATCGCTTTCAGCGATAAAGCCGCCGGTTGTTATACAAGTTATTTTTTTGTCCTATCTATGTACAATCTGGTGTGAACAACAAAGAGTTTATCTATCTATGTTGTAACAATTGTTACAACATAGATAGATAAACTACATTTTTTTTAAATTAAAAAAACAAATAAAAACAAGTGAGATTTACAGTTGTCATACATTTTTTTTAGATATCTGTGTATATTATTTTATATTTCGTTAATTAAAAAAAAAATGTATGACAACTGTAAATCTCACTTGTTAACGAAATATAAAAAAAAAAAAAAAAAAAAATATGACAACTGTAAATCTCACTTGTTAACGAAATATAAAATAATATAAACAGATATCTAATTCAATGTATCTCATTCGAATTTCAGTATATTCGGTCATGATTTGTAAGTAATTTGGAGACATTTTGAAAAACTAACATGGGTTGAAATTTTGTGTGCTATTTTTTCGGTATTGCAAGTGTAAAAGGGCACACTCAAACTATTGTAAAGGTATTAACTTACCCCCGAATTCTGAACCGTTTGTTAACTTTGACGACAGATTAAGTCTATTGCTGCAAAGGCAGCAATAGACTAAATCATTTGCTTAGTGCCAGACAAAGGCACTATTAGAATTAAACTGTTGTCAAAGTTAACAAACGTTTCAGTATTCGGGGGTTAAACACTAATACAGGATGTCTTAGTGTCCGACCCCCGTGGGTGTTATTCGATAAGATAATATTTCACAAAGTATGGACAGCGACGGCATTAACAACTTAGCGCCGATTTCTAAGTTTACACACAAGTAAATCACCATCTTTTGGAAGATGCAAAATATTCGACAAAAGATGACGCCACATTGTATGCGTTAAATCATATTCCCCTTAAGTGATCCTGCCATCTATCGTAACACGTACGTGTATGTGCACGTGGTCACTTTTTAACTGTGGTGAAAAACATAGGTTATGGCATCTGTCCTGCTCTGTGATTTATTTATATCACATTTGTATGAAATCTCTCTCTCTCTCTCTCTCTCTCTCTCTCTCTCTCTCTCTCTCTCTCTCTCTCTACCACGTGGGTTTGACACGAGTTTACACTGATATTTAAAAAAAAAAGAGACATCATCGGGCGCGATCAAAAACGTGGCAAGGGCTGTTAGTTAGTAGTTGCGCGTGCGATCTTCGATCGAGTCGACTTTACACGTACACACTACACACTTTTCACTATCAGTACCTGACATCATGGTAGCATTCCGATGGCAGCATTTCAACATCGGAATGCTACCAGTGTGGCTTTTCCGTTGGCACGTCGGAAAAAACAATGGAGGTACAAGTAACACCGGCTAGCTTCGGTTTTGTAGAGCGTTCTCTCTGTCGCACAATTCGCTGTCAATTTGATATCGCAATATGCTTTGTTAAAAGTAAAATCAATAAAAGAAAAACAGAATACCCGACTGCAAAATGTAGCTGCCGGACGGAAAGAGGAATCAAAAAAATACTGAATTGTATTGGTCAGGCGTGAAGCTTAACATCAGGTGAGCGACCTGCTCGTCCCGTAATCAAGTTCCATTAAAAAAAAAAACAAAGACACCTCTCTTGTCAAAATCGGTCACGCCATCTAGGCTACAGGGCGTAATATAGGAACACAAAAATACTTACATGCACCCCAAAAAGATTACCCTCTTTCTTGGGCAGTCCGGAAAAAAAAAAGAGTTTCTTTTTATGTTACTCGGTGACGAGACGAGCAAGTCGCTCACCTGATGTTAAGCGGCACGCTTGCCCATAACAGTTCAGTGCCACCCAGAATTTTGAACTTCAACACTTCAAAACGTCACCCAAAAATGTTAGTTTAACATCTAACATTTTTGGGTGACGTTTTGAAGTGTATTCTCTATATGCCCACTAATTACGCTGGAAACATTTCCCTTCAATCCGGAAACCATTAATGCTTGCACACTACTGCCTGACGGTTGAATAACTGGCTAAGGTGTGGTACTTCCCCAGGCGGACTCTGCAAGAGAGCCCTACCACAAAAACCTTCGTTCTGATGTAATCATGTGAATGATTCCAGTCAGTCCGGCGGAGTTGCTGGTGGCCCTGCATCTGATAGACCCCGCTAAGGCGGAACTCAAGTACATTATCAAAGCGACGGCGCTCTGCTTCGGAGAGAAACAAACTTATACACAGGACGTGAGTACATCAATGTAATATTTTTAGCTTTGTTTTAGCCAGTCTGAGTCATGAATTTATGTCACCGTCTAGTCTCTCAGTCATAGTAGGAGTCATGAATTTAAGTCACCGTCTAGTCTCAGTCGTAGTTTAAGTCATGAATTTAAGTCACCGTCTAGTCCAAGTCATGTCTCAGTAAATTGGGGGTATCTTCTACGGAGTAATGGATAAAAATCCACCGTTTTTTACACATTATCACCTAAAATAACACATGTTTTGGAAAATTATACTTGATGAGTTCTTCGTGTTCTCGCCAAAACTCGACTAAATATCATTGCTACTTCTTGTACCGCTCTCTGATCTCTTCACTACCGTGTTTTGTATATAAGGACAAAAAAAATACTACTTGAAGACTTACCGATGTTGGGTATCTCATAAAACTGCGACCAGAACCACCGGAGGATGGGCGCAGCGTCCTCTTACTAAACGCTGAGAGATCTATACGCCGCTTGCCAAGCATATGGATTATGGCAAAAGAAGGAGGGCTTTGCGCAGCTGTGGACGTTTTTTGGCTTATGATGATGATAATGAACTGGTGAACCCGATCTGTATTAAAATGATGTAGGCAAGTTCATGTCAATACAATTTTTAAGTTCGAATATGACCAAAATCTATCCAGAGGTGTGAAGTTGTAAGGGTCATGAGGTCCTAGTTCGGTGCGAACTAATAGTTACTAATCAGCTCACGCTGACGAGTAAGTTTAACCGGTTTTACTTTCAACCGCTGAGTAACTTTTATCGGTTTTACTTTTAACCGCGGAGTAACTTTTACCGGTTCTACTTTCAACCGCTGAGTAACTTTTATCGGTTTTACTTTTAACCGCGGAGTAACTTTTACCGGTTCTACTTTCAACCGCTAAGTAACTTTAACCGGTTTTACTTCCAACCGCTGGCTAACTTTTACAGGGTTTACTGTCAACCGCTGAGTAACTTTTACCGGTTTTACTTTTAACCGCTGAGTAACTTTTACAAGTTTTACTTTCAACAGTTTCAACCGCTGAGTAACTTGTGACGGCTTAACTATAAACTATAAACGTTGTTCCTAAACCCCGCAGGTGGTGTCAGCAGTACTCCAGCGGCTCACGGAAGAGTCCGAGATACCAGTTCTGATGATGAGGAGCGTCCTGCAAGCACTGACGCTGTACCCCGGCCTCGCCTCGCTCACTCTCAACATACTCCAGCTGTTGCTTGAAAGAGAGGTAAAATAAGAGAAGGTTTTAAAGAAGTAGTTCTAACAAATCGCTAAGTTTGGGGCTAGATGGCGCTGTGTGTGAAAAACGTCCACCAAAATGTATTTATTTAATAAAAAAAATACTAAGACATAAAACTTTGTCTTGACTTTTTATTGTGTGCCATCAAACTTGTATTTTCTATTCCGGGCACCTCAGTAATTATGATCTTACTTTGCACTTTTTTTTTTTCTATCGTCTCGTATAGCTAAGAGGGAAAGCATGATTACATGAGCACGATTTACAAAAATTAACAAAAATTGTTCGCTAGATCTCCGAACTTCGAGTGTATAAATAAATAAATAAAACATATTAAAAAAAAGATAAAATAAGTATTTATACAATACAATACAATATGGCTTTATTATACACCAAAAAGACAAACTTAAAAAAAATATACAATAATATTTTAAAAACGGTAGTATAGTGGGCGGCCTTATCGCCTAAAGCGATTTCTTCCAGACAGCCTTTGGATTTTATGTATTCTATGAGTTATCTGGTTCCCATAGTACAAGCTTGCTTAGCTTGGGGCTAGATGGCGCTGTGTGTGAAAAAGGTCCACTAATATTTAAATATTATATTCGAATAATTAATACTATAACAGTAAGATAAAAAGAAAACATCGACTTGAGAACCTCCTCATTTTTAAAAGTTAAAGGTAAAGGGTTTATACAGGGCTATAAGGAAAGGGTACGCTAAGCCGAAAAGGGCTTATAGTACTCATCATTATGAACAACTTTTACTATGGGACCAACACAGAAATCGAGAAAAAAATATCAGCTGTTCCATACATTTTGTCGAGTGTCATTGATATTTTTCTATGGAACAGCTGATATATTTTTATCGATTTCAGGGTTGGTCCCATATATAAAGTTGTTTATAATGATGAGTACTATGAGCCCCTTTCGGCTAAGCATACCCTTTCCTTATAACCCTGTATAAATGTATTTAATATTTATATAAAAATCCCGCCAATAAGCTTTCGGTATCACCCCGCGATTTGAGGCGACTTATGCGAAAGTTTGCGCTATCTTTTTCTCGAATTAGCAATGCAATGGTTTTTTTTAAATACTCAGGTATGGACGAACAAAGTAGCGTGGGAGGGTTGGATAAAATGCTGCGAGCGGCTCATCCCCGCGTCGACGTTCCTACTGCTGTCGCTGCCGGCCGAGGCACTGCAGGCCGCGCTGGCATTGCCGCGCCTGGCCACGGCACTGCGCGAACACGTCGCGGCAATGCCGCACGAGACTGCCGCCACGCTGCCGCCGCACGTCGCTCACGCTGCCATGCAGGTAACATCCGATGAGCCACGATTTTAGCGCCCTTAAAATAGCTCCGCAAAACCTGTATTTTGAGACGGATTTCATTACAGCTATCTCTTTTGCTCTCTCACTTTTCGCATCTTCTTTCGCACTCGTTGGCGATAATTTGTTGCTAGGTCACAATGAGCTGTAAACAGACTGCAGCGGAGCCGAATTCAAAGCGCCATTTTATCTATGATTCTCTACTATAGCGAATGGGCCACAAAGTATTGTTTGCTCACGTCACTTGGGATCGTCTAGCGGCACGTCGGCCATGTTTTGTATCCCAGCCAAACTAGTACGCTAGCTGTCAAAAACTGTCAAATGTTTTTTAAGTGTTAGGAAATCACTAGTGAAAGGGGTGGAGTTGACGCCATATTGTGTATTCAAAGTGGCGCTAATGACGTGACTTGTAGCAGGTCTTCTTTTTTCTTTCGTCATTGGTAAAAACATATCTATACTATAATATCATTGCATTTTTCTGAGCAAAAACTAGCCTATGTGTTACTCCAAACAATAACCCGACTGCAAAATGAAGCCTATGTTACTCCGGATATAAAGAGAAATCCAACGTCACTGCACTCGTTAAAATCGGTCAAGCCGTTTAGGCTAACATACATATACCCCAAAAACATTACTATCCTTGGGCAGTGAGGTAAATACCACAAAGTGCAAAAAAAGTATACAGTAAGCAGTACTATCGACTAGGCTTCTAATTGGCGATCTTATCGCTTAAAGCCGATCTCTTCCAGACAAATTTAAAAATAACTTTCTTTTGCAGCCGGAACCGCAGCCCCAATACGGCGCCCCGATGCCAGTCCCGCCCCCCGGGGCCATCAACCCCCTAGAACCTCTCCCCCCGGGGATGGAGTGACGTCATCACGAGACAAGTACAAGCGTTACCACCTCTGTCCGCATCATCGTTTAACGTCAGGTAAGCTGTGGTCAAACGCATTTAAGAAATTAAAAATAAAATCACCTGGAATTTGAACTGGCTCTCAAAAGAGGCTACCGGAACAGTTGGCGATAGATTTTTGTCGCCAGCGGAGTTTTAGAAAGTACCGTCATTGCTATACTTTCCTCGCGATGTTTTCGTTTTAATTAAGTTCAAGTTAATTTTTGGGATTTGAACCCACGTCCTGCGGCGTACGATCGAACGCGCTAACCACTGACCTATCGTTAGCCCGGCTTCCCGATTCTCGCCATCTCGTTCGCACTTTATCAACTTTATAATTTTTAAAAATCACTGAGTGGAAATTTAAAAAAAATATGTTTCGTAATAATAACAATGTCAATGTTTTAAAGCAATTTTAATGTTATTAATTTTTATTTTGGCGAAGGACAAATAAAGAAAACTAAAAAATATTGTTTCTCCTAATTCATCTAAATAGAAAATGTTAACATCTCTTTAAAAAAAAAACTGACTTTTTTATATTTTTAAATACCGCTCTGTATTTTTTAAACTAAAAAAAATGTGCAAAAAGTGCGCATGTGATAACTGAATTACGGAAGCGGGCTTTTAATTCATTAACGTAAACAATACAGACAACTAGGTGAGTTGGGCGCAGAAAGAAACTGAAAGCTTAATAGTCCGTTCAAGATCGCCGAATCGGTACTGGCGTGTCATTGGTGGGATTTATTTAACCCTTCACCTGCAGATGGGGCTAACATAATGACTATTAAAATAAAAAACTCAAATTTGTATTCCGTAAATGTCTCACGTAAACGTAGCCCAGTGAGAGCACGTTCGCCTCACATTCGTGGGGTCGTGGGTTCGAACCCGGGCGGACCAATAAGTTCTTTGTAACTTACGTACGAATATACTACTGGCTTTTCGGTCCAGAAAAACATCGTGAGGAAACCTCCATTTTCCGGAGAAGAAATTCGATGGCGTATGTGTATCCGTCAACCCGCACTGGGCCAGCGTGGTGGATATGACCTAATCACCCTTCGAGGGTAGGCCGATATCGCAGCAGTGGGATGTTTAAAGGCTGATGCAGAAATATCTGACGGTTTTCGGGCTATTTTACATTTTCTGTGTCTTGTTCAATGAAATTTGTACCTAAAATTACCAAAAACTCGAAAAGCATGAAATTTTTCACCACATTTTTTTTTCTGATTTGTCATTTATTTATTAAAACAGACGTGACAATACCCTTACAGTCCAGGACCAATTCGATGTTACAGTTAATTTTATTTCATTATATTAATCTTACTAGCGATTTATATTTTCACGAAGCCTATAAGCGGCTATAGTGTTCCCCATCTGCAGGTAACGGGTTAAGCGCTATTACGCTAATGTGTTGTCTGGAAATGTATCCATGTTGGTTACTAAGTTTATAAAATTGTGAAAAATAATTCGTTTGGAATATACTGTAATGATTTCGCTTGTAAATAATATTACCTAGCGTTATAAAATGATTTGTGAATTAAAGTATTTTTTAAATAAAAATATTATGAGAAATTTGGTTTCAATTATTTACTTCAGTTCTGCAAAACTATTCGGGCTCCCATATTGGGAGATGTGACAAATTGATGTCGATTTCGAGATTATAATCTAGGGACCGACTCAGTATTTTTTAATACCAAAGACATTCAAAAAAAATTACCTTTCGAGTACAATGCAAATTCAATTCAAATATTTTTATTTCAGATATAGATCCATAATATTTACATTCAAATGAATTAAATGACAATAAATTACATCACAAAACAATTGAATTAAATTAAAATAAATTGCCTTAAATTAAATTACATTAGATTAAAATTACACTACCACAAAATTAAACTATTTTTGGCAGGGACGCCAAGGCAGAACATGTATTTTAAACATGTGGCTACAAGTAGAGAAACGAATCGGATATCCTTAGAACAAGTGTAGGTAGAACATCGGTTAGCGTGTCCGCAAATGAGATGAAACTTCATAATATGTATCAACCAATCACGACCATGACCAATTACGACCAATCAGAATGCAGCAATAATAATCTGCTCTTGAAAAAACTGAATATACTCTACGGGACAGAAATATCTAAACTTTGTCCTTTTTCTCCATGCGTAACTTAATTTTTCATCCTTTCTTTTCTGTGGGAAAGAGACATGTCCGTCCATAGTTTTCCCCGTCTACGTGGATAGATAGGTTTATTTTTTACCAGCTGTTACCCGCGACTTCGTTCGCGTGGACATCCAAAAAAAAGTAGGCTATGTCCGTCTCCGATAAGCTTTCAGCCGTATAGCCGTGATAACGCGACAAACACCCAAACAGAATTAGGATATCAACCCGGATAATTTGACTCCGATGACAGAAAGGTCGTTTTAATATGAACGTGCACGAGTGTTGGTGAATAGTATAATGTCATGAAATGTGACTTTAAGTGTTGTTTCCAAAACTCCATAGAAAACTTTTGTAAAGTCTCCACCAGTTTACTGGGGAAGGACTTGGCCATGACTTTGCTTGACTTAGCCTATTACATGTTTAAATTGTGAAACGTTGACTTCACTTGAAATACTACAGTACTTGACACAGGCTAAATAAAAAAAATGTATTTTTTATTGGTTCAAAATGTTCTATTTACGATACTGATTGCGTGATAAAAATTTGCTCACTCCTTAAAAAGTTACCCTGTATGCTTGCTCGTAATAATGAGTACCCCTAACATGTACCACCGTTCCGTGTAACGCGTGTAACCCATACGATTGTGTTAAAAAAAAAGAAAAATGCATGGACATAGGGAAATTAAAATTTATAGATTGATTATGGAAATCTATTGTAACTTGTAGTATTCGTACTTGGGAGATATCGCCTTCAGTATATTTTCCACGTTGTATGATGAATCTATAAAAGAAAAAAAGACGATTTCAAAAAAACACTCTTCCCCCTCAATTCCTCATGGATCCCATTATCAGAACTGTATTTTGATAAAAATTGGACCAGCCCCTGATTCTGATCGTGATAGTGATAAGCGAGCGGGACCATGCATAGTGCGACCAAGTTGGTACGAGCGAGATGACATGCTCTCGCAATCAGAATCACGAACGTTTCAAAGTTAGAGGATAAGCCCACTGGTCCTGTGTAACAAATGTACTTATGTAACTCTACAACCTACCAACAAAAACCCAATCGTTGTCTTGATATCCGAACTCCTGCCTCGCTTCTAAGATAGCGTCGTGAAGCGCGAACGTCACCGCCACAGCCAGTACCAACGCTGGCTCTCCCGTCGCTGAAATACACAAGATGGGTTTTTGGCAAACGTAGAGACATATAATGTTGGTCCATTGTATTGTTATTTCGAGTGTTCATGTTCATAAAAACGGTGGATTTTTACTAATGCCACATCCCTCGAAGAATCGATTACCGATCAGGAAGAAAGGTTCTTAAGTGGCGAACCTGAACTGGAAGTCGCAGCGCAGGCGGGCTCCCACAAGGTGGATTGATGACATTGTCAAAGTCGCGGGCAACCGGTGTAAGTGGCAAGTTGTCAGTCGGTGTGGCGGTCTAAGAGGGAGGCCTATGGTCAGAAGCGCACGTCTTCCGGCTGATGATGATAATGAAGTGTTCGTGACCGTGCACGAGTGGTGAATAGTCTTGAAACGTGAATTTTCGTGAGACGTGAAATTCTTATTAAAGTCTCCACGACTCTACTGAGGCATGACTTGGACTTAACCGAGACTTACTTTGCTTGACTTTGACCGAGACTTGTTTAAATAGGCTTTGTGGGAAAAGTTTTCATTACCTTTAGATCTCAAAACGCCAGCAGGGTTAGGGGCGTTTCTCCTAAAGCTAATCCTGAAGTCAGCTGGGATGTCCTTAGCGCCAGGCGGCTTGTAGTACCAAGTTCGGTCTGTGAGGAGTCTGCCTGTGGACTTGTCGTAGATGAGGTGCTCTGACGTCCACAGCCCGAGGCCCATCACGAAGGCGCCTTCGATCTGTTGTTTTTGATTAATATGAAAACTTCTGAGATGTTTTTTTTAGAAACAGATCTACTAAACCCAACTCGCTTGATGGCAGGCGACAGTTGCCGAAAAAGCACGGCGGTCTAGAAGAAACGCCTTCAGCCTACCCTTAAGAACGCTTGTAGTTCTCAGGAAAAAAGATGCACGACAGGGAGGCCCATTCTTGGGTATACGTATTAAGAATGTGAAAGTGGAACCAAATCGTTGCGTACGAATTTTCGGAATGTTCTCTAGAAACGCATGGCAGTGTGCCGATATTTTAAGTCAGTGGTCCTGTAGTAAAAGGGAGTGGGTGGGAAAAGGTCATAAAGCTCTTGCGCAGATTCGCCGAAGTGTACTCTCCGGTAGAAAATGACAGACGCTAGCTGACTTAAAGACGGTGCTTTACGGTAGTGCTCAAACAAGGTTTCGCAGTTTTGTATCGTTACTAATGTGGCTTGACTATTTATTATTCAATGACAGTTTTTATCATCTAGTAAAATAAACACTGAACGTATTTCGATAAATCCAAGCAACAATTGACCCCATCAATTTTTAAATATTATCGAGGCTCTGCGTAAAAGAAAAATAGTTGTACGCAGGCGTTGGAGAAGCCGCTTGGGCTGGGCCTCGCTCGCTGCTCACTTCGCAGCCGCCATAAACTTTGACTCAACTAGTATTAACCACTCAAATATCTGGCCATTTATTAAATGCTTTAATGCTTCACTAGATTAAATGTCTGACATTCGAGACATTTGGATAAATTTGATCACCCTTTGAATTTCGTTCCACGATCCACGATGGATCGAATAAAATTTTCAAGCAGTTCAGGTTTACGTACCTGTCCCACATCAATGTCAGGGCTGATGCTGATTCCAGTGTCCTCTAACAAGTCCACTCTTCTCAGTATGTGGTTGCCAGTGAGGACATCCAGCTCGACCTCTGCTGCACAGGTGCCGTACACGGAGTAGTCTTGCAGGGAGTCTTGGGGGGACGTCATGTACGATGCTTGGAGGTTGATACCTACAGAATAAGGAAAGAACAAAATAACAAACAAAACAAAATTGTCGTGGAGTCAGATAAAGGTTCACAAAATATGTGATGTGAACTGATAAAATCTTTAATGTAAATAAAGTTTGATTGAGAAGCTTCTATACGTAATATAATCAAAATGAATGCAAAACTAAAATTTGAATGACAGTGTGCAGTGGTTTCATACAGTTCCTTGTACTTAGTAAAAAACGCGGAGAATGCAATCAAGCGTTACTACCGCTGCTTTTATTCTCCTTAATAAATAGATTTTCGGTTTGAAAATTATTCTTGCCTTTATTAAATGCGGCTTTGATGACCTCTTCCCAGGTAGGCTCAGTCATCCCTGCCCTCACAGGCTTTAGTCTCGCTAGTAACTCCTCACATGCTTTCACCGTCGCAAACGCGAGGCAATCACTGGTAATGCTGCCATTAGTGGCCATTGTGTTTGGGGATGTGAAGTTATCGCTGGCTTTCACTGTTACCTTGAATTTGAAATAGTACGATGAGTGCCGGCAGTATTATTTACATGGTGTCAATAAATAAAAACAGAATGCTCAGGGGCAGCTTTGTCATCAAAATATGACTAGCCTTTCAATCATAATAAACGAAATGCCAAGATGCTAGGGGGTGCAAGACAGTGCACCCTCTAGCATCCCTGTCCCTCCCTTCCTTGGTAGATATCAATAATTATATGTACTTAAGTATCTTATTATTAGTTTATAGATTAATTCTTGCTGTAGAATACAAAAACAAAATAATAAATATTGCATGCCCGATAGGATGAACAAAAAGATTGTTCAGAAAAACAGCTGGCCACAGGCGATTTGCTTTGCTTTAGGTATAGGTAGCTCGAGAATTGAGATAATAATATAAACTAATGATAATCGCTAGGCTAATAGATTGTGCAAAAAGCAAGTTTAATTTGATGCTATAGCTTCAATAATTTGATGAAGATGCTACTCAATTACCTTTTCTAGAGGAACTTTGAGGGTGTAAGCGCAGACTTGGGCAACTTTGGTGTTAATGCCTTGCCCCATCTCGATGCCGCCGTGAGACATCGTGATGGTGCCGTCTCCGTGGTAGATTGTAATGGTGACAGGAAAGTTCCAGGAATAAACTAGGTAAAGAAAAAAAAAACACTTATCTATGAGCTTCGTTATCTTTATACGAGTTCTTTCAAGAGACACCGAAGATTTATATGGTCTTATGGTAGGTATTTTTTTTATTTTGTACTCAGGTGAGATGTTGAGTGTTTAAATAACGCCACATTTGTAGCCACATCGTGTGAAAACTGTCAAGCCTTATCGGCTTGACAGTTTTCACACGATCACTAATTTTTCGCGTAGTTACAAAAAATATCTTACCGATTGGATAAGCCATTAAAGACAACTTAAGCGCCTTCTTCTTCCAAGCGTTCTCTTTATTAAACTTTTCGATTTCTGCTCTCCGCTGCTCAAAGTTGCAATCCATTTTGAAAGTGCCAATAATCTCCTTCATGGCGTTATTATTTTCAGATATGTGCATAAGGCGAATATCTGTCGCATCTTTTTTTACTGCGTGTGCTATTCTTTCCATTATGTGTTCTACTGTAGCTGTGGCTTCAGTGGTTCCTGTTAAATTAATTATACCTTTTGAAATTTTTTATTAGCTATTTTCCTTCATAAAACCTGCTGTGGATTCTAGTTTTTTTTTTTTTTTGTGGAGTAATTGATGACAAAATAAATCAACAAGCACGAAAATACCAAGTTTAACTACAAATGTGTAGCTTTGTCTACCATTCCTCGATATTGTGTTTTGTGTATTTATGGACCTTCACCACTTAAATATCGTTCACGACTGGGCCTGGAGGTGGCGCTCCATAAATCCGAGGCCATCTGCTTCCATGGCCCTCGGAGGGCGCCGCCTGCGGGTTCCAGCATCATGGTGGGGGGAACTGAAATTGCTGTCGGGACGACACTGAAATATCTCGGCGTCGTACTCGACAGCAAATGGAGATTTGGGGCGCATTTCGCGCGGCTGGCTCCGGGACTCGTGGGGACAGCAACTGCGCTGAGCCGTCTCCTCCCGAATCTCAGGGGCGGGAATGGGCGCTGCCGCCGCCTCTATATGGCGGTGGTGCGCTCGATGGCCCTCTATGGTGCTCCTATATGGGCGGGTTCCCTCGGCTCCAGGGAGACCGCCCTGCTTTATAGGGCCCAGAGGGTCATGGCGGTGAGAGTGTGCAGGGGTTACCGCACGCTCTCACATGAGGTGGCCTGCGTCCTCGCCGGGTCCCTCCCGTGGGACTTGGAGGCCGAGGTCCTGTCCTCGGTGTTCTGGCGCAGGGCGCAGGCACGGGAGGAGGACCTTCGCCCTGTCCCGCGTGAGGTGCAGCAGTGGAGGATGGACGCCAGGGATGCTGCCCTGGCGTCCTGGAGCAGGCGGCTTGCCGTGGATCTACGGAGGGGGGCCGGAGCCGTTCGCTTACTAGAAGCGGTTAGGCCCGTACTCGAGGAGTGGGTCCATCGGGGGCATGGGGCGCTGACCTTCCGGTTGACGCAGGTCCTCTCGGGGCATGGATGCCTCGGGAGGTACCTGTGCAACGTGGCCCGGAGGGAGGCGACCCCGGTTTGCCACCAGTGCGGCTGCGTGGAGGAAACTGCGCAGCACGTGCTTGAGATATGCCCGGGGGCAGCGGAACCGCGGCTGGAGTTGGTGGCAGTCGTGGGGGTGGACCTCTCGTTGACGACTATTCTAGCTCGAATGGTCGACGACGAGAGGTCATGGGAGGCGATGGTCTCTTTCTGCGAGGTTGTGATGTCGCAGAGGGAGACCGAGGAGCGAGAGAGAGAGAGAGATCCTCTCGCTCACCCGCTCCGGAGAGCGCGGACACGGAGGCGAGCCAGCAGGGCTCGTACTCCGTCTCCGCTTGGAGGGCCTGGGGCGACGAATACCGGGTTACCCGTCGCCTCCCTCACCTAGGGCCCTCCAGGGATGAGTGGGAGTTTCCCTCGAGCCGGATGGAGGGCCTTCGTTCCCCTCCTGAGGTGGGTCCACCCCGGTGCAAAAAGGGGTGGACATCGGCAAAACAGGGCTGCGGAGAGTGCGCGAGCGATCCCGCGGCCCTGTTTGCGATTCCGATGCCGACGGAACATCGTGGGGTTTTTAGTCGGTAGGGGCGTCGCCTTTTCCGTGACGTCGATTCCGACATAGCCCGTCCGTCCACCCAGCGGACGGGTATGCGTAAGTGCATTTTCCCCACGTACAAAAAAAAAAAAAAAAGGTACGTTGATACCTAATTTTAAGTTTTAATGAGTTTGAACCGTGGTTTCTTAGTGATCGATTTATCTTTTGCACTGTCTGAACAGAGTTTTATGGCAGGTGTTTACTATTTACTTATTCAGTCGATTAATTCAGGCGTTACTTTGTGGAAGTCCATCTTCAAATTTTATTTATTACAAATCGCTTGTATTTTGCTACATACCAGGGCCTCTGCACCAAGTGTTGCTTGCTTTATCTGTCAGAACACTGTATCCTTCCATTTTCCATCTAGATGTCTCATACAATGTGTTGAGAATACCGCTTAGATCTCCAGCTGTGTCACTAAAGGTACAACCTACGTCACTATAGGATGTGAGGTTAAGATATTGAATCTGACCTTCGCTGTTGATCCCAACCTGGAAAAAATGTTAAAAGATAACTGTCAGTAAATACGTTAAGTAGTAGGTAGACTGCATAGTATTTATATTCTCTTTGGTAGACTGTTCACCAAGGGAAGAAAGTCGCCGATTATACAAACCAGGTGCGAGTGATATACATAATATATATCTAGTGCTTTTTACAACACTTACGAGAAAAGTAAAAGCTAAAAGAAATTGAAAAATCAGATAGATAAAACAAACGCAAATAATCCGTTTCCTTTATCTTTTATTTTTTTTAAATTATTGTTCAGCAAAAGGAAAGTTGAAAAAAAAGATAAAAACTGTCTCTGGCCTTTTTTTAAAGGAGGGCAGAATTTACGTTATAACTGTCGTAATCTTAAATAATGAAAATCTATGTAAGTAACTAAATGTTTTTAAATTTTGGGTTTTGTGTCATAGGGTCTGTAATAATTTCCAAAGACAAGAAGTTTTTATCACCAAGTGCGTAAAATCACGCATGCGTGGCTTTGCCTTTGATTTGTTCATTAATTTCAAGTTATAAGTTATATTATAAGTTATAAGTTATGTTCAGTTATTTTCAGTTTTTAAGCGTTTACAAATTCACTTTCAGAATAATATTAAATCCTTTACACAACATTTTTCTGTGTAAATAATTGTATTCGGAGGATTCAAGGTCATATGTTACCTCATAATCAACATCACACTGCTGCCGCTTGCCAATGGCTGACATGTTGTCGACAAGTGGCATTACTAATGTAGCAGTCCTGTTCAACTTGTAAGCTACAAGTGCGCACGCGCATGCTATCAACGCCGACCGGGAGCCCTTGCCGCCATAAGCGCCGCCTAATCTAGGCACTATCACTTCCACACTAGAAAAAATAAAATAAAATTATAAATAGAATTTATAACTATAAAACGAAGAGATCGTTATACCTCAGATATGATAAAAAATCTTAAGTCATTATGAAAATATTAAAACTTGTTTTAGATTCATGAATAGCTTTTGATATTGTTGTTTCGTTGTTAAAGTAGACCATTAGTTGAGTTAGAACTTAGTATTTTTTTTAGGAAAGTCATGTAGGCATTACAATGAAATCAAATACATATACATAGTTACATTACAACAATTATTACCTAATAATTTTAATCATGAAATATATTTCGCCATATTCCTTTAGGAATATGGCGTTACTGTAGTCAAGAGTTGCACAAGGAAGTATTTTAGGACCAAATCAGTTAATTGAGGGCACTATTTGATTGTTTCCTGTTTTGCGAAACACTGACCAGTTATGATCAATAGCCAAGGAATCTCCAACAGCCACGGTAACGAGATCCATCCATTGAGTAGCAGATCTTATTCTGACTCCCCTTGACGTATTGCTTACGGTGCAGCTCTGGGTTTCCATGTGGTAGTGGTATTGAGACGGGGTAGTGAAACTTCCTTTCACAATTTGGGCAACATCGGTTCCCTTGTCTGTAGGCTTGACGGAGTATTCTTGTCGAACCTTAAAAAGTCCAATAACTATTTTAAGGTGCAAGTTGGAAAAATGTATAAGTTTATGAGTCTATCTGCTTCAGCCTTTAAAATCCCACTACTGAGATGTCAGCTTACCCTCGAAGGGTGATTGGGCTATATCCAACACGATGGCCCAGTTCGGGTTGGTGGATTCACATACGCCGTCGAATTTATTCTCCGGAAGTATACAGGTTTCCTCACAATGTTTTCCTTCACCGAAAAGCGAAGCGAAGCCAGTGGTAGTGCCAGTTCGTAGGTACGTAAGTTCCAAAAAACTCAATACCTACTCAATAATTTTACCAATACTGTTACTAGCAAAGCAGTGCTTACCCTTCGATCTTTATCAGTGGCTTTCAATGCCTCTCTTATATCCAAAATAAGCTTGTCTTCAGATTTCTTATATTTGACCTTTATAAGTCCAGCAGCAGTTAAAGCTAGCCTTTTCGTCAATGCAGCAATGAGTGCTATGGGTTGGCCGTAGTAAAGGATTTTGGTAGCAAGGATTTCTTCATCGCCGTCCTGCCAAGGCACGTCGTTGGGTGTGAAACTGTTTTTGCCAGGGATATCTGCAGCTGTGAAGAATCCTATGACTCCAGGTAGTTTCTGGAATTTGTATTTTACTTTTTAGATTATAATCTTAAAACAAAATCAAACCTTCATGAAAACATATAATGACAGAATTAGGAAGATAAAGTTTGCATTAGAAATTTAGAAACTTTTGTCTCTTACCAAAGCTTCTGCAGCATCAAAGCTAACGATGTCGCCTTTGCATATTTCCGAAAGGACAAACGCTACTTGGACAGATCTTGGCTCCGTTGTAAAATCACATGAATATTTTACTTCTCCTGAGCACTTGAAAAACAATCACAAAAAAATATAAATAACAATCATTTCGCAAATAAAAGTTGTGATTACAAGGAAGGTTAAGTTCTATTCGTTGAAATGAGGAGCACTAATGAACTTAATCTTCGTTATAATCAAAATTCATATTTAGGTACGACTTCACTATAAGCAACTTGACTTTTTAAGGATTATTTTATTCAGCCTCTAAAATAGAAGTTTTGTTTGAAAAATGTATTGAAAAACTATTACCAATATTGTATAGCAACAAGATATTAAAATGTAGATAAAATCTTACCTGCGTTAGGCCTTCTAATTTTGGTACTGGCTTGTTTAAAGGCCATAGTGACTTATCCGTGTCGAAGGTTTGGCTTCCTTTAGACAACTCCCGTTCTAAGACTGTAGCGCCTGATTTGTATCGAGGATTCAATGACGGAGAAAGAGATAGAATACTCTGCAAGTGTAGGAAACGGTCAAAGCATATGACTGAAGGAAATATGATCAAATTTATAAAATTTCACACGCTTAGACATTATTAGATATAATACATTTTCTTACCTTATAGAACAATCCTAGAGCAATAGCTTTTCTACTCGCAGGTGATGGTTCAGGTGGAACATCTACTGGAATCAGTTCACTATCCAACACTTTCAGAGCTTTCTGTAATGTCTTACCATCGGACAACTCCTTCCCTTTTAAGAAATTGACTGTATCGAGAGCAGTTGTGAAATTAGGACTTATGTTGCCAAAGACTATATTTGCTGATTCCACTTTGTTCTTTGAATCCACTTTATACAAAAAGCCAGCGTTGACAATTGCGTGAGCGTTTTGGGCTCTGGGCATTATCTAAAAAAATGAATTCGTTTTGAATTTTCATTTCAATTAAGTTGCTCTATTTTTCGACGTTATTCAATTTTCAATCATTAAGACCAGTAGATAAATCACGTTTAAGAACTATAGCGTCGTTAATTTTGCTGTTAGATGATGAGATTCAGTTTGTATGTCTTTGATCCTACCTTGTACGTCCTTATGAGGTTTGATTCTGACAGTGGCGGCAATTTCACTTCCAATATTAAATTGTTGCTTAGACTTGCTTTTAAGAAGGCTTCCATTTTCATTTCATTCTTGCTTAGGCTACTGTTCACTGATTAAGAGAGAAATACTGTATGTATGACTGTTTTTTCCGTAAATGGGTAGGTAATAAGTTATGTCAAGAAAAACTATTAGAAAAAACAGTTTTAGTATTTTAACAGACTCCTTCGTAGTTATGCTTAAGTAACTTACATAATGTAGCCATAGCTCCAACGGTTGCTAACAAAAGAAAAACATCAGATGGGAATTCGTTGTGCATGTTCTTCATTGCCAAATTGCCACCCATTGTTCCAATCTACAAAGACAACAAAATATTTTGTCATTCTAACACAAAAGATACCTTCCTGCAGCAAAGTAGCCACAGACATTTTATTAGATGTGGATAAAAAGTTCTTTAAATTACATACATTTCTCACTGGCACATGTGCCACCAAATCCAAATGCTTATGAAACTCTGCTAGATAACTGAAATCACTCTTAGAGGACCATCTGATAAAAATCTCCATTAGTTCTGTAAGAGTTGTTCCAGCTCCTATGATCAGGTTTTCATCAGGAAAAGACTGCTTGAGAGCTTCGATGGAAGATATGTCGATCAGAACCTTCGGCTGAGACTTTATTGGGAACACTCCTTGTCCTGTGTTGCCGGCTACAAGTCTGTAGTTGTTGGTGCGTTCGCGAGCTAATACCTGAAAAATACACCTAGCTTTTATTATCAGGGACCCTATTCCTGTGCGCTCGAGATTATCTCGGTCACTGTCTCTCTAATTTAGAATTTAATGGGAGTGAGAGTGACCGAGATAAAATGTAATTTCTCCGAATAGGGGCTCTGATTCAAGTAGCATTTGTCATATTTTCGCCTTAGGTTGGTTTCCGTGGTTACTGACACCGTCCGATAACATCATGTGTGTTGAATGAATCATAAGGCATAATTATCAATTTATCTATCGAAGTAACCCATCTTCATTCTTATTCATGAAAATAGACATCTTGTTCAAGCCTCTTTTCTGGTTCTGTTCGAGCTTTATCCAATTCCTTCTGACGGGATTAAAACAATGCGTCGCTTTTGATAAAAGTAGGTAGAAAGACAGCTATAATAAAAATCTCAAGGAATAGAGAACAGATAAGGAGTACTAGCGACAAGGCTTCTAAACTAAACTTCTAATCTAATCTTATCTTCTTTTTAAGTTATTTCTCATTCTAGAGTTTTGCCTGTTACAATCAATTTTACATTGTTACGAAATTTTATAACTTTGATTTTAATGGTTATCTAATCGCTATCGTGACTGTTATTAAATCAATTACTGCCGCTTTTTACTTCCTATACTTAACATTGCGAGAGAACGTTCTTATTTTATGAAAGAACCTGTATACAGTTAGATCAATTTTTTTTTTTTTTATTTCAATGTAACTAAGTAATATTAATCTGTTCATTGTGTATGTCTTTTTTTTTGTACTAGCTGATGCCCACAAAGCTCGGCCTACGGCCACGCTAAGCTCTTCATACAAACCTTGTCCTCACAATTACGAACACAACAAAAAAAGAAATCATCAAAATCGGTCCAGCCTTTCTCAAGTTAAAGCGTGACCAGGAGAAATAGGGATACATTTTTATATAAATAGATAGGCAAAACAGCCAGTCGCAATTTATTTTCAGACAAAGAATCATTCTGTTACCTTCATATACATCTCACACTTACCTTAAACACATCCTGAACAGTGTATGCCTTGTACCATTTACCACCATTGACTGCAACGTCTTTCAAGTACCGTTCGTCGTTGTCCAAGACGCACCAGTCGTCTTCGTCGTCAGAACATTGTTTATTGCAGTCTTTGAGACACTTTATTTTATGAAGGTCTTCGACATCCTGTAATTTTAATGTATGTTGTTCCAATAATGATTATTCTATGCCAATAAGTAGGTACAACGGGTCATATATTAGGTTTTATATTTAAAAATCAACCTGGAACTTTTGTTTGCTAGAACCCAATAAGCTAAAATTTAACTTGTCGAAAATAGTTTGTTTCACAAGTATGTGTTGCTGCTTATAGTAAAGTTTCACCACCAGCTAATAAGCATTTTTAGGTATCACGTAAATATTTTTGTCTTTCTCAATCCTTGTCTAGAAATTGGTTCGAATTATTGAGGGTTTTTTGTCAAATCTTTTTCAAATCGCCTTCTTGCTGATCAGCTTTTCTTACTTACCTCGAGTTCATTCTTCAGTCCAGGATCTAGATCGTTGGCAAAGCTCTTGAACGCGTCCAGTATGGGCCTGTACCCTGTACATCGACAGATGTTACCGCCGAAGGAGTTCTCTACCTGCTGCATCGTGAGCTTCGTGGAGCTTTTTGCCAGGCTGGGTAGAAGAATAAAGCACGAGGTATTGGAAATGTTTCGTAAGTGAAGTGAAAAAGCTTTACGGGAAAATATCAATCAGTTTCGCTTGATAATCGAAAGCATCGCGACTGACCATTCGTGGGCGAAACTGACTTTGGAAGCAGATGGAAACATGGATTTGTATTTAGGTGGGTTGTTGGCTTCAAAGCTTTAAACAAACCTGCTATGTTCAGCTAAAGGGAAAGCATTCAAACTCCATAAAGCATACATCTTTTTTTACGTTTTTATGATTGGTTAGTTTTATTGATTTAAATTTTGGTTTTGGTTATTGGTTTCATTTTTGTTAGGGATTGACAGGCTAGGAATTTGACAACACTCACCTGATGTTAAGTGGCAATGTGGTCGTGGGTGGTAAATACACCGAGCCTGAAATGGGAACTGGCAATCAAGTGAGGCTGCCAGATTATTTGTTATTTGTTTTTATCAATTTACCTGTACATGCTCATAACCATTCCTGGTGAACAGTACCCGCACTGCGTCCCATTGAAGGAAGCGAGGCGACGCTGCACAGCGTGGTAGCCAGCCTGTCTGTTGCCGATGCCCTCGATTGTTGTAATGTCCCACTCGTGGCAGGAAAGGATATGCACCAAGCACTGGAATATAGAGACAACGTTTGATAAGAAAGTTTTATTGAAGTTAACTTCTAGCTGCGTTTTCTCTTTCAACTAGAAGCAACCCGTGCGGAGGTTCTCAAGTCGTTTTTCGTTATTTTTTATATTGACAACAAAACAATTGTAAACTTATAATAAATAAACAGAACGTATAGTTTTAGGTAATTCATATAGTAATTTAATATTTTCAACGACGTGTGAAAGCGCGAGTGACACAACACACAACACTGGTGTTCACACCAGATTTTACATACTTAGGAGATTATCGCTGAAAACGATCTCTGCCAGACAACCTTAGGATGGATATGATTAAAAGAGGTTAAGATAAAAGACGGGGTGTGCAACGAAAATGATGGGAACGTGACAATTACTCTCTTAAAAACTAGACTAACTAACAGCCAAATAATCGCTTATACCAAGTTTCATAAATTGCCGGTATTGTTGTGAAAGACAGCTGGATCGCCAGATCTGACCTCCCTTTCTTGTGCTACCAATTTCGTACTTACAGTCGACCTCATTAAGGTGATCGAAAGTCGTTTGCTACCCGCGACACAGTTCTTTAACTACTGCGGGTAGCATCGTTCTATTTGTATTAGTCATTAAGTTAAGTTAGTAAGTAAGTAAGTAGGTAAGTTGTTTCAAAATAAAGAATATTGTATTTTTTTTTTATTACTGGGTATTCTATGCAATATTATCGTTCATAACTCTTTATCCAGAATAAATATGAGATCAACATTGAATTGAATATATTATATGACTAGCTGTGCCCCTCGGTTTCACACGCTATTCTACAGAAAACGAATGTTTTACCGGGATCAAAAGTAACCTATGTGTTAATCCAGGGTATAAGCTACCTCCATGCCAAATTTCATTCAAATCCGTTCAGCCGTTACTGAGTTGAACGGGAACAAACACACTTTCCTAGTTACACACAAACTTTCGCATTTATAATATTAGTGTGTCAGCAGAACCACGTGCCTTAATAATTAAGGCACGTGGTTCTGCTGGCCTTCTAGAAATACGGGCACTGGAGAAAGCTATGCTCGGAGTTACTTTGCGCGATAAAATTTCGGAATGAGGACATTCACATATATAGGTTTCAAGGTTTGCAAGCTGAAGTAGCAATAGACAGGTCATATCCTTCTTAGAACCGATAGCCGATGGGGAAGAAAGTTTCTTGAGTGACGATCACCAACCGGAAGATGCAGCATAGGCAGGCCTCCCACTAGGTGGACCTAAATATTGTGAAAGTCGCGGGCATCCGATGGATGCAAATGACAGAAGATCGTTCAGTGTGATGCTCTAAAGGGGAGGCCTTTGTCCATCAGTAGGCGTCTTCTGGCCGATGATGATGATGATAATGACCGAGTAATATGGGTACTCAATAAGAGGTCTCTCTTCGGTAGGAGAAATAACTATTGGTTGCGTTAGCCTTTTTACCCAAATGCTCAAGAAGGAAAGTAGAGTTTTTGTGGGTAGACATATTATGTTAGTGATATGAGAGTAGGTACCTATTTATTTTTTATGTTAGTATGTAAATGTATGTTTGTGTGTTTCTATAAATACAGGGTTTTAAGGAAAGGGTAAGCTAAGCCGAAAAGGCCTCATACAGTACTCATCATTATGAACAACTCTGGACCAACTCTGAAAACCAGAGAAAAAAATCAGCTGTTCTATAGAAAAATGTCAATGTCACTCGACAAAATATATAGAACAGCTGATTTTTATCCAGATTTTGAAGATTGAGGTATCGTTAGATTCCTCTTATGTTTAAAGGCAAAAAAAAACGGTTTAAAAAAAACTACTTGTACCTAAAAAAAGCAAACTAGAACGAGAAGATTGGATCTCTGAAGATCCTATCTTACTATATCTACCTTGTGCTGCCAGAGGTCAAATATAATAAGAGAATGCCCAATGGCTGCTAAAATATACAACAAACTACCAGTACAGATAAAAGAGATAGAAGAAGAGTTCAAATTTGCCAAAGCCCTAAAAAGTGTATTACTCGCGAAATCCTACTATACCCTAGACGAATTTTTGAGAGATAAGACAATTATGGAATAGATTGACTCGCTCCGCACGATATTGCCATGCCCAAGCAGGGTCATTATGATTTACCTATTTAAAATATGCTAATTAAGATCTGCATGTAATCCACATAATGTTTGCAATAAATGTATTGAGTATTGAGATGATGTACTGCTTACAGAGTTAACAGCAAACGTCTGTCTCTCCTTAGTCGTCGGGCAAGTCGTGGTCACGGATACGACACAAGCGCCGCATCCTCCCTCGTGGCACATCGCCTTCGTGCCATGGAGCTGGAGGTAGTTCCGGAGATAGTCGTTGAGGGACGTGGATGAACTTACTTCAGATCCCGCTGTGGATTAGAAGTAACATTATTATCCGGCTAAATATTGTTTGAGAGATATTACACAGCCCACAAAATATTCGTGTTTTATTTTTAATTGACGCTCCTTTCGATATTGTGAAAGTTACTGGTTTATCGATTGCTGCGTGAAATTGAATTTTTTACTGATTTTTTAAAATTATTAATAAGTACATAACATACCCATACATAGCTAGGTAAAAACAACTTTGAATGTAACTAAGTCATTGTTAAGATTTTTTGTTTCCAAACATTACGACCAGTACAATCACTAAGGCCATCAGCGTTAGTGTTACCAGATGGTGGTCAGAGAGGCCGGAATAAAAGTCCAGGTGTTCACACTAATCCTCCTTGTAATTTTCCGCAACCAAAAACTATAAACGTTCACACCGTTAACTAACGTCACTGTTAATTCTAAAAATAACTTGACTACCCCACGTTCAAATCAATGTCTCACAATAATGTTTTTGTAGACACTACTATAATATTGATTAGTACAATTGTAAAATCCCTTTAATATTTATTGAATCGAATACATAACGATAACTTTGATAATTACCTAATAATGCATAAATCACTATGAAATCCCGCCAATGGTAACTAGATTGACCGTCCTGCATCTGTGGTTTGGCGCTGGGACCCTATTCCTGTGCGCTCAAGATTATCTCGGCCACTCTCACTCCCATTAAATTCTAAATTAGAGAGACAGTGACCGAGATAATCTCGAGCGCACAGGAATAGGGTCCTAGGGCCCCTATTCGGAGAAATGACATTTTATCTCGGTCACTCTCACTCCCATTAAATTCTAAATTAGAGAGACAGTGACCGAGATAATCTCGAGCGCACAGGAATAGGGTCCCTGGTAGTGGACGACGTTTGTAACATTAGTGCCTTAAAAACTACCATAAAAAGTATCTCTATGTATCGCTAAACCTACCTGACCCTGAGAGGGGGGAGAGGGAGGACAACCCCTCCACTCTCCCCATTTAAAATGACACGAGTCAAATTATTCGAAAATAAAATCAAACAGATATCTGACCTAACCTAGACATAATAATAATTGTTTATTTCAGGCACAATTGACCCATATCTTAAATCTAATCTAAAATTTGTAAACTGTAAAAGGGTGTCTGTCATTACAAATAAAAATATAGTGTACAAAAGTGCCGTGTTATTGTTTGTTTCTGTCCATGAGAACAGAGATCAATGCCTCATCATTGGACTCCTTAAATCGTCAGCGATAGCCGCGAGAATTCCGTTGCCGGAACGACGCAAGCGATGCCAGAACGAAGCCACCCTCGATCTTATTATGGCAAAAAAGTCAGGAACTCTCGCCTCAGCAAACATACTTGACGCACTATAGTACCGCGGTAACCTCATAAGAGTCCGGAATGCGTCATTATACTGGACTCTTATTGTATTAATCGCTTTTCGCGTGAACAATATCCACAACTGGCACGTATACATGCATAGGCAAGGTTTTTACGTCCGTACTGCACTTAGCGAACCGGCGAGCAAGCATGTTACTTCTGACGGGCCCCTCCTCTCCCGCTCACTATCTGCATCGTCTTGCAAACGATCAGCAAATGACACAGATACCATCGAATTTCATTCATTCATTCGAGCTCCTACTAGGTACCTACCTCCAGTAGCATAGCGGCTAGACCGATTTTGACAAGTGTGACGTTGGATTCCTTATTACGTGCGGAGTGACAAAGGATGCATTTTACTGTCGGTTATTTGTTTTTCTTTTAGTAATCTTACTTGTTTACATTTGTTTCCTTATCGTATATCAACTTTATGAACCCACGATGAGTAATTTGATTGAGATAGATCAAGCGCAAGAAAATTTGAATCTGGCGCGCTTAGCGAAACAACCTTATCAAATAAACAAAGAGGTAGGTCATTTTTTGTTAGTTACCGCCATCATATAGGTACATAAAAAATAGAACTATGCTGCCACTAAGCTATATAATATAGTTTTTATATATTTGGCTTTTAGTACAAAAACGGGCCTTTTGTCACTTAAAATAAATTTAAAATTATAATGATCATCATACATTATGCAGCAGACAGGCACCACTTACTTATATGAAGTTTGTTATCATGTTTGTTTACGACCCGAGAGTGCATAGTTCCGATCAGTAAATTCGCAACGTTAGGGACTGGCCGCTGCGCTGCAGCCACAAAAAATACCGGCCCAAAAATATTTCAGCCTACGCGTCAAAATATCGTTAAATTGTTATCATTTGAACTGTAGGCTTTGTCCGGGAGTGATACTGCTACGATGGAGGCTAACGACGAAGCTGGTAAGACCTATTAATAACACGATCAATAAGTCAGTGTCTGTCTGGAATCTCGCCATTTTGTTGTGAAACATGCGTTACCTATCTACCAAACATCGTAAAGCATTAAGTTTGGTATTGTTTGGTTGTAAGTTATTTTGTATTGTAGAATTGGATGTTTGTTATTATTTGCAGAGATACCTTCTACAAACCCATGTCAATCACAGATAACCTATGGATTCCGCACTCAGGACGATCCAAGCGCATCTCACAACGGTCAAAATACACCTATAAAATTCACTCTTATTAGTTAAGCTAAGCGCGGCTTGACGTAACCTTGAGATGGTCAATGAATCATTTGTAGTACTTTTAACCGACTTCAAAAAAAGGAGGAGGTTCTCAATTCGATTTTATTTTTTACTATCATTTTATCAGTTACCATCGCCATATGCGCGATTTCCAAGATTGCGGTTTTTTTTTAGAATTTATGTAATCTTGTAATGCGATTTTTATACCTAGGTAGATTTAAGTTATAATACACTTACGTAGTGTACTAGAAACTCACGCGGGGAACAAAGAATAAGGAATACGTTTTGAATAAATTGGCCCGTGCGGAGAGCACTGACCTGATGTATTCAAAAAGGATAGCTAGAGATGAATTAAACGGGAGAAAAAGAAACAACCTAACTGTAACTGTTGTAGTTTGTTTCATTTACTCCAATGTCATTTTTGTCTAGCTATCATCTTCACAAAAATCAGATCAGGGCCCGTACCACGACACCACGAGGTGCTTATTGCGATGATTTTAGTTCTACACGCCGAGGCTGCGAGACCACGAATCGTATCGCTGCGAGATAAGGTTCATTGTCGCGCAGCGTCGCTGTTGAACCTAACAATCATCGCAATAAGAAGTTCACGCAGAACGCTTGGGAGCTAGGTGCGGGGGGACCGGTGAAAGAGAATAGTCGAACAAATGCGAAACTTCACTATCTACTATTAGTTTCAGCATAAAATTAAAAAAAAAAACTATTTATTATTTCCAATATTACAAAAAATCTACACGCTTGCTTACTCTAATCTTTTTCAAAGATTGTGTACTAGGCAACCTTTATTTTTTTTTTTAGATTGGCAACATTTAACTGTCACTATGCTACTAAACATTGAGGATTGTCCGGGCATGCATCCCCCAAACATCCTTAATATTTATCTAATAGGAAATATTTTAATATTTTTTGGCTATTTTATGGATTTTGCCATGTTTTTTTTTTTTCTATTAATGTTTTGTTACTCACAAGGTAAGGTAACTCAATCTACAGGGTACAGGGTGACTAGTTAGACACTGAAAATAAGGGAAGGGAAGGCCTAACCCCAAGATACGAGTACTTAATTGAACCCAGTTTGGGGTATAGTGCTGCTACATTATTGATCTGTATTTAGATGAAATATAAGAAATTTGAATTTGAATTGTCATATTATTGTATTCATCATTTTATTTATTTTCCTATGAGACCAACAATGAATTCCCGAG
Source organism: Apocheima hispidaria (assembly GCA_947579745.1). Classification (NCBI taxonomy): domain Eukaryota; kingdom Metazoa; phylum Arthropoda; class Insecta; order Lepidoptera; family Geometridae; genus Apocheima; species Apocheima hispidaria. The sequence continues at coordinate 12,783,876 of OX388160.1, forward strand.
AGAAAAACAGACCGAGCTACACATAAATTACAACAAGTTTGACGATTGTATGTATTATCTAGTAATACTTACTAGTAACGTGTAAAAGATAGGTATGTACCTATTGCATCCCCATAAACTTTAACTTAAGCCAAACACTTAATTTTAACTTAAGTATTATTAATTCTTAAATGAGTTTGGAAAATCCTTAATGTCTATTAAAATATTTTCAACAACATTTTATTGTCTGTGTTTGTGTATTGTCGTTGTATGTTTTTTTTAGTTTTGTTTGTGTGTTGTATTTGTATACTGATTATTACTTTTCGTTTGATGATTTTTTGGGAATTTTGTTCAGTTTTTTTTTTGTTGTAAATATTTGTTTTGATTTTTTTTTATTTGTGAATTGCGACTTGCTTATCTATATATATATATCTATTATGTACTCGGTATGTATGGAAGTCGGGTTTGTTCGAACACTTATAACTCGAGAACGGCTGGACCGATTGTCATGATCTTTGAATTGTTGAAATAGTCTCCGCCCCGAATAGAAGAATACCTATTAAAACGAAGAGTTTAGCGAGGCCGAAGGCCAAGCTTTCATTGCGTACGAAGTCGCGGGCATCAGCTAGTATATCTATATACTATATATATATCTACAGCACATAGATAAGCAAGTCGTCGGTTGCGTCGTTGGACAGCGCAACTGCGCAAGCAGCGTATCTACCCTATGACTGCTAGTGACACTCCTTCCCCGTGTCGTCGCTGCAGTTCTGCAATTCCAGTCTTGCATCCAGCATCCGAGATCCTTGCAACGACATCTAACGACTAATATTCAAACTAGTTGAGTCTAGTTGCACTATAATAGAAGAACCTTTCGGAGCACCGAAAAATTGGTGTTTTATCGCTTAGTTTATGGAGAGCAAACACTAGCTGTTGGTAGCCACTAGCCACAGAGGACTATCTGTAGAGCTTACGGCGCTTACTCTACGTAAAGCATAGGAAGAGGGGGCACTCATAATATTTTTTTTATAACTAGGAGCTCGCAGCGAACTAAGAAGTACCTACTTACCTGATAAGATAAAATCAACGGTTCTCAAACTGTCGTCGAAAAAGCAACCCACAACTACAATGCCCTTCGAACACAGTAGTATTTGCACATCTCTAGCTACTGCTTGGCGGTTAAATAACTGACAAATATGTTACCTACTTCTCCAGGCGGACTCTAATAGAGTCCTAGCACTGCAGACAAAGTTCTTCTTCAGCTGTTTTCATAGTACATATTTGTAAAATTCTTTTTACAACAAAATATACCTATACATTTTTAACAGTGCCACCCATTTACAAAACGAACAAGATCTCACCAACTAATGTTAAAACTTATCAAAGCGCCTGGTTGACGCGACGCGCCAAAATGCTGGCGTTTATTTGGCGCAACGCATAAGCTTTGACATTCAGCGTGGCAATTCCGCCAGCATTCTGGGTACGCTGCCAACTGGTAGTGGGCTTGAACATTTGGATTACCTATAGACCTTTAATGGTCTCTGGATAATCCAACTGTTATTTTTATGTAGTAGGTAGGCTAAGTAGTTGGAATTTGTATGTATTTTGCTTAATTAATGAATTAAGGCACTTGCCCGTTATAAAAAAACTAATGTTATAGAATAACTAAATCTATTATTAGTTCATTACCATCAAGACGATTCTCAATTTCAGGTAAACATCTCAACAACCAAAAAGGAGAGGATGCGATTATAAATTTTCGCTCTTCGAGGAATTTCAAATATATGAAGAAGTATATCAAGGGTAAGGTCCCAGCCGAGGACAAGCTTTCTGGCGCGAGTGGCGATGTGGGCGAGGCCGTGGTTGCGCCGCTGCCGCGCGACTCGCCACCCCCCTTGCCGCCGCCGCTCGTCGTTCCCATAAAGATGGAGGACAAGTCGATGTCTACGCCGAAGCATATCAATGAGACCGTCATGTGTCGCCAGTTCGTACGCGGCGACTGCAAGCGTGGGGATACTTGCGCCTACGCGCACAAAATCATCCTGAGCCAGCTGCACAACGTCTATACCTTCTGCCGGAATTTCCAGAACGCCAAGTGCTCGTTAAAGCGCTGCAACTTCACACACGCGACCATTTTCGAGCAGGAGCACTTCTATAGGACCGGGGTGCTGCCGCCTCACGCGCGGGCCCACATCGAGCAGAGCGCCGACCCCGCCCGGCCGTCGACCACTCTGCGGCCGGTAGGTAAGTATGCCTTCGCATTCTGCACATATTTGCATTCAATGTTTTGATTTCCTCCTTTGATTTTCCGTCCACCCCTATGTCTATATCAGTTCTTTATTCAGAGAGTATCATGACGCTAAAATGTGTATATCTACTTTATTGATAATTATATATTCTACCTATCAGATACAATATATATTAATTTTAAAAGAGTTAGGATACTATCCTAACTTGTTCTCTAGCCCTACATGAAAAGCAGAGATGAAAAAAAAGTTTACCTTCGCCACCGATTGGTTTTTGTTGAAAAGGAAAATGATAATAATTATAAGGTTTCTTATACATATAGCTAAATAGGCGAAACGCCAGGATTGTTGACTTGTTGTATTCCATCTTGAATGACCCCAAATCACCACCCTATCTAAAAGACTCCTTTACCTTCCTGTCTGATGTCCTCACCAACCCCCCTAGGTCCAGTAATATCCTTCTTCTCAGTACTCCTAGTCCACAGATGAACTCTGTGCCCTAGTCACACTACTTCATTTGTAAGCGACTCTTATCGAGTTGTTACAGTACGCCTATGGAATAAGCTCACTCTTAAATACGGCAAGCTCCATCAAAGGCCATTTTCAAAAGTCTGGTTGCGTAAACAATATTTTAAGACTTCATAACCCATCACTCGTTTATGTTAGGCATGTGTTTATATATTTACTTATTTATTGTATGTATTATGTAATACCTATATATGATAATAATATATATTTATATCAATATTCATTGTATTATTATCCTCTGTACGTAGTATTAAGTATTTATTATATTTATTTATATAAGTAGCATAAGTATATTTGTCAATTTTTTATTTATTTTCAATCTTCATTATTTATTTTATTTTTCATTCATGTTCTTAGTTTATTGTTAATCGTGATTTTTGATGCACGCCTACATCTCCCTCTCTTCAACCAAGGGGATGACTGGTAGAAAATGCTTTAACATTAAGTCCTCCTGTTGTACCAAATACGTTGTATGTGTGTGCAATAAAGTATTAAATAAATAAATAGCTTCAAAATGATGCCCTGTTTTTGTTTTTTGTTTCATCGTATACAAGTTTAGAGTAGCAATTGTTAATTGGATCAGCTAGAATTTAACCTGAAGTGAAGGCGTTAAAAAATATGAAATACACAATTAAAATTGCTTTTATAAGAATACGACTTACTAGAATACCAGCTTTAAATTATTATTGTGGCTCAGATTGTAACAAGTGTTCCGAAAAAACGGAAAACACTATTTGCATGCCAACAATGATCATTGAGTTATTATGCAGCAGCTACGTATTAGTTGTAAAGCTATGTACTAGTTGTAAAATAATTGTGGTCACTTTTCTCAATTTCACTTCGGTTCAGTCGCTGTGATCACGTTGCGTTGCTTTATTCGCATAAATATAACGGGTGTTTGTAACGAGAAACTACAGGAATATTTCTGCGACTGACTGAAGTTTCATCATTCATCTTTTTACACAGTGTATACAATAAAGTTTTTCTGATTTCTGATAATAAATAAAACATTGGCATTTACTACAGTGTCGTCTCTAGTACGTACTACGTAAGAAATAGATGATAATAGGCTTTGCCCTATGATGACTGTTATCCATTTCGTACATATAGCTAAATGTTACATGGACTTGACAACTTTTGGTACCTAACAGGGGGCAATATTCTAAAAAGATCCGGCTGTATTGTATAGTACAAAAACGTATAGTGTTGTACCTAATTCTGTGCAGAGGGCGTCCGCGAGCTCTCCTGGCTCGACCCGACCTTGTCCCATTGTTCCAAATGTGTCCGCACCAAGTTCAGGTAATGTATTTCTTTCTCGTGTTACCATATCGTTGCCGCTATGGCTAATGTAAATTTTGCGTGCTTCTAAACAAGTGAAGCTACTGGCGGTCGGCGCAAATCAAGAGCAATTTGATTGGCGCCGATCAAATTGTTGTGTCTGTAAGCACTATAATTTGCATCGCTCGGTGACGAGACGACTCGCCCATCTCGTCGTAATTACAGTTAGCGGCAAACACCTTGGAGCAATGATGTAATCTGCGCCGGAGTTGATTTTTAGGTCTGTTTGGCGGAATGAAGATTGCGCGGAGATTTCAACTTACGTGTACTTGCACCAACTTTTCCAACACTACGCCGTTTTGTATTCAAGATTTTTGCCGGTAACTGTACCACCAGTTGTGCCAGTTTTTGTGGGGCTTGTTGGGAATTTACTCTCCCTGGGCTTGTTTCGTCGTCGAGTTTGTTTATCGATGTTATGTAATTTGACAAACGTTATCTTTCAATCATTGAGTTATATCGTAATCCTAACTAATATTATACATGCGAAAGTAACTCTGTCTGGTGGGTGTTTGTCGCGTTATCACGGCTAAACGGCTGAACGGATCGACCTGATTTTTTGCATAGATATAGCTTAAGGGTCCGAGACGGACTACTTTGCTAAAGGTACAGAACATAGCGTTCTGTGATTATTTACAGAAAGAGAAAGATCCTAAAATAAAAAAAAAACCTCGTCTGTAGCGATAATCCATTCCCTGTTATGGATAGTTGACGCTATACATAATCATAAGTAAGTAAGTTTAATAGCCGCGGTTTCACTCGCTGTCCTATGAGAATTGTTTACCTATACTTCCGAAATAAAAAGTAGCCCTTGTGTTGTACCCAGCAGGTTCCAATCCCAGCTCAACGAGGCGAAGCAGCTGGAGAGCTCCATACAGAAGCTTGACAATGAAATACAACTACTCGACAAGAAAAACGCCAAACAGGTCGCTGCGCTTCTCTGGCTCGTGGAGCACTCGGTCTGTACTTCCTCTGTACCTTTCATTCCTTCTTAGCCCGATACACGTAAATTTTGAAAAAATTAAAACACTTTTTGAGGGCACTAATCGACTTCTTATTCAGAAATGGTCACAAATATAAATGCAAATAAAAAAACATTTGTAAAGGATCCTGCTGGCACGCGTACTGGGATAAAGTTTTGTCTTCGCGTCAACGTGACAAAGCTATAGAGTGTGGATACGTTCGTCTCGTTCTCGCGGGATAAAAATGGTGGACAACACTTGCGCGCGTGTTATGCTTCTTCTCATTAAAAACCAGTGACGTAGCCTACCGTGGGTGACACCTAGAAGTTTTTTTTTTCTCTTCTGTGGGTGACATACACCCGGTGGATCTTGCTTGATGCCACAAAAATAATGTACACCTACACTCTAAGAGGCGGAAATTAAAATGTACTCGGACTTATCATTGATTAAATCATGTAAAAATATAAACTTACATAAAAATCCATTACAGTATCCATTAAGCGGTAATTAAATTACCGGTTAATTTGCGGTAATTAATTTAAAATTCAACAAGGTTTTTTTTTTAATTTAGATTTTAATGTGGCGAAAATTAATATCATAAACTTGTAAAAATTCCACATATTGTCATTTAAGGTTATACAGGATGTAAGGGAACGCTCCCGAAAACGATGGCCTGTGATAGCGATATTACTCAATATATTCGCAGTTATATACAAGTGACTTTGACCAACGTCCTTACAAATGTAGTTTTAGTGAGGAAATCGTTCAAAACTATTTTTTAATTTGTAACACTGTAACATATATTCATTCTTGTTTCCATTGAATTCAATTAAATTCATAAGACCCATGTATGTGTTTCAGAGCGCCGCCGTGCCAGGATCACAACTGTACAACAACCTCAGCATCAAAAAAGACCAAGAACAGGTTACCTCGGGCCTTGATATATTAGGGTTCCGTTCATAATTATGAATAATTGACTTTTCTCGAGAGCACAAAAATCTTGTTTATTTCGGTTACAGTTTTTACACAAGCTTTATAAATTGGGGTTTGAGAATTTGTATGTACCCACATAAATAAAGTGTATGGTACATGACACAGAGACATTTTTAAACAACTAATTAATTTAGTCTAATAGACCCCTTTACAAATGGTCTCAAACTAGCAACTTTCGGCCTCCGATATTTTTCTTTTAACAAATATATTTTTACTACTCAAAGAACGCTATAGAGACATCACATGCCAAGTTAAGGAAAGTTCAAGTTCAATTTATTTTTGCCATTGGAACACAAGGGTACACTTAGCCATGTCAAGATTACATAGGTAAAATTATTCCATCATAAATATATAAAAACACGGGGTGTGTAGAATCTACTACACTACAGTATTTTTAACGTGAAAACGTTTTAAAAAAGGCTCACTAAGGTCCTGCCAGAGTTGGCAATAAGACGCTTTTGTTGTCACTAATTATCTCGAGATTCAAAGGCTGTATCGCCAAGTGCTTTATAAATTCTGAAAATAGATCAATACACCTTGCCTGTTAGTAAGCTTGCGCGTCATTATGTATCGAAGGGGAATAGGGGGGAGGGGTAGTGGAGATGTGGATGTTAACCAATGTGATTGGTCGATTCTGGCTCGTCTCCTATCCGTTATACACGTCTTCATCTATGCTAAACGCTCCCTAACGATACGTTCTCGTTCCAGGCCGTCATGAATTACTTGAACATGATATACGTCGCGAACAGCGCCGATCCCTCTGCGGTCGAGGATAACGCTAATAAGGTGACAAGGCGCATTTGTATTTACATTAAAAAATGTTAAACAATTTGACAATCCGCCTGATGGTAAGCAAACAACCGCCTACGGATACTTGCAACACTAAAGGTGTTGACGATGTTGCATCTCTGCGGAAAGGGGAAAGGAACTCCTTTGTGGGAAACGCATTCCACATTTTGCAGGTGTCCAGGAGAAATAAACTGGGTAAGATTTCCAGGTTTACAAGGTATAGTGGGTAAGTCTTTTAACGGTGTAGGGAATCGCGGTGGTGAAACTCAGTCGTAAAAATCCCTCCAGAGTATTCCTCGAAAAACAAGTGGAAAAAGCGATGGATAAAGGCAGCGCACGTCTGTTGGGAGGCCAGGTTGTTGCTGGGCTTGGGATCGTCAATAATTCTAGCGGCCTAACGCTGTAGGGAGTCGAGAGGATGAAGCTTGTATTTTGGTGCACCATGCAACCATGCATGGTGGAGCAATACTCGATGTGGGGCCGCACGTGTACTTTATAAACATAAACACGTTTGTAAAGCAAAACCCGCTGACCTGGCGTGAAGTATCGCTGTGCCCTGTTAAGTACAAAGAGCTTTTTGAAGGAGAGCTTCACCTTCGAAACTGGCCTCAAAGAAAACCTTTTAGCAGCTAGAATCAGTTACTATTAGGTACTATATTGAACCGCAAGGCAGTAGTGTGCATACTTTACTTTTTTCTGTTTGTGAGACAATGTTTTCAGCGAAATTACAGGGCATAAATAAATTTTACGCCTTCTCGGTCCACACACACGTTTAGTATTTCAGGTGACAAGCGCAGTGCATTTAACCGCTCATACCTGCATTAATTTATTGAAGTAAAAAATCTGGGTGGTACTTAACTAAGTGTTATGGGAAGCGTGACGCATACTGTCAGGCGAGCTACTTTTCGTCTCGTCACTCAGTTCCAAAAAATAAAAAAATCTGAGCAGACCCTTGTCTTCAGACACTGTGGAATTTTGGTCGAGAAGATATCACGCAACTTCCCGAATGCTGCCCATCCGATTTGGATTCATCGGGCGACCTCATTGCCCAAGTTGGATTTACCTAACTGAACAACCTGTCCAAAGTCCTGTATATGTCAACAACTTCGAGGGTAACGTTACAAACGGCTATCAGTGCGGGTACAACACGGACATGAGGTTGAGGTTCTCCAGCGACTCTGACTCTTGATGACTATATATCGTCTACAAAACGAAGGTGAGTGATGTATTCTCCATTAATGTGTTAATGCCGAAGTCGTTCCAGTCCAAGATCTTGAAAACGTTCTCCAATGCGTTCGTTTACAGTTTCAGAGAAATAACGTCTCCCTGTCTCTCGCCTTTCTGCAATTTCATTGGTTTCGTGCTCTCGTCCTATGACGCGATATGTATCGCTGAAGGGACTGCAATACTGCCCAGCATAGGTATTCGCAAATCAATCGAAAAGATTTCCGTACGGATCTACATTATCCATCTCTGTCTTCTACATTCAGGTTGACAGAGACGGAGGATGTGGATCTGAACGGAAACTTCTCCTATTGATTTGAGAATAATACCACTGCAGGTCTCCATTTAATCGACGGCTTTTCCATAGTCCGCAACCGCCGCATAATAGCTGATTATACTCCTCAGACTCCAGCTGTATAATATGGCGGAGCGTGTGTGTGGTCCATATATTTGGAGTTGGCAGTTGTTGCCCTCCCTTCTACTAGAAACAAATAATCACCCAGTCAGAGTGCTCCCGAAGTAGTAAATAATATTAAGCAATAGCGACGATTTGCATATAAAACAAACCAAATATAAATTTCGCTTGTTTTTGCTACATTGAATTATTTTCGTTTCTCGTACGACCTGCGAGGTACAGACGTTTTTTTTTTTTTTTTACGTTAGCGTAACACGATATAAAAAAATAATAAGGGAGCGAAGCACGACGGCGCGGAATACATTTTGTTTTTCCATGCCCGCTTATTCGAACAAAAACTTGACTTCGCTTTCTGGAGACAGAAAGCGAAGGCAAGTATCCGATTTATGTTATGGTCTGATATAAAGCAAAACACGGACGATAGATTGATATAAGTATTATATGTAGCGATATAATACGGCATCTGCAAATCAAATATCGTATCGTCGTATATATTTTACGTAATAAAATGTTTTAAGGAAGCCTCGGTGCGCGAGTCAGAATCGCACTTGTCCGGTTTTTTTACATTCTTTAAGTTGAGCAAACATTTTTTTTTATACAGAAATATTTATTTCGTAACAAAAAATACAGACACAAAAGAAACATAATAATAAATTAAATATACACGTAATAGAACGGGAAGTGTACCTATATATTTGTCACGAATCCGGCCCCAACTCAGCATAAGCTGGGTGTAAAGAACCAGCGCTGGTATTCTGTTGGGGCCGGCAGGTGACGTCACGCGCGGTACAATGCAGTAGTGTGCGAAAAAGTGCAGCGGAAAAAGAAAAATAGGGGGTACATAAAGAAACTTTAAGCAACATAAAATACTGGTTTGAACAAATCTTTAAAATATCAACAATATTATATTTTTATTAGGGAGACTATAAGTACCTAGTGACAGTATATACACTCGGACACCCTGGGCCCGTGAACTCACATAACAGAAAGTCCTGCATATATGAAATATTTTACTGTGGAGCACCAGCAGAGGCTATCCATACAAATAATGTATGCGAAATGTTATCTTTTTGAACCGCGCTGAGTTTTCGATCGTGGTCGCCACTCAAGAACCTTTCTTTACCATCGGCTATCGTTCCTTCGAGCGATGCGGCCTGCCCATTGCCACTTCAGCTTACAAACCCTGAGAGCTATGTTGGTGACTTTGTTTCTTCGGCGAATATCTTCGTTCTGGATTTTATCACGCAAAGAAGCTCCGAGCATAGATCTCTCTATTGCCTGCTGCTTGAATATCGATTTCTCCAAAAACCCAGCAATTAAGGCCAAGTTTCAGTTCCATATGTCAACACTGGCAACACACATTGGTTGATTCAGACCCTTGTCTTCAAGCATTGCGGAACACTCAAAAACATTGTATATTGTTGCCAGCGTGTGTGTAGTTTCTATATTTGAAACAGATGTATGGAAGCGGTTCGTGAAATGTTAAAGATATCCACACTTTACGCAGCGAGCAGTGTCAACGGTTTTGGCCTGGGGAACTGCTAGCCGTACTGCTACCTTGGGGGCGACGATATATTGGTGAGGGGTTGGAGGTGCGCTTCTTTAAGTAGTAATAGTTAGTATCATTACCCATTATTTTGCCGTGGCACGACTATTTTATTAACCCTTTGAACAGCACGGGCCACGCATCGGTACTGCCGATTGGAAGTGCGCCCCCTATGCGCCAAGCCGTTTTTGAAATGTATGAGCGGCTAAGACATTTTTCGATTTTTTAAAACCAAATAGGTACCAAGATTCACTTGAGCCTAAGCTTTATCAACGTGAATTCAATGACTTATAGATTAGACAATAAAAAATGCCATTCAAATATTCCTTCTACCATTTATCAGTAAATTAAAAAAAAATGCATAAAAACTCGTCGATGCCATTCCGCAGACCTAGCACGCGCTCCGCCAAATCAAGACACGGCTACGATTATTTATACGTTTCTCACTTTCGCACGGCATAAAAACTAGAAATGCTTTTGTTATGCGCTTGTTAGAACTGCTATACGGCTTTTTATCGCTCAAGTAACGTTGGCGTTCAAAGGGTTAAGAAAGGGTTGCTAGCGACGCGATTTGAACATGACCTCTTGCCACTTGTAGTTGCTATAATATAAGGTACTTTACAATGTATAAAATAAAATCTTTTTTAATTAAAATTATAAGCGCGAAAGTGTTTGTTGAAATAAAAATAACAGAATAATGTTGTCAATGATATTTTACATTGAATGTTTTACTTATAATAATTATAAGACCACAATGTGCTGCGAGCTGCGAGATGATACATTATAAGGTACAAATTTGTATAATAATATGACCACGATACACTGTACACTGCGAGCTGCGAGATGGTACAGTACAAATTAATGACCACGATGCACTGCAAGCAGATCAAGCAGGACCGGACGCAACGAAGAAGTGCAGGATAAAAGCGAGAGAAGCGGTGCGACACGCATCTGATCCTAAAACCCCCGAACACGACGCTACGTAAGTCTGATGCCCGAAGACTTTAGTATCTAGATGACTTAGTACTGCAATGCAAAATGGCATGCGCTGCGCGTCGCCCATATTTTGATTTGTGAGGGCGTCGCCACGACGACATCGCGCGTCGATTGCTGAAATTCTCAAAAGGGCTGATATAGGAATGTTGGTGTGCCTACGTGTGGATTGAGGGACCAGTTAAAAAATATCCACTACTTTTGATATTCCGATAATTATTTTTGATTAAATGAAATTCGTTTTTATAGAAACTTTTAGGTTTACCTGATCACCTCTGATCATGATCTGGATATCTAGTAAAGTATAAGATGAAAAAACAAAAACTTTATATTGCCAAAAATAGAAAATGTTCACAAAAATTTAAGCCCCATTTCAATTTATAACCCAAAAATTTTTACATCTTGCTATCCTATTAAAGCAAATGACTCCAAACCAATCATTGTTAGCCCAAAAATATTACATGACCACCAAAAAAGTTCTCGGCTCACGCGTTGTTTGTCGCAGTTCAAACATAACCTTATCTAGTGTTTGGGGATACAATATTATAATAGAGTTACTTTTGAGCACTTCGTAGATATCGTCATTATACTTTATTTTGTATACCGTATTTGCCTACATTTTATAGCAATTATAATGGTTTATTTATGTAGTATTTACACGGTAAGATTTGGTGATCATAAATTTGGTCTTCGATTACAATTTGAAGAGTGTTTATTATATTTTTTTGGCAAGATAGCTAATATTTTTTGGTGGTCATTATATTCAATCCGTTATATAACTGTATTTTAGATGTTTCATAAAAGCTTTTTAAGACTTACCTTGATTTGGGTGAGTAATTTTTACAAATACTAATTGCTCTTTTGATGACTGGGGTAGTGAGGGCGCTTGTTTTCATCACATAATTTATTTCATTATCCACACTGTCGCTACTCGAATATATACTATAAATATGTATTAAGGAAATAATGTTAGTACCATTAATTTACGGATAAATATTTAACTAAATGTTGTTTGTAATATTTTAAAAATTCCAAGATATTTTTTTTTAAAGTGTTCTAAGTGAACAGGGTGGTCCCTCATTTCTCCCATACATTATTTTACAAAATTGATGTATTCTGTGCATGTACAGGGACCAAGATCTCCTCTACTTTAAATAGAAGATAATAAAATTTTAAACACTTTATAATAAAACGAAAATGAGCCAATTTAAAAATACTTATTATAAATACTATTTGAAAATAGTGGCTTTATGATAATTTGAATTATTTAGTTTCGTGTAAATAGGTATACCTAAAGCTTAGATAATTTATATTTGTATGTATATACAATATTTAAATAAATATTGCACGTCCATTCGGACAGACTTTTGCGACTTTGTTTTATGCAATAATTACTATGAAAACTGACGTGGTTTTGATACATTTTGTTTTAATAAAACGGGAATACTCACGTTAAATTGAGTCGGTTATTCCGACTATAGTTATAGTATAGACTATAGGTATAGTGCAAGGCAAGACGAGGTCGCGCGCGTGTCTCGCTGAGCTTTCCTTGATAAAGGTCACCGAATGTGATCGAAACTATAGTCGGAATAATCGACTCAATGTAACGTGAGTATTCCCGTTTTATTAAAACAATATGCAATAATATTTACTTTATGTACTTTGCTGGCATTTTTACTTCGCCTTGTTGCTATTAATTCAGCGCTCCTGGCTCGCAAATGGCGAAGTGCGATAGGCCCCAACAGACGCGCGGATTTGCTACCGGACCACCGTCCACAAACGAGAAAGATATTGTCATTTCTCTCACTCGAAAAGGGTGATTTTGTTGCGTAAAACCGGCTAGAAAAACTATATTATGCTTACGAGTGAGAAAAAAATATTAAGCTCACTACTCAGTAACAATGTTTTCAATTTAATACGAATTAATGGCATGAAACCTCCATGTCCATGTCGATTTGCTTTTTTCATCTTCGAAAGATAATTGATACTTGGCAGTATTTTATCGCCATAAGTATTGTGTCATACAAACACGGCACTCGAACACAAAAACGACCCTTTTTTTCTACTTCTACTATTTTCTTTGATTGGTACGCCGCGCCGTACCAAGTCCGCGCGTCTGTAAGGGCTATGAGTGCGATATTGTCCGATGTCCGTTAGTGATACGAGTGCGCTTGTGTGTCGCAGAGCCCGCTAACTGCGTTGGTGTGGCCGGTGCTGAGCAGGGCGGAAGAGGTGACGCTGGAGTACTTCCTGCTGACCAGCAACTCGGAAGAGGCGGTGGCGGCGCCCACGGACTCGTAGGTCATCGCGCCCTGCCTCGCTACAGTCGCGCCGCCGCCCCGTCGCGCGCCCCTGACTACGCGACGCCTCTATGGTTAAGGCATGTCGGCGCCATCAACACTAGCCCAAGCTTAGCCTTAGCCTGTATCTTTTTTTTTTTTTCTATATTGATCTAGTTTACATCAATCAAATTTAAACCAGTAATATTCCGGTACGCACTACCTATCTATCTATGAGTAATCTTATTATAATCGCCAGAGCTATGATTATATTATGTATAATGATTTATGTAGGTATGTACCTAATAGTTTTTACTAACTTTGGTTAGTGGATAACCAAAACAATGCCTTCGATTCAGTTGTACCGTTTTGTAAACATAAATTTGACAGCACTTAATTATTATTTTTCTCACATTTCGAAATGAAACGGCATGCGGATAATTTTAGTTCTGTCAAATTGGTTTAGTACAGTGAGTGGTAACGGAATCGACGACAATAATGACATTTACATTTTCTGAATGTCAACTAATAATATATCAGAGGAAATTAAATGAGTTTTGGCGGGAACGTGAAGAATTCATGTCGCGTCATTTTATTATTTTCCAAAACTTGTGTTGTTTCGAGTGTTAATGTGTAAGAACGGTGAGTTTTTACCCGTTAAGTGTTCGTGTACATGCACGAGTGTTGGTGAATGGTATAATGTCGTGAAACGTGAATTTTCGTGTTGTTTCCAAAACTACATAGAAGGCTCTAGTAAAGTTTTCACCACTTTACTGAGGCATGACTTGGACTTGACCGTGACTTGCTTTGCTCGCTTCTGACCGTGACTATGGCTTGTTCGATAATATCTAACAAAACTTGAAAATATATATGTATACTTGACACTGGCAAATGCATAAGACGTGCGACGCCAAAATCCTCTTAGGAGGAAAAAAAAAAAAGAAAGAGGATATTAATAAATTATTCCACCGGTGTATTTAATAGGTATTCAGCTAAACCGAATGAATTAGGTACAATGCTTCGTGTTCACGATTGCTTGCTTTACTCTATTTTGATTTCACAATCTACAAATAAAGGGGTTTCTTTTTCTCCTTCCTCCTAAGAGGATTTTGGCGTCGCACGTCTTATGCATTTGCCAGTGTTAAGTATACTTATATATATTCAAGTTTTGTTAAATATTATCAAACAAGTCATAGTCACAGTCAAAGGCGAGCAAAGCAAGTCACGGTCAAGTCCAACTCTTGCCCCAGTAAAGTGGTGAAAACTTTACTACAGCCTTCTATGGAGTTTTGGAAACAAAACGAAAATTCACGTTTCACGACATTATACCATTCACCAACACTTGTGCATGTTCACTAACACTTAACGGGTAAAAATTCACCGTTATTACACATTAACACTCGAAATAACACAAGTTTTGGAAAATAATAAAATGACGCGACATGATTTCTTCACATTCCCGCCAAAAAAAATTAAAATAAAGGGGTTCTAAAATTTTACTGTGGAGCATGGCATACCTTTAAGTACCTACCTACGTCATATAGAAAAAATCGCGAAATCATAGCCACTGATAAAAATTTAATAAACCGAAAGAGAAATTGAATACAAACAAAAAATCTCGAAAACACTAATATCCTAATGTGTCCTATTTCGTAGATATTAGAGTATAAAAATACCCAGCGCCAAAACTGAAATCATTTCTTATCAACCAAATATTTATTGGAAATAAATCAATGAGATCACTTTGCCACCAAAAATAGAATCCGAATGATCTTAAACGAATAATGACCAGTACCTCGTCCGGTCCAGCCAGCAACGACAACATGCAATGTTGACAAAACAACTGTATATAGATAGAGTACGAATAATTAAAAAAACGTATCACCGTAAATAAACTTACCTAATGAATAGTGGTCACCGTTGATAGTAAAATTGATTTTATCCATTTTTTATTAATCATAAACACGTTATATAAGCGCGCAATCGCGGAGCATTGTTGGGTTAGAGATACGTGCACGCGATAGAACGGTTCAATACTACTCTGCAGACTGCAGAATGAGGACTGGCTAGTTGGCTACCTTACATAATTAGGTGTTGGGGTATTGTATGGTCACTCTTATTGTGCTTACAATAAAGACCTACTCATGAATCATTATACCTACAATGCTACCTTGCAGCCGCGCGCTGCACAGAAATGTCGTAAAGAATGATTCGTTCCCCTTTGTGACATTATTGCAATCGTTAAAACCCATCATGACGGAGTCTTTATGAAATATCTGACAAACTTGAAGGATATTATTGTTCCAAGATTTCCACGCTATCTATTTAGGATGAAATAAACTGAATTTAATGAAGTTCCAAAAATAAAACGACTCATGTTATTGTGTATGACTGGTGAATAGAGCGAAATAATTCTTGCCATAGTAAAATAATGCCTCTTTTCGCTTATACGCAGTACTGTTGAAGTCAGACATCATTAATCTGTCTTTGCTTAGACTTGTCTGCTGTTAAAGCTGGATATAATTTGGCTTTTTAGAGGACTTTTACAACAGGCGAGTCTATGCGAAGGCACAAATAAATTACCTATATAGAACTGGACCCATAATTGCTCATATGTTTAAATAATATTTATCATCCTATCGTTGTTATGGGATAATACCGCATATTTGCGACTACAGGGTCATAACTTGAAAAAAACTTATTTGAGGTATTTAATTATTAGAAAAAAAAAAGAATATTTATATAATATATTCTTTTCCTGTCAAATCAACATAGCTCTATCTCATAAATTGACAGATTGTTTATAGTGACTGCATTTCGGTCATTTAACAGGGTTTTAGTGGTGAAAGAAATTATTTTTGTGGTAAGATTTACTTGAAAAATGAACGTAACGTTATTTATTCAAGTTTCGATAAAATTTATTAACAAAATATTCGTGTTATAAAATGAAATATTTTTTAGATTGAAAATTGTATTGAAATATAATGTCGCCTATAGGCAAGTGACCGCCCGAAAAGGGCTTATAGTACTCATCATTATGAACAACTTTTACTATCGGACCAAACCTGAAATCGAGGAAAAAATCTGCTGTTTCATAGAAAAATGACAATGACGCTCGACAAAATCTATGGAACAGCAGATATTTTTTTCTCGATTCCAGCGTTGGTCCCATAGTAAAAGTTGTTCATAATGCCTACTACAAGCCCTTTTCGGGTGGTCACTTGCCTATGGGCGACATTGTAGAATTGTCGTGTCGTACTTGACGACTGGATGATGGACATCTTCTTGGTTATTTTTGTACTCATCGTTATGAACTATGATTATGATAGTAAGCCTGATATCGCGAAAAAATATCACCTGTTTCATTGAAATGTGTCATTTACACCAGACGTTTTTTTTCGCTGTTCCATGTTTGGTATGGTTATGAACAGATGTTCATAATGATAATTACCCTAGAATATGTCCGTCGTGTAACCGCGAACAGCCTGTATAACTTGTAAGGTTAAGGTGCAACGTTTCGCTTATCGCGCGAAATTCAAATTTTTTTTTTTGTCAATTACAGCTTAATTACTCATCGTGGATTTATTCAAATCAATTTCGCGCCAACAAATAAGTTGTTTTAAGAAATAACGGGTAAATAGATCACCTAGATAGCATTGGTCTTGCTACAAATCTCAATAAGCTGATTTTCATGTTGGTTTTTGGTTTAGTGACAAATGTACTTATACTAGCTTTCAACTTGAATGTTCGGTTGGTATGATTTCTTGAAACAATATTATCGCAAACTTACTTTTCAAGAACCTACGATCAGTAATTAGGCAGTAATTGACAAAAAACGCAAGAAAATTTGAATTTCGCACGCTGAGCGAAACGTTGCACCTTAAGATGTCAGATGTAGGTTAAGGTGTACCTTTGTACTTTAAAACTATAATAAAAACTACTATTGTTATTAATCGTTCTTATTTATTTCATTCGTTTTACAAACAACTGATAAGAAGAATAATGTCAAGCAGTCTTTGTATAAGAAGATAATATTACCTAAAAAACTCACTAGTCATGTACCACAGATCACACTAGATACCGCATTACGAGATTTGTTGTTCCTACAAAAAGTCACCAAAGTTAGAGGAAGGCGCGGGTCTCAAGGATGCAACTCGCGCCTAACAATCAACCAATCCGAGTAATTTCTTATAAGTGTATTTAAACTGATGCGTGGTGCGCTTCGAGTGTCCTGAAAGCAGAATCTAGGATGTGATCTGTGGTATGTACCTACCACGATAATTATTAATCTAGTGACGCTTGCGACGATTCTGTTGTACCACTCATTAAACTACATTAGAGGACTAAAATTATTATCAGCGT
Organism: Apocheima hispidaria; assembly: GCA_947579745.1. NCBI lineage: Eukaryota > Metazoa > Arthropoda > Insecta > Lepidoptera > Geometridae > Apocheima > Apocheima hispidaria. Next base: position 12,801,527 of record OX388160.1, read on the forward strand.
TCAATCAAGCTTTTCGTTTGAATAAAATTGAATTAATTAAATTTATAATAATTTAATAATTATTAATTAAATAAATTAAAATAAAATTGAAGTTTGAATAGTTATAAATAAATTAATATTGGTGGAAATTTTTCACACACAGCGCCATCTAGCCCCAGACTAAGCAAGCTCGTACTATGGGAACCAGACAATTGAAAGAATACATAAAAACTTATTTTTTTGTAAATACACACGTAAAAACACCCAGACAAATAACAAACATCCGTGTTCATCACAAAAATGTTTGTCCCGGGTGGGAATCAAACCCACAACCTACTGCTCAGAAGGCGGACGTCCACTGAGCCACAAGACTAGCTAAAGTTATGGTAAAAGAATGTCACCAAATTTAAAGCAGTCAAATTTAATTTAGTTTAGTAATTGGAACAACAGAATCGACGTAGTCAGATTTCAGAGAACTGTGACAGTCATTGTAGATAAATGTTAAACAAAAATAAATGTTAAAATATTAAACACAAATTTTACAAATACAAGAGAAACCACGAGTAGATAGTTATTGGGCACGCTGGACCACTTAGCTCGCTGTCACAACTTACTGCTGTAGCTGTAGGTACTGTCATATGCTAGAGGATATCGACCGCGTTGCTCCACCTTCAGCTATCGCTGTCACAGTTTCACCATTCTTGATATCTGGGTACGTCCTGAAGGTGAAACAGCGACCCAGCGGTCCATCGTAAAGCGTTGAGAATAAGAAATCTCGAAGTTAGACATTTTTTTGAGATGAGATTGAATCTCAGCTTTTGAGAATAGGTCCCTATTCCTGTGCGCTCGAGATTGTCTCGGTCACTGTCTCTCTAATTTAGAATTTAATGGGAGTGAGAGTGACCGAGATAAAATGTCATTTCTCCGCCCTGGTTATTTATCCTACAGCAACATCGTCTGTGGAGAACTGTGTCACAGTCCCAGATCTTTACGTCCTAAAAACTCCTATAATTAGGGCGTCTATGTGCAAACTTATTACCTATATACTGACTAAACCCTCAGTCCTCTCGGGTTAAGATTTTGAGTTTGACCTGTCGGTCTAGAAGTAAGTCCTAAATAGTAATTTCGTATGATGAAGTAGCTGAGAACTTCGAAAACTGTAACAAAAGAAAAACGCATTAGTAAGTTAACCTATTTAAAATCGGATTATTTTATGGCTTTGATATGGCAAAATAGTCAAAAAACCGTTATGTTACCTATCAAATTTTTACAAAAGGCGATAGTATCTCACTCATTATATGATATTACACTTTTTTTATTTTAACTCAAACTAGTGAAGTGAGCGAGTGTTTTCGCCAGGTTTTTTTTTGGTTCACAAAAACTTTAAAAACTAGTTATTACAATTTCGTTAAGAAAAACGTGAACAGATCACAATAGGTACTTATGTTCAAACTATTTACATTTATTCCCTAGTTCCTCATGAGTACCTATGCCGCCGTTTCGTCCATACAAAAAGTGTAGTTTGATACTATTCATCTGTGTTTGATACCCACCTCTAAACGTTATCCGATTTCGATGATTTTATTATATATCTACACCGAGAAAAACATTTTATGTATTTATTTTGACGACGACGACGAAGAAATGTACTACTTGTTGTTAGAATATTTGGGTTGTTCCCAAATAGGACCAAATTTATCCCCAGCAGGTCCAAATATATCAAAATGTAATTAGGTATTCAATTAATTTCTCAATCAGTGTGTATTCTGCAAGCTAGGTGACCGCGCATCATCATCGGCAGCTTATTTAGTCGAGTCGACTACAAAGCCTAAGCCACCTCCCTCTTTCGCTAATTTACCCTTCTCGTCCAAGGACCCTATTCCTGTGCGCTCGAGATTATCTCTGTCACTGTCTCTCTAATTTAGAATTTAATGGGAGTGAGAGTGACCGAGATAATCTCGAGCGCACAGGAATAGGTTCCCAGGTATTGCCGCAAAATACCAAACAATTGTTTTGATGTCGTCAAACCATCGCTGAAATGGGCTTCCAGGGCTATACGATAACCTTCACGTGGGCAGTGTGGTGATACGATTAGTGAACTAGCATTTCTATAAAAAACGAAAAACGCTTGACCCTGAAACTTCCCGCTATGCTCAAGCTGTTTGTTGCTATTGGTCAACTGTCGTCTCGTTCGAGCGATCCCTCAATGCGGGGTGGAGCTGTGCGTGGGGTTCGCGCTACCTGCCTGTATAATTAGGAGCCTCCACTCCGTTGTTACTCCAGGGCCTCCACAACTCTAAATCCGGTCCTGCCCACAGCTCTTGCTTTTTTTTTTTTTACCTGGGCTGCCAACGCTACCCTCCGATTAAGACTTGGCGACCCTAGCCAAATATTGAAAAACACTGCTCTAGAATAACCAGCAAAAACACTGCACGTTCACTTAGCATATCACCTCATTTGCGCGGTGACTTACCCCCAAATACTGAAACGTTTGTTAACTTTGACGACAGATTAAGTCTATTGCTGTCTTTGTCATTTGCTTAGTGTCAGACAAAAGCAGTATTTATTATATTATATAATTAGAATATAATATAGAATATTCGGGGGTTAGCTTGCAGAATAGAATAAGATTATTAGATTTATTAGCAGAATAGAATAGTAGTAGAACAAAACATTTATTTTTCGGGTCTAGGTGTTAGATATACATGTTTTTGTGTTTTTTAACACAGAGAAACCATGGAACCTGTAGTGGGGAGCTATTATTGTGAAGCGCATTAGTTATTTTCAGTCGGCACCTCTCCTGGGTATACGTCCAGGTTTGACGAATTTTATAAAATTGAAATATAGAATTATGTAATTAATATCTATTGTATATTAATAATTTTTATTATATACATATTTTTTTTAATGTAATCTAAGTTTTTAAGTTGACATGTAAATAGTACTTACGCAATATATGAATATGAAT